>JAHDVF020000857.1:0-2400000 GCA_022606425.2 Lepidostoma basale | reverse complement strand
TAAAACACACATTAATACACAATAAGACAAATATATAACAAACTAAATTTTAAAACAGGAAGAAGATAGTGTATGAGGGATGCGGGAAAATGTTAAGTAAGAATGAATAAATTGGGATGGGATGGATGGAGGACAGGGACAGGGATGGAGGACAGGGAAAAAATGGAATAGGGGGAATGGAGAGAGATGGTCAAGGACAGAAGCCAGTAGAGGACAATTGTGGAGGAGGCCAAGTCCCACACCGGGATGTAGCGCCGAGAAGTAGTAGTAGTTGGATATAGTTAAAAGCTGAGAGGAGGTATTCTTTATCTATGGACCTGACTACTCTGGTCGGGTGGAGTATGTGTGACCATGGGCAGGTGCCGATACCTTAGGTAGGTACCCTTAGGTATGGGTGGTAGTTAGGTACTACTCATTAATCCACAAAATCGCTTACGGAAACATAAATTGCGTAATTCTATAATAATATAAAATTTTCTTATTTGCGACGTACGTTCAAAACAATTCCACGTATATACGAGTATATTAGTACCTTAATTATTTGAGTTTCAATAGCTCAACACATATTAACATATACAGATGAATCATTCATAGGTCTATGACTCATCTTTGTGTGTTAAAAAACAATTGATTTAAAAAAACATTGTTTGTATTTTAGGTGTTGTCATTCAGCACGTTGGTAGCGTGATTCCGTGTATAGAATATTTTGCAGCAGTACGAAGCTTTTGTTTTAGAATGTGTCAATCAATTATATTATTGTGATTACATCTCAAATTAAATACAGTTAAAAGGTGTAAATGTTCTCGTATTATAAAAATTGGTAATCTTTGTCATTAATAAGTAAGTTTGTAAGTTTTATTATATTTTATGTAAATGACATGTTTCGTTTGTCAAATGCAGTCTAAGGCTGTTTTATTGCGTTGAAACTATTCAATATGGTTATCTAATATTTAAAAATACTATTTAGATCTTTTGTTATGTATGGAAGCGAAGCATGGAACTGGCAGAAGAAGGATGAGAGCAGAATAAATGAGGTAGAGATGAGGTTCCTAAGACGTATGTGAAGTAGAACGATATACGACAGAATCTCAAATGCTGATATAAGAAAGGAATGTAGAGCGGAAGAAGGTATTATGAACAAAATTATGAAATGATCGCTGCGTTGGTTCGGACATATGGATGGAGACAGAATGGTTAAGAAAGTATACGTTAATGATGTAAATGGAGTATGGAGTAGAGGCAGACCGAGGAAAACATGGTAAGACCAAATTAATCAAATTTTAAAGGTTGGTCAACAATGGTGTAACAAGTCGGAAGAATCGACGTGCGTGTATAACTCTCTGTATGAATGTGGAGGAAGCTAGAGAGGTGTGCCAGGATAGAGTAGTGTGGCGGTCCATTCTCTCTGCCTACACCTGCGGAGAAACGGCGTGATCGTTTGTTTTGTTTGTTTATAGATCTTTTGTATTCAGATCTGGTTTATCGATATATCATAACGATTAAATACACTACAATTCCATTACATAACTAATAGATGTTTTCATTCGTTCGTTCATTCATTTATTAAATCATTGTTCAAGAAACAATAAATAAAGAAATCTTTCTAATGGTACATAAGATAAATAGCAAAATGGTAAACCAAAATAGAATTTTGCAACGAGTAGGTGAAAGAATGATGATTTCCATAACCTGCACAGTTATTTCTATAATCTAAACTAACAGTCAAGCGGTTTCCTATAAGGCGCAGGTAAAGAGTATATATCGCCACGCTGTTCTAATTATCTAACCATCACGCCGTCTTCCGAAGAGGTAGGCAGAAATAATGGACCGTCACACAGTTCTCTCCTAACATACTTCTCTCACTTCCTCAATAAATACATCCTGTCATGCACGCACACCGATTTCTCCGACTTCTCACGTGGCCGACATTTTATATTTATTTGATTTGATCTGATGATGCCACGTTTTCCTCGGTCTTCCTCTATTTTAGTTCCATTTACATTGTTCACATATACTTTCTTTATCATTCAATCAAAGTAGTAAGAGCTCTGACAGGCATACCGAAGGTATGGGTTCTGGGTTCGATTCCCAGGGATGGCAGTGTGATTGTCACACTGTCATTGGCAACGCATTTTTCCAAGCTTGGAAACGCATTTTTTCAGGCTGATTCGGGGCTCTATTGAGAACCCCTATGTTCTGGAGCAAAAAGGTCTTTTTGTTCCTGATAATTACCTGCGACAGCACCGACGTCAATTGTTTTTTGCTCCGTCACGCAGAAACAACCTGCCTTTGGTGATGCCAGTAAGAAGAGCGATTCGGACGTTGAAACTAATCTTTTCGGATTTGGACATTTTCAGTGTCAGTGAGGCAGTGTTTTTCTAAGTGTTTTTCTAATTTTTTTTCTAAAATGTCCAAGTTAAAGATATTTAAAAAATAAGAAAGCATGACAGTGTAAAATTAGCGTGAATGGTAAAAATCTGAAACTAGTGGAGTCTGAAATATGTTTACAATTGATGGGCGAGTTGGAAGCGATACTGAAAGAAACGTGAAAGGAAAGATGACCTTCGTGGCAGAGTGGTAAGAGCTCTGACTGTCATACCCAAGGTCCCGGGTTTGATTCCGGATTACCGGCGATGGCATTGTGATTGTCACATAATCTTTGGTCTGGTGTAGAACTCACGTGACAATAAATAAAATGGCGATATATTAGCTGCCTATCACATGCCATGAGAATCAATATAATAGCTTAAAACATAATATTATATGCAGTAATTGGGTTCAAATGACCTGTTGTATGCCTAGATTAAATGTGGCCTGGAGACCCTTTTGCCTTTTGCTTTTTGGAATATTGCATTCCCCAATTAACGCAAGTCCCGCAAAGACGGGGGACGGGCCTAGGAATTGTATGAAACAAGCTGGCGAATGGGCGCCGCTGCGTCCTATAACAGCTTCGGGTAAACGGTGGGTAATCTTCTACTTCTTCTTCTTCCTTATTGTAGACCTATATGGTCTGTTCTCCAGAGTGTCGCTCCTCCTGTGAGGTAGATTCCCAGCTGTCCTTCCATCTTTTAGGAGGTCTTCCACGAGGACGAGTCCCATGAGGTTGATTATGCAATGCAATATAGGGGAGTCTGGTGGTGTCTATTCTTTGAACATGACCGTACCAGTACCGTTTTCGCTGTCTGCTCCATCTTATAATATCCTCAACCACACATATGTCTCTTATTCTGGTGTTCCTCGTGCGATCTCTCAGTTTCTTGCCTGCTATCGTCCTCAGTGTCTTCATTTCGGAAGTCCTCAAAACTTGTTTGGTCCTGACTGTGTCTGCCTTTGCTTCGACGCCATATTTTATTATTGGTCTTACGCATGCTTTATAGATTCTCATCTTACTCTTAATGGCCATGTCTTAATTTTCCATATTGTGGATTTTAGAGCCTTAGAGATTGCAGCTGTCTTGTTAACTTGGGCTTGTATTTCTTCCCGCAGATCAGCTCCCCCAACCAGGTCTATGCCTAGATACTTGAAGGTCCTGAGCTGTTCTATGGGTTGATTTTCTATAACCAGGTTACTTGTTTTGGGTGTTTTGGAAAAGGTCATACATTTTGTTTTTTCGGTAATCTTCTACGTTGTATAAAAAAAGGTTGGGACTGACAACAAAGTGAATGGTACGCTTATTATGGAAGTTACGCCAATTGGACTCCAATTGAAACCGCCTATTTTTTACAGTCTTTGGAGCGCTTTTATTATGTTTAATTTATAATATTATATCATACATTTGGAATCGTGCCACAACGGAATCTCTAAGTATTACACATCAAAAACTTACTTTAATATCTAACGGGAAACTGTTTATATCCTGTAAATTATAACACTCGACTTGTGAATGCGATTTGATATAATTAAAATGGTGTCGATGATATTGAAACGAAAATTGGCATATCATTATGATATTAATTAGATTTGATTTGAGTACAGCCACCGCGGCTCCGTGTTGGGTACCGTAAGACGCGGGCTGAATACCGTTTGTGGACTCCTACATTCAATTTCTTATAATGCTCGTATAACATTATGATGACATTGCCACCACTGGGCACAGGGCCGGACTTAGTGTTTTTGAAAATAAATCAAATCAAATCAGTTTATTTCATCAACAGACATTACAAAATTTATTTTTAAGGCATCTATTGAGAACAGGTAAAATAATATATTATGTATAGTATACTACCAGAAACGCATGAGAGATGGTTCAACATTAGGAAGACAGGATACTCTCCAGAATTAAGAGTATTTGCCTTCTGAACGTACTTTTACTAACATGAAAGACGTCGATCTCCGAGGAGTCATTAGTTATCGATGGTTGTGGTATTAATTTTTTAAAACTCCATTATTAAGGATTAATTTTATCTTAATAGAGACGAAGATGTAATTTTTTTTTGAAACAGAATATGGTGGTCGAGGCGTTTACAGGACTTATGACCTGTCATTGGTTGGGTTAAGCGATCGCTTTATGTAATACAATATTCCCCATTCCACCCTTCTTATGACCGCCACGTCTGACAAATTTTTGAAAGATATACATCTAATATGTTGCCTAATCTAATATATATGCTAATATGTTGAGAAACACTCCACATATTTTTGTTCAATCTACACTAGCGCCATCTATTAAAATTAGGTGTAAGCATTAAGCAGGAAATCTTTATTTATGCAATATGAAAGGTTACGCAATTATCTTACATTGCCAGATAACGCCCGAAGATTAATTTAAAATAGTAATCTCAAACTGTCAGTTTGAGAATGCCGAATGAGAAACAAATTTGTCATATTAAATCCAAGTAAAACCACTAAACAATCGTGTTTACTATTATAATTTAAGTCATTAGTTTCTATCACAATTAGCATTTTCTTCATTAAGAACAATTTTATGTATTTTGTGAATCATAATATTAATAGACAAAAATCGGACGCCATAAAGAAAGAGTATGAGAATATTTTGAATACAAGAGAGCGAGAGAGGAATACTTCATTAAATTTTGTTCTGATTCTGAATCTAATTTCGAATTTTGTTCAATTTGAATTTAATGATTTTTTGATTACGATTGTACAGTGAACCAAGTTTTTAAAGGGTAGAAAATCTTTACTTCCGTGAATATTTCACGGGTTGCAACTAGTATCTTCAATAATCCCTTTAATACGACGAGACCGATCGGCCTCAAAGTATCCATATATGTTTATGTTTTCACGCATAACTAACTAACTAATCATCACGCCGTCTCTCCAAAGGGATAGGGAGAAATAATGGACTGTCACACTTTTCTTTCCTGATATACTTCTCTCGATTTTCAACATTCATACATCGTGTCATGCACGCACGTCGTGCTTCCGTGCGCCGACTTCTCACGTGGGCGACATTCAATATATGATTTATTTGATCGTGCCACGTTTTTCTCGTTTTCTTCCATTTCTAGTTCCATTTACATCGTAAACGTATACTTTTTTTACCATTCTTTCTTCGTTATTTTTTTCCAATTGTCCAAATCATATTAATGGTATTTTCATTATTTTGTTCATAACACATTCATTCGCACTGCATTCACTTCTTATATTTCCATTCGACACCCTACCATACGCAGATGATATAGATTTTCACGTATATTATATTTAAATTCATGTTTTAACCAATATTAAATATATTGGTTAAATTTTTTATGAAGTAAAACACAGTTTCCTAGTTCATTTTTCCTAGACTAATTTCGAAAGTTTTCCCGATGACCCAAATTTCTCATTATGATGAAGGTATGAAACCTTCGTAAAATATCATATTAAAAATTAGTTGAATTCTCGAAACGAATCAAACTATTCTAAAATATACCGACCCTTAAAATAACATGAAGTAATGAATGATAAAAATGATGTTTTAAAACGTTATAATACAATATAATCTACATAAAGCAAAACTAAATATGTTTGTTCAGTCTTATAAAAATATTAAGTAGAAAAACAGAAAAGATTCAACGCAATAAAAAGGCGTTTTACTGAATTAGCAGGCCTAAAGAAATAGGTTATTACGGACACGCATGGATGGTTTGTATTTTCTTTATGCTTTATTTTTTGGACTCCAAATCACTGGTACGCATCTGATGACAAGTGATTTAATTTGGTCATTAATTTAAGGCGCCTTCGCTTCAACAGTAGACTGATTCTAAGTAGAGGATCGTGTAGGCCACACTCGCACCAAGCGCGACTCTATTTTCGTTTAATACATACTCGTAGGTTCTCAAACATACACGGTAGTTTTCCTTACCCACAAAAAATCATTAAATTTATATATAAGCACAATTTTAAAATTTAATTGAATTATTTTTAACCCTTACCACTCCATTATTTTTTGATATTGTTTGTCAGCCAACTCTAATTTAAATAATTTCAAAATATTTTTATTGATAGGTAGTTACAAAAAAATCGTGAAAAATTCATTTGTAACGATTTATTCTTCAAATAAAAAACAATTTACAAAAAACATTATGGACTACTTATAGTTTTGCATAGTATGGAACTTTTTAAAACAATCTCCAGGATGGAGACCAGGTTTTCTGGAACAGGTCTCACAAAACCACACTGTTTCCCGTCTTCCCACTAAAATCTTTCTGTTACTGCACACAGTACAGTCTTTAGAACCTTTTTCCAGTTTCGCAATGAAGTGGAGCTTGTGCTCTAATCGCTCCTCTGCATGACGTATCACGCATAGTTCCCGCCATTTTAGGTTATGTGAATTTGCAAGGATTATTTTATAGTAAAATAAAAACGGAGTCAAAATCTTATTAAAACGTGAAATTAAATGTTTTTTAACGAATAATCACAAGAAAGTCAAGTTTTGTGCGCCAAAATAAACCCGCCAGCGCAAGTCTTATCTTGTCGGCCGCCAGCCGACAACTGAGTTGTAGCGTACATGTAGAGATGTCAGCTGGCATTCGACAAAGGAGTGGTAAGGGTTAATAGTCTTAAAATTGTTTTTTTATATTAACATATTCTTTAAAATAAACATAAGTAAACAAAATTCTACGAAAGAATGTGGAAGAAAGTATTATATATTTAAATGGAACTAGAAATAGAGGAAGATCTAGGAAAACATGGCATGGCCCGGTGAGGAGAGCAATCAAACTGCTGAACATGATCGCTTCGGAGATCGACGTCTTTCATATTCGTGAAAGTACGTTTAGAAGACAAATACTCTTAACTTTGGAGAGTATTATGTATTCCTAATGTCAAACCATCTCTCATGGTCAAACCTGGTATTATATATTTTTTATGTTTTACCTGTTCTCAATAGATGCCTTAAATTAAAATTGTTGTTTGTAATATCTTTTGAGAAAATTTGAGAAAAGAGGCTGACACAAATAGAACCAAAGCACTATTACGAACCGCCGAAATGAAGATACTCCGCGCTATTCTGGCCAAAACACTGAGGGACAGAATCAGAAATACAGTAATACGTGAGATCTGCGATACCGAAGATGTTGTCAGATGGGGCAGGAAAAGAAGACGCTTCTGGCGCGACCACGTAGAACGAATGGGCGACGATAGACTCCCCAAGCAGCTGCAAACATGGTGCTAATAGGAACTCTCCAACCCGGAAGGCCTGCGAAGAGATGGTGAGACAGTTAGAGTTCTGTGTCCCAGGAAACCTCGACGCCATAAAAACAGATCCACAGATCTATTAAAAGAGGAAGAAGAAGAAGTATACACAATTAAAATTACAAACAAATTTTATTAAAAAATAAATTCAATTGAGTGGATTTTCATTGCTACAAAATAATAATAACTGAGATAATTTGCGATATTTTCTGGATCCCTTCTGAGTTTCTAGTTCCCTCTAAAGTTTCCCATTTTAAGAACTAATAGTCTAACCCCTTCTCGGCGATGAGTACTAATGGGATATGTTTTCTCTAATGAACTCAACTTAACTCCCTCATATCGCCGTGTTCATTTTGATGCCAGCACAAATTTCAAATGATTACGATTAATTAAGACGTTTGTATCCTAAATTAATGTGTGTTATTATACGTCTTATGATATATATTGCATTTCGAGCGGAAATTTTGAGAAAATAACAATTTCAGTACTCACTTTGAGATGTGTTCCATAACCCAGTAACCTCTTCTGACACCCACTTTAAAAGATAGTCGCGTGTCTTGTGTAAATCATGTTTGATGAACCGAAGAAACTCGTCATCAGAACTCTGGACAGGCTGGCCGAATGGTAAAGCTGGTACTTAAGATGTTGGATGGTGTAAAGATATCCCAGAGATTCTGCGACCTGCTACCTTGCATTGTACATACTCGTACTATAAAATAAAAGGAAAAATATTTAATGTATTATACATATAAGGCAAGGCACAAATAATAAATATAAACACATGATGGACACTTCAAAGTTGTTTCTATACTTGTAAATTTTAGAGAGACAGACTATGGTAATTTGTGTAATATTATTCTTTAATTTAATCGTATTGGGAAATAAAACCTTTAGCATTTTCAAGGAAGCTATGAAATCCCAAGACAAGAATTGACCAAACAATAAGGTTACTGCTTATTTCTAGGAATGTAAATGAAATAGTAATCTGACAAATTGATGTATAAAAGAGGTGTATTTTTTCATCAGAAATTCTAATAATCTATTTCGATTTAAGTAATTTTGTACACGCATGACACAACAGGAAACACTATTATAGATTACCTACGTCAAGTATTATTATTTAGACAATTCCCCTAATAACACAATGTACACATTTAGTAAATAGAGTGGCTACATAGGCATACATTTTTATACTTATTGCCGATATTCAAGTTAAAAAATATTAGTGGAAAGTCGAAAATGTAAATCATATTCGGGTTCTTAAATCCTAGGAACAGTGCGGACAACTTTTGTTTAATACTTATATTATATTATTTAATTTTATTTAACTTATTATTTCGTAACTTCTTATATCATTCCTCTCTCCTAAATTCGTATTGACATATATTTTTATTTTTTGATTAAACAAATATTTAATTTGTACGAATGAAAACATCAGTTTTCTAGATGTTTTATTATATTTTATGGGAATGATATGTTTTGCCCTTCTAAGGCATTATCAAATGTATTTTCCATAAATGTGTTTCCCATAAAATATAATAGAACTTCTAGAAAACTGACGTTTTCATTCGTATTAATTATTTAATATGAAGTTTTACATCATTGTTCAAGAAACAATAAACAAATATTTAATTCTTGTAAATGTTTAAATAAACTATACTTTAGTACTCGACAACATGTCATTTTTAATAAACAACCATTCAAGAGCCTGAAATCGGGCGTAAACTTTATAAATAAATAAATATTAATAATTAATCAAATACATGTCTCAGATATTCCACTACTCATAATATAACGATGTTTTGAAATAGCTGAAAAAATATATCGAGCAAGCATCGTTATTTGGGTAATATTCCAATGGCTACTCAGATTTAACAACTGTTATGCTCGATATGTTTTCGATAGCTGAAGAAATGCGAGTATATAGAACGAGCTTCGTTCGCTTGCTAAATCAATCGATTTTCAACGCGCTTTTGTTCTCTGTCACTTTCTATTACGTTCATAATTGAAATCGCTGAAACTGTGATACTTTAATTGTGAATTTTTTCCACCAATTAAAACAACTCTGCAACATTGTCTGATGTGGCTAGTGAATGTAATAATTGTATTTTTATGCAACATATCAAAAGTAACGGGAGAAACATTTAACACATTGTTTTAAAATCACAGTTAGAACGATGCTACAATAATTTCATTGTTTTCACAACACAAACGGTGGCACACAGGATTGTTCCTGATGTTCATTCGCACTAATTGTAAGTATAAATTGCGTTGGCTGTTCGATTTGTAACTTAATTATTATTGTCATGTAATTATACCCGAGTGTATGAAAAATGAAAGTAAGGCATGGAAATGATGGTGTAATTATTATTCTATCACAATAACAAGTAGTAAACGAAATAAACAACAAACACTTGTGGTAGGTAGGTACACTAATCGTTCAATTGCTTATTGTGAACTGTTTTAAAATTCTTACATATTTTTAGATTAAAGTAGAGAATTATAAAAACAAAACTAAAAGACAACGCAAGCGTTTTAAGAAATTAGCTGACTTTTGACAGCAAACACGTGAAAACATTTTTTGATTAAATAATCGTTTTTTTACGTTGGTCACCGTGGAAGTGAAGTAGAAATAAGTCGTATGATTTAAATTATTATAATTGTATGGATTTATAATATTAGTGGTATGTATTCTGGCTTGCTTTCGATATTATATTTCTGTGCATCAGATTTATTGAACTTCACCTGACTATTGGAGCAATTCTTAATTGAAATTAATGTTTTTTAACTGTAAGTTGTGCTTGATTATCGATCATAATAAAAATAAAAATAATTACCTTAACCACCCTACGTATTTGAACGTGCGTGATACGTTCACTTTGACTGTAAAATGTACAAACTGTTAGGGATATGCGCGTGTGCCAACAACACATGAGTACAAAAGTCTTCACAAATATGATAGTTTTACAAAGGGCAGGCGAAGTGTGCGGTCGAGTTTTTGACATTTCGTAATTTAAAAAATATATATTGTTATTATTATTTGTTGAATCGCTCTTTACATCATGACAGCATGAGCCAAATCGATGTAAAGGGTATTATAGCTACCATAGTGATTCTCGTGACATGTGATAGGTAGCTAATCTATCGCCATTTTATTGTCACGTGAAATCTACATCAGACCAAAGACAGTGTGACAATCACACTGCCCTCGCCGGGAATTGAACCCGGAACCTTCGGGGTGGCAGTCAATGCACTTACCACTCGGCCACGAAGGTCCTCCTCTCAAAATTACCTGAAGGTAGGGCGGTTAAATAAAAAAAGGCAAGCTCCTATGCACCACGGAGTGTGACGGGAAAATTAGAAGAATAATAGTATTAGATAATGATAAATCTCATTTATTTTGTATCAAAAATGTTATTTTTTCCTGAAGGGCGTAAGGGAGTATAAGACTCACATTTCGTTTAATGAACAGACTGGGAAAAAAACTGTGTTAATAGAGAATGAAGACATAATTCTTGGAAGTACTGAAAATGACCCTGGGTTGGTGCGCTTTTCATGAAGATGAGACGCAGCATATAACTTTAACCACTTAACGTGCGCACTCGAATTAACTCGGTAAAAATACGCACACTCGAATAAATTCGAGAGACAACATATTTCATGGTACCATTTAAGCATGGCTTGAATTATGTCAGGAAATGACAAAATTACTCAGTCAGGAATCGAGTTTCTTTGTTTACGACATTAGAGGTAATTTTGTGTCATAAAAAGGCCTATTAAGGCACGTCAAGGGGTTTCTAATATTTTCTTCTTCTTCTTCTTCTTCCTTGTTGTAGACCTATGTGGTCTGTTCTCCAGAGTGATTTCTTCCCGCAGATCAGCTCCTGCCACCAGGTCTGTGCCTAGATGCTTGAAGGTCCTGACCTCTAAGGGTTGATTTTCTATAACCAGGTTACATGTTTTGGGTGTTTTGGAAAAGGTCATACATTTTTTTTTCGATAGAGATCCTGATGTAGTCTGTCTAGCATTTTTTATAAGTCATTATTGTTTTCAGCTATGATTATAGCATCGTCTGCATAACATACCACATTGACAATTTGCTCTCCCATCCTATATCCTAGTTGTAGCGATTGGGTCTCCTCTATAAGTTTGTCCATTATCAGATTGAACAGAAAAGGGCTTAGGCTCTCTCCTTGTCGTATACCTGTCAGTACGGGGATTGTTTTACTTAGTTCATAATCGCATCTAATTCTGGTGTTGCCTCTCATATTGAAATCTCTGATTGTATTAATAATTTCTGGAGAAACAGACTATTGAATCAGAATGTTAATTATATCTTTTGATTGTACCAAATCAAAGGCTTTTGTGAGGTCCACAAAGCAGACATTGGCAGTGGTTTGGAATTCAATTGCCTTTTCCTTAATGTGTCCGATTGTGAATATCGCATCTGTGGTAGACCTATTTTTTTCTGAAACCATGTTGCTTTTCTCTGGGGCATATTTATGATTCCAATTTCACTTCAATTATATTGATGAACAGTTTTTGCGTAGAGCATAAAAGAGATTGTTTTCCCTGTTATTTTCCCTGTTATTTTCTGGTTCGATTTTTTTGGCCTTTCTAATATGCGATGACTAATTATTGATTGTTTCTTTAACCATGATGAAAATTTCACATAAAATTATTAATACGTACAAAAACGACTATTTACTAGAAGTTTTATTCATCATTATTATCATCGGCTGTTCCTCGTATCCGAGGAAGACTGTCCTTCACGGATGTGGGTCCTCATGTGACTATAAAGTCCAATCCTGGGCCCACACACTTTGGGGCATCAAAAGTTAGAGAAAACATTGGTAGTGGAACCGTCTCCCAATGGTCTCTCATTTCGTCTCATTCTCCTCTTTGCGGCATCGTCTCTGCGCTGTGATTGTGTCGAAGTCTTGCGTTTCTTAATGTATTGAAACAATAAAGAATTGATAATGCTTTAGAAGGGCGAAACATGTTATACATAAATATTATAATAAAACTTCTTGAAAACTATCGTATTTTCATACATATTAATAATTTAATATGGAGTTTTACATCATTGTTCAAGTAACAATAAATTAATAATTGTCATTTGATAATGCGTTAACAAGGCGAAACATGTCATTCCTATCAAATATAATGAAACATCTATAATGTTGACGTTTTCATTCGTATTAATTGGATATAATTAACAGCGGATAAATACAAATATGTGGTTAAACATCTATAAAAAATACACAATTCCGTCATTAGAAAATGAGCGTTGAATGGTGAAATGGAGAGTTGTTTTGAACCATACTTAATAGCTAATGTAAAAAAATAGTAAACGTCCTTCTCGCGTGCCGCGTCCACTGTGGGAGCAAACAATGGCTTGTTATTGTGGGTCTCGCGGGAAAATTACGAGACTGACCGCCATTTCCCGCCTCAGCGCACCTGCTCCCGCCCTCCCGCCCTGCTGGCTTGCTGGCTCTAGCGGACTACCGGAGATCGGGCCCAGAGCCGATTAACTTTTATAGCCCGATAGCGGTCGTTCCATAATTACGGCGTCATAGGAAAGCCTTGTGACTAAGCGGATAATAACGTATCCTTAAACCATGGTCACCCAAACTTACTTCAACCACGGCCTCATTTCCAAAAAATAATCAAATATTTTTTTTATCTCTGCAGACATTACAAACAATATTAATGTTTAAGGCATCTACTATTTGTATTAAGAAAAGGAAAAATAATATATATATCTTACCAATAACGCATGAGAGATGTTTTGTTTATGTAAACTAACTAACTAACTAACCATCACGCCGTCTCCCCGAAGGGGTAGGCAGAAAGAATGGATTGCCACACTTTTCTTTCCTGACATATTTCTCTCGCTTCCTCAACATTCATACATCGTGTCATGCACGCGCGTCGATTTATGTTTATGTATTATGTGTTTATTAAAGAAGAATGTGTCATTGCTCATTAACTCGCATTAAGATAAAAACAAAATAAACTTTTTTTAAATGTCAAATGTCATTTAGTATATAGTTTATCGAAAATATGAATATCAATAAAATATTTGCTGAACCAGCTAATAGCAGGCAAGCCAATGTTCTGGCATTACAACGTCTGTCGGGTCCGAAAGTATACAATATATTATTTGTATCGTTCTCCCTATTATGGAGATGTAAAATCTTCGAAACATGTCGATAAAAAGTAGTGTTTTGATTAATAAAAAATGACATTATTAAATACAACAGAAACAAAACGAGGACAATTTGGTAATTTTGATGGTGAAATATTTAACATTTGTGAACAAATATATTATATTTACAATTAAAGTTAAAACTTATTTTTAAGATAATCAAAGGATTTTACTGAAATCTCTTGATGGAAGTTCATTTTAAATAGTAATTAAATAAAACGATGTTCTTTAACTACATCTACTTTTGTCTTCATTTCGACAACGACCGGTTTTCGCCAGACTTTCTGGCATCGACAGACTGCCGACACTATTGCAAACTGAGTCCTTTATATACATACAAATCAGGAGTGGTAAACACGATTCTATACAAAAATAATCTTAAAGGTAATATGTATGTAATAAATATAACAGTCGCTGTCGAAATAAAGACTTAAGTGGAAGTAGTTAAAAAACATAACTAACTAACTAACTAACTAACCATCACGCCGTTTCCCTGGAGGTTTAGGCACAGAGGATGGATCGCCACATTGTTCTATCCTGACATAACTCACGCGCCTCTTCTACATTCATACATCGTGACATGCACGCTCGTCGATTGTTCTTACTTCGAACATGGCTGCCTTTCAGTAATTGATTAATTTGGTCATGCCATGTCTTCCTTGACCTTCCTCGACTTCTTTCTCCATTCACACTACTTGTATATATTTTTTAACCATTCTTCCCTCATCCATTCGTTCCATATGTCCAAACCATCTTAGTGACCCTTTCTTGATTTTATTTATCACGCATTCATCCGCTTTACATTCCTTTCTTACTTCATCATTAGATATTCTATCATACATTGTGTTTCCGCACATTCTTCTTAGTGACCTCATTTCTACGGCATTTATCCTACTTAAAAAAAAACCTATCCAAAAAAGCTAGAATGGCAGTGCACAATGGTGTCCTTCTACCGACCCTTATGTATGGAAGCGAACCATGGAACTGGCAAAAGAAGGATGAAAGGAGAATTAATGCAGTAGAAATGAGATCTCTTAGACGAATGTGTGGATACTCTGTGTATGATAGAGTGTCGAATGAAAATATAAGAAGTGAATGCTGTGCGAATGATGGTGTCATGAACAAAATAATGAAAGGATCATTAAGATGGTTTGGACATATGGAAAGAATGAATGAAGAAAGAATGGTAAAAAAATGATATGTTAACGATGTAAATGGAACCAGAAATAGAGGAAGACCGAGGAAAACGTGGCACGATCAAATAAATCAAATATTGAATGTCGGCCATGTGAGGAGTCAGAGAAATCGACGCGCGTGCATGACACGATGTATGAATGTTGAGGAAGCGAGAGAATTCTGCCTACCCCTTCGGGGAGACGGCGTGATGGTTAGTTAGTTAGTTAGTTAGTTCGTTTTATTTAATTATTAGTTAAACCTTATTACTGATTACGATAGTAAAGTGTTTCATGTTTTTAAATGATAGAAAACCTTTACTTCCGTGAATATTTCACGGGTTGCAACTAGTAATAATAAAATACCGTGTGTTAATATTGAGATTAATTGTAGTTTGATTTCAATATTGTATGGGATCAAAACGTGAACTATTATAGAGAAGCGATCGGTCAACACGCCGGCATCATTCATCTCCGTTCTATGCCAATGGACGTAGTACATGCAGTATGCCCTGCAGAAAACTAGTTCAGTACGGGTGGGCGCTCTATCGAATAAAACTTTGTTTTTATCCCATATCTAGGTGAAGATATGCTTAACCGTTAACAGATTAACTCACAGATAGCAAATACGCCGCGTATAATTCGTTTCGGAATAAAATCTTGCGTCAGATTAACCAAGCAAGTTCATGGAATGGTAAGATTTTCGTTACAGATGATTATAATTATAAAAACGATATAATAATTGTAATCTACAACAGAATACATGTATTTTTTCACTGTATACAGGTATTTCAAATAGGAAAAAAAACAAATGAAACTTTATAACCGAACAGATTTAAAAATAATTGATT
This sequence comes from Lepidostoma basale, assembly GCA_022606425.2. Taxonomy (NCBI): domain Eukaryota; kingdom Metazoa; phylum Arthropoda; class Insecta; order Trichoptera; family Lepidostomatidae; genus Lepidostoma; species Lepidostoma basale. The sequence continues at coordinate 2,384,131 of JAHDVF020000857.1, read as the reverse complement.
TGGTGCATGCCACATAAATAAAAATCAAATATTTGCTTCATATTACTTGGACTTGGACTTAGATCTTCTGGGTTACAGAGGTTCAGCTCTAATGGCTATTCGTTTAACGTCTGTAGAAAACATTGTTGGAAATGTGATTTAGTAGTTGTTTTATGTGGGGGCTAGATATGTGGTCCGGAGTGCTCCTTCGAAGAGGGCGAGGCAGGATTTAGGATTTATTCTAAAGTCCTACATTATTCTTGGTCAGGAAATGGAAGACCAGTTAGGATTGGCGGAGCATTTTGCTCTTGTAAAATATGACGAAAGGTGGACTTGGTTATAAAGACGAAGATGGGACTTTTTTATGGGGAGCCGTAGAGGGCTCCCTCCGCTTACGGAGCAGCGGCACCTTTCGTCAGTTTCACTCGTGCACTCCCTAGGCCCGCCCCCGTCCATGCGGGACTTACGTTAAAAAAAAAAATATATAGGTATATTTGCAACCACGGGGGACCCAGACCACATTTCAGCTACGCTACTCTCTTGTGTAACAGGGAAGGTAACATAGGAAGTTTATACTATATATATTTAAGAGAAAAAATAATGCAATTGAACCAAGGAGGAGAAGGACGGGGTCCGACATTGCGGTTCAGTTTCCCCTCCTCCCAGCAAGCTAATCGGCACCCCCTCAAAGGGGCAAGTGACTTTACAAAACCCCCAGGAAGATGGGACTGACTGAAATTGATCGTTGTAAGCATTATCGTTATATCAGAGTATTTATTTTTTTCTCCGGCGCAACAACTCTTGGTGGGTCTCAGCCTCTTCTAAGAAACTAATTTCTTGAAGTTTTCGCAACTTTGGTTATGTTACGTGGTAAGGTTGTTGGCCTAACGCCCAACCCCCTTACTAGGAGGACCAGGGTTTTTATGTAGGGTGTTCCTTCCCTTTGCTGGAGGTGACCGGTTTTGTGGCGCCGAAAATCGGCATTCGCCCTCTCTCTGTTAGCTGTGACACATCAAAATCCGAGTATGTCCAATATGCCACACCCAGGGTTTGCGGGATTATAAGGAATTAGTGCTTTGTGCAAAAAATTCGTGCAGAAAACTCTGGAAATTTAGTTTTGATTTCTCAATTTGACATTCACTGGCCACATCATCATCATCATCATCGCTGTCATCGTCTATGTTGAGCTCAGCTTCTACAATATCGCTTTCTATTAGAAAACCAGAAGCTAACAAGTCTACATCAGCACACATTAAACTAAACAGTTTCGCTGCGTTTTGACCACTCAGGCAATGGCAAATTATCTTCTTCGTTTTCTACCCTTAAATCATTCATTTCATTTTCCACAAAATTCAATTTCGATTTTATGAAACAATTGGATATTGTAGTCAGAGTAACATCATTCCATGCACCATCATCCAAGGACATTCGTGGCCGAGTGGCAAGTGCTTTGACTGCCACCCTAAGGTCCCGGGTTCGATTCCCGGCGATGGCAGTGTCATTGTCACACTGTCTTTGGTCTGGTGCAGAATTCACGTGACAATAAAAAATGGCGATAGGTTAGCTATCTATCACATGTCACGAGAATCAAAATAGCTTTACCCTTTACATCGATTTGGCTTGCGCTGTAATGATGTAAAGAGCGATTCAACAAAATAATAATAATAAAAATAATCATCTTCTTCTTCTTCTTCTGTGTTCACCATGTCTTCAATTTTGCAAGATTTGAGAATTTCTTCATTGGGTATCCTATCTCTAAGGGTTCTCCCCACTTAGATCGCAATTTTATCATGTCTGCTACTCTTAAGAGATGTTTGGTTCTGACAGTGTCTGTTCTTGCTTCGATTCCTTATGTCATTATGGGCCAGATGCATATTTTATAAACTCTAACATTCTGAATAAAATGCCACAGTAACATATCAAACGAAAGATGAATCGCTCGGGAATCGTAAGGTCGTGATTTGTGTCATGCTAGATGAAACGTTTCCTTTCCTTAATTATGTCTGTCTTTGATCATAAGAGGATCCATCAGTATACATGGGAGAGAGGGAATGAAAGGACGACTATCGATTACGTCATCGTTGACTCTAGATTACGGACGGACACTGTAGATACCAGAGTGTTCAGAGGGGCCGAACTCGGAACTGACCATTTTTGGTGGTGACAAAGATAAACCTGTTCCGAGGTTGGCGCACCAAGAAGAACAAAACAGTGACCGCCCCGTCTAGAGTTAAAATAGAAAAACTCCAAATCGATGACGTAAAAGAGAGTTATATGACGAAAGTGAATGAGAGGCTGAGTGGTCGAGAATCTGAATTTACAAGTATAGACGAGATCTGGAACAAATTGAAAGAAAGTCTATGTGAAACAGCGAAAGAGGTATGTGGTACATGTGTGCAAGGAAGAAGGAATGGAGATGCTTGGTGGGATGACTGTGTAAAAATTCTGGTCAAAGAAAAGAAAGATGCATGGTTAAATATGATATCTGTGGATAAAAGAGATTGCGAGAAATATAAAAGAGCAAAAGAAGCATACAAAGTTTGTAAGATGAATGTCAAGTTGAAAGTGAGAGAGAAAAAGGATAAACTGAAGGAGGAAGACGGTCTCAAGATGACGAGTCACTTTCAGAGCAACATAAAAATGTTCTGGAAGGAAGTCAAAAAGGCCCGGAATCCTCCCGAAAATGGTTGTGCGAAAGCAATTTTGAGTTGTGAGGGAAGAATGATTACTGATTTTGACAGTATACAAGGAAGATGGATGGAATACTTTAAAGATGTATATGGCAGTGAAATGACTAAGAGTTCAATGAGAAGGAGCGTTACAAATGTGAGTTGTACGAATAGCGAAAGAGATATGACAGAAATAAGTTTGAACGAAATAGTAAAATCTGTAAGCTGTATGAAAGGTGGAAAAGCTGTTGGTTATGATTGTGTCGCTTTGGAGTTTATTAAAAACGGTGGGCCGTTTGTTGCAGCGTGGTTATACAGACTCTTTAACCAGTGTTTAGAGGAAGGATATACGCCGCTTGACTGGAGGAGGGCTGTTATCATGCCTCTATATAAGGGAAAGGGGTCTCGTATGGACTGCGGAAATCACCGGGCAATAAGTCTGTTAAGCGCCGTTTGTAAACTCTACGGCCGAATTTTAATAGAAAGAGTAAAAAAGACGACGACTGAAAGAGTATGGGATGTTCAAGGCGCTTTTATGACCGGAAGAGGATGTATGGATCAGATTTTTGCACTTCGAACGCTTGCGGAGAAGTTTATGGCCGAAAACCGTAAGCTTTTCTGTGCGTTTGTCGATTTGCAAAAAGCCTATGATCGAGTGAACAGAGATAAACTGTGGTCAATCTTGTCCGAATACGGAGTGAGCACAAAACTGATACGGGCGGTTGCTTCTCTCTACGAAGGGAGCACTGCCAGTGTTAGGGTAAATGGGGACATCACGCCCTGGTTTGATATCACGAAGGGTGTTAAGCAGGGCTGCGTGATGTCTCCATGGTTGTTCAATCTGTATATGGACAAGTGTATGAAAGAACTTAAAGGTATAAATGCTGGTGCTAAGATGAGTGATCTATCTGTAAACTGTCTGCTTTACGCGGACGATGCCGTGCTCGTTGCGGATAGTGCGGACGAATTACAAATCTTGGTGTCGAGAATGAATGAGGTATGCAAGTCAAATGATTTAATGATGAATGTCGGAAAGTCAAAGGTGATGGTTTTCGAAAGGGAAGAGCAAATGGCAGTTTGTAATATAAGTGTGAACGAAGAGAACTTGGAACAGGTGAGGGAATTTGTGTATTTAGGTAGTATGTTCACAGCAGATGCCCGAACGGATAGTGACGTCAAAAGAAGGGTTGGTGCGGGTAACAAAGTGAATGGAGCTTTAAAAATAGTTATTGGAAACAAGAATTTATCAATGAAAGCGAAAACGGCCGTTCACAATGGAGTTCTGTCCCAACCTTAATGTATGGAAGCGAAGCATGGAACTGGCAAAAGAAGGATGAGAGTAGAATAAATGCGGTAGAGATGAGGTCCCTAAGACGTATGTGTGGTAGAACGATATACGACAGAATCTCAAATGCTGATATAAGAAAAGGAATGTAGAGCGGAAGAAGGTATTATGAACAAAATTATGAAAGGATCGCTGCGTTGGTTCGGACATATGGAACGCATGGATGGAGAAAGAATGGTTAAGAAAGTATACGTTAATGATGTAAATGGGGTACGAAGTCGAGGCAGACTGAGGAAAACATGGCATGACCAAATTAATCAAATTTTAAAGGTTGGTCATGTTAGAAGTCGGAGGAATCGACGTGCGTGTATGACTCGTTGTATGAATGTGGAGGAAGCTAAAGAGGTTTGCCAGGATAGAGTAGTGTGGCGGTCCATTCTCTCTGCCTACCCCTGCGGGGAAACGGCGTGATGGTTTTGTTGTTATGTCTGTCTTTCGTTAATACCGTTTAAGTACTTTTTCGCTGTATTTTCTCAACAAAAAGTAAAAATATGTATTTTTACAGTTAGAGTAGGGTTGCCATACGTCCCGGTACACCGGGACATGTCCCCGGTTTAGACACTCTGTCCCGGTCGTCCCGGTTGGCTCATCAAATGTCTCAGTCGGAATAAGTGAGTTAAACTTGAGACTTGCAGATGATATCGTTCTGTTTGAAAATGACGAAAAATAATTCGAGGCTCAACGATGTACATTATCATCCGAGTTCTGTAGGCATTAAAATGAACTCATGATGGTGGTCAATGTCAGTTTTAGTAAAACAGTCTGGAAGCCTTTTACAATTTAAATATTCATTTGCAAGACACGTGAATTATTAAAAACGAGGTGTTCTAAATAGAAGTTTGCTAAATATTGTACACATCTCAACAGCGGCATACGAAACACCGCTAAGCAATCGTTAATTGTGACTTTGCGGACCCATTAACAGATTCAAATTCTACTACCGAGAACATTCGTGTCCCGTTTGATTCCATGCCGCACGATTTGGACCGTGTATTTAAAAATTTCACTGCTGAGACGAAATTTCTCTCTGAAAGCGAACAACGAAATACTCCAAATAAACAATTCAGGAATAAATTACCTTTTCAAACTCCGTGTTATTTGGCATGTAGTGAAATCGTTGTGCATTCCTAGTTTAAAAATTAAGTTCTAGAAATAAACATTCATTGTAGTATCCTATACTGAAAATAGTGTATACAATTGTATTTATTTAATTTTGTATATATTTTCATTCTACTTTTTATTATATCCAATACAATACATTTATTAATCGCTAATTTTTTAAATGTATTTTAATACCGAATTAGCGAATTATGTTTCAATTAGTTAATTCGAAACATTATTATAATGCCCGAATAAGGCGAAATATTCCAGGCTTATTCCATTAGGGAGTAAGTTATCACGAAACCTAAAATATAATTGACGACCTTCGTGGCAGAGTGGTAAGAGATCTGACTTTCATACCGAAGGTCCTCGATTCCCGGCGATGGCATGGCAGTGTGATTGTCACACTGTCTTTGGTCCGGTGTAGAATTCACGTGACAATAAAATGGCGATAGATTGGCTACCATCACATTAATCAAATACTAAAAGGTGGACCTGGTTAAAGGAGCTGATCTGCGTGAAGAAATACAAGCTCTAGTCAAAAAGGAAGCTCTGGTGTTCTAAAATTCACAATATGAAAAAACAAAGATATGCCCATTAAGAGTAAAATGAGAATTTATAAAGAATGCGTAAGACCAATAATAACATACAGTCAGGGCCAAACAAGTTCTGAAGTCTTCCGAGATGAAGACACAAGACATTAAGAAATCGCGCGAGGAACCCCAGAATAAGAATGATATGCGAGACTAAGGAGAGACTGGTACGGCCATGTCCAAATAATTGACACCACCTCCGGACTCCCAGACTCCCTATATTGCACTACACAATCAGCTTCATGGGACTTCTCGTGGAAGACCTTCTAAAAGGTGGAAGGACAGCTGGTAATCCACCTCACAGGAGGAGCAACTATCCGGGAAATAGACCACATAGGTTTTCAGCAGGGAAGTAGAAGACTCATACAGATAGAACGTCTGAACAGTCTGTATATTTTGAACGTCACGTTATAGTTCTCCGCTTAGAGGAATTCTAAATGAATCGTACTGTGAGCAGTACTGGCTCGGAGCTCCATTTGATGACGCTCATCTCACGATCGGATTACATTTTAGATGTCATCGTGCCTATTTAATGGTGATTACCATTATATGGATCACCGTGTCGGAATACCAATTAATTGCGGCACTAAACAGACCACTCCCGGCTGCGTCTCTGGCACGTAAACTAACTGTATGCGCTTATGAGGTTTATAGGTAACTACTGATAGTACCTACCTAATAGATCTATTAGTCCATAGATAATGTACACTAGTTCTTTATTAATCAGATATAATAGCGATTATGTAGCAACTCTTCATTTATGATCATAGATTTAATAGCGCTGTAATGACTGCGACATTTCAATTTGTAGTTTTCAGGCTTGAAAAATGTTTTAAAAATCTCAGATTGTTATTTTAAATGCATTTTATTTTATTTTTATTATTAAGATGACACAATCAGAGATATTCTGGGTCTTATATAAATACCAGAGGCGAGTTATTTTCACTGAAAAAAAAAACACGTGAATTTCTCTCTTTGATCAATGCTGTACCAAGATCACCGTTATTGATTTAACACATTTAAAAATAAAAACCAATAATTTATTTACGTAGGCAGTGAATAGATAAAAAAATTATCATAATATTTGGTAATTTTATCAATTATTAATTTTTAAATACATTTTCTAAAAAAATTATCAACGATATTTGTTATTATTATTATTATTATTTTAAACTAATGAAAAAGACGAATCTGATTTCCTATCAAATACGAAGCTGGTGTGAAATCACCCAAAAATATATTCAACTACGAGAGTATTTTTTTTAATTTCAGAAAGGTATTTGGAAATAAAACAATTCGAAAAACTAAATTATGAGTATAAAGGCAAATTGTGTCAGAGAAAATGTTAAATTAAATTAATTTCTAATGCGAAGGATGAACCTATTGTTTTTCCATTAATATTTCTATATTTTGCTCTATTTTTGTTAGTAGCATCCTAAAATCTCCGCGGTAAACTATTTGAATTCGGTTTCTTTTTTATTTAAAAGACTTGCGACTGCACAACCATTTCAATCCACGTTCTACCAAGTATAATGACGAAAATGCTATCAAACATTTTCTAACCACAGCTCATAGTCCAGGATAAAGTGTCGGTGTCTGATATTGTAACCAGAGCTCCTGGTATCCGTGATTGAATTTAAATTTGAACTCACTGTTACTCGATATTTCAATCAATTCCGATTCTTCAGTATTTAAGAAAGGGTCTAGTATCCAATCGAGAATCTTCACTGTAAGAACATCTTTAAATCGATTATTAAAATCGATATAGAGTACCTACCTCCAAATGTTGACTACAGATCAAAATGTCATCATCATTAAATTTAAGCTCCTCATGGCCCCTTTTTGCTTTCCAGGGCTCCTCTACTCCCCCAGGTCCAGAATTACTCCCTTAGCTCCCTCCAGACTTCCTAGGGGACCAGGTGGCCCACTTTGGGAATCTATGCTTTAAACGAAATATAAAATATTACTCACACATATTTAAATACTAGACAAATAAATTGCTACTTTATTTTTTATTATAACAATAATTAATTTCATTAATATAGCAATAATTATAAACCATTCTTTCAGATGGATAGTATTAAAAATAATCAAGATTCTCTTACATTTTTTAATATTGAGAAATGTTTCTAATTGGTTGAGCAGTGCTAAAGATTTGTGTCACCTTGTCATAAAATAACAACCCAACAAAACACCACCGTTCACCATTTAGTGTTATTTTATGTGGCGATTTATAACATGATATCGGGCCCGTTAATGAATTCAGGTAGTCAATCGCCGAAGTATTAGATCCAAGTATCGACTTATTCAATTACTCGTAGGCAGGTGCGTATTTAATTTTTCAATATCCGTCAGCTGTCAAATCATCTCGTGAAATACCACCGGTTAAATTTAATTGAATACCTTCTGCGGGTGAATTAGGTTGGGATGTCAAGATCGTGTAAGACGAGTACCTACGTACGTGAGTCTACTGAAAAGCGTAATCAAAATTATTTACGGCCAGTATAATAATACAAGCGCCTGTCTACTTCAGCGGAGCGTCTGCTTGCACGTGGAAGCGAAAAAAATCGATTAAAACTGAAAGTTACTTCTCGTTCTTGGATCAAATTCCCATTCGTCACAGTTTTTAAGTATTATTGTAGGCGGACAGAGAGTTAAATAAAACAATAACGTATTTTCAGTGGGCTACATTTCTTTGTACTTTAATAACTGTTTAGATTAGGTAAGTACTCGTATTGAAGTACCTACAAACCTATTGTTTAAATTGTACACAACTTGATTGTTTTTGAAAACAGAATGCGTTGTGCCAGAAACGTAATCTGTTTTCGAAAATATGACGAGCTGAAATCGTTTTTAATCTCTTTTGTTTGTTATGGGAAAAAGTTTTACTCTTGTCAAAAGTGTAAATCGGTAAGTAGGTAAAAGGTGTGGAAGATATTTATGTGTCCAAGAAGCTAGGTCGAGATCTAGATATTACGCAGTTATTTGATTAAGGTATTATATTATTTATTATGATTGTTTCAAAATAGAAAAGAGTTTTCATAACGAAGTTTCTTTGGATTTAATAAAACGTGAAGTAAAATTTTTCAAATTAAATTTTTTTATTTTTCAAAACATTTTTTGATATATCACAAAAGAGGAGGAAAAGTTTTAAATAAAATACATCATTTATTTATTTGTCATTATTCATCTCTAAAATGATCATTTTCAGCAGTTTCATTATCTTCCTACTGACATTATCAGATGCAGGTTGATTTTAAGATGAAAAATTTACTTTGAATCTTATTCATAATATTATTAAAACAAATTTGCATTAATAAGCAAGGAAAAGACTCTTTAAACCCATTCATACTTAATTTGTGTAAATAAAATATATTTGATATGGTAAGGCATAAAACAATATAAAGTTAGAAACGATACGGTGAGAGAAAAAACAAAGGTCACTGACATCATCCACCGGGTGGTGACTCTAAAATGGCAATGGGCAGGTCATGTAGCCAGAATCTCAGACGAAAAATGGACAAGAAGTCTGCTGACTTGAAGACCGTGTAAAACAAACATTTTAGTATGGGGGTTGCACCTGACGCAGTTGCTCAGCATTTGCATCAGGATAGGACAGTTTGAGCAGGCGCGTTTTGAGCCTCGATCTAAACTCTGATGGGTTTTCAATGCACTTTAGTTAGTTAGTTAGAGATTCTTTATTATTTATATATTTTCCACAGATTTTCGACAGTCGATCGAAATGTGCCCAAACACCATTTATTTACGTTTTCTTGTTCCACTTCTGTGACGCCTCGAAAGAGATGCCCCACTTAGTAAATTGTAGGCCGTAACAGAAGTTAATCCGTCTGCAACAATTAACTAACAGATCGTGAAGTAGTGTAGCGCGAAGCACTCATCAAACAAAAGATTTCAAAGAACCAATATTGTCTATGGATTTAACCGAATGCTCTCTAGTATATTAATAATGGAACCAATATATCAGAGTTTTACAGTATTCTATATGATGACAATTTTTCTTTTAAAGTCTTCACGGCGGTCTCTTGAAGTCAATTTATAAACTGACCTATTCAATACGCATCAAATATTATAATTCATTTCCACAAGTTCTTTCACAAGATACGTGTAAGCGCTGGTGTATTATTTAAAAATTTCTTTCGTTATACTATACTATAACTTGGAGTTTATTACTATTTAATGATTATGAATGGAAACGTCTATTTTCTAGAAGTTTTATTATAGTTTATGGGAACGACATGTTTCACCTTTCTAAGGTTTTATCAAATATATCATCTACATTTGATAATAAATAATTGTAATATTATTTGATGTTAATTAAAAATCTATTGGGCCGAGATAACCAAACCGCTAAGCTAAAAAGAAGAATTGGACTAAGCTGGGCAGCTTTCGGAAACATGAGTTACATCCTTAAAAACCGGAAAGTACCGATCAACCCGAAACGAAAAGTCTATGAAGCCTGCGTTCTGCCAGTTGGTAGGTACTTATGGTCTTGAAACTGTTACATTGTCCAAACAAAGTGCCGAGAAACTACGAGTGACCCAAAGAGCCACGGAAAGAGCCATGTTAGGAATAAGCTTAAGAGACAGAGTCAGGAACGATACGGTGAGAGAAAAAACAAAGGTCACTGACATCATCCACCGGGTAACGACTCTAAAATGGCAGTGGGAAGGTCACGTAGCCAGAAGCTCAGATGAAAAGTGGACAAGAAGACTGCTGACTTGGAGACCGTGGACGGCAAAGAGAAGTGCAGGGCGACCGCAACTACGGTGGAAGGGTGATCTGAACAGACACGTCGGAGTAACCTGGATGCAGTCTGCACAGGACAGAGTGACATGGAATCGAATGGAGGAGGCTTTTGTCCAGGAGTGGACGGGAATAGGCTGAGGAATAAGAAGAAGAAGAATTAAAATATAATAATTTGATCATATCACATTTAATAATATAACTTCTGAACAATATAATTCATTTCTTTTTTATTTTGAATTGTTTATGAACACTCGCTGCACGGTTGTGGATACCGAGTGACCAGTGACGCGCGAGTTCATTCTTGTTACGACTGTTGTGTGGGCAATACGGTTACGTGACACGTGTTACAATATGGTTCAATTCACGATAAAAACATTTTAATAACTAATTGCAACAATAAATGGCGGTTTTAACATAAAGAAAAAAATGTTTATTGTAACACGTGTCACGTAGAACGGGTGTGACATCTTTAGGGTGAAGTTTGAACTACATTATATTATTCAACACTAATCTTTATGTTTAACACCAATTGGGATCAAAAACTCATTTCGGACTTTTCGATACTTGGTAACTTTGTAATGATCAGCCCTTAATTATCAACCTAGTGGCTTTTGCTTTATATCAATTTATAATATACATTAAAAACTGGATACTGAGTCCATTACCGTGAGTAAATAATGAATTTGGCAAAGTAAAGCGAGTGTCAATTATTTTAAATCAAATCTAGAATTATCTTCGAAATTTGGATACTTTTTAATGCTCACCGATGTTCAGCAGTATAATATTTAAATTCAGAAGGCATTATTGAATTTCTAATTTAGAACAATGTTTTTTTTTTCAGAAGTGAAGCATCTAATAGGGGAGCCGGACTTCAGGGATGTATCCCTACGCTGGGAGTACGAGGGGGCGCCTTCCGAGAACCCCCGAGCCTTCCAGGTGCACTATTGCGAGCTGCAGGCTTGGGGCCCCCATCGTTGCAGGAATACAGTGAGCCCTATTAAAACGTTAACTCTTAAAAATATTTTAATCAATACTAATGAAAATGTGTTTTCCAGAAGAATGACATGATCCGCCTTGAAACAAAAAATAATTGATTATGTCTTAGCAAGGCGAAAAATGTCTTTCCCATAAAATTAAATAAAACTTCTAGAAAACACACGTTCTCATTCGTATTAGTTATTTAATATAGAGTTTTACAATATTGTTCAAGAAACAATTAACTGTCCACATTGACATCTTAAAAGCAAAAAAATAGCTTTTTTTCGAAATAACTTACCTAATGACACGCTTACCTTATGATATAAATATCAATTTTAAATGAAATTGCTAATAATTGCTTTTTAAATGCAGAATATTACATATTATAAAATCATAGACGACCTTCGTGGCCGAGTGGCAAGTGCTACGACTGCCACACCGAAGGTCTCGGGTTCGATTCCCGGCGATGGCTGTGTGATTGTCACACTGCAAAGACAGTGTGACAATCACACTGCCATCGCCAGACCAAAGGATCCAGTGTAGAATTCATGTGACAATAAAATTAGCTATTTATCACATGTCATGAGAATCAATATGATAGATATACCAATGCCGTCTTAATGTTATAATGTCATTTTCGGGACGGCCCTGGATAAACCTTAAAGGTCTCTGCCCACTACAACGTACTATGACCGTACTAGGAACGTATCAGACATGAAAAGCAATACGATACGCCCTGCTATGCCCACTGAAACGGATCGACGGCGTTCTGTGCCCGTATACATCCCGTATGATGCCCGTATGCAACCCGTATGTTGCCCGTATGTAATCTGTACCATCATACAGATATAAATCCTCCAAAATTGATAGGAAACCGTTTCATTCTCGCATGCGTATCGATGTTGCGTGGACGTCTTGGGAATGCTATCAAGTTTTTAAATAATAAAATAGGTATGCCTATTAAAAAATTAACTGTTAGACAACTGGCAATAATTGCCATAATATTGGATGAGGAAGAAGAAGAGAACCAAAAAACACTCGACGCTACTGGATTCACGATTCTATAAAATAACGAAAAACTGAAGGAGAATATTGGACGTTATTCAGGCACTTAGTTGATGATGAAGAATAGTTCTTTCAGTATTTCCGAATGTCCGAGCGTATCGGCACCGGCAAAATATTCTCGCCGACAATTAATGAACGCTCCGTGCATAGTAGGCGACGGTGCTGGTCGGTGGCGGAACGGTCTAGTGGGCATAGTCTCATACTTTTCAATACAAAGAATATTTTTTTACCCGACACGTTCCTATACGGTCATAGGATGATACGTTGTAGTGGGCAGAGACCTTTAAATCGATTTGGCTCGCACTGTAATGATGTAAAGAGTGATTCAACAAAATAATGAAAATAATAATAATATAGATAAATAAATATTATATCAACAGTTAAAATAATGAATTTGAAAATATTTAGGTACCAAAATATTTTTAAATACGAGGTCTGTCCAATAAATACGCGAACTGATTTTTTTTCAATTTAAATTTTCCAAAATTTAGGGTAGATCAATCTTATCCCTTTCAAAATGCTCCCCATTTGTATCAATGCACTTGTCCCACCTCCGTTTCCATTGTTCAAAACATTCCTGGAAGTCTTCAGGAGTCAGGCTCTTCAGCTGCTTTGTCGTTTCACTTTAATCGTCTACACGTCGTCCCAGTGCCCCCGCATGCCCTTTTTACATTTCGGGAACAAAAAGAAGTCGCCAGGGGCTAAATCTGGTGAATAAAGAGGGTGATCAATCACAGAGATCGCATTACGGTTCAGAAACTGGCGGACAATCAGTGATGAATGTGAAGGCCATTGTCATGATTTTGTCAACTTCAATTGTTCTGTTAAAATCGTGTGCACAGACGATTTTCCTAAATTTGTTCATCAGCAATCATCCGAACAGTTAATCGATGATTGGAAAGTATAACGGACCGAACACGTTCAATGTTTTCAATAACACAGAAAGTCGACGATCGTCCTGAACTTGCATCGTCCTTGCAGTCATCACGGCACTCACTAAAACTATTGATTCACTTAAAAAGGACAGTTTTCTTCGGTATCTTAACTCCATAAACAGTCTTTAACATTTCATGAATTTCCCGATAATTTTTCCCAATTTCCTCCAGAAATTTGATGTTAACTTGTTGTTCCACATCTGTATGTCAATCTCCATTGTCGACGAGAGCATAAAACACACGCCACAAAAAAATTACCCGTTCGAGCGGTACGTTTACCTCGACGGTTTGGTGATTACAGATTCATTTAGTGGCTCATCCGGCAACAAAGAAGCCAGTGCTCCTGTGCGAATTTCAACTGAAGACTACCCGAGCAACGCAGTTCGCGTATTTAATGGACAGACCTCGTACTTCTATTGCCATTATATGGGTTCAAATATAAATATAAAATGTTATTGTTTACAATATTACAAAAAGTTTTACAGGCCGCCACTGCGAATTATTCCCTACAATAATTATTGCTAATATGTAAGCTATTAAATGTTTGTTTTTAATCGTGAGATGCATCTTTCCATGTTCGTGAGTAAATTAATATTCTTCGAAGTATGGTACATACAGGCGTGCAAGTCTGAATAGGTTAAAGGATTCAATGAACAAGTGCGCCAACCTGGCGTTAAGGTAACATGGACCTGGCGTTAAGGTAACATTGCACTTAGGAGTGAATCGACGATCCGTATCTTCGTGGTTCAACAAATTCTCTAGGGAAATGGCTAATTGACTCGGAGTTGTCGGGGTAAATACCTCGTATGCAAAATGCAAGCGAGAAAATAAATGGTTGTTTCCGCGAAATGTTGCTGCTTCGGTATCGCAAGCAATTTAATATTTTATGTGTCATGAGCGAGTGTACTCGCTTTACTCTATACGCATTTAAACTGCCTCTGCCGTGTCAGGATGCCTGAAGAATCTGGTCTGGAAAAACAAGCACATGCGTATCGACAGCAAGATCAGAATATACAAAACATGCGTGCGACCCATCATGACGTACGCTGTAGAGACGCGGGCTGACACTGTGCGAACCAAGGGACTACTTAGAACATCGGAGATGAAGGTCCTAAGATCAATTACTGGAAAAACCCTCCGAGATCGTGTCCGCAACGCAGACATAAGGAAAACCTGCGAAATAGAGGATATCGTTCAGTGGAGTAGATCCAGAAGAAGATACTGGAGGGACCATGTAGCCCGAATGAATGGTGACAGACTCGCGTATACAGCCGCCTATGAAATCCCTTCCGGACACCGCCCACCTGGAAGACCGCCTAAGAGATGGAGGGACAGCTGGATCTCATCATCTGACGAGATATGATTTCTGTGTCACAGATCGTCAGATCTATCAAAAGAAGAAGAAGAAGAAGAAGCATTTAAACGTTAGTTAAAAAAAATAAGGCACAGTGACATCAGTGGCGTGCCTAGGGTCAGCCAGTAAGGCAAGCCAAGGAATTATAAATAAATATTCGTAAAGAAATGACATAATCATTATTTTCATAACATTTCTGCACATAAAGGAAATGACAGATAACATTCTGACAATATAAATGAAGTTCGTTACGCATCGAATAGTAGGTAACATACTTCAGAATGATAAAGCCCGGCTTCAAATCCATACAAAAAATGTAGATGTCTTAGTACCTAGCTATATGATTACAAGGCAAAAATACATAAGTGCGACAAAGCCCATTTTACAAGCCCAATATGAAGCCCATCGAAAACACGAAACAAAACATGTGGACGTCGCGCGAAATTCAAAATAATATTTTATTCGTAGACGGCTCAGACGCGCAAAAACATCGTTTTAATATAGATTTTTTAAGGCAAGCCCGGTTTCTGGGCTTGTATGGACGTACCGCCACTGAGTGACATCTGTTGCAACAATAATGAAACAGTATCACATTGCGGGTTATTAAAACTATAGAATTTATAATTGTGCAACACAACTAAAATCATGTTCGCGATATGTTTTGAGGACTGAACAAATAAAATTACAAAATAACGAATGGAAAAAAGAAACTAAAATTGTTCTCTCCAATAAAGTTTCTTGGAAGATTGGTTTCTCAGATAAAAAATATTTTAAAATTAGTTATCCTTGTGTATTGAGAATTTCCTTCTGAGTTTTTGTTGGGAGCCCTCACAATTTGTACAAATATTCTAGGTGCCTATCTGTTGACGACATCAACACAGTTTGGTCAGTTAGGGAGAGCCATATGATTAGAACAAATTCGTTGCCTGCAATATAAATATCATTTACCTCAGTGATTCTTCGTTAATATTTTAGAATTGCCGTGCTAAAGGTGTCGCCATACTTAGTATCCTTGCATGAAATATGGCTGCCATGATTCAGGGACAACTGCCCCGGGCTGGTTATGTGATAAGAATGATTGAGACTAGATTCCCGAAGAAAATACTGTACTCTCGGCTGACCCAAGAAAAACGTTCACACGGAGGTCAAAGGAAATGCTTCAAAGCGAACCTAAAAAGAACTAAGATCGATAGTGAATGTTGGGAAAAGACTGGTGAAGACGGACCTAGATAGAGAATAGCAATACATGAAGACAGCAGGACTTTGAAATGCAGCACAGAGATGATAAAGAAGGGGGAGACGAAAGGAGAGATCATCGGGAGACGATGGTGGTTCTATTGCCAACAGTAAAGGACAGTTTTTCTTGGATACAAGGGAGAACCGATGACAAAACATTTGGCGGATCCAAATGAGACAATTAAATATTAAATTTTTACTTTATCACATGCTTATAAATGAAAATATTATTTTGATTCGGAAAAAGTTAATTCATCATTTAAAAAAAATGTTAATTAAAAACCATTACAGGTAGTCGAAGACTTCGAGGAGATCAGCAATCAGGTAGGGGGCCCTGGGCTGGTGAGCTCTAATAAGCGAGGACGCTGGGGCCGCACATACAGCACGCGCATCGGGGGGTTGCGTATGGCTACCACCTACTCCTTCGAGGTGCGCCCCCTGCGTACGGGACCCAAATCGAGGGCCGCTAGGACGGAGCTGCCCGCTAAGTCTATTATCGTGCCTACAAAAGGATGTAAGTAAAGAGACAATCAAAAGATGTAAATATAAAAATAAAATGCGTATAATGTTCAAAAATAAAGTAATGGTGCCAGTTTTTAATTAATTAATTTGAACATTGTGACGTCCCTCCACTTTACCCATTAATATCAGTCGACGGAGGTGACATTTTTCTTCTCTTAGCACATGACCCAAATATGAGACCATTCCAATTTTCACATTTGACAACAGCTCTCTATTGGCTCTGGCTTTCTGTAGTACGTCTGCATTACTGACCCTATCGGTCCACGGTATACGAAGCATTCTGCGGTTTATCCACATCTCAAACGCCTCCAACCGGTTCATTACATTCACTTTTAGAGTCCAGGTTTCAGAGCCATCGTAGTAGAACAGACCATATATAACATTTAATCATTCTTTGGAGTTTCAACACCATGTATCAAAATATTGTATATTCTTTGAGCAAATAAGCATTTATTTATTTATATATAAATTTTCTGTGAGTTTTACTTCTAAAAATAATAGGAATGGAAACCGGACATGATTCACTTGCAGTATTTTAAATATGCTACTACAAACATTTGTACCAATATTTGATTATATTATTTTTGAGTTGGTCTCTATCCGGCCTACTAAATATATTGAATTTTCAGCAAACCAAAAAAAGTCTTTTAAATCTTCTTTTTCAGTTTCTGCACGAGCAACCCAGTGTCTCCCGCACGCCAGCGAGGTTGAGGTCTCCACAGGGCCCCACTTTGGCGGTCGCATTGCCGTTGAGGCGGCAGACGGAGAGCGCTGCGCCGTGGCCGGAGACCCCACTAGCGGCCGGGACACTTACACTCTTCGAATTGACCACGACGAGTGCGGCAGTGAAGTCAATGATACCACGGTTGCTACCTTCGTAATCGTACAGGAGAACCTGCCCATTCTTACACACAGTACAAGGAGGTATGGGAACACTCTATTGTGAATACTACATACAAACAATATTATTATGGCGCCCCATACTTATAATATATTATACATACAATCTGTGAAACATCTCAAGTATATTATACTGGAATTTTTTTATTCATAACGGTTATAGAAAAACATTGAATTACTCTAAAAAAAAAACTTTTAATAATACATAAGTCACATCACACAATCCATTGATTATTTGTGCATCATATAGCATTGAAGTTTTCAACAAATCCCTACAGTTCCCATAGCACAACAGTTCACAGCACTCGCCCGGAAAGTGAATGATTATGGTATGATTCACAGTGGTAGCTTCGTAGATTTTTGTTTTCAATATTTCAATGAGAAATTTGTCATTGCATTATACCAATAACATGAAATCTTAAAAAAAATTGGTATATATAAAATATTCATTCAAAGATGCCATTTACTGTGAGCTGTTGTACTATATTTAAAAAATAATTAGTCTAACATATCTTCATTTTCATTAGTGATGCTAAAATAAATATAAAGTGTTTTTTTAGATCTAAAGTTCACATCCTACCAGTAGCTAGTAGTTTACTTGAAGAGTTTTATAAAATATTTGTTCTGTAACGCTTTATTTTTATTTGTTTATGTTCGTTATAAGCAATTTATATTATAATATGGCCGAGCGATAGAGGGCTCCCTCCGCTTACCCGAAGCTGTTATAGGCGCAGCGGCGCCTTTCGTCAGCTTCACTCGTGCACTCCCTAGGCCCGCAATAGGCTAGCAATTTATATTATATCAATATTGGTTTTGTTCACCAGTTATTAAATATTCCACCCGAATCATACTGTTACTATCAATTTTAACTGAGAAAAATGTTAGCCAAGAAAGAATACATTTATAATTTTTATATAGAACTGTTTATTTTTTGCGTTAATAAACTTGCTAAAAATATATAATTGCAATAAATTAATAACAGACATATTATTTGACGCAATGTTGCTTACTGATATTTATATCATTGATGCGAATGTTTATTAAAATACATAAAATTTGTATTGCAGATTTTTGGTACTGTGCTCATATAAACCTGAAACTCTTACCATTCGGGCTGGTATTAATTTACCATCAAACGGAGGGAATCCTAATGTCAAATACTATCGACCACATTCAGGGCAGGTAGAACCATTTGAGATTCCCGATGACTCCATCAACGAGGTGCAGCCTGCAAGACTCGCCGCTAGAATTTCTGAACCAACAACAGGTATTTAATATTGCATGATTAACCATTAATACAAGTGAAAATACCGTAGTAAAAGTTTAGAGTGTTTAATATAAAATTAGCAGATAGCTTGCTCATCTATAGATTCTATTGAACAAAAAAATATGTATCATAGATTTGTAAAATATGAATTTTATATTCAAACCTAACTGAGTCAACTTCAAATTTACCACTTTACAATGTCCAGGTTCCAAATACTAAAAATCTGATTACCTGATCTATCTATGGTTATGGTGTTTTTAAAAATACCATGATTTAGTAAACAAATATTATGTTATTTTCATTTTGTAATGCATTTTATTCTATAAATTGATTGACTAAAATTTGATCCTGAATATTTTTTCTCTTTTATAATGGACCTAGTAACTGAAACATTGAAAACAACATTTGAATGTTAAATTAAGATGTTTTTTAATTTGGAAAGAAGTCTAAAAAGGAAGACATAACTGTCGCATCAGTAATATTTTTTAATCAAATAAATATGGAATTTTTCAGGGAATACAGCACAAGCTGTGTTGATGGTTATTCTGGTGGTAGCCGGACTAGCAGGAGTGGCACTACTTGTATGGAGGATAATTCCCGGAGCCAAGAACAATTTAGATACCATATCGGTGGCATCTTACGAGTCTACAGGATCCAGAAATACCATACAAGCTCTCGACAGTCAGTCTGACACGGCATCTATCTACTCCATTTCTCTCTCCGAGTGTGGTCACTGCGGCGATAATAGCAAGCACACAGAACTTGATAATGCATCAGAGGCTTGAGGAAATATTATTTTTATAGTATATATAATAAACTTCACAACAAATAGTAAATGAAGTCAAAATGTAAATGTTTTGATTCGGAGGGTGTAATTATGAATATAGTTAACAGTTGTAATACAAAACATGTAACAAACTGGTATGTCATTCTGGATATATAAGTAGATTTTTTAAAACTATTGTGGTGTATGAACATTTTGGATTTCTGTTTATTGACCGTAGTTCCAAATAATATTGCTTACCTTGACCTTTACTAATTAGAAAAAAAACAAATTCTCCAAATAAAATTGTTGATTTTATTTTCCAGTCTGCGTAATTATACGAGTATCTTTAATAAAGTGAATAGTCATCATCTTCACATTTGGAAATACATTAATGATAAGTTTTATAGGAAAAATAATTATGTCAGTAGTTTTAAAATATACCAACCCAATTTAAAAAAATAACCATTCTCTTTGTGTGCTTACTTAAACATAAAAGCCATAATCTCAAAATGTGTTAGTTATGTTAAGATAATTAGTTTGAATAAAAACATAATAACTTAAAAAAACTGAGAAATAATGATTATTGAACAATTATTAGCCAGTAAATGTAATATTCAGAGTTATATATTTACACAAATATTTAATCTTTTCGATAATATGATTAAGTAAGGAAATAAAATGATTGGCAAATGGGATTAAGTTTAAAAAGAAATATATTTTCAAATCAGTTTATTATCTCAACAGACATTAGAAAGAATATTAATGTTTAAAGCATCTTTTGAGTACAGGTAAAATAATATATCGTGGGTATACTGGCAAAAAACGTTAAGTCGAAAATTGGCAGTTTTGACTTAGTGATGCAGTATTGTAAAGTTTACAATGCTCTACAAATTGGCAAAATACACGAAGTCGAATGAAACAGATTTTTTCTCTAGTTTTAAAAATAAATTTAACGTTAAATCGTACAAAAGGTATTTCATACAGGCTAAAAGCTTCAAAAAACTTAATATTTTTCGAAGAGTCTTGTTGAACATTTTTGTACTGGAAAAAAACGTTAACTCTACTTATTGTCTTCGGCTGAAAAAAATTCCCTCGATTGACTTTTGACAACGACACTTATATGTTTCAAATTTAAAGAAAACTTAAATGTTCGATTTCTCAAAACAGCGATTTTGGACTTAACGTTTTTTGCCAGTATACCCACGATATATAATACCAGAAACTAATGAGAGATGGTTCGACATAAGGAAGACAAGATACTCTCTAAAGTCAAGAGAATTTGTCTTCTGAATGTACCATTACTAATATGAAATTTGTGGCTTTGGTGGTAATTTTTTCAGTGTTTTACTATTTTTTATGATAAATGTTTTTAAGTCATAATGACAGAAAACATATAATATAAATACAATGATATCAGGGAAAGTTTTTCCAAATATAATGTCATTTACTGATTTTTTATGTAACAAAATTAAAAAGGGGGTCTGCTTTTGTAATCAAATATGATATGTTTTACTTAATAATGTTAAAGGTAATGTGATATACTAATATTATGCATAAAAAAATATTAATTATGCTAAACATTTTATTTATAGGAGAATAATGCTTTCCTCTTTTTTATTTTACAGTACTTTACAAATGTACATTATACTTACCTATTTATAGTGACCAAAGAAAAATAAAAACACTTATTAAAAAAATAAATATGGTTTATAATTAAGTATTTTTGGTAGTCTCGTATAAATATTTGTAAAACCGTAAAATTTATTTACAACCTTTGTTAGTTTGAGTAGGCATCTGTTATTTCAGCGAAAGAAGTTCTAACATGATACTATTCAATTCCTCCAGTGCAATTTGAGCATGCAGTCTAACGACAGTGTCTTCTTTTTCATCAGTATATAGTTGCTTGATCGTTCGGTACAAGGGAGAAAGGGCTTCCTTCAAAAATAACAGTGACTCTTTACCAAGCCCTTTTATCAAACTGGATATCACCATGACGGCGGCGCGGCGACACTCGGGAGACTTGTCCGATTGGATTATCTGATTAATGCAGCTTAAAATCTGGAAATTTAAAGTCATTATCATAAAAATTCTTGTCTAAATAATTTAGTTTGACATAGTGTTAACTACATGGTTAACCATTTTCTTTAACCACGTAAGTACCAGGTAATTAGCTAACTAACCACCACGCCCTTTCGTTGACTTTGAATGTGGCCATTTTTAGTATTTGATTAATTTGGTCATGCCATGCCATGCTTTTGGCAATAAGTTTTATATTATTGCATTAATCTATTAATAATCTCAGTAATATTCATGATGTTTTGCAATAAAATAATGCTTAAAAATATATTTTTCAACAGCAGATACTATTGATAAAATTATTTAAATAATTTTGGCCAATTAAATATTTTTAATATATGCCACACTGAACAAAACATTGATACACTTTATTAAGAAGGGATTATGTACAGAAGAAAAAAAAACAACAACATTTAAATTGGAATAAAAGAGGACCGAGTTAGGAGAATTAATAAAAAAAATTGGAACTGGGGAAGGAAAACGTTCGTATTCAGAGTAAGGAGAGAAAGCAAATGGAACATACAACAGAAATATTTTCTAATAAAATTAAGATATGTTGTAAAAAAATTATCAACAGTTATTACATCAAAGATAATGGAGCCGAGTTTATAGGAAAGAACTTGAGCCAGCTCTGCTAAGTTAGACAAAGACGAGGCTCTGATAAGATCCTCGGGGTCCCGGCATCCAGAGAGGAAGGTATTAAGAAGTACATTTTTATGGTCAACTGCCGCATCACCTGAAATAGATGAAAATACAAAATTTAATTACAGTTTAAAAAAAGAAAACAAATGGTAGCCTGTCATAGAATATAGAAGAATAGAGATGTAAGGATGAATTTCTTTGATTTAATTCTATTCCAGATATTCTAAACAAACAGCACTATAATGCAATAGTATTCTACTACATTTATATAATAGTAGTTTTTTTTTATAGTAACATACAGTAAATTAAATAATATATAGGGTGTTTTTTTTAGAGGTATACAATACATATTCAAAATGAAAAAAAAACACATTAAAATAATGTTAATGTCTATGATATTGGCTTTATTTAAAAGATAATTTTATGGCATTATTGTTTAAATATGATTTCAGGCATATGAGTGCCACGGCTAGTTTGAATGAAACGCAATCGTGAAGTCCAATTTTCGACAATTGTCGTCTTTGTGGATGCGTATTATCCACTAGAGTGTATGTGGTGCAAAAACGATCCATGGTCTTCCGAATAACTTGCTCTGATGGACGATTATGTCGACCGTAAAATGGACGTCATGCACAATAAGTTTGGCGAACCGAACCATGATTTTAAAAATAAATTTGCACAATTTGCAAGCGCTGTCCTGACGTTAGTCTATTCATGGTGAAATGGCAAAATGTACGGACTACAAATCAACTGTCAAATTGACAGTCTGTAGAAATAATGTTGCCAGTTTAAAAACCAAACCTCTAAAAAAGACACCCTATATATACTGATAGAAAATTGATGAAGTAAAATTTACACATACAAAATAATTATTGCCGGATTAGGCGACCTGGTTCAATACAAAAAAAGAAGAAATAAAAAAATTCCAGTAAGCCAATGGGTTAAAATACGTATATAATAAGAATAATAGAATCTTACCTAGACTTTTTGTTACTTTGACTAGAATTTCTCCAATTTTCATTCGAAGCATTATCGAAGAATTTTCTTCTTCAGCAAGAGAGTTTGATTTTTCTGTTACACTTAAAAATTCCTTTGAAAATATTTCCAAAATATCATCAATACAATATTTAGCTAAAGATGATAGACCATTGATAGCGGCAAGGTATATGTACGAGTCTTCATCTTTTAAGTTTTCCTGTTGAATAAAAATATATGATTAATGTCAGCTTACAAATACAAGTCAAATCATAAAAAATGTAAGTTACTTTGAAGATACCTTAAAAATACATAATACATAATGTTTTTTTGAAATGGTCTCTGGATCTTTATCTTCCAACAATCTATTGAGCTGCATAAGACCATGAGCACGCACTGGTAGGAGGGGGTCGCACACTTCTTCAATGGCCTTATCCAATGGTGATTTGGTAAGAACTTTAGTATGTGGACGTAATAAACTGTATACTTCTTGATTTAGCAGTTTTATAGCAGGACTGTTGACTTTATTTCTCAGTGTATTTGTTGATTTTTCTATACTTTCTAAATATTCATGGATTGTCACATTTTTGTTTTCTGAGAGTAATGTAGAAAGTAATACTAAACATATAGTTATTGATTCTTCGTCGTAGCAATGATCATTGTTGTCTTCCAAATCACAAGAGCACTCTGCTAAATATTTTGCAATAAATTTAACAATTAAATGAGGATTGCCTTTAACACTTTTTAAAATAGAGTCCATATTAATTAACTTCTCTAAGGTCTTTGTTATTGTCAAGTAGTTTTCTACTACTTGCTCAAAAATATTATCTTTTACTTCTAAATGGCAATCACTCTTGCTTTTTTTCATAATAAAGTTTTTCGATTTATTTATATTATCGAGAAGAAATATAAAAAAATGGCAAGCCAAAAGGCCTCCATCCGCAGAATCAACTAAAATTTCGATAACGCAATCTATAGATTGTTCTACAGATGGAAATAAGCTAGGTTCTGTTGTTTTATTAGCAACAACACCATCACCATGATGTGTAAATGTAATATTATTTGGAATAGAGATGCCAGATGTACTTTTTCCAAAAATAATTAAGTAAAACCAATCATCTTTCTCAGTTGACTGATTAGAAAATTGAATCATAATTAAATTATTCAGTTTTTTAGACAAAAGACTATCTTTTATAGACACAACACGAATGGCAAAAAGGGAATATATGACCGGGTTAAGCAAATGAAAAGGCAAACATAACTTCGGATGAGTGTAGCACAAATCAAGAGTGCTTATGATGTTAGTGATTTCAGTTGATGTCAGGACCACAGATCCTGAAGGAGATAAATGTATATTTTGAAACAAAAGTGGTGAAACAATTTGGTTAAGCAATTCATTGACGCAGTTCACAGATGAATATTTTTCATACAAACTAGTTGCACAAGCAGCTGCGACAATCACATAATTGGAGCTGAGATCTTTCAAAATATTTGAGAGTTGGCCACATATGTTATCTAAATACTCTTCATTTGATAGGGTCCCATGTTTCACTGCGATTAATCGTGTAAGCAAATCAATTTGTTTCCATTGGGCACCAATATCAATCGATGTAGAGTCAAAAAAGCACTTCATTACTGAATTTAGACCATTGGAAGAAACCAAACAATCTCCCAGGTGATTAGTCAGAGCTTTCTTCATAAATGCTGGAGGATTGGGATTCCTTTTCCCCTGGAGAACAACCAGCTCCTTTATCAACCGGGGCTGGGACGTTTGTGCAATGACATTATGCAAATGCACTTGGAATAATAACCTATCATTTTCTAACATTTCCCGTAATTCTTCGGTCATAGTGAATATTTCATTTTGAAGAACAACAGTAGAGTTAGGTTTCATTAGTGGTGCATAACATAATTGAAAGAGTGCTGCCAAATAATCTCCCAGAAAATGGGTGAAAATAGTTGCATTAAATTCAACGTGAGCGGATAATGCATTCAAAAATAAGCAAATACATTTTAATCTGGAATACTTTTGTGCTTGGGTTAATCTCTCTGGCAACACTACACTAGGGAGACTATTATCGCGGTCATTTGGAAGACCAACGCCGGGAATAAGAGAAGGCATAACACCAAAGGAAAACACAAATTGTAAGACTGTCGTAATATTTTTCTGCTGGCAAACACTCAGTAAATCCGGATCACCCGTTTTGAGACATTCTGCTAGACAAAGCAGAATATGACAGGTTGTGCAGATAAATCTCCAATGAACTCCATCGGACTCGGATATTTCAAACTTTAGAATCAGCAAATGTGGACTGTCAATGATATGACAAAACGTAATATTTAATGTTTTAAGACAATCTGAGATGTTTTCATTTAGAACCGTGTTGATGTCGATTGTATTATCTGAAAACAAAATGCATTATATATATTAACGAGAATGAGAAAATATATATGTATTTTTTAAATTTATAAATTAGAAACAGAAAAGTTTAGGTAGCACCAACGGATATTAAACTTTCCATTGAGGAAAAATTAAAAAGATAAAATATTCGTGTATAGCTACGACATAAAGGAGTTAAATTATTTAAAATATTTGATATTACCCCTTTTGGTTAAAGAAAGCAGTGCATCATTGAAAAGCTTCGCCATATTTAAAAAAAATACTATAAAACGCCACGCGATACGCGCATTGGATTGAGTTTAGGTAATTATTTATTTTAAAGAAAAAAAATTGCACTCTCAATATTGTTGTGTATTTTGAAATTGACAGATCGACGGCATGAGAAATGGCAATAGACAATGATTGGACTAAATTACAAAAGTTTAGGGATGGGAAAATAACGATTAGGGCATCAAACTCCAAAAACTTATTCACGATGAATTTTTCTATGGTTGTCTTTCATCCGGTGTGTTCCGATTTGATCGAGTATTAGCGTTTTCACATATTCTGATAAAATTACGCATATATAAACCATCCGGCATTAAAATAATACATTAAAAAATTCAAAATGCTTATTAAAGTTAAGGTGAGTTTATAATTTCCCACGCTTTCTACTACGTATTTTTTTGTGAACTCATCATTTACTTTCATTAAGGTTATAAAGAAAATGTTTTATACTGTTTTCTGTTGTACAATAATTAATATAGTAATTGAGCTACTGATAAAATCGTTAATAGCATAAACGTTAACCTTTTTTGGTTTCATGCGATGCTTTTTTGCAACAGCGGTGCATAAACGCACAATCATCGCCCTTTTTAGTGGATTTATTTAAAACGAATATTTTGTTTCAATTGGTCTTTTATTTGACATAAATCTTTTTGAAAGTGGTGTTTATGGTTAAAATAGTATATTTGAATCATTTCTTTAAATTTATTGTAAATCGTTTAATTTTTTCCCTCCATTCTACTATCATATATTATTTATATTATATCCAGTTGTGAAAAAGAAAGCTGTACCAGACCTGTAGTGTGGGCCACCAAGTGGATTCAGAAGAGGTCATCCCAGTAAATAGAAGATCAACATGGATTCGGATGTCGAAGAAATTGTCGGTGATAACAATAATGAAGACCAGATTCCTGCAAAGATTTCAGATAAGGTTACCGGACAGGTGTGTCCTGGCAATAGTGGAAAGGATGTGAATATGGTTGAGAGACACAACCCAAATAAAGATTCGGTTAAGCATTTTGAGTCTCTTGAAAAACATGTGAATGGTACTAGAGAAATAAAGAATACACATGACCATAGAGAATTAATTCCTTCAAAAGTCGATGAAAACAATATGAGTAATAAAGTTTCATCGGTTCAACCAATTCGTCTTAGCCAAAGTGAGGAAACTGCATACACTCTAGCTCTTAATAAAAGCTCCACTGTCTCGAGGCTCCCATCAGCTGCTTCCAGTCCAGTTTTGCCAACATTGACTGATGACATGTTTGTCATTGAAGCTCCTTCCTTTGTTCTGCCATATGTTTATGAGAAGCCTTCGGTCATACAGATTAAAGAATTTGTTGCCTATTTAGGCAAGGATCTCAAAGAAAAAAGTATTATTAATGGTGTAGAGAACAATAATTCCACAGAGAGAAAATCTAGTACTATTGCAGCTTTAGATCTCATTACTGGACCCAATGCATCAGAGGTTCAAGAGGCGGTAAAAGATTTGTTGAACAATAAATCTTTGAATATCAGTGTTTCTAAAAAACATAATTACGACGATGATCCATTATGGGAAGAATCGGCGTCATCAGATTCTGAAAATGAAAAGAACCCAAATAGAAAACTTTCCAAAGTGAAAAAACTCAATGTAGACTCTGATGTGAAAAGTTCCATGAAAACCAATCCATCTGAAATTGAGAATATACCTCAATCTGATAACTTCTTTGAAAGTTCTCTTGGAAATTTTTTCATAGAAATTGGTGACAATTTTGCGCAGGAGTATGTCCTAAGTGATCTTTTTGAGCAACAAAAGCGTAAATTGGGCAAAGAAAACTGGTCGGGTACTGGGGATCCTAAGTTTACCAATGAATGTGTTATTTCCTTGATAACCACTAACTTAGAAAAAACCAGGAAAATCAACTCTCCATATAAGCTCAACCAAAAAAAGTGTCCTCGGTGCAGTTTTAAAAGTGAATCATTTCTAGTTATTGCTCGCCATTTGGAAGTTCCTCACTTTAAGAAAGGTGTATATGTTTGCCATATCTGCGCATTTTCAAATCCGAAACCTCAAGATGTAATAGTTCACATGGAGACGGAGCACAACATGCTTAGCCGTCTAGAGGTGCCTGAGTGTCGTTATAATTGCCCGAATTGCCGCTTCAAAGACAACTGTAGTCGTAAATTTTCTCGCCATCAAATCGTATGTGCTAAAAAATTTAACGCTAATTGTAATTTGAACCCACCTGCAAAATGGGATCCACCGGCCAAGTTACCTACACAGACGCCTGCTGCTCGCCTGGCTTTGACCAATAAACACTCTGAGAAAACTGTTAAAAATATAACCGCCCAATCAACTCCGCCTTTAAACAAATCTGCAAATCCCAGAGTATCAACTCTCTCCGATACTATAAGACCTGTAACCGGGGCTCCCTTGATTTATGGAGGGCAAGTTTTCCAGCCTAGCCACTTGATGGTAATGCCAGCTGCCATTGGGTTCCCCGTTCCGGTGCCAGCAATTCCGTACCCTCCGCCTTACCATGCCGTTTATAATCGCATGCCTCTTACACAGTCAGTTGTTCTTCCATCTCTAAGTGGCCTGCCTTCAACTTTTGTTGTTTGTGAGATTTGTGATGGCTACATAACAAACCTCAGCAATCTATACCATCACATGCAATGGATACATAAAATTAACATTCATCCTTTAACTATCTACAGTCAACCACCAATAAGTTGCCAAAAATGCTCTTTTATGTTCTTCTCTGAACAAGGCTTGGAGCGACATCTATTAGGCTCTCACAGTCTGGTCACGAGCGCTATGGTGGAAGCTGCTAAGAAGCACAGAGATTCTGGACGATGTCCCACTTGTGGCAAAATTTACCGTTACAACTTACTAGATCATATGACGTATGATCATAAAATGTCTCTGAAGCTTGCTGCCCTGTGCTACAAGTGCAAGGTGTGCGAGGCAACCTTCGAAGTGTACAAACTGTTTGAGGAACATGTCCGCTCGATGCATCGCAGTTCGGGCCCTAAAGCCTCGCAGAAAAAAAAGCAAGCTTAGTGAAAAGTGTGTCATCTGACCTTCTTGGACCCATCCAGTGTAAAGTTCACCTCCTTTAACAGTTTGTTAATAGTATTTTCATGTCTCATTATTTTCAGACTCTGACCGGAAAGGAAATAGAAATTGATATAGAACCGACTGATAAGGTTGAAAGGATTAAAGAACGTGTTGAGGAAAAGGAAGGAATCCCGCCTCAACAACAGAGACTCATATTCTCTGGCAAACAAATGTAAAAAAATTACAATATTTTTATTTGCTTAACTTTAAAAGTACTAAAGGATTATTGTTTTGTGATTTTATAATTCCTAATATTTACTAATTCTGTTATTAATTTTATTTCTTTGATTAACACTTGCCAAAAAGAGGACCTTCAAAGTACTATTGGTTTTCTAAAGTTGTTTACGTTAAATGTATTGAGAGTACAAAGAGTTTGTGATTTTTATGAAAAGAAATGTTTTAAGAACCATTATGTATAAGTGTGAAATAATGATTCATTATAAAAATTAATAATAAACTTAGTTTTTTAGGGTCCGCCTCATTAATTTGAGATATTTTTTATTGTATTCTTCAAAAACATTGCCAAAGAAGCACAATTAAACTTACCGTTGAATTGAAATTGTGTTTAGATTGAGTATTTATAAGTACCATCTTCATATTAAGGAATATTCTTAATGTTTATCTTGTACTCGGTGATTTGAGAAATGTTTAAAGAGGGTTTCCGTTTCTCAATTTAATAAAACTATTTATAATTTAACTAGAATGTTTAAATAATAGCATATAACATAGCTATCTTATAATTTAATTAGCAACATAAAAAATTGAAATGAGTCATTTTTCCACAATTTCTTATGTTTCATAAAGTCGCACAGAAAGCAGCTAATTTAGCAAATAATAAAAAAAATTTGATTGTTATATATGACTCATTCCTATGCTCTGTGGAGAATGATGAGTTTTTGGTACCTGTATAAAATCTTGTAATTTTTTTAGTTTGTTATTTATAAACTACATAATAATTGAACATAAGCCATTTTGGTTCTTCAGTTTTAAATAGAGGAACAAACTCAGTTTGACATTTTTCTAATTGGCAGCTTTGTGGCGTATCTACTTACAATTTATTGTTTATAATATTCCATATTTTATAAGCGTAATGCATTGTGTTTTAATTTGTTTTTCTTTTTGTAGTGCTTTTATTTAAGTATAAAGTAAGATGGTGTAACTTCGCCTGGAACATGACTAGAGTAAATTTCTCTCACTCGATCTTACATGATATGATAATCCTACTAGTGAAGTCACTGTTTTACTTTAGTCTCTTTGCCATATACACATACGAGTATTGTGATTTAGTGTATCTTTGTGGAGTTTGATAGCAGTTGAGGTACTTGTTATTAAGATTGTATGTCCTTGGCGTTATTGGAATGTACATTTGTTTTCTAGGAATGATGAGAAAACAGCACAAGACTACAAGGTACAAGGTGGTTCGGTCCTGCATTTAGTCCTTGCGCTGAGAGGAGGACAATGATCTCCATTATATATTTAAATATTTCATTAATTATAACATTTAAGTTTTTATTTTGTGTTATTTCATATTTTCTTAATTAATAAAGACTTTGCAAATTAAACTTGCTTTTATGTTCACTATAATCTGATCTGGAACATTGGCCAAATTTAACCGCCACATCTGTTCATATCATTTTTTTGTGTTCCTATAGTTTCTACTATTTTCAAAACAGTTAGTTTTTTTTATTTATTTATCTGGGCACTGCCATCAGAACAATTTTGTACCATAGTTATAAGAGTTGTAAGCATATTTTTTTCTTACCCGGGATGTATTTGATTGGGTACCTTGCACTTTCTTTTTTTGCAGCTCGTATAGTTTCCTGTTTTTATTTTTGTAGTTAACTTCACACTTATTTATGTTCGATAAAATGTTTTTTAAACTATTAATAAACTGATACATTTTTAATATCTGCAGGCTTTATTTTTACCCATATACATGAAAGGATGAATGAAGAAAGAATGGTAAAGAAAGTAAGTATTATTAACAATGTATAGGGAACAAGAAATAGAGGAATACTTGGCACGATGAAACGATGTAGGAATGTAGAAGAAGCGAGAGAAGTATATCAAGATATAACAATGTGGCAGTCCTTTTTGTCTGCCTGCACCTTCCGGGAGTCATTATAATTCTTAGTTAGTTAGTTATTATTTTTACCTTTCACTTGATGGGATCTCCATGACCTCATATCCAACTATGGTTTTGTGTCCTATCACAAAATATCCTTTTTCTCTTATGATCCATTATACTCCCGGAGTCAGTACAGTATACATTACACTCCCGATTTTCCGGAATGGATGGTGAAAAAAAATCCTGTGTAATCGATTTCCCGATTAGTCCGAAAACATGAAAAAAATGTT
Source organism: Lepidostoma basale (assembly GCA_022606425.2). Taxonomy (NCBI): domain Eukaryota; kingdom Metazoa; phylum Arthropoda; class Insecta; order Trichoptera; family Lepidostomatidae; genus Lepidostoma; species Lepidostoma basale. Next base: position 2,352,835 of record JAHDVF020000857.1, on the reverse strand, counting down.
AAATTTCAAAGAACGATTGAAACTTTTAAGAGAATTCTTGTGCAGATGTTTCGTCAGCACGCAAATAGCCCCCGAGACAGGAATACCTTTGTTGACAGAACCACACAACCATTGCGTTATTGAGATCTTCGTAAGATAACATCTTCATAGTCTTTCTACTAATCGTACCTTTGGCGCTTATTATAAACACTTTTTCACAGTAAAATAAAATTAATGACAATGTTTTATGAGTATGAACTACGCTGCGGGTGCTTTATTGCAAACTTGAAACTATATGACATGACTATAGAGCCACTAACGTATGTTGGCGGTGGCGCAAATGTGAACTAAACACCCAATGTCATTGGGATAGATTTGAGTTTTTGCTTGGATTATAAGCACTATTTTGAAATATTTTTGTTTTTATAAAATAAAATTTCAATGACTCAAGTGTCCCGGATAATCTGCTTCCCGGTTAACCCGACCCCGGAAAATCCGGAGTGTACTGTATTATGTTATATGTTGCACACCTGTAGGATTATTGTAAAACAAATAAAATTACAAAGTATTTTACCTTTTGGAGCAATTTATTATCACTTTTGGTTACAACATCATTTACACACATAGTAATAGTAGTAATTACATTTAAAATAGTTTTGATTATATGGTAAATAGTATTGTAAGACAATATATAATAATTATTAGGTATTCTAAAGTAAACATCACAACATCATTTTTATCAGGAATGTGTACTTGCTTGCACCGGGCATTTGTAATGTTACATAATAGGGATAATTGAGTTGATAGTATGCAAGTGTGTATAACAAAGTCATCAGCAATGTCAAGAATCTTGTATTTTTTGTAAAATATGTTAAATATAATAGATATTATAACTCTTTACCCTTCCCTTCATTAAAATAGTAATTTAGGAAAGTTTTTTGAATATTACCCATTAAATAATAATAAAATGAAATTACTCCATACGTTCAGGTCAATTTGTGATCAATACATTTTATATAATTCCAAGATTGTACACATTGCCAATGAAATCATTTTATGCAGAAAGAAAGAGAATATGAAATGTTAACCTTTAAGAACAGTTATACAAGAGATTGAATTTAGGCATCAACCATATAACATTCCATTCATGTCTTTGGATATGACTAGAATAATTGCTCTGATGCGTGCACAATGTTATTCAAATTGTTAAAATAGTAAAACACAAATTATATGTTTAGTACAGTTTACAGTAGAGTGATATTCTTCACTCTAGATGTTATCTTTAAACCAAGTGAATATTTATGCACAGCTTTTTTATCATACATAAAATCTCAAAATAAACTTATAAAAATAACCCAAAGTAAATATTTTGAATGTGCAATCAGTTAGAAAGTAATTGGAATGCTATATACAAATGATTTTATTTCCTATGAAAATCAATACATCCATTGGGGTAATATTTGAAACTTGAACATACTTATTAGCTTTATTTTTAAAAATATTTCTACGGAACAAGATTCAGCTATACAGATAAAGCTACATAGAATATTTCACATTGAAGCGAGAATACATATTTAATATATGTCCATCAGGTATAGATGGGAAACACAGATTATATTCTATCTACAGGGTTACATATTCTTTAAAAGTTATTTTCAAAAGGACGTATCAATGGTTTTAAAAAATATAATATATTCATAGAGATTGGCCTGCAGGGACCTCTCCGTTTCCTATCTGGCACTGCAAGGCCAATTACTAGATCCAAGTAATGTACTAAGTACAGTTGTTTATTGAAGGAAGTGTGATTCTGATCGTTTTTCATTTTGAACTATTTGCTCCAATTTAAAGGTATTAACGTTCATTCAAAAATATTTAAATAAATATGTGGAATTGTGTAGTAGCATTACAATTTTGTACATTTACATTGATCTTTAAATTAACCTTAAAAATACATGTTACATGTAATTGAGTATTATTTTGTCTTCCAACAATTCTAAATTGTTAAGATTACTTTTCTTTTCAAAAATTACCTAAGTAACGTTTCCAGACTGCACTCCTCCAAAAATATAAATCCTTCAACAAGGACGAAAACATAATGTAAAAATGTAATGCTCAACAATATTATACACTTAATAAAAGTTTTTCTTTGAATTTGAGAAGGCAAACTTGATTTCTCAAGACTAACATAAAATTTTACTAAAATAATTTCATAATTTACAATAAAATGAGCAGCAAAATCTCGATTTAACCTTTGCCTTTTGTACAATTAAAAATAAATGTAATGTTTAGTTTGGTTTACCTGTATATTTTAGTTTATAATAAAATATATTTTTGATTTCTGCAAAATTAGGATAAGATCGGCAGCAACTCTTACTCTACAAAATCGAGATTTTATTACTATCACTATTAACCTATTTAAAAAATAAAATTAAAGATAAAAGGTTTAAACGATAAATTATACAGGTAGATTCATTTACTGTAACTATTTTTCTAGTTGGGAGGATTCAGCCAACCTGGAAACAAAAATAAACGGTTAATCAACTGCTTGCAAATTCAAAATATTATATTTCTTGGGATCTTGGGTATGTTTGTTTCTAGTAATGTCCCGTTCGATTGTAATTTTGATCATTTTCAAAGTGTTTCCGACTCCATCTTCAAGGTAGTTATTGTGCGTGGTGGTACCGAAATATCGGTCAAAGAAAATATAATGGGACATGGACATACTCATGTTCCCAAGAAATATAATTCAATCAACCATATTGATATATGCGGATATTTGTCCAAGAAACAGCTGCATGGCAACAATAAATGCTGAGCACTTTCTATAATTGGTCAATATTTGTAAATAAGATGTTATAAGTTATAGAAATCATAGAACACAATTATATCTTTATAATTTTTCTAAGGGGAATATTAAAAAAAATATCTATATGTTTATGTTTGAGTATTATCAATACTTTGGTTGTGTTACAAAAAAGAAAGAAATCATTATTCAATACCTGTTCAACCATCGCTGAGAGAGGGGGTAACCCAACCGTACTTTTCGTGCGTTTTGACAAGTGATCTGAAAGATTCTTCGGCAGTTCTTTTACTAAAGTCTTTTGCTCCTTTGGTCTTCCGCGAAACTCTGCCGTGACCTTTCACAAGCGAAGCTGCAAACTGCATCAGCACTGCTTCCACTGTGTAAGCGCTGGCCCAGCCACGTGGTGTCAGCAACTCCATGCAGATTGCACCTCCTGCCACCATAGGAAGTAATAGATAAGTTTTTATCACAAAATCAGAGTGTTTAAGGGGTCAAAGCTACATCAGAAGAATTAAATATCTTAATAGAATGTTTACACAATCTCTAATATAAAAAGAAATAAAAGCTCATGATTTAAAAAAAGGACATTGGGACTTATTCAGAATCAAGCCTGTATTCCTTGGATTCCTTAGAAGCCAAGTGTTCTGTTGACAACGTCATTGCCCCATTAGATAACTTACACGGGCATATTTAAGAAATGTTTAAAGCTAACATACCCTCCATGACAAATCCTTTCTCTATTCGAGGCTCGATAACCCTCATGAAGGGTGGCGCAAATGGGAAATTGTCAGGGAAGGCGAGGTGCAGCAGGATGGAGGGGATGCGCAGCTCGCGCAGATCAGCGGCGAGGGCGCTCTCCGGGTCCACACGGTGCAAGCGCACATGCCACTCAAATAGGTTGTCGTTAACAAGCTCCACCTGAAGGCATAATAAATTGAATAGTACATTTTTTATTCCTTTAGGATTGTGCATAAAAATAGTATTTAACTATTATCAAAAAGAGACTTTGACTATCCAATACTAGAAAACATCCAATAACTATATTTGTATGATGCATATTAATAAAAAAAAAAGAAGATAAATACAAATACAATCTTGCCTGCCTTTGAATGCTTGTATAACTCAGAGTAATAGTAAATGAACTCTTCATTATTAATTAATCTGAAAAATATGTAAATACTGAGATAATAAGGTAATCTGTAAAACCTTCGAAACATGTCGAGAAAAACAAACCAAAACACATATTTTTGCTTACAAATTAAGGGGTGGTCTTTTACTAATATTTGTGTGACCAGGTTGCTTACAATTATGAAGTACATGGGTACCCAACAAGAAACAATACAAATTTTAGAATTAACCGGTTCTGAAAATAGATTTTTGTACAAGGATTTGAAAGTATGTATTTAATAGTTTGCCGTAAGTCATAAAGGACCCTGAATATGTTCAAAAAGTTGAAAAAACTGTGAAATTTATATAAAAAATTGTCAAATTAAAAATAATATATTTTACCGTAAATATTGGATCAGGCCGGCTTTGTTGCAGACGTTGCATTTCCTTATATTCTTTCATTAGGCGCCTTGCCCTTACGGATGCCACAGCCTCGCTGGGTGCCTTCTGTCCTGCTAGCGCTCCCGCAGGACTCGCTGGCAGACTTGCCGGGCCTTCTGCCGGCCGAACTCCGTCCCTGGAAACATTGTTATATTAATTCCTTGTGATCAGTTATACAAGTGTATAATTAAACTGGGTGGTCGCTTAGAAGACAAAATTTGGTTTTTGAGTCTTGGATTAAATCTTTGATGCCTTCTTCATTAAAAGGAGCTATTTCTGCTTACACTGAAGTTTGTAATAAAATTCTATTACCATTATTTAAATGGTTGGGGTTGGTCTTTTCTTTAAATAAATATATTACCTTCACATTAACATACATTATATTTTTAATTTAAGCAAATTCAAAATTTATCTTTTTTCAATTTCCAAAAAAGGCGCCATTGATAGTGCCAATGAAATAATTATTCGTATTTTGCTACGCAAAGTGTCTATGATTTTTTTACTACATAGATAAAGATGTTTTATTTTTTTGTCGTTTTTAAGGCTATTAAGTTTAATATATGCAATATTTATATAGTAAAACACAATTTGAAAAAAAGAGTTTAAAAATATAAAATACCGAAAAAAACATTACGTAGGAAATTAAAAAAAATTCGAAAACTAACTAACTAACTAACCATCACGCTGTATCCCCGAAGGGGTAGGCAGAAAGAATGGACTGCCACACTTTTCTTTCCTGACATATTTCTCTCGATTCCTCAACATTCATACATCGTGTCATGCATGCGCGTCGATTTCTCTGACTCCTCGCATGGCCGAAATTCAATATTTGATTTATTTGATCGTGCCACGTCTTCCTCTATTTATGGTTCCATTTACTTTCCATTCTTTCTTCATTCATTCTTTCCATTTGTCCAAACCATCTTAATGATCCTTTCATTATTTTGTTCATGACACCATCATTCGCACCGCATTCACTTATTATATTTTCATTCGACACTCTATCATACACAGAGTATCCACACATTAGTCTAAGAGATCTCATTAAAAAAAAATCAAAATTTAATTAATTCAAGTTCATCTATATAATAGATACGTTTCACATTAGAGAAGTGTCCTGAATAATAGATATTTGTTTACATATTAATAAGGATTATTACCTATGGAAGCCATGCCTCAGGATCCCTCTGCGAGCGGGCGACCCGCTGGGCCCGCCTCCCGCCGCCCCCGAGCCCTCCCCTTCGCCAATTTTCTCAGATGAACGGAACAACTTCCTGAAAGCGGCCGCAAACTTTTCTTTCGAGCGTGACGTCATTGCCGCTAGCGCCCTCTGGCGATCAAACGAGAAAACAGAACTCGCGGCAAACTACAAAATACGTAAACTGTCAAATGAACGAACTTGATTTAATTAGCCACAAACATTACTGGAATGCAATTTAATGTTTTAATCACGCTTTTAAGTAAACACAATAATTAGTTAGCTGAATCTGGATTAGTATCACTCCACATCACGGAACCGAAGAAACACGTTGTGAGGCTGTTTTGTTCTGTTGGAGTATGTTAGTCGCGATTCGCCGAGCGTGACATCCGCCGCCTGGAGAACAGCGCACAATGCACTGGGATTGCAGTTTTCACTTTGCAACGTCTGTACGCGGATACTCGTATCGTGTATGCCTTTTTGTTCTCTGTTTCTGGAGTGCCCCCTCCGGTCTAGAGCGAGTGAAAGAGTGGTGGCTTCAGCCGAAGGTGATTACTGGTAACTCGAACACCGTTGTGTACAGTCCTGCAAAAATATAACATTATTAATGTTATTTTTGTCGTTGATGCATAAATCAATACAATGCAAACAAAAAACTAACTTCGAAAAATAAAAATACTTTTCAAAATTCGAATGTCAACAATGCGAAAATATTTTTGATTTAATTTTTAGGTAGGTATACCTTATTTGTTTATTGGGGTGTTATTCAGACAAATTAGACTTCTACAGTTATTTTCAAATCTATGAGACCTATGTATAATAATGATAAACCATATTAAGTTTCTAGCAGTTATTTGTTGAAAAATAAAACAATATTGACAGCATTAAAACAAAACTATTATTGTGATATCAAAATACGAGTATAAACATTGTTATATTGTTATATTTACATGGATATACTACAGTAGAAATTGAATATAAATATAAAGTTTCACAAATCTAAAATTATGAATTTGGGCTTGTTTATTGTTTTTATAAAAAAAATATAACTATTGCGATTGTTATTATAATATAAATGATAGCATATAATTAGCCCACTTGTATTGTTTCTTTGTGTATGCAAATCGTAGTTTGTTACCCCGAATAAATAAATAAATAAACATATATTACATTATGTGCTAAAATAAAAAAACGGTGGATACGTGGAACATAAATTAAATAGACAATATGTGCACCATCTAAAAAGAACATTTTGTGTTAAATTATTTTTATTTTGTTATTTTATTTTATATCATTGTATTTTATATTATTTGTTTTAGATTTATTTTGTGGGTGTTGGACGATCGAAGTGTGCGCGGGAGATGCCTATTGGTGGCGATGAGGTTCGCAACCCATCACACCGCGTCTCCCGCGGGGCGAAAAGAGAAGGATGGAGTGCCGCATCAGTAAAAGTGTGACAGTCAATTCTTTCTGCCTACCCTTTCGGGGAGACGGCATGATGGTTAGTTAGTTAGTTATATTAGGTAATTGGAAAAAAAAATATATTCTTACAAAAGTGGACGTAAACAAAAATAATTATGTTTGAAAGAGATTTACCGCACGCCTTTACTTTTTGCCTTATTACAAATAAGGCAAAAAGTTCGTAAAAATGTGTTGAAAATATTATTTATGAAACTGAATCAAATCAAGAAATAACTTGTCGAGAGTTATGCAGGTAATATTATTATATATAATATATATTTTTAGAATCTTGGCGCCTCAAGAGGTCACTGCTCGGCGTTGTTCTCCGGTAGGAAGGTTAACGTTGTACAAATTGGGAGTACGTACCCACCCAGAACAGAGTAGGTACTGAATCATAACATTTCGTCGAGAGTACACAGTAACACAGCCGCTGATAACATCAAGGTAATGGAGAGGTATTCATTTCATCATCCTTTGTACGGAGTATCCGATATGTCTGGCAATAACGTTGGGTGATGCTTGCTCCGCTCCGTATTGTGTAGCCCCGAGCGGACTGACAGTACCCGCGAGTTTCAGCCGTTGTATGTTACTTGACCCATTTTCCAAGTGTGCTCAATACTCTACACCCCACCAGTTCCCATTGCTAGAAGCTAGACGTTCACGCGAAAAGCAATTTACATGCCTTTGCCTAGCGAACGAGGTATCAGATTCTGATTTCAATATTTATCGAATGATAAAGAAAAAAGCTTTATATTCGAGGACATTATTTACGTACAAATTTCGCGTGTTCCTTCATGTATGAATATTAAATAAGAATGATTTTTGGAAGTTTTGAAATGCGGGCAAATTCTATAAAATTCTATTTCTTTTAAGGTAGGTAACTTAAGGCGATTTTCATGTCTTTTTTGGAGGGCGTTTTTTGTGGGAAAATAAAAATCAATCGTTTTGGATATTTAGGATGTTTTTATTTACATATTAAAGATACAAAAAAAAATTTCGTCGGAACTACAGAAGTTAAATTTCATGGATAAATGGCGGACTTTGAAAAAAAAAAGTCAGCAAAGAAGGGGTTGTAAAATAAAAAGTTAGGGGTGAAAAAATATCTCGGTAGTTCCGACGAGAATGACATGTCTTTAGATTAAGAATTTTCAAGAATTTTTGATTTCAGATAACATCAAGAGCCAAATTCACCGGGGCCACCCACGCGCTTTTTTTCGAGGTGCCAACTTCGATCAATAATAATAATAAACTATAAAAAAAAATCTTTTTTTTTTCTGTATCTTTAATATGTAAATAATAACATCCTAAATATCCAAAACGATTCATTATTATTTTCCTACAAAAAATCGACCTCTAAAAAAGACATGAAAATCGGCTTAAGTTACTACCTTAAACATCGTGTCACTCATTGAAAAACACGAGCTGATTATAACGGTTATTAGAAATACATGACGCTAGTAATATTTTTCCACAAATAAGATTTAAGATGCAAAAATCATAAAACTGACATTTAATAGTGTGTTAAACAATGTATAAAACATAAATGGAGGAATACAAAACTAATTACGACAATGTTTTCACAAATGTAAGTGCAGTGTAACTAGTAATAAAAGCTGAGTTTTCTAGGAAACAACCCGGAGGTGAGGGAGACCCTTTACGTATGAACACAGCTACCGGTTTGTTTTGGACATTCGACAAATTGCAGACTATTACAGAAATACACCGCTAACAAGCTACGCTAAATTAGTGGGCTATTTACTTAAGACTTTTAATGAAATGAGAAATTATTGAACAAAAGATCCCTAGTTCAGTGACTTTAAAAATATATATATTATGTTACTTACGTGAGCCAAATGTTAGTTTTATACAAGGATTAATTGTATCTCAATAGAGACGAAGATATAAGTTGTTTTCTGGGAACAGAACTGGCTGAAGCGCTTACAGGACTTATGACCTGTCATTGGTTGGGTTGAGCGATCGCTCTATGTTTAACAACATTCCCCATTACGCCCTTCTTACGACCACCACGTCTGACAAATTTTTGGAAGTTGTATATATGCTAGAATGCTGCGCCTATCTTCACACTTCTTATTTCACTCTACACTAGCGTCATCTATTTAGATTGGGAAGCATTAAGCAGAAAATCTTTATTAATGCACTGTGAAAGGTTCTGCAAATCATACAGTACTAGATTACGCCTGGAGATGTCTCTCCATTTTTTATGCCTTTAACTTGGACCAGTTATTTTACAAAATATTTTAAATGTATACAAATTCTTGTAGACAAATACTGGATTTTACCCATTGCGGATAAATTATTTTTTTATAAGGATTAATTGTATCTCAATAGAGACGAAGATGTAAATTGTTTTCTGGGAACAGAATATCATATATATATATATAATATCAATGGGTAAAATCCTGTATTTGTCTATAAGAATTTGTATAGGTACATTCAAAATGTTGTTAGTTTTATATGTATATTTTACATAATATAAAGCAGTGCACGAATGTAGATATTGAATTGAGTTTTTAAATTAATGAATCCGATTATATTTATAATGTGTTAATCCTTCTTTAATCAATGGAAACTTTTTGTTTTATCATCAAATCATGCGTAAAATGAGATAATTTGAAATCAAGTTTGCGTGTGTTAGCTTGCATACAAATATGATTAGAAAACAACTGTTTGAAAACAACGAAGCATATTTTCCTGTTTTCAAATAATATTTTTTTTCCGGACTAAGAAATAAAATGCTCAGATTATTACGGTCTTAACTTATTATGAGTAAACTTTATATTTATAAACCAAAAATATATGGGTAAGTACTTGGTTAGAGATATACGAGAAATCGTATAAACATTATTTAAAAAAAATGGCGTTTAATGAATATGATATTTGTTGATTGGTGTAAAACACAATATGTTAGTAAATATATGTCATTTGAGTACTGCATAATAACGTAATACACAGCAATAACGATAGTATAGATAAAATGTATCATTTCTATATTTAGATCCATCTAAATCTACAAAATATCGTTGTACCGAGCTGGCGTATTTCAAAAACCGTCAACCCGCTTCTCAAATAAAAACTTAATTTGTAGTTTTAGGTGGTTGGTGACGTTTTGTTGATGTTGCAATATTTCATATGACACACGTACAAAAATTCGGTGCTACTATATTGGACAAGTAGATTATGCAAGTCGATGATCTTCAAGTCGGACATGCCACAGAATTAAATAATAAAAGTGCTGGACCAGTGTGTGTTACCTGTGATGATCTATGCATGCGAGACATGGACGTTAACTAAAGAAGCAATTCACTAAATTAAAGTTGCACAACGGGCAATGGAAAGATCCATGTTGGGTATCTCGCTTAGAGACCATATACCCAACGTGGAGATTAGAAGACGCACCAGCGTCACCGACATAGGAATACGCATTGAAGGATGAAGTGGCAATGGGCTGGGCATGATGATGGAAGATGGAGCCAGAGGGTTACTGAATGGAGGTCAAGGTTCGGCCGAAGAAGTGTCGCGAGACAGCCTCCAGGTGGAGCGAAGATATTGTGCGGACAGCGGGAAGGGCCTGGAGAATACTGACGAGAGACCGAGAGCAGTGGATGGAGACAAGCTGATGAAGATTATGCAAAATTTTAAATCGAAACAGTTTGTCATTATAGAATTGTGAAATTGATATCCACTGCGATTTTTCTATTTATTAACTGCGCCATTTTTATTACTTTTAAACATTGGAAGCTGTTTCAATATTAGTCTAATCATCAAAGCAATAATAATAATAACAAATTTATATATGTGACAAATGAAAGAGATTTAAAGGACCAAGTTAAACATTTTTTATACACGTATATGCGTTACCAATGATGACGTCTTGTTAATATTATGATTAGGCAGTATCTGTATTTTCATACGATATTTCTATGAATCAGTTTTGTCTGTATGATTTTCAAATACAAAATCCCTCTTGAAAATGTAAGAAAAGTGACACAATTTAAATTTCTTTATAATCCAATGCGCGTGCGAGAAATTCAAGATAAAAAAAAAGATTTTTTCATTGTCAACCTTGAAAGCAGCCCCCATAATCCGGGAACGTTCAGAGTTAAAAGATTTATTTTATTAAAGAGAAGGAATAAAGAGAATGTTTTGGTTTGTAATTACATGTGTTACCATGCGTGATGGGTAAGGTTCCTATTTTAATACATGGTACAAGTATATACCTCTGGCTAGGTAGGTACTATTACTTGGAAAGTAAAGATTACATTTCAATACAAGAAAGTATTGCGATTCTAAGTGTTGTACTCTCGTTTAAATCGATATGCATTCTGCTTCACGAGAATCAATCAATCGATTCACGTGCCTTAGAGTCTACTCTACATATTGGTGTTGCGATAAATTCGCTGTGAAAATTGATTAGTTTGGACAGTGACAAATTGTCATCAGTAGTACCCGCGCATATCTTTCGAAATAGTTATTCTGTAATTCATGTTTACAAAAGTGTTCTCAAATTTGAAATTGGGTGTTTTCTTTGTATGTCTTCAAATAAACAAATATTAAGAATTGACCAGCTGGGTATTAAGGCAACACTCTCGCGGGTGTTTTCACTGAGAATGTTGCAATATTTTGGACACATATCCCGGAGAGATCAGGACAACCATGAAAAGCTCATCATCATGGGAAAAGTGGAGGAAAGGCGACCACAGGGACGACCACCGAGCCGATGGTCCGATCAAATCAGGGAGCTGACTGGTCTCTCATTAGCTGCAGCCTGGAGACTGATGGGTGACAGGAGCGCATGGCGTGCCATGGTCAATGGTTTACAGAATGGACACGACCCTCAATCATGAGGAATACGACTGAGAAGAAAGATCTGAATGTATTGACATAACTCACAGGAATAGAGTGTCAATATATATATTTTTAAATAATCACTAAAACGTGCGAATTTATAACGGACGACTTACCTACATACTCGTAGCTCACGGCATTGACACTCAATTTTATCAGAAGCCTAGCGTTCATTCCTTCTTGGCCAACAATTGTCATTTTTTTGTGCTCAGCACAAGGGTAAATTTTTATTTGTAAACAAATTTCACGATAAAAATCTTTTATGTTTGCTTTTATGCAGTAATTTTAGTTCAAGGCAGCTTTGAGATAGGGGCTTACTATGAGAAAAAGTTTTGTCATTTGTGAGTTCTCAGTGTATGAAATACGTATTATATTAGTTTAAGAAACTTTTTTTTCAAGCTGAGTAATGAGTACATAAAACTGAAACAATGTTTTCGGCTTTAAAACAAAAATAGAACTAAAAAGCGATACGAAATAGTCTCGCGGAGTCTGGAGTTGGCCCGGACCGGTGCGGCGAGGGTAAAAGCGAGACACTCCGAATTTCTAATCTCTCTTCTCCCGCACGCGTTTCACTAGCGAAAGTGCGGAGGGTAGTTTTGGGCGGTGCTTAATTTGATGAAGTACTATTATTCATTAGCCTTCAAAACAAAGTTAAGGCATCTCTGTTACACAGGTTATCCATAACTGATGTCAGCATCACAATGATAAATGGTCTCCATTAAGCCAGCAAAGCAAAATGCGGCTCACTTCTCCCTTTACCCAGCGAAACATATTTACAAATCTGATTACCTAACAAGGCGGAGGGAAATTTCAAATTCAAATAGTGGTGATAATTCTGTAATAAATTGTTCATTCGGAGTTTGGAGTGACCGTACTTGTGCCAGTCCGCTGGGGAATAACATTACACGTACAGTGACCGACTCGAGTGGTGCTTCAGGGATATTTTACAAAGTGTGTAGTAGTTTAGCAAAATGGGTTTTTATAATACTTAATTAGCGTAATGGTGTTCTTCTACCGACCCTTATGTATGGAAGCGAAGCATGGAACTGGCAAAAGAAGGATGAAAGTAGAATAAATGCAGTTGAAATGAGATCTCTTAGAAGAATGTGTGGATACTCTGTGTATGATAGAGTGCCGAATGAAAATATAAGAAGTGAATGCGGTGCGAATGATGGTGTCATGAACAAAATAATGAAAGGATCATTAAGATGGTTTGGTCATATTGAAAGAATGAATGAAGAAAGAATGGTAAAAAAAATATATGTTAATGATGTAAATGGAACCAGAAATAGAGGAAGACCGAGGAAAACGTGGCACGATCAAATAAATCAAATATTGAATGTCGGCCATGTGAGGAGTCAGAGAAATCGACTCGCGTGCATGACACGATGTATGAATGTTGAGGAAGCGAGAGAAATATGTCAGGAAAGAAAAGTGTGGCAGTCCATTCTTTCTGCCTACCCCTTCGGGGAGACGGCGTGATGGTTAGTTAGTTAGTTAGTTAGTTAGTTAATTAGCGTAATGAAATAAACCTATCTAAGACTGGCGTATTGCTGGTGCATATAAATTAAGTTATTTGTATTATATAATTTTCCGACGCCATCGTGACGCGACGCACGCTACATCGGTCTCGTATGTACATTAGGGTGGGCCGAAAAAACTCATTATTTTTTTTTCAAAGTGCGGAAAAGTTGCGAATTAGGAAGACAAACAAGCGAATTTTTTTATCAAAATCGGTTGACATCTTCCGGTCGCGCACAGGCCCTAAACTTTTACAAAATATGGAAAAACGTCATGAAAAAAGTTGTTGATTTAATCACTCCATAATAAAATACTATGTTCTTATGTTCTAAAATAAAAATACTTGAGCTGTTACGTTAAAATAAAAGTAAATTAAGGACTTAAAAAAAAAACATAAAAATGCGAAATTTTCAATATTTTGTCAAATTTTAGGCCTTATGCGCGACCGAAAAATATCAACTGATCTAAACCTAATTAAACCACAATGTTTTTAGGCTCTAGTCAAAAACGTTTTAAACTATTACATTACAAAAGCAGCTAAAATAAAAATAATCGCAATAATGACGTTTTTCCATATTTCGTAAAAGTTTAGGGCCTGTGCGCGACCGGAAGATGTCAACCGATTTTGATAAAAAAAAATTCACTTGTTTGTCTTCCTAATTCGCAGCTTTTCCGCGCTATTACAACTTAATAATGAGTTTTTTCGGCCGACCCTAATGTATATAGCTTATTGCTCGAGATCTTAAAATTAAAAGTCGATTTTCTTACATAGCGTGTATTTTTTTATAGCGAGTATACTTTAGTAGAGAATTACAAAATGTATACTAAAGTTTTCATCTTTTTTTTTCGGAGAAGAATATACAAGATAACGAACACGAATATAACATAAACAACACAGAATAAGGGTAGATGACGTCACCGTTGGAGTATATACTAGACTTGAGATATATTAAAACAGCCTGCCTTGCTTTATTCTGATATAATAGTATTATTTATGATGTTTATATATTATGAGTATAAATTGATCGGAATGTTATCGGATTTTTTGGACATTTTAAAAGTTAGTTCTCAAGAAAAAAAAAACACAATTCTTTCTTATATATGAAATCTCTTTTTATCTTAAAAAGAATAATCGCAAAATTAAATAAAATCTATAGTTTAAAGAATTAGAAATAATTTTGTGTTTTCATCACATATTTTTATGTCTACAAAGGCTACCAAAACAATATTAAAATAAGTTGACATGTACAATAAATAAATTATTCCGAAAAATCTCGTTGAGTTTTGACTCGCTTTCACTTAAGAATATATAAATTAAAATTGATTGATTAATTATCGTTTGGATGGGTATATTTGCATAGTTTTCAAAAAATTAATGTTGTTATTTGATATTTCATGGTAGTTTATTATAAATAATGAAAAAAAGAGATTTTTTTATACATAATATATAGATAACCATCATGCCATTTCCACGGAGGGGTAGGCAGGAGGGGTTGTACTGCCATACTGGTCTGTCCCATACCTCTTTAGAATCCTCTACATTCATACATCGAAACACTCATCGACTTTTCCGACTTGGAATGTGGCCACCTTTTAGTATTTGATTAATTAAGTCTTCCACGACTTCTCTTTCTACTTACATACAACATTTCTCCTCCATTCAACTCTCGTCCATTGGTTCCATATGTCCAATGTTAAAAATATATCATAATAGGTCGAAGCCATAAAATATTTATCACTTCGACGGGTTTCGGCAGTGAGCTGCCATCTTCTGGTACCGAAACCGGTCGAAACTTAATATACATTAAAACAAATTAAAATTAAAAAGCAATTTATTTAATTTTCATTATTTGCCTAATTTTAGATAAACTTAAGGCGTTTTTAACACTGTGGAATTCCATAATGACGAATTTTTATGAATTAATACACCGTTTTTCCACTTTTGAGTTTATTTTTCTCGACATGTTTCGAAGGTTTACCTACTTTAAAAAAAAAAAAAATTGACTAATATCAAGGATTTACATCAATGATATTAGAATTTATTTTACAATCTTCAATGTGAGCAGAAAATAGCTCATTATTATGAAGAAGGAATCTGGTCGTGTCCAGGCTTGAACCCATGTCCCCTGGATCAGGAGCCAAGCGTTCTATTCCCTAGACCACCACCCGATATTTTATCGTTCTCCCGATGATGAAGGTGTAAGCCTTCGAAACATGTCGAGAAAATGAATATAAAAGTGGAAAAAGCAGTGTCTTAATTCATAAACATTCGTCATTATTTAATTAATACGAATGAAAACGTTATAAGTTTTATTATGTTTTTGGGAATGACATGTTTCGCCCTTCTAAGGCATTATGAAATGTCATTATTTGCTTAGTTAGTTAGTTGCTCAGTTTTCGGTTCAATGGCCCTATAAACAAAGATGTAAGTAAGACAGATGATTCCTGCAATTTATATACATTTGACAGCGTAAAACATCGTATCTGCACCCGTATTCTATTCTGAGATACGCAATAGTAAGGACATAGAACCCCGGTCTTCGCTGACTCCGCTCGCTTATACAAAGTTGTGCAAATCGGGTGCACTGAATGCTAAATAATTCATGCGGCGTTTTATAATGTTTACATTGCTTGACTAAGGACGCTTAGCCCGACATCACCGCTTGGAATAAGTAGTCCCGTACGAAGAAAACCTTACCTGGCGTAATGACTTATTCATGAATCGGGAGGCAGATGTGCTCAGCTGATTTTAAGTGAATATTTTTAGCGGAAATGTTGATTTCATACTCAACAACAAAGGTCCAGGATCGAGACGCTTTTAGAAAAATCATCAAGGAGGCTAAAACTCTTTTAGAGTTGTATGGCCATAGGAAGTAAGTAAGCAAGACATGTTAAGATTCAACATGTGTCATCGTGTTTTTTTTAAATATAGGTAGGTTCTCTCAATTAAATATATATTGATAGTCAATGTCATATCGATATGACAGGTTAGGAGACGAATTGAAATTACTTGTAACTATTTGCAATTATTGCATGAAAAGGTTTACTATCAAATGGTAATAATTTTAGTGGGAAATAAATACGACTCATTTATAATAATGTTGGATACTGAATTTTATTAGAAGAAGTTCATTGTTGAACCCCAGCATATATTTTTTTAAAATAATCTTAACTTGAAACTCCGACAAATAATGATATTATATAATATATGGTCTGTTCTACTGTATGGCTGCGAAACCTGGACTCTGAAAGTGAATGTAATGAACCGGTTGGAAGCGTTCGAGATACGGATATACCGCAGAATACTCCGTATACCGTGGACCGATAGGGTGAGTAATGCAGACGTACAACTGAGAGCCAGGGCCAATAGAGAATTGTTGTCGAGTGTGAAAATTAGAAGGGTCTCATATTTGGGTCATGTGCTAAGGGGAGAAAAATACCACCTCCTTCGACTAATATTAATGGGTAAAGTGGAGGGACGTCGGGGAGTTGGTAGAAGGCAGCTGTCCTGGGTGCGGAACATCAAAGTGTGGACGGGAATAACAAGAGTTCAGAACCTGTTCCAAGTGGCGCAGGACAGAGATGCCTTTGCTGCAGTGATCTCCAACGTTGGGGGACCTGACACGGCACCGAAAGAAGAAAAATAATAAAAAATAAAAAATTACATTTTCAACAATGTGCCCTACAGACGTAAGAGGAATAGCGATTAGAGATGAACCTCTGTTAGCCAGAAGATCCAATTCCAAGTAATTAATGTTTTATTTTTATTCAATTTCGTTCTAATTAATATATACATTAGTTTTATTCCACTTGTCATTCTTTTAGTTGTGACCTGTTTCGGCAACTCGTAGACTTCGGAATAAAACTGTACATAACATGTATTATTATGAAATTAAACAACAAAAAATATATAACTAAGTGCTTTGTATAGGGAATGTTGAATATCATTATTAAAGTAAAAATTTGAATTAATAATTTGAATAAAAGTATAAAGAATTGAATTAAGAAGTTTCGCTTTTAGTTTTCAGTTTGTGAAGGAGAGTTAGAAGGGACAGGAGGGTGGGATTATGTCGTGTGCCCTGAGGCGTTTATCTCTAGAAAGGAGCTTGACTTAAGCATAGTCTTAACGCACATTAGAGATACGATCTACTGAAACTAGACGGATTTTTTGTTGGATGCGGAGATACAAGACAGCGACCTAGCATTCTCGGATAGCGTTCGAACAGAGCCGAAAGTTCCAATCCTTGAACTATTCTCACGGCACAGTTCCAAAACGAACAAATTGCACCAGAGAAGGTTGTGTAACTTTTCCGCGGAAACAATCAACGCTACTAGAGTTCACGCGCAATTTAACGACCGTTTCGACAGGCCGGATGGGCGGCAGTTAATGTGAGAGCACTCCGGGGTCCAATGAGCGCCGTGTGCCATGGCGAGATAACGGCCCCGGGAGCCGTGGACGGGAGACGAGTCGCTCTTGGGTAATGGGCTGCTAGACCCAGTCCCGATCAACCCTCACGGGGTGGGACATCTTTAACACCCCTCATCGCGAAACACGGTGAATCATATAATTAATACGAATGAAAACGTATGTTTTCTAGAAGCTTTATTATATTTTATGTGACTGTCATTATTCGTCTCGCCGCATTATCAAATGACATGTGATAATGCCTTAGACAGGCGAAAAATTAATAATTTTTTTAGAAAACGGACGTTTACATCAGTATTAATTATTTCATATGCGTATTAATTTGATGTCCAAGAAACTCTAAACATTAAATGAAAAATAAGTCTAAGGCATATTAAATAATTAATACTAATGAAAACGTCTGTTTTCTAGTAGTTTTACTATATTTTATGTATGTCATTTGATAATGCCTTAGACAGGAGAAACATGTTAGTCACATAAAATATAGTAGAACTTCTAGAAAACAGACGTTTACACAAGTATTAATTATTTAATATGCGTTTTACTTTACTGTTCAAGAAACAATTAATGTTGAATGTAAACTAAGTCTAAAGCATTATCCAATGTTATTTGATAATGCCTTATACAGGCGAAACATGTAAGTCACATAAAATATAGTAGAACTTCTATAAAACAGACGTTTTGATCCGTATTAATGATTTAATAAGGGGGTTTTACTCCATTATTCAAAAACTAATAAATGTTGGTGAAGTGGCTATGGGCCGGCCATATCTGTCGGAGAACCGGCGGCCGATGGGGTAGACGGATTCTGGAGTGGAGACCGCGTACGGGATTCCGCAGAGTTGGACGTCCCTCTGCCCGCTGGACCGACGATCTGAAGAGGATTGCTGGGCATGAATGGATAGGAGCGGCAATGGATAGGGGGCGGTGGCGTACGTATTCTTCTTAGTGACCACGTTTCTACGGCATTTATCCTACTTTCATCCTTCTTCTGCCAACTATAAGCTTCACTTCCATCCATAAGGTTTGGGACTAGAACTCCATTGTACCCCATCTTTGCTTCAGTCGATATATTTATATTTGCGGTAATGACTTTGAGTGCACCATTTATTTTTTATCCAGCTCCAATCCTTCTTCCGATATCTTTCTCCATTCTTCCATGTGTTATAAACATGCTACCCAGATAAGAAATAATTTTTATAATAAAAATATAGATAGAAATGGCTGATTTCTTTAAAGATTAGATTAGACATTATTAAATGTGCTATAAATTAATAAATAGGTATAATATGAGTAGAATAAAATGCAGTGGAAATGAGATCTCTAAGACGAATGTGTGAATACTCTGTGTTTGATAGAGTGTCGAATGGAAATATAAGAAGTGAATGCGGTGCGAATGATGGTGATATGAACAAAATAATAAAATGATCATTAATATGGTTTGGACATATGGAAAGAATGAATGAAGAAAGAATGGTAAAAAAAGTATGTTAACGATGTAAATAGAACCAGAAATAGGGGAAGACCGAAGAAAACTTGGCACGATCAAATAAATCAAATATTGAATGTCGGCCATGTGAGAAGTCAGAGAAATCGACGCGCGTGCATGACACGATGTATGAATGTTGAGGAAGCGAGAGAAATATGTCAGGAAAGAAAAGTGTGGCAGTCCATTCTTTCTGCCTACGTTAGTTAGTTAGCTATAAAATTGTGTACAATACAATACCCCAACAATGCGCGAATTAATCCAATGAAAATTGTTTTTATATTTATTTATAAATAGTAGAATTTTTGGCCATCTTATTTGCGTCTAACGAAACACTGTGCAGCGGGGTCCTGGGACAAGGACGGTGCCCGGGTACTCAGTTCTCGCGAGCGGGATGTCGTTAATGTCCTTGCCATGGCGCGGGAGAGTTGTAAGTGGCGCCTAAGATTCTCGTCACGTACAGCCTCACAATAACTAGACTTTATTAATCGCACCCCGAGTACATTAAACTTATTTGTATTGCTAATCGTTTATTTAGGTACCTGTACATATATTAACACATTTTCAGCGGGACGGAAATAAATACCCGTTCATTGGACTGGAGGAAGGGTATGAATACCCTTTTTGCAACTAAGACTTAAACTTAACTAATAATCTATAAAGCATGCGTAATACCAAGAATGCTGAGAGTGCCGAGAAACTACGAGTGACCCAAAGAGCCATGGAAAGAGCCATGTTGGGAATAAGCCTAACAGACAGAGTCAGAAACGATACAGTGAGAGAAAAAACAAAGGTCACTGACATCCACCGGGTGGCGACTCTAGAGTGGCAATGGGCAGATCACGTAGCCAAAAGCTCAGATGAAAAGTGGACAAGAAGACTGCTGACTTGGAGACCGTGGACGGCAAAGAGAAGTGCAGGGCGACTGCAACTACGATGGAAGGATGATCTGAATAGACATGCCAGAATAACCTGGATACAGTCTGCCCAGTACAGAGTGACATGGAAGCGAATAGAGAAGACCTTTGATCAAATATTGAATATCGGTCATGTGAGAAGTCAGAGAAATCGACGCGCGTGCATGACACGATGTATAAATGTTTAGGAAACGAGAGAAGTATATCAGGAAAGAACAGATTGGCGGTCCATTATTTCTGCCTACTGCTTCGGTGAGATGGCGTGAAGATTAGTTAGTTAGTTAATTAGACACGTTTCGGATTGCTAAGGCATTATCAAATATCAAAGTAATTTTTAGGCAATTGTTAGCCGTAATCAAACGTCCGCTTTCACCAAGGATAAGCATGTCATTCCCAAAAAATGTAAAAAATCCTCTAGAAAACATATTATTTCATTCGTATTATTTTTTTAAATATGAATTTTTAGACTCGACTGACACACTCACCATAGTGAGATGGGGTAGGCAGAGAATACGATTTTGGAGGGACCACATCGAGAGAATAGATCCAGCAAGAATTCCTAATATCGTGATGCACAAGACTCCAGAGGGCCGTCGACCACCAGGACGACCACCAAAGAGATGGAGAGAAGGCTGGTCGTCTTCATCACAGGAAGAAAGTTGATATCCTGCATAAACAGATCGCAAGATCTACAATCAGAAGGAGAAGAAGAAGAAGAAGAGAAGTATTTTTACATCATTGTCTAAGAAACAATAAATTTTGGATGCGTATTTTTACAGGTAATTTTAGTGACATCATTTTATCACATGTCGAAGTTTATACGTATGTATAAAGTTATATGTTATCATTGTATTTCAGTTACAATAGACGCGCGATAATTGGCGAATCTGTCTACAGACAAAGTGTTAACTATATTTAAATTACCCATCAGTTATGTTATGTGTTTTATTATTGTATTAAAGCGTGTAAGGTAACGGTTTCATTATTTCCTCAATCCTTGAAAATCCATATAAAATATGCGTTATACCATAGACAACTAATTAATATGAAATATTGTTTAAACATTTTAAAAATATGATAATTTTGTGAGCTTGTGTGAACGAGGTTTTATATTACAAGGATTGTAAGGCCACACTGGGTGTCATCTCTGAAGGGTGATCTGAAGGATCGAAGGGGAATCTAAATATAAATACAGTACAACCTTGATTATCCGTACTAAATGGGAAATAAGTTGGTGAATGAAAAATCTGAATATTTAATATGAATAAAAAACATGTCATACGGAATTGTGATTGATTGATAACGTTTTTTGTACCGTACCCCGATATATGGAACCGAAGGATGGAACTGGCAAAATAAGGATGAAAGTAGAATTAATGCAGCAGAGATGCAATCTATTAGACGAATGTGTGGATACTCTGTGTATGATAGAGTGTCGAATAAAAATATAAGAATGATTGCGGTGCGAATGATGGTGTTATGAACAAAATAATAAAAGGATCATTAAGATGGTTTGGACACATGGAAAGAATGAATGAAGAAAGAATGGTAAAAAAGTATATAAAATATTGAATGTCGGCCACGTGAGAAGTCAGAGAAAACGACACGCGTGTATGACACGATGTATGAATGTTGAGGAAGCGAGAGAAATATGTCAAGAAACCAATGTGTGACAGTGCATTCTTTCTGCCTATCCCTTCGGGGAGACGGCATGATGGTTAGTTAGGTAGTTTACAGTAAAATATTAATTTGTAAGATAAAACAACGATTTTTCGTCAAAACATATCACAATTAGTTAAAATAGTAGTATTTTATAAAAGATTAATTGTAACACGATTTGACATTGCAAAATATAATTGGACTTGGACTTGGATCTTCTGGCTTACAGAGGTTCAGCTCATGTAGCTATTTCTCTCACGTCTGATGGGAACATTGTTGGAAGGTGATTTGGTGGGTTGTTAGTTTATGCGGGGACATGATTTGTGTGGCCTGGAGTGTTCCTGTGAAGGAGGATCGATTTTGGGCGCTTGTGGCGGCTGGAGGTGTTTAGGTCGTAATTTGAGAGATCTTTTATTGTGGGGTTAGGATGTGAAAGGAGTCCTTAGTAAAAACGTTCGGCAAGTTTCAGAATGAATTCATCTATCATCGGGATTCCCGATTCTAGGTGCAGTTGTGAGATCCTGGTCCATGAAGACGCACCAAGCGATAAACTTATTTTGCAGGATTTGGAGTTTTCGTATGAAAGCATTAAGAAATTTAAAATTTAAATAAAAAAAGCATATAAAATATTAGCGAAATTCTGTTTTATTATGTTTTATAGGAATGGCATGTTTCGCCTTGCTAAGGCACTATCAAATGTCCAATGCCTTAGCAAGGCGAAACATTCATTGTCATAAAATATAATTTTAAACTTCTAGGAAATAAACGTATTTATTCGCATTCATTATTAATACATATCTACACTTTTTCGCGTGTTTCGTACAATCGTTGTCAACATAATAAAAAATCATCCGTAATAAGTGTTATATTATAATATGTTGAGTTTCCGATGAACTTTATAAAACACAAACATTAATTTTTCAAGAGTTTTCTGCAGGAAAATACAATACATCCACATTATAAGCATCATTCCAATCTATAAATAGGTGTATATATGAGTATTGATTATTTTCGTGTTTAGTGAATAAACATAAATTAAACCTATGGAAACATTACGGCTCATGTGATTAAATCATTAGGATTGCGTGACTGTGTTGACACATTCGCTTAAAGCTTTTACGAAACAAACAATGCGTTAATTTCTCGGCACATACAAAAGCTTGCTTGCTTTTATTTTTATTTTTTTAAGTTATTTGTCCTATAATTATAATAACACCGAACTGACTGTATCAAATTAAGTTAAAAGACAAAACAATTACATATTTATAAACATACTAAAATGACATGGATCTTTTACGTCAAATACATTTTCTATCCGCTATGTTTTTTAATTTCTTCGTGATCTTTCTTTATGACTATTGTTTGCTTTAATAGATGACATTAAAAATTTCGTGTTTCAATTTTTAAATCAGGTATATACGAGTGCAATAACAATTTATAAATTATAAAAATATAAGATGATTTATATATACTAAAAAGCATATGCGTAAAAACACACGCACTTTCAATAAAACGTTCAAATATGAGAATGTTTAAAAAATATAAATTATTTACAAGACTTTTAATTTGCTACGATTATCAGCTTTAAAAATAAAATTAGCATTACTTCTGTGGTCACACAATATGATAGTTGATAATTTCCTAATAAGGCGAAATACAGAAGCAATCTCTACACTCCACTCGTTTTTATTTATTTTAACAATATATTGTATCAAAACCAGTCGCAGATATGCGAGACATTTATCTTTTAAACTATAAAGATTTACATGGTCAAAAAAGCTAAAATGGCAGTGCACAATGGTGTTCTTGAACCGACCCTTATACATGAAAGCGAAGCGTGGAACCGGCAAAAGAAGAATGAAAGTAGAATAAATGCAGTAGAAATGAGATCTCTTAGACGAATGTGTGAATACTCTGTGTATGATAGAGTGTCGAATGAAAATATATTAAGTGAATGCGGTGCGAATGATTGTGTTATGAACAAAATAAAGAAACGATCATTAAGATGTTGGACACGTTGTAAAAAAGGATATGTTAACGATGTTAATGGAACTAAAAATAGAGCAAGACCGAGGAAAATGTGGCACGATCAAATAAAACTAAATATTGAATGTCGGCCACGTGAGGAGTCAGAGAAATCGACGCTCGTGCATGACACGATGTATGGAATGTTGAGGATGCGAGAGAAGTATGGCCGGAAAGAAAAGAGTGGCAGTCTATTATTTCTACCTACCGTTTCGGGAAGAGGACGTGATGGTTAGTTAGTTAGTTTATAATCTAACTCTTAGACCGTAAAGCATACCTACGTTTCTCTACCATGGCTACGCGGTAAATTCTTGGTCGACGCATTTTGAAAAAAAACTTCACTTTTAAAACGATCTTTGCTTGTAAACCAAATCATTATAGCAATAATTTATTAAATCAGCATCTTTATCAAATATCAAAGAAGAAATTTAATGGCAAGATGATTTTCTGATTTATGATTGATTTATAATTAATGGATGATTTATTAAAAACACATTCGAAATCCTGATGCGCGCGACTCATTAATCTTACTAAAGTCACTCGTAGTGCTCAAAGAGTTAATATCAGTTTTACAAACTTCCATCTTCGAGTTTTATTTTATTATTTTTTTCACGATAAAAGTTAACTTAATCTCTTGTATATACCTTCGGTTAACATCAATAAGTATATTTGACTTTTCCACTCAATCTAGCCTCAAGACTTGTTCGAGGGCTTTCTTTTCTCGAGTATATGTTTGTAGGTAAATATTGAACGTCCATCGCACTATGGCAAATGGGACCAATTCGATTCTCTCACCCCTTCAATATTTCACGTTACGATTTCTAAAGCTTTTTTCATGTGTGCGGGTTTCACTGTTTTAGGGGTAGCCAGGACTTGTAGTGATTAAAACGCTAGTTTATTTAATGTAGAGTCTTATAATACTTCGTAAGAGGCGCGATTCTCGTCGCCAGGTACGCATGTTCAGCCGTGTTGTGTATTGCACAATGTTCGACAATCTACGAGTAACTCCCCATCGCATTAATGTAAGCATGAATATTACGCGCATTATTTAATTTCTTGTATATTTATTTTTGAGTAAATTCTAAATTTAACAAGTTTTTTTAACACCAAAAAATTTAGAATGGCAGTGCACAATGGTGTTCTTCTACCGACCCTTATGTATGGAAGCGAATCATGGAACTGGCAAAAGAAGGATGAAAGTATTATAGAATAAATGCAGTAGAAATGAGATCTCTTAGACGAATGTGTGGATTCTCTGTGTATGATAGAGTGTCGAATGAAAATATAAGAAGTGAATGCGGTGCGAATGATGGTGTCATGAACAAAATAATGAAAGGATGGTTAAGATGGTTTGGACATATGGAAAGAATGAATTAAGAAAGAATGGTAAAAAAATTATATGTTAATGATGTAAATGGAAACAGAAATAGAGAAAGACCGAGAAAAACGTGGCACCATCAAATAAATCAAATATTGAATGTCGGCCATGTGAGGAGTCAGAGAAATCGACGCGCGTGCATGACACGATGTATGAATGTTGAGAAGCGAGAGAAATATGTCAGGAAAGAAAAGTGTGGCAGTCCATTCTTTCTGCCTACCCCTTCGGGGAGACGGCGTGATGGTTAGTTAGTTAGTTAGTTTTTAACACCACCTGTCTCTTTTAATGGAACGTATATAACCTTAAATTAGTGAAAAGCTTTCAGATTTATGTTGCTTATGAATGTAATTTTATGAATAAGCTAAAGGCCGTATTCATCTTTGATAAACTTTAGGCATTCATACCATTGTATTCAAATTATGAAAATTGTTTTATTCACACATAAGACTTTATTTATCACATCTTTCGAGGGTAGTATTAATACTAATCTTCGGAAGAATTATGTAAACTAACTAACTAAACATCACGCTGTTTCTCCGTAGTAATAGAGCAAGAAGAAATACTTCCACAGTTCTATTCGAGATTCTTCTAGATTCATACGTCGTGACGTGCACGCTCCTCAATTTTCCCGATGACCACCTTATAGTAATTAATTTATGATATTTGGTCATGTCATATCTTCTTCGGCATTCTTAGGCAATTCTTTTTCCATTCACACTGATTAATTACAACTTTTTAACCATTCTTCCCACATCCATTCTTTACATGTGTCCAAATCATCTTAGTGACCCATTCATAATTTTATTTAGGATGCACAAATCTGATTTAATTTATTTCTTATATCTTCGTTCGGTAGTTTATAATACATTAGTGTTCCCAAATTATTCTTAGTACTCTCATTTCTATGACATTTATCTGATATTCATCCTTCTTTTACAAGCTCTAAGCTTCACTTCCATACATAAGGGTTGGCCCTAGAACTCTATTTCGTACTGCCATTTTTCAATGTAAACATCTTTAAAAACATAAATATTATATTATTGTGTCTAGATTGATATAATATTCTAAAAGAAACATTATTTTATTCGTTTATAGAGTTCTGTTATTAATCTTTAACTAACTAACTAACGTACCCCATTAACCTTAAACGGAAGGTGTTTGACTGCTCCGTCTTACCGGTGTTAATTTATGGGTTACTATAACATTTTCTCAAAAGCGCAAATAATTTGACAATTGTCCAAGGAAGTAAGGAAAGGGCAATGTTGGGAAACAACAGTATTAGACCCATAACAGGAGTGTCGGACATCATATGAAGAGTGGCAGCGCTAAAAGAGCAGCTCTGACGATATATGGACATAACGCCTCTTTGGCTGGTGTCCTAGAACTGCGACCCGAAACCCAGGGTATCCTTAAATACGATGGAGGGACGACATTAAAGAGACCGTTGGTACGACAAACATTGAAACAGATGGAGGAAGCCTACGTCCAGAAGTTAATGATGGAGTGTCACTTTAATTTTGCCAAACGGTTCACAACATCAGCAACTTTGTACGATACAAGTATGTCATTAACTATTTCGGGCCAAATGCATAACTTAAGAGCAAGTGGAATTTATCTCTATCAGAGGGGACGTTTAAGAGATAGTTTGGGATACTTCCCAGCGGCATTGTTCACAATAATTGCTTGTGGAACCGAACAAAATTAATTACTTAAGCTGACACTGCCATGATTGAACTAACTATGGAGGAGTTTCCATTTTATTTGCGGTAATTTAATATACAATCAGTTATTTTCAGTTCTTACGTAAAGAAAGCTTTCAAACAATATTTAAAAGGGGGAATGGAATACTTTGTATTGAGCTTTCTACGCTTCGTGAGATTGATTTACAGTTGATTAAACTTTCCGACACTGAAGACAGTGGGTGGAGTAGAGGGGTTAAGGGTGGGGGAGGGTGTTTTTATTCTCTATTCAACGATTCTTTTATTGTAATAGAACAGAGCGGGCTATGACACGAAAGTGTGCCATGAATACTTTATTGAAATTATAATTAAGTTTTGAATAATTTGTATTTGGATGAGTTTTAAAGTTATTATAAAGCTTTTTGCCTTCTGTACTGATATAATTGGACGACCTTTTTATTTAGATTACATTTTTATGTACTGTTAACAAAGCTGGTGATTTTTTGTGTTACTTGAATAATGATGTAAAACTCCATATTAATTAATCAATACGAAAGAAAACGTCTGTTTTATTATAACTTATGGGAGTGACATGATTCGACTTTTTAAGACATTATAAAATGTCTTGTCATAGACATTTGACATATGATAAAGCCTTAGAAAGGTGAAAGATGTCATTCTGATAAATTATAATAAAATATATAACTAAAAATATAGAGAAGCAACTAGATTTTCAAAATATGAAGTTTCAGAAATTAAAAATACAGTAAATATATTCATTAATTATAAAAAGTAGAAGGGAAAAAAAATACTGTCTGTCTACCTATACGTTTTTTTTCTTCATTATTTACAATTACAAATTACATTTAAAAAATAATAATTAAATTAAAATTTTGTAATAAAATTTAAGGTTGAATTAATTCATTGTGGAAGTTGGATACTTTGAAATAAAGTATTAAAATCACGTCGAGGTTGTAAAATGTTCGTCGACTGAGTATAGAATAATGAAATGCAGACACTATTCGAGCATTATCCGTTCCCGCCAGTCAGTGCCGGCGGTTGTATCCGGCTATGATATCTGCTGGTGTATGTATGACAAGATAATAGGAAGGAGAGGAGGATGTGGGCGAGCGGAACGATCAGCAGACCTGCGGAGCTCGCATAACTATTTCCTTTCAACGAACACCCCGCGAAACCAAACTTGGCACCCGCGCCCGGGAACTCGTGTCGGCTTTGCTTAAAGTAATTTGTCCCGGGTGAGAAGGGTGTGTTTGCCGAGTCAGGCCATATCAAGTGTCACCGGGGAAGTTGATGGTAGTTAATAAGAATGTTGCGGGAATTTGACCCTTATGGCATAAACTCTGCCACAGCGGAATGTTTCAAAGTTGAAAATTACTCTAACTTTGTGCTTAATGCCTACGGAATTTTCTAGGAAACTGCTACCAACCATAAATCTTCTCTAGGAATTCAGATTCACAAAAAGAGATACTATAAAAAACAATAATACAGATACATACTTATAGCAACAATGTTTTATGAGTATGAACTACGCTGCGGGTGTTTTATTGAAATCTGGAAACTTTATGACACGACTACAGAGTCAAAAACGTATGTTGTCGGTGGCTCAAATGTGAACTAAATGCCCGATGTCATTATGACAGATTTGAGTTTTTATTTTTGCATTATCAGTACTATTGTGAAATATGTTTGTTTTTATAAAATATTTTTCAATGACTCAAGTGTCCGCTTCCCGATTAACCCGACCCCGGAAAATCGGGAGTGTATTGTATTTATTAAAAATCGACGACCTTCGTGGTATAGTGGCAATAGCTACAACTTCCACATCGAAGGCCCCGGGTGACTGTCACACTTTTTTTGGTCTGGTGTTAGAATTCACGTGACAATAAAATGGTGATTGCTTAGCTACCTATTACATGTCATGAGAATCAATAAAATAGCTTAAAAAAAGGTATACAGTGATTGGGTTGAAACGACCTTGTTCACAAAAAAATCGACTAACGTGCAAGATCGATGTGTTGAGGAAGCGCGATAAGTATGTCAGAGAATAACGGTCTATCCTTTCTGCCCACCCCTTCAGAGAGACGGTGTGATGGTTAGTAAGTGAGATAGTTTTTACAGTAAAAAATATCCTTAGCAAAATATTACAATTTATTTGAACTTCTTCTTAACCTGATATATTTACATAATATCGTACTTGGAATACAATACGCCCAATTTCTCACTCATATAATAATTAGGTGCAAATATATACATTGATCCTTTGAGTAGCCATTTAGGGCTTTTGTACCCAATAATGGATCAAATTACCTCTCTGTGTATTATAAATAAACTTATTTTAGGTCGTGTAATTAATATAATAAGACTCCGAACAACTGAACACCTACCCTGATCCAATAAGGGCAGAAGGACAGTGCCGGATTAGCCATATAGCAGAAGTAGCAAGTGCTATTTCGGGGGGCCCCGCTTCTATTATATATACATATAACAGACTCTCATGTATGGAAGTGAACGGTGGAATTTGCAATAGAAGGGTGAAATAATAAACAAAATAATGAGAACGTTATGAAAAGGTTTGAACACATGGAAAGAAGGAATGAGGAAAGAATGGTGATTATACGTTAACGATGTAAACGGAACAAGAAATTATAGGAAGACCCAGGAAAACGTGAGACGATCAAATCAAATAATATTAAATGTCGGCCACGTGAGGATTGTATTTTATGTGATTTGTTTTTGATTTCTTTTGTTGGACGATCGAAGTCTGCGTGGGAGATGCCTATTGGTGGCGATGAGGTTCGCAACCCATCACACCGTGTCTCCCACGGGGCGAAAAGAGAAGGATGGAGTGCCGCATCGGTTAAAATGTGATAGTCCATTCTTTCTGCCTACACTTTCGGGGAGACGGCGTGATAGTTAGTTAGCCACGTGAGGAGTACAATAATTTTACAAAACTTACATAAGACGATGTATGAATGTTTAGGAATCTAGAGAAGTATATCAAAAGTGAGGCGGTCCATTTTTTCTGCCTACCTCTTCGGGGAGACGATGTGATGTTTAGTTAGTTAATAAAAATTGTGATGATGATATTATTTTATTATCAAACAAAATCGAGACGACCTTCGTGGCAGAGAGGCAAGAGCTTTGACTGCCATACCGAAGGCCTCGGGTTCGACTCCCGGCGATGGCAGTGTGATTGTACACTGTCTTTGGTCTAGTATAGAATTCACGTGATAAAAAAATGACGATTGATTACCTACCTATCAAATGTTATCAGAATCAATAGTATACTTAAAAAACACTTTGTATACAGTAATTGGGTTCAAACGAAACATTGCAAACGTGTTGTATACAAAAAATAAAAAATCCAGGGCCTCTTAGTACAATAAATTTGCTTCAGGCCCTACACACTGACTAATCCGGCACTGCAGAAGGGTCAAAACATCGTTATCCAGAGCAAATAAATAACGTGTCAATAAGTTTATCCTTTCAGCTCTTGTATAACGTACGAGGGCATGATAAAGCTAATAAAATAGCCCTTTATTAAGGCGTCTCTTTTGAAAATAGTCGTAAACGTAGATATTCCGAAGGAAAAGCAATCTAGATACACATCTTATGAAATTTCATTGGTTAAATAACTGTATTAATTAAGGAGTAATTAATTACTTTTTGGAGCATAACGAGTCTCATAACTCTTCATTAAACTTAACCTTTTGTTTTCTGTACAAAAAAAAGTCCCCGCGTTAAGTCTGAAAAAATAGAGTATTCATATTCTACATTGGAAGCCAAAATGTCTATAATTGAAGCCAAAATGGATAATATTTTGAAATTAATTGCCCTAAACTCGTAAAAGCACGACAAATCATCGGCAAACGTTTACGTTTGAAAAAAAAATTAGCGAGAAAACCGCTTATGTAGAATGACCAAATAAACATCCGTTCTACTACTTGAAATAAATGACACACTGGAGTCTTATCTGTCCTTCTCATGCTCTGAATATTAAAGTAACAAGGGTGCGACGTAAATAGTTGGGTGGCACTTCGCTTACCGTTCGAACGATAAAATCCGACTAATAATACACATAGATTTAGCGAGAATGAGATGTAAAAGCGAGCTAAATAGTCAAGTGGGAAATGTTTGAAAATTTAGTGTTATTTAATAATATAATAATTACTTTTTGAATGTATACAAATACTTGTAGACAAATACTGGATTTTA
The DNA here is from genome assembly GCA_022606425.2 of Lepidostoma basale. NCBI lineage: Eukaryota > Metazoa > Arthropoda > Insecta > Trichoptera > Lepidostomatidae > Lepidostoma > Lepidostoma basale. The sequence goes on along the minus strand of JAHDVF020000857.1, from coordinate 2,321,653 downwards.
CCCATTGCGGGTTAATAATTTTTTTAAGGATTAATTGTATCTCAATAAAGACGAAGATGTAAATTTTTTTCTGGAAACAGAATATGGTGATCGAGGCGCTTACAGGACTTATGACCTGTCATTGGTTGGGTTAAGCGATCGCTTTATGTTAACAACATTCCTCATTCCGCCGACAACAGTGAAGTGTTTCTCAACATAAGTAACATACTCGTATATACATCTTTCAAAAATTTGTCAGACGTCGTGGTCGTAAGAAAGGCGGAATGGGGAATGTTGTTAACATAAAGCGATCGCTTCACCTTATAAGCGCCTCAAACACCATATTCTGTTTCCAGAAAACAATATACATCTTCGTCTTTATTGAGATACAATTAATCCTTAAAAAAAAAAAAATTCTGTCCAAAAAATTATAATGTATTATATAATGGAAGAATACCGAAAAATCTTAAAACAATGTGTACTAGCTACATATTATCGGTAACAGAAGGTTCATAGTAATTAGATTTGACTGATTTCTGATTTTTTTTTAAACAATAAGGTATGTAAAAAAACAAAAATGCTTCATACACTAAAGGTTATAAAAAACTGTTTACATTTATACATTAAAAATCTCCTTGCAAAACGAAATTAATAATTTAATGAGTTGTTCTTTCAAACTTCCAAAGTTTCGAGTAGATGCTTCGAGAAGCCCTACCTACAAACGAGTTTGAAACTTAAGCTTGGTAATTGAGATTTTCCCACGCTTTAATAATGGCGATAATTATTTTACTTTGTGTATAAAAAATCTTATTAGGCAAAGAAATTTGATTTATGTAAGTTTTTGGTTGATAACAAGTTTTGAGTAGACGACTTTACGAAAACTTTTATTTTATATTCTTTTCAACCAATTAATTACACCATTTTAAGAAGAAAAAAGACTGTCATCAGTTAATTTATAGAGTATTTATTAATAATAAAATGTAAAGAAAACGAAATTTAATACATATAATATTAGATGTGTCAAATGGCTTTATTTGGAGCGTAGGTTTTAAACCTTTTCCGGATTACCGCCCTCTTTTTCAAGGAAAAAATAAAGCAACGCCCCCTATCAAATGGCCGCGCCATAGAGGGCTCCCTCCGCTTACCCGAAGCTGTTATAGGCGCAGTAGCGCCTTTCATCAGCTTCACTCTTGCACTCCCTAGGCCCTTCCCCCGTCCATGCGGGACTTACGTTAAAAAAAATATTATATGTATATTTGCAACCAAGGGGGACCCAGACCACATTTAATCTACGCTACTCTCCCTCTATGTCCCGCCGTACAATAAAGAATAAAAAAGAAATTTTGATAAATTATTACTATCGCATAATATCTATATTTTATGAATCTATTTATCGAAATATGCTTTATTTACCAACGTGAAAATATTTGTCACACTTGGCAACATTTAAATGCTTGAGATTAGACTCCCAAGGAAAATTGTGTACTCTCGGGTGACCCAAGGGAGACGATCACACAGAGGTCAGAGAAAAAGCTTCAAGGACTCCCTAAAGCGAACCTCCAAAGAACTAATATCAATAATGAATGTTGCGAAAAGACTGCAGACGACAGACCTAGGTGGAGAATAACAATACATAAAGGCAAAGAGGACTTCGAAGCACAGCGCAGAGATGACGCCGCAGAGAGGAAGAGGAGAAGAAATGGGAGATCATCGAGATTTCTCCTGTTCTAGGTGCGATACCCAGATGTGGGTCCAGGATTGAGCTCTTCAGTCACACATCCAAAACCGTGAAGGACATTCTTCCTCAGATACAAGGGACAGTTGATGATGATGAGTTGTCACCGATAATAGTAAATAAAATAGGTATACGTATAACCAATTCTACTACAATTTTTTAATGCTTATTTACGGGAAAATGATAAATTGAAAATATCTGATTTGGATAAATTGTTAAAATGTTTATTTATTATTATATATAAAAACCCTATTGGTCAATTTCTTGAATAGATACGCTACGGCCGCCCCCTCATTCCTTTAACGCCCCCTATTTGCCTCTGGATCCGCTAACTTCAACACGGAAGATTCCAGCGCCCACTGAGGGGCGGTTTCGACCCCGTTGGGAACTTACGATTTAGAGGAAGTATTATTAATTAATATGTTTTATGTATAATTCTAGAAATTTGTTTTCTCAGGAAAGTAAAATTACATTAAATTATAATACATCAAGTTACAAAAAATGTATAATATATACACGTAAAGATTAAAAAAAATCGAATAAAAAATAAAAAAAAGATTTTCAGAAGATTAACTTCCGTTCGTGTATCTAAAAAATTTCTACCTCTAGTAGATCAAAACAAAGTTTTGCACCCTTTCGCGTGGGATTCGGGGAATGAATTGGGGTAGAAAAATACAACCTTACAAAGTATTTTGTTAAAGCTTGTGTTTCTAAGCTTTGAGATAACCTTTCGGAGCGATGGTATCAGTTGAGAGCGTTATAAAAATAGAATTTAATGAACGTACATGCTAAAGTTTGAACATACATTGAAGGTTGTTACAAATAATTGTGAAAACATAATTTGATACGAGATATTTTGCGTTTAACTCGATAACATTATTGTATATATAAAATAAATAAAACAAAATGTTTCTTTGAAGTAGAAGTAATAATCTAAATATGAAATTCTTATCGCCGAAATTATTTTGAAAGTATTATAATAAATTTTGTTCAAATTAAAACGCCCGTTTTCTAGAATAATCATAATAAGCACAGTGATATTCCTCTTACGTCTAATGGGAACTTTGTTGGAAATGTGATTTGGTGAGTTGTTTATTCATGCGGGTGCTTGATCAGTATGCACTGGATTGTCCTCTGAAGGAGGATCGATTTTGAGTCCTTACAACGGCTGGGAGTATTCAGGCCGTTATTTGAGAAGATGTGAAAGGAGTCTGCCGTAAAAACGTTCGGCAAGTTTCTGACTACATTAATCTTTCAACAGGATTCCCGATTAGTTTTGTAGTTGTGTGATCCTGGTTCAAGAAGGCGTACCGAGCGATAATCGAATGGCCTAATTTTGAATTTCTTTCAATATTTACCCACAACAAATTGTAGCCACGCGAATTTCGTAGTATTACCACGCGAATTTCGCGATGTGGATCTTCGAGTTTGCCACAACGCGTTGTGTGTTGCCAATACACGAATTTTGCGTTCAGGCTAAACCTGTGATGCCATAATGTGTTGTGGTCGATGAGCGTTGTCAGTCTTTGAGTCAACAATATATATTTAATTACAATAACAATTTATTGTTATTAGCAATAATGAGACCTCTCACGATACACTGTGTAATCGAATGAATATTTTTTTCCTTCTTCTTATTTTCCAATTAATAGATCTGATGATCTGTGACACATAACTTATGTCTCCGGAGGGGATTTCGTTAGCGGTAGTGTTTGAGAGTCTGCCACTATCCGTTCCACGAGTAGCTACTTGGTCCCTCCGGTATCTTCTGAATCTACTCCTTATAACGATTAATCTTCAATTTCGCATTTTTATTTTATCATATTGTGCGGGAGATGCCTATTGGTGGCGATGAGGTTCGCAACCCATCACACCGCGTCTCCCGCGGAGCGAAAAGAGAAGGATGGAGTGCCGCATCAGTAAAAGTGTGACAGTCCATTCTTTCTGCCTACCCTTTCGGGGAAACGGCGTGATGGTTAGTTAGTTAGTTAGTTAGTCATATTATGGACATGATAACAGGCTTCCCAAAAACATATTATATAGTGAACTATTTTAACTTATAAGTGCCGAGATACTACGAGTGACCCAAAGAGCCATGGAAAGAGCCATGTTAGGAATAAGCCTAAGAGACAGAGTCAGAAACGATACGGTGAAAGAAAAAAACAAGGTCACTGACATAATCCACCGGGTGGCGACTCTAAAATGGCAATGGGCAAGTCACGTAGTCAGAAGCTCAGATGAAAAGTGGACAAGAAGACTGCTGAATTAGAGACCGTGGACGGCAAAGAGAAGCGCAGGGCGACCGCAAATACGGTGGAAGCAGACACGTCGAACAGACACGTCGGAGTAACCTGGATGCAGTCTGCACAATATAGAGTGACATGGAAGCGAATGGAGGAAGCCTTTTTCCAGGAGTGGACGGGAATAGGCTGAGGAAGAAGAAGAAGATAGTGAACTATTAGAAGGGAAAAGGAAACACGGAGGACAGCGCAAGAGATATAAGGACAACCTGCACACTGCAGTAAAGAGTGTAGACAGACAAACGGACTGGGCGGAGTGGAGAAGAGTTGTCGCTTTGTGACATGAGCCAGAGAGACATAGAGGACGAGGTCCAGCCGTTGGGGAAGATTATCCTTGTCCGGAGTGTGACAAAGTCTGTCGTTCTATTTAGCTAGATCAGGTGGCACAGAAGACAGACCTAGATATTTTTGTGTTCCTTGTTCGTACCCACGGGCAACGGGCATTGGACACGATCTTAGAGAGTTTTTCTAGTAATGGATCTTAGGACTTTTATCTCAGATTTTTTTAGAAGCCCTTTGATTCATACAGAATCGATCCGCGTCTCGAAATCAGCTAAAATATGAACGTGATTGTAAAATATGAATCAGCATAACATCAACTGTTTTATCCACCCTGAAATAAAATAATTGTTGGTACTTATAACCCACGCATAAGCCTCGTGTGAGAATGCGTACGTGTGTACATTGTGAACACTAAAGCACATGTAAATTTGATATTCCATGGTCCAATTGGGGAGAGGGAGGGTATCTGTCACCCGCGAGTGTTATGAAGGTACTGGCATGATTCAATAATTTTCACTAAACGGCTTTCAGAGTGGTTCTATTTTAGAACGATGACGTTTGAATTTTTAAAATACGTTTCATCTAAAAATAACCGCATACATTCTAGTAAGTCACGTGTAATTTTATATCCCGAAATTTTAAAACGCTTTGTTCATATTACACGTTGAAGATCAATATGAAATTATTTTTAGATGAAATATTATATGCAATACGCATAGTGAATTTTATGTTACTGACCGATTCTTTTAAATACGTAAAAGAAATAGTTCATTAATTCATATTGTATTAGTTGATTATGGTGTCTTTGCCGAATGCCCAGGGTTCCCTGGACAGACATGGTTACCAATACCAATAACGAAGTCCTGAGGCGAACTAGAGTAGACAGGGAACTGTTATCAACTATCAAGGTTCGAAAGATCTCACATCTGGGTCATATACTGCGTGGAGAAAATTACCACTTTCTCCAACTGATATTGGAGGGGAAAATTGAGGGACGCCGAGGGCCCGGAAGGAGACAAATGTCCTGGCTGCGAAACGTGAGGGAGTGGACCGGCATCCGAAGTGTGGAGGAGCTGTTCCGAGCGGCGCAGGACAGGGACAGGTTCGCCAAGGTGATCGCCAACGTTGGGGGGACCCGACAGGGCACTTGAGGAAGAAGAAGATGGTGTCTTTACCTTATAATTATTTATATAATATTCCATGGTACAAAGAGTGTGATCGGTTTTCTAAGTTTTTTTATCCTCCTTTTGCTTGCTAAGGCATTATAATCAAATATTTCATATTACCCTAGCAAGGCAAAAAAAAATCATTCCACTAAAGGTACAAACAACCTTTGCAAAACGGACGTTTTCAACAATCCCAAGTATTTAATATGGAGTTTTATATTATATCATTGCTCAACACCCATCAATATTAAACATTCACTTATAATGTTTGAACGAATAGTTATTTGAAGGTAGGTTATTGTTATACAAAAGTGCTAAGTGTATTAATCATAAAACAAAGAAAAATATAAATAGCTATTTATTGTAACATGTGAAGTCGAAACTACATTATATTATTCAATCACTATGCAACTTTGCACAATTATTGGCCTTCATGTTTAACACCAATTGGGATCAAACTTTTTTTAAAACTTTTTGTTACTTGGCATTTTTAGTGATCAGCTTCTAATTCTAATAATATATTGTAATAAAAAAAACATTGTCTAATTTTAAAGGTAGCTGTCTAGAAAAACGTGGATCTTATAAATAATGTATATTATTTCTTCTATAATATATTCGCCATAACTTTGTGTTGCGGTTTCATTTAACATTTTTTATAACTTTATAAACAACAATAAATTAATTAAAAATTAAAATTAAAATACAAACATGTTTCGGACACAGAAGTCCTTCATTAGTATTATATATTTATTTTGTGTATACAAAAACTAACAAAACACTATTATAAGCATTGTTCAATGTCTTCTTCTTCTCTCTCTCTTCTCGTCTTAATAGATCTGTGGATCTGTTTTTATGGCGTCGAGGTTTCCTGGGACATAGAACTCCAACTGTCTCGCCATCTCTTCGCAGGTCTTCCGGGTTGGCGAGTTCCCATTGGCACGTTGTTTGCGGCTGTTTGGTCGCGCCAGAAGCGTCTTCTTTTCCTGCCCCATCTGACAATTTCTTCGGTATCGCAGGTCTCACGTATTACTGTGTTTCTGATTCTGTCCCTCAGTGTTTTGCCCAGAATAGCGCGGAGTGTTTTCATTTCGGCGGTTTGTAATAGTGCTTCGGTTCTATTTGTGTCAGCCCTCGATTCTATACCATAAGTCATTATGGGTCTGACACATGTCTTATATATTCGCACTTTGCTTTCTACTCGCATATGCTTGTTTTTCCACACAACATCTTTCAAGCATCCAGATATTGCAGCCGCTTTGGTGGTTTGCTAGCGAGCTTATTACATAATTTTAATACATAATCGTTTAAAAAAATTACGTCTGCGTATTACAATTAAATCTTTCTCTTTGTAGTTTCTGTTCTCTTTCAACCTTCAACATTGAAATAAATCATCCCCCATTGTCGGCTTTGACAGGCGTTTAATCTAGAAAACAGTAATATCTTCTTATGCAAGTTTTTAGTGCGGGGAGGCGGGTGCCAGGCCAGGGGTGCGAGGGGTCAGCGAGAGGTGTGAGTGGGGGGTTCATCTGAGGGATGCGACTCCTCTCGCAGGATCGATACAGCTCGGGCATTGTGTCGTCATGGGTGAAAGCGTCCAGAACAATGAATCAAATCACTGATTCACTGATTTCGTGCGTTGGTCCTTTTCCTCGTATCCTTTAACGACTTTTTTCTAACACGAAAGGACACCCAAACACCGAATAAAAATTACGATTAATTTATTTGAGATCTTATGTTGTCGAACTTAAAATAAAAATGTTTTTATTGTTGTTAAACTCAAGGCGTTAAACACTGTAATTATATAATGACGATTTCTTTCAAGAATTAAAACACTGTGTTTTCAACTTTTGAGTTTATTTTTGTCGACATGTTTCGAGGGTTATTTACCATCAACATCGGAAGAGCAATAACTTTATATCGTTTTTATCGAAGATTATATCGTCATCCCGGTGATTAAGGTGTAAAACCTTCGAAGCATGTCGATAAAAGCAAACTTATAAGTGGAAAAAACAGTGTTTTCATTCATAAAAAAATTCATCATTGTATTTTCTTTATACTTATTTAAATATTATAGCTTTTCAGAGATACATAGCTTAAACAAATCCATTATCAAGGTAGTGTGTTATGAAATATTTGTCATTGAAAGTGTTATACTCAATATTTGAATATCAAACAATTAATTAGGTATTTAAATATTTTTTGTAATCAATAAAAATGAGAAAAAACAAAAGAAAAAAATTTGGTAGCACTAAATCGAAGAGGACTGGGGGAAACTGGGAAGACTTGAAAAATAAGGAGGGATGGTCAGTGGTGTTGTAGAGGGGAATAAAATCCAAAACAGGGTTGTAGCCATGAGAATAATGAAAAAAGCACCGAATCGTTTAATAATAAAAACGGGTTTAACATAGGTGTTTTAAAAATTAATTTAAAAATAACTGCTGGTCATAATCAAACTTTTTTTCCATATAACTGAACATAACAGGCATTCATTATCAATACAAAAATTAAAACTGTCTCTCCATATTAGGAAATACCAGACGGAATTATCATACATTTTAATTATTTTTATTGACAAACTCCAAAAGAAAGGCGATTTAAAAAAAAAAGTTTTATCTCAAAAATGGTTCACTTTTGCATAATGTCTGATATAATTCATCGAAAATAACATCCCCTACAACCTTCTAGAAGGAATGTATTCAATAACCAATAACCCTGTATATAGAAATACGCGATTCTCACTTAGTAATTTGGACGGTTTCTTTGAAGGTTTAATGAAAAGTAAAATAACTTAATTAAATAAAAAATGTTAAAATCTTGATACGGCATTATGAAAGACAGACGACGATTTAAGATTAAAATTTTAGCACACAGATAAGAAGAGGATCCGCTTAATTACCGAGCTTCCTGTGGTGGCTTAAAACGTAAAATTTTTCACGTTAAATCTAAAATAAGATATTCGAGGAAAACCTGTACAGGAAGATTAAGGTGGTTTAACTTTTTAGGCATGGCAAGATAAGATTTCTGCTGTGTATACACTGAAAAAAATAATTTCATGCTCGTATATTTTTATACAGTACTTATTTTCGCTCATACTCAAAACTTCTTTGTAGAGACATATTTTACAAGGTCGAAATTTATAAAGCATGCGTAAGACTCGTAATATTATAAAATATGCCGTTGAAGCAAGGACAGACACATTCAGGATCGAATAACTTTTGAGGACTTTATAGAAGAAAACCAAACTTTAAGAGATTGCGTGAGGAACACCAGAATTAGACATATATGTGAGGTTTAAGATAGTATAAGATGAAGTAGACAGCGATAGAGGAGCTGGAAGGAGCTTTTTAAAGTTATATTTAGTAAAATTATCATTACAAATTAATTCTATCTATCTAACCATCACGCCGTCTCCCCAAAAGGGTAGGTAGAAAGAATGGACTGTCACACTTTAACCGATGCGGCACTCCATCCTTCTCTCTTCGCCCCGCGAGAGACGCGGTGTGATGGGTTGCGAACCTCATCGCCACCAATAGGCATCTCCTGCACACACTTCGATCGTCCAACCTCCACAAAAAACTTTAAAAATTAATACATTTTTAATATTGACGAAGATATGTCTGACCTTGCTAGAATATTACCTAGTACATCTAAATAGTATTCTTTTGAGGTCCTCTTATTAAATGTAATAAAATATTTATAAAACTGACAATACCCTTAATATTGTCAATTTAAGATTGTTTAAGAAAGAGTAAATAATAATGATTAATTGTATCTCAATAGAGACGAAGATGTAAATTGTTTTTTTGAAAACAGAATATGGTGGTCGAGGCGTTTATCGGCTGGTAAAATTCCGTATTTGTCTACAAATATTGGTAACATTCAGTAAATAATAATATTTAATAATTAAAATTGATTCAGTATCAATGCCAGAATCAGTTATTCATATTACGATCGTTAGACCGGTATATCGGTCTCATGAATTTAATATAATCTTTAACCCGCGCTTGCTAGGTCATTGATCGACGTTAATACTAAGTTTTTGCGTTGCTTATATTTCGTTTAAAAAAACTTAAATAATCACACCGCAAAATTTACATTACGTTTATTTATACTACACATAAATATATATTTTTCTCGATGGATAAGTAGCTGATAGATGTTATTGTATACACGCGATTTCTTATATACACTGGATTCTCTTTTTACACGTTTTTAAATTACATGACGTCATATCGCATGCATGTAATTACTACTAACAAGAGGAGGGCACGACATAGAAAATTGACTTCGGGATGGGATTTTGCGGGATTGTAGTACCCTTTAAGAGTCGTCCTTAGTCAAAGTAAGAAAGCGCAATAGACAGCCAATTTCTGGAAAAGACGCCAAAAAAATTTCACTTTTGCTCATATATTATTATATAATAGATATTTCGTTACTAGTATCAATAGCTAGGTGGCTGAGCAGATAGCTTGCGTCCTCAATTCTGCTGGTTGGCCAGTCTCCGGTTCAAATCGCGCAAAATGCGTTATTTTTCTTCTTCTAAAATATAACCAACGGTGATATATTCTCTTCTAGAAATTGGCTATCCACGAGTATTGCGCTTTCTTACTTCCACGGAAGACTCTAAGCGCAGGTACTACAATACTGCAAAATCCTATCCCGAAATCAATTATTTTACAGTAAAAATTGTTAAATTTTATTTCTCCAAACGAAATATTTTGAATCACTTAATTTTTTTTTATATGTATTAGATTAACCTCATATTGCTTAGATTTAATTTATTTAATGTTTTGGACATTAAAAGTAAATACAATGAACCGGTTAGAGGCATTTGAAATGTGGCTTCACCGAAGAATGTTTAGGATCCCATGGACAGACAGAGTGACGAACACAGAAGTCCTGAATCGTGCAGGAGTAAATAGAGAGCTGCTGACATTAATCAAAGTCCGCAAGATTTCATATCTGGGTCGCGTTCTGCGAGGAGAGAAGTATCGCCTGCTGCATCTAATATTGAAGGGAAAAATAGAGGGCCGGAGGGGGGCAGGGAGAAGGCAGATCTTTTGGCTGCGCAATGTGAGGGGATGGACGGGAATCAGAACTGTGGAGGAGCTATTCCAGACAGCGCAGGATAGGAAAGAGTTTACCAGAGTGATCGCCAACGTCGGGGGGACCTGACAGGACACTTTAAGAAGAAGAATAATGTTTTAACTTTCACCTTCTTCTTCTTGTATTTACGACTGCGTCCTGTTATTTCTCGGAGTCTGTTCCAGGCATGTAGATGTCCAACTGTCACGGTGTTCTTCCTGGAGGTCGATTTCCTGTTGGTACTTTATTTATCACTCGTTCAGAACATGCTGTTTTCACATGATCTCTCCAGTAGCGTCTACTCAGTCTTCCTCTCTCCAGTAGCGTTTTCTCAGTCTTCTCAGTCTTCTGTTAATAACATGTATTAACTTTAATTTGATGATGTAAAATTAACTTAAACTTGCCGTAATTTAGTATTGGTTTAGTTTAGTTAGTTTTAAGTAATTTTATGTGTAAAATTTCACTAATTTGAAATACGTACCTATATTTACTGGCTCTAATAATGTTCAAAAGAACCACTCATTTAATAAATAATGGGGTATCAATAATGAGAGTTCTCTCACGATATTATCATATTGATTCGATTTTTTTTAAATGTCGTGCCTTCCCCTTGAAAGTAAGTACAATGCGAGTTTTATGCAGAAGGAACTACGAGTAGAATAAAGATGGCGAGAACGAATTCTACAACGTGATTTCACCGCTTATATGCCTCGTCGTTACCAAGAGATTCATATAAGGATCTCATAAAAAAACCACCCTAGCGTTTGAGAACATAAATTTAGTAAATTCAGTAAACCCGAAAACTTCGAAAGAAATATTACACCGGGTCTGGATATCTCGAGTGATGAAAGTGATGTACCAAATGTGCGTAAAGGGGTTCGTCTATTGCAGTGGTTTCAAAACTTGTTTGTCTTGTAGACCCACTGCTGATTTATTATATTTTGTGCAGACCCCTACTTTCGTAATGTTTTTTTATTAAATGAGTTTTTGAAGCTGAAACCGAGCAAAATTAGGCCAATAGAAAAAATAATCTGGAATTCGTTTGTGATCTTTTTTTTTCATTCCTCTTCACAGTGATGACCTGGGGAACGATCTCCAGAGTAGTTTCACCTTACTATCTCTGGAAGATTTTCTGTTGGGGTTGCCTTCTCCAGGTGAATTAATTTTTACAGCACTGAAAATTCGCCATTCGTCTACTCTCTATTTGCTATGACACTGATGGAAATGTCAGTAGTTACATTGCTCGAGTTCGAATAATTTTAACGAGATAAAATCGTGATATTTCGATTATGTATTTTTTTAAGATATTGAAATAAGTTGAGTACTTTTACGAACACTGGTGTATACTCTTATACAGCTCTATGGTTTTAGGTGTATACATCACTTTATGTTTCGCCTCCCGTGGAGTTAAATGTCAAGTGTGTAATTATTTTGTAGGTTCTTAAACGGTCTTTTAATGGATTCATACGAACACCTGCTATAAAGAAAAACACACTTAAAAAACATGCTCACATTTAATTGGTACTTACTGATACGTATATGAATAACCTTACTTACCATGTAAATAAATAAATACATATACAATTACATTGCAAATTATCCATAAAACAAAATCACATTCGTGGTACAAACAATTTTTTTGTTTAATATCGGTCGTTTGAACCCAATTACTGTATACATTTGTTTTAAGCTATTATATTGATTCTCGTGTCATGTGATACGTAGTTAGTTTATTATTCTTCTTCTTCAAGTGCCCTGTCGGGTCCCCCCAACGTTAGCGATCACCTCGGCGAACCTATCCCTGTCCTGCGCCGCTCGGAACAGCTCCTCCACACTTCGGATGCCGGTCCTCTCCCTCACGTTTCGCAGCCAGGACATTTGTCTCCTTTCGGGCCATCGGCGTCCCTCAACTTTTCCCTCCAATATCAGTTGGAGAAGGTGGTACTTTTCCCCACGCAGTATATGACCCAGATGTGAAATTTTTCGAAACTTGATAGTTGATAACAGTTCCCTGTCAACTCTAACTCGCCTCAGGACTTCGGTATTGGTAACCATGTCTGTCCAGGGAACTCTGAGCATTCGGCGATGGAGCCACATTTCGTTTATTATTATAACAATTTATTATCACGTGAATTCTACATCAGACCAAAGACATTGTGACAACTATACTGCCATTGCCTAATCGATCCCAGGATTATCGGTATGGCAGTCAAAGCTCTTGCTACTTTATCAAGAAGGATGTCGTTTTTTTCGGACTAAGGATTTAAATCTGTGGTAGTAGAATTTTTTATAATCCCCAATATGAACTGAAAATAGCTCGTTATTATAAAAAAGAAACAGGTTGTGACCAGGATTGCACCCAAGTCCCCTGAATTAGGAGCTAAGCTTTCTGTCCCCATGACCAGCGCCCAATTAATTCGGTACTTAATTTAAGACTAAATAAAAATAAAAATAGAGTATAATGAACTTTCCAAACCTCATTTTTTACAGCAGGTCGATTACCCGGTATCTATTTTCGGCCTCGCTCTATCAACAAGGTCCATTACTGGTCTTTCTGAGACTTATAACATTGTAAATAATAATAATAATAAAGATTATTTAGGCGCCGACGTCTTATAAAAAGCTCGTTTACGTATATTACGTTTACGTTTTCCGTCGGGCTCGCTCCATTTTCAATATTAAGGAATTCTCTATATTTCACTCATATTCTCAAGTTTTGATGTTAAAATTATACTAGTTTTTTCAGGTGTAAAAATAATTTTTTCATTTGTTCCAATGACAATTTGAGTTATTTCTTCAATATTATTTTTCTTGCTGGTGATGGTTTGTTTTGAGTGCCTAATTACTGCTAATTAAAAAAAACGGTGGATACGTGGAACATGAATTAAATAGACAATATGTGCACCACCATCTAAAAAGAACAATTTATTCAATTATTTTTACAACATTTTGAATATATACAAATTATTGTAGACAAAAACTGGATTTTACCCATTGCGGATAAATATTTTTTAAATTTTTAAATATTTTTTTTAAGATGGGAGGAATGGGGAATGTTGTTAAACATAAAGCGATCGCTCAGCCCAACCAATGACAGGTCATAAGTCCTGTAAGCGCCTCGGCCACCACATTCTGTTCCCAGAAAAACAATTTACATCTTCGTCTCTATTGAGATACAATTAATCCTTATAAAAAAATATTTTTATTTTGTTATTTTATTTTATATAATCGTATTTTATATTATTTGTTTTAGATTTATTTTGTGGATGTTGGACTATCAAAGTGTTCGCGGGAGACGCCTATTGGTGGCGATGAGGTTCGCAACCTATCGAAAGAAAAGGATGGAGTGCCGCATCGGTTAAAGTGTGACGGTCCATTCTTTCTGCCTACCCTTTCGCGGAGACGGCTAGATGGTTAGTTAGTTAGTTAGTTAGTTCTCAAGTAAATTGGAAATTCTTCTTTATTAAGATCGCATTGATCTCCTTTTGTGCAAATACACGTAGTGGAAGATTTGTATTAAGTTATAAAAAAGAGTGACGTCACTGACTATATCTTGTTTTTCTGTTTCATGCCAAGAGTAGCAATAGACGGGAGTGTTTATTGTACTATGTGCCTCATTACGCAGATATATTTTGAGGGAGTAATGTAAGATAGTGCGCAAGATCAGAGAGGGGGTGGGAGAAGAGAGCTCTCTTTTCAATCGAAGACTAGACAAAAGACGCTGTAGGATTTCCAATAACACTGGCCCTCCCAGTTATCTTATATTAGGTCCTTACATATGAAATTGGCGTTTTGCCGTACTGGCAACTTTGATCTCAAACATCTTCTCTATGGTTAGGAATTCCAAATTCAAATTTATACAACTATTTACTCAAGTATTTGTGTTTCGAAAATTATAATTAATTTGTTTTTTCCTCAATTGTTTTTTTTTCCTCAATTGTTTACAAAATGGAAAACTTGAAATATCGCGTTATTTACGAGTACGAGTTCCACCGTGGCACCAGTGCTGTAGAAACGGCTCGAAGGATTAATGATGAGTATGGTAACGGTGCCGCAAAAGAAAACACAGTGCGTTTTTGGTTCCAACGTTTTCGTTCTGGAAATTTCGACCTGCAGAACAAGCCCCGTGGACGACCGGAGACCAAAGTTGATAATGAAGAATTGAAGGCTATTGTGGAAGCGGATCCATCGCAAACCACGTCCGAGTTAGCTGCAGGCTGCGGTGTTAGTGATAAAACTGTTTTAATCCACTTGAAGCAAATTGGGAAGGTGAAAAAGCTTGAAAGGTGGGTACCTCACGAATTGAGTGAAGCAAATCAACAAACGCGCGTTGACTGCTGCGTTGCATTACTCAGCCGGCACAATAATGAAGGGATTTTGAATCGAATCATTACCTGTGATGAAAAGTGGATCCTGTATGATAATCGGAAGCGCTCATCGCAATGGCTGAACCCTGCCGAACCAGCCAAACCATGCCCCAAGCGAAAATTGACTCCAAAAAAGTTACTTGTGAGCGTTTGGTGGACTAGTGCTGGTGTCATTCAATACAGCTTTTTTAAATCTGGCCAGACGATCACGGCAGATGTCTATTGTCAGCAACTGCAAACTATGATGGAAAAGCTAGCTGATAAACAACCGAGGCTGGTTAATCGCTCTAGGCCACTGCTGCTTCATGATAACGCTAGACCACACACTGCACAACAGACGGCTACCAAATTAGAAGAGCTTTAATTGGAATGTCTAAGACATCCACCGTACTCTCCGGACCTTGCCCCAACAGATTACTATTTTTTTCGAAATTTGGATAACTTCTTGCAAGGGAAAAATTCAACTCCGATGGGGCAGTCCAAACCGACTTCAAAGATTTTATTGATTCCCGTCCGAATGGTTTTTTTAGTAAATGGATCGATGAACTACCTATGAGATGGCAAAAGTGCATAGATAGCAATGGTACATACTTTGATTAAATAAATATATTATATTTAAAAAAATCAACTTTATGTTCCTCCCATACAAAACGCCAATTTCATATGTAAGGACCTAATATTATGAATATAGCTAAATACTAAGAACAGATATTGAGGTATTGAGATATTGATATGTTGAGATATTGATATGTGAGGAGTCAGAGAAATCGACGCGCGTGCATGACACGATGTATGAATGTTGAGGAAATCGAAAGAAATATGTCAGGAAAGAAAAGTGTGGCAGTCCATTCTTTCTGCCTACCCTACCCCTTCGGGGAGACGGCGTGATGGTTAGTTGGTTAGTTAGATATTTAAAAGTTTATTTTGAGAGGAATATGAAAATTTTCAAATAATTGTAATTCTTATGGACGTTGAATAATTAAAAATGGTGAAATATGTATTTATTCATTTATTCTGAGTGATGAAACCAAAAAAATACGGTTGTAAGTGAGAAAACAAAAACATGGAAATTACAGATAAGGGACATAAATATTGGGTGTTTCTTTTAGAGGTTTGGTTTTTAAACTGACAACATTGTTTCTACAGACTGTCAATTTGACAGTTGACAGATGAATTGTAGTCAGCACGTTTTGCCATTTTACTATGAATTTACGTCAGAACAGCGCCTACAAATTGTGCACTTTTATTTTGAAAATCATGGTTCGGTTCGCCATACTTATCGTGCACTACGTCCATCTTATGGTCGATATGATCGTCCATCCGAGCAAGTTATTCGGAAAACCATGGATCGTTTTCGCACTACGTACACTCTAGTGGATAATACACATCCTTGGACTTGGACTTGGACTTGAATCTTGTGGTTTACAGAGGTTCAGCTCATGTGGCTATTCCTCTTACGTCTGATGGGAACATTGTTGGAAGGTGATTTGGTGGGTTGTAAGTTTATGTGGGGGCATGATTTGTTTGGGACGCATCCACAAAGACGACAATTGTCGAAAATTGGACTTCACTATTGCGCTTCATTCGAGCTAGCCGTGGCGCTCATATGCCCGTCACTCGTATATATTTGTAAAATAATAGAATAAAACTAACATTTTCTTCCATCATTATTAGAAAAACCTTGTTTAAACAAATGGTTTAGAAATTATACGTTAACGATGTGAACGAAAGACGGAGTCCTAGGAGACCGAGGAAAATTTGGTATGACCAAAGTAATCCAATTTTAATGGTCGGTCATGTTTGATTTCGGAAGAATCAACGTGCGTGTATAACTAGCTGTATGAATGTGGAGGAAGAGCGTTGGGTCAGCATCGAGTGGTGTAGCGGTCCATTCTCTTTGCCTACACCTTAGGAGAAACGACGTCATAGTTTGTTGTTAGATAGGTAGCGTGATAGATAGGTAGTTGATAGGAATGGTCGAGGGATCGATTGGCAGAGGACGACTTCGCCAGGAGTACCTAGACGAGATTTGCCGAGATATGGGCTGCACCTCTTATGCGGAGTTGAAGAGAGTTGCCGAGGACCGAGCGGAGTGGAAGAGGAGATGCGTCGCCTTGCTGCAGACCAATCATTAGATTTTAAACATGTTATTACAAAACGATAAGTAAATAATAACTTTAGATACAATATTAAACGATTTTTCTTTTATATAGTCAAAATATATTCATTTGGCACACAAAGCCCATTATGCAAATTGCCGCTTTCTAGAGAAATAAAGGTTTATTTTTTATGACAGTTTCATAAATTGCGTTTGTTTCCGAACTCGGAGTTCGGAAGACAAACTCCCAAATTTATGAAAATCGTAAGCACAATGTAAAAGAATATTCGGACGAGAACGATCAGAATGGCATCAAAAAAACTAAGAACCGTACATTTGACGTGCGGACATTAACTTTTTTTATAAGACATTTATATTTCATTGTTACAAAGACAGAATTGGCCAGATTGATATTGAAAGTGAGTCATTTGGTCCAGATTGATATGGAAGGGAAGCTTGAAGCTACAAGAAGTAGAGTGAAAGTAGAATTAAGTGCGGGAAAGTTATGTATGATAGAATACCGAACGACGAAACAAAGAAGGAATGTAATGAAGATGATAACATCCCAATTGATCACTATGATTTAGACATATGGAACGAATGCATGGGAGAATAATTGTTAAAATATTGTTTACATGCAGTATAAATGGAAAAAGAAGCCGAGGGCAGCCGTGGAAAACAAGGCACGGCCAAATTAATCACTTATTAAAATGCGAAATAATTGACCAGTATGCTTGTTAAAATGAATTAATATAGAGGAATCTCGAGAGGTATGTCAGGATAGAGCAGTGTTACGGCAGCAGTGTAACAATCAAATTGACTAAAATAATTCACTTATACTCGAAATATCTCCAAATTTACGGGAGCACCACATGAACACCAAACCAAATGTTCTAAATCAGAATCAGTAATATGTAATTCGTTTGTATTATGTAATTTGTGAGATTACCTTTGACCGGTCTCGCGAAACAACCATCTTCATTAGGTATTGTAGAAACATTTTTTTTAAATTTATATTTACAACAACTAAAGTAACTAATGTTCACACCGTTTCTGGAGGGATAAGCAGAGAGGAATTACACCACATTATTTTATTATGTTTGACATTGTGAGACAACGCTCGTCGATTGATGTTCATAAACTGACACCATTATATTATAAAAAAAAGTTTAGAATGTAACGATTCGCAGAGTCGTTATTTAATCCATGCATAAATATAAAAAAAAGTTCTTCGTATAAAATTAGAATTTTATAAAAAATTTTATGGTTCTTTTGTATGTGTAATTTTATAAATAAAATATTAATTTATGTTGGTGTTGGAGACCTGCTGCGCAGGAGTCCGGTTCGATGACTCGAGAGGTGCAATGACAACAGGGTTACCATCTTGATAAAATTAAAATTATTAAATCCAAATATTATTTTGATCGTACATCGATGTATATGTATAGATGTTTTATCTTCAAGACCTTTACAATGTAAGATCTGTTATGTTACTAAGCGGGAAATAAAATCTTACACGTGTATTTATAAAATAGAATAACATATTAAAATTGCCCCATCATTAATTTCAAACGACACTTATTATGAAAGATAAAATTAATCCTACACGTTTATGCTATAATAAATTTAATTTAGTTGCCATGTTGAAGATGTGATTCTAATAATGTTGTTTTTACAAAATGTTACGTGAAATATTGTCCCATTTGACAACGTTGAAGTATTATATATTACAATATTGAATTAATTTTCTAATACTTTTTGAATAATAATGAAATAAAACGATGTTTTTAATATACTTCAACTTTTGCCCTTATTTTGACAGCGACCGGTTTCTGGCTGTCCGTCATAGATAATACGAATAAAATCGTCTGTTTTGAAGAATTCTTATTATATTTTTTGCGAATGACATGTTTCGCCATGCTAAGACGTTATCAAACATCAAAGTTCATCACATTTGATAATGTGATGAACTTTGATGTTTGATAATGCCTTAGCAGGGGGAAACATGTCATTCCCAAAAAATATATTATAATTTAACTCTAAAAAACAGACATTTCATTCGTATTAATTAAAACCCTCTGAAACATGAATATTGAAAATTAAATTAAGTTTTATGTTTTAACAAAGCGTGTTTTTTAAAGGTCGGCCATGTTAGTCGGAAGAATCGAAGTGCCTGTATGACTCGCTGTATGAATGTGGAAGAAGATAGACACGTGTTTCAAGATCGAGTAGTGTGGCGGTCCATTCTCTATGCCTACCCCTTGGGGGAAACGGAGTGATGGTTTGTTTGTGTTTGTTTCAATATTATTCTAATATGAACTCACAACACAAAGTAAAGGGGAATATGCAAGAAAATATAAGTTAAAGTGTTTATCTAATGTTTACCAGAGCTATATACGATATTAATGTTTACTTTGTGAGACTCATAACTCTGTTCACGGAGATAGCTTCCTTAAAATGATTTTGTAATATAACTCCCAGCGCGGCGGTCATGTTTCCCCAAACTTTAGGGGAGCAAAGCTCTCGAAGCGAAATGTTTGTAAAGCTTCCACGGCGCGAGTATTAATGAATTTAATTCGAAAATTTTAAAACCCAAACTCGTGAAATCAGTCACACAACATTACGCGGATTACGCACGCTCTACCCCTCGCGAAGGGACGATTCATAATTCATAAGTAAAAGGGTGGAAAATTCATAAAACGGGTCATAAAATGTTCAATTTATCAGACAAATGAGTTAATTTCAGTATCAATGAAAGTAGCTAATAAAAATCTAATATATTATTATAACAATATTGATCAATATGGGGGTTCAAAAACAATAGCGTATGGATCAGAATCTGTGGAGTAGCTGTTTTGGCAGATAAGAATACAGAAGCTTTTTTCAAAATCAGCGGAACCTGGTAAGACACGAAAGTAAGAAGATTTCTAATTTGCTGTGTTACAAATTGAAATGTCATATTAGTAAAAATAATAGTTAAACTAACTATCTAACCATCACGCCGTCTCCCCGGAGGGGTAGACAGAAAGAATGGAACGGAACACTGTTCTGTCCTGACATACTTCTCTCGCTTCCTCTACATTCATACATCTTGTCATGCACGCACGTCGATTTCTCCGACTCCTCACGTGACCGACATTCAAAATTTGGCTGATTTGATCGTGCCACGTTTTCCTCGGTCTTCCTATATTTCTAGCTCCGTTCACGCCGTTTACATACACCTTCTTTACTATTCTGTCTTTACTCATTCTTTCCATGTGTCCAAACCATCTTGACACTTTCCTTATTTTGTTCATAACACTTTCATTCGCACCACATTCACTTCTTATACTTGCATTTGTCACTCTATCATATAAAGATTTGCTACACATTCGTCTTAGAGATCTCATTTCTACTGCATTTATTCTACTTTCATCCTTCTTTTGCCAGTTACATGCTTCACTTCCATAGATAAGGGTTGGCACAAGAACATCATTATGCACTGCCATCTTAGCTTTTTTGGATAGGCTTTTGTTTGCGATGACAACTTTAAGTGCACCATTTACTATGTTGCCTGCCCCAACCCTTCTTTCAATATCTTTCTCCACCCTCCCAACCTTTGTAAACATACTTCCTAAATAAATAAATTCATCCACTTGTTCCAGATTTTCATCATTTACACTAATGTTGCAGACTGTCACGCTTCCTTCTTTTTCGAAAATTATAGTTAAATTAAATAAATGATATTAAACTTTTTTCTACAATTGATTTTGTGATATTTGATGTCGATGAATGACGTCAGAGATTATGGACGAAATCTTATCACAAGTGACATTTCTCAGTGAGAAGAGTACGCTCCAGGTGTGCAAGGTTGTCTGTTGGTAGAGTTAATGACTACATTTTGAGATCTTCATTGTATCTGTTCATGGACATATTATTTGTATTATTTCTTTATAGAATAGTTTTTATATTAACAGTGGATGATTGATTTGGTCGTGTCATGTTTTCCAATCAAAAGACCTTGGTTTTTCTCTATTTCTTCTTCTTGTGTTGTTGTTGTTTTTCATTTTATCTTCATTCATTTTTTCCACGTGTTCAAATCATCAAATATTAAACATCGACCACGTGAGAAGTTACTTTTGATTAATATAAGACCTTCCTTGATCTATGGATCGGAATTCTTGGTCGCACAGTATCAAGAAGAACGGAGGCTACACATGGTAGAAATGAAGATGCTGAGGTGGGTCGGGATGACAATGCTGGATACTGTTAAAACTGAGCATATCAAAGGGAACGTCGATTAGGGAACGTCGTCTGCCATGGTACGACCATGTGAGCAGGAAGGATAATGAGAATGGAAATGCCTACAAGATAATGCAACTGAAAAATGGAAGGAAAGGACCAGGTCGGCTTGCTGCAACGTGAATGTCCACAGCCAGGAATAACCTGAAGGGGTTGTGACTGGACAGCCAGATGACCCAGGACCTCGAAGCTTGGCAGAGCCATATTATGAAAGCCGATCCCAAATCCCGGGAAACAGCTAGAAGAAAGTAGAAGAATAAGTATTTTAACAGAATTGTGGAATTAAACAGTATTAGTATAACAAATTCATTCAACATTCTAACAATCTGAAAAATCTGGTGATTCTAACATTCTTTTGCAACGACAATCTTAACTTGAAACTCCGACAAAGAATGATTTAATGTTATATATGGTCTGTTCTACAACATGGCTGCGAAACCTGGACTCTAAAAGTGAATGTAATAAACCGGTTGGAAGCTTTCGAGACGTGGATATACCGCAGAATGCTCCGTATACCGTGGACCGATAGGGTCAGTAATGCAGACGTACTATAGAAAGCCAGAGCTAATAGAGAGCTGTTGTCGAGTGTGAAAATAAGAAAGTTCTCATATTTGGGTCATGTGCTAAGGGGAGAAAAATACCGCCGAATATATTAATGGGTAAAGTGGAGGGACGTCGGGGAGTTGGTAGAAGGCAGCTGTCCTAGCTGCGGAACATCAAAGAGTGGACAGGAATAACAAGTGTTCAGAACCTGTTCCAGGAGTGGCGCAGGATAGAGATGCCTTTACTGCAGTGATCGCCAACGATGGGGGGACCTGACATGGCACCGAAAGAAGAAGAAGAAGTATGACAAAAATCATAAAAACAGATGACAATAATAGTATTCTTTTAGTATGTGACATAGTTTCTTTAGAATAAAAAAAAAATTGTTTTGATCATACGATTATTCGTTATTACATGTTCCTCAAACTATTTTAAAGCAGTTCATATTGATTTATAATTTTAGCTAGCTACAGCCCTATCGAAGGTAAAGACTTCACGGGAACAGTAAGTTCTATGAATAAACTGTGAGAAGCTTTCTATAAGGCTACGGCCACACCGAAGTGCTTTGGTTGGTGACTAGTTTGCAGTCTGTCCGAAAATAACAGAGACTGATTTGATAGCGTTATCAAATTATTTTATTTGAAAATATCATGCTATTGTATTTACTTTAATTTTTTAATTAATAAATTAAAGTAAAGGGCACTAATTGTGATCACAAAGTTAATGATCAAAACATTAAAAACTATTCAATTTTTTATATACTAGGTATATACAACAAATACAAAAAAAATTGAAATTACATGTCAGACATGTTTCGGACAACCGGTCCTTCTTCAGTGATACATATTATAAAGATACATAAATACATAAAGATACATATTTGTAAACAATTTTATAATATTATAAATTTTAAATATATATCATTATATGTATCACTGAAGGAGGACCGGTTGTCCGAAACATGTCTGATTTGTATAATAATTAATTTTTTTTAAAGTTAGTGTTGTATGTACAAAGTATATAAAAAAGAAAAAGACCAATATTTGTTTTCAAATCGAATATTTCTTTATTTTGCATTGAGTAAAGTTTGCTTATTACTTGCGCAAAATCAAATAAATAAATACAAATTCAAACGTAAGCAAATTTTACTCAATATGAAATAAAAAATATACGGTTAGAAAATTTTTTTTTTTTATATATATATACGAGTATACGATTCGAGTTAATAAATCATTGACTTTTAACTTTGCGATTACAAATCATCGGTGTCCATTACTTTAATTGATTATATTTATAATTAAAATGAAAGTAAAGGCTAAATCAAGAGCGTGGCATTTTCAAATAAAATAATTTGACAACGCTGTTAAATCAGTCTCTGCCATTTTCGGACAGACATGACAGAGACTGAGAGAGCCGCCAACCGAAACACTTCGGTGTGGCCGTAGCCTTAGAACTCATACAGTATACTATTTGCCTTCGCCGAAGAGTAAATTCAAATCAAACCGCGCTGCTCCGTATGTTGATACGATCTAGGGTTATAAAACACAAGTAGGGTCGTTAAGGGTTTCATTCAAGATTATTTTATCCATGTAGCTGAACATTGTTTTTTCATTATTTTTTAATAGGAATGGGTCCTTTTGTGGACCCGGGATAAGTGCAAACCTCGCGTCACTCAAGTGCTCGTTTCCTCCGAGCGAGGGCTGATGGAGCGGTAGAGAAAACTTGACCGAAATAGTGTTGAGTAACTCATACATGAGGCACTACAAATGTCCCATACACGAGCGCAAAATGTCCCATCACTACAAAAAATACGTTTGTACCAACTCTAATGCTTTGTCCCAACTCAATTCTGACACGACTCTAACACATTCTGCCGTATGTCTGTGCAGGCAACACATCAAACACATTACATTACTACATCACTACATATCACTACTCGCTACACACTATACTGTCTATACTACAATACTACATGGCACTGGTACATTCTGCGGATGGGACATTTTTGTGTTGCCTTTGTTATTTGTGACATTTGTGTTTGTGTGATGCGTGTATTGCGTCGTTGCGTGCGTCACTAAGTCAGTGTGACATTGGACATAGTTGAAAGTTGGGATATATAGGAACATGCGTGACATGGGAAAGTATCTAATAATACTGATAATCAATGTTTCTAATAATGTGAACGCTCGCCGCAATACGGCGCGCGTTAATTTGTTTAACAATAATAATATTTCCCTGTGCATTATGTACTTTACGATGTTGGATGATGGATGATGGTCGTTTTTAAAAATTGCAGGGCTACACTCCGACATTTTATGATTTTATTGTTTATTAAAAATATATGTAGGTACATGAAACAAAACCACCACCAAACAAATAAAAAATTTACCAACACCAATGTTCTTTCAAAAAAACTAAACTGTATTTACAGCATGCCATGGATGCTACATAAATATCTATTATCCAATTCACCAAACCAAAATGTTTTATCACTAGTATTATTTTCAAATAGTAGGTACGTATGTATTATAAATATACCTACATATTTTGTAAATGAATACTTTCATGTTCTATTTTAAAACAGAAACACAACTATCAACTTTAACGAAACATAAAATTACAAAATCAAGATGACTTGTACACACCAGTTATAAAACGCAACTTAAAAATGAAATTATTTGAAAAATCATGTATCCTGGTATCCGGTCGAGGACACCTGCCAGTCACGAGTCATAACATCCCAGACGCGTGATATGCACGTGCCATGCGTGCAAGCGCACCCATTTTAGTACTCGACGCGGATCTTTGTACATCAAAACACTGGTTTGCAAAAAAAATCTTTCTATTTATTAAGCATGATATTTTTTAGAATTGGTGTCTGAATATCAGAGATAAAGCAGAAACATTATGGACGTTAATTTTTTTGCAAATTTAATTGCGTTTTGTAAGAAACACGATCGGTGACGTCACCGATGTCATTTCCTATACCACATATTTAAATATAATCCATTGAAAGTAATACACAATATACATTTAAATGCTAATTTGTTGTTAAAATAATATAAATTCTTTTATAAATAAAAGTAAAATGATGTCGATATAGGAATCCTACCCTAACGCAATTTGCACGTGATCCCCGTATGTCTAGCCCACCGCCGCGCCATGCGCCACCGCGCGGCCGTCAGTACAAATATCACATACACGATACGTCACACCTCACTAAATTTGAGGCACTACATTAACACGAACGCCAAATGTCCCACCACTACTAAAAATACGTTTGTACCAGTATGACCGAACAGTATGTAGGTACCTCACTTCCCGACCCCCTACTTAAAGATAGTAGTCATTCATTCGCATTACGTCACACCTCACTACATTTGAGGCACTACATTGTAGTAAGACATTTCAGTATTTAAGCACCTCATACAAAACTCATTTTAAAATCGTGTCTTACCCAACACTAGACCGAAATTCGTAGTGACATGAGCGATAAGCTAAGAATAACTCGCTTTCATGTTATGTGTTTCGGAGATTTCTGTTAATCTTGCTATTCCGTAACACCCGTCCCTGCTTTTATGTAGTGGGCTCTAAGGATCATCAAAACGACAAAAATATTCTTCAGTTTGTAATGTGGTGTGTTCACATTTATAACACTTGAAGTAGTGTTTTCATAAACGCTAAACGAAATAAAATAAAAACGCGTGTGCACTTATGTACGCACGTAATATGTTATACAGCTTCGTTGCAAAACAAAAATAAATCTTATAATTTTATTTTATATTCGCCTTTACTTTGTGTTGTGGATTCGTATTTGAATAAATATAATTAAAAATAATATTACAACACTTGATTTTATTTAACACCGTCATGTATCGATGTTCACATAACATCTTATCAATGTAAACAATTTTATCTTTGTTAAAATCATGTACATTGTGTTAAAGTTGGTTAAAATTGTGTATTAATTAAAATTTATATTTATTCCAATAATTTTATTCCGCGTGCCGATACTCTACTTTTGTAAAAAGGACAATAAAATAATAGAAGAAATATATGAAATACAATCAATAAAGATTTAATTAATAACGCGCCAAAAGTGTAACTTCTAAAAGATTTTACAATTAATAATGGGTATTCAAAATTATACTAAAATATGACGGTTCATTGGTACTATTTAACACTTGACAATTAGTGAATTGGCACTCGTGAAATGTCCGGCCGTTATTTATAATGATGGCTAACTTCATCATGTCGCATTTCCGTAACAGGGTGCGCGCGCAGCTACAATTTTACCCTTCACTAAACATTAACCAAAAGAATTGTAACTTCAAAAAGCGGAAAAAGTATTCATTAATGAAGTCAACGATATATCTCCTTCGAGAGAGAGAGAGAGAGAGAGAGAGAGAGAGAGAAATTATTTCGGATACTTTCATAACATAAATAATGACGTAACAATCGCGTTTTGATTCCAAAAACGAGACCACGTTTTAATGTAATTATTCATGTTTAATTAAGGATTTCCGTATACGCTAAAAAAATGTCTGACGAGTCACGGGTCGCTTAATCTATGTGTCACGTCTCGTCTGGCATTCAAGAAATTCAAGTCCTCTCTCCATGTAATAACAATGTTCGGCCTTCTCCACAGTGGAGGCAATCGTCAATACTTTCGGCATTATAATCAACGAACAACTCAGTTTTGAGATCTAAAACACACGAGGAAGTGTGCAACCGATGTTCATAATTACGATTTTTTTATGAATTAAAACACTGTTTTTTCCACTTTTCAGTTCATTTTTCTCGACACGTCAGGCCTCACACCTTCATTATCAGTTTTATATTGTCCTCCCATGATCTGTTTTTTAATATATTTTTTGGGCTGAAAACATATTTTTTGAGGTTTCGATCAGACATATTATTTCTTTAGTATTCACTTAAAAATAATAAGATTAGAGACTTTGGTAGATAAATATTCGTCTTCTCCTCTTCTTCTTAGTGTAGGCCTTGTCGGCTGTTTCTTAAGAGGAATTGCCCTTCTGCGAGGTCGATTCATCTCTTTGGTGGTCTGCCTGGGGGTCGTCTACCATGGGGCTGGCCGTGCAACACAATGAAGGGGAGTCTGGATGAATCCATTCTCCTCATGTGTGCATACCAGTATCTTCTCCTTTGCCTTTCCAACCTAACGACATCCTCCATCCATCCGACAGATTAATATTACTTTTTGAAATTTCATGTGTTAAATTATAAAACTCTGTTTTTATGTAGGTATCATAATTTTATATATAATTCTTCTTCTTGTGTCAGGTCCCTCCAACGTTGGCGATCATTGCAGTAAAAGCATCTCTATCCTGCGCCACTTGGAACAGGTTCTGAATTCTCGTTATTCCTGTCCACTCTTCGATGTTCCGCAGCCAGGACAGCTACCTCCTACCAACTCTCCGACGTCCCTCCACTTTACCCATTAATATCAGTCGAAGGAGGTGGTATTTTTCTCTCTATAGCACTTATATATCGTCGGTTCAAAGGTAAAACTCATTAAATGACATTTTTTTGCAATTTCTGTATCAGACTTGTGAATTCTACGTCAGAAAATAATCACCAAATGTTTTTATTAAATAATAACTGTTATTCTTTAATAAATACACTTGGTGATTTTTTTCTGACGTAGAATTCACAAATCTGATACAGAAATTGCAAAAAAATAATTAAAATGTCACTTATTGAGTTTTACCTTTGAACCGACGATATAATACATTTTTAAAATATTTTTAAAAATCCATTGTTTAACGAATATATAACATACATTACATATATTTTTCCAATTCTTCTGGGTACTACCCTAAGTACCCAGAAGAATTGGACTAGGTTGGGCAGCCTTTGGGAAACTCAATCATATCCTTAAAAACAAGGATATTCCCATGAATTTAAAAAGAAAAGTGTTTGAAACATGTATCCTCCCTGTGCTTACATATGGTCTGGAAACTATCACCTTAACTGCGAGGACCATATATAAATTAAAATGTACACAGCGATCTATGGAGAGACAAATGTTAGGCATAAGTCTGAGAGATAGAATCAGAAATGAAGAAATCAGACGCCGGACAAAGGTTGTCGACGTGGTGGATCGTATTGCCAGGCTAAAGTGGCAATGGGCAGGTCATGTTGCCAGACAGGGAACAGACAGATGGGCACCCAGAGTCCTAGGATGGAGACCATGGGACATGAAAAGAGGAATAGGCCGGCCTCAGAAACGTTGGGCCGATGATATTGTCCCTGTCGCGGGTAGCAGGTGGATAAGAGAAGCCCAAAGAAGAGAAAAATGGAAGAAATTAGAAGAGGCCTACATCCAGCAGTGGAGAGACGGCTGAAGAAGAAGAAGAAGATTACATATATTATACATTATATTTTTTTAGGCGGATCGATTTGTATATCAATGTCCTTTCTGGATACGAAATTTTCATCCTAGTTGCATAATCCAGTTTTTTTATTCGATGTGTTGACGCAATCGATTGAATCAGGTTCTGCCGAGGCTGGCTGCCCGGCAAGCGGCTAGCCGGTTCCTTAGATATCCGGAAGTAGATTGCCTTCCGTGACCCATCGGATAACGACTCAAAGCACCGTATTTATGAAATTGAAGTGTTTCTGAAATTTTATTGAGACTATAAAATGCTGAGTTACGGCTTATGCAATATAAAATTGAATGCCCTTTCTTATACTCGTATTGCCTTCAGACACAAAAACACTCATTCTTAATAGAATGTCGCACTTAAATATTTAATGTGTAATAATAAATAATAACGGAAAATTTAAGAACTAAAATAAATATGAATAATTTAAAAAAATATTGTATTATCGTATTTATTGTTTCTTGAACAAATATATAAAATGATTAATACGAATGAAAACGTTGGTTTTGTAGATGTTTTTTTTTTGTGATGTATGGAAATGCAATGTTTCCCCTGTCTAAGGCATTATCAAATGTAGCGAAAATCAAACGGGTTGTTGTTATTTTTATACACGCGTTAAAGGAGCAGAATATGGTATTTAAGGTAATTGATGTGGCCCAATACATTGTTGCATCGCCCTGTCTAAGGCATTATCAAATATAAATATTTGATAATGCCTTAGACACGAAATATATCATTACCATAAATTATAATTAAACTTCTAGAAAACAGACGTTTTCATTCGTATTAATAATTGTATTTTCAAAATTAATTAAACAGTTTTTTATGTATTTGGTATACAAATACTTTATTTTTGAGAATGGGGGCCTACCAGTTTCGCTCTATGCGAGCTTCCTCATGGCTTTATACATACTAAATGTATGTATGTATAAAGCCCTAAGGAAGCTCGCATAGAGCGAAACTGGTAGGCCCCCATTCTCAAAAAGAATGTGGTTGTATACCAAATACATAAAAAAATGTTTAATTAATTTTTAAATATGTCCAAAAACCAAGTAATAGCTTCTTATTAAAAAATAAATAAATAATTGTAAACTAAAAAAGCTCTTTTTTTTTAATCAAACTTTAGCCCTTTTTTTTACTTCTTTCTTTTTTTGCTTCTATCAAATACTATCGAATACCAGGAATATATTTTTAAATAAATCGAATTCATCTTGCGAAGTTTAGGAGAGAGTACAGATCTCACGGAAACTTCGAATCGATTGGGATTTAATATTTAATGTCCACCGAGGATGTATCGAGGTTATAGTAACTACCGAGTCAAGTATCTATGCAAGTTAAGTTTTATACACGAATACAGGTTGGTACGAATCTCTATACATTCGAAACGATTTTGTACATTATTTATCGAATAGCTTTCCCCTTGGAATCGGGTTAGCTCTGCAGTTAAGTTATTTATGGGTTGCAAGATTATTCACTATGGAGTTATTCTGTACAATAAAACGATACGCTATTTATCTTTGCGTTTCACTAGATTGGAAAACTCCGAGCTCTAAATAGTAATTCTCAAATATTAAGTTATATTTCCAATCCTTGTGTATACTCCATTCACATCATTAACGTAAAGACGTATGTGCGTGTGGTAAAATGACGTATGCCAAAATTTCAAATGCTGATATCATGAAGGAATATAAAAAAAATATTGAATAAAGAAAGAATGGTTATGAAAGTATACATAACGATGTGAATGGAGTACGACCGAGAAAAACGCGGGACGATTAAATTAGTTAAATTTGAGAGTCGGCCATGTTCTAAGTAGGAGAAACAGGATGCTAATTAAATTAATGCGGTTATAAAGAACGTAATTCAATAGACAATAGTTGTTTTTATCATAAGATTGAAAGACCAAGGCCAAAAATAGTACTCATACAGTTTTTCTATTTACACACTTATTTCAATTAAAATTTGCAATGTTAATAGTTCACTCATCAGAGTAGAAAGTTTAATTTAACCTTCAATTGTACATCGGATTTTCAAATTTAAAACAATCGCAATTAAGCCGAATGCATACATTCAGTCAATCAAAAGCGATTTGAAGAATAAGCATTGGATAATTAATACGAATGAAAATGTCTGTTTTGTTTCTAACTAACTAATCACGCATTAGATAACATAAAGTGTTCCATATAACTGGTACAAGCTACATCCATTTTTAATATCGTGTTTATAAGAGACAGGAAAATTATATAACACGTAATACATATCAAAGGATCAAAGGAGGAAGGCACCTGCTAGATGGATCGGCCATCTAATACGACAAGAAGGCCTCTTGCATGCCATAATGGAGGGTATGACCGAGGGGACAAACTCTAGGGGACGCTCATGCCGAGAGTACCTGGATGACCTGTTGGTGGACGTGCGCTGCTCATCATATGCAGCTTTCAAAAGAGCCGCACAAGACAGGGAAGAATGAAAGGGAATAATAGAGGAAATTGCTGCAAACCAATTCCAGGATTGAAACCAGAGAGTGAGAGACATATCAAAAATGGTTAATATAATTTAATATTATCTTCCATAATAATTCGTCATACATACATTTATATACATCATGTATGAATGTAGAGGAATTGCGAAGAAGTATGTCAGAAAATAACAGTGGGGCGTTCCATTATTTTTGATTAGCCTTTCGGCGAGACGACGCGATGGTTACTTTGTTCGTTGTTTAAATAAACTTTAGGTATAGTATAAGCTTTATAGTACATACAAGCTTTAAAGCACAAGACGATTTCAGATAACAAACCATAAGAGGTGTATGGTTTGTTATCTGAAATCGATGAGTTGAATTTAAAACACATTTTACAGTATCACAGTGGGTACGTTCTAGGTGTGAGAGGTTATTTATAAGATAACCAAAAAAATCGACGGGCTGTTCGTTATATATCAAGTAAATCCTGTGTTTTAAAACACGCCAAGCAATTTCCGAAAGAATTTTATTACGCAAAATAAATGCCAATACGAAGGAAATCTGAGTCAGAATTGAGTGGATCCGAGGGAAATTGTCAGGCCGCTGATATTTGAAGTCACGCGAAACACTTTTTGCTGTGAAAACACGTCACCCGATAGTGGTTCGCCAATTTGTTCCGCAAAATTAATGTTTGCAGGTACTTTCGACAACTTTTCGCTATACGTCTGTAGTGTGCTTAGTTTAGAATTCCATTTATGAAATGTATACGTTCTTACGTAGAAAAATAAATTTAAAAGCGACATCCATAATTGAAGGTTGATAATTACAAAACGCTATGTTTAAACATAAAACAAAGAAAAATATTAAAATCCGTTTATTGTCACATACGGCAGAATGGTAAGATTAATTTATTTTTTAAGTGGTTTTACTTGTTTTTTTTTTACAAATTATATAAATTGTGACAAATTTGTTTCGCCTTGCGAGGACATTCTCAAACTCCTAAACAATCGTGTTTACTATTATAAATTAATAATGAAGTTTTACAAAACAAATACCTCAACCATCAATCAATCGAATGATAAGAGCTATGAATTATTTATTATTATGTATTATATCTCAAACTTGTATCTTTAGTGTATTGCAAAAATAATTCTGTAATGCTTTGGATATACGAGTATTTAAATAAATAAATGAAATTGAATGACTTCCACACCGAAGGTTCCGGGTTTGATTTGGTTTAAACCTCGCTCTTTGCAATGTTTTCTATAAGTTTATCACATATTTGTGGGGGGAAAGAGGAAGCGAGGCATACCAAGAGCCGCCTGGAGAAGAGCCCTACTACAGGACGAGGTCAAAGCAGCAGGCCTCACTTGGGATGATGTTAGGCATCGGGAATGCGATAGAGTCGGGTGGAGAAGGTTCCTTGAGGCCCTTTGCATCACGAAGGTGTGACAGGACAAGAAGAATAAGAAGATTTGTGGGTTATTTATTTCTCTGTTTATTAGAAACATGTATTTTGTGTACATCATTCATTTTAAAATAAAACTTTGACTGTTCTATCATCATTTCTTTTTTACAACACAAATCATGTGTATTTTCTGAATAGTGAAGTTATTAATGTTTACAGATTTAATGTCAAATACATAAATATAATGGAGTATAGTAATGTGAATATCTCATCAATCAACGTTATAATTATTTAAATTGCTCTTTTTACGTAACCGTAAATTCTGACGAAGTATGAATGTCATCAATCATTTATTTTACACATCCATAATGGATCAACTTTTATTTTGAAGGTGTAAAATTTATAGTATATATACGTTTTATTGAAGCTTTGCGTTCTAAAACACGTCCATTTTATACTATAGAAGAAAATGTCGGTACTATCGAACTCTCATTCGCAAAGGGAAACTTGTTAGTCTCATATAAAATACAGTAAAACTTCAAGAAAACTTACGTTTTTCTAAATATTTAATAAGGTGGTTAACGTCAATGTTCAGGCAATCAAGTATTAATTATTAAAAAATATTATAAAGTTTTGTTGATATATATTGTACAATTACAACAATATTAAATTTTTTTATTGGTCGTAATTAATAAATTGTTTCCTTAATTAATTATATAATATTTTAAACTGTATTTAATATTAATGAATTTGCCAGATTTCAAGATTATGTGCACGTTCGCTTTGCTTGGGCGTTATGAAATACTTTAGCCTGGCGAAACTTCCCACTCGTGCCACTCTTATAAAATATTAATCTCTTTTAGAAAACGAATGTTTTCATAAATATATATTTATAATGATCTATGTTTATCTTATCGTAGCTGAATTATATTATAATATTATATATTATTATATATTGTATTACAAAAACGAGAAATATAATTAAATTCGTTTAAGCCGTGGGAGTTTACAATTCAAATGCGAATAATCCAGAGACCAGAGCGGATACAAGACCAGAGCGGATACAACAAGAACGAAGGCTAAAGTATTGAGACCAGACGATTGAGACCAGAGCGGATACAACAAGAACGAAGGCTAAAGTATGGGTGGCACAGATGAGGACGGCGAGGATGATAGCAGGAAGGACTATTCGTGATAGGGTGAGAAACACGTCTATCCGCGAGATCTGCAAGGTAGAGGATGTCGTGAGATGGGGCAGACAACGCAGAAGATACTGGAATGCGCACGTGCAGAGGATGGATCTAACCAGAATTCCACACGCTGTGGCGCATCAGATTCCTGCCGGCTACCGTCCCCCCGGAAGACCGCTGAAGAGATGGAGAGATAGTTATTATTATTACTAACTAACTAACTAACCATCACGCCGTCTCCCCGAAAGGGTAGGCAGAAAGAATGGACTGTCACACTTTAACCGATGCGGCACTCCATCCTTCTCTTTTCGCCCCGCGGGAGACGCGGTGTGATGGGTTGCGAACCTCATCGCCACCAATAGGCATCTCCCGCGCACACTTCGATCTTCCAACATCCACAAAATAAATCTAAAACAAATAATGTAAAATACAATGATATAAAATGAAATAACAAAATAAAAATAATTTAATAGAAAATGTTATTTTTAGATGGGGTATATTTGTCTATTTAATTTATGTTCCACGAATCCACCGTTTTTTTATTATTATTATTTTTACTATTTTGTTGAATCGCTCTTTATATCATGACAGCATGAGCCAAATCGAAGTAAAGGGTATTATAGCTATAATAGTGATTTTCGTGACATGTGATAGGTAGCCAATCTATCGCCATTTTATTGTCACGTTAATTCTACACCAGACCAAAAACAGTGTGATAATCACACTGCCCTCGCCGGGGATCGAACTCGGAACCTTCGGGTGGCAGTCAATGCACTTACCACTCGGCCACGAAGGTTGGGAGTCAACCTCCTAAGAGAGGCCAGCCTGATTTCAGGAACAGACCAAAGGTCTATAAGGAGAAGAAGAAGAAGATTCCTTAGTCTGTATCTACTTTATATTTTAATGAAGATGGCGGATGTTCGCTTCCTTTATTGGGTACGATCCTCCGCAGAGTACTAAAATACACATTCAAGTTGTTTCCGTACACAAAGAGAACTATCCGAAGTCTTAAAACAAAGGATCAATATTGAATGTTCAACTAGTAAATTGAATTTCCTGATAGTTATCTGTCCATTTATGAATACAATGATTTTTTAACGCTTTCTTTAAGTGTACGTGTAATGACCCGTGTGTCTTAAAATACGGAGATGTCCCGTCTATAATGTTGTTATCACATACTTATTTGAAAACGACTCAAATGTTCCCTTAAAACACAAGAGATAATCTTTTTTATGGCTTACTTAACAACTAACTAACTAACTAACCATCACGTCGTCTCCCCGAAGGGGTAGGCAGAAAGAATGGACTGCCACACTTTTCTTTCCTGACATATTTCTCTCGATTCCTCAACATTCATACATCGTGTCATGCGCGCGCGTCGATTTCTCTGACTCCTCACATGGCCGACATTCAATATTTGATTTATTTGATCGTGCCACGTTTTCTTCGGTCTTCCTCTATTTCTGGTTCCATTTACATCATTAACATATAATTTTTTTACCATTCTTTCTTCATTCATTCTTTCCATATGTCCAAACCATCTTAATGATCCTTTCATTATTTTGTTCATGACACCATCATTCGCACCGCATTCACTTCTTATATTTTCATTCGACACTTTATCATACACAGAGTATCCACACATTCGTCTAAGAGATCTCATTTCTACTGCATTTATTCTACTTTCATCCTTCTTTTGCCAGTTCCATGCTTCGCTTCCATACATAAGGGTCGGTAGAAGAACACCTTTGGCACTACCTTAACAACAACTACTTAACAACTAATAAAGCTATTAACGTTTCATGTATATGTAATTAGGCCAACGCTAGGTCGACGTTCATGCTAGTGGTCACTCCGTAAGATGATTATGATTTTGTAACATTTACACAAAAGATGTATTGTTAAATAAGCTATTACAGAAAAACAAAATGAACCCAATATAGCAGAGGTTCCCAATCTTTTTCGGTTTATGGCTCCCTTAAAACATCAGATTTTCCCGCGGCTCCCTTAATACATCAGATTTTTTTCAAAATTTTTGACCTTCTTGAGAAATTGGAAAATTTTCCTTTTTAAAAGCGATTACAGGGATAAAAGTAATTCCAACAAATTTCCGGAATTGTTTATTTGAATATCTATGACGACACCACTCACACTTTGGAAATCATCATGATATAGGATATTTGTGTTTGATATAAGCATAAAAATACGAAAATAAATAACATCGGGCATCGAGTGTATTAATTTTTGTAATACTAAACGTAGAAGCACTTCCCTCACCCAAAATATTATATTTATTTTGATGTATAAATCTTATATTGTATATTGTTTTTTGAACAATGACGTAAAACTCCAGATTAAATAATTTATACGAATGAAAACGCGGGCTGACACTGTACGAATTTAGGGTTTGCTAAGAACATCTGAGATGAAGGTCCTAAGATCTATTACTGGAAAAAACTCTCCGAGATCGTGTCTGTAAGGGTACGGCCACACCGGAGTACCTGGGTAGAAGGCAAGATACAGTTCGCTTGTGATCACGCCCTGTGGCGCGAAGCGTATAGTGTGGCCGGTCCCATAGTGCGCCATACGTTGGTTCGCCAGGCGTTCATTTTGACTCCTACTCTGGCCCTCGACGAGGATATCGTTCGTTGAAGTAGATATTGGAGAGACCATGTAGTCAGAATGGATAGTGACAGACACCCATATACAGCCGCATACGAAATCCCCTCCGGAAGCCGCCCACCTGGAAGACCGCCTAAGAGATGGAGGGATAGCTGGACCTCATCATCCCAGGAGACATGATTTTTATCCCACAGATCGTTAGATCTATTAAAAGAAGAATAATAAGAACGAAAACGTCTGTTTTCTAGAAGTTTTATTATAATTTATAGGAATGACATTTGATAGCCTTAGATAGGCGAAACATTTTATTCCTATAAATTATAATAAAACTTCTATAAAACAGACGTTTTCATTCGTATTAATTACTTATATCTTATAATATTAGCTGAACCTCTGTAAGCCAGAAGATCCAATTCCAAGTCCATCTTATATAATAATGCGTACGCGCTCAACCCTCATATGACGTTAGATTTAATTGGTAGGTACCACGAAAACTTATTTTATTCAGTTTCATTTTATAACATCTAATAGGTACTATCTATAACATTCGTAGATAGTCGGAGTGTAATATGATCCCATGAACACTGTGTATTTGCTAGGTAATGTGGTGTAATGTTTACATGTACAGTATGAAAAGTATTAGCATAATCAATAGTGTTCCTATTGTTTGGAGCATCGAAGTACCACAAGCTATTGGCAGGTTAAGCAGACACATTCACTTTTAGCACACACTTATTCGTGATTAATAAACAGAATCGCAATGCCGGCAACCTGTGTGATATGAATATGTAAGCAGGAAGAATAAAACAATAAAATTGAATTGCCAAGTCGTTTTATGGAAGCGTCCTATTGATGGAAGATGAATAGATCTGATGTTATACTTCTACCTA
This sequence comes from Lepidostoma basale, assembly GCA_022606425.2. Classification (NCBI taxonomy): domain Eukaryota; kingdom Metazoa; phylum Arthropoda; class Insecta; order Trichoptera; family Lepidostomatidae; genus Lepidostoma; species Lepidostoma basale. The sequence continues at coordinate 2,284,839 of JAHDVF020000857.1, read as the reverse complement.
TATATAATATTACTTAAGTACAATTCAGTTGACATGAAGTGTTTTGTATTAATTTATAATGTCCACCAGGGGAGAGTGGGCCAAACCATATAATCCATCATAATGTTTAATATTTTTATAGAATAAAAATGTTATACGCATTGACGACCTTCGTGGCTGAGTGGTAAGTGCTTTGACTGCCATATCGAAGGTACCCGGGTTCGATTTCCGGCGATGACAGTGTGATTGTCACTGTCTTTGTTCTGGTGTAAAATTCACGTGACAATAAAATGGCGATAGATAAGCTACCTAATCAATATGTTAGCTATACCCGTTACATCAATTTGGCTCGCGCTGTGATGATGTGAAGAGCGATTCAACAAAATAATAATAATAATAATAATAATAATAATAATCATAATAATAATAATAATAATAATAATAATAATAAAAATAATAATAACATGTTTCGTAGGTGTCCTCCTCAATCCTCAGGAGTAAATATACAACTGCTAGCTGTAAGTGTAAGTTGTTGTTCCCGAGGATGTATGAAGTCACCTCCGAAACATGTTGCGTAAAATATTTTTATTCTGTCAAAATATTTAATAAATAAAAATGGATTAAACAGTTTTCATAATTCTATTCCATTATAAAATGTTTATAGTTTTTTCCATTAGATTTATAGTTTGACCGGCTCAAGCCTGAAGACGACCAAAGTTAGTCTATTAAAATAAAATAAAACTTTATCTGTTCACATTTGAATTAAAAGATGAGCCTTCTACCCGCTGGAGTCAAGTAAGCCCACTCTCCCCAACAGTCGCAGCTCGTTCGTCACTGTACTCACGCATTTACGGGAATATCAAAAATACAATATTTGGGTGCGAGGGTACTTACCCTAGTCAGGTGGCGACATTGAGGAGGGTTTGCACGTGGGAGGCACTTTATAATGATTACTGATCCCTTACTAATGTATTATATTAAAAAATCAGTTAAAGAGAGAAATATTACGCTAAAATTTTCCTATTAAATATATTTGACATTTTGAATAATGTAATTTCTTTACCGTTGTGTTAATATTTCAGTTATAATAAAATGAAATTTGTAATAAAATGAATGAAATAATGATTTTTGTGTACAAGGTAATTAAAGAATGCGTATATTTAATTAATTTTTAATTTAAAAAAACTAACTAACCATCACGCCGTGTACCCGAAGGGTCTTCCTCTATTTCTAGTTCCATTTACATCGTCAACATATACTTTTTTTTAACCATTCATTCTTTCCATATGTCCAAACCATCTTAATGATCCTTTCATTATTTTGTTCATAACACCATCATTCGCAACGCTTTTACTTCTTATATTTTTATTCGATACTCTATCATATACATTCGTCTAAGAGATCTCATTTCTACTGCATTTATTCTACTTTTACCTTTTTTGCCAGTTCCATGTTTCGCTTCCATACACAAGGGTCGGTAAAAGAACACCATTGTGCACTGCCATTCTAGCTATTTTGGATAGGTTTTTGTTTGGGATGTCAACTTTAAGTGCACCATTCACATTGTTGCCTGCCCCAACCCTTCTTCTTTTAATACCCCTCACCACTCGCCTATCTCTTGTAAACATACAACCTAAATACACGAACTCATCTACTTGCTCCAAATTTTCACCATTCACGCTAATGTTGCCGACTGTCATGATTTCTTCTTTTCAAAAATCATTACCTTGGACTTATTAACATTTCGCATGCATACCTCATACATACTATTCACTAGGACTAGTTCATGCTCGTTGTCTGCAAGTAGGACAGCGTCATCCGCATACAAGAGACAGCTTACTGACACTCCGCTCATTTTGGCACCTACATCCAACCCTTTCAGCTCTTTCATACACTTGTCCATATATAGATTAAATAACCACGGGGACATTACGCATCGATATTTAATTTAATATAAAATAATTGTCGAACATAAATAACTATTATAAATCTATGAATAATAAAAGTGAAATAGCTGTATTTAAATTTAAACACTCTATTTATGTCTAAAAAAACAAGATTAATCTTACTCGCCCTACATAAAAATGCGTAGGATCGTGGAGCTTGAAATAACGTGATCAAGAAGACTAAAACTCTGCGTTGTAAGGCCATCTAAAGTAATAATAGTAAGCTAGGACATATATTTCTCCAGCTTTTAGTTTTACTTTTGAAAAATGTAATCCGAACATATTTATCTAAGAATTTCATTTCGCATGTAAATATAATTTGGTACAGAGAGTATTGGTTTAAATCTCAATTCAAATGTCTGCTGCTAGCGGTGAAATAAGGTAATCCATTTATCTCAAGGAAGAGGCGGTCGATTTGCACAGCGAAGTCTCCAGGGACCGACTTCCGACACAGCCGCCACAAATTACATCAATTTATTTATTTTTTATTTCCTTTGGTTTTTTCCACCTTTACCATTCTGTATTTATGTACTTTAAATACGACATTTATAACTTATGTCAATGTAACTATCTTCGTCTTCTTCTTCTGCTTTATTTAGGACTGTGTCCTGTTATTTCTCGGAGCCTGTTCCTGGGATACAGATGTCCAACTGTCTCACCATCTTTTAGGTGGTTTTCCTGCAGGTGGATTTCCTGTTGGTACTTTATTTGCGGCTAAATTGATCACTCTTTCAGAACATGCTCCTTCCACATGATCTCTCCTGTAGCGTCTTCTCAGTGTTCCCCATCGCACGACATCTTCCACATTGCAAATCCTTTTTATTTCAGGATTTCTTATTCTGTCTCGGAGTGTCGTTCCCGCAACGGATCGGAGAATCTTCATTTCTGTGGTTCTTAGGAGACTTTTTGGAATGTAACTATAACCTTTTAAAATATTTATTAAAAAAAAAAAACTTTATGGCTATGTCATACTGGGTGCTTAGCTACGCTGCGAGCTGGTTGACATAGCGAATCGAAGTCCGTTCATTTCGGGGAGAATGTTTGCATTAGTGTGAGTGACATTGCGTTTACAAAAAAACTAGACGTTATTTTTATTTTATTTTTTATGAATAGAAAATGCGAAAAAAAAATCAATTATATTGAAATAAATATGTTTTAAATATAAATGCTATTAGCTTTAATTGTAATAATCACAAATTAAAATCGATTGATATTTTAATGTTGTTTATTGATTATTTTTTTGGAAAAACAAATAAGGATACTCTACAAAGTTAAAATTCAAAGGAATTCGTTGTTTCTATTTAATTGTTTTAAATATCTAGGCCCCGGCGAATGGTCTTTGGAAGTTCCCATTTTTCTGGAAAATGTGTATTATTACAAAACTTTTCAATACAACAACTAACGCAAAGTATACAAACATTAATTACATTTATAATTCAAGGTGTATTTTTAACACGAAATCTAGGAAAAATATTAAAATAAATTGTGTTATTTAAATATTCCATTTTGAAAAAAAATTCCAAAGTTTTATTCTTTATTTAATTTATTATTCTTCTTTTTATTGTAGACCTTGCGATCTGTTTATACAGGATATCAACATTCTTTCTGTGCTGAAGACGTCCAGCCTTCTCTCCATCTCTTTGGTGGTCATCCTGGTGGTCGACGGCCCTCTGGAGTCTCGTGCATCACGATCTTAGAAACCCTCTCTGAACCAATTTAATTTATTATATTGTACATGTTTATTTTGGGGCAAAACTAAAATACGTATCGTTTTAAATATATAAAAAACGAGTTCTTGAATGTTATTAAAGCAAAAATTGTGAGTAAAATATTTACCATAGATGCATGAAAATATAAAAAGAAAATTGGTAAAAATAATTAGAAATTATTTGAGCACAAAATAAAGGGATCCAACTCCATATTTTAACTAACTAACTAACTTACCATCATGCTGTCACCCCGGAGGGGTAGGCAGAAATAATGGAACGCCACGCTGTTCTGTCCTGACATAATTCTCTCGCTTCCTCTACATTCATACATCTTGTCATGCACGCACGTCGATTTCTCCGACTCCTCACATGACCGACATTCAATATTTGATTGATTTGATGGTGCCACGTTTTCCTCGACCTTCCTCTATTTCTAACTCCGTTTACATATACCTTCTTTACCATTCTGTCTTCACTCATTCTTTCCATGTGTCCAAACCATCTTATTGACCCTTTCCTTATTTTGTTCATAACACTTTCATTCGCACCACATTCACTTCTTATACATGCATTTGTCACTCTATCATATACAGATTTGCCACTCATTCGTCTTAGAGATCTCATTTCTACTGCATTTATTCTACTTTTATCCTTCTTCATATTTATTTCTCATAAATCTATGGTTTTAATTTCATATGTTGCGATTCAAATATAAATGGAATTTATAGCGCGTACCTGAGTAAGGGCTAATAAAAAAAGAGTATGTTCGTAATTAGTTTCAGCGTACGCCGTACAGCATAAACATCGACCTTTTCCACGCAAACGATTCTATAAAGTTAAAAGAGTGCCTACCTTCATTATTATGACGTAAAACTGCTGAACTGTGTGTTTTTGGGTAGTTGAAAGAATTAGGGATTTCAGGAAACTTCTAAAAGGTCACACTGCTCTGCCACCTAAAATAAATTTCCAAATTACGTTTACAAATTAAAGTCTCTTCATTAAATAGAAAACAGACGTTTCTCCCTCGTTTTGGTTTCAAAATGGTTTTATATTTCGACGTTTTGAGTGTACTCTAAACACGGTAAATATGTTTATTTCGGTAAATATGTCTATTTACAGCTTGGACAAAAATTGTTTTATTTTTAAAACCGTATATTTTTAATTAAGTGCGTACTAGGGTTACAGGAGAGAGAAAAGATAATTTAAATAATATTTTAAATCACGTGGAAAGTAAAGGCCGTGCCACACTGTTTGAAACAAGCTTTCCACAGGGGTGATCTTGGTGGAGAGCTGTGGAGCCCACGGTTGGTGTAGCGTCCACATACTGTTTTAAACAAGCTCTCCACAGGGGTCACCTTTGTGGAGCGATGTGGAGCCCACGGTTGGTGTGGCGTCCACACTATTTAAAACAAGCCTCCCACTTCAGTGTGTTGTCGACTAGGCCCCAAAGACAGGGCATGTCCCTATACAGTTCAATAAATTCACTGATCACTTCTTTTTCTCGCGTAGACACCATTTTCGTTCATACATCCGCACTCCACCGATGCCGCTATGCAATTGACCTTGACTGGTGGAATGCGTGTTTACAACTGTGGATCCACACGCATACTATACGGGTCCGTCCACAAATTTTGGTTTCAAACAAGTGTCTACACAGTTTTAAACCACCGGTGGAGACCGATGTGGAGAGCTTGTTCAAAACAGTGTGGCACGGCTTTAACTGCTTAAAATGACCGATTGGAAATTTTGTATTATAATATTGCATTAATCAAAGGAAGCTGTATTTTTTTCGTACTCTTACAAGGAGCTGTGAAGTATAATACTAATATTAAAAACAGAAAAAATATCTAAAATTGTTATTTCAACCGATTTGTACACTTTCATAGGTTTGTATAATATATTTTCATAGGTTTGTATTATACATTTTCATAGGTTTGTACACTTACATAGGTTTGTACATTTTCATAGGTTTGTACATTTTCATAGGTTTGTGCTTTATACAGTTAGCATAAGAAATGAGAATTTAGATTTGATGTAATCGATATGAATGAAAACGTCTATTCTCTAGAAGTTTGATTTACTTACTTAAACAATTGATAATACCTTGGTAAGGCGAAACATGTCATTCCCTTAAAATAAGTTAAAACCATTAGGAAAAAGACGTTTTCAAACTAAACCGTTACGCTGTTTCGATGGAGAGGAAGCCAGAAAGGATAGACCGCGATATCGCTCTGTTCTGACATATTTCTTGAGCGTCCTTTACATTAATATATTGTTACACGCACGCTCGACGAATTTTCCGACTTCGAATATAGCCGCGTTTTAGCAAATTATTAATTTGATCATGCCATGTTTTCCTCGGCTTTTTTGCCATTCACACTGCATTTTACCATTATTTTCTCATTCATTCGTTCCAAATGTCCAAACCATAGAAAAAAAATTACTAGACGTTTTCATTCGTATTAAATATTCAATATGGAGTTGTTACCATTGTTCAAGGACCAATAATATTTTAACTAACTAACTATCACGCCGTTTCCCCGGAGGGGTAGGCAGAGAGGATGAACCGCAATACAGTTCTGTCCTGACTTACCTCTCTTGCATCCTCCACATTCATACATCGTAATCGAGATCCTTTTCAATTTTACTTATGATGCAATCGTTTGCTTTATATTTCTTCCTTATTTCGTCGTTCGGTATTCTATCATATATTGTTTTCCCGTACATTCTTCTGAGTAATCTCATTTCTACGGCATTTATCCTACCATCATCCTTTTTTGCCAGCTCCAAGCTTCACTTTCCTACATAAGAGTTGGCACTAGAAATCTATTATGTGTTGCCATCTTTGCTTTAGTTGCAATATTTATATTTGTAAATATATTAAATATATTTTCTTTTTTATATATTTTGCATATACAACACTAACTTTAAAAAAAAGTATCTTTATAATATCACTGAGGAAAAACCGGTTGTCCGAAACATGTTTGATATAATTTTTTTTCTATTTTTTTAAGTTAGTGCTGTATATATAAAGTATATAAAAAAGCAAAAGACAAATTACACATCTACAACACAAAGTATGGCGAACATAGAAGAAATATTAAATATATTTTATAAATAGTCCATTTTGACCGAAACATTTTAAACTGTTAAATTAAATAACTTTGTTTTATGTATCACAATTGTATTTTATTTTGCGCGACAGCTGTTTCGTCAACATAGGTTGACGAAACCGCTGTCGCGTAAAATAAAATACAATTGTGATACATAAAACAAAGTTATTTAATTTAACAGTTTAATATATTTTACATAGTGTTTTATTTTTTTTTTGATGTAACAAAGTATTACACTATTGTACTAGACTATCGTGAAAATTTAAGTAGCACTCTAATAATTAATTCGTGGTTTGCTCCAGTCTACAGAGAAAATTTCGTTATTAACTTCTGTACATTATTAATATAACCTTAAGGCATTGGGTTCGCCGAATGGAATAACTGGAATTCATTATTCGAGGGATGGTAAGCCGTACCCACTCAGCATGTTTCTGGTGTGTGGAGGTGTATTCGTGTGTGAAACTGGAGTGGGGATCCTCTCATTCCCCCATACCGAAAGATTTGAAAAGGTTGAGTGACATTATTGGAATTTTGACGTGTTGAGAACCAGTGCCGCATTAAACCAGCGTGGGGCCTTTAGTTAATATTACCAAGAGGCCCTGGATTTTGTAAAAATAACTAACCAACCCTAACGCCGTCTCCCCGAAGAGGTCTTCTTCTTCTTGTTTTTGTCCTGTCACACCTCCGTGGTGCATAGGGGCTCAAAGAACCTTCTCCACCAGACTCTATCGCATGCTTGATGCCTAACATCATCCCAAGTGAGGTCTGCAGCCTTAACCTCGTCCTGCGGGGCTATTCTCCAGGTGGCTCTAGGTCTGCCTCGCTTCCTCTTTCCCCCCATTGGGGACCAGTCTAGTGCGCCCTGAGCGATGCAGGCTGGGTTCCGTCTCAGAGTGTGACCGATCCACTGCAATTTGCGTCTAGCGACTTGTTCTCTAATTGGTTTTTCGCCTGCCATGGTCCAGTGAACGGCATTTGACACTGTTTGGGGCCAATAGATCTTGGATATTGAGCGAAGGCACCTATTTATAAACACCTGGAGTTTTCCAATAAAATCCATGTACTCACTACAAATCAACTGTCAACAGTCAAATTGACAGTTTGTAGAAACAATGTTATCAGTTTAAAAACCAAACCTCTAAAAAAAAACCTATACGTGAGACAGTTCCTACTTTTGGGAAACACGGTTCTAATCAAATATAATTTTCTAAATAAGTTTATAAAATTGCGCTAAAAGAACCTCATGATTTTATTTTTAATAGCAGCAGCCACATTAGTTTTAAGAAGTTATGGGCGCGGGCTTCTATAAACGCGGGCCCGTAGCCCTTCCTATTTCTCCTATATAGCTAATCCGGCACTGCCGAGAACGCATTTCCAGGTATTTTCAATTTATGAAAGTAATATCTTCATTGCTGTGATATGTCAGTATCGTCTTTCCCCTTTGTTGATAGACAATAAATATCCTTGTTGTTCTAAATGTAAGCAGATATCCGTTACTAAACGATTTTCACGAGATGTCATACGCGTTTGTTGTTAGGCGACCAATTGTGGGAAACTTCGTATCAAATAATAATATGTTACGTAAATAACATGTTATCTACCTTCTTGTATTTTTTTTTTGTTTAAACTATCATTTGTGTTGTATAAAAAATTTGTATATTGAAACATGTTTTTTTAAACCTGTAAACAAAACTAACTTACAACACAAACTTCGTAAGTTCGCGTTGCTTACAAAGTTTATAAAACATTGTTCAATGAATCTGTAACACAAAGTTATAGCGAATATAGAAAAAATGTTTTACATTAGTTGAAAAATATACATGTTTTATAACTAAGTAAAGTAAATACAGCTCGTTGGTCTACATTTGAAAGGCTGGGCAACATTTTCAAGTCGGACATGCAAATAAAATTTAAAAACAAAAGTGCTGGACCAGTGTGTGTTACCTTTGATGACTTATGGATGCGAGACATGGACATTAACCAAAGAAGCAATGCACAAAATCAAAGTTGCACAACGGGCATGGAAATATCCATGTTGGGTATCTCGCTAAGATACCATATACCCAATGTGGAGATTAGAAGACGCACCAGGGTCAGGCAGTGGGCTGGTCATGTGTGTCGACGGGATGATGGAAGACGGAGCCAGAGGGTTACCGAATGGAGGCCAAGGTTAGGCCGGAGAAGTGTCGGGAGACAGCCAACCAGGTGGAGCGATGAAATTGTGCGGACAGCGGGAAAGGCCTGGAGAACACTGGAGAGACCGCGTGGGGGTGGAGAGGCTTACGTCCAGCAGTGGATGGAGACAAGCTGACGAAGAAAGTAAATAAAAAAAATCACATTTTTAATGAGCTCTACGTTTATTGTAATGCCGAACATTTCAATATTGATGATGAATTTAATATTGATAAAAATGTTAAATTTTAGATGTTTTAATATATTTTCTGCCTTCCTATGACGGATATTAAAACCATGTACTTGATAAAAAATCAATAAATAAACACATAATTAAAAATAAAAAATCTATGAAGATGGTTTGGATACATGGAAATAATTAATAAATGAAGAACGGTAAAATAGTATATGTTAACGATGTATCCGGAACAAGAAATGTAGGAAGATCGAGGAAAACATGACATGCTCAAATCAATCAAATATTGTAAGTCGATCACGTGATGAGTCGGAGAAATCGACGTGCGTGCATGCGTCGATGTATGAATGTAGAGGTATCACCTATCTGCCCGACGCACATGTGGGTATTTCCTCTAATTAGCCGACCATAAATATATTTTGTAGGATTTGTTCCCGATTTAAAAAAAATAGTTCTGGGAATGTTGAATAGACAACGAATAATGAGCAACCCTTTCCAGCGTCCAATACAAAGTGTGGCATGGAGTGTGTCAGTTTGAATTCGACTGTCGTTCTAAGTGTTCGTATCGTTTTGATGCATTTAAAAAATTTATTAAATTAAAAATGGAATGTTTTTATTTTAGAGTTCGTTTGGAAAAAAAAAGTGTATGTGACTTCCGAACAAGAACAGATGAATGTTTTTAGAATATAAAATAAGAAGAGAAATATGTTGGTAATGAAGAGAATACTATTTGTTGACGATCAACTGTCAATATACAGACGAAAGTAGAATAAATGCGGTAGAAATGAGATTCCGTAGAATATACTATTTCAAATAATATACGAAGTGAACACAAGGCTGATGAAAGCACTAGGGGCACAATAATGAAAAAATATATATAATATTTAATTAATAAGATTTTTGGAGTCAAGAATGTGTGAAGAAAGAATAGTGAATAAATCGAGGTAAACATGGGACAACGATTCATTCAAATTTTAAATATCGATCATAATGTAAGAAGTCAGGATGATCGTCCATAGGCTATAATAATGTTTAAGAGTCAACCATAAATCAGAAAAATAAAGTTAATAAAAACGGCGCAATTATTTGTAAGGTTTCAGACACCATTAAAACGTATGAAAACGTCTGTTCTTTAGAAGTATTATTATAATTTATGTGAATGACATGTTTCTCCTGACTAAGGCATTAATTAAAAAAACGGTGGATACGTGGAACATAAATGAAATAGACAATATGTGCACCATCTAAAAACAACATTTTGTGTTAAATTATTTTTATTTTGTTATTTTATTTTATAACATCGTATTTTATATTATTTATTTTGTGGATGTTGGACTATCGATGTGCGCGGGAGTTGCCTATTAGTGGCGATGAGGTTCGCAACCCATCACACCGCGTCTTCCGCGGGGGCGAAAAGAGAAAGATGGAGTGCCGCATCGGTTAAAGTGTGGCAGTCCATTCTTTCTGCCTACGGTTAGTTAGTTAGTTAGTTAGTTAAGACATTAAATATCAAATTTGATAATGCTTTGGACAGGCGAAACACGTCATTTACATAAATTATAATAAAACTTCGAGAAGACGTTTTCATTCGCATTCTTTATTTATTATGCAGTTTTACATAATTAGAAACAATAAATCCCGTCTGTTGTAGTTATATGGTAAATATTATATTTGTTAATTAGAATGTATTATATAATCTTTAATGTTATCAAAAAAGGGCTCATTATTTTGAAGCAGGAATCGGGTACTGTCCAGGTTTGAATTTAAGTCCCCTGGCTCAGGAGCCAAGCGTTCTGACTCCTAGAACACCATCCGATCGAACAAATTAAAAAAATTAAAGCGAAAGTCTTAATTCGATCAAAAAATCGATTCATTTAAATAATTAATTCAGATATGTCAAAGAACCGGGGAAGATGAATGCTTATAATCTGAAACATTACAAAATGGACTGGTTCGAGATCTGGGGTGAAGACATTTTGCACAGCGAATGATGGTAATGCTTCTCCAAATTGATAATTGATGATGGTTCAAGGTCATTATGGTGTCAAATGCAGTCAAGTCAAGCCAACGTTCCCACAATGGTAAGAGGAAATGCTTCAAATACTCCCCTAAAACAAACCTCTAAAATACTAAAGTTGATAGTAAACGATGGGATAAGAATGCAGAAAATAGACCTAAACGGAGAATAACAATACACAAAGGCACGCAAGACTTCGAAGCACAGTGCAGAGATGACGCAGCAGAAAGGATGAGGAAACGAAAGGAGAGACCATCGAAAGACGATGACGGTTCCAATACCAACGTTTTTCCCTGTTCTAAATACCCCAGACTATGTGGGTCCAGGATTGGACTTTATAGTCACATGAGGATCCACATCAGTGAAGTATTTGTCTGATGATGATGATGGTGACAGTCAGTTAGAAGTAATGAATATGACTTGGACTTGGACTTGGATCTTCTGGCTTACAGAGGTTCAGCTCATATGGCTATTCCTCTTACGTCTGATGGGAACATTGTTGTTAGTTTATGCGGGGGCATGATTTGTGTGACCCAGAGTGTTCCTCTGAAGGAGGATCGATTTTGCGCGCTTGTGGCGGCTGGAGGTGTTTGAGTCGTAATTTGAGAGGTATTTTATTGTGGGGTTAGGATGTGAAGGGAGTCCTTTGTAAAAACGTTCGGCAAGTTTCAGAATGAATTCTTGAGACAAAGTTTAAATCAAAATAGTTTCATTGTTTGCATTTTTATTGCATCATGTTAAAACAATATACTCGTATGTATGTATATCTCTTGTAGTCTTTCCGCAAATCTGACGATTGTGTTACGAAATTTCCGTTTCTACATAAATATAATATGAAGTGTATATTATTCTTCGCGTTTACTTTCGTCTCACAAGAAGAGATAGGCATGTTTGATAAGCTTAATGTGTGGGTTCGTATTTACTATGCTGACGTCACAAAGTCTCGCGAATGTTTGAAACATTTTCATAGAAGAAAACAAAGGAATATTCCTATGAATAATATTTTGATGGTTGTACTTGATAAGACATTTAAGGTCTGCCCAACAAATACAATAACCACGATGAAAGAATAAATAAATTTGAATTATTAAAATAAATGAACATTGAATTTATGGTACCACCAAATACTTGGTACATTTAGTAATGCCCTAGAAATGCGAAAAATATAATAAAACTTCTAGATAACAAAGGTTTTTAACAATATTTTACAACTTTTACGTTGACGATTTCATTTATGAATTAAAACACTGTTTTTTCTCCTTTAATGTTTATTTTTCTCGATATTTTCCGAAGGCTTTACATCTTCATCATCGCGTATAGTTTATAACTAACTAACTAACCATCACGCCGTCTCCCCCGAAGGGGTAGGCAGAAAGAATAGACTCCCACACTTTTCTCTCCTAACATATTTCTCTCACTTCCTCAACATTCATACATCGTGTCATGCACGCGCGTCGATTTTTCTGACTCCTCACGAGGTCGACATTCAACATTTGATTAATTTGATCGTGCCACGTTTTCCTCGGTCTTCCTCTATTTCTAGTTCCATTTACTTATAATTTTTTTACCATTCTTTCTTCATTCATTCTTTCCATGTGTCCAAACCATCTTAATTCTGCTGAACGCGGTCTCCTCCAAGATCGACGCCTTTCATATTAGTGAAGGTACGTTCAGGGGACAAATACTCTTGACTTTAGAAAGTATCTTGTCTTCCTAATGTCGAACCATCTCTAATGCGTTCCTGGTATTATGTTGTATTTTTGTAATATTTTACCTATGCTCAATAGATGCCTTAAACATTTTGCGGTTTGTAATGTCTTTTGAGTTAATAAACTGATTTGATTTGATTTAATGTTCCTTTCACTATTTTGTTCATGACACCAACAATTAAACGATTTACAACCATTAATTAAAATAAGTATGGTAAAAAATATTACATTTTCGATTCGACTCATCATGATACTACTTGAAAATGCAGAATCAATTATTATTATATACGTAATTCGCGATTTATAACAAAAAATAAATATAATTTGTTGTTATCTCTATGAACTTTGTGATTACGCATTACAAGTGAAATGCAATCTGGCCTATATCTTGTTTTGGCCACCGATCATTGGCTAAAACATGTTTTGAACAAGATTTAAATACAGATTTCTTCTCCTTCTTTTTGTCCTGTCACACCTCCGTGGTGCATGGGGCATCAAGGAATCTTTTTTCCAACCGACTCTATCGCATGCCTGGTGCCTAAAATCATCCCAAGTGAGGCCTGCTACTTTAACCCCGTCCTGCATGGCTCTTCTCCAGGTGGCTCTAGGTCTGCCTCGCTTCCTCTTTCCCTCTATAGGGGACCAGTCTAGTGCGCCCTGAGCGATGCAGGCTGGGTTCCGTCTCAGAGTATGATCAATCCACTGCCATTTGCGTCTATCGACTTGTTCTCTAATTAGCTTTTCGCCTGCCATGGTCCAGAGAACGACATTTAACACTGTTAAACACAAAAATATATTGTAACATTAAAGTACGATATCAAGATGATTATTTAATAACAAATCGTTTAATTTCATAAAATAATTTATTTAATATTCTATATTGTTAATTTTTTTTAAGTTTCAATCCTAGGGATTAATTTGCAGTAAATTCTTATATATTTTGCTGGTTCATGGGATGCCACTATGCCATTTAATGTGGTAGTTTCCCGTTTCTTTTCACATTTTTGTATTTGACAGGTTTTTATACATATTTTAAGCTATTGATTCCCATGGCATGTAATGTGTAGCTAGTCTATCGCCATTTTTATTGTCACGTGAATTCTACCACATCAACGTAAGCGGGATATTTTACACAATGTCATCGCCGGGATTCGAACCTGGGACTATCAGTGTGGCAGTAATAGTTGTTGCTACTCTGCCACGAAGGCCATCAATTGTTTCTTTTATCACAATGATATGAGCCATTCTGTCTGATGCAAACAAAGAAACTGTAACAATGAGTTGTTATCGATAAACTAGTTTTTACAAGAATTTAGAAAATCAATATATGGAAAGTGTATTAATTATAAGCAGATAAGATATTTGATAAAAAGTATTAGTCGAATGTGATCAATACGCGAGATACTGCATGTTAAGAACAGATAAGAATTGTTGTGTCATTGTGATAATCTAAAAATTTAAAAATTTCTGTTATTATAATTTTCTGATTTTATTTTGGTCTAAAACAGAATGAAAACCACCATGAACATTTTATTTAAGACTAAATAAATGGTTGACTAAACAAATTAATGGCATTAGAATTCATTATACAATGTCCGAACTAATCAGAAATACGAGTAGATCGTTATAAGGGAGGAGCAATCGTGTCTAGGCTCGAACCAAAGTTCCTTGGATTAGGAGGCAAGCGTTCTGTCCCCTAGATCACCACGTGACTGTATACATATTTTAGTGTTTTAGAACCAATAAAACATTATATTATTAAAACAACGTATTTAAATTTGTATTCGTAAAAAATTGCGTAAATTTTAAATGCTTTAATATTTAAAATTTGAAAATAAAACAAGCAAAATAAATAGAGCCATGCAAAGCAAATGTGAAATTTTCTCATTATGAATCGACTAACCTACAAAAGATTTTTATAATATATTATTTTTATATAATAAGTATTAAAGTTATTAATAAATGAATGAGCTTTGTACATAATAATGCTACAGTGTGTGCTATGTGCTGAAGAACGTGGGCTACTAAAGCTACCCCCACGCAATATAATTCAGAGTCAAGAGCTTACAGCTTCGAGCTTACACATGATAAGTTGAACTTTCAAAATCTTTTATGGCTGGAACATGTCAAGCATGATTATGCGATGTAAATATTTAAGGTGAATATTACATAAGCTCAAATTTTATATAACGCTAGAAATACGAGAGTTACATATATAATATATATTATAGTTTTACGTTTAAAAGGCAATAGTTGAATTAATAAAAAAAAAACAATGAGAGAAGTATTATCGCAGTCACGATTAAAAAAAAAATCTGTTTCGGATTAAATTGACTAAAAGCTTTGTCGAATGACGATTTTTTTTCGTAAAAAATTAAATTACATAAATATATTATATATATATTATTTTTTCAACAGTAAAGTATTACATGACACCGAATCAATCAAATATACTTCTCTCGCTTCCATAACATTCATACATCGTATCATGCACGCGTGGCTGACATTCAATATATGATTGATTTCATCGTGCATATTTTCCTAAATAAAATTAAGAAAGGGTCACTATATATGGAACGAATGGATGAGGGTAGAATGGTTAAAAAGATACGTACATGTAGAAGTGTGAATGTAAAATAAAGTCGAGGAAGGCCAAGGAAGATATAGTATGACCAAATTAATCAATTACTGAAAGGTGGCCATGTTCGAAGTAGGAACAATCGACGAGCGTGCATTTCGCGATGTGTAAATATAGAAGATGCGCGATAGTTATGTCAGGATAGAACAGTGTGGCGGTCTATTATATGATCACTACGGAGAGACTCCGCGATGGTTAGTTATTTAGTTAGTTTTATAAATTAGGGAAACTGCATTTAACTTTTCACTGACTCCATCTTGTGCAATACAAGTTAGTTGTGATAATATTCTGTTCGTGTACCAAGCCACCTTGACCTCAGAATGAAGTATCTTATCTTATATGAGTTCACGTGGTAAGCAGGGGTATACGTCATTTTTTGGAATAACTACATATTACAATACTTTTTAAAAATAATAAATCATAAAATAAAGTTTTGTTTTTCTTAAAAAATAAATTAATAAACAACATACAATAAATAATATTGTTTTAACGGTAAAGTATTAGCAAAATTATAAATCAAAATTAATCTGACATAATTCTCTCGATTCCACAACATTTATTCATCGTGTCATGCACGCACGTCAATTTCTCAGACTTTTTAGAGAAAAGGACGCGCATGCAAGACACGATGTATAGATATCGAGGAATTGAGATAAAAATGTCAGGAAAGAAAAGCGTGGCAGTCTATTTCATGATTTGTTAGTGCGTTTTTAAATCATAATTCAAAACCTTAAATTGAAATGGTCGTTCCCAATGAAGTTCTAGTTTCAACCTTTATGTATAGCATAGACTGAAAGAAAGATGAGATTAGAATAAATGCTTGTGTTTAAATGGTCGTTCACAGTGAAAGTCCGGTTCCAACTCTTATGATGGAAGCGAAGCACGAAACTGGCAGAATAATTATAAGATCAGAATAAATGCGGTAGAAATGAGATTCATAATTATAAAACAAATCAAGAGCATATTAATAACCTTGTCTTTACCCCTATTCAATTCACAAATTGTAATGTATTTAGGTCATGTTTAAATCAAATTTATATTTATTAAAATGAATTAGGGATAAGGGAAATATGCGAGGTCTGGGATGTCGTTAAGTGGGAGAGGCAAAAGAGAAGATACTGGTATGCACACGTGAAAATAATGGATACATCCAGACCCTCTCTCATGGTGTAGCAAGACTACTCCCAAATTATATGACTCCCGTGTAGACCACCAAAGAGATGATTCGACAGCTGGGAGTCGACTTCGCAGGAGGCCAATTCAGTTCATTCAAGAAATAGGCCACAAGCCCTACACTAGTAATAATCTTCTTCTTCTTCCTTGTTGTAGACCTATGTGGTCTGAGCGTTGTTCCTCCTTTGAGGTAGACTCCCAGTTGTCCTTCCAACTTTTAGGAGGTCTTGCACGAGGACGATTTCTGTGATGCTGATTATGTAGTGCAATATAGGTGCAATATCTGGTGGTGTCCATTCTTTGAACATGACCTTACCAGTCCCTTCTTCGCTGTCTGCTCCATCTTATAATATCTTCAACCTCACATTTCTCTCTAATTCTGGTGTTCCTCACGCGATCTCTCAATGTCTTGCCTACTATCGTCCTCCGTGTCTTCATCTCGGAAGTTCTCAAAACTTGTTTGGTCCTTACTGTGTCTGTCCTTTCTTCGACGCCATATGTTATTATTGGTCTCTCTTTTTAGATTCTCATCTTACTGTTAATGGTCATGTATTTGTTTTTCCATATTGTGCTTGTAGAAATATGAATAATTGTAAAATAATAAGAATAATATATTATTTATTCAGGCAAAACATGTATATTTCCTCCATCGACCTTTGGAATACGCATTCGAGGAATATGGAAATACTCTGTAGATTGTTAACTGTCACATTTGTGCCCTACGGGTTCTAAGGCTAGAGACAAAATATTAGTTTAACTCTCCTGATTTATGTTTGCCCATGGCAGCCCAAGGCTTTATGATTTTAATATAAAGTTATAATTATCATTCCTTTGTGTATCCAGCACAAATATTGGCCGAGAGATCGGGCAAGGAAATTTTTTCTAACAAAGAAAGTTTTATGATGCCGAGTGACGAAAGCAGATAAAATAATTATCTTGGTACGATGTTTGTATAAAGAAAACAATATATTTGACGGATAAGAGATTATTTCATTGAATATTAAGATGATTTAAACAAAACAAATACAATTCTGATATTTCATGTTTCATGAAAAATTACTCATTAAAAAAATACTAATACCAAGGATTTATATATTATACTTACGTATGAAGCACTTGATTTGTGGTGTGACATTATTAAATATTATAATACACTTGTAAAATTTGTATATTAACAACTTTATTCGTTATTTCGCTCCCGCCGGAGCTTCGTCAGGGTAAAAAAATATACTGTTACCCTGACAAAGCTCCACCACCAAGGATAAATAAATGGTATTGGAATTAATTTTAAAATCATGTACCACATACAAAAGTATGTAAATATTTTTTTCCTGTCCTCTAGAGTCTAGACCACCACCCGGTTCATACAAATTTTCAATATGAATGAAAACATCTGTCAAAAGTCGTCTTAAAAAATCAGAAATGAAAACATTGCAACATATGGACGACATCTTTAAAAAAAATATTAAATAAAACGATGTTTTTAAGAAATACTTCCACTTTTGTCTTTATTTCAACAGTGACTGGTTTCGCCAGGTTCGCGAGTAGTGACCAATCTGTCGATGCCTACGAGCTTGGTGAAACCGGTCATTGTCGAAATAAAGACAAATGTGGATGTAGTTTTAAAAAAATATCTTTACTTTATTTTTATTTTTATATCTTAAATTGTGTAATATACATGTTTTAAACGATTCATAATTAAAAAATAATTAACTAAAATATATTTATTGTTTTTTATTTATTAAATAATTATACGCATTATAAATTTTAATTAATAATATTGGAAAACGTCTATTTTCTAGAAGTTTTATTATTAATAAAACTTCTTGAAAACAGATATTTTCATTCGAATTAATTAATAAAAATATAATTTAATATACAATTTTAATATTATTTCCAATATTGAGTGGTATTATTATGTCAATGATTTTTTTTATAGATTCTCTCGCTGTAAATTGCTTATATTTAAATACATTTAAAATGAGCGATATTTTTGGTAAACTTTTTAGTCGTAATATTTGTGTGGCTGATACCGAGTTGCAGATAAGCAGGTACCATCACTTCTTCCATTATGAAAATGTATTTTTACGTCTCCCGACTTGGTCGCGATTCAAGTTTGGAACGTGCACGGGTCTGACGTCACAGAGTCATTGTAACCGAGTGCACTCCGCACGATGTCCCACACGAACACAAATATTTATAGAATGCACCGAGCAGCGGGAATTAAAGATTCTTTGTTGATTCGTGATTATCATGAAATCGGTGGTTTCATTGTTCAAGTGTTGCCATTGTGCATATTTGTATTTTGAATTAAGGTATTTGCACCCGAAACAAATATTGCCTTTGTTGTCACGATTCTTATTGCATATTAAGTTGTATTTAAATGCGAAATTTCTATGCATTTTGTGAGAATACAAATGTGTTTGTGGATTGCATAGAAATTTGCTATTATTATTATACAATATGTATTTGAGATTAAAATGTATGCAAAAAATAAACATGTTATATATTTTTATAAGGATTAATTGTATCTCAATAGAGACGAAGATGTAAATTGTTTTCTGGGATCATAATATGGTGATCGAGGCGCTTACAGGACTTATGACCTGTCATTGGTTGGGTTAAAAAAAAAAAAAAAATTTATCCGCAAAAAATAACATGCTATATTTTTTAAATAACATGCTATATTTTTAAAATAAATACATATTCCACGATGAATTATAAAATATTGCTAATACACCAATATTTACACAGAGAAATAATTTACACAGGAAATTGAAAATAGCTTTGTTTAATCCACAAAATTATTTTGTGGATTAAATAAAGTTATTTTCAATTTCCTAAGTACGAGTATATTACTATAGAATTCCACAGTGTTAATGCCTTAGCGTTCAATTTAGTGAAATAATTAATGAATAATCATAATAAATTTAAAATAAACCATAAAAAAAATATTGAAATTAACGTACGATAATTAAGGGGTAGGCAGAAAGAATGGACCGCCACACTGTTCTGTCCTTACATATATCTCGCGTCCTCTACATTCATACATCGTGTCATGCACGCACGTTGATTTCATAGACTTCTTACGTGACCGACATTTAATATTAGACGGATTTTATCGTGCCAAGTTTTCCTCGGCCTTCCTCTATTTCTAGCTACTTATACCTTCTTCACCATTCTGTATTCACTCATTCTTTCCATGTGTCCAAACCATCTTAACGACCCTTTCATTATTTTATTCATGACACTTTCATTCGCACCGCATTCACTTCTTATATTTGCATTTGACACTCTATCATACACAGATTTACCACAGGAGGGCACAGGATTTGGCTTGGAGATCTCATTTCGACTAAGGTTCAAACAGTATTACTAATATTAGTATTATTATTATTTGCATTATTCTTATAAATTAAATTATTTTTTATTTCTATATATTAATAATTTGAAAAAACAATTACTGGTGTGACTTATGTTCATGATGATGCAATATAATGTTAAGCTTTCGTAATTCTAAGAATTAAAATATTGAAATTAGATGTAAATATCATTGTATGGAGTATTTTGATGTACGGCTGCGAGACAGTGCCTATCCGAAATAGATAAACGGAGACTAGAGGCTTTTGAGATGTGGTCCTATAGAAGACTATAAGGAATTTCCTGGAGAGACTACATTACAAATGAGGAGGTTCTCCAAAGAGAGAGAGAGAGAGAGAGAGAGAGAGAGAGAGAGAGAGAGAGAGAGAGAGAGAGAGAGAGAGATCATTGTATTTATAACCCAATTGGGTTTTTCTAAAAAAACTAAAATGAAAAAAAATCTCATTAACCGCAGTCTCCCCGAAGGGGTAGGCAGAAAGAATGGACAGTCACATCGTTCTATCTATAAATATCTTGACATACTTTTCTCGCTTCATCGCTGAAGATAGGCCTCTTCCATTTTATCCAATCGTCCCTTCTCCATTCAAGTCGTTCGAACTATTCGGGCAATGTCGTCAGTCCATCTTTTCTGTGGCACCCCGACACTATTTTCCTTTGTACATGGCCTCTATTGAAACCAGAGAGAAAACAACACGTGATATTAAACCATTGTGAATTCGTGTTTTATTAACTACTTAACAATTTTAAGGCAAATTCTGTACTCGTACGTAATTGGATCTGGTAACCAGGGCTTGCGGTGTATATTAATATGCCCCGCGAAATTCTTAAGTCTGGTTCTGTTCGTTAATAATTTATGGAGCCTTGGTCGGGAAAGCCCATACAAGGATGTACCAATCAATCGATTTCATTCTACTATATCCGAAATAAAGACTTATACGTTTCTACAGTGATATTGAAATTCTTAGAACTCATTCAACGAAAGCACAGAAATTAAATGTTGAATATTACGATACAAATTTTAATCAAAAAAATTTGTCATAAAACCAACATTTAAATCATTTTTAACAACCAAGGCATTTTCATTTTTTAATTTTATGATGTAAAATTCCAAATTAAATATGAAATATTGAAGAAACCAAGCGTATTTTAAAAAAAATATTACATTTTAAGGTAGAGGCGTGTTTAGACTTCTTCTTTTTCTACTTCTTGTTCCTCTCATATCGGAGGTTGGAGAGCCTCATGGCTATTTGTACTGTTGATACAGCAGCTCTAAACAGGGATGCTGTGGTGCAACTGAACCATTTTAGAAGGTTTTCTAGACAGGATTTCCATCTACTCCCAGCGCTTCGTTTTCAGGTAATTTTACCTTGAATAATCAGATGTATTTATTGTTTCTCGCGAAAGAAATATATTTTTGGCTTATTGAGGCAATAATTAATGTCACATTGATACTCTTCTAGAGATTGGAATTAAACAGGGGGAATTATAATATATAATCGAGGCATTAATTATTCAAAAACTCTGAAAATACATTAATTAAAACAACAAACAAAGACAGCGATCGGTTTCGCCAGGCTCGCTGGCATGACAGACTGGTCTGTCGATGCCAGCGAGCCTGACGAAGCCGGTCGCTGTCGAAAAGAAGACAAAAATGTAAGTAGTTAAAGAACATCGTTTATTTAATTATTTTTTTAAATGATCTTTCATCAAGAGATTTCTGTAAAGTCATTTGATAATGTACTTTTTCCTTTATTTGTTTCTATAATACGATTTATGCCTTTAATTCAATGACTTTTAATTATTATAAATTGTATTTCTGCACTCTAATTCTGTATTTAGTAAACTATCTACCGAGCCAAACAATCATGTTGTGTGGTCCATGGGTTATTGCCTTACAGCTGAGGGAACCATGGAAACTTATTAATTATTAACTTATTGATGCAGGTAGACATATCGTCGTATGTTTTGATTTCTGAGGATAGCCGAAAGACCGCCCTCTTCTGGATCTCTTTGTTCGGCTTCCAGTTATTAAATTCGTAGATTCCATCTATGTATCTCTACACGTGTACAAATGAGATTACCTACTACTGATACTTTGATAATTGTTGAAGTGAAGAAAAAATATATTTAATACGATATTGTCAATACTTTGCAGCCTTGAAGAGATTCTTACGAATATATTTTTTATCAACGATTAACTTTAAGATGAATACTCTGAAATGGCGAAAATTCTGCCATTTCAGAGTATACATCATAAGGTTTTTGATAGGGTTCCGTTAAAGTTTTTGACAACGTAAATATTATATATAATGTCAGTTATTTTGCTGTTCCTTGAATAATGATGTAAATTTTTATATGGTTGATTTAATATTGGATAACTGTTCTTAATTATAAGAGGTGAAAAAGAGAGGAGATAAAAAATATTCAACTTGGTACAAGAAAATATCCTAAAACCTTTTTCGCGCTATTTATACCTTACGGAATATAATTACTTCCCTTTTTTGCATACCTCACTGTTTCTCACAGTAATATTGGACTTTTGAAACGCGTTGTACGATCTTACTAGAAAAGCATTTTTTATTGTTATTTTTTCATCGTTAGCTTGCCTTCATCCACTGCTGGACTTGCAGGTATGGAGTGGGGGTGGAAAGGCTGGACAGCCTTTCCACCCCCACTCCATACCTATCGGTCTCTCGCCAGTGTTCTCCAGGCCCTACCCGTGGTCTGCACAATATCATCGCTCCACCTGGTAGGCTGTCAATCTCGGCCTCCATTCAGTAACCCTCTGGCTCTATCTCCCATCATCCCATCAGAACACAAGCCCAGCCCATTGCCACTTCATCCTCACCCATGTGCGTCTTCTAATCTCCACGTTGGTTATATGGTATCCAAGTGAGATACTTAACATGGATCTTTCCATGTTCCGTTGTGCAACTTTATTATGAAGTAATTTACAATCCAGAATACTTGTAAAAATGTCTATGTTCTCTACAGCTACATCAAAACAAAGGTCATATATTTTTTATTCACCGAATTGCCGCACAGTAGCGCTTTGAAGTTCTCCTGTATTGAAGGAGCCTTCTTGGAGATTTGTTATATTTTCCCAACATCATAATATATTTTAAAGTGAAAAAATATATTGGTGAGGATTTCAAATCGGTTTAGATTAAACTATTATATAATATTAAATATGAGTTTAAAATTTTTAACTAGTTACTTCTCATAATTATTTTGGTTTTAAGGTCTGTAAAATAACATTTTTTTATGAATTAAAATGATTTATTGTTTCTTGAACAATGATGTAAAACTCCATATAAAATAATTCATATTAATGAAAACGTTTGTCTTCTAGTAAAAATATTATATTATATTTGAGATGGAATGATATGTCTCCCCCATCTAAGGCATTATCAAATGAAACATTTGATAATGTCTCAGAAGGCCAAAACATGTCATTCCATTTAAAATATAATAAAACTCCTAGAAGACGATATTTTTTCCACTTTTGAGTTTATTTTTCTCGGCATGTTTCGAAGGTTTCACACCATTAAGAGAACGATATAAACATTACAGAATTCTACAGTGGTAACGCTTTAAGTTTATTAAAAATTTATAAATATAAGATTAAACTGTTTATGGTAGAGGGTATGTACATGTAGAATAATGCATGACATCACATTTATTCCCCAACAAAGGCCCGAATTTTCTTTGAAAGCATCCAGAAAAAGATGTGAATAAATGTGTATCTTCCGCGTGAAAGGATTAACTATAATGCCTCTAAGAAAATTGCGGTCAGAATTTGACGCGAAACATTTAAAGCCAGTACAAGTTCTCTTTGAATAAACGCTCTTGCCGAGAGGAAGTCAGGGTTGGCCTTCCGGAAAATTGTTTTTAAGATTGAGATATACAACTTTATCAAGTGGCGTCCCCCAGTAAGGCAGTCTTAGTAATAACAAAATGGTTTATCTGGTCACGTCTGGCGACCTGCCAACAGCGGCAACCTCCCGCTAACCGCGTCACTGAAGACTTCCCTTCACGGATATAGTGTACTCTCTTAAAAGCATTAAGTTATCTATACTATATACACAAAATAAAATTTACAAATACAACAAAAATAACCATTTAAATCAAGTTTACTACATAAAAAAAAAAATACGCGTATTTATCGCGTTTTCGTTGTGCAGAAAATTCATTTTTAACAAAGCTGTTAGTGCTTATGTCAATATAAGAATGTAGTGTTTATTGTTTTATATAAAACTGAATAGATTTAGATGGGTCTACTCTGCCGTGTGGCCTACCGCGTGACATATTTTCTTCTTCTTTATTCTGATTTCAGATTCCAGGCAGTAGCGGGAAACCTCGCCCTTGGGACGCTATTTCAAATGAAATTTTTCACAAGGACAAAATGGCGCGAAATAGCTTATTGTTTGTCGTGTAAGCTCGACTACATTTTTATCTCCGTTTAGTGCCTGAAACGGTAATATTCTGCGTGCAAATTCACGAGTTCACAATTTTAGACGTATCTTGAGACGAATATAAAGAAATTTAACTTTTACTTTGGCGCCATTTTGCTGGCATAAAGACATGTCATAAAAAATCTAAAATCTACGCTAGTCTACGCTGTAAATCGTATTGGCGCCATTTTGAAACTATTCAGAGTTCTAGAGATATAAAATTGCTCTAATTTCTCTTAATTTCTCATAATATATATAACATTAATCTACACTCAGTAATAAAAGCGGTAATTGAAATCTTAATATGTATATAAAATCAAGTTCGTATTAAGAGCACCAAATAAGTCAATTATATGTAGAGAAATTCACATTAAACTCTAGATTATTTCTCATATCTATCCATTCGCAGTGCTTTTAAGCGATTAACCTCGGTTAAACAGACAAGAAACCGATTTCAATAAAAAAAAACGTTTTAAAAAAATAAGAGAAAGAGAAAGAGTCTGAAAATGAACGTGTTACTACCTTAAAATATAATATAACTGCTAGAAAACTGACGTGTTCATCAATATTAGTTCATCAATTACTATTGTGTTTTACAGGTTTGTCAAACGAACGATATAGGTCTCCTTCTTTCTTTACTTGGACTTGGACTTAGGCTTGGATCTTCTGGCTTACAGAGGTTGACTGTTCAGTTTATTTGGATTTTGGTTTGGTGATGATTTTAATAACTGTTCATAGGATTTTTATGTTCAGCCGTCTCGCTATCTTTTGGGTAGTATTTCTGGAGGGAGGATGCCCGTTGTTACTTTATTTGCCAAATAAAAAATGAGTTTTAGTGTACTCATTAAATTGTAACGCGAATGCATACATTTTCTCGATTTCACTAAGTAATATATTATTTTGTCTCTTCTATATTCGCCTTCACTTTGTGTTGTGGATTCATATTTGAATACATATAACTACACTTTGTATTTTTACAACACTTTTATTACCATTTTTCAGATATGTTTCGGTTGTAACACAACCTTTATCGATGTAAAAAAATTAACATTTTTAAAATATTGATAATGGTTGTCACAACCGAAACATATCTGAAAAAATTGTAATAAAGTTTTATAAAAATACGAAGTGTAGTTATATTTATTCAATTATTATTTTGAATTTTACTGTTGCAATAATCTATTAAATTTACTTTGTGAGCATTTATAATTTTATATCAATGACGTCAATGGAGAATAGATAAAATTATCATAAAACGTCGCATCCCTTATGAATAATGAAAATCTTTAACGTAGCTGAATATTAATCGGAAAACTCTGTCTGCCATGTCAAGGATTTTCACTGTCGCTTATCGAAGCAGAAATAAATATGTTCTGAAACTTTTAAGTTACAAGTATAATCTTTATAAATAAAAAAGCAATGTTCGTAACTATGCGAAATAACTACTCGACAAATGCTGAACCAATTGCAATGAAATTTTCACCGTTTATTTATAGGGAGGGTTTAATAAATTAATTCTTAGATTTACACAAAATATAAATATTTTACAGGCTGGAAGTTAAAGTCTTTATTGGTGTGTACTAATTTTGTTTGAAGTCAGTTTTTGTACGATGTGATCCACCGAGAGATGGCGCTCCAGTCAGTTTCAATGACGTTATGTATTTGGAGAAACACGTTATTATATAGCATAAATTAATTGATATCGAACTTCAAATTTTTGATTTTTGACTTCAAATTGAACTTCAAATTATGAATTTTTCCAATACATATATTATGTATGCATATACGCTAGTATAATATAATATCGAATCTGTTATAACAAAACCCATATATTTTATGTAGAAAATGGGACAAAATCTTATATAAATCAGTTAATTATTTATTTAAAAAAATTATCTAATTCAGGATTTGGTGTGTGGTTAATTATATTAACACATTTCAAACAGGACTGTTTACGAGAAAATTGATATTAATCATAATGTTGTGAATTTGCTTTTAAAAGAATCTCGTTAATAAACTAAACAGTTCATTAATTTTTAACGATTATATATCGGTACCTATTTGGCAAAAGGTCTTGATTATTTATAAAAATATTATTTGTGTTCCAAATTGTTTATTTTAAATGTCAATTTACGTAGCATAACGTTATCTACAAGATATTTCAGTAACCAAATTTAAAAAAAATATATACATATTTAAAAAAAAAGGGGTTGAATGTAATTGCTCATAAAAAAATACACCTTTTGCCAAAAAAGTACCGATATAATACATGAGTATCGGGAGTCTCCAAAACTTCCGAAATGAAGACATGGAGGATGGCAAAATACTATGAGATTATGACAATGTTGAGTATGTGACGGGATTCTTTGGAAAGATTTCAGCTCTTTTTCGCTTTGAATAAAATCAAAGCACATAGTGTTAGATGTTGCGAAGTATTATGTTTAGCATGAACATTGAACTTGTCGTTAGTATTTAACCGTTTTAGTACCGTGATGTTTTAAGCCTAGGAACACTCGCATACCGCATGTTAAAAAATTATTTTTAAAAAATAGGGCTAATGGATTTTATGAATTATGTTTAAAGTTTACCTGTAAAATGATATAATCAAGTTTAAATTTTCAAGTTGCATTATCGAAATTTCGTATATTTGATTTTTCTTTCAGGGTTGTCACTAGCATAAATAAATATGATTTTTACATTTTTATAAAAAAAATATTTATTGAAAGGAAACATTAAAAAATCTAAGTATGTTGTATCAGTTGTCTACGAGTATTATCAATTGAAATTTAATTCTTTATATCAATCTCACTATAAGTGGTAACTCTAGTGCTCGACTTCTACAAAAAACACGTTTTCAATAAGATCGACCAACGTCAGAAGGTTCATTTTTCTTGCAGATATAGTGTATAGATGTTGCTAGCCACACAACTTTTTTTTTGTTAAAATTCCTACTTGAATAATTTTTAATGTAAAGTGGCCTTACAGTATTGATGGTGCGCCTACGTAGTGGCCCCCAGTGGCCTTGAGGTATTGAAGTGGTTAATACAAAGCGAATAAAAGCCAATTTATATGTATCCGAAATATACCGAACAGTCAACAAAATCCATGGCTCCGGGCGTTAAAGTGTTAATAGTATTGGACCAGAGACTTACGGGACATGTTTCTAGTTTATATCATTCCGGGACAACGGGAGAGAACGTTACGTTTAAGGATTAAGCAGAGGGGAGTGAGTAAATTGGAATTTTGATAGTTCCATCCAGGAATAACTCATCTTCATAGATGCTGTCTGTGCTCTTAATTGAATCAAATTGTTTATCGTAAAGTTTTATTGCCCTTATTACAACTTGCTTTAATTAAATTATTCTGCATTATAATAAACATCGCTCTGATTCAAATTACTGTGTATGATTTAATATTAATTTCAATCCAGCATAAATGTTTAAATATATATTATGTGGGACCTAGGTTATTGGTTTAATAATATATATTGTCTGATAAGAAACTCAATGGGTTTATAAACAAACAAACAAACAAACAAACCATCACGCCGTTTCACTGCAGGTGTAGGCTGAGAAAATGGACCGCCACACTACTCTATCCTGGCAGACCTCTCTAGCTTCCTCCACATTCATACGTTACAGCGAGTCATACACGCACGTCGATTCTTCCGACATCTAACATGACCAACCTTTAAAATTTGATTAATTTGGTAATGCCATGTTTTCCTCGGTCTGCCTCGACTCATTACTCCATTTACATCATTTACGTATACTTTCATAACCATTATTTCTCCAACTGGTTTAAATCAGCCGAATCAACCTAACAATGGGCTTATTGATGTAGTGATAAACTTATTTTTCAAAGAGAACTACTTCTCAGACACAATATTTACATTGAATCATCACAGGAAGAAAGTTGATTGCAAGATCTACAATCAGAAGAAGAATAAGAAGAAAAACAGAGTTTTATAGTTTAACAGTTTGAATATGATAGAAGGAAGGACTATTCGAGATAGGGTGAGGAACACGGCCATCCGCAAGATCTGCAAGGTGGAGGATGTCGTGAGATGGGGCAGACAACGCAGAAGATACTGGAATGCGCACGTGCAGAGGATTCCTGCCGGCTGCCGTCCCACCGGAAGACCGCCGAAGAGATGGAGAGATAGTTGGGGAGTCAACCTCCCAAGAGACGCCAGCCTGATTTCAGGAACAGGCCAAAGGTATATAAGGAGAAGAAGTAGAAGAAGAAGTTAATAATGTTGGAGTATCACAGTGTTTCGGCCAAAACAATGGACTATTTATAATAAATCTAGTAATAAACGGACGTTTTAATTTAATACAGAATTTTACATCATTGTTCAAGAAATAATTTTTTTTGAATGAAATAACATTTTTTTATTTTCTGGAAGAGTATTATTATGAAATATAATAGAAAGCAGAAGTTATTAATTATATGAATGATTTTCGCAAACTATGAAGTATTCGAAATTCTTTCACTTTAGGCCGGTTGTTTACCACTAATGTTTAGCTTGTATTGCACAAGTGTACATAATGTATTAATATTTACACAGAAATGACATTAAACTTACGTAAATAGTTAACTAAAATAATAGACACGTCATATTATAATCTCTGTACTCCGATGCGCTCATTAGTAACTAGGTAATATAAATATTATAATTACATAATGTTTCACGAAGTCATAAGCAACATTAGATATTTATATACAGAAACTATACAAGAATAAGATATTAATAAGGAATTAAGTGTTCTGATGATTTTACTGAAACCTCTTGATGGTAAATTGATTTTAAATAAAGACAAAAAGTGGAAGTACAGTCGAACGTCGTTTATGCGGACGTCAATTTTCCGGACGATGAAGCGTTCTGCACCGTGACCTACGCATGACTAAGCTTACACAACGTTTGATTTGGGTTGCTTCATCCATCTCCTCCCTCCTCCTCTCGTTCTCCCCCGCACCCAACGGACAGTCAGTCTCCCGCTGTATTCGAGTTTCAACGTGTTTTCTCGTTAGTTTCAACCTGTCACTATTTATTCGAGATAACGTGTGTACATTATCATTATATCCGGAAAGTCGGTATCCGGAACACCTCCGGTCCCAATTAGTCCGGATAGACGACGTTCTACTGTAGTGATAAAAAAATACATCATATTCTTCTTCTTCTTCTGGTTGTAGATCTTGCGATCTGTTTATGCAGGATATCAACTTTCTTCCTGTGATGAAGACGACCAGCTTTCTCTCCATCTCTTTGGTGGTCGACGGCCCTCTGGAGTCTCGTGCATCACGATCTTAGGAATTCTTGCTGGATTCATTCTCACGATGTGGTCCCCCCAGAATCGTCTTCTCTGCCTACTCCATCTCACTGTGTCTTCAATTTTGCAGGATTTGCGAATTTCTTCATTGGGTAATCCTATATCTAAGGGTTCTTCCCACAATAGGTCGCAATGTTCTCATTTCTGCTACTTTTAAGAGATGTTTGGTTCGGACAGTGTCTGCTCTTGCTTCGATTCCGTAGGTCATTATGGGCCTATCAGGTCATTATTTCATTATAACTTATATGATCCTATCACGAAAACTTATGGCTTTAAACTAGATACTATTTCACCGGCTACCGTTTTAAACTCCATTCTACCACTACATTGGTCTGCAGAAGTTGAAATATAGGACGACTAGAGAGAAAGCCGTAGAAGTTTAGACTGGTTTCAACTGGATGATACCTACGGAGATCTTATTGCCAGGACACGAATTACTGCGGAGAACCCTGAAACAAATGCGCATACCCGTAGATAGATTCAGGGGCAACATGGTGGGGTATCCTTAAGGGCGGTACGACGCTTTGTATCTTGGCATGAGCGATCCATGCTGCACATAACGGAGTTCCCTTGATGCACTGAGACATGCGCGTAGAAGAGTCGGACTTCTCGGCCGACAATATATGACAGAGATGACTTTGAAACAACCAAGAAGAAATACAGGATAACCTCAAGAGTCCAGCACTGTTTTTAAATTATGAATTTAGCACCGTCAAGCGAATGATGATAAATATTGTACAAATAAATTATTCAGAGTTGCATCAGAATATTTTATGCAAGTATATTAATTCAAGGATTTTAGGAATGTTCATATGAAAGACATGAATTTTCATGTTTACGCGAAAATGCGGAAATTAACCGTCCTGATATTGCAGGTGTCGTCATTGAAGATCGCTGCAGCGATACTTTCAATGTGGTAATTTATAATTTATGACAAAAACATGAAATCAAGAAAACTGGAAATTGGATTGGAATCAATTATTATTAATCGTAATTGAAACATAACCGGTATTTTTGAAACTTCTTTAAATCAAGGATAATATCGTCGAGAATTTTAATCCTGCGGCCATATATAATTTATCAATATCTTTCATGCATTAAGTTACATATCTTTTAATCTTTTAATTGATTACGTGCCGCCATTGACTTCAATTCAGTTTAAAATTCTTTATTTTCCAAATGGACAAATACAAACATATACATAACTAACTAACTTTCCAACTAAATAACTATCACGCCGTCTCCCCGAAGGGGAAGGCAGTAAGAATGGACTGCCACACTTTTCTTTCCTGACACATTTCTCTCGCTTCCTCAACATTCATACATCGTGTCATGCACGCGCGTCGATTTCTCTGACTCCTCACATGGCCGACATTCAATATTTGATTTATTTGATCGTGCCACGTTTTCCTCGGTCTTCCTCTATTTCTAGTTCCATTTACATCGTTAGCATATAATTTTTTTATCATTCTTTCTTCATTCATTCTTTCCAAATGTCCACACCATCTTAATGATCCTTTCATTATTTTGTTCATAACACCATCATTCGCACCGCATTCACTTTTTATATTTTTATTTGACACTATCATACACAGAGTATCCACACATTCGTCTAAGAGATCTCATTTCTACTGCATTTATTCTGCTTTCATTCTTCTTTTGCCAGTTCCATGCTTCGCTTCCATACATAGAGGTCGGTAGAAGAACACCATTGTGCACTGCCATTTTAACTTTAATAGAATAAGTACAGTATTTGCCATTTAATAGAAAGAGCACACTATTTGCAATATATAGACATTTCTAAAAATTCTACTAGTTCAAAAAATAAATCTAAAACAATTGTAATTTTTCAGCTCAGCATCATACTGACAATATTTTTCTAAAATCAGTGGATTTTTGTGGACTTTTCATTTAATGTGGCCCACTTATGGTACAATACACAACGGATCTTGATAGTTTTAAAAGAATGTGAGAGATATTTTAGTGAAAATAACTGTAGATAAAACAGCAGAGAGCATTCCTAAAATAACGATTTGACCCAAAACTAATTGAGCACTTCTGACAGCTGCTATTCTCAATTAGCTTTAATGAAGCTTGTATGTTTTTTATCACTAATTATTAATTGAATAGACATAATATCTGGACTTTGAAGCCGAGTGAAATTGATTAAAAATTTACAATATACAGTAATAAAAATTACGATTGCGTGAAATATGTTATAGTTTATTTATACGAATGAAAACGTCCGTTTTCTAGAACTTTTATTATATATTATGTAAATGACATCATCAAATGCCGACAATCCCTTAGACAGGTGAAACATGTCATTCACATAAAATATAATAAAACTTCTAGAAAACAGACGTTTTCATTATTTAATATGGAGTTTTAAACCAATGTTCAAGAAATAATTAAATATCTTTATAATATCACTGAGGAAGGACCGGGTTGTCCGAAACATGTCTGATATTTAATTTAAATTTATTTTTAAAAGTTAGTGTTGTATACAAAGTATACTCGTATATAAAAAAGAAAAAAAAATACAAAACATCTACAACACAAAGATATATTTATTTCAACCGTTTAATTTTCTATTTCCACGACAAGAGAAGTGGGTAGAGAGGATGAGGCACCACACTTATGGCATGCTTATAAAGAGTTCTCATTAATATAGCGTGTAATAAAATATCATTGAATCATCTTATCATCGTTTTCGATGATCACGTGTCAACATACCTACCATATTTAATTGAAACTCAAATTTGATTGATGATTTTAGATTTCAAAACATAATAAACATTTTTGCCATTAAAGGTTTTATAAACTTTTGTATACAATAATAAACTCATTCCGTTTCAACTATTGAATCTACTCTAGTTCGCATATTTATGCCGTTCTTAAAACATTGTATGCGGTTATATTCGGGAGCTAATTACCATAATCGTCACCTGAGAGTAAGAGGGTTCCAACTAACAAAATTTCTCATATAGCTTTTTTTCGTGAAACGGGTTCTTACTGACCTTATCTATACGTACAATAAATAAAAACATGTAATAGTATCATCATTATGATGTTACGAAAAGAATCAAGTTCCATCTGATCATTCAAAACACGAAATTCAGTGAAAAAGGATTCATCTACAGTTGGAACCTTATTACTCCAACTGTCGCCAAAAAATTTACACGCTTCTCGGTAAAAGAGTTTCAACTGCTGCAGATGGAACCCTTTTATTCCAAACCTGAAACCAACAAAGTGTCAAAACGTATCTATGTAACTTTATATCAATTATTGGTTATTTCGTTCTCTGATTCCGGCGCGCTTTTTCTGTCAACGTGTAGTTTGGAAGATAACATAAGGAAATTAGTGGAAGACATGATGAGCGTTAGTGATTCTGATAACCTATAATTGTTTTATAATTTGAAAAATGTTACAAAAGATCCTAATTGTGATATTGCTGAAACCAACAAATGGAAAACAGCCATACTGAAGGAAAATCACCAAACTGGAAAACAATATACAATCAGACAGGGAAAACTCGTTAGCCAGACACAGGTTACAACATTGAAAAGTGCGCCAGTAAAAACAGCCATGACGAGAGGGTGGATTAGTTTTCTAATTACTTTAAATTAGATCAAAATGGGAAATACCATTTTATTCTTAACAGTACTACACGCTGTTTGACGAAAAGACCAAATCGTCAGGATGAAAATGTTAAATCATATAAATCCTTTTCTTTCTTGTACTTTTTTAAAGTGAAAGAAAATAAATTCCAGGTTTGCAAAATATTATATACCTCGACGTTATCTATTTCTCAAAAGCCTATATATAATGTGCACAAAAAGAAGAGCCGAACTGATACTCCACAGCCAGATATGAGAGGACAAACTTCAAGCAACAGTATTCGTCAGGAAATTATTGAGGATGTCAAAATGCATATATCTTCATTTCCCACTGTAGAATTTCATTACTGTCGTGCTAAAAAGTAGACAGTGCTCATAGCACGATTGAGACAGCTCTCTCAAAAATCGAATTATTTT
This sequence comes from Lepidostoma basale, assembly GCA_022606425.2. Taxonomy (NCBI): domain Eukaryota; kingdom Metazoa; phylum Arthropoda; class Insecta; order Trichoptera; family Lepidostomatidae; genus Lepidostoma; species Lepidostoma basale. The sequence continues at coordinate 2,250,982 of JAHDVF020000857.1, read as the reverse complement.
CTCCTATTAGATTGGTCAGATGTTTTAAAAAAAATAATACCAAAAACCCTTTGGAAATAATACAAATGGCTGAAGGAGACTTTAAAGACTTTGGACTTGCATAAAAAAAATTTAAATTCTCCTCAGTTCCCTTTCTTCAAGTAAAAATACTGAAATTCACACAAACACTGCATACGGTATCTTATTGGACTGAGTTTGGAGATTATATTATAGTAAAGTAAATAGTGTAAATCTCCGTCACAACGAAAAATTACGGATAAAATGGACTTCCGGAAATGAAAGTTTTTTGGAACCAAAGGCTTTAAAATTGAACGATTCATTGCCTACTCCAAAAATTTATGATTTAAAAGAGATGCTGAAATACATGCCTCTTCAAGATCAACAATATTATAAAACTGTACTAAAAATAAAATAAAAAGCCACATATGATGTCTTACTTCATTCTCTTTCTTTTTATTGTTCCCGTTTTTATTTTGTATTATTATACTACTAAAAGTAAAATAAAAAATACACTTTAAGTTCTAATTCTTTCATTCTTTTTTCCAAAATATGTTATTTGTACGATTTTACTCTTTATATTATGTATGACAATATTATTAAATAAATACCAACTTTATAGATTTATGTTTTACTTAGTTTTTTTCATTAATTCACCGTTTCTAAATCATTAAGTATAGTGTTAATATAAAAATTGAAAACCTTTTTCCTTAGACAAAAACGATAATTTTTAAAGTTATAATATTTTTAATCTTTTTTAAAAATAATTTAGGTAAATGCAAAAATAATGTAGAATAAAATATTTATTTTTATTATTTGCTATCACAAAATAATGGAGAGTCAATCTATTTCAACGTTTGTTATACGCACGTAAGTGAAAAGGGTTCCATTTGATGTTAAACCTTATTCACTAACGTTTTGTCACGAAAATAAATGAGTAACGTTCCATCTGATTTTTAAGATATAAAAAAATAGTGTTAACTAAAAAAATAAGTATTTTTTAATGTATATTAAAGATTTCTTGGGTTTTGTGGAAAATTTCATTAAAATATCGTAGTTCGTTACTAAAATACAAGTCTTAGAAACTTTGACTTCATTTTTCTCAGCTTATTACTTTTGTCAGTTGGAACCTTCTTACACTCAGTTGACGGTTTGTTATACGCAAGTAAGTGAAGAGGGTTCCATTTGCTGTTGAACCCTTATTCACTAACGTTTTGTCACGATAATAGATGAGTAGGGTTCCATCTGATTTTTAAGACATTAAAAAAACAGTGTTAACTATAAATGTTAGTTATTTTTTTAAATGTATATTAAAGATATATAGCTTCTTGGGTTTTGTAGAAAATTTCATTAAAATATCGTCGTTCGTTACTAAAATACAAGTCTTAGAAACTTTGACTTCATTTTTCTCAGCTTTTTACTTTTGTCAGTTGGAACCCTCTTACTCTCAGGTGACGATATGTAGAATTTTTTAGCTGAAATAAAATAACTAATAGCTGTGAAATAATGTGTGTAAGTACGTTTTCAAGAGTTTACACGTGTCAGTTCGCGAAAAGGGTATTAATATACCCTTCCCGCGGATCTCCACCAGTTCAGCAAACGGGTATTTATACCCTTCCCGCACACATTGTGTTAATAACCCTGTGAAAACAACTGCACCAATGAACGAGATTTCTTAATTCGGATGATACACGTCGATAAGCATGATTTCATTATCGCCATGCATGATTTTGATGTAAATTAGAAAAAACGTCAACACAAGTTGACGTCAAATAATAGTTCATTACCGTCTCCAAGAAACAGTCCTACATTGCATTCACCGAAATATACGCTATTTTGTCAGCGTGACCAAACGATATTTAACTAACTAACTAACTAACCATCACGCCGTCTCCCCAAAGGGGTAGGCAGAAAGAATAGAACGCCACACTGTTCTGTCCTGACATACTTCTCTCGCTTCTTCTACATTCATACATCTTGTCATGCACGCAGGTCGATTTCTCCGACTCCTCACGTGACCGACATTCAATATTTGACTGATTTGATCGTGCCACGTTTTCCTCGGCCTTCATAAGGGTCGGCACAAGAACACCATTATGCACTGCCATCTTAGCTTTTTTGGATAGGCTTTTGTTTGCGATAACAACTTTAAGTGCACCATTTACTCTGTTGCCTGCCCCAACCCTTATTTCAATATCCTTCTCCACCCTTTGTAAACATACTTCCAAAATAAACAAATTCATCCACTTGTTCCAGATTTTCACAGTTTACACTAATGTTGCAGACTGTCATGCTTCCTACTTTTTCGAAAATCATTACCTTGGAATTATTCACATTCACCATCAAATCGTATCGCTTGCATACCTCATACATACTAGACACCAGGGCTTGTAAATCAGTAAACGATATTTTATCACGTAAAATTCGTTGGTAGACGAAGCTTTTGCATTGTCATTCTCCATCGTATTAGAAACAAAGTTATATATAATTTGTAATGTAATCAACAGATGTCTGATGGCGCAAAACAAAACTCGGCTAGCATGAGACTCTTCTGTGTCTAGAAACGTGAATCAAGCCCCCAAATTCGAATCTTCATTAGGTAAATAATCCACACAGATCAAGTCCCTGCATAACCGAACAAGTTAATAAATCATATCTCTAACAATTTTCTCATCAGACGAAAGAGTGATAGCAACAAGAACTGAACCTCTACATGCCAGATAATCCAAGACCATGTTACGATTTCGCGTTCTAGAAAAGAAAACTTTCTCTCACGTTGATCCAAGTCAACAAATTTAAACTACTTTTCAAAAAACACGAATTACAAAACATATCTATTATAAGTATATCTTACTTGAGTTCGTGCTTTGAGAAAAAAACTATAGTATCCGTCTTTTGAAATGTTGTCCAACAAAATCAAATGCGCCCTTGTTTTAAATATAATGGGGATGGTAGACAAGAATGTTCTGACATGAACATGTGACCAGAATGGCAGAATAAAAGCCGTAAGAACGGCATAGGACAGTTTATTTTAAGGAAGTGACCTCAAAGACGACCTCCAAAATATGAATGGACAGCTGGTAGTCCATCTCTCAAGACGGAACTTGACGTAGAGAGTAAAAGGCCTTAAACAAGCGGAATAAGAAGAAGTTCTATCTTTGCGTATAATAATTTACGCTCCATAATTGAATATCTTCTCTTCGTGCGTACTTCATTCATTCATATCTCGGCGCTACAACCCGGTGTGGGACTTGGCCTCCTCTACTGACTTCTGTCTCTGGTCATCTCTCTTTATTCCCCAGTTCCTTCCATTTTCTCCCAATCTTCTTCCACGCAATCCACGGTCTGCCTCTTGGTCTCTTTTCGCGGGGCACCCATCTGGATATAATTTGTGGTGTTCTACCCTCTGGCATTCTTTCCACATGGCCAGCCCACCGTGGGCGTTGATACTTACAGAATCTCACTACGGTTTTATGGTTAATCAGTTTTTCAAGTTCAAGGTTTCTTTTAATTCTGTAAGTCCCATCCTCCAGCGTGGGTCCAAAAATTTTTCTCAGTATTTTCCTCTCAAAAACTGCCAGCCTGCCTTCCTCTCTCTGCGTTAGAGACCATGTCTCACAGCTGTAGGTGATTACCGGTCTTATGATAGTCTAATATATTATCTTCATGCGTACTATTCAAATAAAATACAATATTTTCGATGAATGAATTTTAAGCGGAAGTTTAAAGTGATTTGCATGGGGTCAATAATGTGGGTGTCCTTGAATAACATTAGACAAATAAACTTTAGTCCCACATCGATAAAACGATTTCATTATTTGTGTTCCGGAAACGATTTTAACCTGCGGGCAGTCACTCCCTGATTTATATCTAGGTGTATACTCTTCGAGCTAATCGGATACCGATTCCGTGTTGCCCGTCGAATTTATGCAAAGAAGTATTTTTAACAGAATTTAAATGTTGAAAGGATTATAATTTTATATGCACTCTATCTTCATTTGATGGACCCTTTAGATCGCATTTCTTGTATAGGTGATCCGTCCTAGGATTTCTAAACCCAAGATGTATGTCTAAAAAAGAAATATTAATAAAATTGTATATTATTATTACTATTTTGTTGAATCGCTCTCTACATCATGACAACATGAGCCAAATCGATGTAAAGGGTATTATAGCTATCATAGTGATTCTCGTGACGTGTGATAGGTAGCTAATCTATAGCCATTTTATTGTCACGTGAATTCTACACCAGACCAAAGACAGTATGACAATCACACTACCCTCGATCCTGACACACGTCTCTACCTTCCTTCACATACATACAGCGAGTCATACTCGCACGTCGATTCTTCCGACTTCTAACATGACCGACCTTTATTTTTTTTGATTTCTTCGGTCTCCCACGACTCCGTAATCATTTCACCCCGTTAACGTATACTTTCTTAACCATTCTTCCTTTACCGCAGTAATACTTTCATAATTTTGTTCATAATACTTTCTTCCGCTCTACATTATGTTCTCATATCAGCATTTGAAATTCTGTCGTACATCGTTTTACCACACATACGTCTTAATTTAATATATACATTATCATATTTTACCTGTTTTTATTTGATGCCTTAAACCTTAATTTTGTTTGTAATGTCTATTGAGAAATAAATTTGAATTTAATTGCATTTCACAAGAGAGTTACGTGTGCTTTTAAATATATTTATAGGATAACGTTTTAATACGGGTATATTAATTAAGCTTCGCTTATCAATTTGTAATAACACAGGTAGGCGCACACATAAACTTCCCATACTGATAGACTAATGCCCACATGAACTAGATTCCAGTACTTGTAAAATAACACACTACCCATTAACTACGCCATATGCATTGTTGGTTGCAACGATAGTCGATCTGTGTGAGTGTAGGCTAATAAATATTGTATTAACCTACATACGACGTTCCTAAATTATTTGCTGATTTACAAAATTGATGTGGATTCGTATTATGGTGTTTTTATGCAGTATAACTGTATTTTAAGTAATTTCACGTGTATTTTAACCAGTATTCAGTGCTTACTAATGGGTTTGGCTCAGAAAAGCGCCAGCTAATTTAAAATAACCCAAATAGGAATTTTGGGGATCAATATAGCTGATAAACATCACTATTAGAGCCAGAACAGGAATGTCAGACATCATCAGCATAGTAACAGAGCTAAAATGGAGCCTGGCGGACATGCCACTCGTAGTTCTGATGATAGACAAAACGCCTCCTTTGCTGTCGTCCTAGGATTCGGACTCGAAACTCAGGTTCCACTTCTTCCTGTCTATCGCCTTTCCCATCCACTGTTTACCAGCTACTGAGATTGCATCGTCGGCCCATTTCCTCTGCGGCCATCCGACACTTCTTTTGTTTTCCAATCTTCTTCATTTAATTAGTGTTTACGTCAACCTATATTTATCATATCTCGCTATATATCCTGACTACAGTGACGGTACTCCCATAGAAGCCCAGAAGCCTGGCTTGCATACGAAATTTTGAATCAAAACCTCTTCTGGCTTACAGAGATTCAGCTATTGTGTCTATTCATCTTACTTCTGATGGAAACATTGTTGGAAGGTGATTTGGTGGGTTGTTGGTTTAAGCTGGGGCATGATTACTTAGATTTGGGGGGTTTGATTCTGGGCTTCTATGGTAGTACCACCACTGCCTGATCATGCCACTTAAATATAGCTGTACGATTCATAATATCAACAACTCTAGTTCAACGTATACTTTCTTCATGTTTTAATCGGTTTCTTAGATTCACACCGACCATCTTTCCTGACTTAAACTTATTCTTCTTAGTGTAGACCTTGTGGCCTGTTTCTTAAATGGGATTTACCTCCTGCGAAGTCGATTCCCAACTGTCATCTTTTTGGTGGTCTGCCCGGAGGTCGTCATCATTGGGGTTGGCCGTGCAACACAATGAGAGGGAGTCTGGATGGATCCATTCTTCTCAAGTGTGCATACCAATATTTTATTTTTTGCCTACCCACTTAACGAGATCTTCGACCTCGCAAATTTTCCTTATATTTGAGCTGCTCTTTCTATCTCATAGTGTCTTGCCAGATACAGCATTTCTGATACTTTGAGCACGTTTTTTGCAATCGTGGTATCCGCCCTGCATTTGATTATATAAATCATGTTCGGTCGCACAAAAGTCTAATCAATCTTTACTTTGCTGCTGACCTTCACGTAAGGGTTTTTCCATATTGAATAACTTAAATTAATATCAATAAATTTCTGTTTCAAATATAAACTTTTTGTGTGAGAGAAACGGAGATTACACCTTATCCTAATTTATAGGTTATTCCGAACTCCGTAACACAATGTAATTGGAAATTATTTCTCTCACGAAGTACAAGATTAGAGTTGAATTTACAGGTGAATTCAGTTTCACAAGATTAAATTGGAACCTTCTATACATAACATACGCTATACGGCTTATATTCTGGACAGCCTTCCTCTAGCGTAGGACATTCCGAGCGTGTACTCGTATAGTGCTCGGTCGAAGGTTATCCACTCAAACCCTGCTCGAAGCAGTTACAATACGTTCGTGAAACACTGTTATTCATACAATGATATAATTATATTATAGTACAGACTGCTAGTATTTACACTTTTGAATACAATTAATAACGCATCTGTAAATAGAAACTATGATTCTTTAAAGATGATGAAAATATTAACAAATTTTCGTATCTCTAACATATAATATAACGGACCAAGAACTATAACATATAATATTTAAATTCAGTAATAATAAAAACAAAGTTACCATTTTTTCAAACATTATATATGAATATGTAAGCGATAATAAAATTTTAAATCCATTGTATTTAATACGAACCTCCAAGAATACCTGTAATACCAATATTTAAATTCAGAAAATTTTACATAAATATTTGAACATTATTTTTGTATAGAATCATGTTTACCACCCCTGATCTGTATGTATATAAAGGACTAAGTTTACAATAGTGTCACCAGTCTGTCGATGCCAGCGAGCCTGGCGAAACCGGTCGCTGTCTAAATAAAGACAAAAGTGGAAGTAGTTAAAAAACATCGTTTTATTTAATTATTATCTAACATATGTATTTACCATTTTTTGCAAACTATCTTTGGATGTGGATAAAATTATTTAACGTTTTTATATCCACTAAAATATTCTTATTGTTTGCATACAGCAAGTTATTTGAACCCAATTATTATGTATATTTTTTTGCTATTGATTCTAATTACATGTGATAGGTAACTAGTCTGTCGCCATTTTTATTGTCACGTGAATTTTACCAGTTCAAAGACAGCGTGATTTATTTTCACCGGGACATCGTCCCGAATTTAACCCTGGACCTTCGTTTGGCAGTCGTAGCAAATTGTTTCTTGAACAATATTAATTAAAACGTATGTTGCTTACAAGTTTTATTATATTTTATGACAAATGTCACATTTGATAATCCCTTAGCAAGGCGAAACATGTCACTCCGATAATACAATGCATACTCAAAATTCTAGACATAATTAGATATTTTAAATTTTAAAGTTTTTCCGTAGTAGGTTTTGCTTGTATTATTCATTTAAATAATTCCTTTCGTTGTCCACAACAATAGTAAATCAAAGTTATTTTATTTTATAGCGAATCACCATAAATTTAATTTGCTTTTACTATTATTAAAAAGAAAATTCACACTAAACAGTTTATGGATAATATTGGAGGGACAGTTTAGATATTTGGTAATCGCGGTTCAAATATACGAATAGACCGAAATGTCTTTTGTTTTGCCTATATTGGAATTCACGGAAGTTCAAAATAATGGTGTATCAGTAGATATAGTATACATAGTCTTTAAACTATTTTCTTTGGTTGTAACTTTGTAATATTATTTATATAGGTAGCTGGATACAAAATATATTTTAATATTCGTTGCTTTTTAATATTTTCATTAGTTCAATATTGAAAATATTATTCGATGAACACCATTATACCATTCATATTCTGAGTTCAATGCAATGGACTTCTACTTCCAACCCTTATGTGTGGAAGCAAAGTAGGTATGGCACTGGCAGAAGAAGGATGATAATAAATGTGATAGAGATCAAATCAAATCAGTTTATTTCATGAATAGACATTACAAAATTAATTTTAAATGCATCTATTGAGAACAGGTAAAATAATATATTGTATATAGTATACTACCAGAAACGCATGAGAGATGGTTCGACATTAGGAAGACAGGATACTCTCCAGAATTAAGAGTATTTGCCTTCTGAACGTACTTTCACTAACATGAAAGACGTCGATCTTCGAGGAGACCGCGTTCAGCAGATTAATTGCTCTTCCCACCGGTGTCACCAGAGGCAGGTTGGTTCTGGTGGCCGGTTTGTAAAACCATCTATGCTGTCGCTGTCGGAGATATCTATTTGGGACAAAAATCCGAACATCCTCCAGCACGGCCGAGTTCTCGAAATATTCCCTGAGTAATCTAAAGAAATGGGTTATGAGATGCCCATCTCTTCGAAGCTGCAGAGAGTTGGCGATAGAGCCACGGATAGCTACCATACTCCCTCATGTAGAGATACCTCAGAATTTTTTTCTGAACCCTCTCCAGCATAACGGAATATCTCGCCTCGTGAGAAGTCCATATCACAGAACCACTTGATGATGAGATTCCATAGACGTATGTGTGATAAAACAATGTACGACAGAGTTTCAAATGCTGATATTAGGAAGGAATGTAGAGCGGAAGGAAGTATTATGAACAAAATTATGAATAGATCAGTGCATTGGTTAAGTCACATGGAACGCATGGATGAAGAAAGAATGGTTAAGACGGTATAACGATTTGAATGGAGTATGGAGTCGAGGAAGACCGAGGAAACCATGAAATGACCAAATCAATCAAATTTTAAAGGTCGGCCATGTTAATCGAAAGAATCGACGTGCGTGTATGAATGTGATAGATTAGTGTGTCGGTGTCCATTATCTCTGCCTATCCTTTCAGGGAAACGGCCTGATTGTTTGTTGTTGTTGTATATTCTGCGTTAATAATCGATCTAATACTGCGTACCAGTAATACGCGAGTAGAGGTAATTCTCGTAGATATAATCTGTTTTGCATATTATGGCGGCTGTTTAAATTATTTCCGGTGCACGGGCTTATCGATATAAGCGATTCAAAATAATGTACTAAAATACAATTAATACTATTCGAATTATTTAAATGTATTATCATATAAATATGTACTCGAGAGCCATAAAGTTTTAAGTAAAATTTTGGCCGAAATGAGAGGCGAGTCAAGCGGTTTAAACATAAAGCAGAGAAAATAAGCAAAAACTGTTTTTTGTTCTATATGACATGTACCACGACCATGTTATTGACCTTTATGTGAAGACCAATTGGCATCAAATGCTCTTTTTTGTTTAATTGTATCTACATAGAGACGAAGACGCAAACTGAATATGGATGATCAAGGTGTTTACAGGACTTATGACCTGTCATTGGTTGGGTTAAGCGCACGCTTTATGTAATTACAACATTCCCCATTCCACCTTTGTTATTTTTTGCTCTTTTTTGTCTTTTTGTGTATTTGGCACCTTTGTAATATCCAGCTTAAAGGCACGCAAGACGTTGAAGCACAGCGCAGAGACGATGTCGCAGAGAGGGGGAGGAGAAAGGAGAGACCACTGTGAGACGGCGAGAGCTCCAGATGCCCCAGAATATGTGGTTCCAGGATCGGGCTCTTCAGTCACATGCGGACCCACAACCGTGAAGGACAGTCTTCCTCGGACGAGAGAGACAGCCGATGATGCTGTATGAATGTCCAGCCTTCAGCTATGATGGTTATGACAGATTTTCATAATATTTATAACCAGGGCAACTGTCTATCTTAACAGATTTGTTTATTTTTTTAAATATTGACTAAATTAATTCCATTACAATTTTTGTGGACACACCGTTTCCCGGGAGGGATAGGCAGAGTTGATGAACCGCCACACTGATCTATCCTGACATACCTCTCTAGATTCCTCTACATCCATGCATCGTAACATGCACGCTCGTCGATTTTTCCGACTTCGAAAATGGCTGCCTCATTGTTTAAGTAACACTAAATGATAAATACCTACCTAATTAGGTGTATTAAAAAATCGAAAAATGTTAGATTAAATTTGAAATAATTTTAAAATTGGAATAAAAATATTCGCGATCAGCTGATAAAACAAAACCAGAGTATAAAACAAAACTGTACAACATTTATATAGAAAATTAGTTGTAAACTGTTAAATTAAATAACTTTGTTTTTGTATCACAATTGTATTTTATTTTACGCGACAGCTGTTTCATCAACCTGTGTTGACATCATCAGGTGTTACATGTCCATGTCAACATAGGTTGATGAAACATTTACATTTCATTTACATCATTAATATGTAATTTTTTACCATTCTTTCTTCATTCATTCTTTCCATATGTCCAAACCATCTTAATGATTCTTTCATTATTTTGTTCATGACACCATCATTCGCACCGCATTCACTTCTTATATTTTCATTCGGCACTCTATCATACACAGAGTATCCACACATTCGTCTAAGAGATCTCATTTCTACTGCATTTATTCTACTTTCATCCTTCTTTTGCCAGTTCCATGCTTCGCTTCCATACATAAGAGTCGGTAGTCGGTACTCATGAAATAACATTAAAGTTGGTTTATGATACCTTTCAAAATAACGTTGTTATCACTGAAGGAACGATTTACAATGGACAACAATAATTTAATTACAATATTATTTTTGGATGTGATGTTGATTTCATCATTTTTTATGAACACATTTTCAAGTACCTACATAAAGCCGAGTTCGTAAGTGAAACTATAATGGAAATATTTTCCAAAAAGATATCTATGTCAGCAACGGCACACATAAAAAGGGCCTTGACCAAATAAATTCAATATATTATGCGTTTATCCGTGCATGGCGAAGATTCACGATGATAAAAAGATAAATCCAAGGTGAATTATGAAAACGAATAATATCGCTCATCAAAAATAAAAATAAAACTAACTAATCACCGTCTCCTCGAAAGGTTAGGCAGAAGTAATGCTCTACCAAACTGTTCTTTTCTGACATACTTATCTCGATTCCTCTACATTCATAACTCTAAACGATATGATACTATTTCACAAAATCATACATTTCATAATTGATAACTCGGAACTTCTTAGCAAATTGACCATTAATACCCCTATGTTTCGTACAAGACACACCGCGAGCCAAGTATTCCACCTTCCTGCTTATCGCACCAATTACGCTCAGAGCGCATCAATTTACCAGATATGCGATACTTATAACAAATATTTTAATGCAATCGATGTTTTTCACCTAAATTTTAGATGTGTATAGTGCTATAATGTTATATTCCTTTACTTGTATTATTATTTTTATCTTTTTGTTAATTTTTATACTATAACCTTAGTTTTATTTTGATTTTAGTTTAGTTAAGTCTATAATGTTAACTCTGTTCATTCATTTATATTTGTGGTAAAATGTAAATGGCCTCATTTGAGTACTCTTTGTGTATTTTTATATATATACTTACTCACTGTTTGTTACCCTAAAGTAAATAAATAAAATAAAATTCACACATCGTGTCATGCATGCACGTCGATGTGATCTCACGTGGCCGATATTTAATCTGATTGATTTGATCATGCCACGTTTTCCTCATTCTTCCTATATTTCTAGTTGCCTTTACGTTGTTTACAAAAACCTTTTTATGATTATTTCTTCATTATTTCTTCCATGAGATCAAACCATCTTAATTATAACTAACTAACTAGCCATCAAGCCGTTTCACCGGAGGGGCAGGCAGAGAGGATGGACCGCCACACCGTTCTGTCCTGACATACCTCTCTAGATTTCTTCACATTCATATATCATAACATGCACGCTCGTCGATTCTTCCGACTTCGAATGTGGCCGTCTTTCAGTATTTGATTAATTTGGTCATGCCATTATTTTCCTTGGTCTCCCACGACTCTTCCCACTCACACTGTTTGTATACAACATTCAACCATTCTTCTCTCATCCATTTGTTCCATATGTTCGAACCATATCAGAGATGATTTTTTAATTTTAGTTATGATGCAATCATCTGCCTTACATTTCTTCCTTATTTCGTCGTTCGGTATTCTATCATATATCGTTTTCCCGCACATTCTTCTCAGTGATCTCATTTCCACGGCATTTATTTTGTTATTAACACTTTCATTCCCATTGCGTTCACTTCTTATATCGTACCTTCGGTAAGACAAGGGCACCATTGCACGTTTTGGAATTTTTCATTAGAGACATTTTAAGATTTTTGAAGAATAATATCGTGTTATTCTGGCTATATTGATCATACACTATCGCCCTCTGGCTAAATGAGACTGAACTTAATGAGCGTCTTTGTTTTTCCAGATAAAGGGATGTTTTTAAAATACATTGGCATACTTAACTCATTTTGAGAATTTTTAACAATTATGCCCTTGTCTTACCGAAGGTGCGATATTATATTTGAATTAGAAACTCATATAATATCCGGATTTAATAAACATTCGTCTAAGAGTCTAAGTCTGGGTATGATAGAGTGTTGAATGAAAATATAAGAAGTGAATGCGGCGCGAATGATGATGTCATGAACAAAATAATGAAAGGATCATTAGGATGGTTTGGACATATGGAAAGAATGAATGAAGAAAGAATGGTAAAACAATTATATGTTAATGATGTAAATGGAACCAGAAATAGAGGAAGACCGTGGAAAACGTGGCACGATCAATTGAATGTCGGCCATGTGAGGAGTCAGAGAAATCGACGCGCGTGCATGACACGATGTATGAATGTTGAGGAAGCGAGAGAAATATGTCAGGAAAGAAAAGTGTTGCAGTTCATTCTTTCTGCCTACCCCTTCGGGGAGACGGCGTAATAGTTAATTTTTTTATTTTTGAAATACATTGGCATACTTAACTCATTTTGAGAACATTTAACAATTATGCCCTTGTTATATTTGAATTAGAAACTCATATAATATCCGGATTTAATAAACATTCGTCTAAGAGATCTCATTTCTACTGCACTTTTTCTACTTTTATCCTTCTTTTCACAATTTTATGCTTCACTTTACATATTTGCGTGTGAAATATTTCATATACAAATTTACCACACATCGTCTATGAGATCTAATTTCTACACCATTTATTCCACTTTAATCCTCCATTTGCCTTTAGGCACCATAAACCCTAAATCCTTCCTCCCATCTCTTTCGAAGAGATATAACCATTATTTTACATTAACTCACATATGATTCCATTATATCCGGGTATTAGTTCTTGCCTTCAACTTCCGAAAGGTATGCGAAGGTACTTTTTATTCAAGTCATTAGTTCCTGCCTGCATTTATCTCTCGTAGAATCAATTATTATAGTATTGTAGGACAAGTTGCTATCATTTGTATATCACGTTTATCACAAGGATTTGTAGGGAATAGAAGGAACTATCTATAAATAACTAATATTTGATTAATGAGAACACAATACACGTTTTGAAAATATTATTATTTCGAATAAGTAATATATTTATTTAAACGCTATAAAGTGGTTAAATTTTAATTAATAATAATATAATAATCAAAATGTACTGTATATTGATAGACAAGATACAATCAAGAATTATTATTTATGGTTTCTGTTTCTATGCTGTATGACTCCATATTAAATAGTTAATACGAATGAAAAACGTCATTTCTCTAGAAGTTTTATTTTATTTTCAAGAATAACATATTTCGCCATGTTAATTATTATGCATTCCCATAAAATACTTGTATAATAAAACTTATAGAAAACAAACGTCTTCATTCAAGCGTATAAATGTATTGCTCTGAGTATAATCGATTTTACAGAGGATGCTGTCATCGCGAACCCCAAAAAGAATTCTGGAGTGGCACCCAGGTGGTAAAAGACCAATTGGACGACCAAGACTACATGAGAGGATGAAGTCGGGAGAGATACAGCGAAATCATTACGAGTGTCAAGTTGGAAGGTCAAAGCAGAGGACAGGAAGAATGATGGAGTCCATGGCTCGATATTGGCTGTAAGGCCATTGCCATTAGACATTACTTTCTTTCTAATTTAACATTGGTACGTGTGTGTAATGTACGCATTAAAAGTTACTAATTAGTTTTTAATTACCTATGTGTTTGTTAAAATAGTGCTGCGTATATAATAAGTCTATCTTAAATCTACATCTCTGAAGCGCACACTGGATCCATTTGGCAAAAACATGGACTTAGGGGTCGAACTCCGAATTTTGCCCTGATTTTTTAAAATTAGGTCCATTGTGTGATTCCAAACCACTTTTGTCTTATAACTTTTTTGATATAACTGCTAATTTCCAGAAAAAAATCACTCCATTCTTTTGTAAAGGAACGCGATGATCATTTATGCATCTACCAAAAAATCCGAAACCACTTTATACTCACATCAACAATTAATCAACAATTAATTAAGATTTATAATGTCTGCTGCTTTTAAACGGGCAGAGATATGAAGTAGATGTCGGAACAAGTAATGTAGAGGATTATGTCCTCTATAATCCCTGCTAAGTTTGGTTTTAACGTATCCAACTGATTCCGAAATAATTGCAAAAATCAGTTTTGCTTCATACAAAAAAAAACAATAACATTTTATTTCTTCGAAATTAGCAGTTATTTAAAAAAAAGTTAACATGTAAAAGTGTTTTGGAATCACACAAAGGACCTAATTTTAAAAAATCAGGGCAAACTTCGGAGTTCGACCCCTAAGTCCATGTTTTTGCCAAATGGATCCGGTGTGAAACGTGACAAAGCTTAGATTGGCTAAATTCGTAACCTTTATAAACACATCAACCATAATCTAGTTACAAGAGTTGTCCCAGTGAAATCTGTTTACAAGCTGCAACAAGGAAATCGAGTGGAATCCAATCGGATTTACATTGACCAAGTATTTATAGCCAGACCGGTCCCCGCGTTACTGCGATACACATACTAATGCGGGATACAAAGCAAAATCATGTGTGCATCGCTTGCAAATAGGCACGGGAAAGGCAAACGACCTAGTGGCAATAATTGAAAGTTGTGCAAACGCTATGGATTAGCTCGACTCATATACGTACGCTGTACGTAAGCTAAACGCGCTGCGTAGCATTTAATCACAAGTACTGTATTAACTAGTTAAGGCGGTACTCATTAAATGAATATTGATCGATTGACAGCGATTCTAGTTTATATTTGTGCGTATTTAACATCATTAAAATATCAGGAAATTAGCTTTCTCGCTCAGGAAGTATTTTCCATTGTAAAGGTGGTTGACTATACAATTTTTTCTGAGTAAGAATTTCGTTTACCAAAAATCATCCTTTGTCCACTAGCTGTACTCTTAGTTTCCAGTTAGACAATGTGTATTTTAAATTTAATATTACTTATTAGTACGGAGTTGGGGTAGACCGAGGAAAACATGGCATAACCAAAATAATCAAATTTTAAAAGTTGGTCATGTTAGAAGTTGGAAGAATCTATGTGCGTGTATGACTCGTTGTATGAATGTGGATGAATCTAGAAATGTGTGTCAGGATAGAGTAGTGTGGCGGTCCATTCTCTCTGCTTACCCCTGCAGGGAATATAGTAAAAACTGCAAGGTTAAAAATTAATATAAATAAATAAGTCTGATTTCTACAAGTTTTTCATTTTATGGGTATGACATGTTTCGTTTTGCTAAGGCATTATTAAATGACAAAACAATGCCTAAGTAAGGCGAAATACGCCATAATTATTAAATATTGAGTTATGCATTATTAATAATGAAAAAATTCATACAATTTTAATCACTTTAATTAGCTATATAAGCTATATATTTGATAATGAATACAATGTCGAATAATCAAATGTGTAAGAAACGAATAAAATGTACCGTAGTGTAAATGTATATACACACGTCTTGCCCGCTCGACAGTCCTTACTGGAATTAACTTGTGCGTGTGTAACGTCATTCTGGTCGTACTTATCCATCACCGTGTTGCGAGTGTTAATCGTTTAGGTAGGTGTAAATGATAATATCACGTATTCTGTTTACACTTGCGTATATAGTGTTCTGCATGCCTGATAGCTTGGTATGAAACTGTTCTATAACGGGAGCAATTACCGCAGATGCCGAGATAAAGAAAAGCAGGTGGAAGCGAGTGCTCGTATCACTCCACCGTCGAATACCAGAGGCTAGAGTGGGATGTGAAAGGTACCGGAGAAGACGACCTTGCATCACTCGGAGTTGAAACAGCAGAAGGCTCAAAGAGTTAAACACAATTTTAAGTGGTCGCCCGATATGGAATTATCGACAGGAGATTAACGGTTTAAATTACGATGAATGTAGAAACAAAGCAAACACCGTAACATTGATTTTTAATTTGTGTTATTTATATTATGTAAAAAGTTTGTACCAACATATTATGAAAACAAAAATGTCTTTAAAAGAATTGGATAACACTGACTTCTTCGTTATTTTTTTATGTTCAATTGTAAATGATCTTATATATAATAAAAACATATTTCTTAATTATTATTTTAGCATTAAAAATGCAGTATATTTAATATAACACTTTAATAAATCGTATCTTAAATGAGCTGTGGTGCATTCAATTGGTAGAATTTAAGAGATGGATTGATGTTTAATTTGTATGTAGCATAATCCATACAACATTATATAAATTGGTTGTCGTCTTCCGTTCACATTTATCAACTTCCTTCGGAATTATATATTCCGTATTGGGATATTGAGTAAGTTATAAGCGATAAAGCCATAATCAATTTATTAGCACCTAATATCAACACTACAATTTTTAAAATACGCAATCTAAATAAAATAATAACAACAATAATGTTTTATTTCTGCGCATGTAATGTACATAGCTGATAACAAAGTATGTTGTTTTGTTTGTAAAAATATCTTTGATTATTTTTCTTACGCAAATCGATGAAAAAACGAATACATGAATAATTAATGAGGCAAAGAAAATTAAGCAAAAATGTGTACTCACTTGTTTTTTGGCTTCTAACTTGTCAGGGAGATGTCAGTCAGTTGAAAATTCTTTTTCCAAACAATGAACTAGTTTTTTAATGGTAAACAACTTTCAATATTTTGAAAACAGAACTTTTGTTATTCTCTGTACTTCGCTACGCGCACGTTGCGCGGCGCACCGCCAAATCGCACGCTAAGCCACACGACCAAAGCCGACGACGGCCGAAACTTGACTGACGCGGAGTAGGACTAGGCAAAGCTGCTAACGATCGGTCGGTAAGCAGCGGCCTGGCAGCAAAAGGGGTAACATTCCCCTGCACTAATAAAATATACCCCAATAATTAATTTTATGCTTTTTTCTACGTGGTGTCCTGCTTTTGGTGTCATTTGGGCGGAACGTACAGGCCCGGCCGCGAGCGGAGAATCGATCCACCCGGGAACTATGCCGCCCCCCGCGCAAAGCTCATTCAAGGGGCAGTCCTAGAAAACCTTTCCCACATTTTCCGCTCAATGGAAAGCGCGCAGGACATTAATCATTCGCTCTTAGAATCCTTCGTACCACGAATTTTGCAAAGTTTATCTAAAAAAAAAAAAAACTATTTTAATATAATATAACGAAAGTAATGACCCTTACACAAACAACACCAAAAATATTTTAATTAATTAAACAAAATATTTATTAAAAATTATATTTATTCAAAGTTAGACAATATTTCGATGTATCATTATTTTTAAGCACTAGAGTTAGATTATATTTTCCTAATGCCTGAAATAAATTCAGTAAATAAAATATTTGAATTCTTATGAAATGGAGAAGTATATTATTTTGATACTTGTATAATTGATGAGGCTTTTAGAGGGTAGGTACTACAAAGAAAGCTTCCAATTAAATACATTTACATTTTACTAAATAAAAAATGATGAATAAATATATTTTATATTAAGTTTAAAACAATTTCATAATGTTTAAAAATTAATAGTGTTTATTTATTTTTTTGTTATGAAAGTTTTTTTTTAAATGTAGTGTGATATGAAAAATTCAGCTAATTATATCTTAACATAAAGTGTTTTTTTTTTTTTGTTGATATTTTATGATCTTTCAATACTATCAAAATGTTTTCAAAGCTGGCTAAAGTATTGATCATCAAAATAGATCTTAAGGGTGGAGAGAAAACTTAGATAAACAAACCATCACGCTAAAATTTTTGAAATGGCTTCAAGTGGTTCAAAACCATACCAGCATTCTACTCTCAATTGTGGTAAATAGTATTGAAAATTTTAATCGCATTTCCTTAAGTGCATTTGACTGAATCTGGATTCATTGTAGTAGGAAATTTATTAACCTACTAAGAAATGGAACATACTGCAAATCTCTAATCGTGGTGACTTGGGACTGGTGTTGATAAATTAGAACCAGACTTCAACAAATTTAAGGCCTGTATTACAAAGGTGCTGAGTGGTTTAAATATAAAACAAAGGAAAAGAGAATAAACTATTTATTGCAACATGTGTCATGAAGCACGGGTGGCATCTATAGGGTGATGTTTGAACTATATTATTCCATTACTATGCACCTTTGCACAGTATAGGTCTTTATGTTTAACACCAATTGGGATCAAAAACTCATTTTTGACTCTTTTGATACTTGGCACCTTTGTAAGCTTTCAATTATCAAAACTTCGCCAGCCTTAATATCTCATAATTTTTTTTATGACCTATTAAAAAATATAAGAGATATGTAATTTTTTTATCTAAATAATATCAATTTATTCTTAAGAATAGATATAAATAGGGCTGGACATGTGTGCCGACAGGATGATGGAAGATGGAGTCAGAGGGTTACGGAATGCAGGCCAAGGTTGGGCCGGAGAAGTGTCGGGAGGTAGCCCACCAGGTGGAGCGATGATATTGTGCGAATGGCGAGAAGATATTTGATATAACTATTACGGGACAGGTGGCATTGGAATTTTTTCAATTGTAAATTGTATGCGGTGGTCCAGAAAAGTATTGTATTATATATAAGTATTGATAACTGAAAAATCATTCAAAATTATAAAACAACATTCCTAACAAATTTTTTCACGCATCCTCAGCAATGTTCCAGACCCCGCAACTGTTCCACAAACAGAGGAACTCAATCGGCCTTGCTGGATATCGCTACTCACCCTCCTACACAAATCGAAATAACAACCTCACTCATGCTCAAAGCAAGCGAGACTTCCTCAACGAGCATCCTGGCCCCTCTGTAGGATCACAGAGAGGCTGCCACGCACCCGGAAAGAAGGACTCCTAGAAACAGTGCCCAAAAAGGGAGACCTGAGCAACTGTAACAACTGGAGGGGAATCACTATCCTTTCCGTGGTGACAAAAATCCTTACGAGAATTATAGAGGAAAATGACTAGTGCACTCGAAGGGGGTATGCGAGAGGAACAGGCTGGCTTCCGAAGTGGCCAGTCTTGTGTTGAGCACATAAGCACACTCCACATCATAATTGAGGAGGCCTCTGAATGGCAATACAGCATGTACCTAACATTTGTCAATTTTGAAAAGGCCTTTGATATAATATCGTGGACTATCTGGTCGGCTCTCATTCACAAAGGAATCCCATAGAAGATTGTGAATATCATTAGGGCAATTTATGTCGGTTGTGCCTGTCAATCAAACTGAGTGCGGGAGTGCGACAAGGATGTTTATTATCCCCCCAATTCTTCATAGTGGTGCTGGAAGATGAGTTGCGCCGTTCTTTCGACAGTCCTAACGGCATTCCGTGGATATGTGATACTCAGTTGGAGGATCTAGATTATGCTGATGAACTTTGTCTGCTTTTGATAAACCGGGTGGATGCAGAGCAGAAACTGTGTAGACTTCACGAGGAAGCGGCAAAAGTGGGTCTCAAAATTAACATGTCCGAGACAGTAGACCTAAGAGTGTCCACAAATGACTCCACCCCAATCTTGCTCCACGATATCCCCCTCTTGTTCACGACCAGCTTTGCTACCTTTGTAGTATGATAGCGGGCTCGGGAGGTACAGAGCTGGATGTAGCCAGCAGACTTAACAAGGCAAGGGGAGCTTCCGCAATGCTTCTCCCTGTATGGCATTCCAGTATCATTTTGAGAAAGCTCAAGCTCCAAATATTCAACAGTAGCGTAAAAACCGTACTGCTGTACGGATGTGAGACTTGGAAATCTACCGCGGACGTTATTGGAAAACTCCAAATGTTTATAAATAGGTGCCTTCGCTCAATATTCAAGATCTATTGGCCCCAAACATTGTCAAATGCCGTTCTCTGGACTAAGGCAGGCGAAAAGCCAATCAGAGAACAAGTCGCTAGACGCAAATGGCTGTGGATCGGTCACATCTTGAGACAGAACCCAGCCTGTATAACTCAGGGCGCACTAGACTGATCCTCTATGGGGGGAAAGAGGAAGCGAGGCAGACCTAGAGCCACCTGGAGAAGAGCCCTGCAGGACGAGGTTAAAGCAGCAGGCCTCACTTGGGATGATGGGAGGCGTGCGATAGTTGGGTAGAGAAGGTTCCTTGAAGCCCTATGCACCACAGAGGTGTGACAGGACAAGAAGAAAAATAACTAATCTACCATCACGCCGTCTCCCCGAAGAAGTAAATACAAAGAATGGACTGCCACACTTTAACCGATGCGGCAGTCCATCCTTCTCTTTTCACCATCACGGGAAATGCGGTGTAATGGATTGCGTAAATAACATTAAAACTATAAATAAAACAAATTTTGTAAAATCAAACAATTTTATATTATTCTTTAATTTATTTATATTATATGATAAACAATAACTGAAAGACTAGCACACAAAATTGAATTTAATGAATACTCACAATGGTAAAATCGATTAACTAATACATTTTATACAAAATTAGGTAACGTGTGTCATTATACAAAATATGATATAATGTAATGTTTAATTCATTCATAATTCACTAATGGAGAAATTAATGGAAGATTACAAAGCCCTGTAACAGATGCCTATCAAGATTATATACACAAATATTAGGACATTTCAATACATACAATTTGTACAAAGTGCATGCTATTTTATGCCTATCGTCTGTACAGTTTCTAAACAATTATTCATCGCATTTCTTTAAGAGTGGATGGGATCAAAAGTCAAAATATGAAGGAGAAAACAAATATAAAAGTTTTGATATCTTAAATAGTAAATTACGGACGCCATTTGTAATTTTTTAATTGCATAAACTGATTTCAGACGGGGTGTAATAAAACAGGAAATTATTTTAAGCGTATTTTAGGTAAAATATTTGTACAAAAAATGTTTAAGGTATTAAAAAAATATTCCAAAGAAATCACTTGTACAAGCATTATTGAAATAAATAGTTTTACAGTTTTAGATTATGGCAGATAGAATTTATTTCAATAGGCATACAGTATTTGGTCTCCCTAATTAATTTATTAATGTTAAAGATTTACTTTAACATAAGACTGTGTTAACATACGAGTATGAGTAATGAATATCAAAGGCAGACATTTTTCATTTTGATATATCAATATTATGTCCATTTTTGTGTGCTTTTATGTCCAACTTTGACACTGAAAAAACCCTATATATCGCAATTTTTAAAGTAAAAGCATATCACCAACGAAAATAATAGAATAAATCCTATATGAATCAACTGCTATTTCAATTTCGATGTTGCTGACAGATGTCTATCTTTGATACCACACTACTCATATATTTTTGTGGCAAAAATGCGGTAAACTAATAATATTGGGCTGCCAAAATAAATTATTCTATTTAACAATAAAAATATTAATAAATTTTAGTACTTTTTGAGCCATACAACAAATTCTAAAAATAATAGTCTTGATAAGGTGTTTTTTTTTATGTAAAGAAACATATTTTTAAAATTGTTGCCAGAAAAAATATTTGGTTAAAACCTGCAAAAGGTGTAAAGTTTTTCAGCTAAGGCAACACTAATGGCAGTTGTCAAAATACATAGAATTAATATGGCACACCTTCCAAATGAAAACAATCTAAAATAGCAACCACGATTTATTGCTAATATAATTAGGTGCCTACATACACATCTAATATTCAATTATTAATCTATGAACATTAATCAAATGGTCATTAAACATAAAGAGGTATATAAAACAAGCATAAAAATATTATTAGGACATGTACAAAAAAAAATCATATTCAAAACAAATGCACACAATAAACAGTTAAAGATATGTCATTATAGTTACTTACAAGATTTTATTGCATCTGATTATCAAACTATTATTTATAAGACAACTATCAAAAAAGTCATGTATCTCACTGAATTTAGTGGCATAAAATGGATAAGTTATGAATCCGTGTGAACATTTTAACAATTTGTTATATTAATCAATTCAATAGATATGTATTTGTAATTAGTATGTACATGTATTTTGTTTGTTATTTTTAATAGTTTTTTAACAGGGGCAAAATGCCATAAGTGAACACAACTTTCAGCTGTCAAATTAAACATTAATCGTGATGAAATAAAACACAATTTATTTTAAATATACAAAAATAAGAAATATTAAGGGCATAATGGAAGAAGGTCATTTCAGTTCTAAGAGGTTCCCTTAATTAATGAACATGTGATTTATAATAAGAAGCGAAGCTCTTTTATCGTAATGTAAGTGGGCTGTATAGAGAAATTCTAATAAGTTGTTGAACATTTCTAATTTATTATAAGTGCATTTATCTAATACAAAAATATGTTACAGTCTGGAAAAATTTCAACACACAATTGTATGTACATTTTTTTTTACATTGAAACTGCTAAATATGTATAAAAAATATTTCACTAGAAAAATAACAGATTAAGAGTATGTGGCTAATTTCACGATTAAATAAAATATTACAATGTAAATGGAAGCATTAAATCCATAATCAAAAGCCCCTTTTGTAAAAAAAGCTTATAAAGAATCTTTGGTTAGAATAAAAAATGTTACTACACAATTAATACATACAAATTATGTATTTAATCATTAGGTACATGTATGGTACATCATTTCTTCAAAATAACTCGTATTTCAAAGTATTAAAGATAATTTAATTTCTTACCACCCTGTAATACAGTTACGTAATTTGGAATATTATATTTCATTTGAATCCCTTTAAATATTTGCATCATATTTTATTGTGATAATCATATCTATACCATTCATTTAATGCATACACAATTAGAGGTACGTAGACTTTTCAAAATTCATTAATGAATCTGAGAAAAAAATTTCGTAATGTCAAACACATAAAAAAATTGATAAAAAAGTTATTACGTTGATTGAAAAATTGTATCAAAATTATCGTCAAATAAAAACTTTACAAAAAACAGTCAAGTTCTCGCGTTTTTCATTTTTCCCTCATTATAAGCGCCTTTCAAGCCATATCAAAAATTTATGAATGTACCCGCGAATATCCGCACACAGCATTATTCCAAAGACTATACATTTTATGCTCTCTCCACTAAGAAAATCCAAATTGTAAAATAAAATAATTTTAAAACATTACCATAATAAATTAATAAAAATGATGACAAATTATTTTGACGACTTTTTTATGAATTATTCCACTGTTTTTTCCACATTTTTTCTTGACTTGTTTTGAAGGTTTTACAAAAACTCAAAAGTGGAAAAACAGTGTTTTAATTCATAAAAAAATGTCATTATGAAATTTCAAGCCTTAAGATAATAAAATAAAAATCAAAATATTTTCTAAAATAACAAAAAATGACAAATTAAACTACAGTCAATGCACAATGCATTGAATAGTTTCTTGTAAAATCTCGAAATAAAAATTAACAACTTGAACAGTACAGTTATGCAATTGTAGTGTCATAACACTATGATTTAAAATTAAATGATAATAAACCATTTGAAATTAAAACATTACCTATTTAATTTACAAAAAAAACACGTTTATTAGAATACACATAAAATAATTCTCCTAATTTATGAGGGAATATGATACTGTAATGACTTTCCAGTACCTATTTAATATTATATAATAAAAAATTCAACTAAATGATTTAAATAATTAAGGATAATGCAAATAAAAAGGTGTTAAATAAAATGTATTTAAATAAAACTAGATATATGAAACTGTTTAACCCGTTAACTGGGTATATTTGTTTCGCATAATATGAAGAAAAACACGCGGTAAGCAATGATCAGTAACAAGCCATAGATCGTTACCCCCATTAGAAGGTAATTTTATAAAGGTCTTGGCAGAATTATTTCATTATCGCTGCTACTGTTGCTTTTTTCGAATTGTGTAATATTTCGTCAAACCCGGTTAACGGATTAAAAGAAATTCATATACAGTCAAACTCAGTTATTACAATCACAGAAATAGCAAGATCTCAGATGTAACAAGGAAACAGATACTTTATATCTTCATGTGATGGGTATTTTTGTAAGCATTTCAAAATAACTTTTCTCTGATATAACGAGTAATGCTTATAACGGGCAAAATTTGTCGCTCCCATCTTCTTCGTAATGACTAAGTTCGACTGTATAATAATATTAGGTGTTTCGTAAAGTTCGGTCCGTTTTACAGCATAGGGTTCTGGTTGCTTCAAGTCTTTAAATCTGGCAGCCATTTTTTTTTAGTAAGTCTGAGCATCTTTCAATTAAGTTCTCACAACAACATTTGTTTCATCACTCTTTAAAATGTCGACTTTCGTGGTAAATAAGAAGCATTTGCGGGAAGTTCTGCTGTTCTGTTTTAATTGGAAGAAGAGTGCAGCTGATGTGCATAAAATACTTGTGGAAGTTTATGGTATAGACGCTTCAAAGCTGGTGATTTTAGCGTTGACGGCAAAGATCGCCCTGGAAGATCAAAAAAGTTTGACCAGAAATTAACTCAAACCGGGTGAAACGGTCTCGGGGGAAGTCTACCGACAACAACTAATGGGATTAAAGCAGGCACTGACTGGAAAAACGACTGGAATGTGGCAAAAGGCACAGCAAGCTGATTCTTCAACACGACAACGCTCGACCTCACATAGCGATGGGTGTCAAAAATTACATACAGAATGTGGGTTGGTAGATTACACCGCACCCGGCTTATTCACCAGATGTGGCACCATCGGACTACCATTTGTTCAGATTTGTGACGCATGCCTTAGAAGAGCAGCACTTCCATTCATATGCAGATGTCAAGAATTGGGTTGATGCTTGGATTACCTCAAAAGACGAGGTGTTTTTTCGATGATGGATACATCTATTGCCAGAAAGATGAGAAAATTAGTGGCTAACGATGGACAATATTTTGATTGATGGGTTTTCTTTATTGTACCTTTCAAATAAATGCGATTTTTATACAACAAAACGGACCGAACATTCCGGAACACCCAATATAAATACGCAATACAGAAATTGTATCTTTAAACAAAGTGTGATTATAGTCAATCTAATGTCTCTGATATATTTAAAATATTAGTCTAATGATAATTTTCATTAAACATTAAAATTTTCACAAATAATTGACATTTCATAGTTCCAATAACTATTCTTAAAATATTTTCATTCAATTAAATATTTTTTAATGATTCAATTTGTACCTACATAACATTAAATGAAATATACACTGAATTCTTTATGTTAATATTTTAGGTATTGCTGTAATAGTTTCACTAATGATAATAATAACACATTGTTTACCCATGTTTTTCGTGATTATTTGCCAAAGAGCGGGCGGTAAATCTATGTTTTTAGAATTTATTACATTCTTCTACATGAGTAGAAAATAGCTTATTCTTTCCCGTTGACCACGACCCGGTTTAATAAAACTTTCAAACAAATAATTAACCGGTTTCGCTCCCGCTGGAGCTTCGTCAAACAGTGTGTATTGAAACCCTGTTGAAGCTCTGGGCAGGAGCGAAACCGGTTGAACCGGCGAAATTACTTTCAATAATACGACACCACAAATTAAGTGCTTTGTATGAAAGTATAAAACTTTTATATGGTTTGATTACTTATGATTTTAAAAAAAAAGGTTTATAATAGAAATAATACAATAATTAACTTTTCAATACAATGAAAGTGTGGTATTTTGTACGAAGTGTGAATTGTTTTTCTAATAAATATAATTTTTAATAGTGGAATATATGCAGTCATTTGTGGACAAATCCACAAATGACTCCACCCCAATCTTGCTCCACGGTGTCCCCCTTGTGACCATGACCAGCTTTTGCTACCTCGGTAGTATGATAGCAGGCTCGGGAGGTACGGAGAAAGATGTAGCCAGCAGACTCAACAAGGCAAGGGGAGCTTTTGCTATGTTTCGCCCTGTATGGTGTTCCAGTATCATTTCGAGAAAGCTCAAGCTCCAAAAATTCAGCAGTAGCGTTAAAAGCGTACTGCTGTATAGATGTGAGACTTGGAAATCTACCGCGGACGTTATTGGAAAACTCCAGGTGTTTATAAATAGGTGCCTTCGCTCAATATTCAAAATCTATTGGCCCCAAACAGTGTCAAATGCCGTTCTTTGGACTATGGCAGGCGAAAAGCCAATTAGAGAACAAGTCGCTAGACGCAAATTGCAGTGGATCGGTCACACTCTGAGACGGAACCCAGCCTGCATCGCTCAGGGCGCACTAGACTGGTCCCCTATGGGGGGAAAGAGGAAGCGAGGCAGATCTAGAGCCACCTGGAGAAGAGCCCTGCAGGACGAGGTTAAGGCTGCAGGCCTCACTTGGGATGATGTTAAGCATCAGGCATGCGATAGAGTCGGGTGGAGAAGGTTCAGAGAAGACAGGACAATAAGAATAAGATATGCATAAATGAAAATTGATCAACTTAGAAGATAAGTTTTAACCCATTTTTACAAGTCTTTTATATTCCACCGCTAATTTGTTAAAAAAAAAAACATGTTTTGCCATCCCGCTCTCTAGTGACACTATACAAAACAAGTGTTTAATCATTTCCCGTAAGCAATGTGTTAAAATAATGTACATATCACCTAATAGAGCTGATTGTAACTAAATTCTAAATCCATTTTGTTTAGACATCAAGTTAAATTTTATATCTAAAAATACATATCTTTTTCACACACATTAACACAATAGTAACAAAATTATATAATCATTAATCGCTTATGAAACCTAAAATAATAGGTTTTCAATTTATTTATCATTTCACAACCACTATCAAGATATTATACAATATAACAAATAAAACTAAAAAAAAAAATCGAAACTATCTCGGCACACGAAATTCGAGAAAAAGTCTTTTTTTTTTTAAATAACATAACGGGATAAAATTTTAACACAAAGCTATCAACTTTATCGGAAATTTTAAGGATTCTACCAAAAAAAATATTGTTGGGATCACAGCAACAACTTCTTGAGACAGCCAGCCAGAATTCAACGTCGCGAAATTGAGAAAAAGTGAGAAGAAACGAGTAAAATAGTTGTAAAGGGGGTAGAAAAAGTAAAGGTAGAATGATGTTGTCTGCTATAAGTCTGTCTCAGTCCACTGCTAGTCCCCGCGCCGGGCCCTGCGCGCCGCCGCCGTCTTGTGCCGGTACAGCCACACCTGCACACAACACATTGAAATGTATTTAACAAATAAAAAAAACGTTTAAAAATCATTAACCTATCAAGTGGTAAGATATTAATGACGTTAACGAAACATAATTTTTTCATTTGGATAAATCATTATTATTATTTTGTTGAAAAAACTCCTTCCATCATTACAGCTCGAGCCAAATCGATATAAAGGGTGAAAAAAAAAGAATATCAAAGGAAATATACATAGAACCTTATGAATAGGAATATGCCAGTTATTTCCTTGCTGCCTTTATCGTAAGAGTATTCACGAATTCGCCATAATTGCATCCAAAGAGGTCTATCTCTTTTGCAACCTCATTTAAAAGACGAATCGCTTTCAATACAGGAGAACTTCGAAGGGCCTCTGTGCGGCAATTTGGGGCATAAAATAATATATGCCCCCTTGCTCTGCTATAACTATGGGGAACGTATAGATTTAGTTCTCTCAGTAATCCTGGATTGTAAATACCTCCGGATAGTATTATAATTTAAAAAAACACTTTTCACAGACATGTTTCGGTTATGACATAACCTTTTTCAATGTAATTTTTTTTTACCATTTTGTGTTAAAATTTTAAGGTTATGTCATAACCGAAACATATCTGTGAAAAGTGTAATAAAGTGTTTTAAAAATACTAAGTGCAGTTATATTTATTCAAATACGAATCCACAACACAAAGTGAAGGCGAATATCGAAGAGAATCAATTTTTTAGTTTGCAAAACATGTAACTAGCTGATAAATTATTTAATTTTGTGTACACCAATAGAGGTCGCTGGTAGTCCAAATTTTGTCATAATCAGGAAATATTTAATAAATTATAAACTAGACCCAAACAATGATCCCACGGTTGGAGCGGTACGCACGTAGAGATTAACTAGTTCACTGCGTAAAAAAATGTCATCCATAAAAATGAGTGATTTTTGAAAGCCTAAAACTTGGTTGAAAATCAAACTCTCTCATTTATTGTTTTTTGAACAATGATGTAAAACTCCTTATTAAATAATGAATATGAATGAAAACATTGATTTTTAAAAGTTTTATAATAATTTATGAGAATGACACTATGTATATATATTTTTATGTAAGTCTCGATCCCAATTGATAATGCCTAAGAAAAGCGAAACATTTCATTCCCATAAACTATAATAGTACTTCAAACATTTTCATTCGTAATAATTATCAAACTCTCTCAGTAGAATCATCATAGACTAATAATGGCAGAGCCATAGGGGGTTCTCTCTGCTAACCTGAAGCTTTTATAGGCGCACCGGCGCCTTTTGTCTCCTTCATTCATGTTCTCCCTTGGTTTGTTCCCCGTCCATACGGGACTTATGTTAAATAAAAAATATATATACATGTTTGTGCAACTAAAGGGAACCCCAGACCACATTTAAACTACACCACTATCTTTATAGACTAGTTCATTCCTTCATATTGTGAAAACACCTGCCTTGAATTCTAACCAGAAGATAAGACCTAGTTTTGATCACTAACATTCCAGTCTGAGCATACTAAAGGAACATGCTGACCACAAACTTTTGCAATTTTGTATTCATATTTAACAAAAAAAAGGCTTATTTAAATGTTTTTGTTTTATATAGTACTTTTTACAGTTGACAAAAAAAATGCAAATATCAGTGGCTGTATTTTTCCTAAATTAGAGGTGTCTTTTCCCTCACTTTCAACTCTTCATGGTTTCTTTCAACAAGATATCTGTCCATTTAGAATGTGTAAATTATCACAACTCAATATTAGTTACATTAATGACATAGTATAGAAAATGATATAACCACGTAATGAAAATACACGTAGCAATGACAGATATAGTAGTGTTAGCTTAGTGTTCTAAGGAAGAAATAGTATTAAAAAAAAAAAACAATTGTACATTAAAAATTTCAATCATGAAAAAGAAAGAAAACAAATGAATATTGTACAGCACACAGGAATCTGGTACTGCAAAAAAAACACATAGATTTTTACCTGTAATAAAATGACTGTATCCAGAGATACTTGCAATCCTCCACACACCCAAAATTGTGGAGGGGCATCTCTCAAGAGGAAGTAAACAGTCTTAAAGATATCTCCACAAAGCCACATTATTACCATCGTGAGGCTAAAAAGTGAATAAACAATTAAATATTAGTAATGGTAGCAAAAACAAATAAAACCTAATACCAAGTTATAAAGATAAGACAGGTTATAAAATGACATGACAAACAGTTCACTATCTAAATGGAAACAAAAATATTATGATATATTTTCAGTTAAATGAAACAATTGAAATAAAAGTAATATATCTACCTACAGTTGGGTGACTTTGTAGTTTTAATAAATTTGGATAAAAGCCGCCTTTGAATGCACAAACCCAAATATATTCAGTAAATACTATTTTGCATTAAGTTGAGGTATAGACAAGAAAAATTCACTGTACTACAGTTGTTTCAAACACCGATTATTAATATTATCGTTTCATCAATCAGTTCAATGATAAATATATATTTGATTTTATTGGTTTAAATACAATAGCCTGATTTTGAAATTAATTTAATAACTATTATTGAAAAGTTACTTAACAGAAAATGACTTTTGCAGTTTGTTTAAGGTGAGTGAGATTTTATCGTTTGTCGGTTGCTTACAAAATGAACATTCATAAAAAAACAATCACTTCAAAAAAGTTCAGTAAATATTTAATTGTTTAAAACAACTAACCAAATACTTAAATGATTCCTTTTCTCCTCAAACCATTCAATAATGAAATTGTAAGAAAACAGTATGCCTATTGGTGGCGATGAGGTTCGCAACCCATCACACCGCGTCTCCCGCGGAGCGAAAAGAGAAGGATGGAGTGCCGCATCAGTAAAAGTGTGACAGTCCATTCATTCTGCCTACCCTTTCGGGGAGACGGCGTGATGGTTAGTTAGTTAGTTAGTCAGTACACATCTTTTTATTTATAATAAAAAGAAAATAAGTAGATTAAACAGTAAAAAAAAAGAAATGCTGATAACATAAAAAATTTGGGAAAACTACAGCATGTTTACTAAACAAAATATTAAATAATTGTTTGAGTACCTCATCCCTTCTGTACTTTTATTCTGGTGGTTCTTTGAAATTTGAGGGGCGCCGATCATGGCTTCTGTAAACACGGCCAAAAAGCCGATGGTCTCTACAAATGCTGACACTTCTATTAGCAAGTAAGTTACTCCAGCACCGATCACAGAGAACACCAGCATACAGTCTACGTAGCTCTGGAAGTCGGTCCATGCCCAGAAATACTTCCTTTCCATATCTGTAAACCAAAATAAACATGTAAAAGAGGTTTATCCGATGTTTAATCAAATAGAAAGGAGCATTGAAATTAAAAAAGATATATTTTAGATCCCAAAAAAAAGTATTATTTAGAAAATCCCATTGGGGCGACTCCGTCTAAAGGCACTGAAATCACAATTTATCAAAAATATTATCTGATTTATGTGTTTTTTTTTAGGTATTTAAGTTTTGATACAGTACAATTTTAATAACTAAAAAGGAGAAAATCATTCAATAGGATTAAACGAAAACACATATCAGGTATAAATTCAATGTATTATAAAATAAATATATTAACTATGTTATTTAAAAAAAAAGTTATTAGACATGTGCAAATTCGTTTTTTTTATTAAAAAAAGCACTATTTATTCCTTTTTGCAGTAATGAGGTTGGCTGAGAATTATGTATTTATAAATCATGCAATATCAGCCATTAAAAGGACATGCAGTGAATTCAGGCAGCCATAAATTAATATAAATTTATTAGAAGTTTGAATTTTCTGGTTAGTGGTTCCATAGGGAAAATTATTTAAAAAAATAAGTTCATTGTACATAAATTAAACCATAAATTGTACTGTGAAAGACCAAAAATATATTTAAATTGTTATATGTAAACTAAAGTAGCATAAAAACGACTTACATATGATTAATGCGAATGAAAACGTAAATTTTCTATAAGTTTCATTATATTTTATGAGAATGACATGTTTCGCCCTTCTAAGGCATCATCAAATGTATAATCCCATAAAATATAATAAAACTTCTAGAAAAATGACATTTTCATTCGTATTAATTATTTAATAAGGAGTTTAACATCATTGTTCAAGAAACAATAAATGACTTACGTATGATTGAATTAAATTAATCAAATAAATATGAAATTTGTTCTCTTTACCCTTTCCCATCTATTTTCGACTGCTGTTTTGATAAAATACATATGCTACTCATTCCAATACATTCATAAAACAAATTTTATTTAACACACAATAAAAATAAAAATAAAAACTTTCACCAGTTTACCTGAAATGTAAATGTTAGACGACTAAAGTATTGAATATATAAATAAAAATAAACACAATGATAAGTCATGCTGCGATAAGAAGTGATTAGGTATTAAACATGTGTAATAGAAATGGAATAAATTGCCAGATAAATTGAATTATCTACTTCACACAAGCGGAGAACACCGTCTAGATGGACCGAGATGCAACGAAGGAAGCGGGAGGGAAACAGTTAGAGTGACCAGAGAACCAGAGAGAGCATCTCACCGTAGAAGCGATGAGCATTGTGCCTGACGGGCGCCCCATTCTCTCTCCTCTCACTCAGCCACCGAGCCACATCTTCCGATTGCGCTGAACATCCGACATTAACATCATATAAAATACAAATAGGTCAGAGAGAGGTACAGAATCAGTAAATGACTAGAGAGAGTAAGAAGATATTAGATTCAAGATTATGTACACTTGCATGTGGCAGTATGGAACACATATGTAAGGAGATGGAACCGTACCTGTAAAAATGCGCTCGCGGGCTCTAATTATTTGATTTTTCTTTCTAACAGACACACACAAATGTATCATAGCAAACATTGTAAGATTCATTATCACACTCTGAATCAAAAGAGGAATTTCATAGCGCTTTCCAAACCTGTAATGTAATACAATATTGCGTTATTACTTTTGTAAAATATTCCAAGCAGAAACCAGATAGATATAATATGCTTGCATAATAAAACTATTCAGAATACGTTCATATGATTAACATACCAAAAAAAAACTAATTTTAGATAAACTTAGGCGTAAACACTCTGGAATTCCACAATGACGAATTTTTTATGTATTAAAATATTGTTTTTTCCACATTTGAGTATATTTTTCTCGACATGTTTCGAGGTTCTCCCGTTGATGAAGGTGTAAGCCTTCGAAACATGTCGAGAAAAATAAACTCAAACATAAAAATTTTGGAATCAGAAAACGTTTAATCACAATATATTAAATTTGAATAAAGTAATACTTGATATGTAACATGGCTTGATTCCATATTTTGCAACTTGTAATTAATAAATGATAATATTTTATTGAAATAAAATACAATCCCTAAAAGTACAAGATAAACACATTTTGAATAGATAAACAAAAAAAAAAAAAAAAAATTAAGAAAATCTTCGTCAATGTAAATAATTATATTTGTTCAGTTGTTATGATAGGCAAAGGCAAATACCATTTATTGTGAAGCAACATTCAACTGTATAATAGCTTGATATCATTCAGAAATAATAATGCTGATAAAAAAATAAAAAGCTAGCAAATATAAGATTTAGAAATAATTGTTTCATTCAAACATGGGTCGAAGGAGGTTATCGTTATTTTATTATCTGTATTTGATATTTTTAATGGTTTGGCACATTTTTAAGACAAAAGATAAAGTTTTGAAATTTTATATTTATGCAACAAGTTAAATATGAGAAATTTTGTGTTTTCATTCAAATATAGATTTATTTCATTTATTTTAAGGGGAATTATTAATACATAATTAAACAAAGAAATTAAAACAAATAATTGTTGAAAGGTAAATGAGATATTAGATAGAGTATAATAAACTTACCAAAATAGTATTCTTAGTGTGTTTGCTACTAGCAGAGCAAGACATACGTAGAGTGAGAAGCCTTCCGCATCCTGAGTTTGCTTGATTTGCCTATATTGCGGGATATAAGGAGTAACTCCACCGATGACCATAGCACCGGCTGCGCCCCAACCCACCAGATGGCCCACCGTCAAACCCAGCTCATCAGATATAATCCAATCCATTTTATTGTTTGCTAGATACCCGCTATCCAAGTAGCCGTACACTTCCGCGAGTATTTGATATGTTGTGCCTCAAACTTATCAATGGCATTTTTACTGTGTTTTGAAAAACATTGACCCTAATTTGACAATTGATTAAAACCAGAAATGTCACCAGAATGAACTTATGAAGTTGTCACTATGGCATTCGATTAAGTTTTGTTGGTTACCGTGCTAAACACAACAGCTGTTGAGCTAACTTCAGATTGTTCGAAAAAGCAACAAATGATGTTGAATTTTTTATTTTATTTTATGTCGTGTTTTGCGCAATCCATGGATTCGTAATTTGGCGAATGAAATTTATGCGATTGCGGTATACATTGGGAATATTATTTACGGGAATATTATTTAAGACCCGCGTGAAATAAAACCATAATTTGTTGTTAATTGCAACGCTATTGGAATATTTGTGCAATAAATTCACTTATATTTGAGAAGAAAGCGAATAAAACCGGTATGTTACAAAATGTCAAACAGTTTTTAGGTAATAATGTGGTGATAACGGTGTTTTTATTTCATTTGCTCTGTACATAATCTAAAGTAATGAATAAAAATGTTGCTGAATATATCATTCTTCATTTTTTATATCAAACTTGTTTGTAAAGTGATATTAATTTCTTTTCCTTTTCACCAGTTTGACAGTTTAGGTTATGTTTTAACTCCAAAACAATAATATTACCCAAGAATTGTGTATTCTCAATATTATAATAAAATATATTTTTTCAGAAACAATATAATGTCGACTATTTCAAAATTTGGACCTTTTATAAGATACCAAATAAATATATTTGAGAGGAAGATCATTCCAGGGATCAATGCTAATCTGGTAGGAAGAAGATGTTTTTCCGAAAGGAAGAATCAAACTGCTATGTCGAAAGCAAATCCTTCATCAGACGTATCTACGGATGTGCGTCCGCTGGGTGAGAAGATTAAAGAAACCACTAAAACAGCTTCTTATATGGGAGTGATCCTCATAGGGGCAGGTGTAACCGGGATTATATTTTATTATGTCTTCCGAGAACTGTTCTCTAGTAAAAGCCCAAATAGCATTTATTCAGCTGCCCTTAAAAGATGCATCGAGGTAAATTAAATTTGCTATTTATTAGAAGTAGTGAGCTCTTAATAAGAAAACTAATATTTAAATTTTACAGATCTTTACTTAGATTAAAATATTAGGTCCTTACATATGAAATTGACGTTTTGCCGTACTGGCAACTTTGATCTCAAATATCTTCTCTTTGGTTAGGAATTCCAAATTCAAATTTATACAGCTATTTACTCAAGTATTTGTGTTTCGAAAATTATAATTCATTTGTTTTTTCCTCAATTGTTTTTTTTCTTTGCGTCACTCAGTTTACAAAATGGAAAACTTGAAATATCGCGTTATTTACGAGTACGAGTTCCACCGTGGCACCAGTGCTGCAGAAACGGCTCGAAGGATTAATGATGTGTATGGCGACGGTGCCGCAAAAGAAAACACAGTGCGTTTTTGGTTCCAACGTTTTCGTTCTGGAAATTTCGACCTGCAGAACAAGCCCCGTGGACGGCCGGAGACCAAAGTTGATAATGAAGAATTGAAGGCTATTGTGGAAGCGGATCCATCGCAAACCACGTCCGAGTTAGCTGCAGGCTGCGGTGTTAGTGATAAAACTGTTTTAATCCGCTTGAAGCAAATTGGGAAGGTGAAAAAGCTTGAATGGTGGGTACCTCACGAATTGAGTGAAGCAAATCAACAAACGCGCGTTGACTGCTGCGTTGCATTACTCAACCGGCACAATAATGAAGGGATTTTGAATCGAATCATTACCTGTGATGCAAAGTGGATCCTGTATGATAATCGAAAGCGCTCATCGCAATGGCTGAACCCTGCCGAACCAGCCAAGCCATGCCCCAAGCGAAAATTGACTCCAAAAAAGTTACTTGTGAGCGTTTGGTGGACTAGTGCTGGTGTCGTTCACTACAGCTTTCTTAAATCTGGCCAGAAGATTACGGCAGATGTCTATTGTCAGCAACTGCAAACCATGACGGAAAAGCTAGCTGCTAAACAACCGAGGCTGGTTAATCGCTCTAGGCCACTGCTGCTTCATGATAACGCTAGACCACACACTGCACAACAGACGGCTACCAAATTAGAAGAGCTTGTCTAAGACATCCACCGTACTCTCCGGATCTTGCCCCAACAGATTACTATTTTTTTCGAAATTTGGATAACTTCTTGCAAGGAAAAAAATTCAACTCCGATGGGGCTGTCCAAACCGACTTCAAAGATTATATTGATTCCCGTCCGAATGTTTTTTTTAGTAAAGGGATTGATGAACTACCTATGAGATGGCAAAAGTGCATAGATAGCAATGGTACATACTTTGATTAAATAAATATATTATATTTAAAAAAAATCAACTTTATGTTCCTCCCATACAAAACGCCAATTTCATATGTAAGGACCTAATATATGTCATTTTTGCAATGTCCTATAATGACAGGTCATAAGTCCTGTAAACACCTTGATCATCCATGTTCAGTTTCCAGTTTGCGTCTTCGTCTCTATTGAGATACAATTAAAAAAAAAAAAAAAAAATCCTATATAATTGTTAATGATTTTTTTGATGGTTTAAATTTTGATACTGTATTAAAACTGTTGGATTGAAGCACGGTTTTTTCCTCTTTTGAGTTTATTATTCTCGACATGTTTCGAAGGTTTTAGATCTTCATTATGGGGAGAAGGATATAAATTTATTAGGTTATTTAATTATTACATTTATGTGCATTTGTTCCAATGTCAATTTGAATAATTTATTTGATAAAATTTTGAAGTTCTTGCTGGAATTGGATTGTTTTAAGTGCCTAATTACAGTTAATTTAAAAAAACGGTGGATACGTGGAATACTAATTAAATAAACACAAAAGTCCGGATCGTCCAGCTGACAACATGTGCACCATCTAAAAGAACATTATGTGTTATATTATTTTATATCATTGTATTTTATATAATTTCTTTTAGATTTATTTTGTGGACGTTGGACGATCGAAATGTGCACGGGAGATGCATATTGGTGGCGATGAGGTTCGCAACCCATCACACCGCGTATCCTGCGGGGGCAAAAAGAAAAGGATGGAGTGCCGCATCGGTTAAAGTGTGGCAGTCCATTCTTTCTGCCTACCCCTTCGGAGAGACCGCATGATGGTTAGTTATTTACCGGTGGGAAGAGCAATCAGTCCGCTGAAAGCGGTCTCCTCGGAGATCGACGTCTTTCATATTAGTGAAGGTACGTTCAGGGCTAATGCATTCCTGGTATTATGTTGTATTTTTATAATATTTTACCTGTACTCAATAGATGCCTTAAACATTTTGCGGTTTGTAATGTCTTTTGAGTTAATAAACTGATTTGATTTGATTTGATTTATTTAGTTAGCTAGTTAATTATGAGAGAAATAAAGTTAAAAGTGGAATAAAGTGTTTTAATTCAGTAAAATAATCGTTATGTTGAATTCCATATTGTCAACAGCTCTTATTTTATCAAAAATATCTTAGGTTATAATAAATTTATCAAATATATTTATATGTACTTACATTATTTTACTTGTAGTGTAAATTTATAAAACAATATTTTATCTTATTAATTGTAATGCCACTGATTAATAGAAATATTAACCATTTAGCTGGATATCGTAAAATTAACTCAACTAGGTAAAACAATAGCAAGTTGCATGATTGTACAACTTTAACCCTATTTAATTTGATTTGTCGTGCTTTACATTTCAGGATCCATATGTTTCTGATTCCCTGGGGGCCCCTATTAAAGGTTATGGGGAAGAGACGACACGGAGGCGTAGGACACGAGTCAGTCACGCATTCTATCAGCGCGATGGGGTCAACTGTGTTAGAATGCAATTTTATGTTAAGGGCACAAGGAATGAAGGGACCGTTCAACTGGATATGAAAGAAGTAATTATTTTATTGTAAAATTTGATAGAATGAATCATTCTCACGCGTTAATTAATTATTTTTTTGTAAGTGAAACAAAAAAATTTATCTAATATGCTAACATTTTTCAAAAGTGTTTTTATGGGTAATCCTACTTTTTTTTGGCTACTGTAATATGTTAATGCATCACATATGGTGATTTAAATTTTTTTTAAAATTATTATATTAACTGCCATATGCATATTAACGTACGTGGTACGCACAATTCGACTGTACTATTCTACAAACCGTTAGGATACGCGCGTGTGCCAACAGCACTTGAGTACAAGTATGATAGTTTAACAAGGGGTAGGCGAAGTGTGCGGTCGAGTTTTTGACGTTTCACAATTTTTGTTTATTTTTATATATAATTAAATAAATTAATAAAAAACGTGATTTTTTGCATGTTTCTCGAAAAGTTACCTGGAGGTTGGGCGGTTAAACTGCAGATTTACTTTAATATAATTAATATATTTACTTCTTCTTCGATGGCCCTACAGCCCATATAGAGCCTTAGCCTCCAGTATTCTTCGCCCCCAACTCCTGTCTTCCGCTTCGACCCTTCAATCTGACACTCGTAACAATTTTGCCCCATCTCTCCCAACTTCATCCTCCCATCGCAGCCTTGGTCGTCCAATTGGTCTTCTACCACCTGGGTGCCACTCCAGCAATCTTTTTGGGGTTCGCGATGACGGCATCCTCTGCACGTGACCGGCCCATCTCAGTCTATTCAGTCTGACCTGTGTGGAGAGACTGGGAGCTTTGTAAATATGGTAGAGCTCGTCATTATGCTGCACTCTCCAGCCTTCACCGTCATTCACAGGTCCCAGAATTCTGGGCAGCACCCTTCTCTCAAAAGTATCCAGTCGTTCTGCGGATTTCGCTGTCATTGCCCACGCCTCACATCCATAGGTCACTACTGTTCGGATGATTGTTTTATACAGGTTGATTTTGATTTTCCAGTGTACGTTTCTTGATTGTAGTTGAGAGAAGAATGATAGATCATATATTTAGCACTCCTTAATTCTTAGAATGCTAAATTATGATATACTGTTGTTCGCAAAACCATTGAGATTGCTGAGCTGACGACTGTCATCGCTTAAAAGATAACTAAAATAGTAAATGCTCGAATTTAAATACTTTCTGTGTGACAATTGGTGAATTTCACTTGCACGCTTGTACGAACAAGCAGAAGAGAAAAAGTTAGCGCAAATTCGGTCTGCGAGTTGTCCACAACGAAGTACATATTTAAAAAAAAATTGTTATCGGTGGTAGTGTTTCTTATAAGTATTTTGATAAACGTCATAGCAACAGCCAATAGGTTAATATTTGCGTAGCCTTTCGCCATCTCCTTAATTTATTGTTGAAATATCCATACATACCTTCTAAATATTAAACATTTTCAAACTCATTATGTTGACTCCGCCCAATTTATGAGTGATAATTTATCATATCTGTGATACATTATATATTTCTTTTAAAAATCATGTCTGTATTTTGTGTATCTATTTCATACAGATTGTACATCATTATCTAAGCCAGGTTATGTAATTTGAAGATTATCTAACAGGTGTAAGATCAATGATAACATTTTAGTTTTATCCTAATTTTTTTACTTTATTTTCCAGAGTGATAACGGAAAATTTGAGTATCGTTACTTGTTCGTGCAACTGAATGACTATTCTCGGAGAGTCATCATAATTGAAGATAACCGTTCTATAGTCGATAAAAAACCTTTCAACATGGACCAGTTACAATCCCTTCCTACTATTATGTAAATATTGACATCTAATATTGATGAAAACTTTTATGGAAGTGGCATGTTTCGCCTTGCTAGGGCATTATTACATTTGGTGAGAATCGAGTGCGTATCTGTTTATGTTTCACCGGAGCAGATATTAATAATTTAAGTGTTTTAATTATACATTGGTTGTCTTAAGGTCAAATATAAAGGGAATAAGGGAAGGATAAGGGAAATATGTGAGGTCGAAAATGTCGTTAGATGGGGGAGGCAATGGAGAAGATGTATGCACGCGTGAGAATAATGGATCCATCTAGACTCCCTCCCATTGTGTTGCACGGTTAACCCAAAGGTAGACAACCCCTAGGCCGACCATCAAGAGACAAAATGTTTATTATTGTTAGCATTATACAATATAATTAAAACACTTCAATTTTCTCTATTATCATATTCTGCTTTATTAACATGGATATATAAACATGTAAACATTTATTTTTTGCAACATTTGATAATTCCCTAGCAGGTGAAAAATCTCACTTCCATAAAACATAATAAAAACTCTAGAAAACTGTTATTTCTTCAATATAGGGTATTTAATACGGAGTTTTAACAATTGTTTATGAAACAATACATTGAATGATAACCTTTAATTATTTAGCCATCCTTTTCCAGCATTGAAGTAATTCAGTTTGAACGTTATGATGGATTAATCAAAGTGTTGAATTGTATCACATTAGTACATCTCATATTAGACTTCTATTATATTTATTGATGAAATCAACTGTTATTTACCAGTGGATGAAAAAAATGTGTAGTTTTATTTGCATTTATTCATCGTATCACACTCTTTGCCATGTTTTTCA
The DNA here is from genome assembly GCA_022606425.2 of Lepidostoma basale. NCBI lineage: Eukaryota > Metazoa > Arthropoda > Insecta > Trichoptera > Lepidostomatidae > Lepidostoma > Lepidostoma basale. The sequence goes on along the minus strand of JAHDVF020000857.1, from coordinate 2,210,570 downwards.
TTATGATTTTTTATGTACTGTTAAGACTGACTTGGATGATGTGATTTTTGATATCTTGTTTTAAATATTTGACTTTTAAGTTCAATTTCATTGTGCATGTAATCATATTTTTACAAACTCATTTCATTCACATGGTTCATGAACACAGATAGGCTCTACTTTTGTACTCTAAAACTGGTCTAAATCTTACTTTTTTTATTAAATACAAAAATATTCAATGAATACTTGTAAAAAAAATCAACTAGTATTGTTTTGGAAATGCACATAGTGTGAAATATTTCTTGATATGAAGGTACCTTACACATTCATTTGTGAATTAATAGGTAACTGTTGTTTAAGGATATCTTAATGTTAATAGATAAAAAAATGTATTCTGTTTGTACAAAAGTTGTAAATATTTGTTAATTTTGCTGTAAATAAATCATTTCAATAAATATAAATGAATAATTATTATTTATTTGTCATATTATTTGTACATTCAGTAAAAAAGGCTAAGTAAGGTGAAACAAAGGGGTCTCTGCACCATGGAGAAATAGTTTTCATATGTAATTTTGGGTTGAAAAAAAATAAGTGGAGGAAGGCCAAGGAAGATATAGCATGACCAAATTAATCAAATACTGAAAGGTGGCCATGTTCGAAGTAGGAACAATCGACGAGTGTGCTTGTCGCGGTGTGTGAATGCAGAAGAGCGCGAGGTTATGTCAGAATAGAACAGTTTGGTGGTCCATCCTCTCTGCCTACCCGTCCGGAGAAACGGTGTGATGGTTATTTAGTTAGTTAAAAGACCCCATTGTTATACAATATAGGATATACTATTAAAAATGACCTTCGTGGCAGAGTGGTAAGAGCTCTGACTTCCATACCGAAGGTCCCGGGTTCGATTCCCGGCGATGGCAGTGTGTCACACTGTCTTTGGTCTGGTGTAGAATTCACGTGACAATAAAATGACGATACCTTGGCTACCTATCACAGGTCACAAGAATCAATATAATAGCTCAAAAAAATAATTTGTATACAGTTATTGGATTCAAATGACCTGTACATAAAAAAAAAAAAACTTTTTTTTTATTAGTTATTTATTTTTAAAGGATTCCTTCCAGGGTATGTTAACCCAAGCTGGCAGAACACGATTTGTAAACACATATATTTTAATCTTTAATAATATCCAATAAAATAATACTGCGATTGACAAATACTGCTGCCAGGAGTACTTGAGTTCTTGCCACACACCGGGTCGATATCGCAATGGGACTTCAGGTATGGCAATGGAGATAGAAATTTCATGTTCTGAAGTTGCTCCATATTTTGTATGCGTATACACATTTGACAAGACAGTTGAAACTAAAAATAAATGGTATAATGACAATGATTAGTAAAAACATTTTTTATTAAATAGAAAATTATCAGTGATTCTACAATGAACTTAAAAAAATGGAGGAAGATGTCAGGTGAAATATGAGGGTATTATTTGCAAACCCGGCAAACTCCAGCAACAATCAAAAGTGAGATATGAATTGTGTCTTATTCATAATACATTTGCACACAATTTATATTGATTTTTAGTTTCAAATTCGGCTTCATTCTGAAGAATTTTGCTATTAAAACATAGGGTTTGTTGCAAACATGGCAACCTCCACTTGAGTGTTGCAAAGCTGATAAAACTCCAAAATGAAATTCATTATTTTACATTAATTATCAACATAATGATGATTATTTCATGGCTGACTACTTTTAAAATACTAACTGGTTGAGATGAAAAAAATAAATATCCTAAAAAAAGCGCATTTTATTAGCGTATCAGTTTTTTGCGATTTACTTAAAACATCTAATGATGGAGTTTGCCAGGTTTGCAACTAATACCCTCTTATTGCCATTTAAGGCATAATAAAGAACATTTTGTGTTAAATTATTTTTATTTTGTTATTTTATTTTATATCATTGTATTTTATATTATTTGTTTTAGATTTATTTTGTGGGTGTCGGACGATCGAAGTGTGCGCGGGAGATGCCTATTGGTGGTGATGAGGTTCGCAACCCATCACACCACGTCTCCCGCGGAGCGAAAAGAGAAGGATGGAGTGCCGCATCAGTAAAAGTGTGACAGTCCATTCTTTCTGCCTGCCTTTCGGGGAGACGGCGTGATGGTTAGTTAGTTAGTTAGTTAGTTAATAATTTAAAAAAAAAAAATTTCTTAAGTAAGCAAGTCTTAATAAAAAGTAAAACATTAATTTAAAACTATTTTTTACCATTTCTTCTGGAGTAACTGTATAAGAATTTTTCCATCCAATCACTTGAGTTGATATCTTGTGGAAAAACTGTATCATTATATCTGATATCCTTGTAGTTGTACCTGCAAGGGAGTGGAAACGCTTGAACTAATTCCAATTTTGCAGTGATGAATAACTTTGACATTGGAAAACCAAAACTTTTATCTATTGCAGCGAGACTCTCCATTTGTAACAGACAAGGATCCTGAAAGAAACATCAATATTTTTTAAACATTCTGTTGACATAATTTTTGTCCCTGAGAGCCATAAAGTATTAAGTGATCCAAAACAATAAAATGGCGATAGGTTAGCTACCTACACATGTCACGAGAATCAATATAATTGGTTAAAATGACCTGTTGTATAAAAAAAAGTTGAGTTTTCATCAACATAATTTCTAGCACATAGTATACATAGTAACTAATTAACTAACCATCACGCCGTCTCTCCGAAGGGGAAGGCAGAAAGAATGGACGGCCACACTGTTCTTTTCTGACATATTTCTACCAATGCCTTAACATTCATACATCCTGCCATGCACACACGTTGATTTCTCGGAGTCCTCAGGTGGCTAACATTTAATATTTGATTGATTTGTTTGTGCCACATTTTCATCGGGCTTCTTCTATTTCTAGTTCTGTTTACGTCGTTTATATATATGTACTTTCTATACTATTCTCTTTTCATTAATTCTATCAATGTGTCCAAACCTTCTCAATGATTTTTAATTATTATTTTGTTTATAACACTTATTTGCACTGCAATCACTTCTTATATTTGCATTTGAGACTTTATCATATACAGATTTACTACACATTTTTCTAAGAGACTTGATTTCTACTGCATTTATTCTACATGCATTCTTCTTTTACCAGTTCCATGCTTCACTTCCATGCATAGGGGTCAGTACAAGAACTCCATTGTGCACTGTCATCTTAGCTTTTTTGGAAAGACTTTTGTTTGTGATGACAACTTTATTAGTATAGTATATTTTGTTTAAAATATACAGTATAATGAGAAGTAAGCGTTTTGACAGACAATCGCCCTGGATAGAATCATAACATAATAAAAAAATTACTTGACCATCATAACTTATTTTAGCCAAAAATTCATTTAATACTTTATGACTCTTAGGTACAGATTTATGCAAGGTTTACTTTTTTTTAAATATTCATACCTGAAGCTTGACATCTAGGAGTAAAAACAGCTTAATGGAATGAATGCTTTTATGGCGAGGATTATTTATTTTCATTGAAAAATGAATTTCATCGATTTTATTATCGTCATTGTAGTCTTCTTCTCTTACCTAAAAAGTACATATCTTATTTCAGATGTTTAATAAAAAATAAATAGTTTTTATTTCAAAAGTAAAAAAAATTATAAATGAAAATTTTCTGCAACATAATAATTTTACATGGGGAAGGCACGATGTAGTTAGTTGACTTTGGGATGGAATTTTGTAGGATTGTATTACCCCCTAAGAGTCATCTATAGTCAAAGTTAGAAATCGCAATAGCCAGCCAGTTTATAGAAAAAGGCCTTCAAAGTTTCCACTTTTACTTATTATATTAGAAATTTCATCACTAGCTTTCTACATTTAAGTGACTGAGCAGATAACTTTCCTTCCTTCTCTATCCTGCTGGCCGGATGAATCCCCGGTTCAAATCCCTCTTCATATTTTTTTTTTGGAAATTCTTGTACATTTGCAATAATGAAAACTTTAAAAGCTTTTTTATAGAAATTGGCTGATTATTGCGTTTTCTTATCATGACTACAGATGACTCTCGTACTACAATCTTAAAATATCCCATCCCGAAGTCAATTTTCTATATTGTACCCTCCCCTTATTAGTGCGTTTGTTTCTTATTTATTATTTCTTGAACAATGATGTAAAACTCCATGTTAAACAATTAATACGAATGAAAACATCTGTTTTCTAGAAGTTTTATTATTATTTATGGAAATGACATGTTTTGCCATTCTAAGGCATTATTACATTTGATAATGCCTTAGAAATGTGAAACTTCATTAATTCCCATAAATGTTAATAAAGTGTTTGTTTCTAACTAACTAACCATCACGCTGTCTCCATAAAAGGGTAGGCAGAAAGAATGGACTGTCGCACTTTAATCGATGCGGCACTCCATCCTTCTCTTTTCGCCCCCGCGAGAGACGCAGTGTGATGGGTTGCGAACCTCATCGCCACCAATAGGCATCTCCCGCGGACACTTTGACCGTCATGTCCTTCAGACCGTCACGTCAAAATACAATGATATGAAATAAATTGTTTTGGTCAATTTGATTATATTGGTACCATTTAAGTATTTATTCGAGAAGTTTGTTTCTTATATTATAAATCTATAATGACTAGATGAAGCAATGAAAAAAGTAACCTTAATATAATGACAATTCTCTTCTGGTAAATTTGCATCCAAATATGTTATATTTTGGGTATTAATGCAGCTGATAACATGTTCAACATCATCTGTCTCGGCCACGAACATATATTGATATTTGAAATGAACATCAGGTTGTTCAAAATACACATAATTCTTTAACCAAAATCCTGTTGATCATAAACTATATTAATTTAAGTAAGAAAGAAAATAATGAGATGAGACAGTAGCAATGTTCAGGATACTTAAACATTTCTTTAATGAATTAAAACACTGCTTTTTTTACTTTTGAATTTATTTTTCTTGACTTGTTTGACAAGAAAAATAAACTCAAAAGTGAAAAAAAAAGTTTTAATTAATAAAAAATCATCATTATAGATTTTCACACCGTTAAGGCCTTAAGTTTATTAGCTATCAGATTGGTGATGTCAAAGGTAACAAAAGTTATATAAATTATTGAATTTTTACCTCTACTTCTATAAGCAACGATAAGTGGAAAAATTATGGCAATTGCTGTGGATAATACAATAAAAAATGTTGCCTTGGAGCACAGAGTACTTTTATATTTAATTGAAGCATTGTAACTAAATATTTCGAAAAGAACCATTTCAAAAACTATTAAACACTAAATGCAATAACCAGAAGAATACTTTATAACTTATTTCTAATCATTGTGTCTTTGTAATTGTCAACAGACAAACATGTTTACAAATTGGTTACTAGGCAACCGCGAACTAAAACACTACCAACCTTATGGGTTGAATTGAAGTAATATGATACCACATTGAAAGAAATATTGGTACCATTTAAGTATTTATTCGAGAAGACAATTAGCTTTGGATTATATTAATGTTTTTACAACAGTTTTAGAGATGTAAAAAAAATAATTATATAGTGGAAAAAATATTGTATTACAGACATTAATTGTTGCTATTGAATTTTTTCGTAATAGTTCGTTGTATTTTATTTTTATTTTTATTTATTTGACACATTCACCGTGGAGTGTTGTGTGTCATAAAAGTAATAATACATTAAGGTTACATATTTATATACAAACAATTAGTACATATAAAAATAACATCATTGACTAACATAATTGAACAGTTTAAATTCTCAAATATTTATTATATTCTTAATAATTATGTGAAAGAAGAATAATGAAAACTAACTAACAGATTAATTACATTATAAAATCGTGAAATTCCTATAATTTTAAATTATTAACAGAGAGAAAATGATTTAATGATATGATTACAAACAAATGAACAATATAACCAAAATCTTTCCAGTCCATTCAAAATCTAAATGTAAATTGTGATATGATTAGAGAAAATGAAAATTGTGAGCTAACATTTTAGCAATTAATAATTTTTTTGGTATTAGCGAGGACGTCAGCGTATTTTTTTTAGATTTGCATTGTATAAGGAATCCAGAACCCTAAAAAAATTATGTTTAACGATTTATGGCGAAGAAGTGTCGGCACACTGAGCCTGTGATGGTTGGATGGTATCGTGGCAGACTGTCGGGCCATGGGGTAGCAAAACTGGAAGATGGGAGCCAGAGACAGAACAGGATGGAGACGTTTATTGAAGATCCACCGAGGTTTGTAACGCCGAGGATGATGATGTTTCGTATAAAACAAGTTATTTTTTGATGCTAAAGCAAAATATGTTTCTCTTGTTAAAGTTTTATTATCCAGACTAAAAGTAAGTCATGCTTCTAGCTACGAACAATGGTTTACCCCTCTCCCCGTACCCGCGCCTAACCAACTATCGTGTGGCTACTGTTTGAAAGTGTTAAAGATTTTTGACCACCAAGGCAAAGGCAGGGGTCGTATCATATTATACAAGGCATTGTTTTACAGATTTACAAATATTACAATAGTATATTATTGGATTACCCTTTAGAATAATTAAGAATTGAAATTACATGAAGTGTAAAGGGGTAAGGAACATACCTTTACGCGTGATGTTATTAAAACTATTGTATAATACCCGGAGCTTCTATAAACGACAAAGTCGTCCAAACCTTCCACCGCAATAGCGAAAGAAGAGATTTAATATATTTTAAGGCTACGAAGGTACGAAGAAGAATAAGATATGGTTAGCCAATCGAAAAACATTTTTTCCGTAGCATTCCATTAAATATGAAAGCTATATTGAAAATATCGGGTTACCAGGAAGTATTAAAACCATGTACTTGGTAAGTGCATTGACTGCCACCCCAAAGGTTCCGGGTTCGATTCCCGGCGAGGGCAGTGTGATTGTCAATGTCTTTGGTCTGGTGTAGAATTCACGTGACAATAAAATGGCGATAGATTAGCTATCTATCACATGTCACGAGAATCACTATGATAGCTTTAATAATCTTTACATCGATTTGGCTCATGCTGTCATGATGTAAAGAGCGATTCAACAATTAAAAAAGATCAATAAATAAATAAATATTCTTGTTAGTGTATTGGGCAGAACGTGTACATTATATACAATATTCATTGCGTACACCATCTTCTTTTTTCCTTTAAGACCTTCGGTCTATTCCTGTAGTTTCATGCTGGCCTCTATTGGGAAGTCGACTCCCAGCTACCCCTCCATCTCTTTGTCGGTCTTCCAGGGGGACGGTAGCCAACAGGAATCTGACATCCTGCGTGGATGGGGGGCGGGCCTAGGGATTGTTTGAGCGAAGCTGACGAAGGGACGCCGCTGCGTCCTATAACAGCTTCGAGTAAGCGGCGGGTAACCTTCTATGTCTTTATTTAACTGTAAGTTTGTTCATTTGTATGTGTATTAACCAGCGGTGGTACTCCCATAGAAGCCCAGAAGCTCGGCTTGCGTAAGAAATTTTGAATCAAAACCTCTTCTGGCTTACAGAGGTTCAGCTCTTGTGGCTATTCCTCTTACGTCTGATGGGAACATTGTTGGAAGGTGATTTGTAAGGTTGTTGGTTTATGCGGGGGCATGATTACTTAGATTTGGGGGTTTTGATTCAAAATTTCTTACGCAAACCGAGCTTCTGGGCTTCTATGGAAGTACCGCCACTGGTATTAACAATCACTGTATGTTACCATTATAAAAATAATAGCCAACGAGAGCAGATACCTTGATTTTTTAAAAATGATTTGATTGCATGTCGTCCAAAATGCGGTCTGGTCTGCTACAAGCAGAGACATAAAACGAGATTGCTATAATTTCAATAGGAAAATCACCACGCAGAACGAAATTGTGGCTGCTGGTGCTAGATAGAGACAGATAGAAGAACATCCTCGAGGTCCTTCACACTATTTCATGACCTCAGAGATATGACATTTAAAATTATTTTTTTAACAAACGTATTTAAACATATTCTAATTATATTCTAATATGGTCTAATAAATATACGGATCTAAATTACGACGATGTATTATTATTATCAATAATAATTAAAAATCTAAATCGATTAGAAAGTATAATATAACACAATATGGATGTTTTAAATTGGGTATGAAATATGAAAAATATAGGTTTTCAGCTTAGATCTGAAGTCTGTCGGATCATTTATGCATCTGGGGTGTGAAGGAAGATTGTTCCAAGTTGATGAACCGGCTACCGCAAAGGCTCGATACCCGAAATTTGTACTAGGGCAACGCTTTGGCTCAACTAATCTTCCTATTGCCGAGGAGTTCGCCGAGCGAAGTGTGGATTTCCTTGTATTTAGGCTGTCCATTATATAGAGTTTGGATATATAATTTGGAGCCATTCCATGTAGCGCTTTGAAGACTGTCCAGCAGAGTTTATACTGGATTCTTTCTGGACTCTTAAGCCAGTGGAAGTTCTTTGAGATGTTGTGTTATATGGGACTTTTTGGGTATTATGTAACATTTCATGTTTTTATTAATTAACAAGTAAGGCCATCAAAAGAAATTTATATTTAGATTGTCAAAGGACTTATCCAGACAGTTATCTGTTTCACGTGTACTTGCTATTTCTATAGTAACTTCGGCTCGTATGAATACCTAGTTCGGGTTTCCTCTTTTCACGTTATTTCGCGAGACAATGCCCCGACATTTGAAACCTTGCTAGGAAACGGATTTGTGCAAGTGGTAGGGGAACGGTTCCCCTTCGGGAGCCATTATTAGGCTGGGTATATAAGCCTCAAGGGTCGAGCCATCATCATCAGTCAGCTCTGGAACTAGTCCGGAGTCACCTGTTCTCAGGATCACTCCAAGAGCTCTCGAAAAATCTCCCATTCGTACTTCTCGATTTGCGGTATCAGTCAATTTAAAGGTGAGTTCCATTTATTAAGATATTATTTTTAAATCACATTTGATCCCAGTATACGGGAATGAGCTGTAAAGAATTTTCCAGTATGAAATAATTTTATAAAATTTGTAAGTATAGAGTTGTAAGAATTATTGTTTAGAGCTTAAATGTAATCTCTCAAACTAAGCCGTAACAAATTTGTATGCAAATCTTATTAATCAAATTTCTTTTTGATATAGAAAGACACATTGCATAGTTTTATAAATTTGATTTCATATAACTAAAGGATTATACGTATGCAAAATCATCAACAGTAACCGAGGTATACGATACCTACCTATATTTACTTGCTTACTTCCTATGGCCATACAACTCTTGAAGAGTTTCCAGCCTCCTTGATGATTTTTCGCTAAGCTCCTCGATCCTGCGCTTTTTACTCCCAGCAGTCCGATTCGCCCAACCTAGCCAAGTCAGCCAGAACATTGTCCATTAGGCGCTGTCTAGTCCTTCCTAGAGGCCTTACTCCAGTGGGTCTAGACGCGTACAGGGCCTTGATTGCTCTGGTCTCTTCGGCTCGGCATATGTGCCCAATCCATGCTAGGCGACCGGCTCTCACGGTGCTCGTTATAAGGGGCTGCTGGGTCATCGTACGGATCTCTTGGTTGGTCCTATGCCTCCAAGTTCCCACTGCAACACCGGGTCTGGGTCCCAGGATCATTCTAAGTATCCTATTCTCAAACCTACCTATACCTACCTATAAAAAATAAAAATAAAACTATATGTGTTATTTTAATGACCCGGGTTTTACCAATTTCTTCTGGGCTAAAATAATTTGTGGACTAATTCATAAAATATATGTAAGATGTTACAGAAATTTTGATCCCTTTAAAATATAATACGTGATCACAAAATAAGTATTTTATTACATACGCTTCCAAAATACATACTCTTTTCGTTTCGTTTAGTACTCCCTGATTAGCAACGTTTGTCTTATCACTTATCACATGTATCGTGAATATTTAAAATTTTAGAATTAAAATGACTCAACCTTCATCGAGAATCGACCGAATGTCCTCAAGTATGACCTCGAGTATGACCGGTATGAGCGGTCTGGGGGGCATCTCCAACATGTCCGGCATGGGCTGCCTCCGCGGGGACATGCAGAATCTCAACATCGGCGGCATGGCCTCCAACTATACCCCTGGCATGTCAGGGGCTTACAACGTCTCCAGCTTCCAGCACCGCCCGGGCCTGAGCAGGCGCCCGCCCAACCAGAGGCCCGGCCCCACGGCCCAGCCGCGTCCCGGCCGCTCCCGTTCCGCCGGAGCCAACCACAGGCTCAACTACTCCACTCGCAACAGCCCCAACACGCAATTCTCGCATAACATGATCTCCCGAATGGCGGACCAGAACGAGCGCCGCCGTCGCCAGGAGAACTTTGAGACCCAGCCTCAGAGTTATTACTCCCAGCAGCCGCTGAAGGTGGAGCTCACCGAGTTCTACGCCAGGGATAACTCCAAGGAACACCACACCGATCAGTATGAGTTGGTCAATGATACAGTTCTACCTACTCCCGTACTGCGCAGGGGTCAGAACTTCTTCTTCGCTGTTCGCTTTGACCGGACCTGGGACAAGCAGCAGGACATCATTAGAATCGTTTTTGGCTTTGGTAAAACTTCCTTTTTAAATTTTATATAATTTCTTGGACACGCGTAATTATAGATATAGAGCGAATCATGTGTTTACTTTATTAACAGGTCCGAAACCATCCGTTACTAAGGGAACTCGTGTTGTCCTGCCAGTGAACTGGTCTAGTCAACACGGAAACCTTCAGCATAGCCGCGATTTGCCTGGAGTGCAGGGTCTTTCTGGGATCCAGAGCAGCACCGTGCCCGGTTATGGTATTCGCCGGGGATCTTTCTCCAACGATCCCATTCCGCAGCATAGCCCGCTCAGTCCTCACGGCCCCATTGACCGTATGGAGCGCCTCGGTAGCGTGCAGCACAATAGGCCTCACGGATCTCGTCACGGATCCATGCAGAATTTGTCTGCTCTGGCTCACGAGATGGACCGCTGGGAAATCAGCATTCAACGTCAAGATGCCAACACTGTCACCTTCCAGGTCCATATTCCGGCTTCAGCCCAGGTCGGGCAGTGGCATTGCTGGGTACAGACGAACAGGCAGGGACAACGCGATAACCGCTACGACTACAAGTGCGAGGAGGACATTTACATCCTGTTCAACCCTTGGTGCCGCGAGGATCCCGTGTACATGGACAATGAGTCCCTGCGTAAAGAGTACGTCATGAACGATACTGGAAAAGTTTGGTATGGATCTTACAGGCAGCCTAAGGGTCGCCGCTGGATTTATGGGCAATTTGACGACGTCGTTCTACCAGCTTGTATGTACTTGCTAGAACGCTGTGGAATATCCCATCCCGAAAGAGGCAACCCTGTGCAAGTTGTTCGAGCGATATCTGCTATGGTAAATGTTTTTCTATATAACATTATATCTTCCAACTGTATTCAAAATGGATAGTTTTTGCAGTTGAATATACATTTTTTTCTTGTAGGTGAATGCTAATGATGATGAAGGTCTCATGGTTGGCCGCTGGGATAATGAGTACAAGGAAGGAGTGGCTCCACACGCATGGACTGGAAGTGTCGCTATTTTGGAACGTTATTTAAGCGATGGTGGCCGCCCGGTAGAATATGGTCAATGTTGGGTATTCTCAGCTTTGGTTGTTACAATCTGCAGAGCTTTGGGTAAATAGTCGCATGATTTGTGTCTCTCTCAACGTGTGTATATTAAATATACAGATACTTATGTATTTCATTATATTATATCCAGGAATCCCTTGCCGTTCTGTGACCAACTACGTGTCTGCTCACGATACTAACCGATCTCTGACCGTGGACAAATATTTCGACAAAGAGGGTAATGAGATTCCTAACGGTCCTGATGAGGATTGCTTCGACTCTTGCTGGAACTTCCATGTATGGAATGACGTTTGGATGACCAGACCTGATTTACCTCAAGGTACTTAATCATCAGCATTAATTTAAAAGTAATCAAGTAAATTTACGAAACAGTTGCTAATCATAAAATATGTGTGTTCGTTAATAATTTACGACAAATGTAGGATACGGAGGCTGGCAGATCATCGATTCCACACCCCAAGAGGAATCTGAGAGTGTGTACCGTTGTGGTCCAGCCAGTTTGGAGGCTGTGCGCCGTGGAGAAGTGGGCTTCCAGTATGACACTCCATTCGTGTACTCCGAGGTCAACGCCGACATTTGCCATTTCCAGGAAGACGAGAACTCCGAATGGGGCTTCTCAAGGATGGCTACAAACCAATACTTGTAAGAATTATCTCTATCAATATTATTTTTAACAAGTGTGTATATCCTTCACTTACGTATTTAACAATTGAGGAAGAAAAGTGCATATAAGATTACGTACTTCTCGGATGTTCAAGCTTGATGTTAATTTGTGTTTTAATTGGTAGTGATAGACCTTGATCAACGGCTTTCAAATGACCAAGATTTAGAGATCGCTGCATTCTATTTATAAAATAAAAATTAATTTGAAAACGATAAGAATAAGATTTGAAAACGATCATAAATATTTTTTTCGAAATTATTTATATTATAACTCGATTCACTTCAAGGGCACAATTTTTAAACACTTTACATTTAATTTTAGAGAATATAAAAAAACATCGTGAAAACAAAAATGTGGAGAAAAATCTCTACATTTTCTTGAACTTTTCATGGTCTTGTGATGTTAATGGTACACTCTGAATAATTTCAAACTCCTGTATTTGGAGTATTTTCCTTTTGAACATTGTTTCAATACGTAAGTGTCGATCTCCGAGGCGATTATGTTCGGCATTTTAATTGCTCTCCCCGTCGGCATCACCAGAGGCAAGATGGTTCTGTATGTTGGGAGATAAACTAACCTGTGCCCACGCTGTGGACAACTGCTGTTCTCATTTTATTCGTATGTATTCGATTTTAATATTTAGTAGATCAAAAAATTAATTATAATGTGGTCCATCTTTACAGCGTTGGTCGCAAGCTCGTGACGAAGAACCCCAACAGGGACGATGATGAGGGAGACAGTGACATGCTGGAAGTGACCCACGAGTACAAGACTCCGGACAACTCTGCGTCTGAAAGGCTCTCCGTGTTTAACGCCTGTCGCGGCTTCTCCAGGGCCCAGCAGTACTACGAGTTCCCCAACAGGGACAGCGAGGACGTCTTCTTCGACCTGGTGGACATTGACATCGTGCCGTTTGGACAGCCGTTTGATGTTGTCGTAAACATCCACGTATGTAACAACTTTATTTAACCAACTGATCTCACCCATTTTAAATATTACATTTCTTCTCCTTTCTCCTTGCGTCTTCCCGTTACTCGTAGTAGGCCTTTTTAATCACTTGGCACCAGGTGTTTTGCTTGTGATAAATATCTTAGTGTTGGCTTTTAAAGATTAATCTTCTTCCTTGTTGTAGACCTATGTGGTCTGTTCTCCAGAGTTTTCTCCAGAGCTCCTTCTGTGAGGTAGACTCCCAGCTGTCCTTTCATCTTTTAGGAGGTCTTCCACGAGGACGAGTCCCACGAGGTTGATTATGCAACGCAATATAGGGAAGTCTGGTGGTGTTCATTATTTGAACATGCCCGTACCAGTCCCTTTTTCGCTGTCTGCTCCATCTTATAATATCCTCAAACTCACATATCTCTCTTATTCGGGTGTTCCTCACGCGATCTCTCCTCGTCTTGCCTGCTATCGTCCTCAGTGTCTTCATCTCGGAAATCCTCAAAACTTGTATGGTTCTTGCCGTGTCTGCCCTTGCTTCGACGCCATAGATTATTATTGGTCTTATGCATGCTTTATAGATTCTCATCTTACTCTTAATGGCCATGTCTTTGTTTTTCCATATTGTGAATAATATTGTGATAAAGATGACTTATTTCCCCAAAAAAAAAAAAAAAAACTTTGAAATTTCAAACCGCATTGAGTTATATATTCTTCATTCGCAGTAAAAAAGTCTTTTATTGGGGTTGGCTACATTTTACAGCTCTGAAAGATAGTCCTAGTTCATTATAATGATACGCACAATTAAATAGTAAAGAATTAGCTTCTTCTTGTTCTACAGCCTTCTTTCCTCCACTGCTGGATATGTAGGCCTCGTTCATTTTCTTCTACTCGTTTCTGTCTTGTCCCTTCTGCATCCAGGTCGTTCCAGCTATTCGAGCAATATCGTCAGTCCATCTTTTAGTTGGCCTCCCGACACTCATTTTCTTTGTCCAAGACCTTCAGTGAAGTATTCTGGGTTTCCATCGGGTATTGTCCTGTCTTGCTATAATGAACTATGCTAAAGTAAAAAGGTTTGTACGATAAATTCAAATATGAACAAACGTCGTCAGTCGCAGTTCGAAACCATTTTTTTTGGACTGCAAATGCGGTGAGTCCAACTTCTTCTTCTTCTTCGGTCTCAATCTAATGATTGGTCTGCAGCAAGGCGACGCATCTCCTCTTCCACTCCGCTCGGTCCTCGGTAACTTTACTTCAACTCCGCGAAGTCCAACTATAGGGATTCATTTGCTTTTCTAGAACAAATCTCATGAGGAACGCACGATCAGTGCCGTTCTCACAGCCAACTCGAGCTACTACACTGGGGCCATCGCCTCTCGGCTGAAGCGCGTGCAGGGCGAGTTTGTGATCCGGGCCGGGCAGCGCGAGGTGCTCAAGGTGCACGTCACGCCGCAGGACTACATGGACAAGCTGGTGGACCACTCGCACATCAAGATCTACGCCATGGCCTACGTGAAGCAGACCAGGCAGACCTGGTCCGAGGAGGATGACTTCCCGCTGCACAAGCCTAGGATGCAAGTGCAGGTGAGACGCCCTTAACACATTGTCTGCGGGAAGGGTATTAGTACCAATTTAGCGGTGGCTAGAAGAGTATAAATACCCTATTCGCGGAAGTGTTTTTTACACGAAATTTAAGTGTAATAATCAATCAAATCAATCAAAATCAAATCAATCAAATCAGTTAATTTTCTCAAAAGATATTACAAACAATTATTATAGTTTAAGAAATCTATTGAGAACAGGTAAAATATAATAAATATATAATACCAGGAACGCATGAGCCATGGTTCGACATTAGGAATACAAGATACTCTCTAAAGTCAAGAGTATTTGTCTTCTGAACGCACTTTCACGAATATGAAAGACATTGATCTCCGACCTTCCTTATAACTTCCTTTCATCACACGCCGAAGATTATATGTAATAAAATGTTATCATGTAATGAAATGTTGTTATTTCTGCACAAAACGCGTGGTAATTAACGCGCCAATCATTGGGCTTAGTTAAAGTGCCATACTTCCATCGCCGGGAATCGAACCCGGGACTTTCAATGTGGCAGTCATTTGCCACTCTGCCACAATGCTCGTCAACTTTACTGTATAAACAAATAGTCGAAGACATTAGAGACATGTTATTTGATTTAATATGTAAAATACATGTGCATTATTCTTTTCAGGTACGAGGCCAGCCTTGCGTGAACCAAGAATGCCACGTCACGTTCAGCTTCCAGAACCCACTGACCAGCTCTCTAACCGATTGCTTCTTCACCTTTGAAGGACCAGGACTTCAGCGACCACGACAGGTAAACATTCCTAACATTAGTTCGTCTCTCTCAAAATTTCTAACGAATCAAATAATTGAACTTGGACTTGGACTTGGATCTTCTGTCTTACAGAGGTTCAGCTCTAATGGCTATTCCTCTTAACGTCTGTACGAAAATGGTTGGAAATGTGATTTGATAGTTGTTTTATGCGGAGGCTAGATGTGTGACCCGGAGTGATCCTCCGAAGAGGGCGAAGGAGGATTTAGGGTTTACTTTCATGTTTTATTTCCCTTTTTCTTTTTTATATACTTTGTATATACAACACTTATATTAAAAAAATAAAATTACATAGACATGTTTCAGACAACCAGTCCTTCTTCAGTGATACATATTATAAAGATACATATTTAAAATATTATAAAATTGTAATATTATAAAATCTCTATAACATCTGTCAGATCATCTAAACAATTTTATTATATTTTAAATGTGTATCTTTATAATATGTATCAATGAAGAAGGACTGGTTGTCCGAAACATGTCTAAGTAATATATTTTTTTTAAATATTAGTGTTGTATTTATAAAGTATATTTTCTTAAAGTGCCCTGTCAGGTCCCCCCGACGTTGGCGATCACTCTGGTAAACTCTTCCCTATCCTGCGCTGTCCGGAATAGCTCCTCCACAGTTCCGATTCCCGTCCATTCCCTCACATTGCGCAGCCAAGCGATCTGCCTTCTCCCTGCCCCTCTGCGGCCCTCTATTTTCCCCTTCAAAATTAAAAAGAACAAAGTATATAAAATATAAAAAGAGAAATAAAGCCTTATAACAACACAAAGTATGGCGAATATAGAAGAAATTTATTTTTATGTCCTACATTTTGCTTGGTCAGAGAATGTTAGACCATTTAGGGTAGGCATTGTAGAGTATGATGGAATCAGTCTTATTATTTAAAAAAAAAGTTTCCGAGAGGAAGAGAAGAGGAGCAGTGCCTGGATGAAGTTGGAGTAGTGGTAGGAGATAGTATCCTGAGTGAGACCATTTTGCTTGGCGGAGTAGAATTTATGTAATCACACATTTTCTTGTGAATATTGCGTGAATACGTGATTACGTAATTGTTATATTTGTTACAATTATTCTAAGTTCTAACTGTTTAGTAACGCTTACGATGACTAGTACAAAGGAAGCACTGTTTACTCAGTAGCCATGAGCTAAATGGTGGGCGACCAGTCTATGTTTATAGCATTTAAACATAACACAACGTTATAAAATTTCCAGGAAAATATAATCATTGTTCTCTCTGCAAAATGCTAATGAAGCAAATTGTTCCAGATTCGCTACCGGGACGTCAAGCCGGGTGAATTCGTGACGTACAGCGACAAATTCCTGCCAAGACGCAACGGTGAGCGCAAGATCGTCGCTTCTTTCTCATCTCGTCAATTGGACGAGATCAACGGATCCACCACTGTGAATGTGAGAGGTTAAAACATAACTCTTCAGAATTTCTCGACGTCTTTTGACCCCTGGCTCTTTTTAAATGGACACGATATGGTTTATAGTTTGCCGAACTCACTAACATGATCTCTGTAATTTCAAAACGGCTGTACTCGTATGTATTATTATCTATAAAGCATAATACGACTTAATCAGTAGTATTTTTCTTAGTTTATAATATTTAGATAGATTTCTGATTGTACATACGATAATGCTACATAACATTTTGTTTTGTTTGATAGCGAACTTCTAGATTTTTGAGAATTTATAACTTATACAAAGATGATTCTTCTGATTATTGTTGTGTCATTTTTCGTCAAAACACATCTACGAACTTCTTTATTCTATGGTAAATATTTACAGAGATGATTCTTCTGATTATTGCTGTGGCATTTTTGGTCAAAACACATCTATGAACTCCTCTATTCTATGGTGAATATTTACAGAGATGATCCTTCTGATTATTGCTGTGTCATTTTTCATCAAAACACATCTACGAACTTCTTTATTCTATGGTGAATATTTTCAGAGATGATTCTTCTGATTATTGTTGTCTTTATTCTATGGTGAATATTTTCAGAGATGATTCTTCTGATTATTGTTGTGTCATTTTTTGTTAAAACACATCTACGAACTTCTTTATTCTATGGTGAATATTTACAGAGATGATTCTTCTGATTATTGCTGTGACATTTTTGGTCAAAACACATCTATGAACTTCTTTATTCTTTGGTGAATATTTACAGAGATGATCCTTCTGATTATTGCTGTGTCATTTTTCATCAAAACACATCTACGAACTTCTTTATTCTATGGTGAATATTTACAGAGAATCGATTCGTGTAAATTTGAATAATACGATAATTTGAATTATGTTAGTGTTAGTAAGTGTAAAACTATTTTAAAAAACCACGATTGACTTGGCTTTGTATAAGAAAACGATTGATATAAACCGTATTTTTGTGTTGAATTTTTTTGTTAAATTTTATTTTGTTGTTCATCGCAAGTTGCACTGGAAAGTTCAAACCTTAATTAGCACTTAAACTATACTATTTATAATGTGTGTCGAAGCACATCATACATAGAGTATGCCAAAGGTTTCCCTAGTTTTTAAAACATGTTTTAAATAATAATTGACATATTTATATGTAAATCTATCACACAATATATATACGTATTATATTTAATTTGCACATATCGGTAATACATTATTTACTTATTAAATTCTTAAGACCCATGAATATTGTGCCATATTTATAATTAAAAATATACCCACAACTTATTACTATGTTTTTGATGTGACTACAAATCACAGTGTTATTCATTACTCTATTTGATATGTGAATTTAAATATTTTTATGTCAACATATGTATTGCACTTTGTTATGTGTTTGAGTTTTTTTTTTTGGATTCTTTAAAATGATCAATAAATACATTTTCCATATGCAAAATAACAATTGTTTTAATAATTAATCAAAGCAAGACGCCCTTAATTGATTTAGAAATATATATTTAGAATTTTAAGACATTAATTATGGTCAAGTGAGAGTTTTTTCTCGTCCACAAAACTGTTTTGAAAAAACAACAATTAATGTCAAAATCAAAATGACGTCGCTCAAGCAACTAAAATTCATTGGTTTGTGCTAAGATTTTTCCACACTTAGGTACCATCATAACGGACAGTTCTACGACCAATCTATTACCTATTTGCTCTTCTGGCCGTCATAGAACAACCGAACAAATTTAAGGATTAAATAGTATACCTATTAAACAGCTTATTTATATTTTCTTGAACAATGATGTAAAACTCCATATTAAATAGTTATAATAATACTAATGAAATCGCCTGTTTTCTAGAAGTTTTATTACATATTTTTTTAATAACTTGTTTCGCCTGTCTAAGACATTATCTTCTTCTTTTACTTCTTCCTTGTTGTAGACCTATGTGGTCAGTTCTCTAGAGTGTTGCTCCTCCTGTGAGGTAGACTCCCAGCTGTCCTTCCATCTTTTACTTATTCTTTCCACGAGGACGAGTCCCATGAGGCTTATTATGTAATGGAATATAGAGAAGTCTGGTGGTGTCCATTCTTTGAACATGACTGTACCAATCCCTTTTTCGCTGTCGCTCCATCTTATAATATCCTCAACTTCACATATCTCTCTTATCCTGGTGTTCCTCACTCGATCTCTCAATGTCCTGCCTGTCTTCATCTGGGAAGTCCTCAAACTTGTTTGGTTCTTACTTACTACATACATATTGGCCTTACGCATGCTTTATAGATTCACATCTTACTTTTAATGGTTATATAATAATTAAATAAAACGATGTTTTTTAACTACTTCCACTTTTGTCTTTATTTAGACAGCGACCGGTTTCGCCAGGCTCGCTGGCATCGACAGACTGGTCTCATCGACCACCAGTCTGTCGATGCCTGGCGAAACCGGTCGCTGTCTAAATAAAGACAAAAGTGGAAGTAGTTAAAAAACATCGGCGAAACCGGTCGCTGTCTAAATAAAGACAAAAGTGGAAGTAGTTAAAAAACATCGTTTTATTTAATTATTATTTAAAATGAACTTCCATCAAGAGATTTCAGTAAAATCATTTGATTATTTTAATGGTTATGTCTTTGTTTTTCCATATTGTGGATTTTAGAGCGCCAGAGATTGCAGCTGCCTTGTTAACTTGGGCTTGTATTTCTTCCCGCAGATCAGCTCCTCCGACCAGGTCTATGCCTAGATACTTGAACCTGTTCTATGGGTTGATTTTCTATAACCAGGTTACATTTTTTGGGTGTTTTGGAAAAGGATCAAATGTCTGAAAATGAAAATAAAACCTTTGATATTGCCTTAGACAGGCGAAATATGTCATTCGCATAAAATATAATAAAACTTTTAATGAAGCATCAAAAATGTGAAAAATAATACGTTTTATATTCGAAAATATGAAATTTTACAAAATAAATTCAAGACATCATTAATTAATATTAAATGGGTTCATGTAAGGTATGGACCACACGCAATTACATCGGAAAAGGTATGTAATAATATAAATCTCCTTGAAGATCTTCAGACAGGAGGTATATTATTGGAATACTCGTACATAAACTAAAAAAATACATAATTCAGTTACAGCTGGTTATTCAAGAATGCGAATGAATCTTTACGTATGCATCAATTGTCTTATGCACGCGTATATTTTCATAAACAGTCGTGTAAACATGAAACGAGGTAATTACAAGTTCATTGAATCAGCATACATTAAAATCGAGTATCAAACCCTTGATTCAAATTCGACTCATAAATTTCAACTTGATTAGCAGACAACGTTACAATGGAATACCTGTACATCCAGTTTCAGTCACTGTAAATTTTGCTTTACATGATATTAATAATGAAAATATAAAAATTAAGTGAAGCATGGAACTGGCAAAAGAAGGATGAAAGTAGAATAAATGCAGTAGAAATGAGATCTCTAAGACGAATGGTAAATCTGTATATTAAACGGTGCGAATGAAAGTGTTATGAACAAAATAATGAAAGGGTCGTTAAGACGGTTTGGACACAAGAAAGAATGAGTGAAGACAGAATGGTGAAGAAGGTATTTGTAAACGACGTGAACGGAGCTAGAAAAATAGGAAGACTGAGGAAAATGTGGCACGATCAAATCAATCAAATATTAAATGTCGGTCACCTGAGGAGTCGGAGAAATCGACACTATGTATGAATATAGAGGAAGCAAAAAAGTTAAGCCAGGAAAGAACAGTGTTGCCACCTACGAGACGGCGTGATGTTGGTTAGTTAGTTTAATAATGTCCCTTTAAATAATTTGAAAATAATAATGTCATTCGAATCGTAAACTGAAATATACTTAAATAGTCGATTGTTTTGGCCGAAACACTATGAAACTTCAACATAATTACTGTTAAAATTAAAAACGCTGTTATACTCGTATTATATATCACAATTTCTTTTTATTTACCGAGTGTCGCGACAGCTGTTTCGCCAACCGATGTTGGCATCAGTGGTGTTACAATAAACTGTCACAGTTTAATATAACACCTGATGGTGCCAACATCGGTTGGCGAAACAGCTGTCGCGACACTCAGTAAATAAAAAGAAATTGTGATATATACCAGTGTTTTAAATTTTAATTGAAATATACCTTTTTCTTTGACCGGTATTCGCTCTTGAAATTCTTGCTACTCAGACGAAGTGTTTTGTTAATTGTTTAAGCAATGACTTTTAATATTAATTAAGCAAGATGCAGTAATCGTATTAATTGTTTTAATTTGATCTATTTCAAAATATTTCAGCAAATAAGTAACACTTATTATGTTAAAACGATGTATAGAAGTCCTGGTAGGCGTTTTAAATAAGGTCAATGGTAGAGTTGTAGCGTAACTGCATGACGCATTATTCCAGACATTTTGAACAAAATTTGCATGCGATGACGTAATGAAATATCGCAAGTAGAAGGCAACGTTAAATTAAGTATCGGTTTTATTAGATACATTGCTGGTGACCTTCGAACCTCACTGACCGCTGTCTGTGGTGAATACACCATAGATACACCGCAAGATTTTGTATGTTAACAACTTTTCAGAAATAAAAACAAGAAAGTTTTAATGACGCCTTATATTTGAATACCAAACATCTAATCGTGACGCCATATTCTCCGAGGGGTAGGCATAGAGGATGGTCTATTTAATCTTTATAGGTATATCTCTCGCGATTCTCCTGTTTCTGTCATCATGTCACACTCGTTTATGCATAAATCCAACCTGAACAAGATTGCCCTCAAATATATTTTTTTATCTGTAAGAGCTTCTCTTAGACGAATGTGCGGTAAATCTGCGTATGATAGAATGCAAAATGCAGATATATGGTAAGAAGCAAATGAAAGCGTGAATAAAATAATGTTTTTTTTTGTCGTGAAAAACAACATTATCATTTTTTTGTGTGTGTAAATGATACTTCTTCTTCTTCTTCTGATTGTAGATCTTGCGATCTGTTTATGCAGAATATCAACTTTCTTCCTATAATGAAGACGACCAGCCTTCTCTCCATCTCTTTGGTGGTCGACGGCCCTCTGGAGTCGCGCGCATCACGATATTAGGAATTCTTGCTAGATCCATTCTCTCATTGTGGTCCTTCCAAAATCGTCTTCTCTGCCTACTCTATCTCACTGTGTCTTCAATTTTGCAGGATTTGCGAATTTTTCATTGGGTATCCTATCTCTAAGGGTTCTTCCCACAAGAGGTCGCAATGTTCTCATTTCTGCTACTTTTAAGAGATTTTTGTTTCTGACAGTGTCTGTAAATTGTAAAATATTAATTAATACGAATAATAATTTATTTATTTTCGTTTTTCTTACTCTCCTTATGAAGAAAGTTTCTTGTGCTAAGGAGAGGAGTATCCGCTCGATTTCTCTTAAATGTCACCAAAGAGTTACAGTTCACCTCAAGTTTTCAGGATTTTAATTGAAAGTTTTTTATTTGTTACTTATTTATAAATTACTTCAGTTGACCGTAAAACTCTTGAAAAGTTTTAGCCTTCTTGATGATGTTATTCCAAGCTACACAACCTTGCGCCTTTTACTCCAAGTAGATCCTTTCGCTAAGCTTGGCCAGATCAACTAGAACAGTATCTATTAAGCGCTTTCTAGGCTTTGCCAGAGGTCTTTCTCCAACTAGTCTTAACCCATCATTGATCTAGTATTTTTACTCAGCATACGTTAACTGATCCATGCTATGCGACCGGCTCTCATTGTGCTTTTTATATAATAAGAGCCTGCTGGGACATTGTGCGAATATTTTGATTGGTCCCATGCCTTCAAGCACCAAGTTCTACTTTATGTGTAATAAAAATATATCATTGTTATGAAAAATTGTACTTAATTGTCGTGTACAAATAATCATAATTTTTTTGATTTTTAGTGACACCACTGGTATAGAGTTTTTTTAAGAGGTCTTATTTTATCATTAGGACAATAAAATATTGTCAACCGTTCCGACGCTGATAAAAAATCAGGCGATCACATCTTACTGGATAATTGACACTCGATCAATAATTGTAACATTTAAAAGTCATGGACCTTTGTTAGCTTGAGAAAATAAACCAGTTTTCTGATTGTTATCTTTGTAGAATAAATCTAGTGACATTTTAATTTTTTTCCTTCTAATTCATATATGTGTGATATGGGATCATTTCTCCAGTACCAATTTTTTTTTTTCTTTTTGTCCTGTCACACCTCCGTGGTGCATAGGGCCTCAAATAACCTTCTCCACCGACTCTATCGCATGCCTGATACCTAACATCATCCCAAGTGAGGCCTGCTGCCTTAACCTCGTCCTGCAGGGCTCTTCTCCAGGTGGCTCTAGGTCTGCCTCGCTTCCTCTTTCCCCCCATAGGGGACCAGTCTAGTGCGCCCTGAGCGATGCAGGCTGGGTTCCGTCTCAGAGTGTGACCTATCCACTGCCATATGCGTCTAGCGACTTGTTCTCTAATTGGTTTTTAGCCTGCCATGGTCCAGAGAACGGCATTTGACACTATTTGGGGCCAATAGATCTTGAATATTGAGCGAAGGCACCTATTTATAAACACCTGGAGTTTTCCAATGACGTCCGCGGTAGATTTCCAAGTCTCACATCCGTACAGCAGTACGCTTTTAACGCTACTGCTGAATATTTGGAGCTTGAGCTTTCTCGAAATGATACTGGAACGCCATACAGGGCGAAGCATAGCGAAAGCTCCCCTTGCCTTGTTGAGACTGCTGGCTACATCTTCCTCCGTACCTCCCGAGCCTGCTATCATACTACCGAGGTAGCGAAAGCTGATCGTGGTCACAAGGGGGACACCGTGGAGCAAGATTGGAGTGAAGTCATTTGTGGACACTCGTAGGTCTACTGTCTTGGACATGTTAATTTTGAGAGTACTAATTAATGATGGCAAAAGGATTTAATATTTTTTATAAAATATATTTTCAGAAGATATTTGAATTAACTAACATAATATTATAATGTAATGTATGGGTGTAGAAGAAAATAAATCCTTTATCTTAACATAAAACAAATTTTCTAGTTCACTGTCAATCTCTAAGTTTTATAGTTATTTACTCAATGGAGTAATCGAATCCGTACTTGTAAATATTATTTCTTGGAACCGGAATTCTGAACACTGTCATTACATGAAAATAGTGTCAACGAAACAGGAAAGTAAGACATAAACCTTGATGCATTTCTAAGTATATTTAAAATGTAAATTAACCTTTTTGGAATGTGTTCACGAATTCTTGAAATCTTCATAATTTCTTTTGCGGTCAAAAATACCACTGAAATATGCTCGAGAAACAATACGATAGAATTGAATAATTCAGTTATCTGTACATAAGAATTTTGCGGGATTTATAACCAAGGAAAATATATTATTATTTAGTTCAGAAAAATTCTGAAATTGTGCCAAGGTTTTACAATTCGTTATAACTGTATTAGCTACCTATCACATGTCTATAATACTCGTAACTAAAAACAATGGTAATTTGGTGTAAACGGCATGTTGTATACCAAAAAAAATAGAGATGAATAAAATGTTAGGCGGTTGTGATGGATGAAGGAACGGGATACTAGAGAAGTATATTATGATAAAAGAGTGGTAAATACAATCTGCGTACTCATCCGGAGAAACGGCGTGATAACTACCATATTAGTTGGTTAAGAATAGTATAATGTTTTAATTAATTAATATTGTAATTAAACAGTCCATTGTTTTGGCCGATGATATTTCAATATTATTAACTGTTAAAATATAAAACGCTGTTTATGGTATCAAAATTTGTTTTTTCGCGACAGCCGTTTCGTCAAGCTATGTTGACATCATCAGGTGTCACAATAATTTTTTCAACTGTCAAAATTAAATTTCGTGATTTTTAGAAACTTTATGTCAGTTGTTTCAAAATGGCGCCAATGGACGGCTGTCATTTGAAGCTTCTCACAAAAAAATTAAATTTCTGCATTTTGGCAATCTTTTAAGATTAAAAACAGCTCCATATACAAGTATATGCATCATCATGTGTGGTTTATTGTTTTTTATTGGTGCACACTCTCATACTCAAATTGTACATCGCTGTGCAAGCCTTCCCATCAGCCAGCCAATTAAAATGACAACCTCTGCCTAAATAGGCTTCCGGTGCCGCCGCCACAGTTCCTGACCATCGTAAACGCTCACTCTCCATTTTGCCGTTGCTACTATCTTCCTAACCCGCTGCCATCTCTAAGTCTGCTGGTGTTCCTCGAACGCCTCCATCCCTTGCTTCTCCTGCCGCCGTCGACGCCGCCATCACTGAAGACCCGCTGTTTACTCTAACGCTTCATGCCTCAACCTTTCCTTTCCACCATCCTTATCCCATCCTGTATCTCAACCCCATTGCCATATCGGTCCCCACCCAAGGCCACCGGCCCACGCCCAAGGCCACTCTTGTCCAACTTGGTTTCATATCCAGGACCAACAGGCCCCCACCCAAGTCCACTCCCTGTCACCGTCCCTCGGTCTTCACCCAGGATCTCGGCCCCTTTCCAAGGTCATCCCCAACCCATCCACACTCCTCTCAACTCGGGTAGTCAAGTCCAAATGTCGGATACAACCCACTACATCCTCCAAGTAACCCTCCCTTCACCATCCAACAATATCCAACTTCATCTCCAAGAAAGAAATTTCCAACATGTGGGGGAGTAATAGCCTTCGGGCTGGTACTCCCGAAAAGACAATCCAAGAATCCAAGAATGTGCATTTGTTCCAATGTCAATTTGAATAATTTCTTTGTTAGCATTTTGAAGTTCTTTCTGGAGTTGAGTAAGGTACCTAATTACAGTTAATTAAAATAACGGTTAGTAACTTTTTATAGGGCAAAAAACTCGTTAGTGTGATTTAGACATAGTTAAAATGAAAGTTAAAAGTTAAAATAAAAAAAATAATGAAAAATTGTGATACGATAAAAAGCGTTTTATATTTGAATTTATAAATCATATATTACGTATAATTAATGATTCAATTATTTCCTGTATTAAACATATTTAATTATAACATTAGTAGTAATTCTAAAAATATGTCACTGTGGTTAGTAAAGATGGTGACTAATAAAAACAAAACCATCTTTTGATAATATTGAATAAAATATGGTATTTCCGAACGGCACGTAATAGAGACACACGTTATATAGGCATGTAACCTAATTAAAAACGTTTTAAAATACTTGTATAACTTTCTATCTAATTAACCATCACCCCGTCTCTCCTAAGGGGTAGGCAGATTTAATAGACCGCCCCACTGTACTTTCCTGACATACTTCTTTTGATTTCTCTACATTCACTGACATTTAATATTAGATTGATTTGATTATGCCACATTTTCCTCGGTCTTCTTATATTTCTTGTTCCGTTTACATCGTTTACGTATACATCATTAACTATTATTTCTTCATTAATTCTTTCCAAGTGTCCAAACCATCTTAATGATGCTTTCATTATTTTGTTCGTGACACTTTCATTCGCGCTGTATTCACTTCTTGTATTTGTAGATGACACACTATCATAATATATACAGATTAACCACATACCGTCTAATAGATTTCATTTCTACTGCATGTATTCTATTTTCATCCTTCTTTTGTTAGTTCCATGCTTCACTTTCATATACGAGTATAAGGGTCGGTACAAGAACATTATTGTGCACTGCCATCTTAGCTTTTATTAGTTAGAGTTCTGCATTGTATTTTTTCACATGGGGGAAAGGCGGAGCGAGGCAGACCTAGAGCCACCTGGAGAAGAGCCCTGCAGGACGAGGATAAGGCAGCAGGCCTCACTTGGGATGATGTTAGGCATCAGGCATGCGATAGAGTCGGGTGGATTAATATTTATATAGTCCCCTGTAACGTTTGATTATGTCATAGTAATGGGTAACATGTCATCCTTATAGAGCAAAAAACTTATAGAAATCATTTGAGCGCAAATAAGACGGAAAGTAGCTACGAATTATTGAACAGGTCATGTGAACCAAGTCACGCATAAAACTTGCACATGACTAGAGCGATTATAGACGGTGAATCATTTAATCGTGCGGAATATTTCATTACAATCATGTGGTAAGGATCATCGACCCGACGGGTTGTTATCAGTGCAACCGTCACCTTTTTAACCTCAAAAGGATTTCCCAGGACACGATTTAAAAATAAGAGATTATTTAATCATTCATACAGCTTTAACTAACCTGCCTCTCGTGACGCCGGTGGGAAGAACAATCAGTCTGCTGAACGCGATTTCCTCGGAGATCGACCTCTTTCATGTTAGTGAGAGTATTATACTCTTAACTAGAGATACTATTATTTTTTACTAGTACTCTTAACTAGAGAGACTATTTTTTTTTAAAGAATTTGTTACACTAAGCGTATGTAATGTAATTTATTTTATTTGTGTATTTGAAAAGGTACTTTCACAAATAAAAACGTGTGCAAAGAAGTACCTACCCAGTACCTGCTCTCAGTAGTTTAGTTCATTCAATAAAATAACAAATGAAATTTTTTTTCAAATAAACTTATGATAAATTTATCAATGAAAGCAAAAATGACCGATCACATTGGAGTTCTAGTTCTAACCCTTATGTAGGGTAGCGAAGCATGGAACTGGCAGAAGAAGGATGAGAACATAATAAAAACAGTGGATATAAGATCCCTTAGTCTGATATCAGGAAGGAATTATATTCTCTATAGAGCGGAAGAAAGCATTACGAATCACTGCGTTGGTTTGGACATACTCGTATATAACGCATGGATCAAGAAAGGATTGTTAAGAAAGTATACGTTAACGATGTAAATGAAGTACGGAGTCGAGAAAGACCGAGGAAAACATGGCATGACACAATTAATCAAACTTTAAAGCCTGATCATGTTAGAAGTCGAAAGAATCGACGTGCGTGTATGTCTCACTGTATGAATGTGGAGGAAGCTATAGAGGTATGACAGAAGTAGTATGGCGGTCAATTCTCTCTTTCTACCCTTATGGGGAAACGACGTGATGGTTTGTTATTGTAAATACATTGTAATATTATTATTATTATTATTATTTGTTGAATCATTCTTTACATCATTACAGCATGAACCAAATCGATGTAAAGAGTATAGCTGTATCATAGTGACTCTCGTGACATGTGATAGCTAATCTAACGCCATTTTATTGTCACATGTATTCTTCACCAGACCAAAGGCATTGTGACAATCACAATGCCATCGCCGGGACCTTCGGTGTTGCAGTCAAAGCTCTTAACCCTCGGCCACGAAGGTCGTCAACGTACGTACATTTGGATCAAATAGTCCATTGTTTTGTCGAACATTATTAACTGTTAAATTATAAAACGCTGTTAATGGTATCACAATTTTTTTTTTCGCGACCACTGTTTCGTCAACCTATGTTACATATGGATCTTGTATTATATATATTTTTAAACATCATTTCGATTTGTATATATTTTCAGCTCTCAAGGCCGGTGAAACATGACCGATTCGTATGTTATTTTTTTATAGAGATTACAGCTAATATTAGTCATAATTTGTAGAAAAGGCATTTATCGCGGACATCCAAAGTTCCGTTCCTGTTGCGATAATGTTCAGATTGTCATAATATATAGTATGTTTTGTTTACATTTAATTACTGATTTAATTAGGTATTCACGTTGTTTATAGGTAAGTTACACCTATAGGACATAGAGGATTCCCACTGCTTTCCCGAAGTTAATTAATTCAATTTATTGAAAGTTAAGGCATTAACACTGTGGAATTCCATAGTAATCTACTTTGGGAATTAATTAAACATTGTTTAGACTACTTTTTTAATAAAAAAATATCAAAATACACGACATGTTTCAAGGATACCTCCTCCATCTTCAGGTGTAGAAAATATAATAAATATATTATATGTTATATTTTTTACACCTGAAGATGGAGGAGGTATCTTCTGAAACATGTCGTGTGTTTTGATATTTTTTTATATAAAAAGTGGTCTAAACAATGTTTAATTAATTCCCAAAGTAAATTAATTCAACCCTAGGTCTGTCCCTCGTCTATGCGGGATTTCGTGAGAAACATTATATTATTATTATTATTATTTTGAACCGCTCTTGATATTGGATTTCCGAGATGAAGACAGTGATAACGATAGCAGGCAAGACACTGAGAGATCCCTTGAGGAACACCAGAATTAGAGATATAAATGTGGTTGAGAATATTATAAGATGGTGTAGACATTGAAGAAGGGACTGGGTCTTGTCCAAAGAATGGACACCCTTATATTCTACTAATAATTAACCTCACGGGACTCGTTCTCGTGGAAGACCTTTTAAAAGATGGAAGGACAGCCGGGAATCTACCTCACAGCAGGAGCAACACTCTGGAGAACAGACCACATAGATTTACAACAAGGAAGAAGAAGAAGAAGTTCTTTATATTATTATTATTATTATTATTACTTTGTTGAAAAAACTCCTTACATCATTACAACGCGAGCCAAATCGATGTAAAAGGTGAAAAAAAAATGTCATCATAGGAAATACTCGTATACATAGAACCTTATGAATATGAATATGCCAGTTATTTCCTTGCTGTCTTTATCGTGAGGGTATTCACGAATTCGCCATAATTGCATCCAAAGAAGTCTATCTCTTTTGCAGCCGCATTTAAAAGACGAATCACTTTCAATACAGGAGAACTTCGAAGGGCCTCTGTGCGGCAATTTGGGGCATTAAATAATATATTCCCCCTTGCTCTGCTATAACTGCTCTGCAGTATTCCTGGATTGTAAATACCTCCAGATAATAGTTTAAAAAAATGCTTACCTAGAAAGATCATTCGACGAGTTTCAAGAGTAGCCAAATCGATGTAAAGAACCAGCAAATATGTTGATAAATTTTGCTGTCAACCAATCCTCATGATTGAAACTAAAATGAAACCATTTTCTTTATAATGTTATCAAATTTGGCCTAACGTGAAGATAATTCTTCACGTTAGGCCAATTAGATCAATTAGTTTGTAAAAAAAAAACTCGCATCAGTTCTAGTTATAATAATATATGTATTTTTTTAAATACAGATTCAAAGAAATTTAATAATCCTGTATGAATATACCTCATGCATGATGCATTTAGATAAATATTCACTGTCAAGATGGCTGCTGAATAAACATTATCCAATGTATCTTGTCTGCGGTCAAAATCAAGGTCTTGATTTGATTGCACACCAATCTCCATTAATTTCCATGTTGCACTGAGATGATTCACGATCATAAAGGATATTTTCGATTCGAGATGGTCTAGATATATACATACAAAAGTTAATCGGTTGTAATTAAATATTAAGGTGCAATTTATTATGAAAACTGTTAATTAAAAAAAAAAGACTAACCAATGATACACTACTTATTACTTATTTATGTAACAATCTCCAGTGTGAGCAGAATATAGTTCATTATTATGAAGAAGGAATCGTTCGTGTCCAGGCTTGAATCTAAGTCCCCTAGATCAAGAGCCAAACATTCTGTCCCCTGGACCACCACTATTTCCACTTATAATTATTATACCCAAACCATTGATGAAACGTGACAAACGTTATTTATCCTTAACGGGACTCGAATAATAGTACCTCCAGACATAAGCACATCTACTTATATAAATATACTTTTCCAAATCAACAAAGCAGCTGCAATCTCTGGTGCTCTTTTTTTAAGATCCACAATATGAAAAAATAAAGATATGGCCAATAAGAGTTAGATGAGGCTTGCGTCAAATCAAAAAATCTAAAACTTCGAGTCAAATAACGTAGATCTAAAGCTCCTAAAGCAGCTTACTATAAAATGCGCATGGAGCATCTTGATGTACGGTTGTGAGACATAGTGCCGAGACGTGGTGCTACATTGGAATATTAAGAATTTCCTGGAGAGACCACATCATAAATGACGACATTTTCAGTAAAATCGAAGGAGAGAGGCAACTTATAAAAACCATCGCAGAGAAGCGAGCCCAACGGATCAGCCACATTGTGGCCACTAGGGTCTCCTACATGACACAATAGAGGGGGTGGTGGAGGGGACAAATTATAGGAGGCATCTCCGACGGTAGTATCTGAAACGTATATGAGAGAATATGAAATGTGTCTCATACGTTGAGCTGAAGAGGTCTGCAGAAGCCGAGCGCGATGGAAAACGAGGTGCTAGACTTTCCTGGAAGCTAATCCAAAGGATTGAACTTGCAAAGGAGAAGAGAATTTATAAAACATGCGTAAGACTAATAATGACATATGGCGTTGAAGCAAAGGCAGTCACAGTCAGAACTAAACAAATATTGAGGTCGAGATGAAGACACCGAGGATAATAGGAGGCAAAAATCTAAAAAGTCGCTTAAGGAACCTATTATAATTCGAAAATATGTATTTTTTTGATTTTTATAAGACGCTTTAAAAGTTCATTTTGACTTGTTTCGGGAAATCACCTTGTTCGTATTGAAATGTTACTACACGCTCTTTCTGACGATGGGAACGGTTGTTTCCCGAAACCGGTAGTGGTTAACATCGAAATGAGGAAGACGAAGGTTGTGGTTAAGTCAAACATTATCCAACTAAAGTACATTAATATTTTACCTAGTTTTTCATCTGATTCCCGGATATTCTAGCAATAATCAAAAGTACAGGGTGGTAGAGTTCATTCACAAATTGAAGATCTCGTATCGATGTATGAGTGCCGTGATAGTTTTGGCAATTTGATTGGTTGCCGAATCAAATGAGCCGCGCGGCTTCAGTGCGTTCCGAGACATGGAGGGAACCGCACGTATTTGGCATTCTTTGGCATCTCGTATACTCAATGATTCGAAAAATACTCGTTTTGCAGGAGTATTTTTGGCATATTATTTTTATTATTGATTAATCCCATATTGACTGAGTCAGCTCTGTACAGTTTACAATCCAGAAAGAAATTGTATAATATACTAGAGATAAACACCTGCAAGGATCAAATATTGTAATAATAAAAACCAATACAGGAAGAAAAAAAAAGGATCATTATTATTATAAGTCTCACCCTTAGTCGCTTTTCCAAGAAAAAAGTAATAAGCAAATTATAATTTTAACGAACTTAATTTTGATAATTATTACAATTAAGCCGAAAGCATTTTTATTAATAAAAAAAACTTTAAAAATAACATGTTTATTTATTTCAATGTTTAAATTACGATTGATTGTTTTTTTGTTTTCCAATCATAAAAAAATAAAATAAAAATAGCGCCTATATTTTTTGTAAACGCACTGTCATTCATACTATTGCAAACGATCTCCCTGTCGTGAACGGAGTCTACCTAAAGACCTTTATGGTGGTCGAATATGTTCCGTATCAAAGCTATAGTGTCTATGCTTACGTATGCGTATTGGCTCCAGCATATTAGATTCATCGTCGATGGTGTCGAATAGCTGGCAAAATAAATCTATCATAATCTATAATTGTACACCCGGTTCCATTTTCAAAGGAATCGGGGTACTTGTGTGTTATCTTAGATCTGTA
Organism: Lepidostoma basale; assembly: GCA_022606425.2. NCBI lineage: Eukaryota > Metazoa > Arthropoda > Insecta > Trichoptera > Lepidostomatidae > Lepidostoma > Lepidostoma basale. Next base: position 2,177,950 of record JAHDVF020000857.1, on the reverse strand, counting down.
TTTAATCTTTTTGTGCAATAATCACTTTTTATTTCAATTCTTGAATATATATTTTTAATCGAATATTATAAATTGAGTGACTCGAAATACGTGTGATTTAAAATATTTAACGAAAATAAATGACCGAGATTTTTAATTGTGTCACATTAGAAATACTAGTGTTATTATTTCTTTTAGTTTCAATCCTATGGATTGGTTTTCACCAAGTCTGACATCTTTGTTGGTTCTTGGGATACCATTTGGGTCTTCTTGGGAAATTATTTGGGATTATTTAAGGACTATACGAAGAAGGTATGCAAAATCGAGGAAGACCGAGGGTTCACAACATTAAATTAACAAATCTTCTTCTCCCGTCTCAATCTAACGATTGGTCTGTCAAGGTCAAGGCGACGCATCTCCTCTTCCAATCCGCTCGGTCCTTGGCAACTCTCTTCAACTCCGCATAAGAGGTGCAGCCCATATCTCGGTAAATCTGGTCTAGGTACTCAGCGAGGTCGTCCTCTGCCAATCGATCCCTCGACCATTCCCTCCAACACATTATGCAGGAAACATTCGTGTCGCAACACATGACCAATCCATCTTGCGCGCCCCTTCGCTATGGTGTTCAACACGTGCCTACTCTCTTAAAGTCTGCTGAGAACTTCTTCATTTGTAATGTGGTCCCTCCATGAAACATGGGCAACTCGTCGGTAGGTCCACATCTCAAATGCCTCCAGCCTTTTGCGCTCTCTTTCGCCCAGGCACCAAGTCTCGCAGCCGTACATTAAAACACTCCACACCAATGTTTTTAAAAGTCAAACAAATCAAACAACGTTAATCAAAGATGCGATATACTTGTAAGTATTTGGATCTTAAAACAATCTCTCTGACTTTTTTGAGCATATTAAAATTGATCAAATTTCTAAGAAATATTAACTTGTTTTATCATCAGTATTTGCAATGCTTACAAATGATATCATTTGTGATAAATGAATGCTCTAATTATAATATTTTAATTGTTCCAGGGAAAACCCTGTAAAAACATTATATTTCCATTGCCATGTTTCATTCGTAGTCTGCCGCCGGAACTGATGGTACCTACATACGGTCAGCCTGCACTTTACACTCGGCCAGTTATGTCTGGTGACGTAATGCTAGGATTCCCGTCACATCCGAAAGTGTTCTATATTAAATTAAATGTGATAATAAGTATCGCAGATGACCCATGCCCGCTAAACAATTGATACACGTATACAACGTATGCATATCTTGCAGGAGGGGTTATTATATGAGTCATTTTGTATTTTTCATCTACCTAATGAGTAATTTAAAGAAGTTATGCGATTACACGATTGAAGAAAGTGTCATAAAATATCAAACGACCCATTTAAGGAAATATTAAATATAAAAATCAATTATTAATTGCTGTAATTATTTTATATTTTAACTAACTAATTAACAAACCATCACGCCGTCTCCCCGAAGGGGTAGGCACAAAGAATAGACTCTCACACTTTAACCGACGCGGCGCTCCATTCTTCTCTTTTCGCCCCGCGGGAGACGCGGTGTGATGGTTGCGAACCTTATCGCCCCGCACACTTCTATCGTCTAACATCCACAAAATAAATCTAAAACAAATAATATAAAATACAATGATATAAAATAAAATAATTTAACACATAATGCTACAATAAACCGTTTATTGTAACACCTGATGATGCCAACATCGGTTGGCAAAACAGCTGTCGCGACACTCAGTATATAAAAAAAAAATTGTGGTATTAAAACTGTGTTTTCAATTTTAATAGTAATAATGTTGAAGTAAGTGTTTCGGCCAAAAAAATGGACTATTATATTTATTTATTTATTTGAAGTTTTATATACGAGTATTTTATATTTACATATTTATATATTTATCAGAGAGTGTCCCGTGTCATACAAGTTACAGGTTTGTTATACAAAAATCTTTAAATAATTGAAGCCTGAATAAACAAAAATAAATTATTGTTGCATTGAGAATGATATATGTGTTTTGTAGGGTATAATGTAGGGAATCGCTATTGATGGGATGCTGAATAGTGTTATGTAGGGGATAGCTGTTTTAGTATTCATTTGTTTTTCTTAAAATGTAAAAAACATTGCTGGACAGAATTTATTTTTGGGGTTAAATTTTAATTATATATTCATGACTCCAAAATGTGTCAGTCTGTCAATCGTGAAAAGTGTTATCTGGCATTTATTACTCGGAAAACTTAGTTGTTTTCACTACAATAGACCATAAAAATGTTTACGTATATATTGTTAATATTTTTATATTTAATTGTAAATACATTTGTAGTTACAGCTCGTAATTTTACCAGATAAATGTTTACAAATCCCAAATAATAGAACAGTGTATTTTTCTAGAAATACTTAAGGTGAATCTAATAAGGATTAAATGTATCTCAATAGAGACGAAGATGTAAATTGTTTTTCGGAAACAGAATGCGGTGGTCGAGGCGTTTAAAAGATTTATGGACTGTCATTGGTTGGGTTAAGCGATCGCTTTATGTAATACAACATTCCCCATACCGCTCTTCTTACGGCCACCACGTCTGACAATTATTTTTGAGAGATGTATATTGTATATATGCTACTATGTTGAGGAACATTTCACATATTTTGGTTCAATCTACACTAGCGCCATCTATTAAGATTAGATGATTCCAAAAAACAATTTACATTTTCGTCTCTATTGAGATACAATTAATCTTTAAATAATTAACCTGCAGTGGGTAAAATCCAGTATTTGTCTACAAGTATTTGTAAACATTCAAAACAAAAAAGAGAATCTAATATATTAAGAAAAAAAAAACCATTTAAATGTTATTTTCTGATAATCAAGGTATTAACTCTGTGGAATTCCGTAATGGCGTTTTTTTAAATCAATTTAAAAAATGTTTTTTTCCACTCTACAATTTATTTTTCTCTATACGTCTCGAAGGTTTTATACCTATATCATTAGGAGAACGATATAAATTTTATATGTCATAGTTTATTTACGTAATTCATTAAAATCGTAATAAATTTACATAAGATACTAAAATTGGGTCTAATGATAGTAAGAAAAATTCTCCCCTACCCTACGTTATATTCATTATTTTTCCTGAAATGAGATTATCAAAACCATTTAGTATTTAAAAAGAACCTACTGCAATTTAATGTTTTTCAATATACGTTTGAATTACTGAGATTTTTATAATTGAGTTTCCCTTGTTCGTCTATGACAATTTGTAATGTACGAGTATTCTTGGTTACCGAGTATGTGGTTAATTGAACTATTTTATAAGCGTTAAAATATGTTTGCAGCGTAAATGTAATTTAAAAATAGAATGTTATAAATGATACAAAAATGCCCGATTTGATGACGCCATTGCCATACTGCCTGACATTTGTTTATTGTATTTTTATGATTTTGTTTCGTCTAAAAAATATATTATTTTTCTCGAATATGAAAGTAGTGTGAGTGTATATGAGAGAATAGGCGACGATGAACTATACTAGTATACGATTGATTCATACTAGTTGCAACCTGTGAAATATTCAAGGAATTAAAGATTTTTTTCTACCTTTAAAAACTTGGTTCACTGTACAATCGTAATCAGTCATAAGTTTTAACTTTAAATGTAAATATTTTTTTCATGCGCGTTTAAAAATTCACAATTAACAACACCAAATTGTTCTCTTTTTGTTTTGTACACTACTGTCATACAACAACAATCAGAACACGCGCATCGTATGCATTTCGAAGAGAAGCGCACTATTCCTGTCTCGCTCTCTTGTATTAATTTTTTTTGTCTATTTTTAAATTTATTATGATTATTGAAAGTACGTTCAGAAGACATAAATACTCTTGACTTTAGAGATTATATTGTCTTCCTAAAGTCGAACCATCTCTCATGTGTTTCTGGTATTTTACTTGTTCTTAAATACATGCCTTAAACTGTAAATATGTTTGTAATATCTTTGAATAAAACGAACTGATTTGATTTGAAAATAAATACATGTCTAAATGTCTACGTATCGCTTTAAAAAAAATAATGTTATGCCCAATAAGTACGAGAATTTATTGTGTAGTAGTTAAATATTTCAATCTATGCGTAAACGCATAACGCAGTAATATAGAAACCTAGGCCTAGTGTTTATTATAATTATAGAGAAATTAAGTTAATAAAAGGATAACCGCATTAGCTACGAGTACAGAGTGCCGGTGAGGTAAGGCAGAAAGAAAAAATGTTATTTGTATCTGAATTGAGAATTGAAGTAACAGATCGATACATCTTTACGAGTATCTATTATTTCAAATCTATTTTGATATTACTGGCGTGCTTCATAATGCATGAATTTCCATTCTTGGCAGAAGTTCTAATATTTTATCAATCACTCAATCGATACTACTAATGAAAATAGTGCATTTAAAACCATTGCGTAATCAAAAGTAGTTTATAGAACAGTGAGACGGGTATGATCAATAGCTAAAAATAACCCATCTACCGAATAATTGAGAGACAAAATTAAAATACAAAAGTTTATATCGTACATTAATATATTGTGGAAATGTTAGACGACTTCTTGTGGTGCCTGAATTGCAAAACATTCCTGACTATAATCAAATATGACCAGCAGGACGGAGCAACGTCACACGCGTCCAATACGTCTCTGAAATTTTCCCTAGCAAATTGATCTCCAGGAGATTTGACATAAATTGGCCTAAAATTTAAAGTTTACACCAATAAATCTACTTCCCTATCCCATTTGAAAGAAAATATTCATCACGAAATGGCAGCCTACTTGCCGAGCCGTCATAAGAAATTTTACTGTTCGACTAAATGAGTGCCACGAACGCGATAGTTTACGTTTGGAAAGAGTTATTTTTATAATAATTAATAAATATTGTTTAGATAAATGGCTTACTTTTTTTTTAATCGTCCACTAAATATAAACTTTCTTTTGAGATACCTTGTATTACACATAAAATACACATCACACAAAATTAAAATAGACGTCTTCTAAGCGAGGTAGCAAAGGAGATAGACCTCTTTAGATGCAATTATAGCGAATTCGTGATTACCCTTACGATAAGAGCAACAAAGAGATAGCTGTCATATTTATATTCACATGTTTCTTTTGATGATATTTTTTCCTAGCCTTTACATCGATTTGGCTCGCTTGTATGATGAAAAGAACTATTAAACAAAATAATTTATAATAATTATTGCGCAATGCAGTAATCTTATTGAGATACAAATTATCACGTGATATTTTCAGCTCACAAGAACATACAAGTTGGATTAAAAAAAAAACATATTTCACAGTTATAAATAATTTCCGACCGGATGGGTCGAATGACTCTTACTTCCTATTAAAACATTATACTTTGATGCATTTCGAATTAGTTAGTAATTCGTATATTTTGCGGGACTTTCCAGAATTATTCGCGTGATACGTGCAGATAGCTCTATATCAGTTCTGAATCCTGAACAATCCTGAGTCCTGGAGGATTCGCTTGAGCCAGTGACGTAACAGCGGTCGTGGGCGTCCCCGCCGTCGAATCCCCGACTCAAATATAAAACTCCGGGCACCATCAAAAACCGGTCAGTCCACAAAAACATCTTGACGCGAGTGCTCCGCTACATTTGTTTACAAGACGCCATAAAAATATTTCGTCTTACGAGCGCGTGTGGACATTAGTTCAGCAGTTTATCCCGATGCGAATACACGCCGCGGTGTTCTATACTTGGTGCTTTGAGAACAAATTGTCTAACAATCGAATCGTGACTTCGTTATAATCTGCTTAGCAGGCCGAGGAACTGATTTATCGGCTGTCGTTGTTTATGCTAATTCTACCACAATGGGTAATTGTATAAGCTGTATCTGTTGCGAGAGGTGTAAGGGGTGTGGACTGTTTAGGAAAGTGTGGAAACCAGAACAGGAGCCTAGTGGGGTGCTACCCAAACCTCCCACGTGCGACGAAGGTATGTGATACCAATATACACGTTTTTTTGTATATTTTAATATAATTAAAGTATATGTATTATGTTTTAATAATATCAAAATATGATTTGTTAGAAAGACTTTCTTTTGATAGCAAACAAGTATGTGACCATATAGGACGTTAGAAAAATAATTCACTATAAAAAAAATCAATAAAAAAACAATTGTAGTTTTCACTGTTGAAAAAACAGTGCTAGGGTAGGGTTATTTTAATTGCTTATTTTAATTATTCCTTTATAAGCTACATGCGCAGCAAAAAATATTTAATAGAATATTTCTTCTTCTTCTTCCTTGTTGTAGACCTATGTGGTCTGTTCTCCAGAGTGTTGCTTCTCCTGTGAGGTAGACTCCCAGCTGTTCTTCCATCTTTTAGGAGGTCTTCCACGAGGGCGAGTCCCATGAGGCTGATTATGCAACGCAATATAGGGGAGTCTGGTGGTTTCCATTCTTTGAACATGCCCGTACCAGTCCCTTTTTCGCTGTCTGCTCCATCTTATAATATCCTCAACCTCACATATCTCTCATAATCAATAAATATAATTATACTTTGTATTACAACACTTTTTATTTTTACTGAACTCAGACATGTTACGGTTACAAGTTACCTTTATCAATGTATACAATTTTAACAATCAAATAAAACAGGGTGGTCTCTTATATACTAAAATGAGGTGGAGAGCGTGGAGTTATCTATAAAAGTGGAGTGGAGGGGGGTATAATTAGGATTGAGAGAAAGTGTAATTATATTTATTTAAATTTGAATCCACAACACAAAGTGAAGGCGAATATGGAAGAAAATAAAATCAAATTGTTCATAAAAAATAATAAAAAAGTATCTAAATGTTCTTAGTATGTACTTATTTCATATGAATGTGAATATATTTATTATATGTAGTTATGTACTCAGGTGGTAAATGCATTTTGTTATATGTGTAATATACCCGGAAGAAGCAACGTGTAAAATTCATAAATATTTACTAGGATTATTTCAAATGATACGCAATATAAATATACGAGTATGTCACAGTTATCTCATGGAACGAATTTCGAATTTTCATTTCAAAGTAACGCGCCGTAACCAAAATCTTCTGACATTTCTCTGTATTGGCATTGAAATGGCCATACGGTACCAGCCGTGACATAACGTTCCATTTGTGTTAAGGTTATCTATCAATGTACGCACCTATACATGCTAATTCACTTGTGTGGGATAAAAATATCTTAACCATAATACCTGCCTGCCTACACGCTTACATACACACGGATCTGTAGCTATATTCTCGCTGGCTGCATTACGCAAAATCACCAGTTGTTTCAATGTTTGTATACAAACAGAAGCTTCACCGATCTTGAATGATTCATTGAATATTTCCACCGAGAATTATAATGAACTGCCTTGTCCTGGTCTGAATGTTCGCATATTTTTTCTCCGATTCAATGAGCGATTGTAATGTCTTAACATTTCGCTTAACAATCGAAATAAACAACTCTTAATGAGCGCACTATTTCACAATAATAACATCTCAGAATTCGTTACATATCTTTTGTGTTATTGCATTAAGAATGTATCAAATAACCTCGGCAGATGAATGCAAGGACAAATCTTAAAAAAAAAAACTAACGAACTAACCATCACGCCGTCTCCCCGAAGGGGTAGGCAGAAAGAATGGACTGCCACACTTTTTTTCCTGACATATTTCTCTCACTTCCTCAACATTCATACATCGTGTCATGCACGCGCGTCGATTTCTCTGACTCCTCACGTGGCCGACATTCAATTTTTGATTTATTTGATCGTGCCACGTTTTCCTCGGTCTTCCTCTATTTCTGGTTCCATTTACATCGTTACCAAAACATCTCCAGCCGCCACAAGCGCCCAAAAACGATCCTCCTTCAGAGGAACACTCCGGGCCACACAAATCATGCCCCCGCATAAACTAAGAACCCACCAAATCACTTTCCAACAATGTTCCCATCAGACGTAAGAGGAATAGCCACAAGAGCTGAACCTCTGTAAGCCAGAAGATCCAAGTCCAAGTCCATTTAATTTTTTTACTATTCTTTCATCATTCATTCTTTCCATATGTGAAAACCATCTAAATGATCCTTTCATTATTTTGTTCATAACACCATCATTCGCACCGCATTCACTTCTTATATTTTCATTCGACACTCTATCATACACAGAGTATCCACACATTCATCTAAGAGATCTCATTTCTACTGCATTTATTCTACTTTCATCCTTCTTTTGCAAGTTCCATGCTTCGCTTCCATACATAAGGGTCGGTAGAAGAACACCATTGTGCACTGCCATTCTAGCTTTTTTGGATAGGTTTTCTTTTTTATTTATTTATTAAAATTCTTTTTCCTCTTTTATGGTATGTTTATGAAGGAGTAATACAAATACTTCGAAATAAGTGGAGAGAAATCAAACCCATTAAAAAAAATGATTTAATATTATAAAAATTGAAAATCGTACATTTTGTAAGAGTTATATACCAAATGTTTGGCCCAAGATAAGCGGTTCAGATAAATTCGTTCACTATGTGTTGTGGATTAAAAATTTAATAACTTTTGAAAAACGTTGTTCATATTTCATAATATAATTCAATAGGGAGTTTATACATTGAAATGAAACGATTTCTTATCGTTTCATACAGGTAAAACAATGCGCAATATCATTTTAAGAATAAAGGCACGTAAGATGTCTTTCTTATGCATATAACTTCAGAATTCGCCAGTCACATTATTGAAAAAGTTAGTTCGTTTATTAAAGACAACTAAACCTATTGATAATTTACTTCATAATTATTTAAAAAAATACAATAAATAACCTTGATATTTAGAAATTTATAAAACCATTAAACTATCATAAACAATTCCAATTTTTTATATGTTCCCGTTGCTGTACAATCTTAATTAAAAAACAGTTAATCTGTTTTTAGTAGATATTCTTTCATTTCTTTAAACATTCAGTTCAAAATTAAAGGTATAGATAAAAGTTTTTACACAGAAGATGGATTAGAAAGACCCGAAACAATTTTTGTAAAGAGTGCAAAAAGGTGTTGTGAAAATGAAATATTTTCAATGTACGTATTCATATAATACAATATAATCAAGATGGCCGCAACCCTTAAGTGGCGATGGGCGGGACATGTCGCTCGCGATCCAGATGAAAAGTGGACAAGGCGACTGCTGTGCTGATGGCCAAGGACGGCAAAGCGTGGAGTTGGGCACCCACAGTTGCGTTGGCGCGACGATGTCCGAAGAAGTGCGGGAAGTGCTTGGATGCGGATCGCTCAGGATAGAAGAGAATGGAAAATGCGAGAGGAGGCCTACGTCCAGGAGTGGACGGTCAATACAGGCTGAAGAAGAAGAAGAAGAATATAATCTTTATACGAGTATATATAATTATTTTGTAAGGGTGTATGTAGTTGAACTCCTCCTAAACGGCTGGACCGATTTTAATAAAAATCAAATATGTGTTTGAGTGGGTCCTTGAATGGTATAGATTCACAATTGGACCCGGTAGGTGATCGTTAAAACTTTCTGGAACGTTTATGAATAATTGACCATCTGAGAATAATTCATGTTTGTATACGATAGATTGCGTTGGTGTCGAATTTTGTGTTTAAGCATGCGCACATCACTTGCGTTGTAGCGTGGCGTAGATTTAAAATTCAAACTCAATGTCAAATGTCATTTAGTATATTATAGTTTATCGAAAATAAGTATATCGAAAAAAACGTTTCAGGACAACGTCTGTCGAGTCCGGTAGTGGTAATATAAATTATTGAATAGGATGATGAAGGAGCGAAATAATCCATTCACTTTCTTCATGTACGTGACATAATAACATATGATTCCAGACAGCTTCTAGACTATTGAGGATATTATGATTACTTAACCAATTACTTCAATTATCACTTCATTCGTCGGTTACTCGGAGCACTAGCAAATCCAAGGCACCTAAGTCTCATACCAAAATATAGGCAATACACGTGGTATTTGATTTTTTTGTAACTTGAAACAGGTTTTAGTTCAAGATCACGAACAAAGCATAACACCGAGAACCAACGTAACAGATCATTCTATGGTGTTACACATTCTATCATTGTTTTATTTTTATTATAGTTATAAATTATTAGATATAATTATTACTGTGAGCTATACATACATATTTTATTTTATCAGCACAGCAAACGCTATTAATCTGTTGAAAAAATTCCTCCATTCAAGTTTTGTGAGATTTATCTTACCTTGTGTTTTATCGCAGTTATTATTAGTCCGTATAAAGTGCGTATTTGCCTTACATTCTATTTAATACTTCTTGATTTCCGAGAAATATTAGATTCACATTCCTTAGTGCAGATGTTCAAACAATTCAAGATCTTAATAATACATAATAATTGAAATTGTTTAGATTTTTGATGTGATGATGTCATGTAATGACCTATGGATGCGAGACATGGACGTTAACTAGAGAAACTAACTTACTAACTAACTAACTAACCATCACGCAGGCTCCCCGAAAAAATGGAATGTTTTTTTTTTTTTTTTTTTAAATTTTTGTTCCTCAAAAATGCGAGTGTAATTGGTGAAATCGGTAGTAGGGTGGAAAATATACAACGTGTGGTTACAATGTGAGACTTCAAATAATGTAATACCTAGAATATTTAAAATGCTGTCATCGAGTTCCGGATTCATGTTAAAATGGTTTTATATTGATATCTGCTAGTATAAATTATTAAATATCTTTGCTTAGAAAACTAGGTTCCCACACTAAGAAAGATTTAAAGTAATTATTAAGAAACACACATCACTGCATGTGTTTCTTTACCAAATCTTGGTTGGTTGTCTTATTTACAGTAGAGATAAGAGCGATGTTCTAGCTGAATGCTAATTCCGGTATCTCTGTTGCGCGATGTCGTTTATTTGGTCATTTTATTCTTAAGGCCACGGTCACACTGAAGTGTTTCGGTTGGTGACTCGCTTGCTGTCTGTCCGAAAATGGCAGAGACTTAATTGACAGCTTTATCAAATGATTTTACTTGAAAATGTCACTCTAATAATAAAGTTTTATTCTTCTTTCGGTGCCGTGTCAGGCCCCCCCAACGTTGGCGATCACTGCAGCAAAGGCATCTCTATCCTGCGCCACTTGGAACAGTTTCCGAACTCTTGTTATTCCTGTCCATTCTTTGATGTTCCAACTCCCCGACGTCCTTTCACTGTACCCATTTATATCAGTCGAAGGAGGTGGTATTTTTCTCCCCTTAGCACATGACCCAAATATGAGACCTTTCAAATTTTCCCACTCGACAACAGCTCTCTATAGGCTCTGGCTCTCTGCAGTACGTCTGCATTACTGCCCTATCGGTCCACGGTATACGGGCATTCTGCGGTATATCCACATCTCGAACGCTTCCAACTGGTTCATTACATTCACTTTCAGATTCCAGGTTTCGTAGCCATATAGTAGAAGAGACCATATATAACATTTATTTTAATTTATAAATTAATCGATTGAATTAAAGGGCACAAATGATTTGTGAACACAAATTAATGGCGAAAAAATTATAAAATCATATTCAATTTATTTATTTTACATAAATACTTGCGCAGAATTTGGAAAAAAATATGACAACGCTCAAATCAGCCTCTGTCATTTTCGGACAGACAGCAAGCGAGTCACTAACTGAAACGCTTCGGTGTGACCGTAGCCTTAGTACGGGAAAATCTTAAATCTTTTATTCGCTAATCAATATATTTTGTCGTATTGCAAGCGCGCTATTTTCGTACATTCGCTAACATATTTTTCTTCATAATTTCTACAAACGGTGATGTCAGTTGATAAATTGATTCATGTTTCATCGTTGCTTGAGATTAGAATATTGTGAATTCTCAATGTAAACAGTATGGTCTCGGAGTGTTAGCGTGGTGCAAGGTTCCATATCGCGGACTAAAATAGCTTACCAACTAATTCTTGTATAATGTTCTGCTCGTTTACTATAACTCTAATAATTGTGCAATTACGTAATTATTTCAAGCACTGTAAAATTAATTGTTCAACTAACTTACTAATTGTTCAATGATAAGTAATATTATCATTCAAGTATGGTACTTATATCAAGACATAAAACGCTCCTATTCTAATTATCCTATTCTGATGTAAATGTTATTCGATTGCATCAGGTGCATTGTGTTCGAATTTTTGATAAATATAATATGATCACGACGAATATGGGTCGTAACATGATAACTACGCATCTCCTTAGAACGGATTACCCCAGTTGGGAGGTATGAAATGTTAATTTCCTTGGTTGCATGTAGCGTAGCTCTAAACACCAAGCAAATCTACTTCATGTGTGGTCGCAGCCTTGATGATCAATATAAAAAAACTAACTAACTAACCATCACGCCGTCTCCCCGAAGGGGTAGACAGAAAGAATGGACTGCCACACTTTTCTTTCCTGACATATTTCTCTCGCTTCCTCAACATTCATACATCGTGTCATGCACGCGCATCGTTTCTCTGACTCCTCACGTGGCGGACATTTAATATTTGATTTATTTGATCGTGCCACGTTTTCATCGGTCTTCCTCTATTTCTAGATCCATTTACATCGTTAACATATAATTTTTTTATCATTCTTTCTTCATTCATTCTTTCCCTGTGTCCAAACCCTCTTAATGATCCTTTCATTATTTTGTTCTGAACACCATCATACGCACCGCGTTCACTTCTTATATTTTCATTCGACACTCTATCATACACGGAGTATCCACACATTCGTCTTAGAGATCTCAATTTTACTGTATTTATTCTACTTTCATCCTTCTTTTGCCAATTCCATGCTTAGCTTCCATACATAAGGGTCGGTACAATAACACCATTGTGCAGTGCCATTTTTGTTTGGAGAATTATAAGGTCTTTAAATTTTTTTTGTAGCAAAATAAGCCATAAGCTACGGAAGTACCCAAAATCCAAGATATAATTCTACTAACATTAAAACAATTCTGATGTTGACCTCTCAAATTACGACCCAAACACTTCCAGCCGCCACAAGCGCCCAAGATCGATTCTCCTTCAGAGGAACACTCCGGGCCACACAAATCATGCCCCCGAATAAACTAACAACCCACCAAATCACCTTCCAACAATGTTCCCATCAGACGTAAGAGGAATAGCCACATGAGCTGAACTTCTGTAAGCCAGAAGATCCAAGTCCAAGTCCAAGATGTATTGAATATTAACCCATGTTTTTAAATTGTATTAATTTAAGCTTCTGCTGTATAAAAATGATTCTTGCAAATATCACGATTTGTTTGTTGGTCACACTATATTGTGTATTGTATAATATGAATGTACATAATTGCATCTTGACACAACTAGTACAATGAAACAAAATAAAGTAACACTCATACTTTTGAATGTTTACAAATTATAATGAATGAGAGTAGGCGAAATTAATAAAACACATTTCATTGTGGAATATCACAATTCATTCAGGTTTACTCCCACTGACAACAGTTGCGCACTGAGATAGTATACCTTACATTATTATTACCTCTTCACCTGAATACATGCGATTCGACTCAACATTATCCATTATTAAGATTATAAGAAAATAATTAACAATATATTATATAACAATTGTTAGATGATATAAAACATCACATTGAAGTTTGATTTAAATAACAAATGCATGTTTCGCAGTTCACATGTCTTTCCTTTTACTGTAATAAGCCATTATAAATTCTAGGCACTCGGAAACATTACATGCATTAATATCTTCCTCGGGTCTATTCCCGTCCACTCCTGGACAAAGGCCTCCTCCATTCGCTTCCAAATCACTCTGCCTTGTGCACACTGCATCCAGGTTATTCCGACATGTCTGGCTAAGTGACCTGCCCATTGCCATTTTAGAGTCGCCACCCGGTGGATGATGTCAGTGACATTTGTTTTTTCTCTCACCGTTTCGTTTCCGACTCTGTCTCTTAGGCTTATTCCTAACATGGCTCTTTCAATTGATTTTTGGGTCACTCGCAGTTTCCCGGCGCTTTGTTTGGACAAGGTTATAGTTTCAAGACCATACCTACCAACTGGCAGAACGCAGGCTTCATAAACTTTTCGTTTCAGGTTGATCGGTATTTTCCGGTTTTTATACATAAACGTAGGTATATAATTAGAATTAGGCTGATTTAAATAGTGCCGTTTTCGTGAGTGAGTACTCACCTCAAAGGCGCATTGACAATGTTATTTAGCTATGGGAATTGCATCTGACACTTGTTATAAGATATTTAAACTTTGGTATGAAGTCTACACTTAGTGGTTTGACAAATTTAAACATTGAATAAAACACTTATTTTTAAAAACACTTTGTAAAACCACTTTATTTTTTAGTAAGGAGTGCCAACCGGTTTTACTCTGTAACGAGCTTTATCAGGGCTATACACAGTTTGTGTGTAGCCCTGATGAAGCTCGTTACAGAGTGAAACCGGTTGGCATACCTTAGGTACTCATAATAAAGTGGTTTTATACAAAGTGTTTTATTAAATTTTTATAAGATATGCTGTTTATATTTTATGAGATTTTTTGAAATGTGGGGTTTTAAGTTAGATTAAAAATCATTTGGATTGTCAATGCATGTGAGGCATGTAGGAGCATACTATTATAACAATTTATATTCCAAGCGGACGGACCTGCCATCGCGAAAGCCCGATATCCGTAATGTACGAGTATGCGGGGGCTGCGCTTGACTCGACTTATCTATTAATTGCTGAGAAGTTTACCAGTCGAAGCATAGATTGACTCGAATTAGGGCTATTAACAATTTAAATATTAGATATATAGGCTAGTGCCATTCCGTGAAGTGCTTTTAAAACCGTCCACCATCGCTTATACTGGATTTTTCTAAGCGTATATGTTTCTTAATAATAATTGAATAACTAAATAATAATTGATTACATAATAATAATTAAATATGTAGAATATATTTCTCTTTACTATATTCCTACAAAATCAACACGAGTTAATGCTTCAAACAAAGTTTATTAACTGATTATATGAAATAAAAAAAACAATACAACGGAAATCGTCAATAGAAGAAAAATTTCAAATCACAGTCTCCAGTTTCAAAAATCATTATCTATGCTTTTGTTCATGTAGGTACCGTGTGTTTTCGCATCACTAACGCCGCTAATTGAAAATAAATATCCTGCCCTCGTGTCTATTTACAAAACTGAAATTATTATTTTAAACAAAACAACACACGTTGAAAATCTCCACATCTCCAATATTTATCTTTAAACATAATATGTGTCTCTATTGTCTATTGAATAATTGAAATTCTGACGTGGTTTTCAAATATTTTCATTGCCATTAATTACTTCTAAGGCTGGTGTATTCAAAAGGAAAACAACATCAAATATGTGCGCAGATGTCACGAATGGTAGATTAATATTGTCTAGGTTCTTGGGTATATCCGGTAGTAAAAATATCATGAAAAAAGATCTAAATTATCCAGCAATGCGAATTTTACTGAGATGAACTAGACGTGCACGAATTAAGTCGATGTTTGATGACTTGAAGATGTTATCAGTCAGACAGAAAGTCACTTTCCATGATCAAACTTCTTTTACTTCTTCTTCCTCTAGCCGTATGACTTGTTTGTGACTATGAGCTGTCCTATGATGATAACGTTCAACTACACCTCCATCTCTTTGGCGGTCTTTCTTGTAGTCTCACGCCTCTGGGGTTTTCATTTTGTAATTTTTTTCTAAATCTTATGCAATCCGCATGGTTCCTCCAAAAGTGTCTTCTGCTTCTTCCCCATCTCACTATGTCTTCAATATCATGATGGGGCGTAGGTTTTTTTTCTGCCAATCTGAGAAGGTTTTTAGTTCTGTTAGTATCGGCTTTCATTTCTATTACATATGTTATGATTTAATGGACCCATGTCCTATATACCTTGACCTTACTAACTTAAATACACAATTTTCAGACGGTTTGATGTATGTTATGTATGCTTTTGTTTTCGATAACAAAATTTTGTTTCCAAGACAAGTTCAAAAGTTTTAATATACTCGTTAGTCAGTTGTCTTCTTCTTCTTCTTCTTTTTAGTTTAGGTTGTATGACCTGTTTGTGACGGTGGGCTGTCCTGGGATGATGATGTCCAGCCATCTTTCCATCTCTTTGGCAGCCTTCCTGGTAATCTCTTACTGCTTGGGTTTTCGTCTTTAACAATTTTTGCAATCCTTGTATTCTCCATGCGGTCCACGTGGCTCTCCAAATTCCCCATTTTTCTATGTCCTCAACACCACAGACAGTCCTTATCGTTTTATTTCTGATCCGATCTCTGAGGGTTTTGCCTGCGATGAAGCGTAGGGTTAGTTATCACATTAAAACATTTAATTGTGTGATATGCAGAGAGGCAAACACCGTTGAGATTCAACATGTCAAAACCTTATTTAATCTTATAAACAATACCGTTCTGAAATATGGCATCATCAGGTATAATATAAATGATAATGATGGAACGGTAAAACTACATGGTGTCATTTTCATGATAGATTCACTTCAAGGGCGCTAGATAACCGTGAACATAACGTAATAAGAACTAATAAATAATGAAATTTACAAAGCTTTATTATGATTTACATAATTTTATAAGTAAGCTTGCAACTTATATAAATTACTGACTATCTAACATTATGGTAATTTGTAAATACATATAAATTTTAAATTTGTTTACTGCGCTGTGTTAAAATTACAATAAATAATTTTATATAATAATTCATATATATTATAAATGGTTAAAGGTGTACGTTGACAATTGACAATACAGATAGTAAAAAGATTAAAACTTGTTCAATTATGTATGGAAGCGAAGCATGGAACTGGCAAAAGAAGGATGAAAGTAGAATAAATGCAGTGGATATGAGATCTCTTAGACGAATGTGTGGATACTCTGTGTATGATCGAGTGTCGAATGAAAATATAAGAAGTGAATGCGGTGCGAATGATGGTTTTATGAACAAAATAATGAAAGGATCGTTAAGATGGTTTGGACGTATGGAAAGAATGAATGAAGAAAGAATCGTAAAAAAATTATATGTTAACGATGTAAATGGAACCAGAAATAGAAGAAGACAGAGGAAAACGTGGCACGATCAAATAAATCAAATATTTAATGCCGGCCATGTGAGGAGTCAGAGAAATCGACGCGCGTGCATGACACGATGTATGAATGTTGAGGAAGCGAGAGAAATATGCCAGGAAAGAAAAGTGTGGCAGTCCATTCTTTCTGCCTACCCCTTCGGGGAGACGGCGTGATGGTTAGTTAATTAGTTTTTGTTCAATTAAAACTGCAGATGATTTAAAATACTCGTACTTCAGGAACGGACCCCCACATTCTGGGGCATCTAGGGCAGGGGAAGACGTTTGCAGCGGAGCTGTCTCCCGATGGTCTCTCCTTTCTCCTGATATCGAGTTATCGTGTGATAATTTTTATTTATTTAAATGAGGTAATGATACGCGTGGGAAAGGACTTTATTAATATTACATACTAAAAATCGATTTTATTACACAATTTTACCAAGTTTGGGCACTAATTAGCTGCTGCAGCTAAAGTTGGCATGTGAATACAACCGAATAATTGTACCTATAATATATAAATGAAAACAAAGTGAATGCCCCTTTTATACTAATTCGTTTTAGGCAGACTTATGACCTGTCATTGGTTGGGTTGAGCGATCGCTTCACGTTTAACAACATTCCCCATTCCTCCTTATGCCCACCACATCTGACAAATTTTTGGAACTTGTATATATGGTAGGTTTCTACGCCTATCTTTACATTTTTATGTTCACTCTACACTAGCGTCATCTATTAAGATTAGAAAGCATGAAGCAGAAAACCTTTATTAATGTACTGTGAAAGTCTGCAAATCATACAGTACTAGATTTCGCCTGGAGATGTCTCTCCAATTTTATGCCTGCATGTACCAGTTTTATTTATACAACAACATTTTGAATGTATACAAATTCTTGTAGACAAATACTGGATTTCACCCATTGCGGATAAATTATTTTAATTTTATAAGAATTAATTGTATCTCAATAGAGACGAAGATGTAAACTGTTTTCTGGGAACAGAAGGTGGTGGCCGAGGCGCTTACAGGACTTATGACCTTTCATTGGTTGGGTTGAGCGATCACTTCACGTTTAACAACATTCCCCATTGCGCCTTATGACCACCACGTCTGACAAATTTTTGGAACTTGTAGGTATATATGGTAGGTTTCTACGCCTATCTTTACATTTTTATGTTCACTCTACACTAGCGTCATCTATTAAGATTAGAAAGCATTAAGCAGAAAACCTTTATTAATGTACCTTCTGTTCCCAGAAAACAATTTACATCTTCGTCTCTATTGAGATACAATTAATCCTTATAAAATAAAAATAATTTATCCGCAATGAGTGAAATCCACTATTTGTCTACAAGAATTTGTATACATTCAAAATGTTGTTGTATAAATAAAACTGGTACATGCAGGCATAAAATTGGAGAGATATCTCCAGGCGAAATCTAGTACTGTATGATTTGCAGAGACTTTCACAGTACATTAATAAAGGTTTTCTGCTTCATGCTTTCTAATCTTAATAGATGACGCTAGTGTAGAGTGAACATAAAAATATAAAGATAGGCGTAGAAACCTACCATATATACAAGTTCCAAAATTTTGTCAGATGTGGTGGGCATAAGGAGGAATGGGGAATGTTGTTAAACGTGAAGCGATCGCTCAACCCAACCAATGACAGGTCATAAGTCCTGTAAGCGCCTCTGCCACCACCTTCTGTTCCCAGAAAACAATTTACATCTTCGTCTCTATTGAGATACAATTAATCCTTATAAAACAAGTTTACTTTATCAGTAGAATGACAAATGATTGAATATTTCCATTAGTCCTGAGAAAAAGTTATTTATTTGGCATTTGTTAAGTATATAACTGGTTATCACGCATTTCAATATTATTGCTACTTAAGAAAATTGGATAACGATCCATGACATGTGATGTTGTTAATGTTAAAGCTGTTATTCGGTGGAAATACATAGAATTTAATTGACAAAGAAACGTTTATTTGCGAAACAGTAATTAGGAAAATTGTTTTTTTATTAATTGTTTTAATTTTACTTAGTTATCTGTTTAAATAATAGAATGGTGATTATTAACTGTTGTTACATTTATTTTACATAACTTAGTACTGACTACTAATATTATGTAGGTAGGTACTTATTTTTGGTATGTAAAATATTTTGGAAAAATATGATTGCACATCAATCAAAAAGTTGTTATTCGTATATAAAAGGGGTGGTGATAAAATGGGTCTGTTTCTCTTATTTCTCTTGCCATTGTAGTGGAAGGTTTGGCTGACTTTGTGTCGTTTCAAAGGACGCCGAGTGTAATAGTTATTTTAACAATACACGTGATACCTACCCTCCTTGTCGTTCTAATGATACCCCAACGATTCCTATTAGAAATGTCGAAATTCACGATTACTTATAGATGTAAACGATCAAAAAATATGTTTATTTTTTTATGTATAATACTTTGTATACAATACTCGCATTTATTAAAAAAATTAATATTAATGTTTAGAACTAACCAGCCCTTCATCAGTGATATTATATAAATATTTAAAATATTATAAAATTGTTTACAAATATAGTCAGTTTTGACATTGAAAAGCAATTCAAAATAAAGAAAATATTATAAATAACCAAATAAATTTAACGTCGAGTCCAATCTTTGATTTATTTCCTTTGTTGTAAGTTAACCTTTTGCACTCTGGCCATTTTTTCTCATGACTGACCAGCTACTCTGAATTTTTTTTTTTACGTATTTATAAAATAAAAAATTAAAATTAGGTAAACAAGTGATAAACATCCACGTGCTTGGATTAAGTATACGATTTAATACCTGAACCCCAATAAGAACTTTTATTATTTTAAATTTTAAATTTATTCATAATATTTGTTATAACAAAAGCATAAACGTTCCAAAATAAATCATTATAACATCTGTCAAAACTGACCATATTTGTAAACAATTTAATAATATTTTAAATATTTATATAATATCACTGATGAAGGGCTGGTTAGTCCGAAACATGTTTGATATTTTTTTAATTTTTTTTAAATAAATTTGAGTGTTATATACAAAGCATATATAATAAATAAAGAAACATTAAACACCTACAACACAAAGTTATGCCCAACATAGAAGAGATAAAAAAAATAGTGTAGAGATCATAACGTAAGGTCTACCATCGAGTAACTAGAAATATATAGAAATTAATAGAGTTACCGTGGACTTTCTGGAATGGGCGATGAACACATTATGCCACGAGTTGTTCCCCATATGTCATAAATCTAAATATCTGCATATGGTCAACGACCGTTTGCAGATATTTAGATTTTAAAATATGTTTTCATGCACAGCACCAGTTTGAATAAGACGTTCTAAGAATCAAATGATAAAATTTAAAATTCGAATAAGATTCCATCTCAAATCCAAGGGATTCTATTTTGATTGGTCTATTTCCGAAATTCCAGGGGGAACGAAGCGTTCGTGATTTCCGTTCTCTATAAGAATATCGAATTACATGGTTTTGAACTATTTAAAATTTTCACAACAGTTTTATATCAAGGTATAAAAAAAAATATAAATATATTTCAGATTTTTATTACATATGAACTTAGTGAATTATCAAGCATCTCACTTTTAAAGTATTACTATTATCACAATCAAAACTTGTAATTATACTATTAAATCGTTTTCTCTCAGTTAATAATCTAAAATTATAATTATTCCAAGTTCTATAATGATATAATAATTAATACTTTCTAACTAACTAAAAATGCTAAGCAGAATTGATAGTGGGCAGGTCATGTTGCCAGACAGGGAACAGAGCGATGGGCACCCAGAGTCCTCAAATGGAGACCATAGGATAGAAAAAGAGCAGTGGGCCGACCCCTAAAAATATGGGCCGACGACATTATCCCTGCTGCGGGTAGAATGTGGCAAAGAAAAGCCCAAGATAGAGCGGAGTGGAAGAAAATGGAGGAGGCCTATATCCAGCAGTGGAGAGATGGCTGAGGAAGAAGAAGAAGAAGAACTAACTAAAAATCTCGCCGTTTTCCCTGAGAGGTAGAGATGATGGACCCACACTGCTCTGTCCTGACATATCTCACAAGTTCCTCTACATTCATACATTGTAACACGCACGCTCATTTTCAATAGGGACTCTCAAACTTTGACAGCGTATAGCGGCTTTTTCGGTAAAAGCGATAGCTGTTAAATTTTATCAGAATATTTATTAAGTTTTGATATTTTACCATGGAACGCTACACGCTTCAACAACACGTTGAAATTGTTGAAATTTATTATCAAAATCAGTGCTCTGTTAGCCAATTTATGGCATTCATGGCCGACCTGCAGAGTCCACAATACATCGTTTGATGCATAAATTTGAGACTCTTGTGTCTGAAGGATAATATGGATACCGACAGCATACAGTTCTAACAGGATGGCGCTTTGTAGCACACAGCGTACGCCACGATGAATATTCTACACAAGC
Source organism: Lepidostoma basale (assembly GCA_022606425.2). Taxonomy (NCBI): domain Eukaryota; kingdom Metazoa; phylum Arthropoda; class Insecta; order Trichoptera; family Lepidostomatidae; genus Lepidostoma; species Lepidostoma basale. The sequence goes on along the minus strand of JAHDVF020000857.1, from coordinate 2,156,289 downwards.
GATTTAAAATGGAGCGTCCCTATTTAAAGACCCTCTATAAAAATATCAATCCTTAGTTTTGACACTTTAAAATATAATAAATTAAATTATTTTCGTTTTATTTAAAAGTGGAACATTTGTAACTGTTTTTGAAAAGCCATTTGATTTGAATTGATGTAGTTACTATATTAAGCTAATGATGTGCAGAAATACAAAGTAGATTTGTATTACGAGTATAATAAAAAACGTACTGCAAATACAAATAGGTAATAACTACTTAGTGACTAGATGACATTTATCTGCAAGTATGATTCTGCCACCTTATTGAGACGTTCTATATTGGTCCAGTGCATCATGCCTATATTCCGAGAAGACAACATTCACTCGTAAGCAATCAGTCTCTAAATAAGAGCATACTATGTTGAAGTCGCAGTATTATTATGAGTTTGAAATAAAAATGCATAAACGCATTTGTCAACACATCGTAATGCAATATAAACAAATGAATTACAATAAAAATTCTTATTATTGGATTGATGGTTTCATTATTTGCCATTTGTAGATTTCCTCATTGCTGTGAGTATCGTTTTATATGACGAGAAACGTTTATGCTTCTGTATTATATCAAATGAGCCACATACAGAAGGACCTCAGCATCACCATAGACACAAATATGACGTTGGTGTGGGTATTACTTTTCTCTGTGTTTCTGTAGGTAGGTACGGAGTAGAAATATTGGACTTGGACTTGGATCTTCTGGTTTACAGAGATTCAGCTCTTGTGGCTATTCCTCTTACGTCTGTTGGGAACATTGTTGAAAATGAGATTTCGTGGGTTATTGATTTATGTGGGGGCTTGATTTGTGTGGCCCGGAGTGTTCCTCTGAAAGAGAAGACGATTTTGGGCGTTTGTGACGGTGGGGGTGTTTGGGTCATAATTTGAGAGTCTTTTATTGTGGGGTCAGGATGTGAAAGGAGTCCTTTGTAAAAACGTTCGGCAAGTTTCTTAATGAATTCACCTATCACAGAGATTCCCGATTCTAGGTGCATGGTCCATGAAGGTACACCAAGTGATAAATGGATAGTCGTATGTGTCTCGAAGCTGCATAGTGGAGTAGAAATATGGACAATGAAAGTACTTGATCAGCAACGTTTTAACGCATTTGATATGTGTTGCTGGAGGTGGTTGCTACGAAACTCCTGGACAAAGAAAATGAATGCCTCCATATTTCAGTAACTTAACATCAGAGACACACTCTTCTTCATCGTATCAAAGGTACCTCTGTCAAATAAGGTTGACCCAAAAGTCCGCCAGCTGAACCGCATTGCCGGACGCCCGAACCAGATCCTCTTTGTTTGTCCAAGGATCGCTCCATGCCACAGAAGTGGAGCACCGTATCCTCTGAAGGATACTCCATTTTGTCATGTTGTCCCTGGATCTATCAACGCGTGTGCGCAGTCAGTTGAAGGATCTTTAAATTTTTCACGGTAATTCGTGTCCTACTTTACTAATTAATACGAATAAAGACGTCTGTTTTGTAGAAGTTTTATTATATTTTATGGGAATGACATGTTTCGCCATGCTTAGATATTATCAAATGTATCTCTTTGGCTTCTAAATAGACTGTTATCCACTTATCAAGGACGGATACTCCAGTTCTTTGGATGCATCGCGAGGCGAGACCAGGACAGATTATAGAAGATGGTTGTAGTGGGCATTATCGAAGGACGTAGAGACAAAGGAAGATCCAATATGATAGACTGATTTTCTCTGATACTTCATTGCCATCATTTCTTCTTCTTCTTCTTTAAAAGCCGTTGTCGTCCACTGCTGGACATAGGCCTCCCCCAAACTTATCCATGTATGACATGTCATACGGGGGGTGGTTGGCATTACAACGCCACGCTTGCCAGACGGGTTGGCGAGGTGTCCTTCCACGTTAGCCTATGCATCAATATTATCCACCGAGGTTATTCACATTCGATCTCTAACATTTCGCATAGTTTCCAGGGGAGACCAAAGTCGAGGAGGTGTGGATAGGTACTTGGGATCAGATCAATCCTCCAGCGTAGCATGGCCATCACCACGGTGATGGCCACGCACCGCTCAAAGAGTCAATAGGATCCCCCTTACTCCCCCATCATGTCATATAATAAACTCGGAACATAGTAACAAAAACAAACCTAGTCATAATTAATACTAATGAAAATGTCAGTTTTCTAGCTGTTTTATTATATTTTAAAGGAATGACATGTTTTGCCCTTCTAAGGTATTATCAAACATTTGATAATGCCTTAGAAGGGCGAAACATGTCATTCCCATGAAATATAATAAAACTTCTAGAAAACTGACGTTTTCATTCGTATTAATTATTTAATATGGAGTTTTACATCATTGTTCAAGAAACAATAAACTAGTCATAATTGATTATTGTAGTTTTATTATTGTATTCTCGCTCCCTATTAAGGTTATGACCTCGCGCGAACCCTCTATTTGACCCTACTGGCAAATTCCTGAACAGAATAACACCTTTAGATGTGTCACGGACCAATTAATTGATTACGCTTGCCAGACAGTTGAAATGAAATGTTTTGATTTCGTGTATGTATTATTTAAAGCATTAACCAAGTTCCAACCTACATACTCTGAGAATTGATTAGTTTCCATTTTGTGGGTGGTAAGTTATTGTAAAGTTGTTTCTACCAAATACCAACAATCTTGCGTATTTCTGAGATTGCTTGAACGTATTCGATTTGTTGTTTCAAAAACTCTGAATTGATTTGTTTTTTAATTGTATTTACAACATAATAATATAAAATGCTTTCGTTATTTAGATTATAGAGCTATTTTTTTTAAACTGTGTACAATTATATTATATAAAATTCGCAATGTTACGATGCAAACATAGTGAATTTAAGTTCTTTATATAGAATAAATGTCACAACACAGGCTTTTGATTATTGTAACAGCCCAGGCTTTGAACAATTGTCACATCACAAGAACAACTGTTAGAGCACACGATAGGAATAATTGGCACAGCACAGGCTTTGAATTATTGTTATAGACCAAGCTTTGAACAATTGTCACAGCACAGGCCTTAAATAATTGTTATAGCGCAGGCTTTGAACAATTGTCAGAACACATGATTGGCATAATTGTCATAGCTCAGGCTTTGAATAATTAACGTAGCACAGGCTTCGCCAAGTGTTATAATTATAGATTTGTTTCGCCAACGTATGTTGGCATCATCAGGTGTTAAAAACAGCTCAATGATGATGCCAATAACAGTGCTTTAAATTCAAACATTTTTAAATGTTGAAGTATCATAGTGTTTTGGCCTACAACAATGGATTATATACTCGTATATATATCTAAAATGATTTTATTTTAGAAATTAAACATGCATTATATAGCATCATATTATTGACGACATTCGTGGGCAAGTGGTAAGTGCTTTGACTGTCACCTCGAATGTCCCGGGCTCGATTCCCGGCGATGGCAGTGTGATTGTCACACTGTTTTTGATCTGGTGCATAATTCACGTGACAATAAAATGGCGATAGATTAGTTACCTGTCACATGTAACGAGAATCAATATGATAGTTATACCCTTTACATCGATTTGGCTTCAAGCGATTCGTTCGCGTTCGCGAGCGATTCAACAAGACAAAAAAATTGTATTTTATTTTGTTTAGTGGATATTAAGTGCTAACGTTAAAACACTTCAGACCAGATTCAATACTTATGATAATTAAGATAAACATGCTTAATAATTTTCTTCTAAAATATCATTCAATAAAGCAAACAATAACGTTAAATGATTAATTCAATTGATTGCATTTAACCTTGTCGGAAGATAAATAGACAAGTCTGTATGGCTCTGAGTGGATTCGTACTGTGTGTGGATGTATGGTGGGCCGAGCTAGGTACGGAAGACGAGGCAGAAGGCAGGATATCGAATGCTCCACTGCAATATCAGCACACGCGATGTTATAACAGTAGTCAGTTTCGCGTTGACCACAAGAGAGGTCGTCTAACGTCTGGTCCCCCCAAAAAGTCTGCGAATACACTGCAATAGCACAATACTTATAATAAGTTTTTAGTTGGTGTTATGTTTGATTTGTAAAGTGGTGGTATAAGTTCGTTTTACATTTTAATCGTTTGTTTGTGGGTGTACTGGTGGTGTTGGTTTACTTATCTTGTTTCAAGATGACTAGTTATATGTATCGGTTTTGGATGGACCGCTTTGGCAGGCGACATCGGCAGCCAGTTTTTAGTACATACCGACCTCGAACGAGTAAGTTTTTAAAGGGCTTTTAATCAGATGCACCTGCAATACATTTTAATGGAAAATTTACGATTCCAAAGTGCGTGTATTGCGTATATAAAAATATTTTCATGTAACAGTTCATTATTGGTTGGATTCTTTAATGCCGAATGAATTTTTACATTAATTATACAATTATCTATAGTTCCATTTTAATAAATTCATTAAAATAATCATCTTTTCTACAAGTAATGTATTATATTTATTTTATAAAATTAAGGGCTTAAAACGATGCAATTCTATAATTATGATTTTTTAATGAATTAATACATTTTTTATTCCATTTTAGAGTTTATTTTTCTTGATATATTATAATATATAACATGTTTGAGTTTTTATTATATAATGAATATATAATGTCTTTATTATTATATATTTAGTGAGCTTCTTGTGTTTAATGTCGATCGGTTTCTCGCACCAGAAGATGGCAGCAAACTGCCGAAACCGGTCGACGTTAAACACAAGCGGGAGCCCACAAAATATATAATAATAACGAAATTTCGTAAATTTATTTTTATTTTCATTATTTAAAATGAAATTTTACCAAGAAATTTCAATTAAAATATATTTTTTTGCATTTATATTGTTATCCCCGTTATGACGGTAAAAAACCTTAGAAATACGAGTATGTCGAGAAAAATCAATTTTAATGAAAAATGTTTTAATTTATGAAAAATTTGTTATTTACTATTTATATACCTAACAATATTGTACATTGTTATTTACTATTTATATAATGCTCCAAAAAGCAAAATTCGCGGACCATTGAAAACTAAAATATATCTTCAATGCTACCTGAATAATGGTGTAAAACCATAACAATTCAGATATTGCGACATTTGTGTTTTAAAAAATATTTCTCTATGTTTGCTATTATGGTTTATTATGGGATTAAGCATAAATCATTGAAAATTGACTTCTTTATTAGTAGCTTAACATAATTTTTCAAGCAAAATAATAATACCTAATGTATAAAAATGAAGAAAAAAAAAGATAACTGGGGCTAATATGATTTTTTTCAATTAAAACTTTTAGTTCAAAATGCGCTTATTCATAAAAAATATGCATTACAGGATAACGTGGAGTTGTCTTAAGTTTATGAAAATATACTTGTTCGTATACATTATTACAAAATTGATCTTAATATCAATCTTATACGATTATCTACAATTAACTAACTAACCACCACGCCGTCTCTCCAAAGGGGTAAGCAGAAATAAAGAAACGTCACACTGTTATTTTCTGACCCACTTCTCTCATTTCATTTCCTCAACACTCATACATCGTTTCATGCAAGCAAGTCGCTTCTACTTCTTACATGGCAGACATTCAATAATTTGTGCCACATTTTCCTCGCTCTTAATCTATTTCTAGTTCCGTTTATATCGTTAACATATACTTTCTATGCTATTCATTCTTTCCATGTGTCTAAACCATCTTGCATTAATTCAATACATCATACAATAATCAAATTATTAAAACACGTATACATTATTTATATGAAATTATCTCCGTTTAATGATATCATCACTCTTAAAGGATATGCCATTTAAGTAAAAGCTTTGGGTATTAAAAGCTACAGTTTTCCCACAGAGAAGTTTATTTATGACGCCTTATTATTCGGTTGCCGAGAAGCTTTTATGGGAAGCATTCCGTTGTATTGAGTTCCAGAAAGATTATTGTAAAATATGAGAATGGGAGTGCTAACACATTACCTCGGCTATTTTTAGTTTTTATTATTTGCCTCTGAAAATATTCCAAGCACTCTATGAGCCAATGCTTTACAATACATTGTTCGAAATCAGTGCACCTGAAGTAATTTACGTGTTCTAAATTTAAATATAATCATGTATCCGTTATAATTTTCCTTTTTATATTTTTCTTCCGCATACATATAATACATTATAATGTTAATTGTAAAAAAAAATCAGCGCTTTAATTTTGTATTTTAAAATTATTATATCATTTAAGAAGTCGAGAAAGGTAAAGGAAGACATGGCATGACCAAATTAATCAGTTACTAAAATACGACCTGTTCGAAATCTGAAAAATCGATGAACACGCGCGTTGCGATTCTCGAGAGGTATGACAGGACAGAGCAGCGTAGCAATCCATCCTCTCTGCCTATAACGGCGTGATGGTTAGTTAGTTATTAGAAAAATCATTGTGGTCCAACATTACAACGCTGAGCCATTCTGGTTATTTTTGAACATACTAACTTACCATCACGCCGTCTCTGTGAAGGGGCAGGCACGAATTGACTGCCACACTTATCTTATTTCCAGAGATACTTCTCTCGTTTCCTCAACATTCATACATCGTGTCGTGGCCTACATTCAATATTTGATTTATTGGATCGTGCCATGTTTTCCTCGGTCTTCCTTTATTTCTAGTTCCATTTACATCGTTAACATATACTTTTTTTACCATTCTTTCTTCATTCATTATTTCCATGTGTCAAAACCATCCTAACGTTCCTTTCATTATTTTGTTTATTATTGATTCCAATAAAATAATTTTTTTACCATTTCACTAATTCAGACTTTTGATCGTGCCATTTTTGACTAATAAAAGCACTAATTCTAGTTCCGTCTAAGTCTATATATTTATAGTCTATTTATCATTGTTTCTTCTTTCATTGTTACCATGTGTCCAAACCATCTTAATAATCCCATCATTATTATGTTTATTTTTGATTCGAATAAAATATATTTTTTACCATTTCACTAATTAATACATTTTATCACTAATTTGTGTTTGAATTAACAAAGATACGTATGGTATCAAGACCGATTGGCGATTGGTAAAATAAGATTTGCTTGAAACAGTTTATAAACCAAAACGTATTGAACAATTATGCTGTTTTGAAAATACTAAACCATGCAAGAATTGAATGCATGATCAATTTAATTTAATGATTATGTGTTTTAGGTAGGCGTGCTTCGATATATACGAGTAGTAAATATATATCAACTAGTTTTTTCCGCAATTTAAACGTTAATTATAAAATAGTGTGGGTTGTTTAGAGCGCAAATCGTTTTTTTAAATATGGTGAAAACTCTGCATTAAATGTTTTAATATATGTAATAGCTTTAACATAATCACCCATAAATGAATTGTCACATGTGTAGTGTAGATGGCTTGATTTGTTATATTGTTATACATATGTATGTATGTGCATATACCTATGTGTACCTATGTGTATGCATATATTGAATAAAATAGTAATATATAATACATGTTATTAGAAATAACATTACAATCATTGTAATTGACTATTAACATGCAATTTGATTAAAAAAAAATTATAGTCTATTTTACTTTTCTTTCTAAATGTCGTAATATTTATGATATGGTATTAGTATTTCTAAAGTGATAATAGTTAAAATCACGTTTTTGACAAGTATCACTTTGTAAAAATGTACGACAATATGTAGATAATAAGATGATTAGTATTTAATTAAACTTTTGTAATATATGTAGGACTTTAAGATTGAGTTATTATTTACTGTTATACAGATAATTATTGAATATAAAACTAACCCTATTTGTCCAATAATGAGTTTTATACCTACTCATGAGAATATATTAAATCTACGAATAAATATACAAAATACGAAAAAATGTTCACGTACGTCCATATCGCACGCTTAATAGTAAACTGACCGATTATGGTTTAGGTCATAATTGAGTTAACATTAGACAGAGGCTTGTGTTAACGCTATCTATCTATTTTTCACAATGTTAACGCTATCCATTCGTACGTACGATAATCGTTCACAATGTTAACGCTATCCATTCGTACGCTTTTTTTTTCGACTGTTTTTGTTAAAACACCGACTCATGTCAGATTGAGCAAAACTTGCTTTTTTGAGTTAAACCAGTGTTCCATTAAGCGTGCGATATATCAAAAATAATATATCGCACTAGCATTTCTAAAGTGACACAAGTCAGAATCGTATTTTCGTTACTATAGAAATATTAATACAATATGTATTTTTTTTCGAATATGTACGTAGTTTATAATAATATGTATTTTCTATATAGCAATATAGGTAAAATATGTAGGTAAACTACGCAGTCGAATTATTTATATGATTAAAATATCGTATTATACTCGTATTTTTAAAGTGACGATAGGGGAAAACATGATTTTATCTATTGTTAAAGGCGGGCCAGACTGTGATAAACATCGGTTTCCAACCAACGAGCCAGACTATCTATCTCATTCTACGCCGGGTAAAATAATGCGAGGAAGAGAGATAAACGTACCATGTTTGTTGAATAGTTTGAAAGGATAACCGTATGCAGAAACATCCGCGGTTTAACTAAAATCGACGTTTTTACTACGTCTAGAACATGGTTTAAGTTTGAGTTATAACATTCTGTATACAAATTTTGGTTTCAAACCAGCTTGTTTATCACAGTGTGGCCCGCCTATTAATCTAGAAATATTTTTGCGATGTAATTGTTGAATATATCTAATTTTGACTCATTCATTTTCAATGTAATACCTACTTACAGATGAAAAAATCTCAAAACAGAACTTGTAAAAAAAACTGAAATAAAATGCGTTACACGTTTAAAGAAAGCTCCCATATACAGCAGGAGTAGGTAGTTTTACAATGCCTACGTCACAAGCGGCGCCATAAGTTTCGTGAAAACTTAAACGACAAAGCCTTTAGCACTCTTTACGACCGCCTCGAGGCCACTTGGCTAATAACCAACTCTTTTTCGGGAATAATTCAAGGATACCTACTTCGTCAGACAGACCATCGTCTATCGAAACTGAATAGGCTACCCATTCTGTAAATCTGCAGAGGTGTTGAGACATACGTCGATATTCATGCGTAAAAAGCCGGATATGTTTGTTTTTCGATTGGTTTATAACTATTAAGAACTATGCTCTTTTGTTTTACATTCAAAATATAAAGTGTAATGACCGAAATAATGAGAGGGTCAAGATGACTTGGACACATGGAAATAATGAATGAAACAAGAATAATAAAGAAATTGGGTTTAATAAACAAAACAAGAAATCGAGAAAGATCTGGGAAAAAGTGGCACGATGAAATCAAACAAATATTAAATGTCGGCCACATGAGGAGTCGGAGAAATCGACTTGCGTGCGTGTATTAATGTTGAGGAAGTGATAGAAGTATGTCAGGAAAGAACAGTGTGGCGGTCCATTATTTCTGCTGATCCCTTCGGGGAGACAGCGTGATGGATAGTTAGTTAGTTGTGAATAAATGACATTTGATAATTGATAATTTATAACGCTGTTATAATATCACAATTTATTTTTATTCACTGAGAATGTCGCGACAGCTGTTTCCGAAACCAATGTTGGCATCATCAGGTGTTACAAAAAACTGTTTTATGTAACACCTGATGATGCCAACATCGGTTGGCGAAACAGCTGCCGCGACATTCTCAGTGAATAAAAATAAATTGTGATGTGTTATAAAATTTAACAGTAATAATGTTGAAGTATCATAGTGTTTCGGCTAAAACAATGGACAATTGATAATGTATTAGCAAGGGGAAAATGTCGTTCGTTTTGTTTCATTTTAAATATATATTGTTTGTATATCTAACACCGTATGTCCTGATTAAAACAAGGAACTTAAAAATTATTGTTCTAATTTCAAATTGGTATCCAAATGTAATTACATAACAATTGAGTTTTTGAAACATAAAATGACCATTGTAATCTCACGGAATGAATACGCGTATCCTTTTTGGGATCAAGAGTTTTGCAATCAATCGCACAGACCAATCACTGAGATTGACACTGAGTCCTTCTACGGAAACGATGAAACGGGTTGTGCCATAAATGTCTTCGTTAATTATATCATACTACAAATTAATATACCATAAATTAATTACGTTTATTGTCTGTTGATGTATATATTATACGGTAATTTTATTATGCAAGTCATAATTGAGTACAGGTAAAATATTTAAAAAAAATACAACATAATACCAGGAACGCATTAGAGATAGTTCGACATAAGGAAGAAAAGATACGAGTACTTTTTAAAGTCGAGAGTATTTGTCCCCTGAACGTACCTTCACTAATATAAAAGACGTCGATCTCCGAGGAGATCGCGTTCAGCAGACTAATTGCTCTTCCCACCGGTGTCACCAGAGTATTCTGTTCTCATCCTTCTTCTGCTAGTTCCATGCTTCGCTTCCATACATAAGGGTTGGGACCAGAACCACGTGAACTTTAATACAAATTAAAATATCTGTTTTCTAGAAGTTTTATTTTATTTTATTATTGACATGTTTCGCGTTTCCAATGTAAACTCAAAAAATTATAATGAGATGTATCTTTCTATATTAAATATTATATTTCTCATTACAGATGCATTAGACTCGTCGAAGGTGATCTCTGTAAAGTCGCTGGACTTCTGTATCGCCGCCAATGGACCAGAACATCACACGGAGAAGTTCGAGGCCATGACCCGCGAGCAGGGTCCTTGCCTTGTGGTGCGTAGAGGACAGTCTTTTAACCTGGACATCACATTCTGCAGGCCGTATAATCCACAGCGAGATGCCATCTCGTTCATATTCACAGTAGCAGGTACATATTTATTTTATATTTTAATTAAAGTTATCATCACAAACAAAAGCCTATCCATAAAAGCTAAAACGGCAGTGCATAATAGTATTATGGTACCGACCCTTATGTATGGAAGCGAAGCATGGAACTTGTAAAAGAAGGATGAAAGTGGAATAAATGCTGTATAAAATCTCTTGGACGAATATGTGGAAAATCTGTGTATGATAGTGAGTGCGGGGCGAATGAAAGTGTTATGAACAAAATTGTGAAAGGAACGTCAAGATGGTTTGGATACATGGATAGAATGAATGAAGAAAGAATGGTAAAAAAATATATATTAACGATGTAAATGGAACTAGAAATAGAGGAAGACCGAGGAAAACGTGGCCCGATCTAATAATTCAAATATTGGATGTCGGCCACACGAGGAGTCGGAGAAATCGATGTGCGTGCACGACACGATGTATGAATGTTGAGGAATCTAGAAATGTGTGACAGGAAAGAACAGAAGAACAACAGTGGCGGTCCATTTTTCTGCTTACCCCTTCGGAGAGACGACATTATGGTTAGTTGGTTAGTTAGTTATTAATATTTTTTTCATAAATGAAGAAAATGAAAATAAAAAAATCAGTACGAAAACGAGGAATAAATGTAATTTATGCTGGATTATATAAACATTGTCTTAAATTAAAAAAAATAATTGGATTCATGAATATTAAAAAATACTAGTTTTCATGAATATAAAAAAACAATGTTGATATTCTGTAATTCAATAATTACTTGTAATTTCATCATATTTTTTCTTATTATTAATATTTTATTTGACAAAATCAACTAGAGTAGCATTTCCTAAACTTTTTCTGCTATGGAACTCGCCACAAACATTTTAACAGAACACTTATCTAAATTTTAGGTTGAGTAATTTCTACTACTAAGAATTAAAAAAAGTCTTAATACATAATTTATTTAGTAATCATTTTTAAATATAACATTTTAAAACAACATAAACATAAAAATATGAATAATTAAGTTCGTAATGATCTTCTTAATGTCCGGCATAATATTGGACAGATTAAAAAAATCGAAAAATAGTATGGACGAATACTGGAATTCCAGTGTAACATTTACATTTTCTATGCTATAGATGCGGAAAAACCAAATTACGGACAAGGGACACTCGTGGCAGTTCCCCTACTAGATCAGGCCGTGGATACAGTTGGAGTGTGGAGCGCCAACATCGTCAGCCAGCAAGACAAGCATCTGGTCATCAGGATCAATACCTCACCTGGGAGTGTGGTTGCTCAGTGGAAGATCGACATTGACACCAAGCTGATGGGGAACGGAGCCCTCAATTACTCCCATCCTCTAGGATTCTATCTTCTCTTCAATCCCTGGTGCCCTAATGATGATGTCTATATTGAAGGTATGCATACCTTATACGTCTTTCAGTTGTTATATATCAAATCTTACCAACACCCCTATGAATGTTTCATCAAGACAGACACAAATCATATCGATAACAATATAAAACAATTAAGGGCTGATCATTACAAAGGTGTCAAGTATCAAAAAAGTCAATGGGTTTTTGATCCCAATTGGTTCATAAAAGGTACAGGCTAACAGCCTGACGAAGCTCCGGCGGGAGAGCAAAACCGTTTGTTGTTATAACGAATAAAGTGGTTTATGTATTCACAAATTTTACAAGTGTATTAATGTTTAAAAAATATATTATTTGTATTTAAAGTAAAATAAAATAAAAACACTGTACTTTGTTTTTCACCACTATGCGGTTATTTTAATTGCCGACTTGTTTCGCTTGTACCCAAGCTTCCTCAGAGCTTCATAATATCAGGTTATTACGAATTTGGGTACAAGCTAAACGAAACTGTTATTACGAAGCCCAGAGGAAGCTTGGGTACAAGCGAAACTAGTCGGCAATTGTATTATTATTATATTTAATAATGCTTCATAAGAAAGTATTAAAAGTTTTATTAATATCATATCATAATAAGTTTTAAACTAAAGGGTATATGAATAAAAATAATTTAGTCCATCCATGGTTTATTTATTGAAGGAACAATCTTACTTTCGTTGAAGCCAACTAAATATATTATTTTGTTAATGAGCTTGTACGAGGGAATGTTTATATTAATAAAGTAACAAATTCCTTTATTGAAATATTCTATAAACAATAATCTTATGATTAGGTGAGGATCTTCGAGAAGAGTATGTATTGCAAGACACTGGCCTTATTTGGAGGGGATCACACAATCGCCTGAGGCCATCTATTTGGAAGTATGCCCAGTACGAGAAGGACATTCTCGATTGTTCCCTTTACCTGGTACAAGAAATTGGAAAGGTAATAACCATGATTACATTCATTCAAATATTAGTTTAAAATTGTTCAGATAACAAAACTATTTCATAAATCATCCTTTAAAATAATTATAAAATTTCTAGAGAACATGTTTTTCTTGTAATCTAATAATTAATTTAAATTGTATAATCTGCACTCAAAAATATATATTTTAATGCAACTTGTGACAATGGTGGCTATCCAATTGAAATTAAGTGGATAAATATATAAAATAATTTATTTTGTATCCACCTTCTCTTTGTCCTAAAAAATCATATTTGAATAACATTGAAACACTCTTTGGTATGAGTATGACAGAACTATCCATAATTAAAAAAAAAAATAATGGTTCTTAACCTTCTTCAGTATATATTTCTTAACACTGAATTGACACTAAATTGACAACCTTTGTGATCGAGTGGTAAGTGGTTTGACTGCCACACCGAAGGCTCTGGGTTCTGGGTGATAGTCACACTGTAGTTGGATTGGTGTAGAATTCACGTGACAATAAAATGGCGATAGATTAGCTACCTATCACATCTCATGAGAATCAATATGATAGCTAAACCCTTTACATCGATTTGACAGTGATGTACAGAGCGATTTGACAAAATAATAATAATAAAAATAATAATGATAATGACATATGGAACGCATGGATGGAGAAAGTATACGTTAATGATGTAAATGGGGTACGGAGTCGAGGCAGACCGAGGAAAACATGGCATGACCAAATTAATAAAATTTTAAAGGTTGGTCATGTTAGAAGTCAAAGGAATCGACGTGCGTGTATGACTCGTTGTATGAATGTGGAGGAAGCTAGAGAGGTTTGCCAGGATAGAGTAGTGTGGCGGTCCATTCTCTCTGCCTACCCCTGCGGGAAACGGCGTGATGGTTTGTATGTATGTATGTATGATAATGACAACCATCAAAAACACATTTGTTTAAAAATGAAGAGCGTTGTTGTTAACAAAATGTGTTTATAAATTTATTAATAGGTAAAACATATGTACATTGTTATTAATATTTGCTATTAATATCATTTGAACTATTGTTTGTTTTTCATTATTTATTTATTTATTTTCAGTACAAAAACAAAGCATCTAATGTACAGTAGTGAATAGTAATATAAAAAATACATATGAAAACAGATTAAATGTCTCAGTTAGATGTGTACACCATTGTTAGTTAATATCAAATTGCTTTAAGTAAAAAAAAAAAAAAAGAATTAATTTACTTTTCTTGCAACATTGCATATGTCCATAACTCATCATTATGGATAAGAAAAGAGTAATGTTTTATTTTAAATTGCATTAGTTTAAATGCCATTACATAATATATACATGCTTGTTCAGGTAAAAGGCAATGCTAGAGGGGATGTCATCAAAGTATCCCGAGCCATCTCAGCAGCTGTGAACTCCCCGGATGACAATGGAGCGGTGATGGGAAATTGGTCGGATGACTTTGGTGGAGGAACACCACCTACAAAGTGGATAGGATCCATGGATATTCTGCAGCAGTACTACAAGAAAAAGAAGCCAGTCAAGTATGGCCAGTGCTGGGTTTTCGCTGGAGTGTTGGCAACAAGTGAGTGTTTCATTTTTTATACAGTGCTATTGAGTAACAAAATTGAAGAAAAGAAAATCACTTGACCAAAATAATATAATACTGTAATCAAAAAATAAGATGAATTTGTTTATGAAATGACAAATTTTTATTTATTTTCGCAAAATCAATTTCATCACCCTCCTCGTACTCCTCGTCTGATACGATTAGAGAAGTCTTTTTCTGGTATGGTCTTAATACTTTCTTCGATCTCCTCAGTCGAGTAGAAAAAGTATCCTTGGAGCGGTCTTTTGAGATTGTTGAACAGCCAGAAGTCTCACGGTGCTAAATCAGGTGAATACGGTGGTTGTGGAACAATATGGCTAAAATTTTAGGGAAAATGGTCTCGAAGGGTCAATGCAGTATGGGACAGTGCATTATCATAGTGCAAATGTCTGTCCATAATTTTGGCCTCTTAAGGCGAATAGCTTCACGCAAATGATGCATAACGCTAAAATAATATTCCCTGTAAACAGTATGGGTTTAAAATAATAACTTCACGATTTCACAGTACCCGGCAAGTTAAATGCAAAGTTCACCATATTTTTTTGATCACAGTAATACATATTTGTAGCCCAAATCATAGAATGAAGAAATCTGTACTGATTAATCAGTATGTTAAAAAATTAAGCCACATATGCACTTTACTTAAAACACAAGAAATGTATGTTAACAATCCAAAAAGTTATTGTTTACTATACATTTTTACATTCATTGAAATGGATTGTTGAGTTAGTATTCATACTAGACTTATTTGATTCAAATATTGTTTTCAGTTTGCAGAACACTTGGAATACCCTGTCGTGTAGTCACGACATATTCTTCTGCTCACGATACCCAAAGCAGCTTAACTGTCGACTATTTTGTTGATGAGAAAGGGTCTGTTATGGAGGAACTCAATTCAGACTCAATTTGGAACTATCACGTGTGGAATGAGGTTTGCATAACATTTTTTAATTGTATTTTTTTTATTATTATATTTAGTGAGCTGATGTTATATGATATGATATCAAATTGTTTGTGAAACTTTAAAATAAAGGCTAAGAATATAATTTTATGTTTAACATAATAACCATTACATTACAAATATTTTATACTGTATAAATATATCACAGGTTTGGATGAAGAGGGGAGATCTCGGAGAAGAGTTCTCTGGGTGGCAAGCAGTGGACGCCACTCCCCAGGAACTGTCAGATGATGTGTTCAGGTGTGGTCCGGCTTCAGTTATCGCTGTCAAATTAGGAGATATACAGAAACCATACGACAATACATTTGTCTTCGCAGAAGTAAATGCTGACAAGGTAACTAATTTAATTATACTATTTGAGGAACATTTCATGCACACAATAAATATCTTCTTCTTATACCAGCTGATGGCCGTTAAGGCCTGTTTATGCACAGTTTACGGTCTCTTGTGATGTGGACTCCCAGCTGTCTTTCCATCTTTTGGACGATCTTCCAGGGATCCTTCTTCCCTCTGGTTTCCCACGTAAGGCATAGTGTGGAAATTTTTGAGCGTCCATTCGTTCCACTTGGTCTCTCCAATACCTTTTTCTTTTCTCCTGCATCTGACAATATCCTGGATATCATTCTTTTTTTGAATCGTATATTCTGTCATGTAGAGTATCCTGCGTGTTATTTTTCTGAGGGTTTTCATCTCTGTGGTTCTAAGAAGTGATTTAGTGCAAACTCTTGTTTCGATGCCATATGTCATTATCGGTCTGACACATATTATATAGAATAAGACTCTTCAGTTGCATGTCTTTGTTTTTACATATTATTTTATTCAGGCATCCTGATACAACCGAAGCTTCTGTCACCTGGCTTTTCACCTCTTCAAGAACATCAATATGGCTCAGTACATTGACGTCAAGCTATTTAAATTCCTTCACCTGTTGAATGGGTGTATTTTCAAGGGCTAGATTACATATCACAGGTTGTTTTGAATTGTATTGACGATAAATATAAAATTAATAAATAAATATGTATAAACTCTTTACAGGTCTACTGGAGGTATGCGGGACCTACTCAGCCACTCAAACTTATTAGGAAAGATGTTTCTAGCGTCGGTCAAGCTATCTCAACTAAAGCTGTTGGTAAATGGGAGAGAGAGGTAAATAGCCCCAATCTTTGATTGATTTTCTTCATATTATGCGATGGAATATATTTCATCAATAATATTATATGTTAAAGGTTTATTATTAAATCTTTTTTGACATTTCAGGATATTACACTTAATTACAAGTATCCAGAAAAGAGTACGGAAGAGAGAGCGGCCATGTTAAAAGCACTTAAAATGTCTGAGAGTTTATTCTCAAGGTATTACCTGAATGAAGAATTCAATGATATTCAATTTGACTTTGCACTTAGAGATGATATCAAAATCGGAGAATCGTTTAGCGTGGTAAGTACACAACTTATCATCTATTATGAAAATTAATACTTTAAAAGTTTTACTGACACATTATTTAGTAGACAAATGAATATATTTAAAATTTTATTTTAGGTTCTGATTGTGAAGAATCGTTCTTATCAAAAGGAACACACAGTTACTGGAAACTTAAGAGTTGACACCGTTCATTATACTGGGAAAATCGCAGAACCAGTAAAAGTTTTCACATTCAATAAAAGCATTAAACCCTCAACATCTGAAGAAATCAAACTGGATGTGTCATTTGATGAATATTATGGCAGATTAGTAGAACAGGTAGAAATATTTTTTGTGTTATTATATTAATCAATTTAGATATTTGGTTTAAAGTATCTTATAAATCTCTATTTGTTTTATTATTTTCAGTGTGCATTTAACATTGCATGTCTAGCAACAGTTGTGGAGACAGATTTTGAATACTTTGCGCAAGACGACTTCAGAGTCAGGAAGCCTGACATCAAAATCACAATTCAAGGAACACCCACAACCGGACAAGAGTTTGAGGCTCTTATTAGATTGGAGAATCCTCTACCTATTCCTCTCAGAAAATGTCAATTCCTATTGGAAGGATGCGGTTTAGAGAAGCAATTGCAAATTAAATTAGATGAGGTTTGTATATAAACATACTTTTTTTTTCTTTTAGAATAGGTCGTTTGAACCTAATTACTGTATACAATTTATTTTAGCAATTATATTGATTCTTATGACAAACCAAAGACAGTGTGACAATCACACTGCCATTGCCAGGAATCAAACCCGGGACTTTCTGTATGGAAGTCAGAGCTCTTACCATTCTGCCACGAAGGTCGACTTAGAATCGGTTATTTAAACTTTCTCGGAATGGATTATCTTTCATGAAGCAATTTTAAAGCTCTTCATGGAATGGCACTAGCCTATATACATATTTGATATCTGTATTGCTGATAGCCTTAATTTAAGGCAATCTACACTTTGATCAGAAAACTCTTTAGCAATAGGCTGATTAGTTGAGCCAAAGCATAGCCCTTGCATATGTTTCGAAAGAGTGGGATTCGCGGTGGCAGGTCCATCCACCTGGAATATGCTCCTTGCACGCCTTGATGCATGGACAATCTGATAGCATTTTATATTTGAAAGGGCTAATGGTCATCATCTATATACCAATTCTTCTTCATGGTTATAATCCTGCAGATTGGTCTGCGACAAGCTTTACTCGTTCCCTTCACTCAGTCCTGTCTCCAGTCAGTCTTTTCATTTTTGTGTGGCTGCCACAGCACATGTCTCTTATCCATAAAGGCGTCCTTTGGGCGGCCTCTGCAATTTCTGCCCTCAACCATTCCCTCTGCTATAGGAATACGAAGGCCCGTATGCCTAATGTTATGGCTTATCCAGTTTGCTCGTTGCTGGGCAATCCTTTTGAGTATTTGACTCGATTCTCCATCCCTTCTCATTATTTCGCTGTTTTGGATGTGTTTCGACCAATGGATCCCTATTATGCATCTGTAGTACCACATTTCAAAAGGAGCTAGATGTCTTTACTCACTCCGACCAATGGTCCATGCCTTGCAGCCATACAGCAGCACACTCCAGACAAAAGTCTTGAGTGTGCTACATATTAATGTTACCCGATTCAAGTATCTTTGTCTTTTTATTGAAGGCTATTCTGAGTTGCTGTAACTTGCTTATAATGTCTGCCTTTGAGAGGCCCATCTTGAGTTATTCTGCTGCCCAGATATATAAAATCTATGACCTGCTTAATGCTAGTGCCACCCAGAACAACATTTATAGAAGTATCATCTCGCCAAATGACCATACCTTTAATTTTATCTTTGTTTATTGTCATATTATATTGCGATAGTAGAATATTTAGAATATATAGATAGGGTCCACTGCTGAATAAGACAATACAATGTATGATATAATACTACATTATTAATATTTCTTTTTTTTATTTCAGATGGTAGCTCCAGGAGATTTTGCCTCAGTATCAGTCAAGTTTACCCCGCCGTGGTCTGGTCGCCATACAATCGCTGCCAAATTTGTTTCCAAGGAGCTGACAGATGTAGATGGCTTCCTGGCCTTCATGGTCCAACCCAAACCAGAGCAGACAAACGGCAACTCGAGCTATCCAACAAACGGAACAAACAATGGAGCTTGAGAGACTGAAAAGGAGATATATTTTTGAACCAATGTAAAAATAATGGACGGTGATGAATAACACTCGTTTTGACAATCAGAGCTCTGGAGGATTTTGAAAGGAATTAACGTATTTATTTCATTGATTGTAAAATCAAAGATTGATATTACTATTAAGTGTTCAGTGATATGTATAGGTATTCATGTACGCCAAAAATTATGTTTCTTTCTTTTATTAAGATACCTAATTGTATTATTATTAGAATATAAAAAACTATTAGAATTATGGTTACTTTCTTGCCATTATATAATAGCAAAGTGACAGAATGTGGCCATATTATTATATTGTATTTACTCATAGCCGTAAAATATATTTTTATTGGTTGCTAGAACAACTTCTGTTTTAATGATAACTAACTCTAATATAACTCATTAATTTAAATTCATCTTTCCTCCTCTTATTATGTATTTCAAGTATTTGTGTGAGAGTTCTCTAGTTTTGTGCACTGGAATTTTGCAGCAAGAGACAGCTATTTGGAATTAAAATTTATTTACTTTATCAAATAGACATTACAAATATTGCATCAATTGAGTCGCCGATTTGGAAGAATGAGAAACTTTGCATGTTTGATGTAATTTCCTTTTGAACATTGTTTCATCGATATGAATAAAATCGATTTCCGAAGCAATTATTGGAAGTTTGATTGCTCTCTCCACCGGCATTACTAGAGACAGGAATATGTTGGTATGAATTGAGCTAAGTCATTTTGTACTTATTTATTTAATTAAAGTATACACTTTTCACTTTTTTAAAGTATTGATTTTTATATATATGTGTATACAATTTTATAATATTTTTTAAAATAGACCAAGTCGAAATTAAATGATGCATTATTAAAAAGTGCAGCTTAGTTCATATTTATATTTATGTATTATTTATTTTTATATCTCTTGACGAATCATTGGTGTTTCCAGAGTGCTTTCTTTTATAATATTTTAATGTATTTTTTATACACAACAACGTCTTTTTACACAAACTGACTGATGAATTGGGAACTCTTTATATTATTTTTCTATGTGAATAAATTATTAATTGATTAATAAATCGTACGTGGTTATTTTATTTACTTTCCCAGTGTTTTAAAATTACTACAATTAATGCAATTATCATATTTATATTGATTAATTAGTAAGAATTAAAAACAATGTAAAGTAAATAAATAAAATGTTTACAGATTTTGTAAACATTATTCCTATGAAAAACCCTGTTGTAATCATTTTTAAAAAATAATTATCAGTGATTTTTGGTAGTTGTCAGATTTAACAATTAGTTTTACTTTGTTCTCTATGGAGAAGTACAAAAATATACAACAATTAATAATCAGAATGGAAAAACAAGTAGCAAAATAAATATCTCATTAATTAAAGCTTTATTTAAAACATAATTCATTAATTTGTTAAATTCAAACGCTAATACACGTTAGCAAAAGATAATTATTAAATCTAGCGATTTTACTCGAAAACATAATGGGTTAAGCGTAACTGTCAAAAATATTATCAATATACACATTTCACTTAAAATGTGGTTTTACAATTTTTCAATAGATGGCACTATAATTGACATTTTAAATAAATCCAAAGAAAATTATGTTTATTTAATTCTTTAAAAATAATACTACGTTTTATAATAATAAACAAAACAAAAAGATTCAATTATTTTTTTAATGTATTGATGTGTGAATGTATACATTTAAAACCATTTACTTATATTTGTCATATCAAATAAATGAATTTAAAATGGTGATATTGATCTCATAAAATCAAATTTAAAGTGAATATATTTATCACAAAATATGTAAAAATATCCTTAGCCCTTTTAAAAAAAAAAACAAGAGTTCATATTATATTAATTTTTTAAGCTTAGATAAATACATATTTTTGAAAATATTTAGTTTAAACGTAATTCGTTTTGTGGAGACATGTAAATAATATAAACTATTTATTTTACTGTTAAAGTGTGTAAAAATAATAATAAAAATATGTATTAAAATCATATAGAAAATTTGGGGGCTGATAATCGCTCCCATGGGATTTTTCGCGTACACCATTTGAGGCTGATGATCGGCCTTGTGGGTTAAAAAAGCTTAATAACGAGGGTAATGATAAAGTTTTCACATCGCTTTTGAATGAATATTACATCCAATAACATGGCAATTATTTTCGATAATTATTTGTTTACGTTTTCAAACAGTACAGCAGAGAAAATTCGATTAATTACATAGGGTAACAATAAAAAACATCGATTTTAGCTTAAATTGATAGGAATGGAAGAGTCTGTTTTCTAGAAGATTTATTATATTTTATGCGAATGGCATGTGTCGCTTGTCTCTAAAGCATTATAAAATGTCTGGAATTAGATAACGCCCTAGACAGGAGAAATATCAATTTCAGCTTAAATTAATACGAATGGAAAAGTCTGTTTTCTAGAAGATTTATTATATTTTATGCAAATGACATGTTTCGCTTGTCTCTAAAACATTATAAAATGTCTGGATTTTGATAATGCCTTAGACAGGAGGAACATGCATAAAATATAATACAACTTCCACAAAACAAATGTTTTATTTCGTATTAATTATTTAATACGGAGTTTTACATTCAGTTCAAGAAACAATAAATATACTTAAGAAATTGAAAATAACTTTGTTTAATCCACAAAATATTAAAAACATATTAAAAAACACTACACGTTTTGGAGGATACCTCCATATTTAGGTGTAAAAATATAATAAAAACTAAACAATGAAAGACTAACATAAAAAACGGATTTAAAATCGATATTTTAATCGATGCAATCCGGGCGGCTACGACTAGCGACTTATTTGTAATATTGCTTTCAACAAGTTGGCTAAGCGTCCGTTAGCCATGTCATTGAATTCCGACATTTTATTATCAGCCTAGCCATTCAATTGAGTAGCTGGCTATGCGACGTTTAGCCATTTAGTTAAACGTTGCTTTCAGCAAGTTGGCTAAGCGTCCGTTAGCCATGTCATGAATGTCGGCATTTCATTATTGGCCTAGCCGTTCAATTGAGCGGCGTATTTAACTAGTTGGCGGCGACATTGACATCATCACTTCGCGTAAAATAAAATACAATTGTGATACAAAAACAAAGTTATTTAATATAACAGTTTAAAATGTTAAGGTATCATAGTGTTTCGGGCAAAGGAGTTGGAGGTGAATAATAATGGAAGCTAAGGTTTGATATGGGCTGTAGGGCTATCGAAGAAGAATTATAAATATAGATAAGAAGTGTATTTTTTAAAGTGAGTGGAAAGGTTAAATTTCACTTTATTGTTTATACCAATAAAACGTATACATTAGCATACTCCTTTTATGACACGTATCATTTATTGAAAACATGAATCCATCTAATGTTTAAATTGATCTCATCAAGCGTTAGATATCAATTATGCGGGGAATGTAATTTTTTATACAGCAGGTAAGGGGCGCGGCGGGGGCGGGGGGCCGGCGCCCCGCAGTCTCGGTTTGTTTAGGGCCCCCTAGCCGCGGGGGGCCCGGACCAAATTTATCAAGCTAAAGGTCACACGTACCTCGGGTGTTCGGTCCTGGGTATTCTCGACTGCAAAGGAATGTTTCATTTTTATGTATATAAAAAGTATAGAACGATATTTTTTTATATGCAAAGCATTATTTATAAAATTACTCGATTTTTCTTTTAAAAATATAATCATATAATTTTAGCGAACTAAAACTGCTTTTTTTATAAAAATATATATTTTGTCTACATAAGCGTTATATAAAATCTAATTTTTATTTTTTCTTGAACAATGATGTTAAACTCCATATTAAGTAATTAATACGATTGAAAACAAATATATTTTCTAGAAGTTTTGATTTATTTTATAGTCATTCTCATAAAATAAAATAATGCTTATATACATGTATATAATCATACACGCAATCATGTTTTGAATGTAGTTGAAAAATAATATTTAGGTTGTGTTGTATGAGAACAAAACATATGTTTATTTTGTTTTATTATCGAGAGTTCTGTGACATATAAATTCCATGGTAATCATTACATATTTATTTAAATACGCATGTTTCGCATTTCCTTATAAATTAAAAATAAATATACATACTCGTATAATAAATTTTATCGTACATACTCGTATAACTTATGTATAATATAATTCTATAAGATTATGGCCTATGTACATAATATGTTATGCGTTGAAAAAATAACAAGGGCAATAAATACAATGTTTTAAATATCAAATATACATTTTAAATTTTGTTTAAGAATTAGATTATGTTACTCAGGTATGGTTATGTTTCAAATAAAATGAAATGAAATCAAATCAAATCAGTTTATTTTCTCAAAAGATATTACCAGCAACAGTTATACTAAGGCATTTATTGAGAACAGGTAAAATATAAAAAAATATATAATACCAGAAACGCATGATAGATGGTTCGACATTAGGAATACATAATACTCTCCAAAGTCAAGAGTATTTGTCTTCTTAACGTACTTTCACGAATACGAAAGACGTCGATCTCTGAAGCGATCGTGTTCAGCAGTTTGATTGCTCTCCCCACCAGTATCACCAGACCTAATAAAAAAATCATATATAACGTTAAAAATATCATATACGTATCTACAATATATGAATTCATCCTTCAAATTATAAGTCGTCTGTATCAACAACTTTACTTTAGGAAGAAAATTATATGAACGCCGCAAGTTAATATATTATAACTTTACACGTATGGTAATTAATAACAACTTAGTCAGTAAATAAGAAAAATTTCTAATTACATATAATTATTGTATTATAGATGAACACTAATAATAATAGTTAACTTTTTATATACATGTTATAATGATGACCTTCGTGACCGATTGGTAAGTGCATTGACTTCCACCCCAAAGGTTCCGGGTTCGATTGCCGGCGAGGGCAGTGTGATTGTCTCACTGTCTTTGGTCTGGTGTAAAATTCACGTGACAATAAAATGGCGATAGATTAGCTACCTATCACATGTCACGAGAATCACTATGATAGCCATAATACTCTTTACATAGATTTGGCTCAGGCTGTCACGACGTAAAGAGCGATTCAACAAAATAATAATAATACACAATGATAGCCAAATTAAAAAAAAAAATCATCCACTTGCGCTAACTGTACGGGTCGTATTAACGAATAGTTTGCCTGTAAAGTCAAAAATTGTATAATTTGTTAATTTATCTAAAACGTTTGACAGTTCTTGTGGTAGGTGGCTCCACGGCGTCGATCCGATAGTGTTGTGTGAAGATAACGCGTGCGTTTGTTTTATTAAAAAAGCTTGAAAATTGTAGCAAGTTAGCGGCAAAAAAAAACATTCTATTTTATTTTCGAATAATTGATTTCGGCTTCTGGCAGGTGGGAACGAGTGCTAATAGAAAATGTAATTATTTGTTCCTCGGAAGACCTGGGCAAACAGAATTAATAATTATCCTGACTATCATTAACGTTTTTTTTATATTTCTTTTGTGGTCGCGCCGCATGGGGGAGTTTATGAGAAGGACTGCTGATGAAAGTACTATTTTAATAAACAATATGTTAATATGTAAATTGATAAGCTAAATCGAATATTTATGGAATCAATTTTAACGGTTTTAAAATATTTGAAATTAGACAGTCTTGATCTTGAATATTGTCTTTTCGGGAGTACCAGCCCGAAGGCTATTGCTCCCCCACATCTTGGAAATTTCTTTCTTGGAGATGAATGAGATTGGATATTGTTGGATGGTGAGGGAAGGGTTACTTGGAGGATGTAGTGGGTTGTGTCTGACATTTGGACCTTACTACCCGGATAGGGAGGAGGGTGGAGGGGTTGGGGATGACCTTGGGTGGAGACCGAGGGACGGTGACAGGGAGTGGCCTTGGGTGGGGGCCAGTTGGTCCTGGATATGGAACCAAATGGGACAAGAGTGACCTTGGGCGTGGGCCGGTGGCCTTGGGTGGGGACCGATATGGCAATGGGGTTGTGATACAGGATGGGATAAAGATGGTGGAAAGAAAAGGGTTAGGCATGAAGCATTGGAGTAAATAGCGGGTCGGCAGCGATGGCGGCGGTGGGGCAGGAGGAGGCGATGTCGACGGCGGCAGGAGAAACAAGGGATGAAGGCGTTTGAGGAACGCCAGCAGACTTGGAGATGGCAGCGTGTCAGCAATATGGTAGTAATGGCAAAATGGAGAGTGGGCGATTACGATGGTCAGGAACTGTGGCGGCGGCACCGGAGGTAAAAGCCTATTCAGGCAGAGGTTGTCATTTTAATTGGCTGGCTGATGGGAAGGCGTGCAGAGCGTAAATTAGACAGTAGAACGATTCCTTTTGTACTATACAATTACATTTTAACAATATACACACATTTAACTTTGTAAATTGTAATAAATTATTTCATTTTTATAAGGCTTAATATTGACTCTTTCAAATAATTAACTGATTGAAAATACTATATGGAAAGTTAAGGTGTTAACACTGGAATTCCTTTGTAAAAACATTGGAATTGAAAAACAACCGTGTTTATTTATTAAATATCTTTATTTTCCACTTTTATTTATTAAATGTCTTTATTTTCCACTTTTATTTATTAAATATCTTTATTTTCCACTTTTATTTATTAAATATCTTTATACAGAAAAAATATCAAAACACGACAATGTTTCGGAGGTGACCTCCATTCTCATGTGTAAATAAGTTAAATATATACACCTGAGGATGGAGATCATCTCCGAAACAATGTCGTGTTTTAATATTTTTATTGTATAAAGATATTTAAACAATTAAAGTGAAAAAACAACGTTTTTTTCAATTCCAAAGTTATAGAAAATAAATGAATCGTAATTGTTGGTTATTTGGTATCTTAAAAATTTAATAAAGGGCAATGAAGATATCTCCGCGTGTGGTGTTATTATTAAATATTAAGATCCGGCGTCCGTGGAATCGACACAAAGTCGGCGAAACCTTTCACCACAATAGCAAGAGAAATATATGATAAGGCCTTGGTATAGACACGGAGAAGGAGTAGTATAAAGATAACATTTTTTAAAACATTTTTATTTATACATTTAATGTATTTAGTAATTTATTATGTGAGTATTATATGTACCTGTAATATCGACCGATTTTTGATATTTCGCTTTCGACATCTTCCGGTGCCGAAACTGGTCAAAGATATATATTATCAAAACGAATATATTTCAGTTAATTAAAAAGACAGTGGAATAAAAATTAAATATACACAAATGTCCGGATCGTCCAGCTGATGACAAGTGCACCATTTAAAAGAACATTATGTGTTTAATTATTTTTATTTGTTGGACAATCGAAGTGTGCGCGGGAGATGCCAATTGGTGGCGACGAGGTTCGCAACCCATCACACCGCTTCTCTCGCGGGGGCGAAAAAAACAGGATGGAGAGACACATCGAGTGGCGTCTTTAATGGCACTATTGTGTCTAATTTTAAATCAAAATGGAATGGTAACAATGGTGACACCTTTTTAAGATAAGTACGGGTTTTAAACATTCGTTGATAGGCTCGTAATTATATTTAACGATGCATAAGGTGTTAATGGTTTATTGAAGTCAAAATGTATAACCGTATTTAGTATCTTTACAACACTTTATTACACTTTTCACAGACATGTTTCAGTTATGACACAATCTTTTTTATGGAAACAATTAAAAATATGAGGAGTCAGAGAAAGAGTGAGGCCATGTGAGGTGTCAGAGAAATCGACGCACGTGCATGACATGATGTATGAATGTTTAGGAAGCGAGAGAAATGTGTCAGAAAAGAAAAATGTGGCAGTCCATTCTTTCTGCCTACCCCTTCGGGGAGACGGCGTGATGGTTAGTTAATTAGTTTTAAAAAAATCGCGCGTCGATTTCTCTGACACCTCACATGGCCTCACTCTTTCTCTGACTTCTCATATTTTTAATTGTTTCCATAAAAAAATTGTGTCATAACTGAAACATGTCTGTGAAAAGTGTAATAAAGTGTTGTAAAGATACTAAATACGGTTATACATTTTGACTTCAATAAACCATTAACACCTTATGCATCGTTAAATATAATTACGAGCCTATCAACGAATGTTTAAAACCCGTACTTATCTTAAAAAGGTGTCACCATTGTTACCATTCCATTTTGATTTAAAATTAGACACAATAGTGCCATTAAAGACGCCACTTAGTAGGTGTGAAAACCGAAAACTGTTGTCATAATTACAATACAAAAAATATATTATTTATTACACGCGTTCGTTTGATGATTTGAAGACACCTACGTGCGCAATGGGTAGGCCATAACTCGGGAACGCGCGTACCTTGCTTTGTAAGTCTGTAGGTCGATACTTATAAAATGTGATACACCAATAAATTCGATGACAGCGTTATTTGTTTATTGATTCGGCTAATTAATTCAACGTCGTCTATAAATTTATTAACAATATTCTCCCTCCACCGAGGCGTAGGCAGGTACCCGCCGACGCGAGGTGTTCCATAGATGAAATTAATTTCCTATGAATATGAAACGAAGTGCCGCCAACGCCTCGGTGTGAGGCCGGTAGCGGCTAATTACCCCTCAAGGAACCGTTTACACTCGCGTAATGATTTCGGCACCGCGGCTAGCCCTCCATTCTCATCTCCAATGATTTGTGATCTTTTTTCTTTACAGCTTCACGCTCGCAGCGCGCTTCGATCTGACGCAAGCGCCCGCACCTGCCCGCGGAAAAACTGCCCCAAACGCAGGTGGAATAAGATTTCGTTTTGCTTGTTGGGAGGCTTGGAGATGCGTTGGGTAGCCGTTGTTTTGGTTCGCTTTGATTCGGAGCGGCAGGCTTGTGTTTTAGCTTCCCTATATTAGAGGATATTAGTGCCCGCCGCGGAAAGAAACCAATAACTTATCATATCGCGGTCTCGCTGGTTGGGCTATAGAGTCAAACGAATATTATAGATATATAAAATAATATTAATAAATGAACTCTGTATTGGATTAATACATTTTAATATAAATTCAAATCATCCTATTTTCGTATCATATCTGGTCCCCAACGTTGACTATAATATAAAGCACTTGACGGAAAATTTGTCTATTATCAGCTACAATCTCCAATGTTTTGAAGTTCAGATAATCAATAATATTTTGAATTATAGAGGCAACCACCGAAGAGATAGGGAGAAGGCTAGTCGTCTCCATCACAGGAAGAAAGTTGATATCCCACATAAAGAAGAAGAAGAAGAAGAAGAATCCAAATCCAAATCGTCACCTGAGAGTAAGAGGGTTCCAACTAACAAAATTTCAGATTTGGCTTTTTTTCGTGAAAAGGGTTCTTACTAACCTTATCTATACGTACAATTAAAAAAACATGTAATAGTATCGTCATTTTGATGTTGCGAAAATAATCAAGTTCCATCTGATCATTGAAAATACACGATTCACTGAAGAAGGATTCATTTACACTTAGAACTTTATTATTCCAACTGTCGCCAGAAAAAATTTACACGCTTCTCTGTAAAAGAGTTTCATCTGCTTCAGATGGAACCCTTTTATTCCAAGATACACATCCGAAACCAATAAAACTTTGTCTTCATTTTTCGCAGCTTTTTACTTTTGACAGTTGGAACCTTCTTATTCTTAGGTGACGAAATGTAGAGAATTCGATTATCGATTATTAAACTATGTTCAAGAAATAATTAGCAATGGTTTATTAAAATATATCCAAAAGAATACCTGTAAGTTCAAAGCCGTGCCTCGCCGGCCAGGGTATAGGTGAGCAATTTTCAGAAACGAAAGATAGATGGCCGACAAAGGGGGCCACGCCCTCCCCTCCGCCCCCGCCCCCGCCCCCGGCACCCGGAGCTTGTCATTAGCTGAAAAAAAAATTGATTGATTTTTATAGAGGTTAACTTATCGCCTAATTGCATTATAAGAAATGTTTACGGCCAGAATGGATCGGGCCGCCGTAATTATAATACAATATGAAGCGTGAGAAGTGAAATTATTTTGACCGGAGCTGACAACGGCAGTGCATCGTGCAGTAATCCTTTCCGTTCTATTCGTTTTGGCAGTTTTTTTGGCTCTTCGGAACAGTTTACATTGAACCAATTATGAGAGTTAATTAAGATACTATTAGTAAAAAATGCCGTTGAAATTTTTAAGTAATTAACCAACTAACCATCACGTCAGCGGGAAGAATGAAGCAGCACATTGATCTATCCTGACATATATACCTCTTGAGCAAATAAGGAGTGTGTTAAGGCAGAAACATACTATTTAACACGCGACGTGGCGTGTTTACTCCCACCACCGGCAACACGTCGATCTAACTCGTCTGGATCGGGTGGCGTGTGCGCGCATGGCGTCGCGTCGGGTGTTCATAGTGTGATTCTGTCCATAGAAAACAATACAATTTGATTCGACTCAACACGCATCACGTGGCATCGGGTGGCGTGGCGTGTCAATAGTATATTTCTGCCTTGAACCTTTCCCTTACGGTGCTAAAATAAAAACGCGCGTTACGGTGTTGGGTAGTCAGTACAAGATCATAAATTAGCGATTTTAAATCGGAAAAATAAGAACATTCATAGCTAATCCCCTTAATTAATTATAATTGAAGTAAAAAATTAGAATAAATTAGATTTATTTGCTGAAAACATTAAAAAACCATCTAGCAACGCTCACGAAACGAGCTCAAGTCCACTCTGGTTGCAAGCCCGAGAGCTACTGCCAGCGGCAGTGAGAACATTGAGCTCCTCGCGCTTCCACAGTGAAGTATGCAAGAGTGAGATGCGAATATAGTGTCGCGCACTCACAGCGCTGTTTATACGCGAATTTGTTTCCGATGTTCACAAAATACCTCCGATGTACCCGATAAATTCTGATTATTATTAATGTTTATTTTTTAAATCAATGCGTAAATATATTATGGAGGAATACCTAAAATCTTAACCTTGTATTTATTAAATTTATAGATATATTGATGGTTATTAGAAGCAACGTGTAGAAGATACCCATCATAGGGAAGGGAGGGTTAACCTCTCTGTGTGTACCGTCCCAACCGTGGGGCCATTGAATACACGGATAGATAGCATATGGCTCCACGCTTGGGGCTCATTTATATTTTCTCGAATATTCCCAGATTATACCAAATTTTAATTAACTAACTAACCATCACGCCGTTTTCCTGGAGGGATAGGCAGAGAGGATGGACCGCCCCAAGAGATTGTTTGTTGCAAAATTATGTATGGAAGCGAAGCATGGAACTGGCAGAAGAAAGATGAGAGCAGAATAAATGCGGTAGAGATGAAGTCTCTAAGACGTAGGTGTGGTAGAACAATGTACGACAGAATCTCAAATGTAGATATTAGAAATGAATGTAGAGCGAAATAAGATATTATGAACAAAATTATGAAAGGTTCGCTGCGTTAGTTCGGACATACGGAGCGCATGGGTGAAGAAAGAATGGTTAAAAAAAGTATACATTAACGATGTAAATGGAGTACGGAGTCGAGGTAGAATGAAGAAAACATGGCATGACCAAATTAATAAAATTTTAAAGGTTGGTCATGTCAGAAGCCGGAAGAATCGACGTGCGTGTATGACTCGCTTTATGAATGTGGAGGAAGCTAGAGAGGTATGTAGGGATAGAGTGTGGTGGTCTATTCTCTCTGCCTACCCCTGCGGGGAAACGGCGTGATGGTTTGTTGTTGTTGTTGTTGTTGTAGAGTACCTTAGGTGGTGGGTATAGCTGTTAGTCAAATTGTTGTTTAAATTAACCCCTGTATCTAAGAACCAGGCCCCTAGAATAATTTCTAAAGAGATTCCTCCACTGCTTGTCATTGGACTCCCTTACACACTTACGGACAGTTCTTCTGTAATTGTGTGAGGGAACTTGGTGCCAAAGGAGGGTCTTGTTGATTTACAGATCATATGTGTAGCTGCTACATGGGACAATTTTTGGGAACTAACCAACCACCCCGCTTCTCTAAGGGGGTAGGCAGGAAGACCGCCATGCCGCTGTCATGACATACCTATCTAGCTTCCTCTACATTCATACATCGTAACATGCATACTCGTCGATTTTTTCAACTTCGAAAGTGGCCACCTTTCAGTATTTGATTAATTTGGTCATACCATGCTTTCCTTGGTCTTTCACGGCTTCTCTTTCCACTTACACTGCTCGTATACAACATTTTAAACATTCTTCTCTCGTCCATTCGTTCCATATAACCAAACCAACTCATGGATCCTTTATTATGATACAATCAATTTTACTTATGATGCAATCATCTGTCTTACATTTCTTCTTTACTTCGTCATTCAGTGCTCTATCTTATATCGTTTTCCTGCACATTTTTCTCAGTGATCTCATTTCATCTTATCTGCAACGTCTGATGTGTGTGTTTGTGAAAAGTACAAATAAGAGTTTTGAAATTAAAAAAAATATAAATTGAAATATAAATCCACAACACAAAATGATGTCGAATATAGAAGAATAAGTTAACATCATGCTGTTTTCTTGAAAGGGTAGGTAGAAGGGATGAACTGTTACAATGTTATATCTTCAATATTCATACTTTATTAGAACAATAAATTGAGATCAGAGAAAAAAACATTAAAAAAATTATTCACTATCAAATAGAAAGTTGTAAAACTAACTAACTAACTAACCATCACGCCGTCTCCCCGAAGGGGTAGGCAGAAAGAATGGACTGCCACACCTTTCTTTCCTGACATATTTCTCTCGCTTCCTCAACATTCATACATCGTGTCATGCACGCGCGTCGATTTCTCTGACTCCTCACATGGCCGACATTCAATATTTGATTTATTTGATCGTGCCACGTTTTCCTTGGTCTTCCTCTATTTTTGGTACCATTTACATCATTAACATATAATTTTTTTACCATTCTTTCTTCATTCATTCTTTCCATATGTCCAAACCATCTTAATGATCCTTTCATTGTTTTGTTCATAACACCATCATTCGCACCGCATTCACTTCTTATATTTTCATTCGACACTATCATACAGAGTATCCACACATTCGTCTAAGAGATCTCATTTCTACTGCATTTATTCTACTTTCATCCTTCCTTTGCCAGTTCCATGCTTCGCTTCCATACATAAGGGTCGGTAGAAAAACACCATTGTGCACTGCCATTCTAGCTTTTTTGGATAGGTTTTTGTTTGCGATAACAACTTTAAGTGCACCATTCACTTTGTTGCCTGCCCCAACCCTTCTTTCAATATCCCTCTCCACTCTCCCATCTCTTGTAAACATACTACCTAAATACACAAACTCAACTACTTGCTCCAAGTTTTCACCATTCACGCTTATGTTGCAGACTGTCATGGTTTCTTCCTTTTCAAAAATCATTACCTTGGACTTATTAACATTCATCATCAGATCATTTCGCATGCATACCTCATACATACAATTCACCAGGACTTGTAGTTCATGCTCGTTGTCAGCAAGTAGGACAGCGTCATCCGCATACAAGAGACAGCTTACTGACACTCCGCTCATTTTGGCACCTACATCCAACCCTTTCAGCTCTTTCATACAATAATTTCATAGAAAGTTGTATCATAAAAAAAACATTTATTAATCTATGATTATTACTATATTTCGGATAGCACAATTTTGTATTAATCAAAAGAGGTGTGTTTGTCAGAAAAGAAGAAAATAGAAATGGTGGTGAGTTGGTTATTTTTTTTAATATCCCAAGGATTTAAGTAAGTGTATTAGAATTATAATAAAATCTCTAATATGAGCAGAAAATAGACCATTATTATGAAGAAGAAATCTGGTCATGTCCAGGCTTGAAGCCATGTCCCCTAGATCACGATCTAAGGGTTCTGTCCCTTAGACCACTTCTTCTTTCGGTGCCGTCTTAGGTCCCCCCAACGTTAGCGATCACTACAGCAAAGGCATCTCTATCCTGCGCCACTTGGAACAGGTTCTGAACTCTTGTTATTCCTGTCCACTCTTTGATGTTCCGCAGCCAGGACAGCTGCCTTTTACCAACTCCCCGACGACCCTCCACTTTACCCATTAATATCTGGGGGTGGTATATTTCTCCCCATAGCACATGAAATATGAGACCTTTCTAATTTTCACACTTGACAACAGTTCTCTATTGGCTCTGGCTCTCTGCAGTACGTCTGCATTATTGACCCTATCGGTCCACGGTATACGGAGCATTCTGCGGTATATCCACATCTCGAACGCTTCCAACCGGTTCATTGCATTCACTTTCAGAGTCCAGGTTTCGCAGGCATATAGTAGAACAGATCATATATAATACGAGTATTTAATCATTCTTTGTCGGAGTTTCAAGTTCATTTAATCACCTAGACCACTACCAGTTTCATATTTATGAATGGATCCGTCAGCACAAGTGCAAGTTTGGTTCATAAAAAGAAATGCAGCCTCCGAGAACTGCAGCTGATAATTATGTTAATAGAGTTTCATTTAAGATCCCGCTGCATATTACAGTTCGCCCAGGAGCACATTTCACGGCGCATCAAGCATTCGCCACAGTCGAAAACTGAAAGAAATCTCAAATTACCATGCGAAATCGCAACAAAAAACGAGGCATAATAATTATGCATAGCGATACGAATTCCAGACAATAGTTTGCGGGGATACATTAATGGTAATCGATTTGTAAAATAAATCCGTACGAGCCGACCCTGGCCCGCCTTTTATTTACGAGCCTCGCCGCTGATAATTACATGGACAGACTAATTACATCAGCCGCGGGCAGCGGCGGCTCGTGTGCTTTATTCACACGTTCAATTCCACTGCGGGCATGTTTTTTTGAGGAAAGTAATTAAGCCCCGGCTCCCGTAAGTGTAAATTACAATACGTTTCACAGCATTTTAGTAATTTGTCTTTTCGGGAGTTATCGCCGCCCAAGGATGTGATGAAGTTTGTAATAGAATTGAGAATTTAGGACTCGGACTGGTTGCGGCGCGTTTGTTGCGGTCGTCACCTTGAATACGTTTTTCTATTAATCTCACTGTGACAGGAGAGTCTGCGAGCAATTCTGTAAAGGAAACATTTACATCAATAAGTTTCCATCAGGAAGGTACAGCTTATTAAATTAAGTATTAAAATATGCTAATGCTTCATACGCAAGAAAGAATTGGTAGCTACCCATAACTCAAGAACACGAATAAATTATGACATTACACTAATCGAAATATTAAAATTAATTTACTAATAAAAATAACAATCGAATGAATCATAGTTCAACTGTAAAATTATTCAGTGTAACCTAATCTGTATTCATACGAATAATTATTTTACTACGTCTGTAAATGGCATCATTTGACAGTGATTATCTCAAAACATTTACAGTAGAACCTAGATTATCCGGATTGGTCAAAATGAACAAAAAACGAAAGTAAGTACGTGTTGAAATGCGTTTTATGCATTTCTTCCAACAGCAAGTCTCAATAAGTAAAATATTGGTCAGTAGTCGTTGGAACGTTGTATGATAGAATACCAAACGATGAAATAAGAAAGAAATGTAAGGCATCTGCATCATGAATAAAATTAAAAAAAGGATCCCTGAGATGGTTCGGACATATGGAACGAATGGATGAGAGTAGAATGGTTAAAAAGAAAATCGGGTGGTGGTCTAGGGGACAGAACGCTTGGCTCCTGATCCAGGGGACATGGGTTCAAGCCTGGACACGACCAGATTCCTTCTTCATAATAATGAGCTATTTTCTGCTCAAATTGAAGATTGTAAAATAAATTCTAATATCATTGATTTCAATCCTTGGTATTAGTCTTTTTAAAAAAAAAAAAAAAAGTTGTACACAAGCAGCGTGAGTGGGAAAAGAAGCCGAGGACGACCGAGGAAAACATGGCATGACCAAATTAATTAATTACAAAAAGGCGGCTACATTCGAAGTCGGAACAATTGACGTGCGTGCATGGTACGATGTATTAATGTAGAGGAATCCCGAGATGTATGCCAGGACAGGCCAGTGTGGCGATCCATCCTCTCTGCCTACCCCTCCGGGGAAATGACGTGATGGTTAGTTAGTTAGTCGTTGGAATTCAATACGCATCGGATGTTTGTTTCTTAAATTGATCACAATTTAAATTGTATTTATTTTTAATATTATCGATATGTCATCGAAATCAAAACATGTTATAGTTTCATTAAAAACAAATTAGATCAATGCTTTAAAACGCGGTGAATCGGGACGTTTTTGTCAAATAAATATGGTGTCGGAACGTCAACGATCTCCGATATAAAAAAAACAAAGCGAAAAAATTTTGAAGTTTTCTAATTGCTTAATGTCAGAAGATGGAAGCTTAGAGCGTAAAGTTATGAAAAAATCAGGAAATGAAGAAGTTGAAGAGTGTATTTTTGTGGTGCATACAAAGACGATCATCTGGAGCTTTTCAGTGTTTGTTTATGTAGCCATGAAGTGGTTTGAGCGTCAAGAAGAGTGTAAATCAGGACAACTTATACGTCTTAAAAGTATTCGCGATTTGGCAACTTTAAAAAGAAAAGCTAGGTTTAAGCAGAAATCGATAATTGATTTTTTAATAAAAAATCATTTACAATAAAGTTTTTACAACATTTTGAATGTATACAAATACTTGTAGACGAATACTGGATTTTACCCATTGCGGGTTATCAATTCAAGAATTAATTGTATCTCAATAGAGACGAAGACACAAAAAAAAATTGTCAGACATGGTGGTCATAAGAAAAAAATGTGGAATGGGGAATGTTGTATTACATAAAGCGTGCGCTTAACCCAACCAATGACAGGTCGTAAGTCCTGTAAACACCTCGATCAACCATATTCTGTTTCCAATTTGCATCCTCGTCTCTATTGAGATACAATTAATTCTACAAAAAAGTTATTTATAAATCTAAATAAATAAAAATTATTCACACTGAATATAGGTACTTGTCTTTTTCTGACAATTGTAATTTTTTCGATTATCCGGATTTGTCCTTATCCGGACTACCTTCATCCTCAATTAGTCCGGATAATCGAGGTTCTACTGTATTTCAGACGGCCTTCGTAGCAGAGTGGCAAGGAGCTATAACTGCCGCAACGAAGGTCCCGGTTTCGATTCCCGGCGATGGTAATGTAACATGTTGTCACACCATCATTGGTCTGTTGTATGTAGAATTCACGTGACAATAAAATGGCGATAGATTAGCTACCTATCACATGTCACGAGAATCAATAGCATTACAAAAAATAATGTAGTAATTGAGTTAAAAAAAACTGTTGTATGGCAACATGTGGAAAGCAACGGGGGACAATCACATTAAAAAGGCCTAAGTGGCATCACAAGAATCAGCAAAGATGTTAATAGACTTTGCTGCAATCTAATTTCTAGGATTGAAAAAGAAATATAATATATAAATATGTTCACAATCATTCTAAATGTTTGTATTGAAGAATGATTTGAACTACTTTTAAAAACATTGTATTATCACAACGCGTTCATTTTTCTACAGGGTACAAACTAAAACATTTGTGGAGTGAATAAGGATGAAAACTGTCCGAAATATGGTCGTGAAGAGTGTAACAATGTATTTTGAAATTACAATGTGTTTCAAATATGAATCCACAACACAAGAAATGAATCATTGAAAATGTATTAAATTATTAAATTTATTAAGGTAATATATAACCATCACACCGTCTCCCCGGAGTGGTAGACATAAATAATGGACCGCCACACTGTTTTCTCCTGACATACTTCTCTCAAGTCCTCAACATTAATACGAGTACATCGTGTCATGCACGCACGTTGATTTCTCCGACTTCTCATGTAACCGACATTCAATATTTGATTGATTTGATCATGCCATTTTCCTCTGTGTTCCTCTATTTCTACTAAACTGAAACTCAATTTATAATTAAAAACAATTTAAAACATTCGATAATCTTATACAGAAATTTACAAGTACCTACACCTGTATATATGCTATATTTAGATGGTTATATTTATTTAATGTTTCGATATCATGGAAATCCTCAATAAGGCAATAACATAACATTAATGATTTATCAATTGATTATATATGCTTCGTTAAATAAGTATGAAATGCATTATAATTGTACCTACCGTAGTTCGAAATTTAAATTTAAAATTGGAAGCATCCGCGCCGCCCCTGTAAGCCCTGGACCGAGGTGTGAAACTGAGAGGCGCCGCTCTGTTATTAGCCGGACTAATGGTAGACCTTCCCCGCCCCCTCCTGCCCTTCACCGCGAGCCAACCTTCCAGCGTCCCTAACACTTTATACTTAATTCA
Organism: Lepidostoma basale; assembly: GCA_022606425.2. NCBI lineage: Eukaryota > Metazoa > Arthropoda > Insecta > Trichoptera > Lepidostomatidae > Lepidostoma > Lepidostoma basale. Next base: position 2,118,519 of record JAHDVF020000857.1, on the reverse strand, counting down.
CACTCTACGCGGCCAAACTCAAAAAAGGTGAAATCAACAAATGAGTGGGAATTCGATTTTGTTTTAAATTTAGAATAATCGATCGAAAGTGACAGGCAAAACGTATCGTGATGTTGTTCCAATATTTTGTTATATGTCAGTAAGAACATAATCGAAATGAACCACAATTATTTAAATGAAAATTAATGCATATTTAAAATGTGAAAGTAGTAATAAGGCGGTAAAATGAGATCTCTAAGACTAATATGTCACAAAAGCGATTTTTTTTTAGCTACGTGAATTCTACACCAGGGCTGTGTGACAATCACACTGCCATCGCTGGGAATAGAACCGTAGACCAGGGATAGCGAACCTTTATCGCAAGTGGCTGGCAAAAGCACTGGCTAGGGTTTTCATAAAAATGAAAATCGTGACACATTGGACCATCGCAGGCGAAAAGCCAATCAGAGAACAAGTTGCTAGACGCAAATGGCTGTGGATCGGTCACACCCTGAGACGGAACCCAGCCTGCATCGCTCAGGGCGCACTAGACTGGTCCCCTATGGGGGGAAAGAGGAAGCGAGGCAGACCTGGAGCCACCTGGAGAAGAGCCCTACAGGACGAGGTCAAAGCAGCAGACCTCACTTGGGATGATGTTAGGAATTAGGCATGCGATAGATTCGGGTGGATAAAGTTCCTTGCACCACGAAGGTGTGACAGGACAAGAAGAAAAAGAATAACTAACTAACTAACCATCACGCCGTCTCCCCGAAGGGGTAGGCAGAAAGAATAGACTGCCACACTTTTCTTTCCTGACATATTTCTCTTGCTTCCTCAACATTCATACATCGTGTCATGCACGCGCGTCGATTTCTCTGACTCCTCAATTCTATCGATATATTGTTTATCACAACGCCATTAATTTTCAGTCATTTCTTGGTGTTGGTGAGGGCTCTTTTAAAGACATAATCGTAGTAGAGATTAAACAATAATGGAGAAAGGATCGAACCCTGTCTCACACCTCGCTTTTTTACGATTCTTTTTTCATTCATTCTTTCCATATGTCCAAACCATCTTAATGATCCTTACATTATTTTGTTCATAACACCATCATTCGCACCGCATTCACTTATATTTTCAATCGACACTCTATCATACACAGAGTATCCATACATTCGTCCAAACATTGCACCACTAAATCTTTGACAAGTTTACTACCAAGAAAGGTTAAAAGGTGATGTTATTTAGAAACAGCATCTTTTACTATAGCGACGAGAGTAGAGATGCCCTCATTACGACTTGAACTCGTAAGACTATAAAATCAAGCTATCAATACAATATATTACTGTCTATTCGAATGAAGCAATATAAATTTAGTTTATTGACTACCACGACATAAAAGTATATTCACGCAAAACCGGTACCCATTACTTTAAATGGTCAATAATTAGGCATGGTAGTTTCATGCTAATTGTACAATATATAATAATATTAGGTACAACAGGGTTCGTAAAAATAATGTGTCTGCAAACCGGCTGTAGACTTTTAAGTGTAAAGGCGTGTAATGTATTGAGTTCCTTCGGTGCACTGCATAACTTCAAAACCGAGGGGAGCCAAGACATTGGCCCTTGTGTGGTGGAATAACAATAACTGCATGTTCCAGATGGGTGAGTTTAGACGGTTTAATCTCCACAATATGCAGATCCAACATATCTCTAGTGATGGCGGTGGGAAGAGCAATCAATCTGTTAATTGTTATAGCTTTGGAGTTCAATATTTTTATCTTTTCTTGTTTTCTGTTTGAAATCATTTTGGTAAGTTTATATAATTGATACAATGAATTAATTAAGGCACAATTTCATCGAAACATATCGAAAAAAATAAGCTAACTAACTAACTAACCATCACGCCGTCTCTCTGAAGAGGTAGGCAGAAAGAATGGATTGCCACATTTTTCTTTCTCTCGCTTCCTCAACATCGTGTCATTCACGCGCGTCGATTTCTCTGACTCCTCACATGGCCGACATTCAATATTTGATTTATTTGATCGTGCCATGTTTTCCTCGGTCATCCTCTATTTCTGGTTCCATTTACATCGTTAACAAATATTTTTATTACCATTCTTTATTCATTCTTTCTTTCCATATGTCCAAACCATCTTAATAATCCTTTCATTATTTTGTTCATAACATCATCACTCGCACCGCATTCACTTCTTATATTTTCATTCGACACTCTATCATACACAGAGAATCCACACACTCGTCTGAGAGATCTCATTTCTACTGCATTTATTCTACTTTCATCCTTCTTTTGCCAATTTAATGCTTCGCTAAATAAAAATAAATAAAAATAAGCTTAAAACAGTAAAAAATACTGTTAATAAAAAAAACAAATATATGCATTTACACGTTTCTAGTTTTATGTCAGTACACTTGCAGTCCAACAAAATCCATTAAAACAAAGGAACACGAAGATTTCGAATGATTATATCATTCGTCCAATGATTGAGGCACAACATCTTCGAAGCATGTACAGAAAGATAAGACCAAAGCTGTAAAAAATACAGCGTTGATTCATAAAAAAACGAAGAAATATATTTTTACGATTCTAGTTTTATGTATGTTAATACACTTGCAGTCTAACAAAATCCATTAAAACTACAGCACACGAAGTTTTCGAATGATTATTTCATTCGTCCAATGATTGAGGCACAACATCTTCGATGCATGTACAGAAAGATATGACCAAACCGTAATAAATAGTGTTAATTCATAAAAAACGTTAATAATTTTATGTAAGTACACTTGCAGTCCAACAAAATTCATTAAAACCAAAGGTACACGAAGTTTTCAGATGATTATTTCATTCGTCCAATGATTGAGGCCCAACATCTTCGATGCATGTACAGAAAGATAAGACCAAATCGTAATAAATAGTGTAAATTCATAAAAAAAATACGTTAATAATTTTATGTAAGTACACTTGCAGTCCAACAAAATCCATTAAAACGAAAGGCACCCGAAGTTTTCGAATGATTATATCATTCGTCCAATGATTGAGGCCCAACATCTTCGATGCATGTACAGAAAGATATGACGAAACCGTAATAAATAGTGTTAGTTCATAAAAAAAATCGTTAATAATTTTATGTAAGTACACTTACAGTCCAACAAAATCTATTAAAACCACAGGCACCCGAAGTTTTCGAATGATTATATCATTCGTCCAATGATTAAGGCACAACATCTTCGATGCATGTACAGAAAGATAAGACCAAATCGTAATAAATAGTGTAAATTCATAAAAAAAATACGTTAATAATTTTATGTAAGTACACTTGCAGTCCAACAAAATCCATTAAAACCACAGGCACACGAAGTTTTCGAATGATTATATCATTCGTCCAATGATTGAGGCACAACATCTTCGATGCATGTACAGAAAGATAAGACCAAATCGTAATAAATAGTGTTAATTCATAAAAAACCGTTAATAATTTTATGTAAGTACACTTGCAGTCCAACAAAATCCATTAAAACCACAGGCACACGAAGTTTTCGAATGATTATATCATTCGTCCAATGATTGAGGCACAGCATCTTCGATGCATGTACAGAAAGATATGACCAAACCGTTATAAATAGTGTTAATTCATAAAAAACGTTAATAATTTTATGTAAGTACACTTGCAGTCCAACAAAATCCATTAAAACTACAGCACACGAAGTTTTCGAATGATTATTTCATTCGTCCAATGATTGAGGCACAACATCTTCGATGCATGTACAGAAAGATATGACCAAACCGTAATAAATAGTGTTAATTCATAAAAAACGTTAATAATTTTATGTAAGTACACTTGCAGTCCAACAAAATTCATTAAAACCAAAGGTACACGAAGTTTTCGGATGATTATTTCATTCGTCCAATGATTGAGGCACAACATCTTCGATACATGTACAGAAAGGTAAGACCAACCCGTAATAAATAGTGATAATTCATAAAAAACGTTAATAATTTTATGTAAGTACACTTGCAGTCCAACAAAATTCATTAAAACCAAAGGTACACGAAGTTTTCGGATGATTATTTCATTCGTCCAATGATTGAGGCCCAACATCTTCGATGCATGTACAGAAAGATAAGACCAAATCGTAATAAATAGTGTAAATTCATAAAAAAAATACGTTAATAATTTTATGTAAGTACACTTGCAGTCCAACAAAATCCATTAAAACGAAAGGCACCCGAAGTTTTCGAATGATTATATCATTCGTCCAATGATTGAGGCCCAACATCTTCGATGCATGTACAGAAAGATATGACGAAACCGTAATAAATAGTGTTAGTTCATAAAAAAAATCGTTAATAATTTTATGTAAGTACACTTACAGTCCAACAAAATCTATTAAAACCACAGGCACCCGAAGTTTTCGAATGATTATATCATTCGTCCAATGATTAAGGCACAACATCTTCGATGCATGTACAGAAAGATAAGACCAAATCGTAATAAATAGTGTAAATTCATAAAAAAAATACGTTAATAATTTTATGTAAGTACACTTGCAGTCCAACAAAATCCATTAAAACCACAGGCACACGAAGTTTTCGAATGATTATATCATTCGTCCAATGATTGAGGCACAACATCTTCGATGCATGTACAGAAAGATAAGACCAAATCGTAATAAATAGTGTTAATTCATAAAAAAACGTTAATAATTTTATGTAAGTACACTTGCAGTCCAACAAAATCCATTAAAACCACAGGCACCCGAAGTTTTCGAATGATTATATCATTCGTCCAATGATTGAGGCCCAACATCTTCGATGCATGTACAGAAAGATATGACGAAACCGTAATAAATAGTGTTAGTTCATAAAAAAAATCGTTAATAATTTTATGTAAGTACACTTACAGTCCAACAAAATCTATTAAAACCACAGGCACACGAAGTTTTCGAATGATTATATCATTCGTCCAATGATTAAGGCACAACATCTTCGATGCATGTACAGAAAGATAAGACCAAATCGTAATAAATAGTGTAAATTCATAAAAAAAATACGTTAATAATTTTATGTAAGTACACTTGCAGTCCAACAAAATTCATTAAAACCAAAGGTACACGAAGTTTTCGGATGATTATTTCATTCGTCCAATGATTGAGGCACAACATCTTCGATACATGTACAGAAAGGTAAGACCAACCCGTAATAAATAGTGATAATTCATAAAAAACGTTAATAATTTTATGTAAGTACACTTGCAGTCCAACAAAATCCATTAAAACCACAGACACACGAAGTTTTCAAATGATTATATCATTCGTCCAATGATTGAGGCACAACTACTTCGATGCATGTACAGAAAGATAAGAAGCAAACCGTAACAAATAGTGTTGATTCATACAAAACGTTAATAATTTTATGTAAGTACACTTGCAGTCCAACAAAATCCATTAAAACCACAGGCACACGAAGTTTTCGAATGATTATATCATTCGTCCAATGATTGAGGCACAACATCTTCGATGCATGTACAGAAAGATAAGAAGCAAACCGTAACAAATAGTGTTGATTCATACAAAACGTTAATAATTTTATGTAAGTACACTTGCAGTCCAACAAAATCCATTAAAACCACAGGCACACGAAGTTTTCGAATGATTATATCATTCGTCCAATGATTGAGGCACAACATCTTCGATGCATGTACAGAAAGATAAGAAGCAAACCGTAACAAATAGTGTTGATTCATACAAAACGTTAATAATTTTATGTAAGTACACTTGCAGTCCAACAAAATCCATTAAAACCACAGCACACGAAGATTTCGAAAGCGCTGTTCGGTTAACCGAAAGGGGAAAATTTTAATACTTCGTGAATTGATATGAATCGAATGAAGCATCGATAATTCGGTAATCGGTTACCAAAATGAAAACAATTTCTCACCCGAACGGCGAGCAATCATCGGCCGGGATAGAGTAATGACAGTGCGGCGGGTCTATTAGCCCACTAATGCACCGTTTAGTCCTGCCCTCGGGCCCTGCCGACCGGGAGAGGAAAATCAATGCCCGGATCAAAACGGATAAACCACGACCTAATATGCCATCGTTTTATTACTATAAAATCTGATCTTTTTTTATTGAGCGCCTTACTGGAAGATTTGTTAGCTGACTACGAATATAGAAACACTGTGAAGTTGGTCGAATATGTAATTTATTCAATTTATTGTGGTGTAGTTTAGAAATTCCTTTTGACTATGAATAATAAAGTTATAACCGAGTTTTCTTCACTATTTTTATTCGTTGTGTTTGTGTTATATCTGTTATATAGGATATTGTAATGAGAATGCTTTGGACGATAATGAAACCGGTGACAATTTATTTTTGTGTAAAACTTAGGTAATAATAATAGAATGAATTTTAAAAAGATTTTTCTACATTTTATTATTATTATTATTATTATTCTTGGGGTGTCATTTGGACCATTCACATGGTAGTTTTTCGTTGCTTTTCACATTTTTTGTATAGGTGGGTACAACTGATTATTTGAAATTGAATGGTTGCAGTAAAACAGGCACTAAGTACCAAAAAAATATATAAAAAACTAAGTATGCAGTTTTGTTCTATGTGTTATACAGAACAAAACTGCATAATTACTTTTTTTTAAATTTTTTTTTTGGTATTAAGTGTCCATTTTACTGCAACCATTCAATTGGTGTATACATTTTTAAAACTTTTAATGATTTTAGCTTATCATGGCATGTGATACGTAGCTATTGCTATTTTTATTGTCATTTGAATTCTACCAGAACTAAGACAGCACCATTTTGTTTCACACTGTCATCGCTGGGAATCGAACTCGAGACCTTAGCTGCGACAGTCATAGCTATTGTTACTCTGGCACGAAGGATATCAGTGCTATACATATATGATGTAATAAATTATATAAAAAGCATTGAAATATTTCTTAATTATAGGTCTCATTTTTTTCCTTTATATTTTTGGACTGTTCGCTATTCAGGCAGGGAAAATCATTGTATATACATAAACACAGGTGCGTTCACGTATAGCCACGTAGGAACGAATATTTATTGCGTTTAGTATGTTTCACCAGTTGTTACAGCTATAGAGGCGGCAGCAGGATAATTACAGGGCGCGAGGCCAATTCGCGGGTTCCTCCACACGTCTACCTATAGAAAAAAAAACAGCGGCGTCCAGGGTGAAAAACGAATTAAATAAAATGTATTAAATAAATACGAAAATTATATCTGATGACCTTCGTAGCAGAGATTATAGAAGATCCCGGGATCGATTCCTAGTGATGGCAGCGTGATTGTGAGACTGTCTTTGGTCTGGTGTAGAATTCACGTGATAATAAAATGGCGATAGATTAGTCAACATGTTATAAGAATCAATATAAATAGTTATAAGAATAAAAAAAAAACGTGAACTGTAATTGGGTTCAAACGACCGAATTTGTTAACACTAATGATAATAATTAATACGAATGAAAACGTCATTTTTCTAGAAGTTTTATTATATTTTATGAGAATGACATGTTTCGCCCTTATTAGGTATTATTAAATGTTTTCAGACATTTGATAATGCCTTAGAAGGGTGAAACATGTCATTCCCATAAAATATAATAAAACTTCTAGAAAAATGACGTTTTCATTCGTATTAATTATTTAATATGGAGTTTTACATCATTGTTCAAGAAACAATAAATACCCTAATGATAAGATGAATTATTTTGGAAAGAGTCACTGACGTCTCTCACTGACGTCAACATATTTGGTATCCTTCTGAGATATGTTATTTCTTAGCATATAAATGTGGTCTGTAAATTTTCATATGAAAATCGCAACGCATTTCAAATACAAACACTTTTTTTTTACCTGGACCTGCTTTAAGAACTGAAAATTATTTTTTTATACTAATTAATTTTTAACAGTAAAAACTAATAATTATTTTTTAATCAGTAATTTTTAACAGTAATAATGCATAATAATTATAAGTTTTCCATCTTCTTGTTTATCGCACTAACTACGCTCAGAGCGCGGCATTGTATCGAATCTACAAAAAGCATGTTGAGAGACATTGATGATTCCCATTTGAACGAGCGAAATTTAAAAAAAATGATCGGAGCAACATTTCGGCGTGGATGTGACCATGATATTATAATATTATATATTACTTTTTTTATTTTTTATATCCAGTACTATTAGTATTTTAACTCTTAAATATTATGTCTAGACTCATTTTGCCTTAGTTTAACTTCAATCTCATTTCACACTGTCATTTGTTAACTGTTAACTATTATTTTATATTTGTGGTAATTGGCCTTACTTTAATTCTTCTAAATGTTTTATTATTTATCGCTGTACGTTACCCTTAATAAATAAATAAATAAATAAGTGATAATATTAAATTGTATTATGATTTGGAAAAAAAATGTTTTGATAAGTCTTTCATTGTTTAGTTTTTTCGTTATATACGAGTATTTACACCTGAAGATGGAGATCTCCTCCGAAACATGTCGTGATATTTAATATTTAAGTGGAAAATAAATAGCGTTATTTTTCAATTCCAAAGTGCAAAAGAATAAAAGAAAATGAAAAATATGAAAAAAAGACAACCAACGAGTGGTAAACATTGTGTATTATAAACAATTCGATATTTTGGGTAGAAATTTGTTTTGAATGCTTAAAGATTTATTAGCGAGCCACCGTGAATAAGAAAACTTTTTCCTGCGCCACTGAAGGACTGGAACCTGCCTGTCTCTGTACTTCACCAAATTCGGTCAAAAGTATCTTTAATTTTAACAACGATTAAGCCAAGTTTTGTGTAGAAGTACTCTTAAAATTAACTCGTTTTTAACTGGAGAAATTTGTTCACAAAATAAATTCACTCTTATTATAATGCAGTTACAGAAATAAGTGATAAATAAGTGAGTATTAATGCATGTTTTGACAAATAACCAAAAGTATGATGATAAATATGTATATGTAAACGTAAAATAATAAGTATAGTATGTACGATTATACGTACCTATGCATATATTAGTATTAATGGCACTCGTTTACTCGAAACATAAAATAAATGTTCTCAAAAGGTATTTATGTGACTAGTATTTGATTTGAATATTGCTGCTTCATTCACTGACCAGTTTCGACACAATCCGTAACTTCGTCATCATTCATTACTTCAGTGTTATTAATGTCTGATCGCCTTAGTAAAAGTAGTGGTTAATATTAAAATTTAATGCTACTACGCTTATTGAAAGTTAAGGCGTTAAAACTGTGGAATCTCATTGTAATTTGGAATAGAATTAATAACACTGTTTAATCCACTTTTATTTATTCAATGTTTTTATGGAATTTTTTTTTTATCACAACGTGTTTAATGTTGTGATTAATATTTTTATTCCGTTTAAAACATTTAGTAAATATAAGTGGATTAAACAGTATTATTAATTCTATTCCAAATTTTATGTACCAATTTATTGTTTTTTGAACAATGATGTAAAACTCCATATTAAATAATTAATACGAACGAAAACGTCAGCTTTCATAGTGTCAAATAAAATAATGATAAGATGGTTTGGACATATGGAAAGAATGAATGAAGAAAGAATGGTAAAAAAATTATATGTTAATGATGTAAATGGTACCTGAAATAGAGGAAGACCAAGGAAAACGTGGCACGATCAAATAAATCAAATATTGAATGTCGGCCATGTGAGGAGTCAGAGAAATCGACGCGCGTGCATGACACGATGTATGAATGTTGAGGAAACGAGAGAAATATGTCAGAAAAGAAAGGTGTGGCAGTCCATTCTTTCTGCCTACCCCTTCGGGGAGACGGCGTGATGGTTAGTTAGTTAGTTAGTTAATTATTTAATGTACCAAGCTTAACGGTATTCATTCATTCACGTAATTATTGAATTAATTCATTCTCTATTATGAATATTTGTAAGTGTGTTGATTATAATTACATAAATAATATTAAAGTATATGCATTTGATTTTCCAATGTAAAATATCAATCGAAAAAGAATTGTGTGGAGAAGAAGATAATCCTGCATAAAAAACTTTCGAGAATGGTTCAGGTTCAGCACAGCATCTCTGTTTAGAGCTTCTGTATCGAAAATAAAAAATAGCCAACTTCCGATAGAAGAGAAACAAGAAGTAGTTTAAAGAATCTTCACAAAAAAGTAAAAAAACGTTTTTGTCGCAATGTTTGTATGTTCCCTTTTTGTATACGATGATTCAATATTTAAAAACTTATAATTCGTAAATTGAAAAACTGTTTTATCCATTTTGGGTTTATTTTTAAATAATAAATAAACATGACATGTTTCGAAGGCCTCACACCTTCATTATCGGGAGAACGATATAAACTATAGTTTATTTCGTTCGTTATAACCTATAGTTTATATCGTTCGTTTATAACTATAGTTTCTATCGTTCGTTATAAACTATAGTTTATATCGTTGAACAGTTTATTTTGTTCTGCCAAAGATGAGGGTATTAGGCCTTCGAAACATGTCGAGAAAAAAAAACTCAAAAGTGGAAAAACCGTGTTTTAATTCATAAAATCGTCATTGTGGATTTCACAATGTTAACGTTTTAAGTTTATCTAAAATAAAAAATATATGTATAAATCACAAAAATTCATGTATCACTGTTACGGGGGTGAAGATTAATGTAAACCTTTGTATACAAGAGGGCATGCATCTAATATGGTATCTATGCAACGAACTTATGATATTTCGGTGAGCCAACTCCAAAGTGGAAAAAAACAGTGTTTTAGTTTATTAATCGTGAAATAAAATGTTTTTTTAATTAAGATCAAGTTTTATTTGGTTAACGGAGCGAAACCGACGATAGTACCCGGGACACAGAACCAACTAGTATTTATTTTCTTCACAATACTGTTAGTATTTAAAAGGTCAGGAGACATTAAGAAATTACCAGGCGACGATCATTAATTACGTTTCTTAATGATTAATGGACGGCATGAGCGCCGTCACGTGAGAAACAGTCGGGAAATGAATATAAAAAAGCGTAATTTTTGCCTACAGAATATTGGGATTCCTCGCAATACTTCATGATGAATTGCCAAGGATACGCCCAGTACAGTTTTGCCATGACCCGCGGTGTGTTCTCTCTCCCTCGCTCTCGCGCCCTCCGCCGGGAGCGACAGGGACAAGGCATGCGCTTAAATGGAATAAATTTAAATGCTAAAGACGGCGTTATTGCGATAATTACAAGTCTTGGTGGTAACGTACCGGTTTATTGGGCGAATTGTAATTATTTATGGTATAGTCCATATTGTCTATGGGTTACTGGATCGAAGTCGGAGGTGCTAGCAAACTTCACTGTGATACCTAGGTTAAGTTCACTTAATGTTAGCTATAAGAATATAGTGTAAGTGTGGGGACATAAAAGGTAAAAATATTAGATTAAATACGGTCTGGCACTCCCTTGCGATTGATGTTTTTTTCTTCTTATTCTTCTAATTGTAGATCTTGCAATCTGTTTATGCAGGATATCAACTTTTTTCGAGTAAAATACGTTAGGTATCGAAAAATAAAAAAAATAACATAACATATCAATATTTCTAAGACGACGCGACGCTAGACGAAAACGAAAACGTTGATTTGACTTGTGTTACTTTAGAAATAATAGTGCGATGTGCTTAACAGTTTTCTTCTTAAAATATATTTAAGACAATTATAAATAGAAGCAATTTTGTTTTAAAAAATATTTTTCAGAAAAACAGCCTTAAATAAAAATCAGAAAATTAAAAAAAATATATTCTGCAAGAGCACCCTTGGGGTGATTTATTAATAAAAATTGCAACTTACAAGTGAGTTCTATTTATTTTTATATAAGATATATTTTGAAGCCTGCCATACATCTACATCTGGGCATCTGTATCGGATCAGAAATAAGACGATAAGGTATGTATGGAAGAACCTTATGTATGGAAGTGAAGTATGGAACTGGCAAAAAATGATGAAAGTAGAATAAATGCAGTAGAAATGATATCCTTAAGAGAAATGTGTGGTTAATCTGTAGAGTGTCAAATGCAAGTATAAGAAGTGAATGTGGTGCGAATGAAAGTGTTATGAACAAAATAATGAAAGGGTCGTTAAGATGATTTGGACAACATGGAAATAATGAGTGATGAGAGAATGGTGAAGAAGGTATACGAGTATGTAAACGACGTGAACGGAGCTAGAAATAGAGGAAGGCCGAGGAAAACGTGGCACAATCAAATCAATCAAATATTGAATGTCGGTCACGTGAGGAGTCGGAGAAATCGACGTGCGTGCATGACAATATATATGAATGTAGAGGAATCGAGAGAAGTATGTCAGGACAGAATAGTGTGGCGGTCCATTCTTTCTGCCCACGCCTCCGGTGAGACGGCGTGATGGTTAGTTAGTTAGTTAGTTAGTTAGTCAAGAGATTACCAGGAAGGCCGCTGAAGAGATGGAGGGATGGGTAGACATCATCATCCCAGGACAGCTCACCGTCATAAACAGGTCATACGATCTTCTCTAAACAAAGAGGTAGAAGAAGATAAATCTATTAAAAAACACACCCGTACAAATAAGTATGATATAATCTCTGTATAATATAAAATGATCAGGATGTTAAAAGCTTCTAAACTCCACTCAACAAAATTCGAATTGATTTGTATCGAATAAAAACAGTCGATTCATTTGTTCTCCTCCTCGAAGAGAATGCACCTCTTGGATTTGTATTCGCAAACACTTTAGTGACTGTAGAAGAGGAATTCATATGTTGAATACTCATTTAGTGCAAGTCACGAACCCTTGTTAATCCATCAGGATGGCCAATCACGAACATCGACTGTTCAATGGAATAACACAATATGTTTAAAAGGTTTACTTAACAAAACAATATCTGAACACGAAATAAATATTTTCATATATTTGTTAATGGAAATACGTATTTAATAGAATGAATTTAACATCGTTCAAATACTTGAAATACGATTTATTTATTTATTGTTATAAATAACGAAATTCAAATATAGTACATTAAAAACTTTTCCCATATACAATCTAGTAAAAAAATAATAATACTACCTGTGACTTCTCTGAGTAATCTACTTCCTTTTATTGTTTATCGTCTTGAATTTATTATGTTTCATCGTTTTTGACTCTATATTATGTGTAATTGTCTTTTCTAATTACTGTTTTTATTATTATTATTATTTTTCATTGCTATATTTTCCACCTTTAATATTTTCTCCTAAATGTAAATAATGTAAATGGAACCAGAAACAGAAGAAGACCGCGGAAAACGTGGCACGCTCAAATAAATCAAATATTGAATGTCGGCCATGTGAGGAGTCAGAGAAATCGACGCGCGTGCATGACACGATGTATGAATGTTGAGGAAGCGAGAGAAATATGTCAGGAAAGAAAAATGTGGCTGTCCATTATTTCTGCCTACCCCTTCGGGGAGACGGCGTGATGGTTAGTTAGTTAGTTAGTTTTATGTTTTCTCCTATAAATAGTAACTAACCGTTCTTTTAATTAAAATAATTAGGTACCTAACTCAACTCCAGCAAGAACTTCAAAATTATACCAAAGAAATTATTATAATTGACATAGGAACAAATACACATAAAGGTTCGAAAAATCACGAAAATTTGGCATTTGATATATTATTGTAGCACCTGATGATGTCAACATAGGTTGACGAAACAGCTGTCGCGTAAAATAAAAACACAATTTTTTTTAATTTAACAGTTTATAATGTTAAAGTATAATAGTGTTTCGGCCAAAACAATGGACTATATATTTCTACTATACACAAATGATACATAACAAACGAAAAACATTTAGACGACTCATTTGGACACAAAACGGTCTAACAAAAATAAAATAAAGATACGAAACTAAAATAAAATATATATCAGAAGGATCCCAAATATGTCGACGTCAGTGAGGCAGTACTCTTTCCAGAATTTGTAATATATTTGTTATAAACACAACCTCACTGATACTAAAAATGTCCAAATCCGAGACGACTAGATTCAACGTCTGCATTGCTCGTCCTACTGGCATCAATAAAGGCAGGTTGGTTCTGCGTGACGGACAAAGAACAATTGATGTCGGCGCTGTTGCAGGTAACTATCAGGAACAAAAATACCTATATGCTCTAGAACATAGGGGTTCTCAATAGAGCCCCGAATCAGCTTGAAAAAATGGGTTGCTATAAATACAATGTCAAGAAAAACATCAAAATATGTTAGTTCTGAAACAATAGTCAGTGAAGTGGTTAAAGAATTGTGGAGACTGTGTTTTGAGTAGCTATGAATTGAGAGGCTTTCTTCAACGCAGAGAGCATGTGGCAAGGACGGTTTATATTTTTTTGTTGTTGAAAATAACAAACATTTTAATGGAATTAATTAAAACACATATTAGTGGAGAGTAAAGTAAAGATATACAAAACATGCATCAGACAAATAATAACTTACAGAATCGAAGTTTGAGCATACGTTAGAACGAAACGTCTCTACGTTGTGAGATGGAGTAGGCCGAGAAGACGATTCTGGGTAGATCATGTTGAGAGGATAGACTCAGCGAGGATTCACAAGATCGTGATGCACAAGACTCCAGAGGGTCGTTGATCCCCATGACGATCACCGAAAAGATGAAGAAAAAGTTGTACGTCTTCATCACAGGACCCAAAGTTGACATCTTGTCTCAACAGACAGCAAGATCTATAGTAAGAAGAAAACTTACATAATGTATTTTATTTTTGCACCACTTCATTTTGTTTTATATCACTGCCAATATTACCATGATACAGCTCGGCTTACATTGTAGTCTCTCTTGGAAGTCTTAAAAAAAAACAAAGCAGAACGATGTTAACACAAAATATGTGTTTTAATTTTTTTCTAAAAATGTCACTTCTCAAATTAAGCTCTTCGCGTGAAGCTACAATAATTTAAAATTATAATTGTTAAGATATTTTAATTTCATTTAATATCATGATTAACTATTTTAAGAAATGAAAAAATCTTTTGACGTTAGTTTATACAACTGAAGATACATGATACCATAGATAACTGATACCATAGACTGAGACCATAGATAATACTTGTCATTTAAATCAAATTAATGAATTTTGTTTCTTTATGTTTCGATATCTATGCTCATTGTATCTACTGGCTCACTTACCTTGGCACTGCATTTATCCAAAGGTGTTTAATTAACGCAATTATAAACTTTTAACATTGTGTGAAATTTAATTTAAAGTGAAAGATAATGCAAGAGTCACTTAAACAGTTTTGATAGAACAATAGTGAAAAGAATATACGTTAATTATGTATTTTAGCATAATATTGAAAAATATTTATGAAAATATGTCACTACTAAAAAAACTGGGGAAGACTTGTTACTCTTATGGGTCCGAACAATTGACATACTCGTGTAAGAATATAGAGAAATTAAAAGAAATATATCTCAGGATATAAGAATAAGGGGTATTTTCTTATTACCCACGCAATTGAAACTGTGCGATATTTTGTTTAAACATTATTAAACAAAACCTTTTAAAATTTAGTTTGGATTTTAACATTTCATTACGAAAATGTTAAGATTTTATTTACAAATTTGTCATTAAAAAAAATAATAAACCACTGTTTTTTTTTACTCTTGTAGAATTCCAGTTTTGAAGAATTCCGCATTGTTAATGTCTTAGATTATAAAAATTGGTTATATAGGTCATAGTACAAGTTCACAGTTGATAATTAAATTTTTTTTTTTAAATAAATGTTTAGTTTTATTCCACTGGTTATTTTTCTAGTTCCGACCGGTTTCTGCGGCTCGCAGTCATTTTTTCTTTTAACGATCTTCCAAAATGTTGAAACATAAAACAACAAGAGTAATAAGTAATAAGTATTTGTTCCAAAGAAAAAAAAATGTAATCATGTTTGAATAACTTTGAAATTTGTATTTATAATAAAAAAATCATTCAAATCAAATGAGTTTATTTCATCAATAGATATTACAAAATTAAGGTTAAAATAACATATTGTATAGTATAGGTACTATCAGAAACGCATGAGAGATGGTTCGACATTAGGAAGACAAGATAGGTACTCTCCAAAATCAAGAGTATTTGCCTTCTGAACATACTTTCACTAATATGAAAGACGTCGATCTCCGAGGACTATCTCGCCTTATGAGGACTCCATATCACAGAATCACTTTCAATCCTGCTCCAAACCAATGCGTTGTATAGGACTCTGAGCACATAGGGATCTCTGAAAACTCTTGGAAAACTCGCTCACGATGAAGCCCAACATCCTTAGTGCAGTGTTACAATAATGTGAGAAGTCGGAGCAATCGACATGCGTGCATGACACGATGTTTGAATGTTCAGAAGTTCAGGACAGGTTTAGTATAGAATTGAAAAGACAATAAAATGGCGATAGATTAACTACCCATCATATATCACTCCGATTTCCCTTTAATACGAATACATTTTTCACCTTTTTACCTATCACATAACACGAGAATCAATAAAATAGCTAAAAAAAAATTACAGTAATTGGATTCAAATGACCTATTCTATATTTAAAAATAATGTAATTTTATAAAAAAATAGCTCGTCCTAGTAAAGTTCCCGTGTTGTTCCCTGGAGCAGGCACGTGAGGTGTGTTTTCCCGCACGATACGCCTAACACAATACGAACACGCTAAAATATCGATCATCGGATGTCGATCCGAGTATCGGTCTCGAGTGCAGCGGAGAGCTGTGCCGACCAGCAGGTGTGAGAGGAATGTATCAGGGCCTATTTTTTACGTCCCTACTTAGCAAACAAAAAGCATCCATATTGATGACCATTGAGCAAACACAATCGGACGGAAAAAAATGTTTTATTGATCAATAAGCCTTGTTAGGCTGATTGAAAAGTATTTCATTTTTTCTAACCGGTTTCAGCTTGTCATGTTGCCGGAATGATTTGTTGAAATTATTTAAACTACTTATACCTGCCTCACACCTTTCTCCGAGGTGTGAAACAATTTGTCTTATTGTATTTTTTTATAAACTTAGTGCATAAGTTCTGTTGATTTCCACATTGACTAAATTTATTTATAAACTGTTAAATTAAAAAACTTTGTTTTATGTATCAAAATTGTATTTTATTTTACGCGACAGCTGTTTCTTCAACCTATGTTGACATCATCAGGTGTTACAATAATGTATCAAACGTCAAATTTTCGTGATTTTTCGAACCTTTATGTGTATTTGTTCCTATGTCAATTTGAATAATTTATTTGATATACTTTGAGTTTATTTTTATTTTTGATTACTTAATATCCAAATGATCTAATACCTGAATAACCATAATGCAATATCCCTTGAGGTATTTAAAGAAATGAAGGATTACTTCACACATATTTTTAGATGTTTTTAGGTGATTTTTCCAATTAAAAAATATAACTAATTTCTTGTTCCAAAAACACCTTTAGGTTATTTTAATTATGAGCAATTATTTCTGCATTCAATAGTTCATCATTGTATCGGAGATTGTCATCCAAACTTATAATGTTTGCTTATTTGTAGAAGTAATGCGGTAGAGATGGCATCCGATAATTTCTTATTTGACAGCTATACATTTCAAAATCAGACCAAGCTACAGTACACCCCCGATTTTCCGGGGTCGGGTTAACCGGGAAGTGGATTATCCGGGACACTTAAGTCATTGAATTTTTTTTTATAAAAACAAAAATATTTCACAATAGTACTTATAATCTGTCACAATGACATTGGGAATTTAGTTCACATTTGCGCCACCGCCAACATATGTTTGTAGCTCTATAGTAGTTACGAGTTTACAATAAAGCTTCTGCAGCGTAGTTCATACTCATAAAACATTGTCGTTAATTTTATTTTACTATGAAAAAGTGTCTATAATAATGGATAAACGCAAGCTTGAAATAATTCAAAAGTTTGAAAATGGTGCAACCGTTAAATATTTATTGAATCAATATAATGTTGGTGATCAAACTATACGGGACATCATGAATAAAAAGAGAAAATAGATAGATTTTACGGGAAAATCGGATAGTGCCAAAGGCATGATCAGAAGAAAGATTATGACCGGCGTTCCCGCCAGTCAAAAAGTGTGACGCTGTCAACGCTTGCGTCTTATTAAGCAAGTAGGTATACATAAGCGCATATAGCGTAGTTTTAAATTTATCGATGTTATATTGTTCTGAGTCATGGACAATGACTCTAAAAGAACAACAAAGAATCTACTGGTTTGAGAATAGGATACTTACAATGATCCTGGGACCCAGACCCGGTGTTGCAGCGGTAACTTGGAGGCATAGGACCAACCAAGAGATCCGTACGATGACCCAGCAGCCCCTTATAACGAGCACCGTGAGAGCCGGTCGCCTAGCATGGTTGGGCACGCATGCCGAGCCGAAGAGACCAGAGCCATCAAGACCCTGTACGCGTCTAGACCGACTGGAGTAAAACCTCTAGGAAGGCCTAGAGAGCGCTTAATGGAGAATGTTCTGGCTGACCTGGCTAGGTTGTGGGAATCGGACTGCTGGGAGCAAAATGCGCAGGATCGAGGAACTTAGCGAAAAATCATCAAGGAGGCTAAAACTCTTCAAGAGTTGTATGGCCATAGGAAGTAAGAAGTAAGTAAGTTACATTTTTTTCATGTTTTCGGTTTAACCGGTAAATCGATTATACGGAATTTTTTTCACCATCCATCCCGGAAAATCGGGAGTCTTCTGTATATGGATTATAAAAATAATTAACCAATCTTTGAATCGCAATCATAGAGAAACGTTATATTATATAATTATGCTATGATTTATGTTTCTAGTCGATGGTTGATGTGGTTTGTCGACATCTTTGGATTATCTTTTTCCTGGATCGTGGTAATCAACTGAAAATAAGAGATGTGTTAATATGAAATAATTTGTTTTTATATAATTTAAAATGCGTTGAATTATGAGTCTCGCTACTGATGATTAGACTGTTGACAGAATGGTTGGAAGATAAATGTAAAACAGCGTAAGTAGAGATCTTTGAATAAGGTCATGTCAAAATAAATATGCATGTTTGGAAGTAAGTAGAATATTATGTGTATGTGAACAGGAATGGAGTGACAATCGGTTGTATTTTTTTCTCGCATTCCTCTCTCGGTTTATTTCGGATTCAAACTCGCTCGATCAAAATTCGTCCGAGTCATCTAGCAGTGTGAATATGTATGGATTCCGCATTAGAATAAAATCTCGGTGACGAGTGTCAGAGCCCCGATAGCTCGCATTGTCAGGCAGCAAAGGTGCGCATTGTTTGTGTAAACATTTGTATTTGACGCTCCTAACAAAGCGGAGGAGCACAAATAAGCAAATCCTAGAGGGACAAAACGACTACACGGGCCGCCCCGTGTAATACAATGCGCACCCCTTCTTCATGAATATGCAATGGGGTATTCAAATTAGCCCCAGAGCAAACAGCGCCCGCGTCACGTGGTGCAGCCAGCTTCGCGCCGAGCTGACGAGGAATTCGGAGGACATTGTCGTGTGCGCATGAGCTCGGCTGAGAGTGCAGACTTGCGAAAAGCTACCGAATTCAAACTTATTTAAATAATTGTTTTCTTAATTAATATGAATGGAAACATCTGTTTTATAGATGTTTTATTACACTTTATGTGAATGACATGTTTCGCCTTTCTAATGCATTATCAAATGTGGTGTTATCATTAAGACGAAACATGTCATTAAAATTTCTAGTAAACTGATGTTTTCATTCTTTTTAACCTCGGCCATATTCGAGGTCGATAAAATCGACGGCCGTACGTCTCATGATAGAGCAGTGTGGCGATCCATCCTCTCTGTCTACCCCTCCGAGGATACGACGTGATCGTTAGTTAGTTAGATAATTAGAAGTAGGAATTTAAAAAAAATAACATGAACAGTGAAGAAACTATTAAATCGTGAATAGCATAGGAAAACATGACCATATGAATCAATTGGTGAAAAAGGGCCATGCTCGAATTTCCGGAAATCGACAAACGTGCATTTGATGATGTACTATAGATGAACTAGGAGGTATTTCAATTTACGTGTATAACGTGATAGATAATTTTTGAAAGTTTTGCATTTGCTAGATAAAATTAATTTTAGATAAACTTAAGGCGTTAACACTGTGGAACTCCATAATGACGAATCTTTATGAATTAAAACACTGTTTTTTCCACTTTTGAGTTTATTTTTCTCGACATGTTTCGAAGGCTTACACCTTCATAATCGGGAGAATGATATAAACAGTTTTTAATTTCTCCCGGTGATGAAGGTGTAAGCCTTAAAATAAACCCAAAAGTGGAAAGAACAGTGTTTTAATTCATAAAAAAATGAAATAAGAATCGGTTCTCAGTGGTGTATTTAAATATAATATTTTTTCTTTTCTTTCATTCTAATGCATTATTCATTATTTTTGGTGTGTTAAATTTATTCACATAATATAAATTTACATTTCGTGGTCGACATATGATTGACATTTTAATATTTACTTTGAGCAAGTAAAAAACAAATTCGAATGTATATAAACAAACTGAAACCGCGGTATCACTCAAAATTTGCATTTTACTATTGACATTTGCGCCTAATGTTATGTTACGGTACAAGTGCGCAGAATACAATGCATAGCTTTGCAAATATATCAAAATATTCACCGTTGATATATCAAATCGAACAATATATGCCATGCGGATATTCAGAGTATACTAAGGAACAACTATTTATAAATGGAAGAGACATTTGCATTCATCTAATAAAACATTCACAAACAAATACAGACAACCGGAGCCAATAGAGAGCTTCTCTAATCTAGAGAGTTCTCTCTCGAGAGAACTCTAAAACTATTAAAACAATTAGAAATTAATAAGCATAACCAAAACCCTAATTAAATTTAATCAATGAACAAGCAAACATATATTCATCCCCACTCCATAATATAGTTCCGATATATAATTAGGTTCAAAGAACTCTTGATTCTGCACTTAAAATTTCTTAACGAGTTCCAAGAAACACTTTCCAATATTTCTAGAACTACCCAAATAATTATTTGTAAAAATGTACAAAGTCACATCAATTTTCGTTAATTACCATATTCAGCTTCATTTACTAGTGTATATAAACTGCAACGAGTTGAAGTTTCTTCACATTTGATAATGCCTTAGAAGGGCGAAACATGTCATTCCCATAAAATATAATAAAACTTCTAGAAAACTGATGTTTTCATTCGTATTAATTATTCAATAGAGAGCTGTTGTCGAGTGTGAAGGTTAGAAAGGTCTCATATTTGGGTCATGTGTTAAGGGAAGAAAGATACCATCTCCTTCATCATTGATCGCCAACGTTGTGGAGACCTGACACGGCACCAGAAGAATAAAAATAATAAGTATTTTTATGAATTGAACTAATGGATAATGGCGCATAGAATTGAGACAAGGGCTAACAATATTAGAACAAAAAGTCTTCTAAGAAACTTAGAAATGAAAACTCTCTGATCCAATACGGGAACGACACTCCGCGACAGAGTGAAACATGTCGAAGAAGTGTGCTGGGGTAGACCAATAAGATGTTACTGAGGAGACCAAGTGGAGAGAGCGTCTTCAAAAGAGTGATAAACAAGACGGCAAATAAAATACCAGCGGGTAGTCAACATCCAGGAAGACCACCCAAAACATGGCGAGTTGGCTGGACATCTGCATACCAAGAACAGGCTCCGAGAAATAACAGGACACAGTCTTAAATACTGTGTATGAATTGCATTATAATTTGTATTATAATTGGTTTAAACATATTATTCTTTTAAGTTTCAATCCCAGGAATTAGTTTGCAGCAATGTGTAACATTTTTGTTGTTTCTTGGAATGCCACTTGGGCCTTTGATATGATAGTTTTCCGTAATTTTTTATATTATTGTATACAATAGGTTATTTGAACCCAATTAGTATATACAATAAACTGTTAAATTAAAAAACTTTGAAATTGTTAAATTAAATAACTTTGTTTTTTGTATCACAATTGTATTGTATTTTACGCGACAAAAATACAAAAAAACAAAGTTATTTAAATTAACAGTTTAAAATGTTAAGGTATCATAGTGTTTCGGCCAAAACAATGGAATTTTCAAAAAAACTTTGTTTTATGTATCACAATTGTATTTTTATTTTACGATTGTGATACATAAAACAAAGCTTTTTATATTTGTCTTTTTTATATACTTTGTATACAAAAGTAACTTTTTAAACAAATTAAAATTAAATATCAAACATGTTTCTATATACCTATATAACATATAACACCTGTCAAACTGATGATATTTGTAAACAATTTTATAATATTTTAAATATTATATTTTATATTATCTAAATATCTTTTTTAACATTTTATAATATCACTGAGGACCGGGTTGTCCGAAAAATGTTTGATATATAATTTTAATTTATTTAAAAAAATTGTGTTGTATACAAAGTATATATAAAAAAGAAAAAGATAAAACATCTATAACACAAAGAAGAAACAAAGTTTTTTTAATTAAACAGTTTATATTTTTAAAGTATCATAGTGTTTCGGCCAAAACAATGGACTATTTAGTATATACAATGTTAACCTGTTCGTTCTCATGACATGACAAAGATTTTTTAGTCTATCGTCATTTTTATCGTTGCGTAAATTAAACCAGACCGAAGAAGGCAAGAGATTTTTAAGGCACTCATCGCCGGGAATCGAACACGAAGGCCGCCTTTTTATATCGTTTACTAATTAAAAAGTTCAATACTAATTTACAACTTGTGATATTAAGAATATGGGTACAAGAATACTTTTAAATAACATGAAGAACACAAGTTCACACATTTGGTTTATCGGGGTCATCATTCCATTATTGATAATAATTCAGGATTTGGCAATTGGGAACCCTCTCATCTAGATGGAGCCCTCGACCAGCGGGGAGATACTATGGGCAGGACACCTCACGACTAGCTTCAATAAATCTAGCCATGCTTAACCCCCTCGCGGATCAAATGGGTAGAGTGGACCCATTTCAATTGAATGTATAAGTTTAAACAATAATAATGTAAGGATTAATTGTATCTCAATAGAGACGAAGATGTAAATTGTTTTTTTGGAAACAGAATATGGTGGTCGAGGCGTTTACAGGACTTATGACCTGTCATTGGTTGGGTTAAGCGATTGCTTTATGTAATGTAAGAAGGGCAGAATGGGGAATGTTGTATTTTTTTTCGGGTCGATTGAACCCAATTACAGTATACAATTTGTTTTTAAGCTGATATATTGATTCTCGTGACATGTGACAGGTAGCCAATCTATCGCCATTTTATTGTCACGAGAATTCTACGCCAGACCAAAGACAGTGTGACAATCACACTGCCATCGCCGGGAATCGAACCCAGAACCTTCGGAATGGGAATCAGAGCTCTTACCACTCTGCCACGAAGGTCGTCAACATAAAGCGATCGCTTAACCCAACTAATGACAGGTCATAAGTCCTGTAAACGCCTCGACCACCATATTCTGTTTCAAAAAAAAAAACACTTACATCTTCGCCTCTATTGAGACACAATTAATCCTTAAATGAATAACCCGCAATGGTTAAAATACAGTATTTGTATACATTCAAAACAATAATAATGTATCTCACTCTAACTCCTGTAAAAATAAACTAAATTATTAATCAACACGCCATCTTGTCGTAGGCGGAAAGAATAGACCACCACACTGTTCATTCCTGACATACTCCTCTTGACTCGTCAATGTTCATACATCGTGTCCTGTACGGACGTCGTTTTGTATTATATATTTATAATACTTGCTTCATTACACCAGCATTAGAATAGGCAAAAACTATATGATGCTTCGTTTCAATATAGATTATTATGATTTACATTTTTCAGATTTTTGTACAATTATTATATCAAAGCATATTGAATATTTTTTTACAAAGTTTTTTGAATTTATTGACTTAATAAACAACAATATAAAGGCAAATTGTAGTAATTCGGGGTCCAGAGGACCCACCTTGCCAACTGGTATAGATAGTTTTGATTCGTTGGGGAGGGTTAAGTTTAAACTCTCCGTAGGAAATAGTTGAAGAAACTAAATAAATGGACATAAGTTAAGTTCAATTACTTACAAATATTAATGCAGTCCGGTTGCTTTGGCGGCTCGCTATCTATGTAATATGTATGTAGATAGCGATCGGGATCACGGTTTACTCGGCTCCAGTGAAGCAGATGCTGGATGGTGGATACTGGATACTGCTGTGGGAGGTGGGAGGTGTAGCATCTCGACATGGAGAATTGGAGAAATCAAACTAATAAATGGCGCTGGGTGGATACGCGGCGCGTATCCTTGGATACAAACAAAGCTGTATACAAAAGTATGTAACTATCATAATTGATACGAATGAATGTTTAATAAGTTACAGAAATGGAATATTCCTCCGAAACATTTTGTGTTAATTTATTTATATATTTTTTGAACAATAAATATAAAAATAAAAAATGTAAAATAAACTTATTGAACTTTAAGGCATTAACACTGTGGAATTCCATAGTAATATACTTAGGAAATTGAAAATAACATCATAACAGGTTAATTTTTAAATTTGAGTTATTGTATCGAATTTTAAATGGGTTTTTATATTAGTCTTTCTTTGTTTAGTTTTTATTATATTTTGACACATGAAGATGGAGGTATCCTCCGAAACATGTCGTGTTTTTTAATTTTTTTTAATAATTAGCCGATTAAACAAAGTTATTTTCAATTTCCTAAGTATATGACAAATAATATACCAATACACAAATATATTTATATTTCCTTTCCTCGTGATACGTATTTTTTAAGTTTACTGTCATTGATTTATGAGCGAACTAAGCGGAGATTTGAGACTTTTATTTATAATAGTTTCATTCGGGTACTTGATAATGGAAACCCGAATCTACTCTGCATTACAGATATAAAATTTTATTTGACACTGGGTGATATTCCATCTAACCAGATTCCACTTGGATCTGCATGTTCAACTATAATATTAAGAGGCCTTCAGTTCCAATATGACAACTCACTTTCCCTTGCGACATGCATTCTAAGGGCAGATTATTTAAAGAGCAATGTAAAAAGCCATGTTAGGAATGAGCCTAAGAGACAGAGTCAGAAACGATACGGTGAGAGAAAAACAAAGGTCACAGACATCATCCACCGGGTGGCGACTCTAAAATGGCAATGGGCAGGTCACGTAGCTCAGATGAAAAATGGACAGAAAGACTGCTGACTTGGAGACCGTGGATGGCAAAGAAAAGTGCAGGGCGACCACAACTACGGTGGAAGGATGATCTGAACAAACACGTCGGAATAACCTGGATTCAGTCTGCACAAGACAGAGTGACATGGAAGCGAATGGAGGAGGCCTTTGCCCAGGAGTGGACGGGAATAGACTGAGGAAGAAGAAGAAGATATTAATGCATATAATGCATATATTGATAAACTACAGGTTTCACAAAATAAGAAAGAATGAGTAAAGACAGAATGGTAAAGAAGGTATATGTAAATGGCGTGAACGGAGCTAGAAATAGAGGAAGGCCGAGGAAAACGTGGCACCAT
Source organism: Lepidostoma basale (assembly GCA_022606425.2). Lineage (NCBI taxonomy): Eukaryota > Metazoa > Arthropoda > Insecta > Trichoptera > Lepidostomatidae > Lepidostoma > Lepidostoma basale. Next base: position 2,092,812 of record JAHDVF020000857.1, on the reverse strand, counting down.
CAAATCAATCAAATATTGAATGAAAAATCGACGTGCGTGCATGACAAGATGTATGAATGTAGAGGAAGCGAGAGACGTATGTCAGGACAGAACAGTGTGGCGTTCCATTCTTTCTGCCTACCCCTCCGGGGAGACGGCGTGATGGTAAGTTAGTTAGTTAAGGAATCAGTGCTATACTTGGTTGGGGTAGATATAATAGGATTACAGCAATGTTAAGCAAATTAAAACATTCTAATTCAAGAAAACTAGTTCTTTACCTTTGTCCAGGAGTGGACGGGAATAGGCTAAGGAAGAAGAAGAATAAACGGATGTATGAAAAAATTTACGTAATAATAAATGGTTGTATGAAAATTTTCACGTAATAATTAAAGGTTGTAAGAAAATGTTAACGTAGTAATAAAGTAAATTATCCAGTATAATATGGACGTAAGTAAATTATACGCTTGGTAAAATCATAACGTGATTTTAAATACTAATTCAAGTATAAATATAATATATTGCTCGCGAAAATCCGCGTTCGCCTCGGTGTAGGATGGTAATTATTAACACCATAGCAGCATATGATTAGAAGATAATAAGGGATCCTTCCAAGAGACGTTAATATCGCTGCACGCTGCTAAAGAGACAGCGCGCCGTACAACCTTCGCTGCGCTGTCTCCCACCTCCCACGCAGCACATCTTGTACGTAATCTTGTTATCGCATCTAACCAGGAAATAATCACAATACGCATTATAAAGTTATGCCTTGTTCTTACGAGAAATTGAATAGGATGCTTAAGCAATATTTACTCTTGGTATCATTTACCACACATTTGAAATAAATATTATTATTATTATTATTATTTTCTTGAATACAACAGGTTGCTTAAACCCAATTACTGTATACACATTATTTTTAGCTATTATATTGATGATTCACATGACTTGAGCCAAAGCGCAACCCCCGGACAAATTTCGGAGATCGGGCCTTCGCAGTGGCAGGTCCGTCCGCCTGGAATATGCTTCCTGCACGCCTCAGATGCATTGACAATCCGACAGACTTTAAATCTCACCTAAAAACCCACCTTTTCAAAATATCCCATAAAATGTAAACAACGGCTATCTGATTGCTGGTGTCACATGCAGCTCTCATGACTAAAAACATTGTCAAAGCGCCCTTGAGGTGAGCTATTCACGAAAACGGCGCTATACAAATTAGCCTAATTATATATATGTGATAGGTAGCCAATCTATCGCCATTTTATTGTCACGTGAATTCTACACCAGACCAAAGCCAGTGTGACAATCACGTTGCCATCGCCGGGAATCGAACCCAGGACCTCCGGTATGGAAGTCAGAGCTCTTACCACTCTGCCACGAAGGTCGTTATTCGCCATCACGTGGTTTACTCGGAAGGGTATTAAGGGTTATTGGTTATTGAATACGTTCCTTCTAAGAGGTTATAGGGGAGGTTATTTCCGATGAATTATGTCATGTAAGTCATGATGCAAAAGTGAACCATTTTTGAGATAAATTGAATTCAAGTTTTTTTTTTAATTCGTGATGGTCAGGTGTTTTAAAAATGAATTAAACAATAACTGTTGGTCATAATCAAACTTTTGTTTTTTTCTTAATTTGTGAACATAACAGGCATTTATTATCAATACAAAAACAAGAACTTTCTGTCCACATTAGGAAATACCAGGCGGAAATATCATACATTTTATTTATTGTTTCTTGAACGATGATGTAAAACTCCATATTAAGTAATTAATAGGAATGAAAACGTCAGTTTTCTAGAAGTTTTATTATATTTTATGGGAATGATATGTTTTTTTAAGGCATTATCAAATGGGCCCTAGTACAAATTTCGGGGATCGAGCATTTGCGGTAGCCGGTCCATCAGCTTGGAACAATCTTCCTTCACACCTCAGATGCATAAATAATCCGACAGATTTCAGATCTCAGCTGAAAACCCATCTTTTTCATATTTCATACCCAATTTAAAACTTGCATATTTTCTTATGTTATACTTTCTAATCGATCGCGAATATCAATCAGATGTAGCGTTCACATTTAGATTTAAAACACGTTTTAATGCGCCCTTGAGGTGATTACATCACAAAAACGGCGCTTTATAAGTTAGCATATTATTATTATTATTATTATCTTCTTCTTCTTTAACAGCCGTTGTCGTCCACTGTTGGACATAGGCCTCCCCCATACTTCTCCATGTACGACATGTCATACGGGGGGTGGTTGGCATTACAACGCCACGCTTGCCAGACGGGTTGGCGAGGTGTCCTTCCACGTTAGTCTATGCATCAATATTATCCACCGAGGTTATTCACACTCGATCTCTAACATTTCGCATAGTTTCCAGGGGAGACCAAAGTCGAGGAGGTGTGGATAGGTACTTGGGATCAGATCAATCCTCCAGCGTAGCATGGCCATCACCACGGTGATGGCCACGCACCGCTCGAAGAGTCAATTGGATCCCCCTTACTCCCCCCTAAGTTCCCCTATGTCCTCCTAAGTTCCTCCCTAAGATCCCCCTTACTCCCCCTTATTATAAGAAGGTCGAAACATGTCATTTACATAAAATATAATAAAAATTCTAAAATTCTTAATTATTAAAATACCTATTACAATATAAAATAAGTGTAAGAAATGCACATTCGCAATGTACGTATACACGTATTGCACGCGTGACAGTCGCTACAGGAATGAACTCGAGCATCACTGGCCACTCGGTATTCACCACCGTGCGTCGAGTGTTAATTTAGAAATGGCTTGCGTCGCTTTAGTTGTGCAGAACCGATATGCATGTAGGAGTGTAAGTAAAGTATATTTATTGCGCTAAATGGCAAAAGGAATACTAGAAACGTATTGCAGATCCATCCTGCAGCGATAATCTCGTTAATCGCTCATCGCTATCAGCCGCCGCCCGCGCCCGCTGCTCGCCGCCCCGCCCTGGCAAAAATGCATTAGGAGCAAACATGCCCGCGGAGGAGTGCATATCTGCGGATGCCTCTCACAATGGGCGAATATTTCACGCCGTAAGGAGGTGGTCGAGACCGGCCGCCATCTCGCCGCGGCGTATAAATAATCCAAACCATTTAATTTGCCATCAAGATAAGTGTGTGAAAAGTGCCGTTGCTGCGTTTAGGCGCGGGCCAGGTGCGGAGGAAACGCGATCGGGATAACTCGCCTGCCATGGACGTACTTATGTAGCTAAATGACCAACGCTTTGTGTCTCCGGAGGGGCAGGCAGAAGATATTCATATTTTCTATATAAGAGAACAAGAAGGATGAAAGTAGGATAAATGCCGTAGAAATGAGGTCACTAAGAAGAAAACAATGATGATAGAATACAAGTAAGAAAGGAATGCAGGGATCACTAAGATGGTTTGGACATATGGAACGAATGGATGAGGGAAGAATGGTTAAAAAGATAATTATATGCAAGTAGTATGGAAACAAAATAATAAATGGTGCACTCAAAATCATTACCGCAAATATAAATATTAGGGGTATAAGTAATGTCGTTTTTTTCGATGCGCCATCTTTAAAATAGTCTCCTTCGGTCTGTTATGCAGTAAGGACGTGTTATAAGTTTTTATTGTGTAACGGCTACCTGATCGTGGCCTTGAGACAAAATAAAACGGTTTCTTTATCCCACTGACGACAATGGTAGAGACGTGTCCGTTGGAACAACATCTGCAGAGCTGTATACTTTTTCAATATCGTTTGAAAAATAAATCGACAGAAGCTACGAAGGATATTTGCGAGATTTACGGTGACATATTGGATGTCAACAAATGCCAACGATGGTTCAAAAAATTTAAATCTGGTGATTTGTGTTTGGGAAATGAGCCTCGAAGTGGACGACCCGTCCAGGCGGATGAAGCAGCCGTAATGTCTGAAATCGAAGACGACTTGATGCTGACTATTGAGAAATTATCGGAAAAGGTCGGTACATCCTGGTCCAATACGCAAAGGATCCTAAAGAAGTTGGGCAAGATTAAAAAATAAGGTGTTTGGGTCCCACGCGCATTGACCGACCGCAACGTGGCTCAACGGCTCAGCATCAGCAGATTATTGCTAGAAAAAGAACAATTAAGCCCATTTTTTGTGACTTAGTGACTGGTAATGAGAAATAGGTTTAATTCAAACATAACAAAAAAAAAACAACGGCTAAAATGCAGACAAAAAGCCGTTTCAACCCCTAAACGGTCATTGCATTCTAAAAAATGGTTATTATGTGTTTATTGGGTTTCGAAAGGAATAATTTACTTCGAACTATTGCCGCAAGGTCGGACAGTATCGGCAGAGTTATACTGTCAACAGTTGGATAGCTTTAATGAAGTACTACGCCAAAAGAGGCCAGGTTTGGTGAATAGAAGCGCCATTACTCTTCAGCACGATAACGCGCGAGCTCATGTTGCGAAATTGACGCGTAAAAAATCTTGGGTTGGTCACCCTGTTGTATCCTTCATACTCGCCGGATCTCGCACCATCTGATTTTTATTTATTTGGTTCTATGGAACATTTTTTAAGAGATCAAAATTTCAATTCCTTAGAAGAGGTGAATACAACCCTATCACAATATTTTCAGTCAAAATCCGCTGAATTCTACAAGAAGGGCATGGATGATTTAAAAAAAAGGTGGCAGACGGTTATAGATTATATGGGGAATAATTTTATATAAGAAAAGTTAAATAAAATATAAGAACAATTGTTTTGAATTTCATTGAAAAAAACGACATTACTTATGGGTACCCCTAATATATCGACTGAAGAAAAGATGGCAGTGCACAATGGAGTTCTAGTCCCGACCCTTATGTATGGAAGTGAAACTTGGAGTTGGCAGAAGAAGGATGAAAGTAGGATAAATGCCGTAGAAATGAGATCACTAAGAAGTAATAACATAACAATGTATGATAGAATATCTAATGATGAATTAAGAAAGGAATGTAAGGCGGATAATAAAATTAAGAAAGGGTCACTAAGATGGTTTGGAGATATGGAATGAATGGATGAGGGAAGAATGGTTATAAAGATACATACAAGTAGTCTGAATGGGAAAAGAAGTCGAGGAAGGCCAAGGAAGACATGCTATTACCAAATTAATCAATTACTGAAAGGCGGCCATTTTCGAAGTAGGAACAATCGACGAGCGTGCTTGTCACGATGTGTGAATGTAGTAGAGGCGCGAGAATTATACCAGGATAGAATAATGTGGCGATCCATCCTCTCTGCCCACCCCTCCGGGGAAACGGCGTGATGGTTAGTTAGTTAGTTAGTTAGATTAGCCATGTGAGAAATCGACGTGCGTGTGTGACACAATGAATAAATGTTGAGGAAGGGTGAGATGTATGTGAGCAAAGTACAGTGTGACGTGATGGTTAGTTGGATAGTTTATGAAAACGTCTGTATTCTAGAGGTTTTATTTTATGACGTGCATGACACGATTTTGAGGAAGCTAGAGAAGTATGTCAGGAAAAAACAGTGTGGCGGTCTATTCTTTCTTCTTACACCTTCGGGAAAGCGGCGTGATAGTTAGTTAGAGAACAAATGACGAGGTTCTCGACAGAGTCGAAGAAGGGAGGCACCTTGTGAAGACTATCTAGAGAGGCAGACCAGATGTTTAGGCCACATAATGCGACATGAAAATCTCATCCACACTTTTGGAGGGGGTAACTGAGGGGACAAAGGGCGTCCTCGACCAGAATACCTGGATCGAATTTGTGAGGACATGAGCTCCGCCTCATACGCGGAGCTGAAGAGGACTTTTATTTGATTTGTGTATCTCTTTTTTATCATACTTGGTTTTGTGTTTTCTTTGTCTCATGTTTGTCTTATTATACCTGATTTGTATATTAATTTTCTGTCCTTGGCTATTGCCTTGTTTTATTAAATATCTATGTTTCTTTATTTTACATTGATGTCTTGTTTTGCCTGACACCAAGGGGTGGTTTACACCAAGACAGTTGAACTTCCAATGTTATGTACTTGGTGTGTACATCTAACTGATGCATCTAATCTGACTAACTAACTAACCATCACGCCATTTCCCCGGAGAGGTAGGCAGAGAAGATGGATCGCCACAATGCTCTGTGCTGGCATACCTCTCGGGATTCCTCTACATTCATACATCTTACCATGCACGCACGTCAATTATTCCGACTTCGAATGTGACCGCTTTTTAGTAATTGATTAATTTGGTCATGCCATGTTTTCCTCGGTCGTCCTCGGCTTCTTTTTCTACTCACGCTGCTTGTGCACAACTTTTTAACCATTCTACTCTCATCCATTCGTTCCATATGTCCAAACCATCTCAGGGATCCTTTTTAAATTTTATCCATGATCCAGTCATCTGCTTTACATTTCTTTATTATTTCATCGTTCGGTATTCTATCATACAACGTTTTCCCGCACATTCTTCTTTGTGATCTCATTTCTACGGCGTTTTTCCTGCTTTCATCCTTCTTTTGCCAGCTCCAAGCTTCACTTCCATACATGAGGATTGGCACTAGAATTCCATTGTGTCTAATCTGTTTTAATACATATATATACCTTACATAAATATATATATATATATATATATATATATATATATATATATATATATATATATATATATATATCTATATATATATATATATATATATATATATATATGTATGTGTAGTATGTGTAATGTATGTGTCAATAATGTGTAATGTCAATGTAATAATGTAATGTTGTGTATGTGTGTAATACGTATGTGGCCAATGTGTGGCCAATAATGTAGCCAATGTGGTAATATGTGTAGCTAATAATATATAATGTGTAATAATAATGTAATGTGTGTGTAATGTGTGGTAATGTGTATGTAATATGTAATATGTATGTATGTATAATAATAATGTAGTAATATGTATCAATATGTATGTATGTATATCGTAATAATATTAATATGTATAATAATATAATAATAATGTAATAATGTTAATAATAATAATGTATGTATGTGTAATAATAATAATATAATAATAATAATATATAATAATAATAATATATATATGTATATATATATATATGTATGTGTATATGTATATATATATATAATAATATATCATATATATAATAATAATAATAATAATATATATATATATATATATAATAATAATAATAATATATATATATAATGTATATATATATATATATATATATATATATATATATATATATATGTAATATATATATATAAATATATATATATATATATATATATATATATATATATATATATATATATATATATATAAATATATATATATATATATATATATATATATATATATATATATATATATATATATATATATATATATATATATATATATATATATATATATATATATATATATATATATATATATATATATATATATATATATATATATATATGTATATATATATATATGTATTAAAACAGATTAGACACAATGGAGTTCTAGTGCCAATCCTCATGTATGGAAGTGAAGCTTGGAGCTGGCAAAAGAAGGATGAAAGCAGGAAATATATATATTAGGGTGTCCCTTATTTTTCAAAGTTTTAATTTTACAATGCATAGGCTATTGTTTTATTCATTTGGGCCTAAAACATCCGAAACCAATTTTTTTCCTTCTTCGGAACAGTGTAACCCGTGCCGACTTGCGCGCAAAGATGTCCCATACAAATTGCGTCATAGGAGCGGCGCTTTGTCGTTGTTATTAGCATTTAGTTTCGGCTTATCGGGTCGTGTTTTATATTTCGAAGATGTCAGTAGAACTAAGAAGCAATTAAAAAAGTATTTTCTTGGTTGGTGAAGTAAATCATCAAATAACAGGTGCAAACAACTATCTAATCTTCAAGTTCTCGCAGTTCTATTTTTCAACATACGTGAAGTTAATTTGACTGTTAATGAAAGCGCAAATCTTGTCATTCTGGAGTCCAATATATTCTGAAAAAAGGTTAGAACACCTACCAGAGCTGTTCGTAATTATGTTAAGAAGTTAGTGGATCTTTATCAGGTCTGACGAGAACTGCAAAAAATAGCAAGAAGATTCAGGGCTTACATAGGCGCCGCGAAGAGTACTTTCAACTTAAATTAGATAATTTATTCGATACCGTACACGCCGATGCTCTTGAATGTACTATGATACGACAACATCATATACAGGATACTTGAACGGAGCTTGTGTGCAAAAACTAGAAGGAGGTTTGTTATTCTTTGCTGGCCGCCATCATGTATAAGAACTGATGCTCAAAAGTGCGTTTGAATCGAAAAATCGATTGTACGAGATGATTATAGGTAACTCATATTGAGCATGCTATTGTTTTTCTGGGTGGAGGCAATGAAAATAAAATAAACAGACCTGCTGGCCCAATGCATCAAGCACGATGGATGGCAAGAGCTATTTACTCCTTAAAAATACGTTTGCTGCAGTCCCAGTTTAAAATGTGCGCTAAGGACAAACAAGCTTTACAAGATGTTTGTTTATTTATTGTGTCAGTTTATGTAAAGCCCTGGCTTGAATGTAGTTTAGCGATAAAAGCTCCAAATGAAGATTTTTGTTTTTTAAAGACCTTAAAAGATTACGAAGAATTTGACGCTTTCCAAAGCAGCTTTAAACAAGTTCAGTCAACATTTGTGGTACTTGTCAGAGGAAATAGCCGTCCTTTTAATTTTTGATGACAACGTTGATGAGTAGACCAAAGGAAACATTGTGGAATACTTAAAAAAATAAAATTTAGGTGAATCGGGAAAGAGATATGTTCCATCGAAGGAACAGATGTCTGGCTCTCTATATGATACGTAAGTAGTGTTTAATCTGGTATTTAATTTAGAACTAATTTGTTTTATTTATAGGTACTACAAGTATTTGTTATCTTGTTTTATGGAAATCTTTGAGTGATTTTGTTTCTGTAAAGAGAAAAGATTTATTTTCACAACTAAAACATGATAGTTATTTCCTTAAAGAAATTGTATCTTCATAGAAAGACAGCGCGGCGTTTGTGGAAGTTAAAAAGAAGGTTACTAGCTTAAAAGCAGTAAATGACACAGCTGAAAGAGTTGTTAATCTTATGACAGACTTTCATGGTTTGACTACCGCAGATGAAGAACATAAGCAGTTCTTATTATGTTGTGTGCAAGAACATAGAAAAATTTACCCAGACTGTAAAAAAAGAGATTTTGAAGAGGAAATATCCAAGTAAATAAATATAAATTTAGATCTTTTTTGATGATTACAAGAAGAACATTATATAAATATGTGTTTTCATCAATATTTATCTAACATAGTGGTTTTAAGTGATCATCTACAACTTCATTTAAGAGACACTTAAATCACCTATTTTCTAAAACATTGAGGGCAAGTCGGCACGGGTTAGAATTAACGTAGAAAGTTGAAATTCTGTATTTGGGTAACTAGTAGACTATTAAACATAATTAGGGGGTATGCGTTTCAATAATCCAAAAAAAATTTTTTTTGCCCATATAAGGGACACCTATATATATATACTATATATATATATATATATATATATATATATATATATATATATATATATATGCTATATATATATATATATATATATATATATATATATATATATATATATATATATATATATATATATATATATATATATATATATATATATATATATATATATATATATATATATATATATATATATATATATATATATATATATATATATATATATATATATATATATATATATATATATATATATATATATATATATATATATATATATATATATATATATATATATATATATATATATATATATATATATATATATATATATGCTAGATTGATATTAGATGCTTTTTTTTGTACCATCAATAAATAGATAATAAATAAATCCTGTCTTTCATCTGCTTAATTTTCTATTATTATGGTGCCAATCATTTTGTTGTTGGTCTAATCCCTACATCCAGCTGGTATCCCTACTATCCAGCATGCCCCCACCATATCACCAGAGTGAAGTGAAGCCATCTACTAATGCACATGTACGTAGGTAAGTTTTATATTCCTATAAAACTTATTTAATGTCAGAACCTAATTGCCTCGCCACACATCAGTCCCTGGGCGTACAGCAGTCGTCAAATTACTCGCGGGCCCTTTTATTACCAGGATATCTTAATAAGGAGTTTAAAGTCCACTGATTGCGGGGGAAATGTGTTTCTCACTACATTTATGGCTCTTTTATAGATTCGTCACAGTGATTCTGTGATACGAGCACCTTTTATTATGGGTACAATCAAAGTTTGCACAAAAGTTTATATGTTATATAGTATATGATTTTGTATCACTCAAAAGAAGATTTAATTGTCCAATTTATGATATAAAACTTTGACTCTCGTGCCTTCGCGATGTACGCATATTTTTTTTTCATTTATTTGAATCAAAATCACAAAATCCCGATGATAGATGAATTCATTCTGAAACTTGCCGAACGTTTTTACAAAGGACTCCCTTCACATCCCAACCCCACAATAAAAGACCTCTCTAATTACGACCCAAACACTTCCAGCCGCCACAAGCGCCCAAAATCGATTCTCCTTCAGAGGAACACTCCGGGCCACACAAATCATGCCCCCGAATAAACTAACAACCCACCAAATCACCTTCCAACAATGTTCCCATCAGACGTAAGAGGAATAGCCACATGAGCTGAACCTCTGTAAGCCAGAAGATCCAAGTCCAAGTCCAAGTCCACAAACATTACAGACATATAATTCCAGATCGTTTAAATATGAATTAAACGTTTGTTTTAATATGTAAATAAAAAATATATTGTTTTACGTCATAGCGCCAATTTTATTTATTTATATTGTACTAAAATATAATAACCATTCATTTTGTAATCGCATTGTATCCTTTAATAGTACGTCTTAACAATTCCTTACGAATACCATACCTTACCTTACCTTACCTTACCCATAAACGAAATGTAAATTTTTTAATATTTTGAAAATCGATTCGAAACTGAGGTAACTTTATCAGAAAAATCAGCTTTAATGTAAAAATAGATATGTCGTGTCATCTTTAAGTTATTTTGTAAATTTTTTGTAAAATAATTTACATTTTATTTAATTTCCACATCTATTGTGATCTGATGTATATAAAAATTATTATTGTATATAAATAATATATGGAATGTAGGCAACAAGGTGAATGGTGCACTTAAAGTTGTCGTCGCAAACAAAAACCTATCCAAAAAAGCTAAAATGGCAGTGGACAATTGTGTTCTTGTACTAAGCCTTATTGATGGAAACGAAGCATGGAACTGGCAAAAGTAGAATAAAATCAGTAAAAACGAGATATCTTAGAGGAATGTTTGTAAAATCTGTGTATGATAGAGTGTCGAATGAAAATATAAGAAGTGTATGCAGTGCAAATACAAGTGTTTTGAACAAAATTACGAAAGGATCATTAAGATGGACACGCAAAAATAATGAATCAAGAAATAATGGAAAGTTTATGTAAACGAAACTAGAAAAAGAGGAAAACCGAGGAATATGTGGCACGATCAAATCAATCAAATGTCGGCCACGTGAGGAGTAGGAGAAATCTAATAAAACTTCAAGAAAACAGTCGTTTTCATTCTTATTCATTACCTATTTTGTTCTTATATTGTATTGTAATATAATAAGTGTTATATTATAATACAATATAAAAACATTATGGGTTAAATTATTTTTCTTTTGTTATTTTATTTTAAATCATTGTATTTTATATAATTTCTTTTAGATTTATTTTGTGGACGTTGGACGACAGAAGTGTGCGCGGGAGATGCCTATTGGTGGCGATGAGGTTCGCAACCCATCACACCGCGTCTCTCGCGGAGGCGAAAAGAGAAGGATGGAGTGCCGCATCGGTTAAAGTGTGGCAGTTTTTTCTTTCTGCGTACCCTTTCGGGGAGACGGCGTGATGGTTAGTTAGTTAGTTAGTCAAATTAAAAATGTCTAACCACAAAGTGAGTACTTCATATGAAAACAAATTTATCTATTGTATAATATTTGTATGTGTATGTGAATGATACAGCTTATTAAATCATCTAGATACTATATGGTAGGTAAATATTCACTTCGAATAATAAGACATCATGTTTCCGTATAATTTAGCAATATCCGCAAATTGTTATGTCCGAATGGATAACGTAAACAGAATTCAGTTTTTGCTGACGTTAATGCTTCCATAAATAATGCAGAAGCCGGGACGATTCAAGAAATATGTGACCATGCAAATCTTTGGTCTTAGACCACCGAGCAATAATACACACATGTGTGTATCTACATACAATATTTGTACGTCTACAATTGGATATTGATTTGGATTTGCAGGGTTCTAATATTTAGAGGAACGCCTGTTGTAATGCGTATCTTTTTAATGGTGATTACTTATGTAAAAGTCATTCCACCAAATTGTTAATGAGTACTGTTAAATTTTTTACACACAGTTAAAAAATTAACAAATAATAACACCAAATTGTTCTCCATTTGTTTTCGATACTACTGTCATACAACAATAATCAGAACAAATTTCAAAATAACCCAGAAGCGTTCTCGGGCATGCGCGAGGTGTGCATTTCAAATAACTTTCGGAGAGAATTTCTCTCTCGCTCTCTTGTATTCAAAATATAATCGTACTCTTTCATTATGACATCCAGTTTTTGCCTATTAATATTATGATAATCAGTAATATTTAAATTTCACTATGTTTTTTTCACAAATAATCAAAAATAATAATTAAATAATTCTTTTTCGATTATATTTAAATATTGCAATGTAAAACAATAATTTATCAATGTTCGCAAAAATATCTAGTAATGCCAATGACAAACGTCATTGTTTTAAAATGGTTAATTAATTCTCAAATTAAAAGCATATTTGTGAGATAAATAGTGCATCTCGTTCATAAAAACTTGCAAGGTAAAAGAAGAAAAACGGGTTTAAGAGTATGATAGATTATATCTGAAATAATAATAAATTATCTGTGATAACTAAAATTATATTTTGTTTTGTTTTAATGTAATAAGTTTTCATCTTTGCTATTTTTAAATATTTTTGATTTAATGTTTTTTTATTATGTTTAATTATAATCTGTATCGGACAACACAATCTAAAACAACAATACAAGTTTATTATTTTTCTTAACGACGTTTGTCGTTGCCTAAAATGGTTCATAAAAGCTGGAATTAAAATCATTTATGTGCGATAAGTAGTACATCTCGCTCGTAAAAACAAGCAAGATTGAAAGAAATCGCCCATATTCATTAGATGGTTGGCTCACTATCTCTTTCACGCGTGATTGATGAAGTATACATAGAAATATCGTAAATAATAGTTAAGCAATGTATAACCTTGAATTTGTTTATTATTTAATATATAATATTGTATGATAGAATACCGAACGACGAAAGAAGAGAGAAATGTAAGGCAGATGACTGCATCATGGATAAAAATAAAAAAAGGATCCTTGAGATGGTTTGGACATATGGAACGAATGGATGAGAGAAGAATGGTTAAAAAGTTGTACACAAGCAGCGTGAGCGGAAAAAGAAACCGAGGATGACCGAGGAAAACACGGCATGACCAAATTAATCAATTACTAAAAGGCGGCCACATTCGAAGTCGGAATAATCGACGTGCGTGCATGGTAAGATGTATGAATGTAGAGGAATCCCGAGAGGTAGGCCAGGACAGAGCATTGTGGCGATCCATCCTCTCTGCCTACCCCTCTGGGGAAATGGCGTGATGGTTAGTTAGTTAGTTAGTAAGTTTTTATAATATCATTTCATACACAATATCGTAAATATGAAAATTAACTATTTTATAAATACTGCATGGGGTGAAAGTAGTTTATTGTAAAAAAAAAAAAGAATAGCGTAATATAGAACCCTGCATGTTCTAAGGCGCCATCTGACGGTCAGTTTGGAGCTTTATCTCTCAAAATTTGCTTACAATATTATCCTGTGTAAGTGGTCTGGGTGTCCACTAGGGTTTCTTGGACCACCCCACCTATCAGTTCCGTCCGAAACGTAATCCTCGCGAGCAAAAAGCAACGTTTCATTTAGTACGAAGCTGAAATACGGTGGTTACGTTGTGAGATATGTTTTGTGAGGTGGATTTGTATTATTTGAAGGTTTATGATATTTTTTGCAAGGAAGGGATGTATTTGAGTGGAAGTTTTATGTAATGCGATCACGTTCCTTCATATTAATATCAAAAGATACCTCGGACCTCTCGTATCGCTTCTTATTACGGCCTGCCCCTGGTCCTTAGCAGCATCTTGCCACTATCCTTAGGGGGGATCTCGCAGAGGGCGGTTTTCATATTATTTGTGTGTCTCAACCCTCAGAGCAAAGGAATTCGCATCAGGGCATATTTATATGAGCAGTGTGGTTTTGCTTTGTCATATATCTGGTCAGTGTGTTGTTAAATGGGACTGTTGGATTTTCTTGAGAATGTCTGTTATTTGATTTGTAGGAATTTCACGTGCTTAGAATAAAGTCGTGTCAAGGAGACACACCCGGTCCAGAGAAATTGAATCTGCTATTGAAACTGTAAGTATTACAAGGAGATACAGATTCTATTATTTATGGTCCATACGTATAGTATACCCTCGTAAATTTCTTTCTTATGCTCGACAACGGATACACAGATCTAAAATATTTTGAACTACTAGATCTAAAATATTTATGTAAATGAACTGTCTGTTTTATATAAGTTTTATTATGTTTTTATAGAAATTATATATTTCGCCTTGTTAAGGTATTACCAAATATCGAATATCATTCAACAGACGTTTTCATTCGTTTTAATGATTTAATTTGGAGTTATAGATTGTTATAAAATACACCTTCTTCTTTCTGTGTCTTGTCAGGTCTCCCTAACGTTGACTATCAACCCTTGAATAGGCTTGTTACGATGTATGAATGTAGAAGACACGAGAGAGGTATGTCAGGATAGAGCAGTATGAGGTTCTATCCTCTCTGCCTACCCTTCTGGCGAAACGGTGGCGGCATGGTTATTTAGTCAGTTAGTTAACCTCATGAACGGTTTCTTCAACCCTTTTTCTTTTTATATCAAAATTTGACATTATATAATGTAAGGATTTTTCACCTATTTGCCTGAAAGTTCTCTCATATGTACCAAGCTTATTCAACTTTAGTAAACTTCATGATTAAGTAATAATAAAAAAACAAAACATTGTTCGTTATGCGAACAACGGAAAGTCAGACAACGGTAGCTTTAATTGGTAGCAATCTTC
The DNA here is from genome assembly GCA_022606425.2 of Lepidostoma basale. Taxonomy (NCBI): domain Eukaryota; kingdom Metazoa; phylum Arthropoda; class Insecta; order Trichoptera; family Lepidostomatidae; genus Lepidostoma; species Lepidostoma basale. Next base: position 2,077,495 of record JAHDVF020000857.1, on the reverse strand, counting down.
TATTTTCAAATATTTATCACAAAATGTTAAGAAAAATTTAATAATGTATCATATGTTTGTAAAATCCGTTGCATTTTGTGCCCAAAGCCTACGAGTAGGTACACAGTGGGGTAGATAGAACACACTTAAGGGGATTTCACGGCGAAATTGGTTTGGTATCTTACTCTTATATAGTTTATTCTAAGGGAGATGTATTACAGATGATACACAATACTCGGGAGACAGATTCTAGGGGCGCAAATTCAAGGGGCGGCGCCCTGCGGGGATGGCCCCCTTCGCTAATAATCCGGGCAATCCAAGCGTTTAAGTCATATGAGTTTAGGGTGGATTTATAAAATATTCTGCATTCGACATGGAGAGGAACAAAATAAAAAATGCCATTTAAGTATGTTATGTATTGGTTTCACGGCTTAATGCACCGAGTCATTGCAACATATATTTTTGAGGTTAACATTTTTTACTTTGCAACGTAATAATTTAAATGTAATGACATTTTGAAAATGTATTTAATGTTTCTTGAACAATTATGTCAAAGTTCATATCAAATAATTAACACGAATGAAAACGTCTGTTTACTAATTTTTTTGTAATATTTTATGTGAATGTGCTTCACCCGTCTAACAGAAAATAGGCGTTTTCATTCGTGTTAATTTTAAAATGACTTAAATTTAAAAAAAAATGTTATAACTTACTTACTAACTAACCATCACGCCGTTTCCGCAGAAGGTTAGGCAGAGAGGATGGATTGCCACATTGTTCTATCCTGACATAACTCTCGCGCCTCTTCTACATTCACACATCATGACATGCACTTTGAGTATCTCTTTCCACTCACCCATACTTTGATACCACGTATCAAATATACCTATTTCACCATCCACTTGTTTTAGAATGTCACCATACATTGCATGAAATAAACATATACTCGTATATTAAGTAAATAATTATAATATTCACCAGTCTTATAAAATATTGTTAACATTTTTAAAATTATAATTGAAATGGTAAAAGGCAATTGTCCTGGCTGCAAATTATAAGAGAATGGATAGGAAAGAGCAGAGTGAAGAACCAGTTCCAAGTGGCGCAGGGCAGAGATACTTTCGCTGCAGTGATCGCCAACGTTGGGGGGACCTGACACGGCACCAGTAAAGTATGTTTGTAAATAAGATATTCACAAACATTCAAACGATTTTTTTTATGAATTAAAACACTGTTTTGTCGTTCGGGGTCCGTGAAGATACGTAATACTCGTATATCAACTACGTATCTATAATAATTGGTAATGTTTTGCGCCAGAATAATTGTTTAATTTTTTAATGTTTTTAATTTTAATTTTGTTCAATCGCTATTTACATCATCAAGACAGCATGAGCCAAATCGATGTAAAGGGCTATCATAGTGATTAGATAGCTAATTATCGCCATTTTATTGTCACGTGAATTCTACACCAGACCAAAGACACACTGCCCTCGCCGAGAATCGAACTCAGAACTTTCGGGGTGGCAGTCAATGCACTTACCACTCGGCCACGAAGGTCGTCATATAATGTTGTGTCCCTGGTACTTTTCCTAAATTAATTAACACATGTTATATACAGAATGTCCCAGAAGTCGACGTCAAGCCGGTAAAGAATGATAGTTATGAGAAAAATGTAAAAAAAATCTAGGTTTTGTATTTTATTATTATAGGCAATTAAAAAAAATCTAGAAAATCAACACCCTGCTCTTTTTTTTTTCATTTTTGTCATAACTAGCATGATTATCACCCTTGCGACTTGCCCTATGACTTTCCGGCTTGACGTCGACTCCCGGGACACTCTGTATGTTCCAAGGTTCTTGCATTCATTTTGTAATAATTTTGGTTAGTTTATATCGTTGGGTAAAGGTGAAAGTCCTTCGAAACACTCAAAAGTGGAAAAAAAGGTTTTTAAATACATTTAAAAATTCGTCATTATGAAATTCCACAGTGGAATTTCATAATGACGAGTTTATATAAACGCCTTAAGTTTATCTAAAATAAAAAAATTATATAATTTTAAATTAAAATAACAACAGTCCATGCATCCTTGTGACAGTGGTTAAGATTTATGTTTATGTATAATATAAAAGAGGGTATGCATGTCATATGTATGCAAACGAACTTATGATATTTCGGTGAGCAAATGATACTCTCCTAATGGCTCATTGTCTGAGCAGAGCCTATTGTTCGAGAATAAAATAATGGAGGTGAGAATGCGAAACATCCATCAAAAGATAATCGGGCGAGTTACTGGCTTCCCTGACGTTAGCCGTCATCAAAATACGTTTGTCATTTATATTCAATTTTTGAGCTACATTATGTTTGATATTCATATTTATTAAAAAACAAAATTTTCTACTTCTATCTTTCTTTTGCCAGTTCCATGCTTCACTTCCGAATATAAGGGTCGGCAAAAAAAAACACCATTGTGCACTGTCATTTAAGCTTTTTTGGATAGGTTTTTATATGCGATGTAACTTAGTTGTTAAAATAAACCTCTCCAAAAAACTAAAATGGCAGTGCACAATGGTGTTCATGTACTCACCCTTATTTATGGTGGTTAAGCATGGAACTGGCAAAATAAGGATTAAACTAGAATAAATGCTGTAGAATTGAGATTTTTTAGATGAATGTGCAAATTATGTAAGATAGAGTGTCGAATGAAAATGTGAAAATTGAAATCCGTGCCAATGAAAGTGTTATGAACAAAATAATGAAGGGATCATTAAGATGGTTTGGACACATGGAGGGAATGAATGAAGAAAGAACGATAAATAAAGTATATGTAAACGATGTAAAGGGAATTAGAAATAGAGGAAGTCCGGTAAAAGTTACTCACATAAATCAAATATTGAGATATCGACGTACGTGCATGACACAATGTATGAATGTAGTGGAAATAAGATAAGTATGTCAGGAAAGAAAAGTGTAGCAGTCCATTCCTTCTGCCTACCCCTTGGGGGAAAAACTCCGATAACGACGTAAATTATCAACTGTAAAAATGTAATGAATTAATTGTGTAATGGCGTTTACTTAAACTTTCATATTTTAACTAATCGAATATAATTTTATAAAAACAAAATTATATCAAACGATCCACGGGCTTATATTTCGATTCATAGATGGCGGTAGTGTCCAGAGTATAACGCGTACGCATCAAATAAATATTTTTTAAATAATTGTACATGGAGTTATAATATCGTTTTCACATTTCTTAAGCTGAGATATTTCGATTTAAATATAAATCGGAGCATTATGGGAATGACATGTTTTGGATTTCTATGACATTAGGTATCAAATGTGACATTGATAATGCCTTAGAAAGGCGAAACATGTCATTACCGTAACTAATAATAAAACTTCTAGAAAATAGACGTTTTCATTCGTATTAATTATTTGATATGGAGTTTAACATCATTGTTCAAGAAACGATAAATAAATTTAGTTAAATTTATGTATAACATAAAAAAATATGAGTCAACATACACTAAGTAAAAAAAACAATTCATTTGTTACTTAAGATGAGATATATATTTTTAAATATAAATCAGAGCATTTAAAATTGTAAAACTTTGATACGAAGCCATTACTTGGTGGTTTGATATATTTAAAAATAAATAATTACAAATTTGTTCAGGAATTTTATTATTTTATACTCGTTTTTATTAAATGAGGAAATAAGTTATTTAAAAAAAAAAGAGAAAATCAGTTGTCATAAATATTTTAACAAACTTTTCATGAATGTGGTCAGCTTTGAGTACATTAAAATGATTTTTTTTCGAACGTGTATGCGTTTGTTATACCAAATATTTTGAATAAATCTAAAATAATACGAGTATATTTAAGTTCTTTTTAGGGTTCACGTATAATTTTATGATAAACTGTTAAAACAAAAAAAAACTTTGTTTCATGTATCACAATTGTATTTTCATTTTACGCGACAGCTGTTTCGTCAACCTATGTTGACGTCATCAGGTGTTACAATAATATATCAAATGTCAAATTTTCCTGATTTTTCGAACCTTCCTGTGTATTTGTTCCTATGTCAATTTGAATAATTTCTTTGATATAATTTTGAAGTTCTTGCTGGAAAAAATCCAGCAAGAACTTCAAAATTATATCAAATAAATTATTCAAAATAAAAGTACAATTGTGATACATAAAACAAAGTTTTTTTTTAATTTAACAGTTTATCATGTTCAAGTATCATAGAGTTTCGGCCAAAACAATGGACTATACGAGTATAATTTTATGTTTAATTTCATATTTAAAATTCTTTTCAAATTAATCTTTGTCATCAGAACTTATACACTTTTGTTCTCCCTTCTAGGTAAGCATAAAACTGTAGAATAAATTATAATATTTATTCCCCTAGACGATAAAACAGTAACAATATAAATTCACTTGTCGCATTTCTGCTGATTGACGTGAGAACCGAGTATCCTGTCGGGAGTATCGTTATCCTGAAATATGACTCCGGGATAATATTTAGTATGACAATGAGGTAAGGACAGTGGGTGATTGACACCTTTTGTCGAATCGTCAGTAAGGAAAAAAAAGACTCGTTATGAGCCTCCATTGTTGTCCGCCAGCCAAATAATGGAATGCCGTTGCGAACATTACTGTCACTTTTGTTTGATAATGTTTTCATAGAAAATATCATAACCGAAATCCCGGAAATAACGATATTTATTTTTATTTGCTTTGTTGGTAAAAATGTAATAAAAACGGAAGGTCATTCATGCAAGTCAATATTGTATTTTAAATAGCAAAGATTGCCATACATAATGGAGTTTTAGTGCCAACCCTTATTTATTTCCATTTTTATGTTATTTTTTTGTATACAACAGGTCGTTTGAACCAATTTACTGTATTCAATTTGATTTTAGCTATTTTATTGATTCTCGTGACATGTGATATATAGGTAATTTTATATTCTTCTTCTTCTTCTGATTGTAGATGCAGGATATCAACTTTCTTCCTGTGATGAAGACGATCAGCCTTCTCTCCATCTCTTTGGTGGTCGTCCTGGTGGTCGACGGCCCTCTGGAGTCTCGTGCATCACTATATTAGGAATTCTTGCTGGATCCATTCTCTCGGTGTGGTCCCTCCAGAATCGTCTTCTCTGCCTACTCCATCTCACTATGTCTTCAATTTTGCAGGATTTGCGAAATTCTTCATTGGGTATCCTATCTCTAAGGGTTCTCCCCACAATAGGTCGCAATGTTCTCATTTCTGCTACTCTTAAGAGATGTTTGGTTCTGACATTGTTTGCTCTTGCTTCGATTCCGTATGCCAATATATTATAATTACTTTAATATATAGGTATTATTAAATATATAACCGCATTTTTATAATATTTATTTGTGTAAATACTTAAATATATTGTGGCGATAAAACTAACATAACATTATTTTTTAACACCATTTAATTTCGTTTTTAAACTACCGACCGGTTTCGTTGAATGATGTAGATCCATTATCAGTTTATCAGTTTATCAGTTTATTTCATTTCATCAAAAGACATTACAAAATTAATTTTTAAGGCATCTATTGAGAACAGGTAAAATAATATATTGGTAAAATAATAATATACTACCAGAAACGCATGAGAGATGGTTGAACATTAGGAAGACAGGATACCCTCCAGAATTAAGAGTATTTGCCTTCTGAACGTACTTTCACTGATATGAAAGACGTCGATTTCCGAGGAGACCGCGTTCAGCAGATTGATTGCTCTTCCCACCGGTGTCACCAGAGCCAGGTTGGTTCTAGCGGCGGATAGGTAAAACAATCTATGCTGGCGCTGTCGGAGATATCTGTCGGGAACAAAAAGACCTACACCCTCCAGCACGGCTGAGTTTTCAAAATATCCCCTAATTAGTCTAAAGAAATGGGTTATGAGAAACCCGTCTCTTCGAAGCTGCAGAGAATTAGACCCCAACATTCCCAAAAGAAACGCTGTGGGATAGAGCCATGGATAGCTACCATACTCCTTCATGTAGAGATACCTCAGAAATTTTTTCTGAACCCTCTCCAGCATAAGGGAATATCTCGCCTCGTGCGGACTCCATATCACAGAACCACTTTCGAGTCTGCTCCGAACCAATGAATTGTATAGTACTCTGAGCACATTGGGATCTCTGAAAACCCTTCCGGTCCGAATTATGAAGCCCAACATCTTCAGCGCAATGCCACAAATTCTCTCAACATGAGCATGAAAGGTTAATCTACTCTCATAGATGACCCCGAGATCTCTCATAGTGGATACATGTGCCAACTGCTGGTTATTCATCGTGTATCTATGATATATAGTTCTCCGTGCTCTCGTAAAAGATAACATTACGCACTTAGAGACATTGAATTTCATATGATTACTGTGACTCCAGGTAACAATATTATTAATATCCGACTGAAGGTGTAGACAGTCGTCAGGATTATTTATGTCTAGGAATAATTTCAGGTCATCGGCAAATAAAAGAAATCGCGAGAAGTTTATTACCTTCGCAATATCGTTTATGAATATAGTGAAGAGGAGTGGGCCAAGGTTCAAACCCTGTGGCACCCCTGAATAAACGAAAAAAAAAAAAAAGTAAAAAAAGTTATAGTGTTAATAAAAAAGAATAAACACATGTTTATTATATACTATATATTATATTTAATTTTATACCATCTGTTCTTCTTGCTGTCATCTAGAAGTTAGATTTTATTTTTTGAAGTGACGCATTTCGTTTTGATATAGCGTGAATGAACGCAATTAATGCTATCGTTATCATAATAAAACTTTTAATGTTCTATAGCAAGATAAAATATGTCACCTCCATAATATAAGTACAATAAAATTTATAGAAAACCGATGTTTTCGTCGATATTAAATATGTTTCCTAAGCATTTTTTTAAAACGTCATATGAAATTAAATTTAATGTCAATCAGATGACGTTTAAGATTAAAGATTTTATTGTTCATATTTTAATTTTTAAAAGACTAAATAAAATTTACATCGAGATATTTTTAGATATTCTTTAAATTATAAATTAAATAAATATATTTATTTATAAATATATAATATACCTACTTAGGAAATTGAAAATAACTTTGTTTAATCCACAAAATATTAAAAAAAAACATGACTTGTTTCGGAGGATCCTCTGTCTTCCAAGCTCCCATTCCTAATCAAATGCAAATTAATCATTTATTAATTTCGGTATAAATTATGACTTTTCAAATGTATGTTTTTTCTAAATTACAATTTTTTATATCATCATCATGTTTTATTATTATTTCATATTATTTATTAGTTCTTACTGATAAAAACAGCCCAGGTTAATTTTTAAATTTGAATGATTGTATCGAATTTTAAGTGCGTTTTTATATTCGTCTTTCTTCGTTTAGTTTTTATTATATTTTTTCACCTGAAGATGGAGGTATACTTCGAAACATGCCGTGGTTTTTAATATTTTTTTAATAATTAGTAGACTAAACAAAGTTATTTTCAATTTCCAAAGTATATTACTTTGGAATTCCAGTGTTAATGCCTTAGTGTTCAATAAATAAATAAATAAATATAAATATAAAAATACACAATTATAGATATACGTATACGTAATTTTTTTTAAGTGTTCAAACGATTCTCTTGTTATTGTGGTACACAATAATGTGTAGGTATGTCTCGAGGTGTAATCTGGGAGCGGCGTAAAGTAACACACGATGGATGAGTCCTCTGAGGGTGACTTTGACATTTTAAGCACCGCGCTTTTTGATTTTACCGACTGAAAAGCGTTTTCAGCCTTGTCAAATTTGACATCACAAAAAATCTCATAAAAACATTAAACGTGTAGGATATCCATACGCACAGGTACGGTATTCTGGTAATATGTAGGTATGTGCCTACTGTGATAATGGTGTGTGATTTTTTTAATTAATGCCAACATTCGTTAATTGTTCCCTAAATTTTGTAATTAATATATTGATATAATCAAATAGAGTGCGAAAAATGCTTCCCTAGAAAAGGTTAAGTCCAGATGGTGGTAGGTATTAAAATCATATTCCTGTTGGTAGGTTTTAAAATCTTTGAAGCACAGCGCAGAGACGATGTTGCAGAGAGGAGGAGGAGGAGAAATAAGAGACCACTCCTGCCCCGGATGCCCCAGAATTTGTGGGTCCAGGATCGGGCTCTTCAGTCACATGCAGACCCACAACCGTGAAGAACAGTCTTCCTCGTGGGACAGTCAATGAATGATTAAAATCATGTATTGGTAAATGATCAATAAATATGAGAATTTTAATAAACTCATGTAATTTTTCAATAAATATGGCATTTATAATGTATTGTGAAATTACAATAATATTTGTGAAAAAAAAAATTATTCACTTTTTGCGTGGATTTTTAATTTACCACAACGCAGTTTCTTGAACAAGTATGTGTAACTTTATTTTATGTTTAATCTTGGTGAAAACGTATGTTTTAAAGAATTTTTATTGTTGTTTATTATGTCGATTTCAAATATTATAAATACAAATTCCAGAAAACATAAGTTTTCTTCAATTTCAAATAGTTAAAATAGGTATTTCGAAGTATATTATATTATACTTGTATAATTTAATTTGATAAATTTATTTATTTATTTAATGGTGACAAACTCGGAAAATTATGGTAATACAGCTATGTAATAGTACGCTATAGTCATTATCTCCTTCATCAGAGGTAGCCTAAAGGTCGCTCCCATAGCGGAAAAAACTAGGGAACTTCTTTTGTGGTAGTGCGGCCATATGAGCAGGAGGGACAATGAATACATCGTTCACAAGACCCTGCAACTGGAAGACAGAAAGAAGGGACCAGGTCGGCCTCTTGTAACGTGGATGTCCACAGTTAGGAACGACCTGAAGGCGCTGGGACTAGACAGCCAGATGACCCTGGATCGTGAGACTTGGCGGAGCCGTATTAGGAGAGCCGATCCCGAATAACGGGGAATGGTTAGGCAAAAGAAGAGTCATTATCTTCTTCTTTCTTTTTTTCAGCAAATTTTACTCCACTGCTGGATATAGGCTTCTTCAAGTTGGATAATCATCCGTCCAACATTTTTGTGGTCTTCATATGCCTCTTCTGTTGTTCCAAGGCTCCCTCTTCAGGATTCTAGGTGACCACCTGAGCTCATCATGTCTCACCACATGCGCCGTCCACTGCCATTTTAGCTTTGCCATTATTTCTGCGATATCGAATGTTTTTAAACAAAAATATACTAACATTGGTAGGTGGGTACAGATGAAACAAGAACATGAAATATGTTTATGTTTACACCCATCGGTCCTCGGAGTATTCAAAGGTGTGTAACAAGGAAGCAAAGGATACCCCGACGATGGATTACTCCTTTGAGAATATCAACAACAAATTGAAAAATTCGAAAACCCGCATTCTAAACAAAAGAATAGTGATAAATGGTACACCGTGGCGAATGTTTATAAAAATATGAATCGTTAATATTGTGAATTCATTTGATTAATATTAGTACGTCATGATGGTATTATACTTGGAATATTCCTGTAAGGTGGGTAGATACTTCGCAGAGTTTGAGGGATTTCCCTAGAGACGTACCCACTGACAGCATAGAAAAGTTAGCTTTTGCTTTTCGTGTTTTCAAAACAATTTCGTTGACAATTTGAGCGGTTCTGCGGAATATATTGTGTCCGCAGTTCACACATTGTCCGCCGACATTCCCGGCGGGTTTGGGATACCTAAACCCGAACTAAATATGTATTAGAACAGATACTCTCTGAACGCGTAATGTACAAATATTTAATTAAATTTATTAAAAATATTATTGGTACTAATTATTTTTATTTTAACTACATTCGCCATCACTTTGTTATGTAATCAAATTAGTAGATTTTTTTTTAAACAATGTATTTTGGCGATTTTTTTATGAATTAAAATACTGTTTTATTCCAGTTTTTAGATTATTATCCCGATATATTTCGAAGGTATACCTTCATCAACGAGAAAACGATATAAACGTATAAACTATACCGTTCTCTCGATGATGAAGTTTGTAAAACCTTGGAGAAAAATATATTCAAAAGTGGAAAACACATAAAAAAATCGTCATTGTGGAATTCCACAGCGTTAACGCCTGTTTATCAAGCATCGTATTTTCATAACACTTTTTTCTATTTTTTACAAACTCATTTCGGCCTACAGACTTCCTTCTTCAGTGTAGAAATTTCAACGATAAAATGAGACAAAATTGTGACGTGAATGAGACGGTGGGGTAAGGAGTTAAATCTAGGGGTAGGGGTTATTACTGTTTAATTGGGATTGTGATAGGTTAAAAACAAATAAAAAATATTACGTTTATTTGGTTGTTTGTAATTCTCGTATTATTTTTATATTTTAGATCAATTTAAGACGGGGTGTAAACGAGAAGAATGAAGTGCCGCATCGGTTAAAGTGTGGCAGTCCATTCTTTCTGCCTACCCCTTCGGAGAGGCGGCGTTATGGTTAGTTAGTTAGCTAGTTTTTAAGACGTTAACACTAAGGCTTTAAACCTTCATCATCGGGAAAACGACGTGAAATTTTATATCCTTCTCACGATGATAAAAACCTTCGAAAAATGTCCAGAAAAATAAACTCAAAAGTGGAAAAAATTGAGTTTTAATTCATAAAAAATCGTCTATATAAACATACCATTTACTAAAATAAAACACAATTTTTCCGACTTTGGAGTTTATTTTTCTCGACATATTTCGAAGGTTTTATACTTTTATCATCGTGAAATTTTGAATATAAAAAAGCCATTATTAAATTTCAAGATTACGTAATATTATGTTTCTTTTATGAGGGTGTAAAATTTCAAGGGCCTAACATTTATTAAGAGAATTTCAATGAGATGGTAAGCTATTTCTGAAAAGTTATAGTAAGAGAGACATCTTATAAATATTCTTGTGTATATAATACAGAGTGTATAAATTACATTTTCTTCTATATTCGCCTTCACTTTGTATTGTGGATTCATATTTGAATAAATATAATAGCACTTAGTATTTTTACAACACTTAATTACATTTTCACAGACATGCTTCGGTTATGACATAACCTTTCTCAATGTATAAAATTTTGTACACTGAAAAAGATTATATCATAGCCGAAACATGTCTGTGAAAAGTGTAATAAAGTGTTGTAAAAATACTAAGTGCAGATACATTTATTCAAATAACATTTTATTTCTTCTATGTTCGCCATACTTTGTGTTGTAGATGTTGTATTTGTCTTTATTATATAATTTGTATATACAACACTAACTTTAAAAAAATTAAAATTACATATCAGAAATGTTTCGGACAACCGGTCCTTTTTCGGTGATACATATTATAAAGATATATATTTAAAATATTATAAAATTGTTTCCAAATATGATCAGTTTTGACAGATGATATAACTAAACACGTATATTATTTTTCTTAAAGACGTTTGTCGTTGCCTAAAATGGTTCATAAAAGCTGGAATTAAAATCATATGTGTACGATAAATAGTACATCTCGCTCGTACAAACTAGTAAGATAAGAAATAGAGCATATTCATAAGATGGTTAGTGATTAATGAAGTAAATAGGTATATAGAAATATCGTAACGAAGAGTTAAGCATAATATTTGTAAACAATTTTATAATATTTTTAAAATGTATGTTTATTATTATTTATTATTATGATGATTTGTATTTTAAGTGCGCCGTTTTGTAAAATCAATTACTCCAAGGGCGCACTAGGAAATGACTGACCGAACAGTGCAGTCTTCAGATGTTTCTTAAATTTAACGTCACTATCCTCATACTTAATACTAACATGGAGGCTATTCCACGCCAACGGACCCGCAACGCTGAAAGCACGATCATAGAAACATGCTTTATTGGCTCTGACTGGAATCGCTATGTTGTTTGCACTTGTTTCTACTGATCGGAGTGAACGTTGCCTTTCCGTTGGCATGGGTGTCACGCAGAGGTCCGATATATACGCTGGCGCTCTCTGGTGTCGAGCCTTAAACACTGTCAAACACAATTTATATTTTACTCGCTCTCGGATTTTAAGCCAATGAAGGTCCTTCAGGAGCGGCGTGATATGACAGTATTTTTGTTGCCCCATAATCAATCGGGCAGCAGCATTAAATACGCTTTGAATTCTGCTTAATTGATTATTTGGCAATCCAGCGTACATTCCGTTGCAATAATCTAACCGTGACACTACAAAAGAATTTACGAGGGTCCTAGCTTCACCAACAGGTAAACATCTCCGTATGTGCTTTAGCTGTCTCAGTTGGAAGAAACCAGACTTAACAAGTCCTGATATGTGAGTATTGTAAGACAGATTGCCATCTAAATGAACACCTAGAAACTTTAAACTCTTTGAAGGAGATATTTCTATCCCTCCTATTTTCAAAGGGTCAGAATCTAGAAGATGTTTATAATATGTATCACTGAAGAAGGACCAGTTGTCCGTAACATGTCTAATATGTAATTTTTTTTAAGTTAGAGTTGTATATACAAAGTATATAAAAAAGAAAAAGACAAATATAACATTTTATTTATTCACCAGAAAGGTATAGATCTTAAATTAATTGCACATTAATTCCGAAGCTAAAGATTGATGTAAAATCTGTGTTGAATAACTAATAAGGATGATATCCAAAGACAGAGTGTGGCCATTAGTGTGTTTTGAAGGTGGTCCATCTCCAGCGAGCCAATGCCTATGTGCCCACCCCTGGCTGTGATTGGCAGCGGACGGGCGCGTACGAATTGCTCTCTGTAAGATCTGACTCGCGTTATTTTGACGTGCACTAATTTGTCAATTTTTCAAGCTTCTCCAGGGATATAAATAATGCCCCAGTGTGAGTCCGGGAATGCGAAGACTGCGACGTCCATCTCTCTGATCCATCAAAGGGCTGGGCCGCGGATAATGGTGCCGGTTTGGTCGAAACGGCAGCTACAAAAAGCAATGAAACGGCATAATTTAATAAGGTATTAATATATGGGCTATTATTTTACAAGCGGAATAAGTCAATTTTTGTAAAAAAATATTAAATAGTAATTTTGGTAAGGTATTGATTTCCCCTATATATTTATAATTATACATTCAATAAACCGCGACTTCTTCTATAAATTAATCAATAAAAAATCGTGTAAATTTTAAAGTCAATGTGTGTTAAAATGTGGACTTAATTTTCTTATTGTTTTTATTTCTTAAAATATATTATTATTGAAAGTCGAATAAGTCCAGTAGAGGCTAAAAACGTTTATTTTAGTAGGTAGGTAGAAAGAAACGACTATCACACTTTTCTTTCCTGAGATACTGTTCCCGCTTCTTCAACTTTCATACATCGTGTCATGGATGCATATAACCCATGATTGCGTATAACCCATTTGTAACGTTCTTAACTAACCATCACGCCGTTTCACGCACGCTCTTCGATTATTATTATTATTATTATTATTATTATTATTATTATTATTATTATTATTATTATTATTTTGTTGAATCGCTCTTTACATCATGACAGCATGAGCCAAATCGATGTGAAGGGTATTTATAGCTATCATAGTGATTCTCGTGATATGTGATAGGTAGCTTTTCTATCGCCATTTTATTGTCATGTGAATTCTACACCAGACCAAAGACAGTTTGACAATCACATTGCCCTCGCCGGGAATCGAACCTGGAACCTTCGGGGTGGCAGTCAATGCACTAACGACTCGGCCACGAAGGTCGTCTTCCTTCCCGTCCCTACTTCAAACGTGGCCGCCTTTCAGTATTCGATTAATTTGGTTATCCCATGTCTTCCTTGGCCTTCCTCGACTTCTTTTTCCATTCACTACTTGCGTATAAGTTTTTAACCATTCTACCCTCATCTATTCGTCCCATATGTCCAAACCATCTTAGCGATCCTTTTTTAATTTTATTTATACGCATTCATCCACCTTACATTCCTTTTTTATTTTATCATTAGATATTCTATCATAAATTGTTTTTCCTCACATTCTTCTTAATGACCTCATTTCTACGGCAATTATAATGCTTTCATCCTTCTTCTGCCAACTCCAAGTATCACTTCCTTACATTCCGCTTTTAGTATATATCTTTTTGACCATTCTTCTCTCATCCATTCATTCCATGTGTCCAAACCACCTTAGTGACCCTTTTTAAATTTTATTAACTATTAACGTTCTTTTAAAAAATATATATTTAGCGAACCGGTTGACAAGATGAGTAGCAGTGAAGGAGACCCTCCGCCCTGGTGGCTAATGAGATGCTATCGGTGAGTGCAGGTGTCTACGGGACCTGACGCGGGTCACGTGCAAGTACCCGAATTCCAGAAAGTTCGGAGGTAGTCCCGCTCTTCAAACAGATACGAAGTGTCTCTGGGACGCCTTATCTGTATCACGATGGGTTTGATGTAGATCCCCCGTAAATCAAAGGTGTTCTACAGGATTTGAATTTATCGGTTCGTGGCATGTGACCGGGTCCCGTTCTGGAATTCCAGATTTAAATTAGCAAGATATTTAAATATATTTAAGTATCGTATGTGGAATTAAAAATTATAAAATAAACAATTGCACATTAGGGATGATCTTGAATAATACAAGATGCCTGAAATTATTTGATCAAAATTTATATTAACTGTTTTAATTTTGAAACACTGTTATTATTTTTATAATGTTGTTTTTGTAGTATTTCTGCAATCCATTTACATGTTGTGAAAAACAGTATTTTTTAATGTAAAGAGAATATAATAAGAAAACATTTTTAACTTTTGTGGACATGACGCGTAAATAGCATGTTGGGTATAACCTTCCATGTTGTGAAAATTCATAATAAAATTTATAAGCTTTCTACAAATTCACGTAACGTTGAAGGCAGATGTGCTTTCTACCTTTGAGTCTCCATTTATTTCATACAGATTTAGAGTAATCCCCTCTCTGACGGGCGCCCGTTTCTCCTCTCCCTGTCCTCGGGTTCATATATTATGGAATTATCGCGTCAACTTAGCCCAACGTGTCAGTCTTTGCTGCCTCGCAGGTTGGGCCTCACTGTGTCTGAGAAGACTACGTTGATTATGCGGTTATTAATTATGGGTACTTGGTTTATCAGCTGATCCTCCATAAATCTAAGCGATTATAGTTTTACTCAATTGCGTCGACTTGTTATTAATTCTACATATACTTAAAAACTTATATATGCAAGTCAAATGTCAAGCCAAAGAAGATAGAAATACTGTAAAATTTGTAGTTATTTAAGAAAAATCGCAATCATCGATTCATATTAAACGTCTAATGAGTAAATGTTCAAGATTATATCAATGTGTTACATTTTGAATGCACGAATTACACGCATGTCCAAGAAGAAAATAATATTTGGTTTCTCAAAGTAGTTACTATTTTGGTAATCTGTTTCTTCAGCGCCGCTGAAATCAACATTAGTTATTAGATAAAAAAAAAAATGTAAAAAATCTTCTCAAAATGTATATTTAGTTTAAATGCACTAACATACATTTGTTTAGAATATCAAGATACTCGTATAAAACATTCTCAATTAATACGGCTAAGTCAATAAAAAAAGTGTATAAATGTTTGATAGGCATCCGATTTGATGAATGTGAACATCTTAGAACAATTTTATATGGCTCTCACATTCCTCAAATATATTTATGTAACCCATCAAGGATTCAAACATACTCGTACAGACGGTCAGGCCGTAATACGAAAATAATGTTTTCATCGTTTGATTAATAAGACTTCTGAGGGCATCGGAATTAGTGATGGGATACCTATACGTAAAGATTAATTTTAATCGAAAAAATTATACTCGTATTTTATTTTATATGTCTTGTTTTTCTTATTTTTCCTTGTTGTAGACCTACGTGGTCTGTTCTCCAGAGTGTTGCTCCTCCTGGGAGGTAGATTCCCAGCTGTCCTTCCATCTTTTAGGAGGTCTTCCACGAGGGTGAGTTCCATGAGGCTGATTATGCAATGAAATATAGGGGAGTCTGGTGGTCTCCATTCTTTGAACATGACCGTACCAGTCCCTTTTTCGCTGTCTGCTCCAGTTCCTAACGCGATCTCTCAGTGTCTTGTCTGCTATCGTCCTCAGTGTCTTCTGTAATATATTTAATATAAAAAAATATTACATACCTATAATACAAAATACAGAAATTTTGGAATTCGCTAAATTAAATTATATTCTTCTTGTTGTTGTTCATATTCTATCGGAGGTTGGACAACTTCTTATTCTTCCGGTGCCGTGTCAGTTCAGGACACTTATGCACTTCCCACCGGTGTCACCAGAGGCAGGTTGGTTCTGGCGGCCGGTAGGTAAAACAATCTATGCTGTCGCTGTCTGAGATATCTATCAAGGACGAAAAGCCCAACACCCTTCAGCATAGAATAATCAATGTAGCAATGATTTTAATCGAAGTAATTCCAAAATTCCCATCGCTACGGGTTATGAATATTTCCGTAATTGCCCCTGCATACCTGGAATATCATTTCGATTCGCAAGGTGTATAATAAATGTTGGTTTGACTCTCTCCGTCCGCGGGGATCGCTCCGTGATAAATCGCCGGGCATTTGTTAGGCAAACAAGCCTGATGTATGGTGCCGGCGGGGGGCGGCCGGGGGTGGTCGCCCAACAAATGACACCAATAAAAAAATAATCACCCCCGAAGAACGCGACGCGAACCGGCTTATCTGGACATCTCGAGCCTGGAGAAATCAGCGGTCGGGGACAATGGGATGGTAGGTTAATTATACACTGAAATATTATCCCGAGGGAGTACTAACACCTTTAAATATATTTATGTTATGTAGCATTCTAACATTTTGAATATCTAATTTATCGTTCAGTAAAGTGGAAAAAAAATATGCAACAAGTGTGCTTGATTCAATGGTGTGAGGTACTCGTATTTTTTTTATCATTACTACAATATTTCTTTAAGATAATCAAATCGCACCGTTAGTGTAAAACCGAGATAACTGCAAATATAAATTTTGGAGATATGGGAGTAAAGACTTCATGTTGCTCGGAAAAACTGTTTTTTTTTTTTAATAAACCAATGATTTTCGGTTTATAGGTATATTTAAAAAAAAAACAGTTTTTCCAAGCAATTTGAAGTCTTTAAACTCCCATATCTCCAAAAATTATATTTGCACTTATCTCGATTTTACACTCACGGTGCGAAATGATTTTACTGAAATCTCTTGATGGAAGTTCATTGTAAATAATAATTAAAATAATAAAGGTTTTATTTTACTACTTCCACTTTTGTCTTTTTTTCGACAGCGACCGGTTTCGTCAGGCTCCCTGGCATCATCATCAGACCAGTCTGTCGATGCCTGCTAGCCTGGCGAAACCGGTCGCCGTCGAAATAAAGACAAAAGTGGAAGTAGTTAAAGAACAGAAAATATGTATGAACAGAAATTATGAAGAAAGAATCGGGTCGTGTCCTGACTTGAACGCATGTCCTCTGGATCAGGAGCCAAGCTAAGCCATTCTATCTTTTAGACCACACCGTGGTTTAATATGCCTTGTCATCGTGGGAACAATTTTTTGATTAATATTAAACACTTTTTTGATTAATATACAATGAAATTCTAACATGCATACTACAAATTACATAAATAAAAAAATCTTTATAAATGCAATTAACATGTAACTTGAAATATGCGTTAGATTAAGAAAAAAAAAATTTTAATCTTTATTTACAAACATTTTTTAAGAATGTTGCATCAATGTAATTTTTATTTATGGTTACAATATGTAAATAAATATCACTAAATATTAAAAAAATACATCTGTTTTCTAGATGTCTTACAATATAATTTATTTAGATAATGTCATGTTCTGCCTCACTAGGAATCAATTGTACATAATATTAAAATCTAATAATATTATGTAGATAAATACTCTAAGTATTTATTTAATGTTGCTTAAACTATGGTGTAAAAGTCAATTTTAAAATAATGGATCAAGTTAATGCCGTTAAACCAAGGAAAACAAGGCATGAACTAATAAATCAGATGTTATTAGATCATGCCTTGTCTTCATACAGAAACCACTCCGTGACTCTTCCAAACAAAAGACATCTGTAAGGTTGGTTTCATTACCGACGAGGAATCGCCTTGGCCATATAAGGAGCTTGCAAAATATATAATGTCATCATTATTTTTTATTTTTGATATCAATCAAATCGTGTGATCTCTTCTATCGAATAGTCATTGATTGATAGGGCATTTATTTTATAGCTATCCATTATTCGTGAGCGGACTGGCTTAGACAATTTCATACGGCGAGAAATAAAACCTTTCTCACAAGACGTAGTCAACAGGTCTCGGGAAGAAGTTTATTATTAATAGTTTCGATGAAGATTTTTTTTTAATTCCATATTTACTGAGGGTATTTACTTACTATTACATGTAAATAAAAAACAGTTTAATTTACCAATAATGAGTACATGCATTTCATAATAAAATGCAGGTGCTTAGATGGGTGGATGGAGTAACGTTACTCGACCACTTTTAAACAAATATAATTATAAAAAACATTATAATTTTATTAATCGTTGATGAGTACATGGATTTCACAATAAAATGAGGATGCTTAGATAGGCTGGCGGAGTAATATTACTCGACCACTTTTAAACAATTATAATTATAAAAAACAGTATAATTTTATTTATCGTTAATGAATACATGGATTTCACAATAAAATGAGGATGCTTAGATAGGCGGGTGGAGTAACATACTCGATCACTTTTTAAAATTACAATTATAAGAAAAAAACAATACAATCTTATTTTTCGTTAATATTACATGGATTTCATGATGAAGCGAGGATACTTAGATGGAGTCACCGTACTCGACCACTTTTTAAAATTTATTGGTTGAAAAAAGAAAATATTTTTTTTTTGCTTAAATTATAGATATTGTTTTGAAATTTTTTGTCTTATACTATAATATATAGGCATTTACTACATATTATTTTTCTTTCTGTGAGAACAATATCATCTGAGATTTCTAAAAAAAACTCTTCCAGAATAAATATTTAAAAATGATATTATACAAAAAAATTCATTAATTGGAAATGTATAATAGAGTGTCGAATGAAAATATAGGAAGTGAATGCGGTGCGAATGATGGTGTTATGAACAAAATGATGAAAGGATCATTAAGATGGTTTGGACATATGGAAAGAATGAATGAAGAAAGAATGGTAAAAAATTATATGTTAACGATGTAAATGGAACTAGAAGTAGAGGAAGGCCGAGGAAAATGTGGCACGATCAAATAAATTAAATATTAAATGTCGGCCACGTGAGGAGTCAGAGAAATCGTCGCGCGTGCATGACACGATGTATGAATGTTGAGGAAGAGAGAGATATGTCATGAAAGAATAGTGTGGCAATCCATTCTTTCTATCTACCCCTTCGGGGAGATGGCGTGATGGTTAGTTAGTTAGTTTTTTATCAAATTATTTTCTTCTACAAGAAAGAAGTATTTTTTATGTAATAATCCAGGTAGATTTAATAGGTGGAAAAACTTAAATCGCGCACTTTTACTCATAAATAT
This sequence comes from Lepidostoma basale, assembly GCA_022606425.2. Taxonomy (NCBI): domain Eukaryota; kingdom Metazoa; phylum Arthropoda; class Insecta; order Trichoptera; family Lepidostomatidae; genus Lepidostoma; species Lepidostoma basale. The sequence goes on along the minus strand of JAHDVF020000857.1, from coordinate 2,057,873 downwards.
TTTGATCCCTATCAGATAAACATTTGTAGCGTACTTGTATAGGTGATATTCTTATTTTGAAATCCAAAATTCGTTCCTAATTCATCCGAATTCACTCAAATGAATTGGATTCCCCGACAGTGCGTAAGATCACCTTTGATACTGACAAGTAACAAAAAACATGTCAAAAAGAGTTCGGCGCGATCTACGTAAGAGGCCAGCGGCAGCCGGCTCTGGACAGGGAAGGGTAATCTCCGTTGGACATCTAAAGAGCGACATCCCGAATTAATGTCAGCTTCGGTTTAACACAATGTTTTGTAAAACGCCGTTCAAATCACTAAATCCACTCCCTGAAATCGGTGAGCCCAATGCAATAAGCCTAAATATTATCCTAAACGATTTGATAAGCGCTATTTTATTTGTTAGCGGCGATCATTTATGCGGCAGTGACGGCGGGTAGTAATTTTTCTTGCATTTTAGAAACGAAGTATTTCAATAATAAAACACATCACATATTTTATGATGAAATCAATTGAAGCAAGGGCAGACACAGCAAAGACTAAACAGGTTTTAAGAACTTCCTAGATTAAGACACCCAGGACGATAGCAGGCAAGACACTGAGAGATCGCGTGAGGAACACCAGAATAAGAGAGATTTGTGAGGTTGAGGATATTATAAGATGGAGCAGGCAGCGAAAAAGGGACTGGTACGGTCATGTTCAATGAATGAACACCACCAGACTCCCTTATATTGCACTGCATAATCAGCCTCATGGGACTCGTCCTCGTGGAAGACCTTCTAAAAGATGGAAGGACAGCTGGAAGTCTACCTCACAGCAGGAGCAACACTCTGGAGAACATATGAAAGAAGATGACATATTTTATAGAAAGAGAAAAAATTGATATAGCTGACTAATTATTTGGGAATGACTGAATATGTCACGGTGGAACATACTCTGCTGAAAGGTATGTACATATAAAAGGCCGCGACACGCCGCACAGTGTACGATTTGACCAATCTAGCTGGACAAAATTCAGAATCAAAGCTACATGATTTTAAATGATCTTTCATGGCAATTTCGAGACATGGAAGTAAATAAAACAAAATTTTCTTGATTAAATATAATTTAATTTGACTTTAACAATGATTTAAAATCTGTATAATGTTTTATTGTATTCTTTTTTGGTAGTTTCCGCAACAGTGAAATGATGGATCGGACGACATTAATAAATACTTAATTAAGTCATAGTTTGTGCGTACACGAGATGTTTTTAATGTGTGACCTAATCTTACCTTCCTAATTTCTTTGTTTTTTGCCTCAGAAGCCTCTTCGGACATTTGACCTATTGGTATGATAGAATGTCTTATAATTTCTGCTCCATGTACCAGGATCTTATGTAATGTAGCTGGCATGTTATACCATGGGTACAGAGTAAGATATAAGTCCCGAGTTTCCAAACAATATTGTTTAAATTTATCAGAGTCAATTTAATAGCCAGACGCCATTGCTGCAAGAATAGTACTGAGACGACAAATACAATTTTCTTCAATACCGGTGATACGAGCCGTTGTTTTACAATTGTGAAAAAACGCTCTTGCGGTGTTGCCATCGTTACTTGTACCAAAACCTGGTTTAATTTTGTCTATATTGAGACCAACTTCTTTGAATTGACCTTTTATCATATCCTTCTTCTTTTTAAAAATTTCTTTATTTTTCTCTCCCCTAACTTGCTACTCAGCTATTTCCATTCTATAAGTGATATTTAGCAGGCATTCTATTGTGCGGATATATAAGCATGCAAGCTTGATATCCCAAACCTGTACATGTTTTCATCAGGTTCTCTTACGATTGTGGTTGAATTCGACGTTTTTCTAGTTTTTCGACGGGAGGGTAACTCTGCTCTTTCACTTCTACTAAATGGTCGTAACATGGGTATAGACGGAATCCTCTTTCATTCTACTCTTGTTGAATATTTTTGTACATCTGCACAGTGAAATTGTTTGCAACAAATAAAGCCAACGCTTCCTCCGGGGTGTAAGGACGTTGTTCTTTGTATATGGTAATTCTTCTTCTAGCTTTTTTATACTCGGTAGCTCGTCTTGGCGAAGCTATAGACAATTCCTGTATTAAATTAGCAGCGTCTCGTTTACCACTGCCTCGCACACTTAATTGTGCAGCAAAAGATAGCTGTGCATCGTTATATTCTTCCAATAAATGCTGAACTTTGCGCTGTTTCGATTTAGTGCAACTATCTTCAAAACGCTTTTTCTATCTGCCAACACTGGGATTCGGTTTCGGGAGCGGTTCGTAAAACATATTAAATACAATTTCATCATTTAACCAATCCTCGTGTGCACTTAAAAATAAATGTAATTGTCTATTTTTACGAAGCCATTTCGAACGAATCTTTTCGCATTCCCTTTTCAGAAAGATCTTTAAGGGCTTCTCTTGATCTTATTTGAGGACAAAATTAACAAATCTTGACTTTACAAACGTTATAACTTCGTTTAATTTGCATTTGAACGGGGTAGAACGCCAAAATTCAAATAATGACTTTCGCGAAATCCGGGCACCTATAAATAAAAAAATATAAATCTTTATTCTAGCACATAATAGCAAAAAACGATTATGTTCTCAACAAACTTATATGATGCAAAAATATTTTAAGACCTAAATCATGACGTGACCCGGCGTGACTCTAGACTTTAAGACTATCCAAAGTCAATTTATGCGTTTTTTTGTGGTTTTGAAAATGATGTTCTTTAAAACAGTATCCCGAAGCCTTCACAAGTATTTTGGTGGATTATAATAATACAATAAATCAATAGTCACCTCTAGTTTAACAATCCATTACTAAAAAGCACTTGAAATCACACAGAACAAAGAAAGACATCCGCACACGTCGACGTTCACTGTAACGCTGAACGGGGGACGGGCTACCCTAAGCCGAAACAGCGATTTCGCTCAACAACAGTAATGGAACTGTGGCGCCAATATTTGTTTGGAGTGCGCTATCGGTTGAAGAAAACATTCAAGAGCATAGTAATACTTAAGAAAAGCAATATTTCAACATAATGATTTCCGACTTTTGTCTAGCTAGATTGGTCGAATCGTATGTAGTGCGCCGAATTGAATGACAACAGCGAGACTTTCAGTAAGTCAGATTTCATGGCATCCACGAGTAATCCTCGTGATCTAGCGAGTCCCGAGCAATGTGATCACCGAGAGAAAAAAAACAAAGGTCAATAACATAATCTACAGTGTGCGACCCTAAAATGGCAATGGGCAGGTCAAGTAGCCAGAAACTCGGGCGAAAAAATGTATAAGAAGACTGCTGAGAAGAAGATCGCAAAAAGAGGTGCAGGGGAGACCGCAATTACGGAGGAAGACTTGAATCGACATATCAGCATAACCTGGATACAATCTGCACAAGACAAAGTGACGTGGAAGTGGATAGATGTGGATGTCAATAAGTGAACCGGAATAGGCTGAAGTAGAAGATTTCCCTAATTAAGGTTTTTATTCACCTTCTTCAATAAATCTCTTGGTTGTTTTCTATAAAAAGACCTTGTACCTGGAAGAAGGTAGGAGTGGACCTGGTCGGTCTCCTACAACGTGGATATTCACAGTTGGGAACGACCTGAGTGACAGGCAGATGACCCTGGATCGTGAGACTTGGCGGAGTCGTATTAGGAGAGCCGACGCCAATTAACGGGAAACGGCTAGACGAAAGAAGAAGCTTTCTATAAAAAGAAAAATGATATACTTTCGAATGAAGCACTTAAGTTGTGGTGTAGCATTATTAAAAATAAATAAAAAATCTTTTTTTTACACTACTTAATTTGTTTTAACGAATCAACTGGTTTTACTCCCGTCGGAGCTTCGTCAGGGTTATATGATGGAAACAAACTAAATAATATATTAATAAATGTTTTAATTGATTGTCAAAAAATGTGTTATCAAGTGCATAATTTGGCAGTTTGGTTTTTGAAAAATCACAAAATGTCCACTTGAACACATTTTTTTATAAACTTTATAAATAAATTATTTAGTTTGTTTCTGTAACCCTGACGAAGATCAGACGAGAGCGAAACCGGTTGGTTTCGCTTAATATAATAAACAAATACTTCTTCTGCTTCTTAGTTTAGGTCGTATGACCTGTTTGTGACAGTGAGCTGTGCTGTGATGATGACGTCCAGTCATCCATTCATCTCTTCGGCGGCCTTCCTGGTATTATCTTGCTGCTGGGGTTTACATCTTTGACAAAACAAATATAAGTTAAAAGCATAAAAATTGGAGAGACATCTCCAGGCGTAATCTAGTACTGTATGATTTGCAGAGCCTTTCACAGTGCATTAATAAAGGTTTTCTGCTTAATGCTTCCCAATCTTAATAGATGACGCTAGTGGAGAGTGAACTAAAAAAATGTGAAGATAGGCGCAGCATTCTAGCATATATACAACTTCCTAAAATTTGTCAGACGTGGTGGTCGTAAGAAGTGCGGAATGGGGATTGTTGTTAAACATAAAGCGATCGCTCAACCCAACCAATGACAGGTCATAAGTCTTGTAAGCGCGTCGGCCACCATATTCTGTTCCCAGAAAACAATTTACATCTTCGTCTCTATTGAGATACAATTAATCCTTAGAAAAATGATTATTTGGCAAAATAAAATCGCACGCCGCCACTGATATTCATACATATTTTTTATTAGTCCTCCTTAGCATTCTGGTTTGGTTGACATGTTGGATGTTTTGAACACGTTTAGTAGAGTAGGTTTGTCATTGAGTCCTGAGAGGAATGCGGTAGTGACAGACCAGGACTAAATTAATGGGTAAGTGTATCTAATGCAACGCATAAAAAATGAATTTAAAAGCCAAATTTACATACGAGTATAAAAAGTATAGCACCGAACATGCATATTGCGTATACTCGATAATTATTTATTGTCATATTAATATTATTATTTGTGGTTACACACAAAAATATCTTCGTCATTTCAATATTTGATTATGGAATGGTCAGTAGGTACCTAAACATATACGAGTACAATAAAAATAATTAATGCAAAAAAAAACAATATTAAATAAAAAATAAAAATTCAAAAGAAAAATACAAATACAAACAAAAAATTCAAAAAGTTCAAAATACAAAAAAAAAAATAATAATACAAAAGAATGTGTATCACTGAAGAAGGGCTGGTTGTCCGAAACATTTCTATGTAATTTAATTTTTTTATTGTAAGTGTTGTATAAACTAAGTGTATAAAAATCAGTTACAACACAAAGTATGGCGAATATAGAAGAAACAAAAGAAAACGTCTGTTTTCTAGAAGTTTTATTAAAATTTATATGAATGATATGTTTTGCCTGATGACCCAGACGAAACATTCACATAAATTATAAGAAAACTTATTAGAAAACAGACGTTTTCATTCGTATTAATTATTTCAATAATGGCATATGAAATCGAAGCAAGAACAGACACTGTCAGAACCAAACATCTCTTGAGAGTAGTGGAAATGAGAACATTGCGACCTATTGTGAGGAGAACCCTTAAAGATAGGATACCCAATGAATAACTTCGTAAATCCTGCGTCGTCAGCGGTTTAGAACTGGCTATTTATTTTCTCCATATTTGGGTTTATTTATCTCACCATGTTTCAAATATATAGTATTATACAATAATTTCATTATCAGGAGAACGATATAAGCAGTTAATATCACCTTCTTAATTCAAAATAAACGTACCTACTTGTTTTGTTTCATATGACTAAGTATACAATAAAGAATATTTATTTTGAATAAATACAGATCCTTTAAGATAATTCCAAACGTAACATCTTTGATGATATCAGCGTAGAACGCCATGAATATCATAATTGAAGACTACAGGGGAAAAACAAGGAATGTCAGTAGAAGGTTAATTTGAATAAATTGAGAATAAAGCTAATCAAAGTCTATATATTTCTTAGCAATTAGCAATCGATTATCTGGCCATAATCGATGACACAAATGATTTTTGAATATGAAAATTTTACTGTGGATGACGTACAAATGCCGCTAGATGGCATTATTATATTTATTTTGAATTTTAACTAACATTCCTTGTTTTCCCCCTGTAGTCTTCAATGGCAGTAGTTAAAACAAACCTAACTAATACGTTCTCTCCTCGAAGGGGTAGATGGAAATAATGGACTGCCACACTTTTCTTTCCAAAAATATTTTTTTTAATTCCTCAACATTCATACATGGTGTCATGCACGCACGTCGATTTCTCAGACTCCTCACGTGGCCGAAATTCAATATTCGATTTGTTTGATCGTGTCACGTTTTCCTCGGTCTTCCTTCTTCAATTCTCTTTACATCGTTTACATATACTTTTTTAACATTATTTTTAAATTTATTCTTTCCATGTGTCCAAACCATCTTAAGCTTCCTTTAATTATTTGGTTCATAACACTTTCATTCGCACTGCATTTACTTCTACTATTTTCATTCGACAATAACATACACAGAATAAAACAATCATCACCATCCTCATCATCATCAGCCGTCTGTCATCCACTGCTGAATGTAGGCCTATTCATTGCCGCTTCTATCCATTCATGTCCAGCAATCCTCGGTCGGTCCAGCGGGCAGGGGGACGTCCAACTCTGCGGAATCCTGTACGCGGTCTCCACTCAACCCGTCTCTCCCATCGGCAGTCGGTTCTCCGACAGACATGGCCAGCCCATCGCCACTTCAGCCCGCCCATCCTCAGAGCCACCTCAGTCACCTTGGTTTGTTGTCGAATAAATTCGTTTCTAAATCTGTCCCTCAAAGAAATTCCAACCATAGCAATATAATATTATAAAACAACATAATATTATAAATACGAAAATTCTGTCAATAATACTGCAGAATCATTCAGCATAGTTTTGTGAGAAAAAAAAAACTTATTGTATTTTATTTATCTTATAATAAATGAGACCTGTACTAAATAAAGTATCATGGGTAAACAAAATCGTGGTGCTGTTTTAGAAAAAAACAAGATTTTTCCCATGTTCAGAGCTTAAAACACATTAAGTCTTAAATCCACTTAAAAGCTAACCGAGCATCCAAATCGAATCCTGCACAGGCGAATACTTACAAGTTCTTTGGACCGCGTAATCTGCTCCCCAAAGGGCCCATGTCTGTGCCTATTATGCCCTAATCCGGATATTGGTTACAGGCCACTTCCCCGGCCATTGACTATCACCTTTTGGCTGCAACACCACGGCGAATAGTCAAAACACGCATGAGACATGTCGCTTATAAATCTTTCGTGTGACGTGGCTCTAAAGTTAAGGTACAGTCCCGATAATCGAAGGCAATCGTCTATTTTAACTAACTAACTAACCAACCATCTCACGCCGTCTCCCCCCGAAGGGGTAGGCAGAAAGAATGGACTGCCACACTTTTCTTTCCTGACATATTTCTCTCGCTTCCTCAACATTCATACATCGTGTCATGCACGCTCGTCGATTTCTCTGACTCCTCACATGGCCGACATTCAATATTTGATTTATTTGATCGTGCCATGTTTTCCTCGGTCTTCCTCTATTTCTAGTTCCATTTACCATTATTTCATCATTCATTCTTTCCATATGTCCAAACCATCTTAATGATCCTTTCATTATTTTGTTCATAACACCATCATTCGCACCGCATTCACTTCTTATATTTTCATTTGACACTATCATACACAGAGTATCATACATTCATACATCGTGTCATGCACGCTTGTCGATTTCTCTGACTCACATGGCCGACATTTAATATTTGATTTATTTGATCGTGCCATGTTTTCCTCGGTCTTCCTCTATTTCTGGTTCCATCCACATCGTTAACATATACTTTTTTAAAGAATTCTTTCCTCATTCATTCTTTCAATATGTCCAAACCATCTTAATGATCCAATTGTAAGAAAACTAAAGTTATAGGGACTAAAACTAGAATAAAAACATATGTTTTGAATCGGACGTATGCGAGTAGTTTTAATTTTAATATTTTTTTATTATTTTATTAATTTTTATTTGATTTTTAACTATACTAATTTTATTATTTAATTCATGTTTGTATTTTGTGTTAATTTAAGTTTAATTCGTTTAAGTTTAATTTGTTTATGTTAAAATAAATAAGGCAATCGGTAGTCGCGTGACAGCGCATAGCAACGAGATACATGCAGTAGCTCAATCGAGATTATTCTTGGAATAATTTTGCGGTTGATCGCGCGATGTTAACAGCCAATCAGAGGCCTTGGCAACACATCGGCTGACTAAATTTCTCCGAAATTGGAAAAAACGTTGAATAACCGTTTTTTCTAGTTTGCGGAGACTATATAAGCGGGTCTTGTAAGGACTCGGCCTTCTCTCTTCCTTCAAATTCTGACACGCGTGGACACGCTGCGCGTAAGAGGCTTGGCGCTCTTAATTAAGTAAAAACCAGTATTTGAGCTACTGTAAACTTCTCTTTGCTTCTACCCTGCACCGATTGCCGAATATAATAAAACTTTGTTTTATTACACAATCATCATCACGCCGTATTCTCCGTTTAACCATTCACACCACATCGGAGACGAGCAGCAGTCAGCGGCCAAAATAAATATTAATAGTACGGGGGGAGCAATCTGTCCCGTACATGTTTAATGTCAAATTCGACAGAATTCAAAACCAACAAAACTTCTTTTGCACTGTGTTTTTTTATTTTATTTTTTATTATGTATTATTATGAACTGTCTTTTTTTTATCGAACCCTATCACATATATATTTATATCTACAGCGCCCTTGAGATGAGCAATTCATAAAAATGGCGCATTATAAATTATCCAATTTATTATTATTATCAACCCTATATATTTCCTGTCTCCCAATTAATTTATTGTCTTCTCTTTTCGACATTTCACATTCAAATTAATATATAGAATGTTTCATTTCTATCTCATGTACGTAATTTCTATTTTCCACTATGTTATTCTTATTCTCATTTTTGTGTTTTGCCGTTCTAAATATGTTAATTGTATGTTTATGTGTGCAAATATAAATTACCTTTTTTACTAAACATGTAATTTTTAGTAAAAGCCCTTGCGGCATTTATGTAAAAAAAATATATAAAACAATCATTCATTCGATTTTTAAAAGCATTGTGAATATACATTAAATACAATAGAAACACTTTGCTATTTGTAAGTAACTAACTAACTAACCAACACGCCGTCTCTCCGAAAGGGTAAGCAGAAATAATGGGCTGCCACACTTCAACCGATGCGGCACTCCATCCTTCCCTTTTCGCCCCCGCGAGAGACGCGATGTGATGGGTTGAAAACCTCCTCGCCACCAACAGGCATCTCCCGCGCACACTTGATCGTCCAACGTCCACAAAATATATCTCAAACAAATAATATAAAATACAATGATACAAAATAAAATAACTTAATAAAAATAATAACTCGTAATGTTCTTTTACATAGTGCAGTTGTCGTCAGCTGGACGATCTGGACATTTGTGTTTATTTAATTTATATTGTTATTTGTAAGAATGTTAAAATATTATTTCGTATGCATAAAAACAACGTTATTTCAATAGTGGAGAAAACAGTGTTTTAATCGTAATTATGGATTTCCACAGTGTTGAAGCCTTAAATTTACAAAAAAAAATATATTTACAAATATTTATTTTTGTTTTATTAGCCGTTGACCTGGTTTTTAAATTAGCATCTTCTGATCATACATGTTTTCGCAGTTAAAAAATCTTCTTGATTACGATTGCTATTAGATTGACTGTACGCAAAGGTGTTCCCTGTTATCTGTCGTTGTTTACACATGCTTTGTGAAAAGACCATTCAAAACCGTTTAAGGGTATCATCCCATTGTGTCAGGGGTAAATATTGCAACGAGACATAAATCTAGCCGCACAATAAATACTCCCCGGCCATTACCACTCGAGGAGGGAATTTTGTGTTCAACATTTGGAACTGAATCCATTGCTATTAGACACTCACTTCGATAAATAACTTTACTTAACCTAACGTAACATTATAACGCATAGAATTAAAAATGCATAGAAAGAAGGCTAGATTACTATAAAATAACGCTTCATATCGAAAATTTTATATGAATGAAAACGTCTGTTTTCTAGAAGTATTATTATAACGAATTTTTATGAATTAAAACACTGCTTTTTCCGCTTTTGAGACGTGTCACTCAAACGTGGAAAAAACAGTGTTTTATTTCATAAAAAATCGTCATTATGGAATTCCACAGTGTTAGTAACGCCTTAAGTTTATCTAAAAGTATTATTATATTTTATAGGAATTGTGTATTTCGCCGTCTAAGGTATTTAATAATGTCATAGAAATTTGAAACGTTTTATTTTCATAAAATAACATCTTAGAAAACGTACAGTTTTATTTATATTATGTAAAAACTAACTAACTAACCATCACGCCGTCTCTCCGAAGGGGTAGATAGAAAGAATGGACTTCCACACATTAACTTTTCGCCCCTGCGGGAGACGCGGTGTGATGGGTTGATAAAATATAAATTATTTTACAAAAATTTTACAAAATAACTTAAAGGTGACACGACATATCTATTTTTACATTAAAGGTGATTTTTCTGATAAAGTAACCTCAGTTTCGAATCGATTTTCAAAATATTAATAAAATGTCATTTCGTTTATGGGAGTGTGAGGAAGTGTAAAAACGTACTCTTAAAGGATACAATGAGATTACAAAGAGAATAGTTATAATATAAAATAAAAATAAATTGGCGCTTAAACAATGATGTAAAACTTTATAATTTATATTTATTTATTAAAAAGCACGTTTAATTAAAATTTACGGATATATTATGTATTGAAATTTATATTTTATACATATTGTGCCATTTGCCACTGTAGATTAAGCGTAGTTTTGATAATGCAAAAGATAGATTAATTATATTATAATATAAGACCATAAGCGAAAGTTAATGATATCAAAAAGACAAGAAACACGTAAAAGACTGTTAAAGATGAACCTAATTCAAAGGAACGAAAAATAAATGAAATGTTCGAAACAAAACTGCAAAATATTTCTCGAGAGAGGATTAATACATTTTCAGTTACCCTGTATTCAGCAGGGTGCCTAAAAGCTGCATGTTTTGTGTGAAATGTTTAGTTAGAGTCACTGTGGCGCTATTCTAGCTAAGTAATGAAGAGCCGTCCCGCCCCCTGCTGTCAGTTTAGGGGATGCTGGAGTAAACGGCTCCCTCCCGGGCACACCCCACTCATCACAAGGCCCACACGCCCTTACCGCAATATCATTATTATTACCACAGGACAATAAATCATTTCTGCAAATTCACATAAAATTTTAATGAAACTTGTGGTCAAAGGTGATTAAACAGGAAGAGAATTAGAAATTACTGCATAAATAAAAACACCGTTTTTTTCACAATCCAGCTTATTTTTCTCCACTTTCGAGTTTATTTTTCTTTCGATGGTTTTACATTCCATCATACTTTATATATCGTTCTTCCGAAGTTAAATTTTAACGTTGATAAAACAGTGTTTTAATTACTTATGAATTAAAACACTGTTTTTTTTTTTCATTTTTGAGATTATTTTTCTCGACCTGTTTTGAATGTTTACACCTTTATTATCGGAAGAACGATATAAACAATTTATATCGTTCTCCTGATGATGAAGGTATGAAACGTTCGACACATGTTCAGAGAAATAAACTCAAAAGTGGAAATAAACGTGTTTTAAATCACAAAAAAATCGTCCTTATGGGATTCCACAGTGTTAACCCCATAATTTTATCAGTATTTTAATTCATAACGGATTTTAATTCAACGAAAATCCGCAGTGTTAACGTCTTAAACAGTTAATATAAATGGGTGTCTAAGAAGTTCGTGAAAATATATTGAAATACTGTGTTTGGATTTAAAACTTGTACTTGTATGTAATAGAATGTATGTAATAGTGCCCAAAGAATCAAAAGTGAAGGAATATTAATTTTTAACACTCTTAATTCTAAGCTGAAAAGTTACCACGCAACGCCACTGTTTGTACCGAGATACGTAAAGTATGAGTATTTTTCAAGTATTTTCAATTTAAACTTCACAGCATGGTTTACGCTTGTTCGTATTCATAAAAAAACACGTGCGATGTTGTTAACTATGCAGAGAACAAGGGCTGCAAAAAGTATATAATAAATATAAGCATTTATAGACAAAGGCAGCTATTTTTTTAAAAGTATTTCTTACGGCATTTCTTTTGGGAATGCTTGGGGGCAACTCTCTGCAGCTTCGAAGAGATTGGCATCTCGTAACCCATTTCTTTAGATCACTCAAGGGATATTTCGGGAACTTGGCCGTGCTGTAGGGTGTTCGGCTTTTTCTCCCTGATAGATATCTCCTACAGCGACAGCATAGATTGTTTTACCTACCGGCCGCCAGAACCAACCTGCCTCTGGTGACACAGGTGGGAAGAGCAATTAATCTGCTGAACGCGGTCTCCTCGGAGATCGGCGTCTTTCATATTAGTGGAAGTACGTTCAGAAGGCAAATACTCTTAATTCTGGAGAGTATTCTGTCTTCCCAATGTCGAACCATCTAAAGTCCCATATAACACAACATCTCAAAGAACTTCACTGGCTTAAAAGTCCAGAAAGAATCCAGTATAAACTCTGCTGGACAGTCTGCAAAGCGCTACATGGAATGGCACCAAGTTATATATCTGAACTCTGTATAACGGAGAGCCTAAATTCAAGGAAATCCACACTTCGCTCGGCGAACTCCTTCCCTTCACACCTTAGATGCATAAATGATCCGACAGATTTCAGATCTAAATTGAAAACCCATCTTTTTCATATTTCATACCCAATTTAAACATTTATACTTTGTTCTACTATACTTTTAAACCGATTTAGATTTAAAACACGTCTTAATGCGCCCTTGAGGTGATTACATCACAAAAACGGCGCTTTAAAAGTTAGCATATTATTATTATTATTATTATTATCTCTCATGCATTTCTGGTAGTATACTACATACTACTCTCATGCGTTTCTCGTGTTATACACAATATATTATTTTACCTGTTCTCAATAGATGGCTTAAAAATTAATTTTGTAATGTCTATTGATGAAATAAACTGATTTGATTTGATTTGATATATTAAATATCATCTTTGTATTTTTTTTATACCTTTATAAATTGTTTAGTTAATTTTTAAAATATGTTTTTAAATAATTGTTACTGGTACCAGTTGCAACCCGTGAAATATTCACGGAAGTAAAGATTTTCTACCTTTTAAAAGCTTCGTTCACTGTAAAATCGTAAACAGAAATAATATTTAACTTTCAATGCATATATATTTTTTCATATACCTACGTTAAAATTTTCATAATTGACCACACCAAATTGTTATCCTTTTGTTTTCTAGACTACCGTCATACAACAGTATCCAGAACTAAATTCAAAATGTATACAGAGTTAATATGAGTAAATACAATCAAATACAGTAGAACGTCGTTTATCCGGACTCATTGGCACCGGAGGTGTTCCGGAAACCGATTTTCCGGATAAACAAACAGGCGCCAATTCTTTTAGGAAAAAAAGGTGTTAATCGATTTTAATTTTTCTCTGCTCATTTATTGATTATGAAATTACAAATTTTACTACAAAAACAAGTGTGTGCGTAGTACATGTACATCAAATCAAATCAGTTCATTTCATCAACAGACATTACAAAAATTATTTTTAAGGCATCTATTGAGAACAGGTAAAATAATATATTAAGTATATTATACTACCAGAAACGCATAAGAGATGGTTCAACATTAGAAAGACAGGATACTCTCCAGAATTAAGAGTATTTGCCTTCTGAACGTACTTTCACTAACATGAAAGACGTCGATCTCCGAGGAGACCGCGTTCAGCAGACTAATTACTCTTCCCGCTAATGCAGATTGGTTCTGGCGGTCGGTAGGTAAAACAATCTGTGCTGTCGCTGTCGGAGATATCTATCGAGGACAAAAAGCCGAACACCCTCCAGTACGGCCGAGTTCTCGAAGTATCCCCTAATTAATCTAAAGAAATGGGTAATTAGATGTCCATCTCTTCGAAGCTGTAGAGTTATATAAAAAAAAAATAGTACGAAGGTGTAGGTCAATAGTCCACCAGTCTGATTGATTAGTGGTATTTTTTTAAGCAATGCAATAAAAATATGACGTAAATTATTATAGAAACAGAAAATAGTGAGTAAACGATTAAAATGATTGCTATTTCTATGTATTAAAATAATTTTTATTTGATATGGAATCACCCCATGTCTAAAAATTCTCCAGTTATTACTTTAAATACAAGTGTAAGTAACATTATAGCATACCTTCACAAAAGTCTGAAAATCGTAATGTGAAGTACAAAGGGCGTGATTTACAGCTTGTTTAAGGTCGTAAAACTCTCTAACAACGATTTCTCCCTGGCGGAGGGGGCGCCCTTGAAGGAGGGCTATTGGGGATCCGCTGTACCACTTACAAATCTTGTTTCAATAGGAACATTGGAAACATTTCAAATATGTAGAAATTCATTCCAATTTAGATTTAGGAAAAAAATACATGGCAGATATATTATTCATAATTACATACACTATAACAAAAATTATACGTTTTAAATAAACTTAAGGCGTTAACACTGTGGAATTCCATAATGACTTTTTTAAAAATTAAAACACTGTTTTTTCCACTTATGAGTTTATTTTTCTCGACATGTTTCGAAGGCTTACAACTTCATCATCGGGAGAACGATATAAACTGTTTATGTCTAATGTAATCTACGTAATCCCAAGCGATCATTTTAATGGTCTTTTCATTATTTTGTTCATAACACTTTCTTTCACAATGCATTCCCTTCTTATTCGATCTATATTTTAGGAAAAAAACAAAATTAAGAAACGGTCAAAAAGATGGCTTGGACGTATGGTACGAATAGATGATGGAAGAATGGTTAAAAATGTATACAAGAAGTGTGAATGGAAAAAGAAATGGAGAAAGGCCAAGGAAGTTATCAAATTAATCGACGAATTTACTGAAAGGCGGCCATGTTCGTAGATCTTACTTCTACCTCATTTATTCCACTTTCATCCTTCAATTCCGTTTCTTGGTGTATATAACATATTGTGTTTGAAAGTCGACCATCGCTGTGGTGTCCAAACAATTACCTATAAATTATCAAGCCTCGCATATGAAATCATTTGGACAAACGGTTAGCCCATGGGGATAACTTGTAAAATGGGTTTGTAATTACCCTTTACTGTTGTGGTGAAGATAATGAAAGATGGCGTCCTTTATGACGCGTTTGATTTATTGTCGAATTCCTAGTGTCAGCTGGTTACAATATTTGTTTATGTTAATAACCGCACACACTGCCGTGCTGCATCAGCGAGGCCATAATTCAGTTGTTGGTTTTGTTTATTGCCAACATATTTACTTTGCCGGGGATCTCTTCTTTAGGGGTTGCCTGTGATTAAGCCTTGTGATTTATCTGTTAAAAAAAACACGCAGATTACATGAAATTCTGGTTTCTTGAATATTTTATTATTTAAAACCAACTAACGAAAATATTAATAATGTTGTTATTTGAAATTTCGTGGTAGAAGTACATTGTAAATAATGAAAAAAAATACCTAACCTTATAAAAAAATCGCGAGGGTTTATTTATGTATTCGGCAGCTCGCTGCCATCTTCTGGAACCTAGACCAGAAGATGGCAATGAACTGCCGAGACCGGTCGGAGCCATAAACCTAAGTGGAATTTAACTAAATACCATATATACTTAAAAAATTTGTATATTTTTAATATTCATTAATTAAATACCTAACCCTCACGCCATGGCCACGAATTGGTAAGCAGAAATAATAGATTGCCAAAATGTTCTTTCCTGATATACTTCTCTCGATTCATAAATAGTGTCATGCACGCACATCGATTTCTCCTACTCCTCACGCGGCCTATATCGGTATTCGGTATTCTATCATACATTATTTTACCGCAAATTCTTCTTAGTGATCTCATAATAATAATAATAATATTATGCCAACATTCAAAGAGCAGTTTTTGTGATGTAATGAATTCTTCCATCGTCTGCCAACTCCAAGCTTCATACATACGGAACAATCGATGAGCATGCGTGTCACGGTGTGTAAATTTGGATTATATGCAAGGTTTTATTTCTTTATTGATCATTAACTTAGTGCACGGTTTTAATACCTCCCAACTGAGATAATCCGTTCTTGGGAGGCTTTTTCGCACGTTATAATTATTATCCGGATCGTCCATGTCAACATGTGCAACATCGAAAAAAAAACATTATGTGCTAAATTAAAAAAAAAGGTGGATTCGTGGAACATAAATTATATAGTCAATATGTGCACCATCTAAAAATAACATTTTGTGTTAATTTTTTTTTTTTTGTTATTTAATTTTATATCATTGTATTTTATATTATTTGTTTTAGATTTATTTTGTGGGTGTTGGAGATCGAAGTGTGCGCGGGAGATGCCTATTGGTGGCGATGAGGTTCGCAACTCATCACACCGCGTCTCCCGCGGGGCGAAAAGAGAAGGATGGAGTGCCGTCAGTAAAAGTTTGACAGTCCATTCTTTCTGCCTACCCTTTCGGGGAGACGGCGTGATGGTTAGTTAGTTAGTTAGTATAATTATTATCTCAAGTTGGTACCTACTTATGGTCTTGAAACTGTTACATTGTCCAAAAAAGTGCCGAGAAATTGCGAGTGACCCAAAGAGCTATGGAAAGAGCCATGTTAGGAATAAGCCTAAGATACAGAGTCAGAAACGATACGGTGAGAGAAAAAACAAAGGTCACTGACCATTTGATCATTCGACTGGTGGCGACTCTAAAATGGCAATGGGCGGGTCACGTAGCCAGAAGCTCAGATAAAAAATGGACAAGAAGACTGCTGACTTGGAGACCGTGGACGGCGAAGACAAGTGCAGGGCGACCGCAACTACGGTGGAAGGATAATCTAAACAGACACGTCAGAATAACCTGGATGCAGTCTGCACAGAATAACATGGAAGCAAATGGAGGAGGCCTTTGTCCAGGAGTGGACGGGAATAGGCTGAGGAAGAAGCAGAAGAAGAATAAAATTAGGGAACAAAACATATCTTAACGTATATTAATTTAAAATTAATTGTCTTATATGATGCATCATCACTATACTCGTATTAACATTATTTTAATACTATTTACTTACGATTTTATTTTAATGTATTAAAACACCGTTTCTTCCACTAACAAGCAGAGAAACAGGAAAATAACAGTATTTTATTTCATATAAAAAAAATCGTCAAAAATTTTATTTCATATAAAAAAACTATTTATTTGTTTTTAAAAAGGATTCTACATTCAAGCCGCCCTTTTTTATTGTCAGGATAGAACAGTGTGGCTGTCCATCCTCTCTGCCTACCCCTCCATGGAGATGGCATGATTGTTAGTTAGTTAGTTAACAAAGTTCATAATGTAAGCGATTTAAATAAAAAAATGACACATGTTTTAAATGTCTTTCCGCAGGGTGTTGAGAATTTGAGAGAAATCTCGTTATGAAAATATGAAGTGTGTGTTAAGGAGCCACGCACGTGGGTGGTCTAGAAACAGGACACCGTTGTTCCGCTTCATCTAAGGACCTTAGCATAGACCCCGCAGCTCTGCAGAAATTCTAATAAATCACACACCTAAACAAAAAAATAATTACAAAATCATTAAACATTTTACCATCGGCATTGAATAAACTTCTCCTTTCGAGATGGTGCCTTCAGGCATTTGAAACTTTTGGTGAAATCCTGAAAGGTGTGGATGCTGATCGGATTTCAGCTTCCAAACTTCGTTCAGCTGCTCTTAAAATACATATGGAAATAAATGGGCATTTTGTGCAATAGCGTTGAAATGCGGGATCAAAGATTAACCAAGAAAGAGTTTTTTTACACTTTTTAAGAAATCTGTTTCCCCATTATAAAAGTTAACGATTCGTATATAGCTTGCAGTCTAAAAATAATGAGCCGCATAAGGTGAAATCTGTTCGAGATTAAATAATAAAAATCGTCCTTAATTTATTACGTTTCATCATTTTTGACTCTATATATTAACTAACTAACTAACTAACCATCACGCCATTTCCCCGGAGGGGTAGGCAGAGAGGATGGATCGCCACATTGTTCTATCCTGACATAACTCTCACGACTCTTCTACATTCACACATCGTGACATGCACTCTCGTCGATTGTTCGAAATGTGAAATTTTATTTAACCGCAGAAGATGCTAAAATATTTATGGCGAACAACCAATTAGGTAATTTTTGGAATTGGTGAAATATTTCAAGTAGGTAACACATTATGGATGTTTAGGGCGTTTAAAAGAGAAACACCACAAGCAGACAGCGATAAATCTTCTTCATTTGAAGATGCGTATCTCTCCGAGGGAAGATTGATGGCCCCTGCCGTGTGTGGCATTGTCACGGTCCAATACTTTTCTAGGAAATTTCGCAAACACAAATTAGGGAACATTTGTTTCATACCCGATATATGGCGGGTCGGACTGCATATCGAGCAACGCCCCGCGCCTACCTCTATCGATCCGGCGTCGATAATTTGCCGCGTGAAATCGGCATTCTGTTCGCGACACGGTACAACCGCGCGACACTTAACACACTTTATGCGTGAAAGGTAGTACT
Organism: Lepidostoma basale; assembly: GCA_022606425.2. Classification (NCBI taxonomy): domain Eukaryota; kingdom Metazoa; phylum Arthropoda; class Insecta; order Trichoptera; family Lepidostomatidae; genus Lepidostoma; species Lepidostoma basale. The sequence continues at coordinate 2,039,137 of JAHDVF020000857.1, read as the reverse complement.
ACCCGTTTTGTACCCGACTGAAGAAGGCCGGAGAAACGAGATAAATTATTAAAAAGATTTCCCCGCAATGAGCTAACTGGATAGGTCATAACATAAGGCATGCTTATTACTTATTACCATCGCGGAGCATAGGGTAGATTAAATGTGGTCTGGCACCCCCTTGTTGTTGCCGTCTTTAAATGTAAGTCCCAGATGGACCGGGGACAGACCCAGGGAATGTACGAGCGAGGCTGAGAAAAGGGCGCCGCTACACCCTATAACAGCCTTGGGTATGTGGCGGGAACTTTTATGTTCCTTTATATAAAAAAATACCATCGCTGAGGGAGTGGTTGAGAGGAGAAACTGCAGTGGCCAAGTGATTAAAGACATGCGCTGTGACTACTATCACACCGTTTCTCCGTAGGGGTAGGCAGAGAGAATGGACTACCATACTTTCCATCTTGATATAACTCTCACGCTTCTTTCATATTCACACAACGTGACACGCACGCTCTTCGTTCGTTCCTTCTTCGAACATGGCCGAATTTCATGTCCGAATTTGGTCATGGCATGTCTTTCTTGGCCTCCTCGAATTTTCATTTCACAATACTTGAATATATATTCTTCCCTCATCTATTTGTTCAATTTGTCCAAACCATTTCAGCGACCTTTTCTTAATTTTATTTAGGACTCATTTATCCGCCATACATTCCTACTAACTTCTTTTTTGGGTATTCTATCATAGTTCGTTTTTTCCGCACATATTTTTAGTGAGCTCGTTCCTACGGGATTTATCATACTTTTATCCTTCTTCTACCAACTCCAAGCTTCACTCCCGTACATGGGGGTCGGCACTAAAACTCCATTGTGTCCTTCAATCTTTGCTTCGGTTGATATATTCCTCGAGTAGGTACAATGTGACTTCAATTTGAATAGCTTACTGGTATTTTGTATCAGCGAAAATGCACTAAATCATTTCAATCCATTATTATTTTGAAAAAAATGTACTGATAGTTCAGTTATTATTTATTAAACCATTAAATAAAATGTAGTTAATGGATCAATAAACCATTTTTTCAAATTGGCTTAGTAATGTTTAGTATAATGTATGAAAGGATCATTAAGATGGTTTGGACATATGGAAAGAATGAATGAAGAAAGAATGGTAAAAAAATTATATGTTAATGATGTAAATGGAACCAGAAATAGAGGAAGACCGAGGAAAACGTGGCACGATCAAATAAATCGAATATTGAATGTCGGCCATGTGAGGAGTCAGAGAAATCGACGCGCGTGCATGACACGATGTATGAATGTTGAGGAAGCGAGAGAAATATGTCAGGAAAGAAAGGTGTGGCAGTCCATTCTTTCTGCCTACCCCTTCGGGGAGACGGCGTGATGGTTAGTTAGTTAGTTTTATGTTTAGTTTAAAAAAAAAGTTATATCCTTACAAACTTTGAGCTTCAATTATCTCAGAAGTAGTAATTTTGAGTTAGTGCTTTTTCGCAGAGTACCCACGATATACCTACGAATATATGCATTATTTACGCGATTATTAAGATACTGCGATTTAAAACAAAATCAAATTATCGCTCGTTTTCGCACGCAGTACGTTGCGCTGCCAACCAACTATCCGAATAAAGTGTGTTAATACAATAATTCGGTTGTCGCGGCCCGAGGTGTGCCGCCTGTTCCGAATACAAACAAGCCGATAATTCCAACCAATTTCATACCACTCCAGCGTCCCGCTATGTAGATATAATACGAGAAATAAATCACCCTTATTCATTTCACGGGCGAGCGAGGAACGCGTTGTTTTTTGTGGGGAACCCGAGTCGCCCGTGTGGCCGCGGCTGTGGGTGTTCCACCCTGTATTGACACTCCGCTGTCTCGCCTTTGTGCCCGCGCGCTGCCCTATTCACGGGCAGCGTGCCGTGCCCGAATAATGGACGGGAAACTCGGTGATCTATGGACCATTTTTGCGTTGATGACTGGCTTTTCAACGAAAACCAAACTAACATCATTAGCTCGGGTTTGTTGGGGCGCTCTTTGCAATTCTAAGAATGCTGCCCGAACAAATGTGCAGGAAACAGGCCAGTAAAATGCATCAATAGGTTCAATACTAAATGCACCTATCTTTGGATCAAATTGGTGTTTAATAGGTTTGCATTTGAATGCGAACAGCGAGTCCATACAAATACTTACATAAACAAAAAACTTTGTCACAATATTTATTGTACATACCTAAGAACTATGCAATAAGTATGACCTTGTGATGAACGTGTCAAAGTCTAAAGTTATGGTATTTGAAAAGTAAGCATGTTTGACAGATTGTGACATAAGTGCAAACGGTGAGAAATTAGAGCAAGTTACCGAATTTGTCTACTTGGGAAGCTTGTTTACAAGATATGAAAAAATGGAAAAAGATATCGGAAGAAGGGTTGGAGCTGGAAACAAAATAAATGGTGCACTCAAAGTCATTACCGCAAATAGAAATATATTGACTGAAGCAAAGATGGCAGTGCACAATGGAGTTCTAGTGCCGATCCTTAAGTATGGAAGTGAAGCTTGGAGTTGGCAGAAGAAGGGTGAAAGTAGGATAAATGCCATAGAAATGAGGTCACTAAGAAGATGTATGATAGAAAAACAATGTATGATTCTTGGGCATGCATTCCTCTTGGGCATGCTGGGGACCAATAGTTTACAAATAAGAAGGGATGGTTGCACACTTTGAGAATTCCGTCATCTTGGAGGCTATCATCTTAATGTTCCGGATGGTTATCTTCGACAGCGTCAGCACAGACTGTTTTATCTCCCAGCATGCAGAACCAACCTGGCTCTGGTGATGCCGATGGGGAGGGCAATCAAACTGCTGAACATGATTGCTTCGGAGATCGATGTCTTTCATATTCGTGAAAAAAAAAACTTTGTCACAATATTTATTGTATCAAATCAAATCAAATCAAATCAAATCAAATCAAATCAGTTTATTTTCTCAAAATACATTACAAACATTTTTTATAGTTTAAGGCATCTATTGAGAACAGGTAAAACATAAGGAATATATAATACCAGGAACGCATGAGAGATGGTTCGACATTAGGAATACAAAATACTCTCCAAAGTCAAGAGTATTTGTCTTCTGAATGTAGGTACTTTCACGAATATGAAAGACATCGATCTCCGAAGCGATCATGTTCAGCAGTTTGATTGCTCTCCCCACCGGCATCACCAGAGGCAGGTTGGTTCTGCATGCTGGGAGATAAAACAGTCTGTGCTGACGCTGTCGAAGATAGCCATCCGGAACATAAAGATGGATAGCCTCCAAGATGACGGAGTTCTCAAAGAATCCCCTGATAAGTCTGAAGAAATGGGTAAGTGTGCACCCATCCCTTCTTATCTGTAAACTATTGGTCCCCAGCATGCCCAAGAGGAATGCAGTGGGATAAAGCCACGGATAGCTACCAAACTCCCTCATGTAGAGATATCTCAGAAATCTTTTCTGAACCCTCTCCAACATGAGCGAGTATCTCGCCTCGTGGGGACTCCATATCACCGAGCCACACTCGAGCCGGCTCCGGACCAATGAGTTGTACAAAATTCGCAAAACATAGGGATTCTTGAAAACTCTACCAGTTCGGAGAATAAATCCCAACATTTTCAGTGCAACTCCACATATTCTCTCGATGTGAGCATGGAAAGTCAGCCTACTTTCATAAACGATACCAAGATCCTTTATCCTTATCATACATACCTACTACATACTACACATTTGTTAAAACGTCAATTCGAAATCTGGAAGAGTGTGAATGTTTGCATAGTGATTATATGACATTTGGACTTGTTCTTCTTCATGTGGCATATCAGGTCTCCCCGACGTTGGCAATTACTTCTGCAAAGGCTTCTCTGCCTTGGGCCGCCCGGAACAACGACATTTTAAATTTTTTTAAGAAATAAACATGTAGGTACCTACTTAAATAAAACTGTTAAATTAAATAACATTTTTTTGTATCACAGTTGTATTTTATTTTACGCGACAGCTGTTTCATCAAGCTATGTTGATATCATCAGGTGTTACAATAATATATCAAATGTCAAATTTTCGGGATTTTTCGAATCTTTATATGTATTTGTTCCTATGTCAATTTGAATAATTTATTTGATATAATTTTGATGTCAACATAGGTTGATGAAACAGCTGTCGCGTAAAATAAAATACAATTGTGATACAAAAACAAAGTTATTTAATTTAACAGTTTTAAAATGTTAAGGTATCATAGTGTTTCGGCCAAAACAATGGACTATATACTTAATTAGTCTACGAGACATGGACGCTTGGCTATGAATTCAGGTGCATGGGTTCAATCCTGGATGCGACCCGATTCCCTCATCTTAATGAAATTGTTTATTTTGTATTTACATTGGAGATTTAATTATAAACTTTACTACAAAAAAATTAAATCGTTGATGAACGTCGTAAACACAATTTATCCATCACGCTATTCCCAGAAAGTATGGACCATCGCATTTTTATATCCTGACAAACCTTTTAAGATTCCTTCACATTCAGATAAGAGTCAATCACGAACGTCGATTCTACCGCCTTCTAACATGTCTGACCTGTAAAATTTGTTCAATTTTGTCATGTCATGTTTTCCAATGTTTTTATCGCCTTAATAAACTTAATAATTGTGATGATTTTTGAGAAAGAAGAAATCATGACAGTCAACAACATTAACAGCAACATTAGCGTGAATGGTGATAATTTGGAGCAAGTACATGGGTTCGTGTATTTTAGTAGTATGTTTACAAAAGATGGGCGAGTGGAGAGGGATATTGAAAGAAGTGTATGATAGAGTGTCGAATGAAAATATTAGATGGTGTTATGAACAAAATAATGAACGGATGGTTTGGACACATGGAAAGAATGGTAAAAAAAATATTCGTTAACAATTTTAATTGAACTAGAAATAGAGGAATGGCACGATCATATAAATCAAATATTGAATATCGGCCACGTGAGGATCAGGGAAATCGACGCGCGTGCATGACACGATATATGAATGTTGAGGAAGCAAGAGAAATGTGTCAGGAAAGAAAAGTGTGGCAGCCCAACCAAACCGTAATCTCTTCTGTGCGTTTGTCGATTTGCAAAAAGCATATGATCGCGTAGATAGAGGTAAACTGTGGGAAATATTGTCGGAATATGGAATAAACACAAAACTGATCACGGCAATTACATCGCTGTACACAGAAAGCACTGCTAGTATCAGAGTAAATGGGGATCTTACAGCCTGGTTGATATCAATAAAGGTGTCAAACAGGGGTGTGTAATGTCTCCATGGTTGTTTAATCTATATATGGACAAGTGTATGAAAGAGCTGAAAGGGTTGGAAGCAGGTGCAAAAATGGAAGATGTTTCAGTAAGCTGTTTGTTGTATGCGGACGACGCTGTGCTACTTGCAGACAACGAGCATGAACTGCAAGCCCTGGTGTCTAGTATGTATGAGGTATGCAAGCGATACGATTTGATGATGAATGTGAATAAGTCTAAGGTAATGATTTTCGAAAAAGAAGGAAGCATGACAGTCGGCAACATTAGTGTAAACGGTGAAAATCTGGAACAAGTGGATGAATTTGTTTATTTAGGAAGTATGTTTACAAAGGATGGGAGGGTGGAGAAGGATATTGAAAGAAGGGTTGGGGCAGGCAACAGAATAAATGGTGCACTTAAAGTTGTCATCGCAAACAAAAGCCTATCCAAAAAAGCTAAGATGGCAGTGCACAATGGTGTTCTTGTGCCGACCCTTATGTATGGAAGTGAAGCATGGAACTGGCAAAAGAAGGATGAAAGTAGAATAAATGCAGTAGAAATGAGATCTCTAAGACGAATGTGTGGCAAATCTGTATATGATAGAGTGACAAATGCAAGTATAAGAAGTGAATGTGGTGCGAATGAAAGTGTTATGAACAAAATAAGGAAAGGGTCATTAAGATGGTTTGGACACATGGAAAGAATGAGTGAAGACAGAATGGTAAAGAAGGTATATGTAAACGGCGTGAACGGAGCTAGAAATAGAGGAAGGCCGAGGAAAACGTGGCACGATCAAATCAATCAAATATTGAATGTCGGTCACGTGAGGAGTCGGAAAAATCGACGTGCGTACATGACAAGATGTATGAATGTAGAGGAAGCGAGAGGCGTATGTCAGGACAGAACAGTGTGGCGTTCCATTCTTTCTGCCTACCCCTCCGGGGAGACGGCGTGATGGTAAGTTAGTTTAGTTAGTTAGTTCGTTTTAGTTATTCATACGTTTCATGTGTCCAAACCAAGGCATTTGATATTTTCATAATTTTATTTGTAATATTTTATCTTTTTTATATTACTTCGCGATATCGGTATTATTTGTGTATTTTTTTAACAGCATTCATCAAAACAACACCATATTATCGCGTACATTCATTATCAGCTGCAGGACATATTTGTGGTTTGGCAAGATTCCACGCCCTGAGTATCCCTGTTCCTTGTTTTTCGATCCCCCTATTCTGAGCTTTTCCGCAAAAGCCATTTACAAATTTGTAAGTGCCTTCCGGGGAGAGCGGTTATGGGGTAAGGTGTTGTTACGCGGGGGGTGGCCGGGGGCGCTCGTAAACCGCGCCCCGGGCCGACGTGTCGCGCACAATGAAAATAAGCTTACGCACAAAAATACACGAGGCACTAAAAGGGCAAATAAAAAGTATGGCGGCGATTATTCGAAAGATGGCAGTTTCCTTTATCACTCTCGAGCACCTACGTAGAGCGACGTTACAACGGCTTTAAACTTGGCTCCTGGCATTTCCATATTCTTTCTTTAGGTAGGTACCTACTCGAGTGCTTGAGTACCTACCTCTGTACGACAGTATCTCGTATTTCTTTCTCTCTTTCATAAAATGCCAAGTTCGTACAATGCAATCACATTAGATTTACATATTATATTTTACTCAACCGATGATTCAAAACTAAACAAAATAATTTGGGTTGAAGATAAGATCAGTAATTATTAGATGAAAAAAATGGTTTAAAAATATGCAAAAATGTTTATTTGAAATCCAGAATGTAGAATATTATTTATTGAACGCTAAGGCATTAACACTTTGGAATTCCATAGTAATATACTTAGGAAATTGAAAATAACTTTGTTCAATCCACAAAATATTTTTAAAAAAATTTAAAAACACGATATGTTTCGGAGGATACCTCCATCATCTTGTTTAAAAATATTATAAAAACTAAACAAAGAAAGACTACTAAAAAAAACGCATTTAAAATTCGATAAATAATTTAAATTTAAAATATAAGATTTTATTTAAATTGATTCTTAAAATTAAACTAACTAACCATCACGCCGTCTCCCCGAAAGGGTAGGCAGAAAGAATGGACTGTCACACTTTAACCGATGCGGCACTTCATCCTTCTCTTTTCTTAAAATTAATATATTAAAATTTAAAAATTTGAATAAACACAAAACTGGAATAAACACAAAACTGATCACGGCAATTACATCGCTGTACACAGAAAGCACTGCTAGTGTCAGAGTAAATGGGGATCTTACAGCCTGGTTTGATATCAATAAAGGTGTCAAACAGGGGTGTGTAATGTCTCCATGGTTGTTTAATCTATATATGGACAAGTGTATGAAAGAGCTGAAAGGGTTGGAAGCAGGTGCAAAAATGGAAGGTGTGGCAGTAAGCTGTTTGTTGTATGCGGACGACGCTGTGCTACTTGCAGACAACGAGCACGAACTGCAAGCCCTGGTGTCTAGTATGTATGAGGTATGCAAGCGATACGATTTGATGATGAATGTGAATAAGTCTAAGGTAATGATTTTCGAAAAAGAAGGAAGCATGACAGTCTGCAACATTAGTGTAAACGGTGAAAATCTGGAACAAGTGGATGAATTTGTTTATTTAGGAAGTATGTTTACAAAGGATGGGAGGGTGGAGAAGGATATTGAAAGAAGGGTTGGGGCAGGCAACAGAATAAATGGTGCACTTAAAGTTGTCATCGCAAACAAAAGCCTATCCAAAAAAGCCAAGATGGCAGTGCACAATGGTGTTCTTGTGCCGACCCTTATGTATGGAAGTGAAGCATGGAACTGGCAAAAGAAGGATGAAAGTAGAATAAATGCAGTAGAAATGAGATCTCTCAGACGAATGTGTGGCAAATCTGTATTTGATAGAGTGACAAATGCAAGTATAAGAAGTGAATGTGGTGCGAATGAAAGTGTTATGAACAAAATAAGGAAAGGGTCATTAAGATGGTTTGGACACATGGAAAGAATGAGTGAAGACAGAATGGTAAAGAAGGTATATGTAAACGGCGTGAACGGAGCTAGAAATAGAGGAAGGCCGAGGAAAACGTGGCACGATCAAATCAATCAAATATTGAATGTCGGACACGTGAGGAGTCGGAGAAATCGACGTGCGTGCATGACAAGATGTATGAATGTAGAGGAAGCGAGAGAAGTATGTCAAGACAGAACAGTGTGGCGTTCCATTCTTTCTGCCTACCCCTCCGGGGAGACGGCGTGATGGTTAGTTAGTTAGTTAGTTTAAAAATTTGAATATTATTTCCTTTCAAGAGAAATTCAACATAATAAAAATAATACTATTTTTTTCTATTAAATCTTTAAAATTTCAAGTTTCGTGAATGATTATTAAAAAAATAACTAACTAACCATCACGCCGTTCTCCCGAAGGGCTAGGCAGAAAGAACGGACTGCCAAATTTTTCATTTCTGACATATTGCTCTCGGTTCCTCAACATTCATACATTGTGTCATGCACGCGCGTCGATTTATCAGACTCCTCACATGGCCGACATTCAATATTTGATTTAGTTAACATATAATTTTATATATTTATAATTTTAATAATTTTTACCTAATATTGTTAATACTTGAATACATATAAGAAAAACACGTTAATACTGTAAATGTACGAGTAGATATATTATTCAAATGTGAATCTGCAACACAAAACGTAAGCAAATATATTGCAATTTCACACTAACATACATCAACAAGTTTCCCAGCAGACTCTATTTCAACAAATATTCATATGGCGAATCATACATGCACGTCGATTCTTCCTACATCTTATATGGCTGACCATAATTATTTGATTATGTTGATATAATAAAATTTATAAGACTATTAAAAATATATATTTTAATATTTTTATGCACATTATTTACTCAGTAAAATATTTTTTTTACTGCTACAATCAATTGATAAGCAATTCAATACATGTAAATAAAATATTCACTCGTATTTTAGTTCCTTTAAAGGGTTTTTATTTATATATTTTTGCTGTGGTGAGTATTCTTATAGAATTTCATATCAGCCTTCCTGATCAATTCCACTGAAAGAATCTACGTGGGAATACCTATGTAATATGATTAGTGTTTTCCCTCCGAAAGTATCGTATTACGTACGTACTAAGGATTCGTTGAAAAGCGGCGAAACTTTATTAGTTTCCCATACGCGCTGTGAGAAATTGAATTTTATCTTTCCAATTTCGTCGATGTCTCCACTTCACGGTAAAAAGGCTACAATATTGACAATATTGAAGTTCTTTTATGAGGGCGCGGCGAAGCTAAAAGTGTTATTATCGTATTCGGAAAACTAACAACCATACTTTATTTCAATTGGAGGAAAACGTAATACACTTACATTTTTTAATCAATCTTATAAGCAGAGGTGCCTTCGCTCAATATTCAAGATCCATTGGCCCCAAACAGTGTCAAATGTCATCAGGCGAAAAACCAATTAGAGAACGAGTCGCTGTGGATCGGTCACACAAGACGGAACCCAGCCTGCATCGCTCAGGGCGCACTAGACTGGTCTCCTATGGGGGGAAAGAGGAAGCAAGGTAGACCTAGAGCCACCTGGAGAAGAGTCCTACAGGACCAGGTTAAAGCAGCAGACCTCACTTGGGATGATGTTAGGCATCAGACATGTGATAGAGTCGGGTGGAGGAGATTTCTTGAGGCCCAATTGAAAATTAAAAAATATATAAATATATTTTTTAATTTTAATTAAATTTTTTAATATTTTCAATTCATATCATAAATAAATATAACATGGCATGACCAAATTAATCTAGTTTTAAAGATTTGTCATGTAAGAAGTCGGAAGAATCGACGTGCATGTATGACTCGTTGTATGAATGTGGAGGAATCTAGAGAGGTGTGTCAGGATAGAGTTGTGGGGCGGTCCCTTATCTCAGCCTACCCCTGCGGAGAAACTGACGAAATCGACGTGCGTGCATGACAAGATGTATGAATGTAGAGGATGCGAGAAAAGTATGTCAGGACAGAACAGTGTGGCGGTCCATTCTTTCTGCCTACCCTTCCGGGGATACGGCGTGATGGTTAGTTAGTTAGCTAGTCAGAAGCTAGAGAGCTGTGAAAGGGTAGCGTGGGGGTCCATTCTCAATTCTTAATCTTGGGAAACGGCGTGAAGGTTTGTTTTTGTTTTACATTTCTTCTTCTTCTTCTTCAAGTGCCCTGTCGGGTCCCCCCAACGTTGGTGATCACCTCGGTGAACCTGTCCCTGTTCTGCGCCGCTCGGAACAGCTCCTCCACACTTCGGATGCCGGTCCACTCCCTCACGTTTCGCAGCCAGGACATATGGATCCTTCCGGGCGCTCGGCGTCCCTCAATTTTCCCCTCCAATATCAGTTGGAGAAGGTGGTACTTTTCCCCACGCAGTATATGACCCAGATGTGAGATCTTTCGAACCTTAAAGTTGATAACAATTCCCTGTCAACTCTAGCTCGCCTCAGGACTTCAGTATTGGTAACCATGTCTGTCCAGGGAACTCTGAGCATTCGGCGATGGAGCCACATTTCAAATGCTTCCAGTCTGTTCATTGAGTTAACTATCAAGGTCCAAGTTTCACGCCCATACAATAAAACAGACCACAGATAGCATTTGATCATTCTCTGTCGGGGTTTCAAGTTTACGTTATCATTGCAGAAGAGTGATTTCATTTTATTAAACGTAGCTCTAGCTGCCTCAAGTTGTACATTTAAAAACTTATATATTGTTTTCAATACCTTGGCAAATTTCCCGTCATGTTTCTAAAGTTTGGTCACCGCATTTTTCGACACAATAATTGTGAAATGCTCCCGTTATTCCTTTGCATTTGAGAGCGCCATAAACTGAAAAGCCACATATGAAATTTCCACTGAAAAGCACAATACTTGTTCTGAGAACGATCCTCACCCCTCACCCCCCACCCTGCTCTCGCCCACCCCGCGGTCGTAACATGTGAAATGTAAGCAATATTATGTATGAAACAACGTATACTGAAAACAGAGAATGCAAATTTCCCCGTTACGCGGGATATACACAGGCGGGATGCTGAAAAACGGCCACTTTCAGATGATAGGGGAGTGTACAGACGAGGAAAGGTCTTAAATAATAATATTCATTTTAGATCTACATACTACTATACTTTTTAAGCGATCGCTTTTTTAGCGTTCACATTTATATTTTTAGATTTAAAACACGTCTTAATGCGCTCTTGAGGTGATTACATCACAAAAACGGCGGTTTAAAAGTTACCATATTATTACAATTATTCAAGGATTAATTTTATCTCAATAGAGACGAAGATGCAAACTGGAAACTGAATATGGTGATCGAGGTGTTAACAGGACTTATGACCTGTCATTGGTTGGGTTAAGCGCACGCTTTATATAATTACAACACTCCCCATTCCACATTTCTTATGACCACCATGTCTGACAAATTTTTGGAAGTTGTATATATGTCAATATCCAACACCACAATTCACATGTCAGTTTCAATTTGTAATTTATTATTTATTATTTATTGATTTATTTTATTTATTATTATTATTTTTATTTATTATTTATATATTTATTGATTATTTATTATTTTTTGAAAGAAGTGTAAGCACTGGCGACAAATTGTACGGAACACTAAAAGTAGAAACTAACAAACTAACTAACTAACCATCACGCCGTCTCTCCGAAGGGGTAGGCAGAAATAATGGACTGCCACACTTTCCTTTCCTGACATATTTCTCTCGCTTCCTCAACATTCATACATCGTGTCATGCACGCGCGTCGATTTCTCTGACTCCTCACATGGCCGACATTCAATATTTGATTTATTTGATCGTGTCACGTTTTCCTCGGTCTTCCTCAATTTCCGGTTCCATTTACATCGTTAACATATAATTTTTTTACCATTCATTCTTTCCATATGTCCAAACCATCTTAATGATCCTTTCATTATTTTGTTCATAACACCATAATTTGCACCGCATTCACTTCTTATATTTTCATTCGACACTCAGAGTATCCACACACTCGTCTAAGGGATCTCATTTCTATTGCATACTGCGTACATACTAAAAGTAGATGTTTCATAAATCAATAATAATATTTTCTAAAATATTTGACAAACAAACAAACCATCACGCCGTTTCACCGCAGGGGCAGGCAGAGAAAAATGACTGCCACACTACTCTATCCTGACAACCCTTTCTAGCTTCCTCCACGTTCATACAACGAGTCATACATGCAAGTCGATTCTTACGACTTTTAACATGACCAACCTTTAAAATTTGATGAATTTGATATTGCCATGTATTCCTCGGTCTACCTCGACTCCGTACTTTATTTACATCGCATCATTAAAATGAAATTCCATCAAGAGATTTCGGTAAAATCATTTGATTATCTTAAAGAAATATTGTAGTAATAAACAAACAAACAAACCATCACGACGTTTCTCCGCAGGGGTAGGCAGAGAAAAATGACTGCCACACTACTCTATCCTGACAACCCTTTCTAGCTTCCTCCACGTTCATACAGCGAGTCATGCAGATCGATTCTTCCGACTTCTAACATTACCAACCCTTAAAATACGATGAATTTGATCATGCCACGTACTCCTCGGTCTACCTCGACTCCGTATTCCATTTACATCGCTAACGCAAAAATTCTTACGCAAGCCGGGCTTCTGGGCTTCTACGGGAGTACCGCCACTGAGTGCGACGTGCGACAAAGACCGTTTTACATTTTGCAAGGCATTAGTGGAAATAACGGTGAATAAATCATTAAAAAAAAACTAATTACCTATAAAATTTTAAATAGCGTTATCGACTATAGTTTATCATATGTTTAATGTTGACTATGCGAGGAATTGGTTCAACCGATGCATCATAGCAGGCTGTAATAATGTATACGAATTAAGAAAAGTACACCATGATAGAAGATTGTAGAAAACAGTTAATGATACATATTTTTATTGGTAAATAGTTAAATATTCAATTTGTCAAGTCATCCTAACTGTGAAGAATTTTTAATAACAAGATTTATTTGATAATTTAAAAAGCTTTTCGATATCTTGAAATTGTTCTATTCAATATCATTAGAAAATGTTTAACCTTTGTCGATTGTTTTAAGCTCTCTACAAATAGAACACGGTAAATTACATGTTACTCTTAAGTGCTTTTTCTTGTACAAGAATAGAGATTGTATGGGAGATGGCGAGTACGGTGTCGTGACTCAACAGTCATTCTTTCGTACAATAAGTAGGCGAGTAGATACTTTTTCTTTTTACAGCAATTTTAACTGTATTGGGAACATGTCGAAAACAGGAGTAAGCGGTTTATTAGGAACATTTCACATACGTACATTTTTCAAATATATTTTATTTTTATTTTAAAAGTTTATTAATTTGGTCACGCCATGTTTTCCTCGGTCTTCCTCGATTTCGTTCTCTATTCCCATTTTCGCACTTTATTAAACACCAATTTCTTCATCCATCTATTTCATACCTACGTCTTAACCAAGTAATGATCCATTCACAATTTTCTTTATAATGTAATACTTCCTTCCATTCTATATTCATTCCTGATTTTATCACACATACGTCTAAGGGATCTCATCTCTACCACAGTTATTGTGTTCTCATATTTTTCTGCCAGTTCCATACTTTGCTTTGATTGGATATATTTATTTTTGCGTCAAACTATACGGGTTGGAACCAGAACGTCATAGTAAACGTCCATTTAGTTTTCAATGTTAAATTCTTGTTTTCAATTCACTGTGTTAATTCAGCACCAAAAATTTTAAAACCAAGTTTTTTTAGAAAATATCTTTATTTTAGATGAAACTCTGTTCAATAATTTCTTCTTAAATAACTAAATAACAAATTATCATGCCATCTCCCCAAAAGGGTAGGCAGATAGAATGGACCACCACAATGTTCTTTCCTGACATACTTTTATCGATTCCTCAACATCATTATTATTATTATATTGTTGAATCGCTCTTTACATCATTACAGCGCGAGCCAAATCGATGTAAAGTGTAGCTATCATATTGATTCACGTGACATGTAATTTTTTCGGCATTTTATTGTCACGTGAATTCTACACCAGACTAAAGACATGAAATTCACACTGCCATCGAAATCGAACCCGGAACATTTGGTGTGGTAGCTAAAGCACTTACCACTCGGAAAGTCGTCATGCACGCACGTCGATTTCTTCGGCTCCTCCTCTTCTTTATTCTCGAATAATAATTTCATTTGAAATGTGCTCAGAACACAGCTCCTCCTTCGCGCCAAAATATTTTACAAATATAAATTGTATTTATGTAAAGAGGGGGCACAGTAGCGTAACATTTTAGTAGGGGGGGCGACACCTCGCGAGGCGCCTAGGCGAGAAATGTCAGCAATAAAATTCACATTTCTGTTCCTGAGACCATTCAGGCAAATTGAAAAATATTCGCCCTGGGACTCGTATCATACCCTGGCGGAGTGGTTAATGGGGGCCCTCGGGGGGAATGATTAACGGGGGGCGCGATAGATGGACGGTACGTCAGTGGATAAATGTATTAAAAGATCGGATGATCTCTTTATTGGGTTGAGTTACTCCTTTGAATGGATGTATGCAAATTTGTATGAAAATATCTTCAGCCAGCGAGATACATAAATAAACAGAAAAACATATTGGTACATAGACTATACGGGTATAAATATTTTCATCCCAAATGTATATAATATGCTTTATTGAAGGTTGGCATTAACACTTAGTAATTCCACTGTTAATTTGGAAGGCGAATTGTGAACAATGTTTTATACAATTTATTAATTTAATATTTTTAAGATTTTTTATGAATTAAAACACTGTTTTTTCTACCCTCAAATGGTATAAAAAATCTTTGTTTAAATTCATAAAAATTGTTTTTATTGTATTCCACAATGTTAACGCCTTATGTTAATAAATATTTTTATTTTATAAACATATTAAAAATGAAGTGCTAAATTTGTCTGCGTTTCGGAATAATCGACGTGCGTGTATGACTCGCTGTATGAATGTTTAGAAAGTTAGAGAGGTGTGTCAGGGCAGAACAGTGTGGCGGTCCATTATCCGCTGGGGAGACGGGGCGATTTTGTTAGTTAGTAAAGTGGATAAAACATATTTTAATTTCAATAACAATACCTTGACAATTAGACTTGCGAATACGGCCATTTCGTTTTAGGTGATCTATGATGTTCTTTGCATCAACTTTGCTTGCGCTGTAATGTTTGTATCTTCGTCAGCTTGTCTCCATCCACTGCTGGACGTAAACCTCGCCACCCCACGCCATCCCTCTCGGTCTCTCGCCAGTGTTCTCCAGGCCCTTCCCGCCGCGCCGTCCGCACAATATCATCGTTCCATCTGGTAGGCTTTCTCCCGACACTTCTCCGTGGATGTTTGTAACAAAGAAAATTATCAAATCAAATCAAATCAGTTTATTATCTCAACACACATTACAATAAATATTACCGTTTAAGGTATCTATCGAGTACAAGTAAAATATATTATGATAGATAAAGTATACAAATATAATACCAGGAACGCATGAGAGATGGTTCGACATTAGGAAGACAATATACGTCTTTCCGTTTACATAAAGAATTTTGACAGGTTGGTGTTAAAATAAATTTTTCATTTTTAGTTAGTTAGTTAAAGACGTCGATCTCCAAGGAGACCGCGTTCAGCAGACTAATTGCTCTTACCACCTGTGTGTGTATATTCGTGTTGGCATAAATCCTATGTTCTCAAAGTGGGCGATAACGCCCCCTTGTGGGCGTCTGAGACTTTCAGGGGGGCAGTAGAAGACCCAGAAAAAATAGAGAGCATGGGCAGATAAAAAATATAGTCTAAAAAGATTTAAAAAAAAACACGCTTATCACGTAGGTACTAATAAAGCAAATTAAACTTAAATGTTGGTTTAATTCGTTATTGTATGTATTGTTATCCTTTTCCCATATTTCGAATAAATTTTATGGGAGAGGGGCGTTGAACGTTTATTTTTCTTGTAAAGGGAGCGGTGGCCCAGAAAAGATTGGAAACCTTGTATCTGTATTAATAGAGAAATTTAAATCAATTATCGTGTCATTGGAAGTGACTGTACCTACCGCGGATCGTTTGCTGAGAGCATTCCTAGTAGCTTCCTAGTTAATATGACACATTTATTCTGCATACACACGGCGCGGCGGCAGGTAATTCCATAGATTACTCCGCTCCGCGGCGGAGTGGGTAGGACCCATAAACCTGCGGGAACAGCATTTTTCAAATCGCCCTGAAATATGAACGGTGTGCCGCGCCCATCACACGAGCCGTTCTGGGAACTTTATGATTCGACGCCACTGTTTATTGTAGTCACCAAGCGTGGGCCCATGGGCGGCACGAGAATTTTAAACGAATTCCTCGCTGCTATAAAATAAAACTTTAAAAGTGGAACAATTACATAGCTCATACTACACATAAGTTTTAACCACTCTTCACCCTTTGCACTCATTAATTATTATTCTGCAAAGAAAGAGTCTCGATAAAAAGTCGTCTTAGCTTACTGTTGAGCAGTGGTTCTCAAAGTGTGCTCGGATGACGGACCACCACAATCTGTTATTTATATCACCACCTAGAAGGCCATGCCACGTTTTCCTCATCCATCCTCGACTTTCATTCACATTGTTTGCACACATTCTTTCTTTTTCCATCCTTTCCATATATTCAAACCATCTTAGTGACATTTTTAAGGACGTGTAATTTATTGATGGTTGAGGTATTAGTTTTGTTAATTTAAAATAGTAAACACGATCGTTTAATAGTTGGATTTAAATTATGTAATAAATTATATAAATAGTAGTGACACTGATGTCAAACACAGGACAAACACCGCCTGGCTCAAGTGGATTTCTCTATCTGGTGTCTTGTGTGATCAAAAAATTAAAATCAGGACCATGGGCAGAGTCTTCAAGACTACAGTGAGGCCCGCCATGCTATATGGAGCAGAGTGCTGGACCAACAAAAAAATCCACGAACGTCGAGTCAACGCTGCCGAGATAAAAATGCTGAGGTGGGCCGGAGGCGTCACAAGGCTGGACCACGTAAGGAACGAATACGTGATGGGTAGCTTTAAGGTTACCCCAATAACGGAAAAATTAAGAGAATCTCGACTCCGGTGGTACGGTCATGTGATGCGAAGAGACAGTGAACACATTGTCCAAAAAGCCCTCAGCATTCCCACAAAACCAAGAAGAAGAGGTCGCCCAATGCAACATGGTGGCCCAACATGGAAAAGGAGCTCCAACGCGAGAACCTGACGGTGGAGATGAGTCAAAATAGAAAAGTTTGACGTTTTCGTACGAGGAGGGCCGACCCCAGATGATGGGAAATGGCAAAGGGAAAGAAGAAGAGTAGTGACAAAAGTGTTTCGCCTTGCGAGGGCAATCTTAAACATTTGTGTTTGCGGTGTTATTTTTTATTTGACTAAATAAAAAATACAGATGCAGTATTTTAATTTATTTTTGTAGTATTTATATTTATAATTAATATATCCATTTTCGTCTTTCATTAGCCGGCTCCAGGCTTCACTTCCGTGCACGAGGGGTGGTATTGCCAATCGTGATAATCTATGAACATGCATTTTTGCTGTAACAAATAAAATGGCTCCGGTTGAGACCCCGGGGCCTGAGTTGATTTATTATTTCCCAAATACAACTTGTCACCTGCAAATTTCACGCGGATAGAGGGAAGTGGCGAAAATGGATTCAGAATAAATATTTAAAATATTTTAGTAAAAACGTTTGTACCTATATTGTGTTTTAAGATATTTGTTTCTTCTAATATGAGCATCATTGTTAATAAAAAAATAATCAATAGTCAAATTGAATAAAACTCAATTATTTTATTATAATATATTACATAATACCTACTTGAGTTTTGATAACGTCCTAGTTAGGCAAAACATTTTGCTCTTACAAAATATGTTCGAACTTCTAGATTATGTACGTTTTCAATATAATTGGGTAATAGAATTCCACTGTTATCGATAAAATACTCTGAAGATAAAACAGATGAATATAATAAACTAACTAACTAACTAAATGCAGTAGAAATGAGATCTCTAAGACGAATGTGTGGCAAATCTGTTAATGATAGAGTGACAAATGCAAGTATAAGAAGTGAATGTGGTGCGAATGAAAGTGTTATGAACAAAATAAGGAAAGGGTCATTAAGATGGTTTGGACACATGGAAAGAATGAGTGAAGACAGAATGGTAAAGAAGGTATATGTAAACGGCGTGAACGGAGCTAGAAATAGAGGAAGGCCGAGGAAAACGTGGCACGATCAAATCAATCAAATATTGAATGTCGGTCACGTAAGGAGTCGGAAAAATCGACGTGCGTGCATGACAAGATGTATGAATGTAGAGGAAGCGAGAGACGTATGTCAGGACAGAACAGTGTGGCGTTCCATTCTTTCTGCCTACCCCTCCGGGGAAACGGCGTGATGGTAAGTTAGTTAGTTAGTTAGTTAACTAACTAACCATCACGCCATCTCGCTGAAAGGGTAGGCAGAAAGAATGGACTTTCACACTTTTACTGATGCGGCACTCCATCCTTCTCTTTTCGCTCCGCGGGAGACGCGGTGTGATGGGTTGCGAACCTCATCGCCACCAATAGGCATCTCCCGCGCACACTTCGATCGTGCAACACCCACAAAATAAATTTAAAACAAATAATATAAAATACAATGATATAAAATAAAATAACAAAATAAAAATAATTTAACACAAAATGTTCTTTTTAGATGGTGCACATATTGTCTGAATTAAATACAATAATAAACAAGCAAAGAAAGAAATGTTACTATAAAGGCTTGAACAATGAAAAATGGATGAGCGAAGAATTGTTATAAGTTGTATACATACAGTGTGAACGGAAAAAATCAAAGAAAACCATGGCCTTACCAAATAAATTATTTACTAAAATTTGGGAATATTCGGAATCGGTAAAATCGACGAACGTGGATGTCACGCCAATCAAAATCACTTTTATATATTTATTTTTCTTATACAAAAATGAGACATAACAAACGATAAATATTTAGGTGACTTGTTTGGACACAAAACGGTAAACAAAAATACAATATCGACATGAAACTAAGAGATACTCGTAACATACGAGTCATTCCGTAACATTCCAAATATGTCGATGTCAGTGAGGCAGTACTCTTTCCAGAATTGGTTATATATTTTTTATGAATATTAACACTGACAATAAAAATGTCCAAATCCGAGACGATTAAATTCAACGTCCGAATTGCTTATCCTACTAGCATCGCTAAAGGCAGGTTGGTTCTGCATGATGGAGCAATTAACAATTGATGTCGGCGCTGTCGCAGGTAACCACCAAGAACAAATATACTTATTTGTTATAGAACCTCAAGGTTCTCAATAGAGCCCCGAATCAGCTTGAAAAAATGCATTATAACATAAAGTGTACTATGATAGTAAAGGCACAAAAAAACATTTAAATATTAAGATGGTTTGGACATATGGAACGAATGGATGAGGGAAAAATGATATAAAAGATATATACAAGTGGTGCGAATAGGAAAAGGAGTCGAGGAAGACCAAGGATGACATGGCATGACCAAATTATTTGGACATATGGGACGAATGGATGGGAGAAGAATGGTTAAAAAGATATATACAAGTAGTGTGAATGGGAAAAGAAGTCGAGGAAGGCCAAGGAAGACATGGCATGACCAAATTAATCTATTACTGAAAGGCTCCATGTTCGAAGTAGGAAAAATCGACGAGAGTGCATGCCACGGTGTGTGAATGTATTATAGAAGATGCGCGAGAATTATGCCAGGATAGAACAATGTGGCGATCCAATCTCTCTGCCTACCCCTCCGGGGAAACGGCGTGATGGTTAGTTAGTTAGTTCATTTAACACTGCCTCACTGACACTAAAAATCTCCGAATCCGAGACGATTAAATTCATCGTCCGAATTGCTCTTCCTACTGGCATCACCAAAGGCAGATTGGTTTTGCTTGACGGAGCAAATAATAATTGATGTCGGCGCTGTCGCAGGTAACCATCAGGAACAAAAATACTTATTACAGAACATAATGGTTCTTAACGGAGCATTTAATAGTGTATTATTGTATTATGTAAAGGCACAAAAATATATTTAAATTTAATACAAGATTTTGAAAATACGCACGTATTAAAAGATACCACATTGTCCCCAAGCTTCCCCATTTCTCCACTCCTAGCGTCTCATGTTGCGGACCTCCGAGGTGGATGTCTGAGGAACTGTACCAAACTGATTTGTGGGCATTCCTTCGCGCGGAGAAAAAAAGCGTCATTTTTTCCCCGCTGGCGGCTAATTAGCTACCGGATCTCTGAGTGGTAGAGTGGCACCCACCGCTGTTACGGTCGTCAATCGCTACCACGTGAGATCTTCTTCAGCCGCGCTAGAGATGTGTTTTCGGGAAAAAATTCATTAGCAACAAAGTAAGTACCTACCTACCTTTTTAATTTGTACTAATTATATAAATTAATTGATCACACACGGTTATAAAAAATTAAAATTACAATGATTAGTTATATTTCCCATTTCTCTCTCTATAACAAGTTTTTAAATAGCCTTTGAATATGTGGATATAACATATTATAATAAGTTTTTGATAAACTAGGGGTGTTAACATTTAATCATGCCTTAGACAGGCGAAACATGTCATTCACATAAAATATAATAAGACTTCTAAAAAACACATGTTTTCATTCGTATTACCTATATTAATTATTTAATATGAGTGACCCATTGATTAATGACAATAAATAATTAAAACACTCTTTTTTCCACTTTTCAGTTTATTTTTCTCTACACTCTAAGATGAAGGTTTTACACCTTCATTATCAGAACAACGATATATCGTTCTCCCGATGATGAAGGTGTAAATCATTCGAATCTTGTTGAGAATTATAAACTCAAAAGTGGAAAAAACAGTATTTTAATTTATTATTATTTTGTTGATTAGATACAGCCGAGCCTTATTGGTATAGCTATTGTCTTGATTCTCATGAAATATGATAGGTAGCTAATCTATCGCTATTTTATTGTCACGTGAATTTCACACCAGTTCAAACACAGTGTGCGAATCTCACTGTCTCTGGAATCAAACCTTCGTGTGTCAGTCATAGATGTTGCCACTCAGCCATGAAGGTCGTCAAACATAAGTACATTATACATTACAATAAGTGTAAATCTGCTAAATCTACCTTACTGACTTCATACCCATACAAGAAGGAATTGGAAAACTCTAAAGAAAAAAAAAAAACTAAAGCATGGACAAAGTTGCTATGGAGAATGACAAAAAACAAAAAAGCAAAGGCAAAAAATAAGACGAAGAATGTACAAATATCTAGTTCAGAAGATGAAAATGAACCTTTGTACGAGGACAGATCTGACGAAAGCCCAGATAGACGCAACGCTTCTGATGCGAAGTGCTTGTATTGTGACTCTCTCCATTCTATGGATGGCAGAGACGAATCATGGATTCTATGCCTTTGGGCTCATGAAGAGTGCTCAGGAGTAGAAACCGTTTTTTTTAATCTGGTGGGTAATATGGCTCATGCATTTGCGGCCAATATGGCCCTAGACCATAATACCCACCCACTTTTGGTTTTTGTCAATATTTTAATTTCAAGAAAACAATTATTTGTAGTTAGGTTTTTACAAGGAAACGGCGTGGTGGTTAGGTAGTTATTTAGAAATGTGTATATTGCTTTTTCTATTATTTTCAATATCGAAAAATTAAGAAATATAATAGTTCCACAAAACTATAAAAAATAGTCACAACAAGTGGGTGTGGCCTTGCGGAAACCCTCATAAATGCAGGGTAGCGACAGACCGTCCCAAAAAACATTACAGTACCTATGACAAATGTTTAATCAGCTAAAATGTTGCATCTTTTTTTTTAATTTTAACCCATTTAATGGTAACTTTAAACGAAAAAATGTTAGTATATCCAGAATCTTGCGTTGTTTTAGTGTATGAAAAAATGCATTTGCGTACTTGAGAAATCGTCTTAAAAACTTATACCCGCGCTCGGCCACAACGTGTGGCCCACAGAGCTGCCAACTAGAACTCTGTGGGCCACAATGTTTGGCCCACAGAGTTGTAAGGGTTAAACGACTGAAATAATCAATAAATACTGATGGATCTCATATATTTTGAGTTTTATTATCAAAAAGGCTTATGGTGTGCCATAACTAACCATCACGCCATTTCCCGGGAGGGGTAGGCAGAGAGGATGGATCGCCACAATGCTCTGTCCTGGCATACCTCTCGGGATTCCTCTACATTCATACATCGTACCATGCACGCACGTCGATTATTCCGATTTCGAATGTGACCGCCTTTTAGTAATTGATTAATTTGGTCATGCCATGTTTTTATCGGTTGTCCTCGGCTTCTTTTTCCACTCACGCTGCTTGTGTACAACTTTTTAACCATTCGTTCCATATGTCCAAACCATCTCAGGGATCCTTCTTTAATTTTATCCATGATGCAGTCATCTGCCTTACATTTCTTTCTTATGCCATATTACTCGAAATTACTCTACTTATCTTTCTTCTGCTAGGTATCTAGTTTATCTACTAATTAGGTAGGCATTCTACATATCCGGCGTATTCTCATCTTGTGGGAAACAAATAACGTGATAATTATTTTTATCAACTTCATGATACGCACAGCACTAGAGTTCATTATAACTTATTCAATTAAACACACAACTTATTACAATTAAACTTTTGGTAGAAACGAGTGGAATACTGATCAAGATGCTATGCAGAAAAAAAAAATTGTTTCGTCATGAAAATTAAAATACATATGTGTGTACGTGTTCTACGTCTCAAGCACATACCTACTGTTAAAATTTATAAAACTGTTATATTATCACAATTTATTTTTATTCACTGAGAGTGTTGCGACAGCTGTTTCGCCAACAGATGTTGGCATCGTCAGGTGTTACTTTAAACTAATGCAGTTTATAGTAACACCTGATGATGCCAACATCGGTTGGCGAATTAGCTCTCACGACACTCCCAGTGAATAAAAATAAACTGTGATAATATAACAGTGTTATAAATTTTAACAGTAAGAATATATTATTATTCGTTAAATTAGGTTGACTTAATTCTTTTACCAGGTGAGTTAATGATATTTGTAATAAACATAAAAAATCATGTTAGTAAGTAGGTACTGAAATTTTTTGAAATGTGTACCTAATTGGATTTATGATTGTCCAAAACGTTTTAATTAATCATACCATATATTTTTTTCTATGCCACGTAGCAAATATAATCATCATATACCTACGAATTATCATATACGCATTCAGGTAATATATAAACGACGTGAACGGAGCTAGAAATAGAGGAAGGCCGAGGAAATCGTGGCACGATCAAATTGAATGTCGGTCACGTAAGGATTCGAAGAAATCGACGTGCGTGCTTGACAAGATGTATGAATGTAGAGGAAGAAAGAAAAGTAGGACAGAACACTGTGGCGGTCCATTCTTTCTGCCATTCTTCATTTAGTATCTTTTTATTTACTGATTTTGAAACCTTTAAAAAATTTAACTAACTAATTAAGTGGTAGGCAGAAAGAATGGACCGCCACTCTGTTATTTCCTGACATGCTTCTATCGATTCCTCAACATTCATAAATAGTGTCATGCACGTACGTCGAATTCTCCGACACCTCCGGGGAGACGGCGTGATGGTTAGTTAGTTAGTTTTAGATACCTACGAATTAAAAAATATTATAAAATCCCTTTAACCATAAAACAAAATACATGTAGTTATTAATTGTATCTCAATAGAGACGAAGAAACAAACTGGAAACTGAATATGGATGATCAAGGATCTTAAAAAATTAATTAGTACAATCAAATCTACATAGATGGCTAACTGGAACTGCCACGTGAAGATATGTATGGATTTGGAGTATATATACAACTTCCAAAAAATGTATCATACATGATCATAATAACAATGGTGGAATGGGGAATGTTGTAATTACATAAAGCGTGCGCTTAACCCAACCAATGACAGGTCATAAGTCCTGTAAACACCTTGATCATCCATATTCAGTTTCCAGTTTGTTTCTTCGTCTCTATTGAGATACAATTAAAAATTTAAATTAACCACCCACAGGTGAAAATCCAGGATTCGTATACAGATATAAGTATACATTTCACAAATACATGTAGTTAATTTAATTAATTGAATTGCTTGAGCACTTTTGCATAATATTCAATTGAATTTGTGAAGGATGTAAATATATAAAGTTGTCTCGCTCTTATAAAGAGAGAATGCTAAGTCAGTTCTCACTTCCCACAAAGTGTCAGACGAAAAAGACCACACACAATCACACATTCATCGCACACCGCACTACCGTTTCATACCGTGCTTCATCATTCGTTTCATATTCATGATATCAAAACATATGCACGATCATTCCGTCCCTCTTATCCGCGTAAAGAAACTGAGCGAATAAGAGCAACGGAAGACAATGCATCTCTTTTTTTCGGATAAGTCATTACGTCTCTTGCTCGCATCGAGGCAAATAAACGTGGCAGAGAGAGATGAGTGTATGTTGTGTCGCCACGCCCCCCGTTACCCGTCGATAGTAGACTTGTTTTCAGATAAGAATGCCAACGCCGATAGGGTGACCATATTGTGAAAGTATATAATTTTATATTTAACATTTGATTTTAAATTACGATTTGCAATCAAATAACGTTTAAAAAAACATTCGATTTATTTACACATTTAAGAGGATACCAGGTCACGTGATCAAACCTGCTTCTCCATACAATCGTATTACTCGATGTTCTCCCTGGAATTTAACATTAGAGCAATGATTTTTTCACACGTTTTAGATATCGACCACATGCATGTTTGAATCGTCTTCTTTTTGATATTTTATAAGGAGATATATATAAAGGAGATAAATAAGATTTTTTTTAAATAAGGTACAAATATTTACATTCTAATCAAATATATTCATGTTTTGTTATCATATCGAAAACTGTAAAAATAATATTTTAGTGTAATATTACAACATCAGAAAAAATAACAGAATATAATAAAAAAAGGTTTTGTACAGTAAAAAAGTTTCAAAAATGTTACAATAGTATACAAATGTTAATATAACAAAATAAAAAGTAAAAGTAATCTTAAAAATACCAATTACTTATCACAATCCGATGTATCATCACTTTCGTCATTTGACACGTTAAAAAATAAATCATTATTATCGGTGAGGTCATCAAATGCAATGTCCCTTTCCCAATATTCATCCTCCATGCCTGCAGACGTTATCCCACTCAACACTGGTGATTGATGCTATTTTTTCTTTGACCAATTTTTCGACGGAACTTAACGTCATGTCCACATTTCTGGATGCTACATGCCCCTTTATCATTGACCAAATGTTCTCAATCGGGTTAAGGTCTGGGTGATATGGCGGAAGCCTTAATACGTCATGACCATGTTCGGTGAATAGCTTATCGACAGGGAATTTCTTGAAAATGTTTTTATGTAAACATATTAGCCGATACAATTCAGGTTTAAGTATGTGACTCGAAAAATGAATACCCTTTTGAGTCAACCACTGAATCATATCGGCCTTCTTAGAATTCGATGTCGGTGTTGGATTGACCAACTTATTGTGGTATGACGCATTATCAATTATCACCACAGACCTAGGTTCCATATTAGGGATTAATTTTTCAGTCAACCATTTTTGATAATTGGCAAAGTTCATATCATCGTGGTAATCACCAGTCTTTTGGTGGGATTTGTACATTAGTAGGGCATCAGGTATGAAACCCTTTTTGCTGCCGGCATGTACAATAATGAAGCGGGATCCTTTGGATATTGGGATTTTCATACCTTCACCAGATTTGTCACTCCACGAAGTTGATGACACATGGGTTGTATGAATATAGGTTTCATCTGTATATACTATCGGCCTATTTTCTTCGCGATACCTTCGTATCCGCTCTCAAATACGATATCCGTTTAAAAATAATATCTGGCTTCTCGCGTAAAACTTTCAAGTTGTCCTGTGTCTTGCACCATTTGAATCCCATTCCAATCAAAATTCTTCTCAGCGTTGCCTCAGAACCATTGAAACCGATGGATTTTTGTAGAGCGGGCAATAACCTTCCGGTCGTTGGTAATATTTTTTCTTTGATATGAAAATCATATACACACCTTCTTATTATGGATTCGTCAAAAGAATCGGGAGTATATTGACTTTTCTGTTTTGGTGACGAAATAGCGTTTTCTTTCCCATCATTTTTTAATGATGACACTAATAATCTTATTGCTCTGGAGGAAATACCAGTAGCTGTCGAAACTTCATCAGTAAGACTTCATTTCTGAAGAAAAAAAACATTCGATTATTATACGTATATAAAATAAGTAGTGTCTTTATATATAAAATAAATGTTTTTGTTAAAATATGCTTTACAGGGTTATATAGCTAATATATTTGAGTGTATAACAAAGAACTTACGGTTTTGGAAGAGACACCAGCAACTATAGCTGCCGAATCATCTTCAGTATGATTTGCTCTCTGAAAAAATTGAACATTATATTATTAATATGAACACTTTATATCCATTGATATATTTGTATCATTTGTTTTATGTATGTAAAAGTACTGATAAGACAATCGAGTGATTTTGTTAATCGAATGATTAGTAATTTTATCATTTTTAACAATCGAATGACTTATTCGATTATGTTTCTAATTAAATTTCATAATTAAGTTTCTAATTAAATTCCTATTACAGATAGGTATTTATTTAATTAAGAACAATTTCTAATCATTCGATTCCGAAAATCTTTTGATTATTAATTAATTATGTTTTTACTTAAATTATTTTAACATTTCTATTTAAATTAATATTTAATATATTAACATTTAATAATTACCTCCATCAACACTTCACGTTTATTATGGAAGTATTTAAAAACATTTAAAACGACTTCCTTCGTTTGTCCAGACAAAGGCCTCCCTTTTCCTAGTTTCGTAGGTGCTTCCATAATGGTCACCATATTTTTTACGTATTTTCTGGTACAATCTAACGTGCGCTCGCTTCGAAGGTTGGAATCGTACTGAGGACCGCCCCGAATATACGCGGGAAGCGCCGCGGCGTGCCGTTAACCAATCAAACGATGCGATTTTACCAACAAATGTACAAATCTTCATATTACACATATTATTTGTTTATGTGTTAGTATTGGCATCCTTACGTGAAGATAGCTCTACTGAGCGGGTGCATGTGGCGGGAAATGCTGGCGACAGATTCGCTGCGTTCCATGTTTGAATTTCGCTTGTCATCTCCCCAAGAATAAATACATTTTGAATTTGGAATCCATAAAGCAGGACCAAAGAAAGATAAAAAAATGAAATGCATATTTTTTATTGTTTTATTTTTTTATGACTAAGTACGTAAGTAGGTACTTATTTAAAAAAAAATTAAGTCAGTGATTGTTGAGTACCTACACAAATTTTAGGTTGAAATGTAATAATTATTAACAAATTACTACCTCATTATTTTTTACTTTAAAAAATTAAAAAAATAGCAAATGTTGATTACTAAAACAAAGAGGGAAATAATAATAAAAATTACTTAACTCCAAATTTCTGTTACGAAAAGCATATTTTTTGTATAAATAATCAAGATTAGATAATCTCTGGAGCGTATGTAAACATGAGATGATTTAAAATAATTTTAATTCCAGATGATATCTCGACATGATAAAGTCAGAAGGAATTCATAATTAAATGTGGCTTTACAAAAAAAAATAATGAGTTCTCGTATTGTTCTAAAATAATTGTGTTCATTAAAATGTTAATTATACCGAAATTAACTGCGACGCTAATTGTCTATGCTTTCACCGGCGTCTACGATGCTAATCGCGTCCGTAGACCATAAATTTCCCAAATTGAAGTTCGGCGGAAAGACGTTGTTATCGTCGGGGAAACTTGGACGGAATAAAGGGGGGCGTGGTTAACCGGACGGGCCCCGCCCCCCGGCGCGGCGGGGCCCAGCGCGCTCGCTCAGTGCGCAACCAGTCGCCAGACAGACAACCTCATTGCCCACACTCGCCGCCAGTCAAGTGACAGTTTTATTTTTAATTTTACCCATCTTCCGCGTACCTACCACTGCGTTGTGGTTTATTTTTTTATTTGGTACCTACCGGCCGCGGGAAATAATCGAATTATCGAAGGGCAAGAAATTCGGAATTCGAACGTGCGTCGACTGAACTGTCAGTGCGAGTGATTTTTTGTGACATCGATCTGACATTTCGTTTGTTTTTTTTATTTTAAATATCATATATCTATTAATAACATCTGTGCTAACATTAAAACACAACAAACTCATATGGTTATATCAAGACTTTGAATACTGTGAACTGTCAAATTCAAGAATTAAGAAGATTGCTTAATTCAATAAATAAATAAACACATTTAAACAAAAACCAAAAATCTAAGACAAAAGTGCTTTTTTTTTGTCTATGATCTGTATAGAATATCAAAGATAATAACATTTTCAATGTTATTTTATGTGCAAAATTGGTAGCCGACGGAAACCGATTTGCGCATTTGTTACTCACACAAGCAAAAATATAATTAAATAAATAAAAAAACACATTTTTTAGCGCATAAATAATTTCAAATTGATGTGTTGTATATAACACTTAGAAAATAATAATGAAATTACGGAAATAAATAGGCGGAAAAGTGTTTTTGTGAGATTTGACATTTTGGTGTGTTACCATGCTTCTGGGCACGATGCAGGACGACCTAGTGTTGGGGGCCCCCAAGATTAGGGCTACAGACTTCTCGATAGCCGCGATCATGTCTCGAGGGGCGCAGCCCTCAGCCAGGTTCGCGAGGAGACCATCTCCCGGAGCGGACAGCACAGGTAAAATAACATTAAAAAAATTAATAAGAATATTTTATATACAAAACTTAACGAGTACTATAGTGTGTTATCACTACCATTAAATTATAAGGTTCGTTTTCAGATTATATACAAGTATGTATTGTGGCGTACCGAATAGCAGGTCCTATAGGCCAATTTCTGTGGTATCTATACGTTAGGGTGTATGGTAGCTATCCGTGGCTATGCCAGAATGAAGAGCAATTCGGTCATTGAATCTAATCGCCTCGGATTTGAACATTTTAAGTGTCAGTGAGGCAGTGTTCATAAACAATATAGGCACCTACCTATTATCAGTTCTGGAGAGAGTACTGCCTCGCTAACGTCGAATATTTGGAATCCTTCTGAGATATGTTGTTTCTTGTTTCTTATTACTTAAATACAATATGTTATATTGTATGTATGATCAAATCAGTCGCCTAAATGTTGCTATTTTGTTATGTCCTATTTGTGTAAAAAAAAAATATGTGAATATGAATGTGGCCACATTCAATAATTCAATAATATAGATACAAACGAAAAAAAATCATTATTCAAAATATTTTATACATTTTTTGGCTTTTGATTTCGCAGAAATGAAGTTCATCAAAGCAAGAGGGAATGATAGCTAGGTACAAAATCACATTGATAATTAGAAGTGACTATTATATATGCCTTTATTGTAATATTAAGATCATTATGAAGAAAATTATTTGCGATATATGTAGGTACACCTATTTAAAATAGTTTGTTTAAAATTTTGGCCAGGAAAATGACGATTGTAGAGAAGGCCAAATCCCACACCAAGATGTAGCGCCGAGAAGAATATTTTAAATGCAGATTCTATAAATATAAATAAATAAAAATAGTTACCGTATTAGTCCGACTGTAAGGCGAGATTTTCGTTCAAAATCGCGACACGTGATAAGGGTGCCGCCTTATATTCGAGTCACAAACACAGTAGGTAACAATAAATTCACTACTCGCCATTAGGGAATTGGTAACACTGTAGTGAGTGCGTCTAAATGGCGACGTAGTTTACACATAACCACGTGGTAACTTCTGATTGTTTTAATTTGTGTATACTGTGCTGTGATACGTTTTACCTTACTCTAATTCCTAAAAATACATTATGAAATTGAATGATAAGAGTGAAATAAAATCAAATGAATCAAGAAATACGCAGAATACAAGATTATATTATGGTATTGGAAGTGCGTGCTGCAGATTCACCCAACAACTGTGCGGATGCCAGACAATTTAGTATCACGGAAAATAATGTTAGACCTTGGAGTATATAAAAACACGATATGATAATGCATACTCCTCAAAAAGAGCAATACAGAGGCCCAAGGTAGGAGGAAAATAATCGATTGACAGAAAACTATATAAAAAAAATTGTTTCATAATGGTGAGTGAATTTTCTTTTTTTTTAAATTACCTAATATTAAAGATGTTTATTGGCTAATTTTTATTGTATTTGCATATCTCATACGCTGCAAATTTGAAATTATTAATTTATTTTGATAAATATATAAATATGGTGCAATTTCTCAATAAATATGGTGCAATATTATTTACTTCAATATTAAATAATTACACCACATTCGCAGAAGTTTTTATTTAATATGTTTTATTTTAAATTTGAATTACATAATAGCAAAATACATCTTTACATTTGCATACATCAAAGATTCTAGATTCCAAATTAAAATATCTTCTTACCGCCCTTGAAGTGAGCATATCAGGAAATTGGCACTCCATAAATATTATCATCATCAATTCTGGCAGCTATAAAAGTTTCATAGTATGCATACTATTCCTCATACATAAGAAAATTAAATTCATTAAATAATGTACAAATATTTCAAACATTTTGATATCTATAGGTATTTTTGTAAGTGAAGTTTGGAGCTGGCATATTATGATTAAAGTAAGATTAATGCTGTTGAATTTATATCACTGTTAAAATCTGCGGAAAGACGATCATTGGTAAAATACAGAATCAAGAAATAAATAAGGAATGTGAGATAGATTAATGCATTCTTAAAAAAAATCATTAAGATGATTTGGTCAAATGTAGGTCTGCGACGAATAAATGATGGCAAATCAAGAGCCTGAACAGCAAAATAAATTAAGAAATGCTTAGATAACTGAGGAATTACGAAAATAACTTAGGAATGCTGAGAATAACTTAATATAGATGAGAATAAATTACTATAACTGAGAATAACTGAAGAATGCTGAGCCCATATCAAGAGTTGAAAAATCCTGTGTTTGTCTTTTGATTGTATTTAAATAAGTAATTGTCGACCTTCGTGGCACTTACAATAGTTACGACTGCCACACCAAAGCCTCAGGCCAAAGTATGGTTCGATTCCCGGCGATAGCAGTGTGATTGTCATTGTCTTTGGTCTGGTGTAGAATTCACCATGATTTTGGCTACCTATCACACGCCATGAGAATCAATATAATAGCTAAAAACAAAATATGTAGGTACAGTAATTGGGTCCGAACGATATGTGTACCTAATCTGCATGTGCGGTGGGACATGGAGGAAAATATGAGTAAATTGAATGTGGCCTGGGTCCCTCTTAATTTCTTATGTATACTCGTATTTTTTTCTAACTTTCTAATAACGAATGTCTTGCATGGACGAAGGACGTGCCTAGGGATTTAAATAAGCAAAGCCGACGAAAGGTGCACCTATGATAAAACAGTTTCGGGTAAGCGGTGTGAATTTGCTATGTTGTATAAAAAAATATAAGGATGAAATCTGAAAGGAACGTCAGGAAAGAAGCGTGATGGAGGATTGACGATTGATGTTTAGTTAGTCTAAATGTTGTAGTTGTATTGTAACAAAAGATTTTTAAACATTTTACGTAATTCAAAATGGCTAATTTATACTTAAGAAGTGAATCTATGATAAAATTGTAGGAAACAGTTTCTGTATAGAGAGAATCCGGTGCCTCGGCGCTGGAACTGGGCGGATAATGAATGGTTAAGCCCGCCATCGATCTTCAGAAGCCGACATTGTTAATTATTCACCGTGTCAGTGTTGTATTTGCGCCGCTAATCCGCGATAATCCCGCTTCATATTCCTTCAGCCCAAATCCTAAACTGTCTTCTCTCACCGGATCTGTTTTGGGAGGTATGTAGGTACTTTACCAAACAAGGTAGGCTGATCCAAATCTCCAAAGCCAGTGGAATCCCCACTCTATTAGGTATGAAAATATCTGTATGATTTATATTTTAAAAACATGTGCTAATTGTGAATTTTCAGGATTAAAAATACAGTAAATAAATTACATAAAAAAAATACAGTGCATAAATTGCATTAAAATACATTAAAAAAGATACAGGGGCGAAAAGAGAAGGATGGAGTGCCGCATCGGTTAAAGTGTGACAGTCCATTCTTTCTGTCTACCCTTTCGGGGAGACGGCGTGATGGTTAGCTAGTAAGTTAGTTAGTTAGAGAAAATACAGTTATACCTATCCACATTCATAATAATTGGTTTCGTGTATAGTTCACCTATACATGTATATTGTTCTCCCGAAAATGAAGGTATTTTCTAATTATGTCAATTAAAAAAAAAACTGTATACATGTGTTTAAATAATTAATATTTTTAATTGAAATTTCTTGGTAGAAATTCATTTAAAATAATGAAAACAAAAAAAAATTGACACAAAATTTCTTTATTATTATATATAATATAGTGTGCTTCCACTTGTGTTTCCAAATACAAACAAAACAAACACAAGTGGAAGCACACTTAATATACCTATAATAATAAAGACATTTTGTATATATTTTTTTTGTTTTCATTATTTAACATGTGTTTAGATTTTCACAGTTAAAATAAATATATTTGCACGGACATAAATATAAAAACAGTGCTTAGATTCAGGAAAAGAGTGCACTGATTCAGAAGAACATTGCTATAATTAAAAAAATCTGAATTACGTGTTTAAACAGTGCCTTATATAATATTCCATCATATACTATATATATTTTTTCACTTTCTTCAAAACAGTTATTTGTAACACCTTATGATGCCAACATACGTTGGCGGAACAGTTGTTGCGACAATTTAATAGAAATTAAATAAATATATATAAGTCCAAAGAATCGACGTACGTGTATGATTCATTGTATGAATGTGGAGGAAACTAGAGATGTGTGTCAGGATAGAGTAGTGTGGCCGTTCATTGTCTCTGCCGACTCCCGCGGGACAACGCCTTTATGGTTTTGTTATTGTTTGTTTGTTTGTTTGTTATATAATAATAATAGTGTTGCAAATTAAACAGTTGATAACGTTGAAGTATCATAGTGTTTCTGAAAAAAAAGAGGATTATGTGATTTATTAATAATTCTAAAAAGTTTAATTATCAATGGTATTTATACGTCAAAACATCGGAGTCGGAGAATCGACGTGCGTGGATGACACGATGTATAAATGTTGATGAATCAAGATAATATATTGGGAAAGAAAGGTGTGACGGTCCATTCATTCTGCCTACTCCTTCGGAGAATCGGAGTGATGATAAAAAAATACGTCAAATACTTTTAGATGATCCGTTGTTTTGGCGGAAACACATTGATATTTCAACATTATTAACTGTTTAATTGAAAAACTTATAATATCTCAAATGATTTAATTTCTATGAAATTGCCAGGTGTTACAATCAACTCTATTTAACACCTGATGATGCTAACATTTGTTAGCGAAACAGCTGTCTCGACAATTTCATAGAAATTAAAACAATTGTGATATTATAACAGTGTTTCAATCAAATACTTTTAGTAAAAAAGGATATAAATAATTATCATGTTATAATTTATAGGTTTGTGATGTTTCGTCATTGTAGTATTAGTTGTAGGCCTAACAATTTTCTCGTAAATCTCTTGATATCCATATCAAGTTCGCTAATTGAATGTTAAATTCAGAGGTGGAGGAGAGATCTCTCAACCAGCGTTCGGTGTCAATTTACGATATTAAAATCGTCGATTGAAACATTGTGGAACTTTTACGGGTCATTAATAATTCTGTTCGTATTGGCAAGTTGTAAATTGAACGGAAACTTGATACCTCGCCGTGGGGATCGGGGCTTAAAGCTTTCCTACTATTTTTTTACCTGTGTGCTTTTTCGAAAAATTTATTAAAGTAATTTAATATGGGTATGTCAATTTTGTTAGCATATAAATATTAAACCCTACATGTTAATTTCATTCATTTATAATTATCTATTAATGCTATAATAATGTAGTCATTTTTAATATTGTATATAATATTTTAATGTAAATGTGCTATTTGGTACCTACCCATTATATTATATTCAATATATAGGTACTTATTTATGCTAGGATTTTCCGATGGTCAAATGCCAGTTAGCTGACGATAGCAGTGAGCTGTCGAAACCTAAGTACCTACTATTTCATATATTTCAATTACACTTTTTAAATACTATTACCAAGGCTTTAAATTAGACAAAAACAACAACAAACCATCACGCCGTTATCCCGCAGGGGTAGGCAGAGAGAATGGACCGCCACACTACTCTATCCTGACATATCTCTCTAGATTCCTCCACATTCATACAGCGAGTCATACACCCACGTCGATTCTTCCGGCTTCTGACATGATCAACCTTTAAAATTCGATTAATTGGTCATGCCATGTTTTCCTCGGTCTACCTCGACCGTACTCCATTTACATCGCTAACGTATACTTTTTAAATTAGAGGTATTAGAATTTACTGTACAATCTCTGACATGACAAGAAAATCTTTAATTATTATGAAGAAGGAATCGGATCGTTTTCAAGCTTGAACACAAGTCCCCTGGATCAGGAGCCAAGCGTTCCGGTCCCTAGACCACCGACAGTTTTTTTTACAAAAAATAAATTAACTAACTAACCATCACGCCGTCTCCCCAAAGGGGTAGGCAGAAAGAATGGACTGCCATACTTTCCTTTCCTGACATATTTCTCTCGATTCCTCAACATTCATACATCGTGTCATGCACGCGCGACGATTTCTCTAGCTCCTCACGTATCCGACATTAAATATTTGATTTATTTGATCGTGCCCCGTTTTCCTCGATCTTCCTCTATTTCTAGTTCCATTTACATCGTTTACATATACTTTTTTACCATTATTATTTCATTCATTCTTTCCATATGTCCAAACCATCTTAATGATACATTCATTATTTTGTTCATAACATCATCATTCGTACCGTATTCACTTTTTATATTTACCTACAAAACAAAATTACGTTATTGAAAGTTTATAGTCATGCCTTATTATTATTTAATGTTGTTTATAATTTTACTGTTAAAAAATAATTGTAAGTGGGTACCTACTTATAACAAATAACTTAATTTTAAATTTTGAATTTTTGTATCGAATTTTAAATGCGTTTTTTATAAGTCTTTCTTCGTTTAGTTTTTGAAAATTTTGTACACCTGAAGATGGAGGTATCCTCTGAAACATGTCGTGTATTTTAATTTTTTTTTATTAAAAAAGTGGTCTAAACAATGTTTTTTTTAATTCCCAAAGTAGATAATTACGTTAATTTCGCCAATTTGAAAATGACTTTCCATCTTTCGTGATATTTTGCCACTGATTCGTCGCATTATTGGGTGTATCATACTCGTATAGTCAATAATCAGAATGGAAGTCTTGCTCATAAATATATTGAGTAAAAATATAAAAGAAATTTATCCGCAAATTAAATCGCAAAAATATTCTAAATTTTTGACAAAGCTTACCGCAATCCATTATTCTTGGGAACAAATGTTCCTACCCGCTGGCATCTGCCCCCATGGAAATTTTTTCAAACGTTTCATATTTCACGTTGCTCAGGAAAACATAAAATTTCGCCACAGCGGGATAGTACTACCAACAAAAACGTTTTAACCACATATTGTAATGCAAAATGATAAATGTTTTTTTTTGTATTTAGTTATGAATGAGTTTTAGTTAATGACACTGTGCCGGAGCAGCGTAACGCACGTAGTCGGAAGGTTTCCCTACGTTATTCTGAAGACAGGTCTACGCCCGCCGTAAAGCCTTCATCCGGCAGTGGTGGCAGGGGAGAGATATTTATTTTGGGTAACCCCCCGCGCCGCCCCTGGCACGTGGGCCATGACGACAGAAAGGGGTTAGACAGGTCGGGATTAAGGTTTGATACAAGGAGATTTCGTTACGGGATTACTAATTTGCAAATTTGTTAAGACGCAGACTTGCCTGGAAGGTATCTACCTATCTACCCATTGTACTAACATTGCGTATTTCCCAACCTTAAACGTTGGTAGACTATTGATTTCTGATGTGTAAGGAAATTCAATATTTAATTAATATTTAAGTATTTTCCAATTTTTTTTTTCTTTATTTAAAAAAAATATTTTTAACAATTAAAGGCTGGTTGCTTCAAAGGTGTTAAATAATTTTAATATAAAACAAAGAAAAATAGAAAAAAATATTTATTGTGACACGTGTCATGTAGCACGTGGCATGGGCATCTTTAGAGTGAAGTTGGATCTATGATACATTATTCCATAATTTGCACTTTTGCGCACACCTTTTTTTGACTTTTTTGATACTTGACACCTTTTTAATGACCAACTCTCAATTGTTGTATTGTATGAATTGTATTTTGATTTAATGAGTCTCAAATCGATCATTTTCGAAGTTAATTGTTTTTTAACCTCCAACT
Source organism: Lepidostoma basale (assembly GCA_022606425.2). Lineage (NCBI taxonomy): Eukaryota > Metazoa > Arthropoda > Insecta > Trichoptera > Lepidostomatidae > Lepidostoma > Lepidostoma basale. The sequence continues at coordinate 2,002,052 of JAHDVF020000857.1, read as the reverse complement.
GAACTATCGAGGGACATTTTTAGCACGCTAAAATGCTGTAATGCCTCATACAATGCCTCAAAACTAAAATCTTCAACCAGTGCGTCTTGCCAGTCATGATGTACGGAGCCGAGACGTGGACACTGACAAAAGGTCTAGTCTACAGATTCAGGGACGCCCAACGCGCCATGGAAAGAGCCATGCTTGGAATAACATTGAGGGACAGATTTAGAAACGAATTTATTCGACAACAAACCAAGGTGACTGAGGTGGCTCTGCGGATAGGCGGGCTGAAGTGGCGGTGGACTGGCCATATCTATCGGAGAACCGACATCCGATGGGGATGACGGGTTCTGGAGTGGAGACCGCGTACAGGATTCCGTAGAGTTGGACGTCCCGCTGCCCGCTGGACGGACGATCTGAAGAGGATTGCTGGACATGGATGGATGGGAGCGGCAATAGATAGGGGGCGGTGGCGTGCTTTGGGAGAGGCCTACGTTCAGCAGTGGATGACAGACGGCTGATGATGATGATACTATAATAATGACTGAATGGAAATCTAAGTCACAAGTAAGGCCAAGGAAGACATGACATGACCAAATTAATCAATTACTGAAAGGCGGTCATGTTCGAAGTAGGAACAATGGACAAGCGTGCATGTCACGATGAATGAACGTAGAAGAGGCACGAGAGTTATGTCAGAATAGAACAGTGTGGCGGTCCATCCTCTCTGCCTACCCCTTCGAAGAAACGGTATAATAGTTAGTTAGTTGGTTAGTATATATTTAAATCTTTTAAACGCGAATGATTAATGTCGGTTTTTCAAAATGCAGTAACGTGCATCATATCTAATCAATATGATGAAGTAGAATAACTGTTTTCATGATTAACTCATGTAATTATAGTCATAATTACATTTAAGGAAGTAAAAGGTATTTTTGACGTTGATCTATGGCATAGTGCAGTTTTTACGAGATGTAGTACGCCACTGATATTTATTTAATTTTCAGATTATCATTTAACATCTAATATTATTATTTAAAACTTTTTTTTTACTTTGTTATCGCGGCGGTATATAAAGTTGTTTTATTTGAAAATATTGCGAAACTATGTTTAAGAATACAAATGAAAAACTCTATGATGTTTTTCAAAATACGAGAAATACTGACAAGTGTAAATAATTTTGATGTGAAAAAAAAACATGTTTTATTTGTATGTTCGTAGACCGCTCACTGGATGTGCCCTATACTCGTATATTTTTCTCTTGCTTATTCGTACGAGCGTGAGAGCGAGTTACACTCTTTGTAACACAGAAGGTATTAAAATTCGAGCATTTTTTAATCGTCTTCTAATCAACGACGATCGTTGTTTGCATTTCTTGTTTTTTTTTTTTAAATAAAGATATATTATTGTTTACTATTGTAATTAACTAACTAACCATCACGCCGTCTTTCCGAAGGGGTAGACAGAAATAATGGACCGCTACACTGTTATTTCCTTACATTCTCATCTTGTTCCTCAATGTTCATACATCATATTAGGCACGCATGTCGATTTCTCCGGCTCCTCACGTGACGACATATAATATTTGATTTAATTGTTCAGGTCATATTTTACTTGGTCTTCCTCTATTTATTGTTCTGCATATATCGTCAAAATATACATAATATAAATTTTTTTCTTAATTTAATTATTGTCTTGTGTCCAGACCATCATAATGACCATTTCATTAAATTGTTCATAACACCATCATTTGCACCGCATTCACTTCTTACATTTGCATTTGGCACTCTTTCATCGACACGTGGAAGTTTATCACTTGTTTAACTAATTTTAATTATTAATTTTCTTCTTCTCTGGTTTGAATCCTGGGATTGGTTTGCAGCAATTTCCTCTATTATTCTCTTCCATTCTTCCCTGTCTTGTGCGGCTCTTTTGAAATCTGCATATGATGAGCAGCGCACGTCCACCAACAGGTCCTCCAGGTACTCTCGGCGTGGGCGTCCCCTAGAGTTTGTCCCCTCGATCATACCCTCCATTATGGCATGCAAGAGACCTTCTTGACGTATTACATGGCCGATCCATCTTGCACGCCTTTCGGACAAGGTCCTGAGGAGGTGCCTTCCTCCTTCGATTCCTTGAAGAACTTCCTCATTCGTGATGTGGTCTCTCCAGGAAATTCCAAAGAGTCTTCTATAGGACCACATCTCAAAAGCCTCTAGTCTCCGCTTATCCCTTTCGGATAGGCACCATGTCTCGCAGCCGTACATCAAGACACTCCATACATAGGTCTTGATGAGGAGTATTCTCAGTTTTAGGTCTATATTATTTGACTCTATTATACAACTACATACAACTTCCAAAAAATTTGTCAGCCGTGGTGGTCGTTAGAAGGGAGGAATGAGGAATGTTGTTTAACATAAAGCGATCGCTTAAACCAACCAATGACAGGTTATAAGTCCCGTAAGCGCCTCGGCCACCATATTCTGTTCCCAGAAAATAATTTACACCTTCGTTTCCATTGAGATACAATTAATCCTTATAAAATATTAAGTATTTAGTTAAAATGTGGATTGTGCGTTTTCAGTGTAACAAGTGTGATAGGTAACATTTTACATAACTTGAACGAAGTCTTCTTCTTTGATCAGGCGGCGTGTCCCCCGTGTCGAGCGCCTGTGCGGAGGAGGACGCGGACGTGGACGTGGAGCGCTGCTCGGACGGAGAGGGGGATGGGGACGATCTCCCCGCGCCTCGCTCCCCCCGCTCGCCCCACTCCCCCCGCTCGCACCGTTCCTCTCCGCTCTCGGGATCCAGAACGCCCTGTTCAGGTGAGAGAAAAACATAATTCTGTTTGAAGTTACTAGATTATGCAATTTTTTTAGCGGAATCACTTTGATATTTTAACGTTATTAACTATTTAATTGAAAAACCGTTATAATATCACAATTGGTTTAATTTCTATTAAATTGTCGTCACAGCTGTTTCGTTAATCTTTGATTGTAACACCTGATGATGCCAACATTGGTTAGCGAAACAGCTGTCGTGACAATTTCATAGAAATGAAATCAATTGTGATGTTATAACAGTGTTTCAATTAAACAGTAAATTAATTTCTTAGACATCTCTAACTAACTTACTAACTATGTCTCCCCGAAGAGTTAGATAGAAAGAATCTACTGCCTCAGTTTTCCTGACATTTGTACTTCTCTCGATCCTTCAACTTTCATATATCGTGTCATGCACGCACGTCGATTTCTCCGACTCCTCACTTGGCTGACATTAAAATTTTGAATTTTCGATTTTGCCTTGCATTTTACCTTTCTCAAATGTATTCCTTAAGCTATTATATAAATATATTTATAATGCTTTTTGAGAAAATAAACTTGATTTTATTTGAATTTGAATGAAACGCGTTTATCAAATCAAATCAGTTTATGAACTCAAAAGACAAGGAAAATGTTTAAGGCATCTATTGAGTACAGATAAAATATTATAAAAATACAACATAGTACCAGGAACGAATTAGAGATGGTTAGACATTAGGAAGACAAGATAGTTTCTAAAGTCAAGAGTATTTGTCTCCTGAACGTACCTTCACTAATATGAAATACGTCGATCTCTGAGGAGACCGCGTTCAGCAGACTAATTGCTCTTCCCACCGGTGTCACCAGAGGCAGATTGGTTCTGGTGGCCGGTAGGTAAAACAATCTGTGATGTCGCTGTTTATGTACGTTCTTAAATTCGTATTCCGTCTACTATATTTTATTATATTATAACACCAACGTCCTTGACAGATCCTGGCGAACGTTCGTCACCATCTCCTGGCGCCTCCCCCTCACCAGGACCACCGCGCGCTGCGCCCGCCCCTCGCTGCAACTGTGCCGAGCTCCTGCAGGCCGAATGTCGCCTGGAGACCAAGGACCTCTGGGATAAGTTTCACGACCTGGGCACAGAGATGATCATAACCAAAACTGGAAGGTGAGGAACAACATATCTATGTGTCTAAATCCAAACTACTGCCTTTTTTTTGGACTTTCACAACACCTTAATTGTGCATCATTTTCAAGTAATCTGGTAAGATAATTCCAGAAGAATTATAAAAATCTTCATAAATATATGTTTTTTGTATATTCACCATACACGTCGGTGAGCATTCACAAGCGTAAGACAACGCAAAAGCTAAGCGTATTGAGCACTCGACAAGATTTTGGTAGTACCTACGTAGAGGTACTCAGCAATCAAAGTCTTTAGAAAAAATCAAATCGTGTATTGGATTACCGTAAGATTTTCAATAAAAAACAGCTTATCTTATAGTCCTAGAAAAACAATTTTCTTATTTAAAGAATCTGCAGCGTATTTTCATGTTTGAAAATTGAAATTTCATGGTAAATATAATACTTGTATAGTGAAAAAATATGCACAAACCTTTTATAATATAATATCAAAAATATATATAGCATACGAGTATATACTCGTATATTCGTATTTAATGATACATACATAATCGTATCATATTTAAACGTTATTCATGGCGTGTTTTATAAGAGTCTTTTAAAGTTACAATTTGGTCCGAAAATTAAAATGTTTATCCGCGCATTTAGCATATTAGAAAAACGGATTGATGTTTCATAGAAATTTTCACACTTCTTATATAAATTGATGTATGAAAAATATTATATTTTATGTCAAATATACGTAAAATATTTATTTATTTATAATAATATTACGTATTTCATTAAATAATGTGAGGGGTTATATAATATAAAAAAACTAATATTATTTTGTTACCCTGACGAAGCTTCGGTGGGAGCGAAACCGGGCGATTCTAAAAAAGAAATAAAGTGGTGTAAAAACAAATTACAAAAGCGTTTAATTATTTTAAATAATGCCACACCACAAATTAAAAACACTCCGTGAGAATGTATTATTTCATTTTGTTTCCTGTATTATTTAAATCTCTTTTCATCCCAAAAAAAGAGTAATTTACCCCAGATAATGGACGTGTAAGCATTCCAGTTTGTATAATAAATACGTTACGCGATAATAAACAAATCTCCTTGTAATTAATTGTCAATAAGTCCCCCTAGTCAAAACACAATCGGGGCTATAAAAGTGTTTCCCTATCATAATTAGGGCGATATATCAAGACGGTCGTGTGCTCCGTGTCCCGTCAGCGTTCTGTAGCCGTTTAGCAATGGAATGGAGGACCATCCCGTCCACTCGAACAATCAGTGTATCAATTAACCCGCAGCTTCCCCCGAGATTAGAGGGCGATGCGATCGGCGGGAGGGGGCGCTAGCGCGACTGCTAGTTTGGGGGCAGAACGATCCAAAATTCAATATAACACTAGTTGTAACCCGTGAAATATTCACAAAGATTTTCTACCCTTTAAAACTTCGTTCACTCTAATAAGTTTTAACTTTAAACATAAATATTGCGAATATTAATTAGATGCAGCGTTCATATTTAGATTTGAAACACGTCTTAATGCGCCCTTGAGGTGATTACATCACAAAAACGGCGCTTTAATATTTAGCATATTATTATTATTTATGATTATTAAATATTTTTTTCCACACACGCTAAAAAATTCACAAATTACAACACCAAATTGTTCTCTCTTTGTTTTCTATACTACTGTCATACAAAAATATTTAGTACAAAATTTAAAATGATTCAGTAACGTTCTTGGGTAGGCGCATCATGTGCATTTCAAATTTTTCGTATTACTTTCGGAGAGAATCGAAGTATTCCTATCTCGTTCTCTTGTATTCAAAATTCTCGTACTCTTTCTGTTTTTGCCTATTATGCCATGTCATATTATGATTTCACATGTGAAATACCTAGTTTATGTAAAAAAAAAAAATTAATTCTCTGATGTATGTTATGATAACCGTTTTTATTTAAGCTATACCTTGCAGAACTTGTCCTGTGGGGATAGTCCTAAAAATAACAATATCTCTCCTATCCTCTTGCAATTGTGGTGGAAGGTTTGGACAACTTTGTGTCAGTTCTAGGAGCGCTGCGTGTTATAGTTATGATTAGAGACTAGTCTATCGATGCCAGCGAGCCTGGCGAAACCGGTGACGGTCGAAATAAATACCAAAGTGAAATTAATTCTTAAAAAAATATTGTTTTTATTTAAATTGCGATTATATACTCGTATATACATATTTTTTAAGTATCGTAAACTGCACTTACTTTATGGTGTTGCGTCATTAAAAATAATTTAAAGCACTTGTGGGCTTTATTTTTTTTTTACTGAACTAACCGGTTTCGCTCGCGCCGGAGTTTCGTCAGGGTTGTAATCCCTGATGAAGTTGAAAAGCGAAACCGATTGGTTCGATAAAACAATATAAAGTGATGTAAAAATAAAGTGCACTAGTGTTATAATTCTTTTATCTAAATGTATTCTGTGATGCAAAGTGGCGCTACAGCCGGTTAAATCGAATCGGTGGGTAGGGGACATCGCTGGAATCAGGGCCCTCTTTAGGCATTAATCTGATCGCGTTACGCCGCTGCTGGTGGGTGTTCAGCTCTCCGCCGCGGCACAATCTCCGCGTCTAATGGCTCGCAGTATCGCATCAATCTAAATCACTAAATGACTCATTGTTCCCCCTCCCCTCGAGGGACAGGGCCCGGGGACCTCCAGGGGTACACTTGTTTCTCTCCTCTGTTGGGGATTCTTCAACTGTTGCACTTGACGGTGATTTATCGAGCAATTTAGCTATTCCAAATATTAAAAAGTTAATTGAAATTAAACCCTTCGAAATCTAATCACTCAACCCAAATTTAAAATATTCAAATTAAGAACGAAAATTATATTAAAATTTAATTGTATCTCAATAGAGACGAAGACGCAAACTGAATATGGATGATCAAGGTGTTTACAGGACTTATGACCTGTCATTGGTTGGGTTAAGCGCACGCTTTATGTAATTACAACATTCCCCATTCCACATTTGTTATGATCATGCATGACAAATTTTTGGAAGATGTATATATACTTCAAAATCCATACCTATCTTCACGTGTCAGTTTCAATTATCCATCTATGTAGATTTGGCTGCACTTGTGAATACATTCAAGATTAACTTATACAACCGACCCACTAACGCCATCTATGGAGAATGATTTTCAGCATTTAGCAAACTACCTTATTAACACAATGCGAAGGCTGTAGCCCATAAACGCATTGTTTTAGAAGTCGCCAGGAGTATTATTCCATTCTAATTGCTAATTGCTATCTAATTGCGCAATTAGAATGAAAATTATATTATTTTTTCTTGAACAATTATGTAAAACTCCATATTAAATAATTAGAAAGAATGAAAACGTCTGTTTTTTTATAAGTTTTATTATAATTTATGAGAATGACATATTTCGCTTTTCTAAGGCACTATCAAATATCATATTTTAATACTGCCTTAGAAAGGCGAAACATGTCATTCTTATAAATTATAATAAAACTTATAGAAAATAAACGTTTTATTCGTATTAATTAAAAAAAAAGGACCTCTGAAATGGTTTGGAAATATGGAACAAATGGATGAGAGAAGAATTGTTTAAAATTTATATTCAAGCAGTGTGAGTGGAAAGAGAAGCGTGAATGACCAAGGACTGCATGACGTGACCAAATAAATCAAATACTAAAAGCCGGCCACATTCGTAGTTGGAAAAATATACGAGCGTGCATTTTATGATAGATGTAAAGACAATGTAAATAAAGATCGAGAGAAGTATGGCGGTTCATCCTCTCTGTCTTCCCCCCCGGAGAAAAGGCGTGTTCGTAAGCTAGTTAGTTCACATAATAAAATGGAATTTTATCAATGAGATTATCTTCAAATGTACATAATGAAAATAAACAAATTTTGATTAAACATTTATTTATTATTATGTATTTAGTGTGCTTCCACTTGTGTTTATATTCGACCGGTTTCCGCAGCTTGCTGCCATCTTCTGGTCTGAAGATGGCAGCAAGCTGCCGAAACGGGTCGAACTTAAACACAAGTGGAAGCACACTAAATACATATTAATAAAGAAATATTGTATATATTTTTTTTGGTTTTCATTATTTAAAATGAACTTCTACCAATAAATTTCAATTAAAAATATTTATCATCAAGTGTGCATTTGTTTGTAATACCTGATGATGCCAACGTAGGTCGGGGAAAAAGCTGTCACGATAATCTCATAAAAAAAATTGTGATACGTATAATAACCGTGTTTCAAAATTAAAACATTTAATAAAAAAAAAACTAACTAACTAACTAACCATCACGGCATCTCTCCGAAGGGGTAGGCAGAAAGTATGGACTGCCACACTTTTCTTTCCTGACATATTTCTCTCGCTTTCAACATTCATACATCGTGTCAATCACGCGCGTCGATTTCTCTGACTCCTCACATGGCCGACATTCAATATTTGATTTATTTGATCGTGCCACGTTTTCCTCGGTCTTCTTCTATTTCTGGTTCCATTTACATATTTAAATAAAACATTCGTTTACATGAAACATTTAATTGCATATTTAATTTGAATTTTCCGCGTGCGCACAGTTTGAGGATCGTCACAAGAAGTTGTTTTACAAATCGCCTCTATTCCCCGCGGGCCACGAAATCTGTTGTCCCGATAACCTCTCCGAGGATCTGCCCCTGGTCGCGGTCCCTCGGTGCCGCCGTGCAGTGCTGTCGTGGCAAATTATTTATCAAACGATTCGATCATCTGCTGCTAGCCATAACTCACCCCGCGCCGCGTAATTGTGAAGTGTCCACCCCGCTCTACATAAATTACGAACGGCGTCCGAACGTGGCCTATAAAATACTAATCATACGTAGAAACGTAAGACACTCCATCAACAACAGCACAGGAATAGTATGAAAGTGATTATGTATGAAACATAATGAGCTTTATATTTTATCGACGCGATCACACTTCGCATTACGGAGATAAGAAATACTAAGATTATAATAAATTGATTAGCGCTGAAACAAATCATTAGCTTTATATGTGCAATTTAAATTCACGAGATAAAAGTATTATAAATTGATTTTCCTATACTGGTGCATTCATTATATTATAATATGCATTTATAAATTTTGTATACATTATTTATGTTCTCTTAGTTTAGCTATTATTTTATTATTATGCAGTGAAAAATAGATATTTTAGACGAATGTACAGGGTGCGGCAGCATAACTTCCTTTTTTCAAAACTGAATAAAATGTATGAATCCGAATTTTTTTTATTTGTTTTTACAATGTAGGCACATACCGGTAGGTAGTACCATACAGGTAGGTGACGTCCCCCAATCTCCATACACTGAGTGAACCGATTTCTGGCGTTTGTCATGACTCTTGCCAGCATCCTATCAGGCGGGATTTCTGTCACTGGATGGCTGTTTTAAGGGAACACTTCCCAGAACGCCTCAGCTCAATTAGGGCGATTCGGAGTGACCGGCCCACTCTCTCCCGATTTGTCCCCTTGTGATTTTTTTCTATGGGTTTTTTTGATATCCCGTGTTTATGTGAATCGTCCAGGTACCCAAAAAGATTTGAAGATCAACATCCAGGAAGAAATTGTCAAGATAACGCCTGATATGCTGGCAAGAGTTATGACAAACGCCAGAAACTCAGTGTATGGAGAATGGGAGACGTCACCTACCTGATTTGACCTTCAAAAACTAAGTAAAACAAAACTTTGGATATGTGCCTACATTATAAGAAAAAAAAATCGGATTCATACAATGGGTTTTATTAAGTTTTGAAAAAAGGAAGTTATGCTGACGCACCTTTATTTCTCGTAAATGTTTAGTTTCATTTCACATATTCATATTTGAACACATTTCAAAGTTGGTAGAGAACTGTCAAAGCCCATTGGAACTAGAATAACAAGTAGAATTGAGCTATGTGTTCATAATAAATATTCATTTGCATACGAATAACTAAAAAAATAAACAACGTATTTTGGGTGGTTCTCATCTTTCTTCGGTGTACAGACTTAAATTTATCAGTTACGATTTTTGTGATTTCAAGTATCGTGAAAATGCAATATTTTAAAAAGTTATTCAAATGTGAATCCACAGCATAAATAAAAAGGCTAAGATATTGTAGATATTATGGGTTAAGATATTATAGGAAGACATTTATTTTTAATTATATTATAATTTTTACAATGAACATCCACCAAGAAATTTCGACGGAAATTAATATATGATATTAGGTTAACCATAAACAATGAATGAAATTATGATCACGTACCCATACGTCTCATCACGGATAGTATAATTTATCATCAGAACCGCTTATTAAAATAATGTTTCACATAGCCGTTATATTCGTTCCACGCGATATAGGCATCGAGTGTTCATGTCACCACGAATGCATTGCTAAAATCAATATAACAATGCACCATACTTTATTTTCTAAAATAATAGGAAAAATTGCGTTTCGCTAGAGCATTTCTACAAATTGTTCTTCTTCTTCTTCTTCTTCCTTGTTGTAGACCTATGTGGTCTGTTCTCCAGAGTGTTGCTCCTCCTGTGAGGTAGATTCCCAGTTTCCATCTTTTAGTAGCTCTTCTACGAGGAGGAGTCCCATGAGGCTGATTATGCAATGCAATATAGGGGAGTCTGGTGGTGTCCATTCTTTGAACATGACCGTACCAGTCCATTTTTCGCTGCCTGCTCCATCTTATAATATCCTCAACCTCACATATTTATCTTATTCTGGAGTTCCTCACGCGATATCTCAGTGTCTTGCCTGCTACAAATTGTTTTAAAACAGAATTATAAAAAATGGTTATTGTTTAAATAAAATAATGAATCTATCCATTCAGTATCTTAAACATTTCATTTTAAAAGACACATATTTAAATTTCTTCCCGCAGATCAGCTCCTCCCACCAGGTCTTTGCCTAGGTACTGACGGTCCTGACCTGTTTTATGAGTTGATTTTCTATTACCGGGTTACATGTTTTGGGTGTTTTGGAAAAGGCCATAGGTACATTTAGTTTTTTCCATAGAGGGTTTTTTTCACAGGAGGAGCAACACTCTGGAGAACAGACCACAAGAAAGAAGAAGAAGAAGAAGATGAAGAATATTTTAATTTCATTTAAAATAACACATATCTTTAATTTCTTTAAAAAAATACTAACACTATTGATTTATTATGCAATTATTATATAATTTCCAATATGAACAGAAAATAGCATATTATATTAAACTCATTATATCAAACGGAAACTGATCGCGTCCAGGTTTAAACCCAAGTCCCCTGGATCAGGAGCCGAGCATTATATCCATTAGACTACCACTCCTGTTCATTTCTTCGGTGGTAAAATAACTTGAACTTATGTTGTAGTAATGATGACCGGTTTTGGAAAATAAGCGTTATATTTATCAAGTGATATAAAAGTGTGCCAGTCACTGATTTCAATGCATCAAAAATTGAACGTTCCTGTTCTGGCAACATTGATGGAATAGTTTGTAGAAAGCTACACGTCGCGGTGTATATTATGCCCTTCTCATAGAGGCTTCCCATGACAGCTATTGTGCACTAGGACGGGCCATACGTTTCCACGTTTGACATTTTTACTAGTTAGTTCAACACCTGAGAGCCGCTCGTATAAATCCCAACCGATTTTTATAGCCGGGCTGAATATAAAATATATGGTTGGCTAGATAAGATTTAATAAATCAGGGTGCGCCTTAAATTATCTTAAATGTTGTTTTGTCATACACGATTTCTATCGCCCTGGGGAGCTGATCGTCCGCGACAAGCCTTATATCACGCGCGATCGCTCGGATGGTGAAATGCCCCGACGCTCGGTTTACATAATAAATAAACACGTACGTCACTGCGGTCTGTTATTTCGTTAACGCAAAAACTCAGAAAACATTTCAATACGTCTGAAAAATATACGTTCTCGACTTTATAAGGACTTACCATTCCGATACAACATGTTTACAAATGAAAACGTCTGTTTTCTAGAAGCTTTATTATATTTTATTCGAATGACATGTTTCGCCTGTCTAAGGATTTATCAAATGCATCAATCGTATTAATTATTTAATATTGAGTAATCTTTGTTCAAGAAACAATGTTTATAACTCTATCAAAACGAACGTACTAGCTAACTATCACGCCGTATTTACGAAGGGGCAGGCATACATAATGGATCACTGCACTGCTATTTCCTGACACACTTCTCACGATTCCTCAACATTCATACATCGTGTCATGCACGCACGCCGATTTTTCCGACTCCTCACGTGGTTAACGTTCTTCTTCTGAATTATCATCATTTTCATTATATTGACAAATATGTTAATTTTTTATACGTAACATTCTGTGGATAATAATAAGAACGTAGACTGTATGAACACATGGAAAATATTTATTTGGTCCTATTTAGGGTTAATAAATAGTTATCAATTTTGCTCACATTGGGGATTAAAACAGCGTCGTCTGCATGTAGCAAACAGCCGATGAACATATCGTTCATTTTCACACCCGTCTTTCGATGTACAAATTTTAAAGGTGTTTTTCTATTTGATCAAATGTGAACAATACAATGAGATGGCGAATATAGAAAAAAAATCTTTAAAATATCTTATTCGGGTGATGGTCTAGGGGATAGAACGCTTGGCTCCTGATCCAGGGAACTTCTTCATAATAATGAGCTTTTTTCTGCTCACATTGAAGATTGTAAAATAAATTCTAATATCATTGATGTAAACCTTTGATATTAGTCTTTTTAAAAAAATAGGAAAAAAAACGTTTTTTTTATTCATTAGCTACTTACACTTGTAGTTAAATAATAAACGCCCACGCGCCGTAAACGAATGCTTACATTGTAAGAATAAAACCTACAAATTATGTAATTAGATCCCGGGTAATAAAAAGCAGTTTACAACTTTCGTCGTTATTAAAAAAATATTCTCGTTACCAACAAAAGCGATAAAGTTGTCCCTCACCTTGATTTAGATCCTCGCTTTTATTGTCCCCGGGACACCTGTTCATAATAAAAACCGAATCTCCTTTGTCACTTGCTCTCCAAAGCTCGCTGAAGTCAATAAAATACACTTTTTAGAATATTAATAACAAGGACTGCCATCGGGTTATGTTAAATATTTTCATCGTTGACCATTATTCCCCCCGGGCCGCCTTTCAAATTGTTTATAACAGTGACAAAATTCATAACATTCATCCCTTATGTAAAATATGCCTACATATTTTTTTTACAATTTTAATGGACATTCTTAATATTTACATAAACACATTTATTTCTGAATTCATAATTTGTTTCACTTTAACACATTTGAATATATTTTAAGTTAGTTAATCCTGGGGGTGTTTTAAAGGGCGGAACGCTATATCACTGATCCAGAAGACTTCGGTTCGATCCTGAACATAACTTGTTTTATTTTATTTATAGTATTAGCTTATCGCTTTGCATTCCTTTATTTTATTAATATTTCGCATTCATTTTCATTAATTTCTTTTAAACAATGAAAAATATATCAATTTAGTTTTATTTCTAGTATTTTTTATCTTTTTTAATCAACTGAATTACAAATTATATATTTTTATATTAAGTAGATCTAGACGACATTCTATCAACAATATTGATAATATTAACATTTAAAAAAATATAATATCATACTTTCTGAAATATTCATTGTTTCTTGAACAATAATGTAAAATTAAATATTATATATTTTATGTTAATAAAGTTTTCTAGAAGTTTTATTATATTTTATAAGAGTTGCGTATGTCGCTTTACTAGGGCATTCAATAATATTCTAGTAGGGTGAAACATGTCATTTCCATTATATTATTATTAAACTACTAGAAAACGGGTGTTTATATCGACATTAGATACTTAAAAGTAGTTCAGATTTAATACAACTTGGCAATTAACTTTTAATGTTATTTCTTATATAGGGTACATGTATTAAAATATGTGTTTAATATGTATTTTTTTAAATGAGCTTTAAGTACGTAATTTGTTGTATTTTTTTAAATGTATATATAAATAATAAAAATAAATTGTGATATGAAACGAAAATTAAAAACAATTACGGAAATGAAGATGAAATTAAAAAATTATTCGTTTCATCTCAGTTACACTCATGCACAGACCCTTCACGCCAGGGCTTGACAGGTCAGCCTGGAGTCGTTTGTGTAGTAGAATTTGTAAATACATGTATACACAGAAATGACACACGTGTATTGGTGAAGTATCCAAAAGGGGCTAGTGGCCACTCTCTCCGGCATGAAAGACCAGTTCGTATTGTATGAGGGCCTTCATACAAATCTGTTGCCGTGAAAATACACCTCTATTGTTGAATCAAAATACATAATCATTGTGCCGATATTGACTGGCTGACAAGGTAGGAATTCCGTCGCTTTAAAATTAATTTGTTGCAAAATTTTAATACGTTTCGAACGAGACATAAAATTATTTAATATTGAGGAAAACATAAGTTTCCTTGATGATTTGTGATATTTTACGAGAGTGAAGACGTGTTTCGCCTTACTGGGGCAATATTGAATGTACATAATACGTAAAAAATGTACTTTTAACTTTATTATATCTTTCAGAATACGTTTGATTTACAAAACATGTCATTCCCATAAAATATAATAAAAATTCTAGAAAACAGACGTTTTTATTGGTATTAATTATTTAATATAGAGTTTTACATCTCTGTTTAAGAAAAAATAAAGCAGCTGATAAGCTTATATATTTTGAAAATACGATACAAGTCATTCTGTCGACATATTGTAGGTATCATAAAATTTCTAGAAAACGTACGTTGTCCTTAAAGTTTCGGGTTTTTAATAATGTTTTAATATTTTTAATAATACGCAAATTTATGTTTGCAAGACAGAGTATGAATTAATCTAAATAGCAAATAATATTCACCAATTGTTTAATTTAGTAACTCGTAATATTTCTGCTATATGATTATGCGTAAAAAAATGTATTCGGATTGAAAACACAAAGTGTTATATGTCATATAAAATATATAATTACAATCGTTGTTAATTAATAGTATAAAATTTATATATAATTACAATCGCTGTTAATTTTAAATTGTATGACGGACATGTTTCGTATAGCACATTCTGAATCCGGTTCTGTTGAAAATGGCACACTGCCCAGTAAATGCTGCTGTCAGCGAGGTGGCATAAAGGAGGCATAATGAGGTGGCTGAACAGGACCGTACTCAAACAACTTTACGAATATAAGCCCTTTAAAATGACTTAAAGTATGTTTTAATAATGACCGATTTTTCAGTATAACGTGAAAATGTAATAATAAAAATACATGTTTGCGAAAAGTAAATAATGCTCGATTAGAGTATAGAGATATAGCTAACTAACTAACGCCGTCTCCGCGAAGTGGTATGCAGAAAGAATGGACTGCCACACTTTTCTTTCTTGTCATACTTTTCTCGATTCCTCAACATTCATACATCGTGTCATGCACGCACGTCGATTTCTCCGCCTCCTTACGTGGTTGACATTCAGTATTCGATTTATTTGATCAAACCACGTTTTCCTCGGTCTTCCTCAATTTTTAGTTCCACTTACATGGTTAACATATAATTTTTGCTATTCTTTAATCATTCATTCATTCCGAGATATAAATATAATTAAAACTGATGTGTGTACGCATATGCGTATGTTTATATGGTGTGTATGTGTGTATTTTTAGCATGTGCATGTGCGCATTGTATTTGTGTATGTGTGTTTATGTATGTGTGTGTGTGTGTGTGTGTGTGTGTGTGCAGGTATGTCATGCATGCACGTCGATTTCTCCGCCTCCTCACGTGGCCGACATTCAATATTCGATTTATTTGATCGTGCCACGTTTTCCTTGGTTTTCCTCTTTTTCTAGTTCCACTTACATCATTAACATATCGACGGTCCCGAAGAACAATGTCGGATGTGTAAATTTATAGTTTTAAGGGACAGCTGTTTGAAATTTCGTTCCAGCATTTAATTTTTTTTTTGGTCAAATAATTTTTTCCACAAATATGTATCAGTACGAAATTTCAAAACAATACTATTATTCTTTATCAAAAAAAAATAATAATTAAATGCTGGAACGAAATTTCAAACAGCTCTACATCAAAACTATAAATTTGCACATCCCACATTGTTCTTCGGAACCGTTGATATACTTTTTTCTATTGTTTATTCATTCTTTCAGAGATAAAAATATAAATAAAACTGATGTGAGTATGCATATGTATATATGTATATGCGTGTATGTTTATGTGTACGTGTGTGCATGTGTATTTGTGTGTATGTGTATGGGTGTGTGTGCGTGTGTGTATGTGTGTGTGTGTTACAAACTCAAAAATATGATTACATCCGACAACCTAAAGTTTTTTTTTATGATATTTTATTATAAACCGTTGTTGAATTAAAATAATTTATCTTGAAATGCGTGACGCTGTTGACACGTTAACAACAATTGAATACAATCTACTAATATACCGATACGTAACAAGTATTGTTGGAGGCTGTGAATATCCTTCATAATGCTGTGGGCAACGCCATTGTTGCCCCCCAACAATGTATCCAACGAGGTACCAAATGGCCGGCCGCGTGAAAAAACTAACAGGCTGAAATCACACGTTAAATTAGCCACCGAGTAATAAATTACATCACCGCTCTAGCGCAACTTTATTGCGTGTGTATAAATGATTTCAACCTTTTTGCTTATTATTTTTTTTGTTCGTTTTCATTGTGCGGTTCGAGACGAAAATTATAAATGTTTTCAAGAAGCCATTTTCATCTTTGACTAGACAGGCTGTCAATTATATATAATGCGAATATAAATATTAACAATTTATTGTTCAATCAATGTGCTGGAGATATTTATACCTTCAACAGCTGACGTTTTGTTCGTATTTGCTAATTTACACACTATTATAAGAACAATCACCTTTTTGTATAACTGGGGCGCGAGAACGACTGATAGAAGATTTTTCTCAGAGAATTTCTTATATTTTGCTACTTGCTGTGAAATAATGGAGAAGCGTTGAATGTTTTCAGAGTCATCGCTGTTTAAAATAATAATTAAGTATTCTTATGAATTCTTCTTCTTCTTCTTTTAATAGATCTGACGATCTGTGACACAGAATTCACATCTCGTCGGATGATGAGATCCAGCTATCTCTCCATCTCTTAGGCGGTCTTTCAGGTGGGCGGTGTCCGGAGGGGATTCCATAAGCGGCTGTATATGCAAGTCTGTCACCATCCATTCTGGCTACATGGTCCTTCCAGTATCTTCTTCTGGATCTACTCCACTGAACGATATCCTCTATTTCGCAAGTTTTTCTTATGTCTACGTTGCGGACACGATCTCAGAGGGTTTTTCCAGTAATTGATCTTAGGACCTTTATCTCCGATGTTCTTAGTAGTCCCTTGGTTCACACAGTGTCAGCCCGCATCTCTACAGCGTACGCCATGATAATCTTATGAAGTAAACTGGATAAAGCGTGCATGTTACGATGTACAAATGTGGAGGATGTCAGGATAGAGCAGTATATCGGTCCATCCTCTCTGCCTACCCCTCCCTGGAAACGACGTGATGGTTAATTAGTTAGTTAGTACAAATTTCGGAGATCGAGCATTTGCGGTAGCCGGTCCATCAGCTTGGAACAACCTTCCTTCACACCTCAGATGCATAAATGATCCGACTGACTTCAGATCTAAGCTGAAAACCCGTATTTTGCATATTTCATACCCAAATTAAAACTTGCATATTTTGTTATATTTTACTTTCTAATCAGCATATTATTATTATTATTTTTAGTTGGGTTAAACTGGAATATTTTCAAAACAGAGTATGAGAGTTGCATGTTTCGACTTACTAGTACAATATCAAAAGTCACTTCATCACCGAACTCACAGAAAATAAAAATCAATTTTCAATATACTCGTATAAATACAAGAGTATTAAAAATAAGTGAATTTTTCTAGGAGCTCAGATATTTCACTTCTACCGAGTGAGAGTTTCACGCATATTTTTTTTATTTGTTGTATTCAAATAAATATTTTTACTCACAGCTCAAATATCAGATTATTTACAGATTTGCACATATAGATACTATCAAAGGTATTTATAATTCAGCGTGATGGTAATAAACCCACGTCGTCGGTTTGTGTCGGACACGCGAGGAGTCGGAGAAATCGACGTGCGTGCATGACAAGATGTATGAATGTAGAGGAAGCGAGAGAAGTATGTCAGGACAGAACAGTGTGGCGTTCCATTCTTTCTGCCTACCCCTCCGGGGTAGGTTAGTTAGTTAGTTAGTGTTCATGAGAAACATGCCATTCGCATAAAATATAATAAAACTTCTAGAAAACAGACGTTTTCATTCGTATTAATTATGTAATATGGAGTTTTACATCATTGTTCAAGAAACAATAAATAAATTTAATTCAATTTATTGAAAAATTCGTTAGAATATTAAAATTTTTGCGAATACACTACCAAGGGTATTAATAATGCACTGGTATTAATAATGCAGCACGATAATAATTCAAATACTAAATGAAAAGAGCTCCTAAAATGGTTAACAAAATCGTTAATATCGCCGTTCACCCGGTTAGCCATACAATATAGTATATTCTTCGTGAGCTTAAATCATGCTTACTCAGAGCCGACGTGAATGCGGATAGCGTTTTATTAGGAGCTCCATTGAGCGGGGCGCTCGTACGGTAGCCGGAGTTCTCGCTGACCGTGGAATCGTTTTATTCTCCCGTTTCAATAGAATCAGTTGTTGACTTTGGAATTGAAAGTCCACACAGGCGCAGGTGACACAATATTTTCGTCGGCAGTTAATCAAGGACTGATCTTTTATAATAATTTTTATATAAAAAAATATTGTGCTGCGAACAAAAACGCGCTTAACCCTTTGCACTCATAAATTATAATTGTTTTCTTATTATTCTTCTTCTTCCTCAGCCTATTCCCGTCCACTCCTGGACAAAGGCTTCCTCCATTCGCTTCCATGTCACTTTGTTCTGTGCAGACTGCATCCAGGTTATTCCAACTTCCGTTCAGATCATTCTTCTACCGTAGTTGCGGTTGCCTTGCACTTTTCTTTGCCGTCCATGGTTTCCAAGTCAGCAGTCTTCTTGTCTATTTTTCATCTGAGCTTCTGGCTACGTGACCTGCCCATTGCCATTTTAGAGTCGCCACCCGGTGGATGATGTCAGTCACCGTTGTTTTTTCTCTCACTGACTCTATCTCTTAGGCTTATTCCTAACATGGCTCTTTCCATGGCTCTTTGGATCACTCGTAGTTTCTCGGCACTTTGTTTGGACAATGTTACAGTTTCGAGACCATAAATACCAATTAGACATAAATAATATTAGGATAAAACAATGTTTTTTAAGAACTACGTCTTTATTTCGACAGCGACCGGTTTCGCCAGGCCAGAAGAGTCTGTCGATGCCAGCGAACTGGCGAAATAGGTGGCTCTGGAAAACAACTAAAGGAATAGAAGTTCTTAAAACTTAATTTAATTTAATTTTTATTTATGTTTAATATCTTAACCCTTAGAACTCCAATGACGAGTGTGACTTGTCCTAATATTTCTTACACTAACATCGATTTAGACTAAAAAAATATATAGAACGCAATGTTTTAAATTAAATGCTAATTATAGTTATAACACACTCTACACCTTTCAAATGAGGGTTTTATTCTACAGTCTTCATTTTCTTTATTTCGACAACGACCGGTTTCCCCGGAATCGTTGGCATCGACAGACTGGTCAACAAAAATCAAACGATTTCGCATAAATGATAAAAGTAAATTTTAATGTGGAGTATAATACAAATTGCTCGAAGGGGAGGGAATATATTAACAATTGTAATGCGCTTTACGTGTTCTCGTGCATTATAGCATATTAGTTGTGCATAATTTAAATCGATTCGTCTCTAGTTGTTGCGTATAATGAGCCAAGATGTTGGTTGTTGTACTGTAGAGGTATAATTTGAGATAGTAAATTTAGCATTCCCGCAACTGATGCAGGGCTGCGTATGCGCCTGCAGCGGGCCCTGCCCCTCGCGGAATGGTTGACAACGCCTGGCGACGGTTGAGCGCGTCACGCGAACCGCTCATCAGTAGCCCTGAACCGCGCCTACCGCCATGCAGCTGGGCAGGGTTGACAATAAATAAAATTACCTACAATTCGTAATTTAAATAAAAATCTAATATCGAACGGCTTCGAGCTTTTTCCAAAATACAATACTTTTATTTAAAACTGCTTCTTCTTATACTGATTGGGGGCCGCTAGTGCCGTTTTGTTCAGAGTTAGCTGCCTCTTGCGATGTGGACTCCCAACTGTCTTTCCAATTCATTGATTAAAACTACAGAGTAAAATTCAAATTGTACCGATATATAAAGTTTTTAACTATACTTATTAAAGTCAAACCGAGTGCTGTGTCTCCGGCAGGGTAGGCAGAGAAGGTTCACTATTCGATAGTTCTATCTTCTGCTTTCTTTACTTTCACACAATGTTTCTGAGCGCTAATAATTGTTTCGACTCTGAACGTTTATTTATTTATTGTCGATATACAAACAAAGCATCTAATGTACAGTTGTGATAAATAATAAATAAAAATATTACATATTAAAATAGATTAGGTGTTCACATCTAACTGAGGCAGTTAGATGTGCACACTGAAACAGTTCAACTGTCTTGTATATAACATTACCTCTTTTTAGTATTTGATTTATTTGGTACTGCCATATTTTTTCGGACCACGTTGACTTTGGTTTTCATTTGTTATAATTTATTTAAAAATAATAATTAATATATTAATTTATTCGCTTTGAATCGAGTACATAAATGATTTGGGATCGTTTTTCATGATGGATTGCTTATTTTACAAAATAAAAAAGATCTAAAAAATGTATGTATAATAGTAGATTTTTTGTGAGGAGTAGGAGAAATCGACGTGTGTTTTGAAAATTTATTCTATGCAACACTCTTGATTCTCGTACCTACCCTCCTATGCCATCTGCGCTCTGGTGATATTATTCACTTATTGTAATTACCTCGACTCCGTTACCAACATTATTGTCGTACAATAGTTAGTTCAATAAAATTGATGTATGTACATAATAACTAGGATGAAAAAACTTTATATGTTTAAATCTAACATTACTATGATCTTCTTCTCTCTGTGTCCCGTCAGGTCTCCCTAACGTTGACTATCGCCAAGTGATAACCTGGGGAAAAATATCCAGAGTGGTATCCCCTTGCCTTCTCTGGAGGATTTTCTGTCGGGGTTACCTTCCCTTAGCTGGGTGTATCCAGTTTTATGGCGCTGGAAGCTCGCCATTCGTCCTCTCTCTATCTGCTATGGCACTAAGTAATATGTGCCACATTGCCGGGGGTTAACTTTTTTTTAATCCTCACCGAAACAAGGGCTATTAAATAGCAATGTTAAAGTTAAAATTTCAGTGACGTTACGATATTTTTAATGCAGTTTTTTTTTTTGTCTTTTTAGTGAAGCTTTTTATCAATATGTTGTTGGGTGATTCAACGTTCAACCCTGCCGTTGGACTTTACAGCCGAGATCCGACATTTAATTCGTCGGTGGGAACACGCCGTGTCTGACGAGGTGTTACTTCTTTATTGGTTTTGTTTTTCTTTTTACGTTTATAAGTCGGCAGTAATTACCTCTGGGCATGCACTGTGCCGGCGGGCTCGCACGCGGGGCGCGATTCGCCACCGCTGACACAGTGCGACCGGCAGAATTCACCCGATCCCGGGCCAAATGCGAGTATTTTATAATGATTTTAATGAAACGCTTAAGATTTTTGGTCGAGTTTATTATGAGTGTCGGCTCATCGCGCTTTGCTCGAGTCACACCGAACTCCCTTCGTGACAGGTACTTGGAAGTTATACGTGTCACATGGAGTCGTTTTTATTATATTTAATGTAAATATAATTGTATTTCCCAGTACCATTTTAAACATCTGCATTCGATATAACGCAAGGAGAGATTCGTTATTTATTGATCATTTACCAAGTACATGTTAATGCCTCCCAACTGGGGTAACTCGTTCTTGGAAGACATTTTTCACATAATCTCAATATTTAAATTATTATAAAAATTTAGGGAACAATTTATGAACAAGGGGAATAAAAAATATCTTAAAATGTAATAATTTGAAATTAATTGTTTTATAGAATATATTATAACATTCAATAACATTATTTCAAGTTAATCTGATAAAGTTATTTTTTTAATCATCACCGAGAAGAAAACAGAAAATATCAATGAAAATAATAAACAAAAAAAAAGAAATATCAACATAAAGAAAATAAAAAATAATAATAAAACGAAAGTAAGTCAACTCTCACGTGACAATAGAACTTTGTCGGTGCGGTCGTATGGCACATGTGAGGTGACATGGTGAATCATGATGAATTTTGTTGTCTGTGGAATCTGCGCGTAATTACTTTGTCATTTGAATATTACCAATGTCACGATTAATATACACAGTTCCTTTTTAAAATAAAAATATATAGAATAACATATAAAAAATATCCTAAATCTAGCGTCTGATAAGGGTTAATACCTAGTGATAGGCTTCACGTTCAGTATGTGGTCAACATCTAAATTGTATAAACCGGTCATTTTGACCCGTCGCTGTATCTAGTCATAAGCAACGTAAACCATTTGTCTTATTTCTCTTTTTCTTTTTTATATACTTTGTATATACAACACTAATATTCTTCTTCGATGGCCCTACAGCCCATATCGAGCCTTAGCCTCCAGTATTCTTCGCCTCCAACTCCTCCTATCCTCCGCTTCGACCCTCCACTCTGACACTCGTAACAATCTTGCCCCATCTCTCCCAACTTCATCCTCCCGTCGCAGCCTTGGTCGTCCAATTTGTCTCCTACCCCCTGGGTGCCACTCCAGCAATCTTTTTATACTTATATGAAAACAACACTTATATTAAAAAAATCAAATTACATGGACATGTTTCGGACAATTAGTTCGAAAAATGTAAACAATTTTACAATATTTTTAAAAATCATGTAAACAATTTTATAATATTTAAAAAAATGTATATTTATATAGTATGTATCACTGAAGAAGGACTGTTTGTCCGAGACATGTCTATGTAATTTTTTTTTAATATAAGTGTTGTATATACAAAGTATATAAAAAAGAAAAAGAGAAGTAAACCATCTTAACAACACAAAGTATGGCGTATATAGAAGACACATTTGTCTTATATTTATTTAAAATATAAAAATATCTGCCTTCATAGAATACATAGGCAATACAAAGAGAAAACTTCGGACATTCGTGAATCGTGCATCGTGTTGCAGCGTTATTTTTTTGTTTCAATGAACAGCCGTAATCTGCCATTATCGTGGAAACTCTGATTTTATTACTTCGGTTATAATTAACCATTCGTTTTAGCGCATTCGTTGCGATATTCTGCATTAGCGCGGGCACTTTGCATGAATTAGAGGCGTGGCTTTCATTCCACGTTCATGTTTACATGGACTTCGTCAACTCGATTATTGTTACCAGACATGGACGTATCGAGCGCGTTAATTGCTAACATTTTTTTTCTAAACCCACGTGATCGTACTGCATTTCATGTGTGAATCGCGTTGTTTTTATATTAAATTTATTGTTTTTATTATTAAAATTATGAAAAAACATTTTTTAAATAAAATTTACAATTTGTCAGTTTGTTTCCTTCAACCGGTTTCTTTAAGTATCTCACTTAAATGTTTTTTATTGTTTTCTCATGTCATGTTTTATTTTTATAGTCCATTGTTTTGGCCGAAACAATATGATACTTCAACATTATTACTGTTAAAATTTATAACACTGTTATAATATCACAATTTATTTTTATTCACTGAGAGTGTCGCGACAGCTAGTATACCTAGTAGCTAGCGAGTATTTAATTGTGTTAAAGCTGCCAAACGTCATTAGATCGTCTTAACATTAATATTGTTAATTTAAATTTCTTGTGAGAAATTCATTGTTAATAATAGAAATAAAATTACTGTAAAAATTTATAAAACTGTTTTAATATCACAATTTATTTTTATTCACCGAGAGTGTCGCGATGTTGGCATCTTCAGGTGTTACAATAAACTCGTTTATTATACAGTTTATTGTAACACTTGATGATGCCAACATCGGTTGGCGAAATAGTTGTCGCGACACTCGTAAATAAAAATAAATTGTGATATATAACACTGTTTTAAATTTTAACAGTAATAATGTTGAAGTATCATAGTGTTTCGGCCAAAACAATGGACTATTTAAAACGTTTATCTTTAACTAGTTCATAAAACGAAGCTACAGCGCCCTTGAGTAGGCTGACTTTTCGTGCACATATCGAGAGGATTTGTGACATTGCACTGAGGATATTGGGCTTCATCATTCGGACCGGAAGAGTTTCAGAAATCCCAATACGCTTAGAGTCCTATACAACGCGTTGGTTCGAAGCTGACACGAAAGTGGTTCTGTGATATGGAGTCCTCACGAGGCGAGATATTCCGTTATGCTGGAGAGAATTCAGATAAAAAATTCTAAGGTATCTCTACATGAGTAGTTATCCGTGGCTCTATCCCACGGCATTTCTTTTAGGAATGCTCGGAACCAATTCTTTACAGCTTCGAAGAGATGGGCATCTCATAACCCATTTCTTTAAATTAATCAGGGGATATTTCGAGAACTCGGCCGTGCTAGAAGGTGTTGGTCTTTTTGTCCCTGATAGATTTCTCCAGCGACAGCACAGATTGTTTTACCAACCGGCCAACAGAATCAATCTGGCTCTGGTGACACCGGTGAGAAGAGCAATTAGTCTGCTAAACGTGGTCTCTTCGGAGATCGACGTCTTTTATATTAGTGAAGATACGTTCAGGGGACAAATACTCTTGACTTTAGAAAGTGTCTTGTCTTCCTAATGTCGAACCACCTCTAATGCATTCCTGGTAATATGTTGTATTTTTAAACATTTTCCAGTCAATAAACTGATTTGATTTGATTTGATTAATTCATAAATATGGTGCTCTTTAAATCATCCAATTTATTATATTAAAAAATGCATTTGACCGATCGGACTGATAGAAAATAGAGTATTCATAACGCATTCGTAGTGCGCGGGGTTTTTTTCACGTTCGTGTCATATTTCGCGAAGTTTTTCGTGTCAAAATGGAAGCCAGTGTCGCCTAATTGCGCGCTACCGCACCGAGGGCGCAACATGTCGTATGATCGGAACCCGTTTTATTGCCGGCCCGTTAAAATTAGTGAATAATAAAACACAATAAATATAAGCCCTGCACCGGGGCACGGACGACGTGAGCAAATTATGCGCTTCCCGATATCGATTACTTTTATGGCTCTATTAGGATAATTGACGCATTTCAAGCTGCGAATAATTGCTGTGCTCTTTCGCGGGGAAAATGTCGAAGTTGTCGAAATGCGAAAACGAAGCGTGTAATTATTGTAAAGTTTTATTTTTGATTAAATGTGGAAACAAAATGATAACATTTTGAATTATCTGAATAACAAGTAAATAGGAAAAGAATATCGCAAGAAAAAAGTATGTAGGCATTATAGACTTAAGTGGGGTAAGACATTATAATTCTTTCAACAATATAGACCGTAATTTGCTATAGCTGTTTCTTTGAACTCAATTTATTTTATTTTATAGAAATGGCATGTTTCACCTTTGCTAATACATCAAATATCTTAACTAACTAACTAAAACTAACTTACCATCACGCCGTCTCCTCGAAGGGGTAGGCAGAAAGAATGAAACGTCACACTGTTCTGTCCTGACATACGCCTTTCGCTTCCTCTACATTCATACATCTTGTCATGCACGCACGTCGATTTTTCCGACTCCTCACGTGACCGACATTCAATATTTGATTGATTTGATCGTGCCACGTTTTCCTCGGCCTTCCTCTATTTCTAGCTCCGTTCACGCCGTTTACATATACCTTCTTTACCATTCTGTCTTCACTCATTCTTTCCATGTGTCCAAACCATCTTAATGACCCTTTCCTTATTTTGTTCATAACACTTTCATTCGCACCACATTCACTTCTTATACTTGCATTTGTCACTCTATCATAAACAGATTTGCCACACATTCGTCTTAGAGATCTCATTTCTACTGCATTTATTCTACTTTCATCCTTCTTTTGCCAGTTCCATGCTTCACTTCCATACATAAGGGTCGGCACAAGAACACCATTGTGCACTGCCATCTTAGCTTTTTTGGATAGGCTTTTGTTTGCGATGACAACTTTAAGTGCACCATTTATTCTGTTGCCTGCCCCAACCCTTCTTTCAATATCCTTCTCCACCCTCCCATCCTTTGTAAACATACTTCCTAAATAAACAAATTCATCCACTTGTTCCAGATTTTCACCGTTTACACTAATGTTGCACACTGTCATGCTTCCTTCTTTTTCGAAAATCATTACCTTAGACTTATTCACATTCATCATCAAATCGTATCGCTTATCGTATCGTATCAAATCGCTCGTATCGTATCGTATCAAATATCTTAGCAAGGCGAAACATGTCATTCTCGTATGGCTTTTATTTGTATTTACGTAAATTTTTAAACTTGAAGCCTTTACAATTTGATTTTAATAATAATAAAGTTTTAACGCTATTGAATACATTTTTATCGACGTGTTTCAAATGGAGAACGAATTAAATAAAATTTATATCGTTTTCCTTCGAAACATATCTAAAAAAAATAAACTCAAAAGTGGATAAAAACGGTGTTGTAATTCATAATAAAATCGTGTATACAGCAAAGTTATGCAAATTGACATTTGCTTCATGTATTGAAGTCAATTTTGAACATTTAGATTAAATATAAGGAAATACTTTTTTCTATATTCGCCATAACTTTGTGTTGCGGATTCATTGAACAAATTTTTTTTAAATCTATGTAAACAACACGAATTAAATAACAATTAAAATAATTATAAAAAAAACAAACATGTTTCGGAAACAGAAGAGCTTTATCTGTGTTTTGTATACACAATATAAATATTTTAACAATTTTTCTATGAAGATTGTTAAAATATTCACGCTAATATTGCAAACTGTCATGATTTCTTCTTTTTCAAAAATCATTACCTTGTACTTATTCATATTCATCATCAGATCATTTCGGATGCATACCTCATACATACTATTCACCAGGACTAGTAGTTCATGCTCGTTGTATGCAAGTAGGACAGCGTCATCCGCATACAAGAGACAGCTTACTGACACTCCGCTAATTTTGGCACCTGCATCCAACCTTTCCAAGTTTCAACTGTTTAAAAAGTATCGTATTCCGTGATTTTTTTTTAAATGTATATTTCGATAATATCATTTTATGAAATTAAAAAGCTTGCGTAAATGGGTTATACTCGTATAACCTATGCGTACACACACGTATTATGTCGAGACATTTGTGGTTACAACAGATTGCCGTTCGCCACTCCCGTCCGATGTGCCTTCACACCTGACGCGCCCCGCGGCCTGTCACAGTACCGACATAATTAACCATTGTGAATTGGAATATAATGATCACCTCCGTAGGACTCTGAATGTCGCGGGTGCCTGTCATTAGCTGTATTAACCGGCCCGCGGTAACCGCCTAATACGCACCTTCGCTAACTTGTGCTGTGACAAACGTATGCTCCAACAGGATGTCTCTTATACGCACAACTACGAGTGCATTTTTTGAGAGTCTACTTCGTTTTATTTTTTTTTAAAGTCTACCCCAAGGCTGGATGTGATAAATCATGCAATTTTCTGCATTATTTACGTACTTATATGCACATTGACTTAAACTTAATTTTAAAATGACTTTTATTATTAATAGTTATTTTTACAAGGATGATGGTTGATACGGCAGGTTTTACGTTTTACAAAACACATTTCTACATATTTTTGTTATCTTGACGTTCTTATAATGTACGTACAATTTATCCTTTCGATATCCGTCCTTATCATTTACGTACTATTTATCCTTTTTTAGGTAAGGTCTTTAAGAGATCTTATTCGTCTAAGACGATCTCTTAGACAAATGTGTAAAAATCTGTTGATGATAGAGTGTCGAATGGTTATATAAGAAGTGAATGCAGTGCGAATGAAAGGTGTTATGAACAAAATAATGAAGGGAACAGAAATGTGGTTTGAACACATGGAAAAAATAGGACGAATTGTAAAAAAAGTATATATTAATGATGTAATCGGGTGGTGGTCTGGGGGATAGAAATCTAGGCTCCTGATCCATGGGACTTGGGTTCAAGTCTGGACACGACCAGATTCCTCCTTCATAATAATGAGCTATTTTCTGTTCATATTGAAGATTGTAAAATAAATTCTAATATCATTGATTTAAATTTTTGGTATTTCTTGGTAGTATTTAAAAAAAGGAAAAAGAGAGAGTTTGTCAGGGAAAAAAAAGGTTTGGCATTCCATTCTTTCTGCCACCCCTTTGGAGAGATAGCGTGATGGTTAGTTAGTTAGCTAGTTTTTGATAATCCTTTAAAGAAAATTGCTTGAAAAATATACATTATTTTAAAAGATAGAAAAGTCAACATAATAATATTATCTCTTTATATGTTTAAAGTCGAAAAGATCGCCGAGTGTATATGGAGAAATCTCGAGATGTATGTCGGGATAGAAGAGTGTGGCGGTCCATCCTCTCTATCAACCCATCCAAAAAAACGCGTGATAGTTTTATATCTTTAAAATTTTTGGCTTATTATGAAAACACAAGGAATCATTGAAG
This sequence comes from Lepidostoma basale, assembly GCA_022606425.2. Taxonomy (NCBI): domain Eukaryota; kingdom Metazoa; phylum Arthropoda; class Insecta; order Trichoptera; family Lepidostomatidae; genus Lepidostoma; species Lepidostoma basale. The sequence goes on along the minus strand of JAHDVF020000857.1, from coordinate 1,973,225 downwards.
TATTTCATTATTTCTACTGTACAAACAAAATAATATCAATTCCAAAGAACAATATTGACACAATAGTATAAGTAAAAAAAACTGTTTTAAAAATACATGAAATCCAGTATTTTTTCTATAAATACTACATTTATTCAATATACGGATAGTAAAGAAACCGGTCGGTATCGGCCGGTAGAAAATTAGGTTTAAACGAATCAAAGCTAAGTTAATAAAATATTTTTTTTAATAAACTTAAAGCGTTAAGACTGTGAAATTTCTTGGTCTAAAACCTTTCAAACATGTCGAGTGGAAAAAAGCAATGATTCAATTCATAAAAAAAATCGTTAAAATAATATACTTTATAAGTCAGTACATTCGATAGACTTATTAACGAAAAAAGATTTTCAAATTTAGAAGCACACCATTTTAAAGAACATTATTGAACACCCTTTAGTCCGCTGGCAACACAACTTCCATTATTAATCATTCCCGTTTTTTCTCTCTCTGACCAACATCGTATTGAATAACGTGTGTCATTATTTGTCGTATTAACAACAGAGTATTGTCTTTACCGGCGATGCGAGGATGTCAATTGTCACCAATTTGTTATTATTTTCATCGTTGTACAATACGTGGGGCAAGTTCTGTGGCGTTAAAATATAGCCTTAATAATGCGACCCGGGTGATACAATGATTAATGGCGGTCTCGCATTATTTGTATTACTGTTTGTTCTGTGGACTATATCCCATTATCTCTAACACCGACACAAATAATGGCTAATTTGCCATTGTTGTGTACCGTATTTGAGTTAACGTTGTTAAAATAACCAAAATGAAAACATAGCTAACTATTTGTTAAGGATTAATTGTATCTCAATAGAGACGAAGATGTGAATTTTTTTGGAAACAGAATATGGTAGTCAAGGCGTTTACAGCACTTATGACCTGTCATTGGTCGGGTTAAGCGATCAATTTATGTTAACAACATTAATGCTTACAAATAATCTTAATAAATGGCGCAAGTGTAGATTGACCTAAAAATGTGAAGTTATTTAACATAGTAGCGTATATACTCGTACAAGTTCCAAAAATTTGTCAGACGTGGTGGTCGTAAGAAGGGAGGAATGGGGAATGTTGTTAACATAAAGTGATCGCTTAACACAACCAATAACAGGTCATAAGTCCTGTAAACGCCTCAACTACCATATTCTGTTTAAAAAAAAAATACATCTTCGTCTCTATTAAGATACAATTAATGCTTAAATAATGATTAACCCGCAATAGGTAAAAATCCAGTATTTGTCTACATTCAAAAAACAAATTGCATATTTGACTTACTAACTAACCATCACGCGGTCTCTCCGAACGGGTAAGCAGAATAAATGGACTGCCACACTGTTATTTCCTGACACACTTCTCTCGCTTCCTCAATATTCATAATAATAATATGCGAACTTTTAAAGCGCCGTTTTTGTGATGTAATCATCTCAAGGGCGTATTAAAACTTGTTTTAAATCTAAATATGAACGCTGCATCTGATTGATATTCGCGATCGATTAGAAAGTAAGAACAAAATATACAAGTTTTCAAATTAGGTATGAAATATGAAGAATATGGGTTTTCAGCTTAGATCTGAAGTCTGTCGACTGCATCACTACTCTATCCTGACACACCTATCTAGATACTTACGTCAATTCTTTCGGCTCCTAACATTGCCGACTTTTAAAATTTTAATAATTTAGTAATGTTATATTAACTTAGACTCCGCAATCCATTCACAATGCCAACTTTAAAGTGCCTTGTTTTCCTAAAGTGGAACCGTCTCTTTATCTGTCTAAGGCATTATCAAATGTTAATGCCTTAGACAGGCGATACATGTCATTCCTATAAATTATAATAAAACATTTAGAAAACAGACGTTTTCATCCGTATTAAAATAACAACGCCTTTTTTTGGCACACACACACACACACACACACACACACACACACACACACACACACACACACACACACACACACTGAAATATGTGTATTCCGTCTTCATTAGATAGGTACTCATAGTCCCTAATACCAAACGCAGTTTTGAATTTGTATTTTTTTATGAGTTGCCTATGATAATTTAGGCAATAGGCGTTTCCCCATACATTAAAAGGTACATGCAAGGTATGTATTATATTATAAATGCTAGACAGCTCCTTGTAATTCGTTAATTTATGTAAATAATTATATTACATGTATGTACTAGTTCAGCCACTGGTACGGGCAGGTAGCGGCGCATTTTTTATTATTATTTATTATTTAAATGGTTGTACAGTTCAAGCATATCGCTCACACCTTTATTGGTTGTCCTCCATATCTTATAACATAAGTTATATCTTACAAAAGAACAAGTATTTTACGTACGAAGTATGCAGCCGAAATGCCGACTCGTAATACAAGGAAATCAAATACCTAACACAGAACATGGTTCATCAATCGTCATATAAATTCCAATAATTTTAAAAATGTTATTTTACGCTCTTGAATAAAAATATCGAAAAAAAAATATATATTCAAATATTTATGACGAGATTGTTAATTACCAGGGCGGCCATGTTCGAAGTAGGAACAATCGTCGATCGTGCAGAGTCATGTCAGGATAGAACAGTTTGGCGGTTCATCCTGTCTGCCTACCTCTCCGGGGAAACGGCGTGATGGTTAGTTAATAAGTTAGAGAATGTTAATCATTTTAAAAAATGACATGTAAATAAATATGAAATTTACAATAATTTTTCATAATTTTTTCAAGATGAAGGCACACATTTGAATTATCGTAGAGAACATTAAAATAAGTTTTATTTATTTTGTTAGTTGTTTTTCCCGACATGTTTTGAAGGTATCAATACTTAATTTTTTGCTTTATTGGTTTCAATTACAACATTTGATCGATCCTTGCGGGTATTATCTCAAGGATATTATTACTATTTATTATAAAATTTATTTCTATATTGTGTGTTTAAGCCATACAGCCATACTGACACAGTCAATCTTTGGAGTCCATGGGTTATCTACGAGTATATACTCGTATGTTCCGACATTCGCCAGTTGAAGAAACCATGGAAAACCTATTATAACTTCATTATAACGATATGAATATTTAAAACAACACTTAAAAGAGGAAAATGCAGGGTATTAATTCATAGTTATGCAATATGGAGATAAATAAACTTTTACAAATGAAATAAAGGAGTAATGAATTTCTGTAGTGATACTATCTATAATAAATCAATAATCCATTTAATTAACATTTTGTAGTTGTGGTATTTACAATACAACGAATTAAAAATTACGTATATTTTCTATGGATCAAAACACTTGTTTATTTATCTTGCGAACATGTAGCGAAGATATTGTACCTTCATAATGATTTTTTTATTAATGTCGAGCCATTAAAAAAATCACGTGTCGTCCTCGGTAGCCGGTATGCTTGGTGGAAGAAATATGATATTACGTTAGCTGGAATGAGCGTATCTCGGGTCCACGAACATAACACGAATAAAGTGCGCATTCTTGGCTGGAGGGAGGTCGATGATGGATACTCGCTCACTAATCATGGAAAAGCGTAAGAATGATCCACGTCAGCTTATGGCGAGCGCACGCCACGCCACGTCACGGGTGTAGCGACGTTCGCCGACCCCCCGGGGAGACAAACTTGACTGTGTTGCAAGTTTGAATTTAAAATTTCAGGAGGCAGATTTAGACAAAAACTTTATAAACTAACTAAACTAACTAACCATCACGCCGTCTTTCCGAAGGGGTAGGCAGAAAGAATGGACTGCCACACTTTTCTTTCCTGACATATTTCTCTCGCTTCCTCAACATTCATACATCGTGTCATGCACGCGCGTCGATTTCTCTGACTCCTCACATGGCCGACATTCAATATTTGATTTATTTGATCGTGCCACGTTTTCCTCGGTCTTCCTCTATTTCTGGTTCCATTTACATCATTAACATATAATTTTATTAGGCTTATTATTGAATTGAATTATTTATATATATTAGCAATGAATTATTATGAACAAAAGCTTTATTAAGCTTATTATTTAATTTTCTCGTTCGATTTTTAAAAATCTTTAAATCTTTAAATGGGCCATTATTAATCTAGGTAGCATAGTGTATTATTAAAATAAGTCAATAAAACCACGAAGGGGTATGTTTGGACGTCTAAGAGGCAGATTTGGACAGACTAAGGGCACACTTGAACAATGAAACATAATGAATATTAAATATAATATAACGTTTATTTGAACAAAATTTTTATGTATGGTAATTATTATATATATAAATGGTACAAAATTATTGCTCTTAAGTTACAAAAAATATATATTTAAACATTTATTTATTTAAAGATTGATTGTATCTCAATAGAGACGAAGATGTAAATTGTTTTTTGGAAACAGAATATGGTGGTCGAGGCGTTTACAGGACCTGTCATTAGTTGGGTTAAGCAATCGCTTTATGTTAACAACATTACCCATTCCCGCAAATTAACCCGCAATGGGTAAAATCCAGTATTTTTCTACAAATATTGGTAATATTTATTTATTAATTTGCTTTTCTCTTACTCTCCTTATAAAGAAAATTTCTTGTATTAAGGAGAGGAGTATTTGAGATGTCACTTAAAATTAATTTATGTAAGCGAAGAGTCACAATTCACTACATTTTAATGTTTTTATTGAAAATTTATATTTATTGTATGATACCTGGTTTCTGAATTCTCCTGGGAGGACATTAAACCATTTGTCCATTCAATTGAAAATGATGCTGGGCTGTGGTTGTATTTCTTTTTTTTTTTAAACTTAATGCATCCAATATTAGCATTTGATATAATTTGAAACACTTGAATATCGCATAGAGATATACAGAATTTTACAATAAAATTTTAGGTTTCCGTAAATTTCAGAGGTTTTACGTATTTAGTTCATCAAAATGTTTGATAATTAATACGAATGGAATGGTGTGTTTCGGAAAATGCCTTAGCAGAGCGAAGCATTTCATTCACATAAAATTTAATAAAACTTCTAGAACACAGACGTTTTCATTCGTATTGATATTTTTGAATGTGGGGGTCACCGCTGCGCCTTTGTATCGTATTAGTTACGCGCAATGTACAAGAGACGGAACAATTTGGGCGTGATGTATGAGAATTCGGGTAAACGCCAACATCAACACGAAACTGGGCTAACGCCCGGTGCCCACGAGAGCCTATTTAATGTGGTCGATGCTAACCACCACTAATAAGGAGGCTCGATGCAAACCAATACTTATGCAATTCCAACGAAAGTAAAATTCAGTTATCAATTATATCTGTACTAGTGGACATCGGAGAATACAATTTGAAATTGAAATATAATAGATCTATAGCAGAGGTTCCAAAACTTTTTGTCCCGTAGACCCCTTGCCGATTTCTTCTATTTTGGGTAGACCCACTGCTCTCCTAAAATAGTTTTTTTTCAGGCCAAAAAAAATCCGAAACAAAAAAGCCGGAATTCGTTGAAGACCGTTTTTTTTTTTTTGGAAAATCGATCTTTGCGGAATGAGCTATAAAAAGGTCGCCAACGATTTCGATATTCATTTGGCGTTTCAATATTCGGTTTCAACTCAGTTGAACCATCTCATGGACCCCCAATTTTTTTTACAATTGTCGTAGACCCCTTGTAAGTTTTCTTAGACCCCTGGGGGGCCTGGGGGTCTATAAAGACCTCTTTGGAAATCACTGATCTAAAGAATGATGGTATTTTTTTAATGAGAAAATTCTTTACTATTTACGCTTAGTTTAATTCCACTTGATTATATGACTTTGACCGGTTTCGCCAGCTTGCTGCCATCTTCTGGTAGAATCAAACGGTCGAAGCCATAATATCAAGTGGAATTAAACTAAATATATATTATAAAGGATTTTTTTATTTCATTTTTATTATTTATCATACATTGAACATCTACCAAGGAATTTCAGTTACCAAAATTTACACTATTTCTTGTGGGTTAACCGCCACCGGTTTCGTGAGGTAACTGTTCCCTTTGTCAGGTCTTGAAGTGAATTTTCCTTTTATTTATTTTTTTCTGTCTCGCAATGGGGTCCAGTCATTTCTCGAAACCGCTAATACAATAGTATTTATTGTATATGATATTTATTTATTATTTTAAATATGTTATTATATTGCAGTTTTTATCTAAATTCTAGAAAACTGTGTAAAAAAGGACTACGTATTTTTTGTATGTCAAATGTTTTGCGTTTGCTCACTTGATAATATTATATGAAAAAATTTCATGTATTATTTTTAATTGAATATATTACATCCTTCCTATGTCGTGGTAAAATTAAAACAATATGACCGGATGACGCTGATTCCGTGTTAAAAGCAGAGTTTCCGAATCAATCGGTTTGCGAATCGTTTCTTCGACGACATAATCTTTGTTTGTTTTTTCTCTGAGAAGAACTTATTTATAATAATTGAATTTAGTACCGTTAGTGTGGATTATAATGCTATTATGGGATTTGTTGAATGTTTTTTTGAATTAAAAATACGTATTTGTAAATTCACGATTGTGATTTTATGAGTATAGTGTGAACTTTTGAAACTATGATGCTTTGTATTTAAATCATACCTACTAAATCTACAATCGTGCAGCGAGAAATGCTATCAGGGTTACGAAAACTGAAGTTTTAGTACCTTCACGAAACCCCATCGATAATGATAATGATTTTCTGTCGTTTGGACCCAATTACTGTATACAATTAGTTTTTAGCTATTATATTGATTCTCATGACATTTGATAGGTAGCTAATCTACCGCCATTTTATTGTCACGTGAATTCTACACCAGACCAAAGACAGTGTGACAATCACATCGTACTTATTAAAAAAAAACTTAGTTTACATCGTTTTTCTGATGATGAAGGCGTAAAACTTTCGAAACATGTTTAGAAAAATATACTTAAAAGTGGATTTTTTATTATTTTAATTCATAAAAATTTGTGTAAATATGGTAGTTGAATACTTGTATTCTAAGACGTCTATAAGTCTGAGAGATATATTGCGTTTTATACAACAAATATGCAAATGAATAAATACCTTGCGGAGGATTTATTCCTACTGGTGTGTCCACAGTGTTATTATTTCGTAGTTAAATATTGTTATTTCACAATATTGTCTCGCATTATGATAATCATATGCGATCATTCAGTATAATTTGTGGAGAATGCCCGTAGATGCTGGGTCCATTAAGTGTGAAATATTTATTTATTCGGGATTATCTCCCCGGCTACTCAACGCTCGCTTGAATTAATAACAAAAATAAATTTATCTGCGGAATAATACCAATTGAGATGATAAAGCTGTGAGTTATGGAGGATGATCTGAATATAAGTATTTTATAAACTGTTTAATTAAAAAACTTTGTTTTATGTAATTATATTTTAATTTTACGCGAGAGCTGTTTCAGCTTATTCCTCATTAGTACCTATATATGTAGTACATTAAAAACTTTTCCCTTATACAATATAGCAAAAATACTACCTTCAACTTTTGTAACCTTATTAATGTAATCTACTTCCTTTTATTGTTTTGATTATGTTTCATCGTTTTTGACTCTATATTATGTGTTTGTTCCTTCTAATTACTGTTTTTATTATTATTATGATTATTATTATTATATTAGTTTTTATTATTATATTTTCTACCTTTAATATTTTCTCCTATTAATAGTAGCTTACTGTTCTTTAGATTAAAATAATTAGGTACCTAACTCAACTCCAGCAAAAACTTCAAAATTCTTCAAATTGACATAGGAAAAAATACACATAAAGGTTCGAAAAATCACGAAAATTTTACATATGATAGGTATATTATTGTAGCACCTGATGATGTCAATATAGGTTGACGAAACTACTGTCACGTAAAATAAAAATCCAATTGTGATACATAAATCAAAGTTTTAATTTAACAATTTATAATTTTAAAGTATCATAGTGTTTCGGCCAAAACAATGGACTATAAATATTTTCTTTTATACACCGTTTTTATAAGTACACGATATTAGATAAGAATAATTTCAAATAAAAATGTATTTAACACATGACAGAAAAAGTAAGTAAAATGTAAAAAAGTGTATAGATATCACATCAAAACCAAACAAAAACTATTTATGATTTCGCATAATATTAATGCGTTTAATCATTTCGTGTAGCCTCTCCTCTTAAGAGGAATCTGTGCTTAGATTTCATTTTTTTTTACCTATTTCAGTGCCTTCTTTAAATGTCACTCATACGTATTTTTTTTGTTAAAATTCTGATTTGAACGTCTGTCGTGACGTCACGGGAGATGACGTGTGAGCTCTAGTGGATAGGATGAGAGGGGATAACCGCAGCCTTCACAACGCAACGTTCATATCTGTGTAACGTTAATCGGAGTGATTTAGAATTATGAATTCATATTCAGTCATCATGAAAGTCATGTCATCTGTTTCCTTACAAATTTGTGTTGTTTCAAATAAGTTTTTCGTAGGCATTTAATTTTGGAAATGGGATCTCTAAGACGGATGTGACGGAATTTTTTCTATGGAGGCATTTGTTTGACAATACATATGCAATCATAATGATATAAAAGAAACTAAACAAAACACTTAACTTAACTTGTTTACAGAATTACAGTTTCAATTTTATTAAATAGTTTTATTAAATACCTTATTTTTTAAAACATATTTTTTTATAACATTAAGAGCGATGTGTTTTTTTAATTATGTTTTTATAGTTTTATTGTCCTTTATATTACAGTTTGTTTAAGTTATAGAAATTTTTCCCCTGTAATAATTTTATTCATATTATTCTTGCTGGTGCTTATCTGAAAGATTTTACTAATTATTATAAAAAAAATATATTAGTAAAAAGTCTACTGAGCTGACTAAGGCAAGCATTGTTGTCCATAGGTTATCTATATATACTTAGGAAATTTAAAAAAAAAGTTTATATTCCACAAGATATTAACATTTTTTAAAAAACAAATTAAATCAAATCAGTTTATTTCATTAATAGACATTACAAAATTTATTTTTAAGGCATCTATTGAGATATGTTTCGGAAGATACCTCCTTTTTCAGGTGTAAATATATAATTTACACCTGAAGATGGAGGTATCCTCTGTAACATGTCGTGTTTTTTAAATATTTTAAAATATTTTGTAGAAAATAAACAATTTTTTTTTCCACTTCCTATGTTTATTACTATGGAATTCCACAGTGTTAATGCCTTAGCTTTCAATAAGTTGTTATCTATATAAAGTATTTTCTGACATTCACCTTACAGCTGAGGAAACCACGGAAAACATCAGCCGGAACATTGGTTGCAGATGGTGATATTTTCTGCAGTTAAAATCAAAATTAAATTTAATAAACACAAGTTTGATGTAACAAGTATTAACTATTACTGACTCTGCAGACAGCTTGTTTATCGTTCTTAAGAACTGGCGTGAGTTAGAGCCGAGAAACCGATGGTTACCTGTGGCCTAATGGTCCACGGATTGTCATGGTAATAACCGCAGCGGGGGCAGCATCCCAGCCGAGGAGTCTGCTGTCATCACCCGAATCAAATTATTTATGTAGACAACGAGATTCTGACAGCATCCGCCATCTTACGACCCTGGGTCGTTTTTATAGAACCAGAAACCGTACGCCTTCCGAGACCCGGGCATGTTGATTCGACGGACACAAAGAAACACAAAACCGGCAAGATTGCGTTCTAGCTCGTTTTCCATAATAACTATACTAAATTATAATAAAATTATATTTTATTGGCCGGTAATATCATCGCCGTTTACATTTCGGTTTAAATTTGAATCTCGTTAAAGTATTGAAATACAAGCCACCAGACCGGTGGCTTAAGTATGTATAAAAATACTTGCTAATTGATTACAGATTTAATGAATTGAAGGCTGGTTATTACAAAGGCGCTAAGTGTTTTTAACATAAAACAAATAATAATAGCATGAATTGTATCTCAATAGAGACGAAGATGCAAATTGGAAACAGAATATGGTGATCGAGGTGCTTACAGGACTTACGACCTGTCATTGGTTGGGTTAAGCGCACGCTTTCTGTAATACAACATTCCCCATTCCACCTTTTCTTATGACCACCATGTGTGACAAATTTTTGGAAGTTGTATATATGTTAATCTGTAACACCACACTTCACATGGTAGTTTCAATCTGCACACTAGCGCCGTCTATGCCTCGATCACCATATTCTGTTTCCAATTTGCATCTTCGTCTCTATTGAAATACAATTAATCCTTGAATTGATAACCCGCAATGGGTAAAATCCAGTATTCGTCTACAAGTACTTGTATACATTCAAAATGTTGTAAAAATAGCATGTTTAATGCATCTTACGGGTAACGTTTGAACTACACTTTATAATTCAATCACTTTGTTCCTTTGCACAGCTATTGGACTTTATGATTAACACCAATTGGGATCAAAAACACATTTTTGATTTTTTTAATTCTTGCACCTTTGTAATGCCCAGCCTTAAATTATGTTTATCATAATAATAACGATACAATATATATTGAAAATATTGTCTTTCATTAAGGAATATTTTCCTTAACTTACCATCACACCAACTCTCCGAAAGGGTAGACAGAAATAATATATCGTTAATATCGCCTTTGGAAGATTCATGGCAAAATGTGATTACTAATAATGTTTTCTTTAGAAAATATCGTTTGTATTTTAATAAAACTATTTTTATATTTTCTATCAAATTGAAAGGCATGTGTTAAATTCAAATGTTATTAATGTAATAGCAAAATTACATTTTTTGTAATAACTATTTTTTGCAAAATATGATTACTCTTATATATTACCAACCGATTACCATTAAATCCTTGTTATAATGGCGTTAGTAGAGTTAAATTAAAAATAAATTACGCACACGGTTAGTTTATTTCTCCGTTTTAGACAACAACAACAACAAAAAACATTTATTCGCTTACCAGACACGAATATAAGCTTAAAAACGCTTAAAAATAATAATTTAACTAATTAAATCTGAAACAAAACATGGAAACAAAAACATGTTAATTTCAAAACTTGTCAAATAAATTTTCCGCTTTTAGGTCTTATTTATAAACACACACACGCACGCTCGCACACACACACACACACACACACACACACACACACACACACACACACAAAATCATATACGTTGTTCATATATTTTTAAATTGTCTTAGGTATATTTTTTTCTTTAACCTTATCTTATTCTATATTTTAAAAACGAATTAGAAAATGTAATGTCTTTAATGATTACGTTTTTTTTTAATAAATTGCAAAATTGAAATACACACATATACACGCACATACGCACACACACACATACATATACACACGCAAACACACGTTAAAGCATAAAATAATACGTGTTGGTGGTTACTTACGTGATTTACGCTACTTAAAAAAAACCGCTCGAGTCCAAGCTACCGTAAACATTCACGCTGTATCGGTTAATAACTCCTTACTGAAATTATTAAAAACTTCTAAAAGCTGTTGGGAGTAACATATGTTGCTGCTTTGTGTAATTTACTATCGATTGATTTTTTTTATATTGGATTCCTCGTCAGCGAACACGGCCGGGGCCTCTATTGGCGCGGCCCCCCGGGGTCCCTATGAAAATACCAATTAGTTGGACGTTGAGATATTTTACGCCTTCTGTACGCAAAATTACCAAAATACACAACACGTATTCCAACCAACTTGCTAATGGCTGAAGCGCACTTTGTAAAAAAGTTTTTTTTTTTCCTTTTTTAATAAGTTTTTTTTTTACAATTATTTTAATCACAAAAGATTTATTTTTTAAAAATAATTAAAAAACAAATTTCTTTTTGTTTTTTCATCACTTTATTTATTCATTATTATGATGGTTTGTATTTTAAGTGCGCCGTTTTGTAAAATCAATTACTCCAAGGGCGCACTAGGAAATGACTGACCGAACAGTGCAGTCTTCAGAAGTTTCTTAAATTTAACGTCACTATCCTCATACTTAATACTAACATGGAGGCTATTCCACGCTAACGGACCCGCAACGCTGAAAGCACGATCATAGAAACATACTTTATTGGCTCTGACTGGAATTGCTATGTTGTTTGCACTTGTTTCTACTGATCGGAGTGAACGTTGCCTTTCCGTTGGCAGAGGTGTCACGCAGAGGTCCGATATATACTTGGAAACGACGTGATGATTTGTTTGTTTTTACCTACATGTGTACTATTTTAAGTAAATAAAATAATAATAATAACACTTCTAGAAAACATACGTTTATATTCGTATTAATTATGCAAAAAAATCATTATTGATTTTAAATAAACTTAAGGCGTTAACACTGTGGAATTCCATAATGACGAATTTTTATGAATTAAAACACTGTTTTTTCCACTTTTGAGTTAATTTTTCTCGACATGATTCAAAGGCTTATATCGATAAAAAGAGGTTTATATTATTATTATTATTATTTTGTTGAATCGCTCTTTACATCATGACAGCATGAGCCAAATCGATGTAAAGAGTATTATAGCTATCATAGTAATTCTCGTGACATGTGATAGGTAGCTAATCTATCGCCATTTTATTGTCACGTGAATTCTACACCAGACCAATGACAGCGTGACAATCACACTGCCCTCGCCGGGAATCGAACCCGGAACCTTCGGGGTGGCAGTCAATGCACTTACCACTCGGCCACGAAGGTCGTCTATATCTTTCTCCGATGATGAAGGTGTAAGCCTTCGAAACATGTCGTGAAAATAAATTTCGTATGTGGAAAAAAACAGTGTTTTAATTCATAAAAAATAAATCATTATTCAACTTATTGAAAGTTAAGGCATTAAACACTGTAGAATTCCAACAAATAACATTTTACTCCTTTTTTCCTTAAATACTTTGTCTACATTTAATCTCTCAAGCTCCCATTCCCAACCAAATGCAAATTAATCATTTATTTATTAATTTCTATATAAATTATATCTTTTCAAATACCATCATGTATTATTATTATATAATGTTATTTATTATTTTACTGTTAAAAAATAATTGTTAGTACCTACTTATAACAAATAGCCCAACTTAATTTTGAATTTTGAATTTTTGTATCGAATTTTAAATGCGTTTTTTATTAGTCTTTCTTTGTTTAGTTTTTGTTATATTTTTAACACCTGAAGATGGAGGTATGCTCTAAAACATGTCGTGTATTTTAATATTTTTTTATTAAAGAAGTGGTCTAAACAATGTTTAATTAATTTCCAAAGTAAATCATTATTCAATTAATATTTTGACAAAGTTGGCTTAATTTATCCAGAAAAATGAGCTTTTCTCTGCCGTTAAGAGGCAATCTGCCGTTTCCAAAACCCCGTGGTCTTTCGTAAGTGGTGCTATCGCCTTACACGATGGGCTTGGGCGAGAGGGGAGAGCGCGCGCCGCTGTTGCCGTGGGCCGGAGCGCCCAGCCGCGCCGGTCTTATACTTTATGGGTGGTGTGTGCTGGTCAAACATTTTTAATGTCCTGCGTAGAGGAGGGAATTATTTAAATCAACACGCTTGGATTGTCAACGGTGATTTTCGTGTCTAATAAAACAAAACGGCCCGTTAAATTAATTCCCTTCTTGTTTCATAATAGTTTGCTGATCGCCAATAAACTTTAATTTCAGCTTGTTTGACTTGCAAAATAACAAATCACTCCAATAGACTATTATACGAGTACATACACCACATTTAATTGTGAAACAACTTTAAATTTTTAATGTTACGAGTAACGTATATTTTCAAACAAACAAACAAACAAAACCATCACGCCGTTTCCCCGCAGGGGTAGGCAGAGAGAATGGACCGCCACACTACTCTATCCTGGCACACCTCTCTAGCTTCCTCCACATTCATACATCGAGTCATACACGCACGTCGATTCTTCCGGCTTCTGACATGACCAACTTTTAATATTTGATTAATTTGGTCATGCCATGTTTTCCTCGGTCTACCTCGACTCCTTACTCCATTTACATTGTTAACGTATACTTTTTTAACCATTCTTTCTTCACCCATGCGCTCCATATGTCCGAACCAACGAAGCGAACCTTTCATAATTTTGTTCATAATACCTTCTTTCGCTCTACACTCTTTCCTAATATCAGCATTTGAGATTCTGTCGTACATCGTTCTACCGCACATACGTCTTAGGGACCTCATCTCTACCGCATTTATTCTGCTCTCATCTTTCTTCTGCCAGTTCCATGCTTCGTATATTTTCTATAAGGATTAATAGAGACAAATATGTAAACTGTTTTCTGGGAACATAATATGGTGGCCGAGGCGCTTACAGGACTTATGACCTGTCATTGGTAGGGTTAAGCGATCGCTTTATGTTAACAACATTCCCCAGTTCACCCTTCTTACGACAACCACGTCTGACAAATTTTGGAAGTTCTATATATGCTACTATGTTGCACCACACTTCACATTTTTTGTTCAATCTACACTAGCGCCATCTATTAAGAATGGGTGTAAGCATTAAGCAGGACATCTTTATTAATGCAATGTGAAAGGCAACATTTGCTATACAACGCCAGGAGAATACTTCTGGTATATTTTCTAGATTTTCGTTTACGTATTCCTTGTAAGTGACTTATTTTATTGTGTTTGTGTGCTTTGGCATTATTAAATATTACATATTTGTTATACTCTGGTTACAAATGTTACAATGTTACATGTCCAAGCCAATCGTGTCACTGCCACAAAATATAATAAAATTTCTAGAAGACAGACGTTTTCATCAATATGAAATATTCGATATGGAGTTTTACATCATTATTCAAGAAACAACAAACGTTTAATTTCGTATAAGTAACATTTTTTTAAACGAGATTTTATAGCTTACATATTAGATTCCTACCTAAACGGCGCTAATAATGCTTATTTTGATACGTAATTAATCAAATTTCTTGTTGACATTTTACAGGTCCTATAGTGTCTAGAAAACTGTTATTAAAAACGAGAAACGTTTTAAGAAAGAAGACAGATAGACTAACTTATCACTTCAATAAAATATAATAGCGGTTCTAGAAAACATGCCTTATCAACAGTATTATAAAGAAAGCTCCTAAAATGTTTCTCGCCGCCATGAATTTTCTTGAAATGTTGTGATTTATTTCCTCGTCTTATTATCAAGTCCTTCTGAAGTCGCAATGTACAAAGTTAGATGTCGCGGAAGACCGAAAGTTTTGTATAGAATTTATTTATTATATACGAATCACCCGTAAGTAGTCTGTTAGAAATGAAGTGTGTATAGTATTGAATATTTAAATGACTTTAAAACAATGTTTGACTAGCCCAATGGAACAAGGTCCTAAATTGATGTTTATTGTATGTTTTTATTGATAATTTCGATTAATGGTTACGAACACGTGTAATTTATATATTTAAAAAATAGAACGTTGTATAAAAAAGCTATTCACGTTTCATTGAGTATTTATAATTCAAAGGAGTCGTTACAAATGTAAGTTTCACAATAAACTCGGAGGAAATAATTGAATGCCTTCTCTAGAATAAACTGGTGCAAGAGGCACTTATGTAGGTACTTACGTAAAAGGCACTTACCTGCACGCTGTTTCGCAGTTTACCATAGAAGGCACCGAAGGATAATATGCGAAATATATGTATATTTAAAACATGCTTCAAAATTCCAATATATTATAGATTAAATACTTGTAGTTGATTTTACATGACATATACGAGTATTATATGTATGTTTAAATAGAAAAATAATACTATTTTGTACAGTGACAAAAATAATAATCAACTTCACTTTGTGTCTGGAATTCATATTTGTATAAAATTTAAACACACTTTATATTTACTTAGGAAATTGAAAAACTTTGTTTAATCCACTATTCAATAAAAAAATATTAAAAAACATGCCATGTTTCGAAGGATACCTCCATCTTCAGGTGTAAAAATATAATAAAAACTTTTAATCTCCCAAGCTCCCATTCCCAATCAAATGCAAATTAATAATTTATATATCAATGTCTTTTCAAATGTATGTTTTTTCTATATTACAATTTTTTGTATATTTTATTATTATTAGTATTATTATTATTTAATATTATTTATTAGTTTTTACTGTTAAAAAATAATTGTTAGTACCTACTTATAACAAATAGCACAGGTTAATTTTTAAATTTGAATTATTGTATCGAATTTGAAATGCGTTTTTAATAGTCTTTCTTTGTTTAGTTTTTATTATTATTATATTTTTCACCTGAAGATAGAGGCATTCTCCGAAACATGTCATGTTTTTTAATATTTTTTATTAAATAGTGGATTAAACAAAGTTTTTTAATTTCCTAAGTATATACTATGGAATTCCACAGTGTTAATGCCTTAGCGTTCAAGACTTTATATTATTAATTCTTGAACACAAATCTGTTTCAGAAAATTGACTTTATTTTTTACTTAGTGAAAATAAAATTAAAATAATGTTCTAGTATATACCTATTTAGTTTAATTTCACACTCTGGTCACCAGAAGTTGGCAGCGAGCTGCCGAAACTGGTCGAAGCCATAAACCTAAGTGGAATTAAACTACTACTACTACGAAATTTCAAATAATAACATATCTAAATAATTCCCTTTTTAGTGTATTATATATTTTTTTACAGTGAAGATTATCGGTTATCTAAAACATGCTCGTTTTTTTTTTAATAAATCAAATGTTATGTTTATAGAAAAGTGTTCTACAATATCATATGACTATCACGTGTAGAATATACTTGAAAAATGATATTTACCTTTCCTATAACAACAGTTTTTTAAGACACAATCGTCTAAAGATCTCATTTCCACCGCATTTTTTCTATTTATATTAAATTTTATTTTGCCAGTTCCATGTTTCACTTCCATACATAGGGGTCGTTACAAGGTAGTATTTATTTACGACTACTAATACAAGTGGATAGGTACCGCCGTAGACGCTTCAGGGGGGAGAAGCGGGGTTAAATGTCTTCCCTTGTTTATGTAACTTGCAACAAGTAACCGACCGTCGGAGGGGAAGGCAACTGCATCCAGCCCACCCCGCAAGGAGCCCACTTGTAGTGGGAACACGTTACACGCAGACACACGTGGAATATTCTATTCGGCCGCAATTTCAATTTTTATATTGGCTCACGCTGAAAGGGCGGGAGAAGAGGAAGGGTGGCCGGGCCCTGCGAGGGAAAGAGAGGCGGTTAATTGGATCTAATACCACAATGCCGATGTATTTATGTTCTGTTCTGTGTGGAGGGAAGCTCTCCTGCGCCCCCTTTAGAAATGAAAGAGGGGGTATGAGAATAGTTAAACTATGCAAGGGGAGGAATATCTTGGAATTCGTTGAAAGTGGGTACTTGGCAAAATAAAGTATAAATATTTTAATATATTATAACTGATCACGGCAATTACTGATCACGGATTACTGATAACTGATCACGGCAATTACATCGCTGTACACAGAAAGCACTGCTAGTGTCAGAGTAAATGGGGATCTTACAGCCTGGTTTGATATCAATAAAGGTGTCAAACAGGGGTGTGTAATGTCTCCATGGTTGTTTAATCTATATATGGACAAGTGTATGAAAGAGCTGAAAGGGTTGGAAGCAGGTGCAAAAATGGAAGGTGTGGCAGTAAGCTGTTTGTTGTATGCGGACGACGCTGTGCTACTTGCAGACAACGAGCACGAACTGCAAGCCCTGGTGTCTAGTATGTATGAGGTATGCAAGCGATACGATTTGATGATGAATGTGAATAAGTCTAAGGTAATGATTTTCGAAAAAGAAGGAAGCATGACAGTCTGCAACATTAGTGTAAACGGTGAAAATCTGGAACAAGTGGATGAATTTGTTTATTTAGGAAGTATGTTTACAAAGGATGGGAGGGTGGAGAAGGATATTGAAAGAAGGGTTGGGGCAGGCAACAGAATAAATGGTGCACTTAAAGTTGTCATCGCAAACAAAAGCCTATCCAAAAAAGCCAAGATGGCAGTGCACAATGGTGTTCTTGTGCCGACCCTTATGTATGGAAGTGAAGCATGGAACTGGCAAAAGAAGGATGAAAGTAGAATAAATGCAGTAGAAATGAGATCTCTCAGACGAATGTGTGGCAAATCTGTATTTGATAGAGTGACAAATGCAAGTATAAGAAGTGAATGTGGTGCGAATGAAAGTGTTATGAACAAAATAAGGAAAGGGTCATTAAGATGGTTTGGACACATGGAAAGAATGAGTGAAGACAGAATGGTAAAGAAGGTATATGTAAACGGCGTGAACGGAGCTAGAAATAGAGGAAGGCCGAGGAAAACGTGGCACGATCAAATCAATCAAATATTGAATGTCGGACACGTGAGGAGTCGGAGAAATCGACGTGCGTGCATGACAAGATGTATGAATGTAGAGGAAGCGAAAGAAGTATGTCAAGACAGAACAGTGTGGCGTTCCATTCTTTCTGCCTACCCCTCCGGGGAGACGGCGTGATGGTTAGTTAGTTTTTTATAACTAACCAACCAACATAGAGGAAAGACCGCCACACTCCTCAATTCTGATATAACTCTCGTGCAAAATAATATTAATAATAATTAAATAGTCCACTGTTTTGTCCTGATACACTATGATACCTTAACATTTTAAACTGTTAAATTAAATAACTTTGTTTTATGTCAACCTATGTTGTCAACCTATGTTGACATCATCAGGTGTTACAATAGCTGAATAGAAACAGCTGTCGCGTAAAATAAAATACAATTGTGATACAAAAAACAAAGTTATTAAATTTAACAGTTTACCTAATAATAATTGAAACCATGTCATAGCTGTGAGAAAACTTCACTTAAATCAATTTATTATTGATGAGAACATAAGTTTTCGTAAAGTTTTTAATTACTTGATTTATGAAATTGTCATGTTTCGCCTTGTTAGCCCTTTATCAAGACAAGACAATTCACTTTCTAAAAATATATTGTATCATTATAAACGATCTTTAAAACGTGCGTTTTTCTGAATATAAAATACGTAACATGCATAATATGTTATGCATATCCCTCCGTTTCCCATAAGATATTATAATATTATAATAATAATAATACCTATGCTAAATTTTAAAACGTCGTTTTTGTGATGCAATCACCTCAAGGGTGCATTAAGACGTGTTTTAAATTTGATATCTAAATATGAACGCTGCATATAATATTCGCGATAGGTTAGAAAGTATAATAGAACAATATATACAAGTTTTAATTTGGGTATGAAATATGAAAAATATGGGTTTTCAACCTAGATTTCAGCTATTCTGACATACTTATCTTGATTTCTCAACAATCATACATCGTCTCATGCACCCATGTCGATTTCTCCGACACTTCACATGGCCGACATTTAATATTTGATTGATTTGATCATGTTACGTTTTCCTCTATTTCTTGTTCCGTTTACATAGTTAACATATACTTTCTTTGCCATTATTTTTTCATTCATTCTTTCCGTGTGTCCAAACTCTTAAAGTACAAAGTATTAAATTTTAAAAGTCTTAACAGAATGTTCTCACATTCCTTTTTTTTACTTGTATTTTATTTTCAATACCTCATCCATTGATAATTGCATACAATGCCAGACTGGACGCGTAACAGCAGTGTCATATATTACTGACATCAAAATTAGGCCAAACTCACAATAATTTGTATTTCTTTGGGTAACCACCGGGAAACAATGGCCAGAGGTCCTATTTATTTCTAAATAGAGTCCAGCTCCACAATGGCGGCCATAAAACAATAAAAATATTTGGTCGTGTGGCCTCTCGCCCCCCCGGGGAGCCAGCCCATATTCCATGCCATTATTGGAGAGCTTGGACCCGTCTTACCTCGTTACCGGCTTGTGGCTTATAATCAATTTTGTATCCGTAAACTCCCAGTGATGTAAGCATCAAGTATTCTGTTTGTGCGTGTCATTAATTATTTAAATTAAACATATTACTGATTTTATGGAAATCTAATACACGAAATAGATACGTATATATTCGAATGTTATTCTCTCATAGTTAATAATGAAAATGTATGTATTGTTTCTTGAACAATGATGTAAAACTCCATATTAAATTATTAATATGTATGAAAAAACGATAGTTTTCAAGGAGTTTTATTATAATATTTATGTATGACATGTTTCGCCCTTCTTAGGCATTATCAAATGATAATGTGAAACATTTGATAATGCCTTAGAAGGCCATTTGATAATGCCTTGATAATGTCATACATAAATATATTAAAATAAAACTCCTCGAAAACTATCGTTTTTTCATACATATTATATTAATGAAAATGTATTTTTTTTAAATAAATAATATTCATTGTTTTGACCGAAACACTATGATACTAAAATATTATTAACTGTTCATTTTACAACACAGTTATAATATCACATTTTTTTATTATACACTTTTTGTAAATGTCGCGACAGCTGTTTCGCCGACCGATGTTGGCATCATCAGGTGTAACAAACAACACGCGAGTTGTCGCTGACACGAAGCAGAAGAAGATCACCCTGCCTCGGCTTCTCAACATTCATTCATTGTGTCATGCGTACACGTTGATTTCTCCGACTCCTCACGTCACTTTAATTATGCCACATTTTTTTAGGTATTCTACTTTTTCTTGTTCCATTGACATTGTTAACGTTAATATTGATAATTTTAGTATGGATGTTAAGAAATCGAGAGAATTATGTCAGGAAAGAACAGTGTGAGAGTCCATTCTTTCAGCCTACCCATTCGCAGAGACGGCGTTATGGATGGTGGTCATTAAGATGGTTTGGACACATGGAAAGAATGAGTGAAGACAGAATGGTAAAGAAGATATATGTAAACGGCGTGAACGGAGCTAGAAATAGAGGAAGGCCGAGGAAAACGTTGCAAGATCAAATCAATCAAATATTAAATGTCGGTCAGGTGAGGAGTCGGAGAAATCGACGTGCGTGCATGACAAGATGTATGAATGTACAGGAAACGAGAGAAGTACGTCAGGACAGAACAGTGTGGCGTTCCATTCTTTCTGCCTACCCCTCCGGGAAGACGGCGTTATGGTTAGTTAGTTTTTTTTTATTATACACTTTTTGTAAATGCCGCGACAGCTGTTTCGCCAACCGATGTTGGCATCATCAGGTGTAACAAACAACACTCGAGTTGTCGTTGACACGAAGCAGAAGAAGAACACCCTGCCTCGTCTTCTCAACATTCATTCATTGTGTCATGCTTACACGTTGATTTCTATGACTCTTCACGTGGGCGACATTTAAAATTTGATTGGTTTAATTGTGCCACATTTTATTAGGTATTTTTCTTTTTTCTTGTTCCATTCACAATTGTTATCGTTAATATTGACTTTTTTAGTATGGTCACTAAGAAGGTCACTAAGAAGTCTCCAAGAAGGATGTGCAGAAAAACCATGTATGATAGAATATCTAACGATGAAGTAAGGAATAAATGTAAAGCGGATGAATGCGTGATAAATAAAATCAAGAAAGGGTCACTAAGATGGTTTGGACATATGGAACGAATGGATAAGGGAATAATGGTTAAAAAGATGTAAACAAGTAGTGTGAACAGAAAAATAAGGCGGACTGAAAGGCGGCCATGTTCGAAGCAGGAACAATCGACGAGCATGCATGTCACGATGTGTGAATTTAGAAGAGGCGCGAGAGTTATGTCAGGATAGTACAATTTGGCGATCCATCTTCTCTGCCTACCACTCCGGGGAAACGGCTTGATGGTTAGTTAGTTAGTTAGTTATGTTAATAAATCGAGAGAAGTATGTCAGGAAAGAACGGTGTGACAGTCCATTCTTTCTGCCTACCCATTCCCAGAGACAGCGTTATGGATATATAAAATGGTATCGTTTATTTCTTTCTCTTTTTACTGTCTTTCTAAAAAAAAATTGTTTCATTTTACGCAGAATTACTAAAGACTTTACCATTTCACATAACTCATCTTAATATTTGCTTTTTTTATTCTGCGTTTCCTTTGTTAATGCTGTTATCATTTAACATTGCTAATAGGTGTTGATTTGGAGTTTTCGGAAATAGATTCTCCTTGGTAATAAAAGTCGAATACATCGCGTCACGCTTTTTAAAGATCATATTTCATCCGTCGCCTGGCGTGAGAGTCTGTTGTTTATACCAAAAAATGTGACAAACGCATTGTAATGGGGCGGACAATGGGCCCGAATCTAGTGGTTCCCATGGCTCGAGGCTGGTAGATTGTCAACCCGCTTTGTTGGACCTTCCCTCATCTATCGCCATTGTGTTACGCCATTGTCTTAGTCTCCGTGGGCGAGCGCCTAAATGATGAAAACTGTACCATTCTTGTTTCACACCAAAATTGAAAAATTTAAGGCTTTGACAGAATCTCGAACTCGATTTTTTTAGAAGAATAGTTATCCTTTTCTCAATATTGACACATTTCACATTCTTTTTTTTTCTTCATTGGTTTAAATTATATGATCCTTGCTGGTGTTTATTTCAAGGATATTACTAGTTTTTATAAAAAAAATTATATATTTTGTATTTACTTTCAACATGACCACAATGACCAGGTTCGTCATTGAGAGTACATCAGGTTCGTCTTTCTTATTAGGATTAATTATTTAATAAATATTAATTACTCAACAATTTAAGTATCGGTGTATCTTATTTTTAGCACTATAAGTATATACTCGTACATAAAAAATTGTTTCACTATATTTTCCTGTTTTCTTTCATTTAAAAAGGGTAAATTTCCAGGGGGGGGGCTTGTGTAATTTTGTGTCTAAAAGGGAGGCCATGGGTCAAAATAGTTTGGGAACCTATGGTCTAGATTGAGAATATAACAATAAATAATTTTTGAATGACAGTATTTACACTAGTGCGATTCGCCCACGCATCAATTCTACAAGTTTATTATCTTACATTGAGGTTATGTACAAAGAAACTTTGCCTTTGTCGTGCGAATAAGGCATACATCTTTTAGATGTTGGTTTTTACTGAGCTTAAATAAAATATAAATTATTTCTTACGGAAGTTCATTGTATATAGTGAATATATTTTTTTATTAATTTCAAATATATTTTCTTGTGTTTTTTTACAATGTTTATTTATAATTTAACATTATTATTTTATATCAAATATATAATATTGCGGTCCATCCTCTGTGCATGATTCTTAAATAAAATATATTAAATGTTTAATGCATAGAAAAAAATGTGTAAGTTATAAGATTGTGGAATTCCATACTGACGATTTGTTGATGAATTAAAACACTGTTTTTTTCACTTTTGAGATTATATTTAGCAATATCATTTGATTTAGCAATAGATTTCAGATCTAAACTGAAAGCCCATCTTTTTCATATTTCAAACCCAATTTTAACATTTATACTTTTTAACCGATCGCGAAAATCAGATGCAGCGTTCACATTTAGATTATTAGATTTAAAACACGTCTTAATGCGCCCTTGAGGTGATAACATAACAAAAATGGCGCTTTAAAAGTTAGCAGATTATTATTACTATTATTTTATTATTAATATGTTTTGAAGACTTTATCATCGAGGGAACGAATAAACGATATAAACAGTTTTTTTTTTCCCGCGACGATGAAAGTGTACAGTCTTCGAACATGTAGAAAAAAATAATCTCAAAAGTGTTTTAATTAATAAAAAAATAGACGTAGAATATGCTTTAAAAACATTTCAATGAAATGACCGTTAAATCTCCTACTTGCTACGCTTTCAAGAAGGCAAAAAAATCTTAACATTTAACAGTTCTCCAGATAGTGGTGCAAAAAATAAAGTGAATATAACACAAGCGCTCTTTAAGACTTGTAATAATGTTTTCTTTGCATCCTGATCCATCTGAGACGTCTCCATTACTCACTGCGGCCTGCCTAGTTATGGGCCTGTCAATCTCTGTATGATGGAGATGGATATCGGTCGTGAACCGGGCTGGGGTCGTTTTGCCACCCACGAGTGAGCGTCCGGACCAAATTACGCGCTATCGTCCGCTACACTCATTATCCCCTTGTCTAACACTTGAGATTTACTTTACAGCCACTGTTGCCATGATAGGCATTACGGCTAGCATATCCTATTCCCGTACAATTGTTTAAACATTTCTTTATATTTGATAAAAAATACGTTTAAAATCAATTAATCGAATATGTTTCTATTGGGAAAAGAAATTTTTAAAAATATGTGGTTTTTAAATAACTTGTTGAAAACATTGTATTTTCACAACACTTTTTTGCACCTTTAACAAACATGTTTCAGGACAACTTATCGTGTTCTCCCGATGTTGAAGGTGCAAGCATTTGAAACATGTGGAGAAAAATAAACTCAAAAGTGGAAAAAACAGGGTTTTAATTCATAAAAAAAATTCGTCTTTATAAAATTTTACAGTGTTAACGCATTCATTTTCTGTTTTTAAAACTGAGTAGATTATTATCTTCTGTTTTAAAATCTTCATATAACACATTATAAACTGTATATATAATCACAAAAAGGTTGCACAGACTGCAGAAAAAAATAGAAAATATACATGGAATTTTCAGGTACATTTATAGTAGGTATACATAGTTTTTATATGGAAAAACTTGGATTTTATAATAATAATAATAATAATATGCTAACTTTTAAAGCGCCGTTTTTGTGATGTAATCACCTCAAGGGCGCGTTAAATAAAATATATTGGGCGGCTAGTGTTAAAATAGGATACATAAATCGACGTGCGTGCATGACTTGATGAATGAATGTAGAGGAATGTAGAAAATAAACAGTGTGACAGTCCATCATTTCTAGCTATACGCATGATGGCGTGATGGTTAGTTAGTTAGTTGAAATAGCAACTTCTCTATGAAGGCCTAACCCATATGAAGAATTAATATTAATATGTTTTTCTATTTATTTTATTTTTATTTATTTCTTAAGAAGGTTTTTATTTATTATTTAGTTCTACTTGTAACATCACTATAAAATAGATGAGAACAGCATTCAACTAAACTCACATTACTCAGTAACTCATAATCTCTTGATAAATTGCGTTATACCTATGTTTTAGTAATAGTAATTTTATAGATTGATTGATGTACGAAGGAAGTGTTATCTGTTAGCAATCAGAATGGTAGAAAAAAGTTCGCAATGTCAACAGTTGGGAATGTAGGGATCCCGCATCAGTTCAACACACTGACTAGTCGGGCAGTAGATCTCTGTCTGAGAACAGAATGAAATATGACAAGTTAAAAAAGGAACGAAACAAGATCAGATAACGCGCCAATTCTTGTAATAGGAATGCGTGAAAATACAG
The DNA here is from genome assembly GCA_022606425.2 of Lepidostoma basale. NCBI lineage: Eukaryota > Metazoa > Arthropoda > Insecta > Trichoptera > Lepidostomatidae > Lepidostoma > Lepidostoma basale. The sequence goes on along the minus strand of JAHDVF020000857.1, from coordinate 1,947,807 downwards.
ACCCGCATTTCGAAATAAAAATTGAATTAATAACTGTAAAAAAGTTATGCTTATTGAACTAACTAACCAACTAACCATCTCTGTTCTTCTCATCACACTATTATTTTCTTACACACTTCTCTTGATTCATCTACATTCTTACATCGTATCATGCATGCAAGTTGATTTATATGACACCTCACGTGGCCAACATTAAATATTTGATTGGTTTGATCGTGCCCCGTTTTCATCGGTCTTTCTCTTTTTCTAGTTCCGTTTACACCAGTTACATATAGTTACTTTCTTTACCATTCTTTTAACGTGTCCAAATCATCTTAATAATTTTTCATTATTTTGTTCTTATCACTTTCATTCGCATTGCATTCACGTCATTGCGTAATGAAGCGAATGTATGGCTTATTGAATGAACGAATTAAATGTTTTGTAGCATGGCTCTTTCGTGTTTCCTCTGTGCTACACGGAGTCTCCTCATGGTCGACTTGGTGAGGGTTAGCGTTTCTGCTCCATATGTCAATACTGGAAGTACGCATTGGTCATACATATTGCGTTTCAGACATTGAGAAATGTTACTATCAAAGAACTTCTTCATATTGCCATATGCCGCCCACCCATGACCGATTCTCCTCTGAAGCTCAGCAGTCTGATTATCTCTGGAAAGTAAGATGTTGTGGTTGAGATACTAGTATTCGTTGACTTCTTCTATTGGCTGATTGTCAATCTCTACAGCACCACCGATGATCAGATACCTCATTATATTGGTCTTGGTTGTGTTTATACAGAGCGCTATTTTTTTGTCACTTCCATGAGCTCTTTCAGCATGACACGTGCTTCATCCAGATCTTCAGATATTAAATTGTTTAAGTTTATTCCGTCCACCTTGATAAGTAAACAGCTACCATAACTAACTAACTAACTAACCATCACGCCGTCTCGTCGAAGGGTAGGCAGAAATAATGGACTGCCACACTTTTCTTTCCTGACATATTTCTCTCGCTTCCTCAACATTCATACATCGTGTCATGCACGCGCGTCGATTTCTCAGACTCAGACGTGTCACGTTTTCCTCGGTCTTCCTCTTTTTCTGGTTCCATTAACATCATTAACATACAATTTTTTACCATTCCTTCTTCATTCATTCTTTCCATATGTCCAAACCATCTTAATGATCCTTTCATTATTTTGTTCATGACACCATCATTCGCACCGCATTCACTTCTTATATTTTCATTCGACACTCTATCATACAGAGTATCCACACATTCGTCTAAGAGATCTCATTTCTACTGCATTTATTCTACTTTCATCCTTCTTTTGCCAGTTCCATGCTTCGCTTTCATACATAAGGGTCGGTAGAAGAACACCATTGTGCACTGCCATTCTAGCTTTTTTGGATAGGTTTTTGTTTGCGTTGATAACTTTAAGTGCACCATTCACTTTGTTGCCTGCCCCAACCCTTCTACCATTAAATGCTAAAAAATAGAGTCCTAATGCAGCTCTGTGTCTTTTCGTAAATAAGAGTCAAAACGTTTGTGTGCATTAAAAAATAGGGAATTGAAAAGCTTAAAGGATTATTTGGAGCACTCACCTGCGCATGCGCCCCTTTTCTCTTCCCAGTCCCCCTATCGCGACTCTCCGCCATTCGTCATTATCATTTTTATCTTTCGCCATCTTTGAGCGGTACGGATTCTCTATCCGTTGTCTGCGAATTGAACTTAATTTATTTTCCGAACATTTTGGCGTAACGTTCTTTTATTTTTAAGCGGGTTATTTTTAAACGCCTACTTATGTATATAAACTAATAATTCATTGAGGTTCTTGCTCATACGTTTACTGACAGCCGTGGGAATAATTTCGTTCATTTTTATACGGATAGATATCTACACGAAATTCTTACCTTGGCTGGTCAGACGCCAATCAAAAACCTAGTCTCAATCATTTGTAAGGCTGTTGAAATGTCGAAAGGTGAAATATAAGAATTAATTTTTTTTAAATGTGAAAAATATTACATTATATTATTATCTTTTACTTATCATAAATCCTATTCATTGATACCTTTCCGCTTATCTTGACAATATCGTAAATAAAAAATCCTGAATATTGATATTTCTGATTTAATATGGAGTATAACACAATTGCAGGGATACAGTGAATAAAAAATCAAACAAAAAAATCTACCATTATGCCAATTCCTCTAAGGATTGGTAGTATAATATCCTTATGCATTTTGAAGGTTAACTTACCGATTTATTTATTTTAAATAATTAAATTGATTCTTAGGCCAAGTGCAAAACTTCTTCATTTATTTACATTTCGGTATAGGACTTAATTATTTAAAATATTGTAATTATGACTTATGTGTTTCGAGTTATTCGCATGTTTTTAAAGTATATCATACCTTCATTATCGGGAGAATGATATAATATTCGGTTATGCGCATCTTCTTTTCTAGAAGTTTTATTATATAATGGAAATGTCAGTTTTATGGGAATGGCATTATTAAAACGTTATCATATTCTAATTTTTCTTCTTTTTGTCTTGTCACACCTCCGTGGTGCAAAGGGCCTCGAGGAACCTTCTCCACCCGACTCTATCGCATGCCTGATGCCTAAAATCATTCCAAGTGAGGCCTGCTGCCTTAATCTCGTCCTGCAGGGCTCTTCTCCAGGTGGCTCTAGGTCTGCTTCGCTTCCTCTTTTCCACCAGTCTAGTACGCCCTGAGCGATGCAGGGTGGGTTCCGTCTCAGATTGTGACCGATCCACTGCCATTTGCGTCTAGCGACTTGTTCTCTAATTCGCTTTAGGCCTGCCATGGTCCAGAGAACGGCATTTAACAATGTTTGGGGCCAACAGATCTTGAATATTGAGCGAAAGCCCTCGAGTTTTCCAATAACGTCCGCGGTAGATTTCCAAGTCTCACATCCGTACAGCAGTACGCTTTTAACGCTACTGCTGAATATTTGGAGCTTGAGCTTTCTCGAAATGATAATGGAACGCCAAACAAGGCGAAGCATAGCGAAAGCTCCCCTTGCCTTGTTTTGTATATATTAATTATTTAATATGGAGTTTTACATCATTGTTCAAGAAACGATAAATAAGTACATACATACGAGTATGTATTTCAGTGTGATTTTATTACAAATATTTTGTTACATTTATTTACGATGAATGTTTCAGATGTGCATTGTAGTTTCAAACCACAAATCAGTCTGGCCGGCTGGTGTCTATGTATTGTGTTATGAATGTACGCTCGTGTGAATGTACAATGTGTACGGGCTCACACTACATTCCTCCTAAGAGCTGTCAGTTGGCAGTATCGATTTTCATTTCTACTTTTATCACTTCCCCCGTGATTTACGTGAGTGGCCAAGTTGGTGATGTTAATTTCTGTCACCGAGTCATATCCACGCCTTCGAGGGATAATGTTGTAACGCATTTATATTTCATAATATTTTTTTGTGTAATAATGAAATCAAAATGTGTTACAACATTACTACGCACTGTAATGTAACAAATTCATACATCTTTTCTATAATTATTATTATTATTATTATTATTATGACTTGTATTTTAAATGCGCCGCACATTGGGGCAGGATTCAGATTTCTCATACAATAACCCAAAAAATAAAAATTATGATTCATTAAACGCTTTGTTATTATATGATGACTCAGATATATTTAGCATATGATCACGAGCAGATAGACAAGCTAGACTGTGACACGTTCGCTCTAGCACCCCTCAATCGGAGCCGATTACTCGTAGAGGTTACACGTCCGTTATTTCAAGTCAGCGCAACACCTAGTTTCTAACATTTCTTTAGTTGTATTATTGATAAAAAATTTAAAGTTTTAGTATGGAACCTTACACGTCAGGTATGTATCCTCTTTTTCGAGTTAAATTAATTGTAATTACGGCTTGTTTTAAATGTAAAAAAATTAAACCGATTTCGCATTAAAATGATACAGAGGTTTTTGTAATATTAAAAAAACATTTAGAGATTTAGTATAGAATCCCGATGAATTCCGCAAGTATTTTAATTGATTTATAATAAGTAATTGTTGTACTTTATTGATATGATGTTATTTTTTGCCACTTTTTGCACTTTTTTATAATAACAGCACATTTCGAATAACCAAAAATGAAAAAAAAATACACCAAATTTGTATCTTATTCTGTTTTTCCTTTTCTCGCATACCTAGGTACCAGCTCCAGCACTTTGTTCATGACAAAGCATCAATTAATAACGCTTATGAAGAGTTTCGGAAAAGAAAAATTGGAGGATCAGATTGATTTCCTGCAAAAAGAAATCATAAAACGGACAGGGTGTGTTGATGAGTTAGGAAAAAGTGTTACGTGTGTTAAAAATTTTATTCGGTTTAAATTTGATTATAAATCATGATGGGAATCAGCTCACTGGATGAAAGAAAGATTTCTCGATGTTAATAAAACGTGGCTTGATACATCCGTTTCTTTCATTCGCGCTACAAAAACATGTGGCGGTCGCCCGATGATTCCTTTTGAGGAGAGTACAGAAAGGGTGAAGCGGCAAAAGACGGTTAATCTGAGGAATTCTGCATCTCTGCCAGACTTACTCTACGCAACACAAATGGAACTTAGAGCTGCATGACAGGCAGATGCCTCAAAGTTGGTTCGAGGTATTTTATCTGTTCCAACAGGTTCAGGTAAATCTCATCAAACTTCCAGGGAGTCTTTTGGAAACGTGTTCATGTCAGCAGGAGATGCTTTAGCACTTTTAATAGAACGGACTTGCCTCCACATCAGTATAACGCTATTAAGTTGAAATCTAAAAACTTATATCCTTCGTATAAAACTGTACAGGCCTAAAAAAGACGATGTTATCCAGAGCCAGAAAATATACATGTCACGGATACTTTGGTATATGTTGATTTGCAGATCATGCTTAATCTCACGATTGAGCGTTTAATTATCACCCATCAAGATGTTGTTTTTACACTCAAACCCAAAGAATTAAATAATATGATATTATATTCCAAATGGGGAGTTGATGGAAGTTCGGGGCACAGTTCACATAAACAGGCTTTTTTTGACGCAGATGCCGATGATGCAGCGGTTTTTATCACATCATTTGCCCCCTTACGCCTAGTGTCTGGTGCCAAAATTATTTGGCAAAATCCAAGACCTGGTTCAACGAGGTATTGCAGACCTCTGAAAAAAGAATTTATTAAGGAATGCACAGCAGTACCTTTGGAAGAGAAACGAAGGGTAGATGAAGAAATAAAAAATATTACCACAACCATAGTCAGACTAGATGGGCGCGTTATCGTAATCAAACATCATTTAACATTCGCAATGATTGATGGCAAAGTATGTAATGCTATCACACATACTTCTTCTACCCAAAAATGTTACATACGTGGTGCCACATCTAAACAATTGAATTATAATATATAGATGCATTGCTAACAAAATAAATAAAAACAGAAAATTTAGAATTCGGCATTTCGGTCTTGCACGGATGGATACGCTTTTTTTAGTGTCTTCTCCATTTGACGTACAAACTGCCTATAAAAGCTCGAGGGACAGACAAGGAAATCGTTGAAGAAACTAAGAAAAAAATTCAAGCTCAGTTCAAAGAAAAACTAGGTTTGATCGTGGACAAACCAAGCCGGGCTTTGGTAACACAAACGATGGAAATACCGCCAGGCGTTTTTTTTTTAAATGCAGAGGTGTCTGCAGAAATAACCAATTTAGATGTAGAATTAATAAGAAAAATGCACGCCATTTTAATAGTTATATCATGTGGTCATGAAATTAGTGTGGAAAAATACCGGGAGTATGCGTTACATACAGCCAGATATTTTGAAGAAAAATATCCGTGGTGTAATATGCCACCCACACTTCACGAATATTTAATACACGGACCTGAAATAATAAAAACGTCAATATTGCCGATAGGTCAATTAACCGAAGAAGCGCAGGAAGCACGTAACAAAGATTTTAAAAAGTTTAGGGAGTACCACTCGAGGAAATCCAGCAGAACGAATTCAAACACGGATATTTTAAATTTTCTTTTACTCTCATCAGATCCTTTAATAACTAGTAAGAGGAAATTACCGAAAGAGAAACTAACTAGATTCCTCAAAGACGTTTTGGATCTGATAATACCTCCATCTACAGGGTCCTCCAGCCAAAGCGAAAATGATGAATCCGATGACAATGATGGTGTCTCAGAAATATCTGATAACGAGTAAAAAAAATATTGGTGTGTATTTATGAAGGGTAAAATCGACGTTCTTTCAAGAAACGTATATATTATGTAAAACTAAGCTGCATTTTACGTTATTAAAAATAATAAAAAATGACTTTAACGAGCATATAAAAATAATACAGTATTTGACACATATTTCATTGTTATTGGAAAAATAAAGTGTTAATATTCATGACATTGTCTCTTATTTTCATTAACCTACCTAATTACATTAAATCCTTTGATTTATAGCTATATATATAGCTTCTATGAGTTAATGACACGTTTTCATATTTTGGCCCCACTGTGCGCCGTTTTGTAAAATCAATTACTCCAAGGGCGCACTAGGAAATGACTGACCGAACAGTGCATTCTTTAGAAGTTTCTTAAACTTAACGTCACTATACTCATACTTAATACTAACATGGAGGCTATTCCACGCCAACAGACCCGCAACGCTGAAAGCACGATCATAGAAACTTGCTTTATTGGCTCTGACTGGAATTATTATGTATTGTTGTTTGCAATTGTTTCTATTGATCGTAGTGAACGTTGCGTTTCCGTTGGCATGGGTGTCACGCAGAGGTCCGATATATACGCTGGCGCTCTCTGGTGTCGAGCCTGAAACACTGTCAAACACAATTTAAGATAATGAATATTTCGTCTTATTTGGGCTATATTTCATAATGTCTTGTAAATGTGTTTTTTTTTTTTGTAATTTAAAAAAACTAACTTTATCCACCATGTTAAATAAATTGTTTATTAATATTTTATTGTTTAGAAACGAGTCGTAATCACTTCTTATACTTGCACTTGACACTCTATCATATACAGATTTGCTACACATTCGTCTTAGAGATCTCATTTCTACTGCAATTATTCTACTTTCATCCTTCTTTTGCCAGTTCCATGCTTTAAGGGTCGGGACAAGAACAGTTATATATGTACAACAGTTATATAGGAACAAGTTATATATTATAAATTAACTAACAATCCAATAATCCCACCGTCTCCCCGAAGGGGTAGGGAGAAGCCGTACTGGAGGATGTTTGTCTTTTTGTCCCAGATAGATATCTCCGACAGCGAAAGCACATATTGTTTTACCTACCGGCCGCCAGAACCAATCTGCCTCTGGTGACACCGATGGGAAGAGCAATTAGTCTGCTGAACGTGGTCTCCTCGGAGATCGACGTCTTTCATGTTAGTGAAAGTATGTTCATGGGACAAATGAATCGTGTTTTTCAGAAGTAGCACACATCCAGTGACCTCAAATTTACAGGACGGACAAAAAACTGTCTGGTACAAAATTTTCCTACAGTATATATATTTTTTTCAAAACACATTCGTATATTTTACTCCCTATGACAAATGTGTATTGAAAAAAAATATATGTATTGTAGGAAAATTTTGTACCAGACAGATTTTTGTCCGTCCTGTAAAGTTGGGGTTACTGGATGTGTGCTACTTCTGAAAAACACGATTCAAATACTCTTGACTTTGGAAAGTATCTTGTCTTCCAAATGTCGAACCATCACTAATGCGTTCCTGGTATTATGTTGTATGTGCATAATATCTTACCTGTACTCAATAGATGCCTTAAACATTTATGCTGTTTGTAATATCTTTTGAGTAAATAAACTGATTTGATTTAAAATGTATGATTTAATATAGTGGTATCTTCCGATTTTAAATACGTAATATTTTAGTTACAATCATATTCTCATGTTCCATCGACATTATCTCTGCCTCTTTTGTGCGCCACCAAATCAAGGGAGTGTCCCAAGAAAACCTGCACCACTTTTACGACCTGGCTCCATTGTCGCCCCTCGCCTCGCCGGAGTCGCATTGTCCCCGGGACGTTTAAGTCACATAAAGTGACGGCTTCCCGCCGAGTAGGACATCCCGGGCCACCCAGCTCCGCGGACAATGCCATCCCGTCGTTGCGAATCCACGCAAGATCCTCTGACCAAATATTTGGGATTCTAAATCACCAGTCAAAGATAAAAGATTTCACGGTAATAAAAATGTTCTAGTCCCACCATGCCCCGTATCCTGATAGATCGCATTGTATCCGGCACACAACAGGTGCCCCAATAGACTTGTATACTCTTCTACAAATATTTTGACATCGGTTCATGTAGTGAATTCGTTGCGTTACTAATTTGTACTTTGTTGTCTCTTAATTCGACAATGTGCGTATTATTTACGCTCTAAAACAATACTATTGCGTTGCTCTTACGAAATATTGACTTAATGTAAGATTTCATATATATTTTTAACACCATTAGTGTTATTTACTTTGTAACTTTGTAACTGTATTTTATAAACATAAAACACTGTTTTTTCTACTTTTGGGTTTATTTTTCTCGACATGTTTCGAAGACATACCTACATCATCGGGAGAACGATAAAAACAGCCATCGAAACTTGTCGAGAAAAATAAACTCAAAAGTGGAAAAAACGGTATTTTCATTAATAAAAATTCGTCATTATGGAATTCCACAGTGTTAACGCCTTAAGTTTATCTAAAATATTCTAAATAAGACGCATATTAAATATATTATCTTATTTATTGTTTTTTTAATAATGATGTAAAACTCTACGTAAAATTAGTAATATGAACGAAAACGTCTGTTTAATAGAAGTTAAATTATGTTATACCTATATGTGGATGACATTTGTTGATGCCTTAACCAGGCGATACACGCAATTCCCATAAAATATAATAAAACTTCTAGAAAACGGACTTTTTCATTCGTATTAATTATTGAACATGGAATTTAACATCATTGTTCAAACTAACTACCTAACCATCATACCGTTTTTCCGGAGACTACACTGCTCTGTCCTGACATGCTTCTCGAGATTCCTCTACATTCATACATCGTAACATGCACGGTCATCTATTTTTCCAACATTGAGTGTAGTCCCATTTTAGTTTATTTTAGTAATGGCATTGTTCAAGAAACAATAAAAAATTATTTATTGTTTCTTGAACAGTAATGTAAAACTCCATATTAAATAATTAATTCTAATGAAAACGTCAGTTTTTAAAGAAGTTTTATTATATTATATAGGAATGACATGTTTCACCTTTCTAAGGCATTATCAAATGTCATTTGATTCGTGAATGTATGAATCTAGAAAAGTGGTATTTTTATTCGTATTCATTAATGAATATGGAGATTTTGTATTTTCTTTCTCTGAAAGGGGAACGGTATATCAAACAACGGTGGAAGCCTGTGATGTTAGACTATGTTTATGTAATGTACAAATGATTAGAAACTTTTACACAAATTGCAATGCTCAGCCGCTCTTGTTACATGAACAAAAACAATAAAACACATTACAGCAAACACAAAAAGGTTCGCGTAAAATGCCATTACCATTTCACAGCTATTAAATGTCATTAATCTTACTTATTGTCACACCGGGGCTCATTACTCGGGAACTCTGCAAAGAGAATTGTTCTCCCTAACGACAATCTGAGAATGATTTCCGTCCAATATTTCCTGGGAACTCTCAAGCGGTGAGCAAACCGCAGTACCGAGAACTAAAATGCTTTCGGAAAAAACAATTTTAAACATTCTCATAATAATAAACGAATACGAATTAACTATCGTTTTTTATATATTAATTATAAACAATGCACATTACTTATAACACAACAATAAAATTAAAACGAGTACGATAGAGTTATTTCATTTCAGGGGGATTGTTTGCAATAGTTTGAGTGACAGGGCGTTTACAAAAATTACGAGTACATTTACGTACATGGCGACACATGTCGTTCCTTCTAGAAAACGGACGTTTCCTTTCGTAGTAATTATAAAAGCTCCCGTTATTGATATCAATAATGTATACCCATAACTTTTTGCTCCAAAACCTATTGCGCCTAACAAACTATAGTATTCTGTATTATAAATATTTAATAAAAAATTAAAATAAAAAAACAGTGGATAACGTGGAATAAAAATTAAATAAACACAAATGTCCGGATCGTCCAGCTGGCGACAAGTGCACCATCTAAAATAACAATATGTGTTAAATTATTTTTCTTTGTTATTTTAGTTTTTATATCATTGTATTTCAGATAATTAGTTTTAGATTTATTATGTAGACGTTGAACGATCGAAGTGTGCGCGGGAGATGCCTTTTGGTGGCGATGAGGTTCGCAACCCATCACACCGCGTCTCTCGCGATGGCGAAAAGAGAAGGATGGAGTGCCGCATCGATTAAAGTGTGGCAGTCCATTCTTTCTGCCTACCTTTTCGGGGAGACGGCGTGATGGTTAGTTAGTTAGTTATAAATATTTAAAAAAATGCCTGATTTCTCATCTTAAATTATTAAAAGATATGAATATATTGGTGTATTACTCTAAACTTGATTATGCATTAACCATATTTTTTATGAATCAAAACACTTTTTTTTTAGGAGTTTATATTTCTCTACATACCTATTCCAAATGTTTTACACCTTCATATAGATTTTGCGTGTGAAAGTGTAATTTGTTTACCAGAAAGTGTAAAAGTGTATAAGTGTGAATAGCTCGTGAATGAGCTTAGTTTTCTATATTGACACAATCCCGACTCGAACTTCTCCAGCGCCCCCTAAATGCTAAACATTTAAAAACGTCCCGCCAGACCTCCATAACGCCCACAAAGGGGCGCTGGCGCCCCGTTTAAGAATCACTGTTTTATGTCATACAGCAATAATTTGAACAAAATTCAAAATAAGCTAGAAACGTTCGTGGACATGCGCATCGTGTGCATTTCGAATTACTTTCGCAGGGAATCAAAAAACTCCTCTCTCACTCTCTCGTATTAAAAATATTCCCGTAAGAAGATATCCGTTTATTTTACTATTTATATATCGCACCGTGAGTGTAAAACCGAAACAAGTGCAAATATACAATTTGGAGATATGGGAGTATAAAGACTTCATATTGCTTGGAAAAACTGTTTTTTTTTTAATAGACCAATGATTTTCAGTTTAAAGTAATATACCTATTCGGTTTTACACTCACGGTGCAATATATTTTATTACTTTATTATGATGAACTTCAATAAATATTTAAATTATTAATTAAATATGTATTTCATTCGACACTCTATCATACACAGAGTATCCACACATTCGTCTAAGAGATTCGAGAGAGAGAGAGAGAGAGAGATGAAAGATAAGAAGTGAATGCGGTGCGAATGATGGTGTCATGAACAAAATAATGAAAGGATCATTAAGATGGTTTGGACATATGGAAAGAATGAATGAAGAAAGAATGGTAAAAAAATTATATGTTAACGATGTAAATGGAAGCAGAAATAGAGGAAGACCAAGGAAAACATGGCACGATCAAATAAATAAAATATTGAATGTCGGCCATGTGAGGAGTCAGAGAAATGACACGATGTATGAATGTTGAGGAAGCGAGAGAAATATGTCAGGAAAGAAAAGTGTGGCAGTCCATTCTTTCTGCCTACCCCTTCGGGGAGACGGCGTGATGGTTAGTTAGTTAGTTATTAAATAAGTACTAAAATATTTAAATCGCATAACTAACCCACTTTACTCATACTCAATATAAAAATCTCTTTTTTTTTTTGCCCGCTCGCTGACGAGAAGCTATAAACACTTCCCTTTTCGGGTGGAAAAATCCGCGGAAATATCGACAGCCACGTCCATCCGGTCATCGTGTAAATGAGTTAATTTGTCAAGGCGGATGGCCCGCGGGCGGGGGCGGCAGTGATAATCCGGCGATAATGGCGGCGGTGGGCGGCGGTGGGTGGTGACAGTTGCCGCCCATCCCGCCCGAACTGCCGCCGGATCCGTCACCCGCCCTCTCCCCCGCCGCCTACGCGCCTCCTGTTAACTAATGTGATATATTGAGAAATCCTTATCGGGCTTATATTCAATAGGCGATTTTTTGTACACGTATTCAGTACTTTTTTTTATTAAATTCAAAGCATTGCCAATGTCATCAATCCCTTTAGACATAAATTAATTATTTAGACGTCTTTCCGAAGGGGTAGGCAGAAATAATGGACTAGCACACTTTTCTTTCCTGACATGCTTCTCTCGATTCCTCAATATTCATACATCGTGTCATACCCGCACGTCGATTTCTCGGACTCCTCACGTGGCCGACATTCAATAATTATATTTGAATATTTTTTTCTTGTATACAGCAAGTCGTTTAAAGCCAATTACTGTATACAATTTATTTTAGCTATTATATTGATTCTAATGACATGTGATAGGTAGCCAATCTATCGCCATTTTATTGCCACGAAAATTTTACACCAGACCAATGACAGTGTGATAATCACACTGCCATCACCGGGAATCGAACCCGGGACCTTCGGTATGGAAGTCAGATCTCTTACCACTCTGCCACGAAGGTCGCACGGATATTATAATCACATTTAGTCTCAAAGGACTATCATTCCATAGATAATAGTATTTTTAGTACTGTTTTATCCAAAATATTTATACGAAATGAAAATATATTACATGTTTGAAGGTGACCTCATCAGGTGTAAATGTAACTAAACTAAAACCAAAGAAATATTTATCAATTGAGTTGTATTAACACCTGAGGATGCAGGATGTCACCTCCGAAACATATAGTTTAAAATATGTTTACTCTTTGTTAAAATATTTAAAAAAATAAGTGGATAAAAGAGTATTTGTGAAATGTATACTTATATCTGTATACGAATCCTGGATTTTCAATCCAGGATTCGTATACAGATATAAGTATACATTTCACAAATATTTGTAAATATTCTGGTCAATTATTTGGCGTATAAAATAGGAGTGGATACTCCAGGCGACTTCTAACAGAGCGATAGGAGGCGGTAGCCTCTTCGCATTGTGTTAATAAAGTAGTTTGCTAAAATGCTAAAACAATCATTCTTCATAGATGGCGTTAGTGGATGGATTGTATAGATTAATCTAAAAAATTAATTAGTACAATCAAATCTACATAGATGGCTAACTGGAACTGCCACGTGAAAATAAGTATGGATTTGGAGTATATATACAACTTCCAAAAAATGTATCATACATGATCATAACAATGGTGGAATGGGGAATGTTGTAATTACATAAAGCGTGCGCTTAACCCAACCAATGACAGGTCATAAGTCCTGTAAACACCTTGATCATCCATAGTCAGTTTCCAGTTTGTTTCTTCGTCTCTATTGAGATATAATTAAAAAATTTGGATAAAAGAGTGTTTACTATAGTCCTTACAAAATTAATAATGAAATTCAAGTGTTAACGCCTTAAATAAAATAAAAACGTTAAATGATAATTTTAGATAAACTTAAGGCATTAACACTGTGGAATTTCATAATGACGATTTTTTAATGAATTAAAACACTGTTTTTTTCCACTTTTGATTTTATTTTTCTATACATAAACTGAGTTTATATCGTTCTCCCGATGATGAAGGTGTGTAAGCCTTCGAAACACGTCAGAAAAATAAACTCAAAAGTGGAAAAAACAGTGTTTTAATACAAGTTATAGGATTATTTTGCACTTTGAGCTTTAGAGGGGTAAAACATTAAAGATACAAGAAATATTACGATTTTGCCCATATATGTAGGTGTGATGAAATATTAATATATAATTACTTACCAGAATCAATTATATTACCGAAATTATATTAGATATGTAAAATTACAAGTTCCAGTTTGATTCTAGTTAGAAAATTTCAAGCAATGTTATTTCGAATGGAAACACACTTCAACTCTAATAAACCATGCACCTTGTTGTGACATTTATTCTTCAGTTAATGCACTATAAAGTGACATGTATTTCTTTGTAATTACGTTGTGTATACATTTTCTAGTGGTTGTATAGCGCATCAACGATACTCGTGATCTTAGAGGTTGTCGGTTATTTCCTCAGCAAAGCGGATGTGCGCGGTGAGTGTTGTATGCCAGCCATCGTCAGCCCACCCAGGACGGTGACTACCGCATACGGTTTAGTGGTAACTCTTCGAAGCCGCAGCTCTCTGATGCCCCATGTTTCTAAACCCATCCTTGTCCAAAACATCTTACAGTTTCATAATTTTGTTTATGACGGATTAATCTGCCGTACATTTCTTCGTGTCATCTTTCCGCTCGTACCTGGCGATTTCATTACTACAGCGTTTATAATTATTTTTATTTTACCCGAACATAATTCACTTAGAATGACCTGATTTTCGAAATAGACCTTTTCAGATTTAGAACATTGAATTAGTCTGTAGCTACATCTAAAGAGTAATGTAAATGTAAAATAATCTCTCGCATGAACATCGTTAATGTCCTCTTTCAATTCACATAGTTATGTTCATATAATTTATTAACTCTTAAATGAGCGTGAGGAAACTGATTAAATTAAATGGTATTTAATATTGAATTATTGTTTACAATGGAGGTGAACACAAATGTACTCAAAGAAATAATCTGTTAATATACCTACTGACTAACTAACTATCACGCCGTCTCTCCGAAGGGGTAGGCATAAATAATGAACCGTCACACTGTTATTTTCTGATATACCACTCTCATTCCTCAATCATACATTGTGTCACGTACGCACGTCGATTTCTCCGACTCCTCACGTGGCCGACATTCAATATTTGATGTATTTGATCATGCGGTTTTCTCGGTCTTCTGCTCCGTTTACATGGTTTATTACCATTATTTCTTCATCAATTCTTTTCATCTGCCCTAACTATCTTAATGATCATTTCATAACACTTCTTATACTTGCATTCCACACTCTACCCAGATTTTTCACACGTCTGTCTAAGAGACCCCATTTTTACTGCATTTATTCTACTTAATAATATATTTTTTTCGAATTATTATTCTATTAAATTCATTGACAAACGTGTTCAATTTATTTTGTGAGTAAAACTTATCTGTTTCTTTAGGAACATTGAAAATATTATATCAAACTAACTAACTAACTAACCATCACGCCGTTTCCCCGGAGGGGAGGGCAGAGAGGATGGATCGCCACAATGCTCTGTCCTGGCATACCTCTCGGGCGTCCTACACATTCATACATAGTACCATGCACGCACGTCGATTACTCTGACTTCGAATGTGACCGCCTTTTAGTAATTGATTAATTTGGTCATGCCATGTTTTCCTCGGTCATCCTCGGCTTCTTTTTCCACTCACGCTGCTTGTGTACAACTTTTTAACCATTCTACTCTCATCCATTCGTTCCATATGTCCAAACCATCTCAGGGATCCTTTTTTAATTTTGTCCATGATGCAGTAATCTGCCTTACATTCCTTTCTTATTTCATCGTTCGGTATTCTATCATACAACGTTTTCCCGCACATTCTTCTTAGTGATCTCATTTCTTCAGCGTTTATCTTGCTTTCATCCTTCTTTTGCCAGCCCCAAGCTTCACTTCCATCATGAGGGTTGGCACTAGAACTCCATTCAAGTGGGAAATATTTTCCTTGAAAATTAAAGGTTAAATTTTATTTTGATTTTATATTTGGACCTTTTTAAACTTATTCCGTAATGTATTTATTAAAATAATAATAAGACTAGGCACAAAAAGACAACTTCCTTTCTACACATTACGAATGAAATCATTGATGTGCTAAAAAAATAGTATTAGCAAAAAGCACCGAATCAAATGGATTAAAATATATATCCGTGATAATTTCATAATTCGTTAAGTGGGATCGCTTAAAAGCTTTTAAAAAGTTAATATTATAGTACCTTTCTACTGCGGCAATATGGCACGAGTCTCCATACGTATTATAATATATTAGTATCATTCAGACCGTGCCTCGGCGAGCTTTGATACTTTAATTCATTAATAATTTGCTCGCTTCATTCACTTTAATTGCCAAAAGCATTTACGTTTCATTATGAAGCATTATGAAGCCGTATCAATGAACTTGAATATGATTTACGACCTTTGGTATTGATGCTTTTTGCGTTATGAATTAACTTATTGGTTGATTGAACCCGAATACATGCGAGCACACTTTTAGCTAAGAACTGTATGTTTTGTATACAATATTTATGTAATTTGTTTTTTGAATGTATACAAATACTTGTAGACAAATACTAGATTTTACCCATTGCGGGTTAATCATTTTTAAGGATTAATTGTATCTCAATAGATACGGTCCAAAAAACTGGTCCAAGTTAAAAGCATATAAATTGAAGATTGGATCTCCAGGCATTGTCTAGCAGTATGATAATTGCGTAAGCCTTTCACATTGCATTAATAAAGGTTTAATGCTTAGGTACATATAATCTTAATAGATGGCGCTAGTGTAGATTGACTTAAAAAATGTGAAGTGTTCTTAACATAGTAGCATATATACATCTTTCAAAAATTTGTCAGATGTGGTGGTCGTAAGAAGGGTGGAATATTGTTAACATAAAACGATCGCTCACCCAACCAATGACAGGTCATAAGTCCTGTAAACGCCTCGACTACCATATTCTGTTTAAAAAAAAAACAATTTACATCTTCGTCTCTATTGAGATACAATTAAATACAATTAAATACATACGACTAAAAAGTAACTAACTAATCATCACGCCGTCTCCCTGGAGGGGTAGGCAGAAAAAATTGAACGCCACACTGTTCTGTCCTGACATATTTCTCTCGCTTCCTCTACATTCATACATCTTGTCATGCACGTACATAGATTTCTCCGACTCCTCACGTGACCGACATTTAATATTTGATTGATTTGATCGTGCCACGTTTTCCTCGACCGTTTTGCATTGCTTGGGCATTATTAAATGTGATTATGCTACATGCATACTACAAGAAAGCGAATAATGGTTTATCAGGTTATCAAATCAAATCCTATCAATTTATTTTCTCAAAAGATATTACAAACAACAATTTTAGTTTAAGGCATCTATTGAGTACAGGTAAAACATAAAAATATATAATACCAGGAACGCATGAGAGATGGTTCGAGATTAGGAATACAAGATATTTTCCAAAGTCAAGAGTATTTGTCTTCTGAACGTACCTACTTTCACGAATATGAAAGACGTCGATCTCCGAAGCGATCATGTTCAGCAGTTTGATTGCTCTACCCACCGGCATCATCCAGAGGCAGGTTGGTTCTGCATGCTGGGAGATAAAACAGTCTGTGCTGACGCTGTCGAAGAGAACCATCTGGAACATAAAGATGGATAGCTTCCAAGATAACGGAGTTCTTAAAGAATCCCCTAATAAGTCTGAAGAAATGTTATCAGTATTGGAGTAGTTTGGCTGCTCATTTTCTCTGCTTACCTCTCCGGGGAAACGATGCGATGATTTGTTGTTGTAATTGCATTATTCCATATTTCGTTGAGAAAACAAATGATGATTAATGTAGCGTTGCATAGATTTACATGCAATAATGAACGAACTGGGTATATCGCGATTAAGATCATAATATTTTCAGAACTCCAAAGTTAGAAGAGAAATATTTCGTATCACGAAGTCGGCATGTAATTGAACGCACTTACCCACATTTCAGTCGGAGCAATTCGTCACGCGTTTTACACCAGAATTATTGTTCATAGTAAGTGAATTGGATATTTTGTTATTTATGACTTATTTGATGAATGTGATATACTCGTGTGTAATAAATAATTACAGCCAATAGGTAGGTCGGCGAGGCGAGCGGCACGACAATGTTAACCCGACAAGAATCACCGTACTCAAAATGTATAATGAAATTTTGTTATCACATTTTGTAACGGCGACCATGAGTTTTGAACGTGTTTGTTATTGTGTAACGTTTTTCTACGATTGTTGTACGCGGACTGCAATTATAACACTCGCTGTGGATTCATCTTCGTTAATTGTGAATTTAAAATTATTCGTATAAATCAAGGGCGGAGAGTAAATTTTTTATAATATTAACAAAATACAAAAGATCTATAGATAATCCACCAAAATTTTGATTTGAATCGATTACATATTATTGATTTAAAAATGATTTTTAATTACATCCGAAGATTAGAATTATTTGAATGTTTATGAAATTATCACATATACATTTTTTTAAATATTCAATTTTAAAATCCATATTAAATTCTGAAATCGGAAAATTGTACTTTTTTTAAGAAAAAAAATAATCAAAAAAAAATAATAACGTATGAGGAAATATATTTTTTTATGAACCCAATTACTGTATACAATTTGTTTTTAAGCTGATATATTGGTTCTCGTGTAATGTGATAGGTAGCTAATCTATCGCGATTTTATTGTCACGAGAATTCTACACCAGACCAAAGACAGTGTAACAATCACACTGCCATCGCCGGGAATCGAACCCGGAACCTTCGGTACGGCAGTCAGAGCTCTTACCACTCTTCAATTTCTTCGAATTTATACGATTTAGTTGAAATGAATGATACTTTATGGAGAAGGTGCCATTATATCGACTTCTATCAGTTATGTTCAGATGCCTGAATATTCATATTTATTTATAATAAAATGTAAAGCCTCTTCAGTATAGATGAGAAAATTAATAAAATTTAAAAGCGTGCCATAGTTAATATGTTATATTTATTTTACTACACATCAAAAAGTAGCCATACTCATATATATTTTCTTATTCTGAATTCTAATAAAAAAGCATTTGCCGCCTTTGGCATTTATCACTACGGTAAGATTTCACCACGTTAATTAAAGTCGGTGATTGTTGGATTAAAAAACCAAAAAATACGCTATGTACCAACAATTTCGGTGCAATAACTACCTGACATTGTTTGAAACCATTAATTGTGATTTTCGGCGTGCGATTTTGTAATATTTGGTATTTTTATTCGTGCGCCCTCATATTATGAGGTCCCTGATCTTAAAAATACAGCGTAAACTTTTTCAGCTACACGTACGCTATTGGTTATGCAATGTCATCAGTTATATTATCAAGAAAATTTTGAGGTTATGATAAATTTTATTGTTAGTAACTTACCGCGGAATGCCTGACCTTATTATAATAAGTCCATTTCGTCAAAGACAGCACAGATTATTTTATTTGTCGCGCTGCAGAATCAATCTGCCAATGGTTATGCCTGTGGGTAGGGCAATCTTATTACTTAATCGGGTCACCTCGGAGGTCGACATATTTCGTGATAGTTTATTCGTATTTTCGACTGATTTCTTGCTAGGGATGCTGGGCTACCAGTCACTCGAGAGGAGACGAGACATTCACTTGGGTGTTCACTTCTTTCAACTGATAAGCGGTTGTATACACAACTCAGAAATCCTGAGTGATGTAGGTCTGTTCGTCCCTAATAAATTATCCTCGACAAAGGGGCCATAGATTGTTTTATCTCCCACGATGCAGAACCAACCTGCAAATGGTTATGCCGGTAGGTAGAGCAATATCTTTGCTAAATCGTATCACCTCGGAATTTGACGTATTTTGTGATAGTCTGGCTCACCTGAGGGAAGCACTGTCCATATTATAATTGTGTAATCATTTTATTTATTTGTCATGTATCTTATGTTACTCACTCTTTTATTATTTTATCATGTTTAACTTATTATTGTGTATCTCCAACTTGTATCCTTAGTGTATTGGAAAATAATTCTGTAATGCTTAGGATAATGCAATTATTTTTGAAAGTTTTACATATGCTACCATGTTGAGAAACATTTCACATATTTTAGTTCAAGCTACACTAGCACCATCTATTGGGACTCGAGGTAAGCATTAAGCAGAAAATCTTTATTAATGTAATGTGAAAGGCTATCAACCCAATTATCACACATTATCAACATTATCACACATTATCTCTAATGTGAAAGGCTATCAACCCAATTATCACACATTGTCTACGAGTATTTGTGTACATTAAAAAAATGAAATGTAGTAAGTATGTTAGTTAGTTAGTTAGTCAATGCGGAGAGACGTGACATGACACTGAAAAAATAAATGGTTACATAGGTGAAATGTCGGGATTTGGTTTAGTTAGGTAAGGTAATTATGTTTTTATGTTAGGTGAGGTGAATAAAGTCATAAAACACGATGTCTGCGGCTATCCCACCCCTTCACCTGTAGTCGGGCGGCACCGAGATCAGCGGGTTCCGTGCTCACGCTCACTGAATGCAATTAAAAATTGTATGATTAATACTATTTTAAATCGGCACCTGGTGCCCCCAGCAGCTGCCTTGGGCAAGGCGGCCCCGGGCCCCCGAGGCATCGACGCAGTGGTCACAAACCTTTAAAACACAACAGTGAGGTGTTAAGGTGAGGACATAATGCGTCCTTGAGGTAATTACATCACAAAAATGGCACTTTCAATGTAAGCATTTTATTATTAGATAGTCCATTTTTTTGTAACACTTTGATATTTCAACATTATTAACTGTTTAAATAAAAAAGTTTGTTATGAATAATTATTTTATTTATTATTTTGTTGAATCTCTCTTTACATCATGACAGCATGAGCCAAATCGATGTAAGGGGTATTATAGCTATTATAGTGATTCTCGTGACATGTGATAGGTAGCTAATCTATCGCCATTTTATTGTCACGTGAATTCTACACCAGACAAAAGACAGTGTGACAATTACACTGCCCTCGCCGAGAATCGAATCCAGAACCTTCGGGGTGGCAGTCAATGCACTTACCACTCGGCCAAGAAGGTCGTAATATCACAATTGATTATATTTAGTCGCGACAGCTGTTTCATTATTATTATTATAACATTATTATTATTATTAATAATGCTGTTATTTTATCTTATCATTTTCCTCTTCTTCCGGTATCGTGTCAGGTCTCCCATTGTTTATTATCACTTGAGAGTAGGCATCTCTGTTCCTGACAGCTCTGTTCCAGTCCCTTATGTTGCGAAGCCAGGAGATTCTCCTTCTGCCAACACTTTGTCGACTCTAGTTTACCCTCAACGTTCAGGTGCAGCTATTTCTATCCTCTTTTTATGAATAAATACTCCAATTACCTTTTGAAATCATTTATCATGTAAGATAATTTGATGAACTCTTACATTTATAATATCTTAATATAGTTTTCATGTTTGATTTTTAGTTGAAAAATAATCATTTTAACTCAAAAACGTTGTAATTAATAAATATGTTATTTAAACTTTCGTATAAAGCACTTAATTTCTGGTGTGACATTATTAAATAAAATAATACAATTTTAGTAATTTGTATTAATACCACCAACCGGTTTCGTTCCCGCCGGAGCTTCGGCTGGAGCGAAACCGCTTGGTGTTACCAAATAAAGTGGTGTTAATACAAATTACTAAAAGTTTATTAATATTTTATTTAATACGTTATTTAGTGAAGAGAACTGGAATTTGTCACGAAACAAGTCATTTTTATAAGTATCAATAAATGAAAGACTCTTCTTATTTTGAAAATGGTATCTAAAAATCATCCTTTTAGTCTCTCGAGTATCTGCGGCTCTCTGACCAAAGGTTGTAGACTACTGCTCTGAGCTTAATCTGCTTCTTGGGTTACTCGGACAGCCAAATATTTACATTCTGCTCCTTTGAATGAATACCGCAAAGTTTATGAAGCAACGGACAACGGATATGCATGGGTGTCTGTTGACCAAAGAGTTAAACAATCCGCTTGTCTTGGGGGTAATCTTCTTGATCTATCTCTTGTCAGATCACTCTCTCAATTTATTGTTAACTATATAAAAATATAATTAATACTTTTCACGCTATACTATATAATTCGAAAATGATGGATTTTTGTATTATTGAAAAAAATATTTCATGGTTTTTGGGGATGATAGCTGGATATGTTAGACTTAGGATAATATAAGATGAAGTACACAGCAAAGGATGGACTGGTACGGTTACGTACAAAGAAAATAGACCACAAGACTCCCCTATATTGCACTACATAATCAGCCTCATAGAACTAACCCTCGTGGAAGACATCCTAAAAGACAGCTGGGAATCCTTACATATTAACATCAAAGATTTCATTCGTATATTAAACATAAATCTGTTTATGAAAACTTTGCATTCTTAAGTTAACTTTTGCCGAAATGAGTTATGATGGTCATATAAAAGATCCATTATATTATACTTAGGAAATTGAAAATAACTTTGTTAAATCCACAAAATATAAAAAAACAAGACATGTTTCGGAGGATACCTCCATCTTCACGTGTAAAAATATAATAAAAACTAAACAAACTAAAACGAAACATGTTTAGTTTTTATTATATTTTTACACCTGAAGATAGAGGTATGTGGTGGGGTGTACAAGGGAGAGTAGGAGGGTGTGTCCTGTTTTAATCCTTAAGACGGCGCAAAGCTCCGTAATATGCAGAAACCTTCTTAACCTAACACGATTAACATGTCGTGATTTTTAATATTTTGTGGATTAAACAAAGTTATTTTCAATTTCTTAAGTATATTAATATGAAATTCCAGTGTTAATGGCTTAGCTTTCAATAAGTTCACTATATTATGATTCCGTCCAAAGCAATTGTCTGTCCCAACGGTTACTTTTTATACTATAGTTTATACTGGATAGTGTTTCAATGATTAATAAATGTACATCACTTTCCTTAAGACTTTATGGCTATTGGGTATAAAAATTTAACGCGTGCTTTGCAATTTCTAATATTTTTTACTCTTTTCATTGAAAAAAATATATATAATGACAATAGTCTTTTAGTTTGCAATTTAAATAAAATAATGCCATCAAATAAAACGTGGTTAAAGATGACTGTATGTTTTTGTGAATGGGTATGAGTGTCTAAAACGTGCAAGTGAGAAATGATATGCATTTAAAAATGAATATTTCGAGTTGCATGCTATTCATTCGGTGCGGGCTCGAGTCTGAGTAATGGTTGATGTTATTAAAGATATAAACCAAGAGTTATTTTTCCTGTTTGTTATAATTTTTAATATACGATACAACGAAAGTGTGAGCGGTTATTTTTGATTGTGGCAGACGACTTTTATAACCGTTTGGAATATTAAACTACTTCACAATAAAATGATATTATTATTTAAATGCGATAAACTTTAATATTAATAACCGTTTTAACTATCACTATAATGTAAAAAAATCTTATCTTTTGACATGTCCCCTCGAGGTAAATTATAAATTAGTTGAAAACTTTTTGAATTGGGACTATGTGAAACAGCTCCTTCGCAATTTTGAGAATACCGCACTATGCAATATTTCGATATCGGAGCAGAAATAAGACAATAATATCTATCTGTGGTGTCGAAGACATTGTGAGGTAGTAGAGAAGTAGAAGAAGCTACTGGAGGGATCATGTAGACTGCATGGAAGATACGAGACATGCGAAAATTTCTGAAAAAGATAACACCAGGATCAAGAGATCACCAGGCCTTGGAAGAGATGGACTTATGGCTGGATGTATCGTCCTAGTACATCTCATCCTCACAAATAGGTCGTGCAACTTAGACCGGGATGAAGAAGAAATCAAAATCAAATGTTGAGAGAATCAAAAGAAAATCAAATGTTCATTTGAAGCACCAACTTTGTGGTTAGACATTTTAAACACTTTATATTTCTTTTATATTCGCCTTCACTTTGTGTTGTGGATTCATAATTGAATAAATATAACTGCACTTATTATAACAGTATTTTATTTCACCTATCACAGACATGTTTCGGTTATAGCTTAACGTTTATCAATGTACATATTTTTAAATCTTTTGTATAATATATTGATAAAGTTTATGTCACAACCGAAACATGTCTGTGCTAAAGTGCTGTAATTCTAAGGGCAGTTATATTTATTCACTTTGTATTTTACCACGGTAAGGCCATACCGTGGTTAAATACAAATTGTTTTATATTTTTCTATCATTATGTTCAAAATAAAATCTTTGCATTCTAGAGTTATTATAATTGGACGGAATACGGTTACTAGAGAAGTTGATAAATATGACTTAATCAAACACTTTTTTTTAAATTGAGTAACAATAGAATAATAATAAAAAAAATTCTTAAAAGACGAATAGTTTCTTCCATTCTATATATCTATATAGAATGTCTATATATCGGCGAACTCCTCAGCAATAGGAAGATTAGTTAAGCCGAAGCGTTGCCCCAGTACAAATTTCGGGAATCGGGCGTTCGCGGTAGCCGGTCCATCAGCTTGGAACAATCTCCCTTCACACCTCAGATGCATAAATGATCCGACAGATTTCAGATCTAAACTGAAAACCCATTTTTTTCATATTTCATACCCAATTTAAACATTTATACTTTGTTCTACTATACTTTAAAACCGATCGTTTTTTAAGCGGTCACATTTAGATTTTTAGATTTAAAACACGTCTTAATGCGCCCTTGAGGTGATTACATCACAAAAACGGCGCTTTAAAAGTTAGCATATTATTATTATTATTATTATTATATGATTTTAAACGGTTTTCAATGTTATAACACGAAAGTTTTGTTAAAAGCGTTCAAAGAAGATTATTCAACGTAATAGCGTGATATCAAGTTTCAGTCTGTAATCACCGAATAACAATAGTCTGGCATTATTATGCATTTTTGACTCCTTGCATTTATGAGTGGGCCGATTATGGTCAATAAATAAGAGTACATAACTGTCCACTTCCGCGGCATCGGGCGCCTGTCATAGGGTCCCTCCGCCGCCGAAATATTATTGAGATTCATATCGCCGCATAAATTATTCACTACGAACTTTTATTTCCCTTATTCCTCAACGACAAATTTAACTACATACAATACTTGTTGTTGTAGTGAGTTTACGAGGGCTGACAATTGACAATCATATAGCAGGCGAGAACATTATATTCTTTACTTTGTTTTATTTTCTGGAGGCTGTCATTGATGAGAGAGATAACATTTTTTTGTGACTACTTCCTAATTTAGATTTTTGACGGAACTATTATATATAAAGCGGCACACATCCAAGCTAATACCTACAGTCGGTTATTACTTTTTGAATGACTTGTTATTAATGATTTATAAACGTATTTAATTGAATATTTAGAAAAATAGCTCACTAAATATTATCATATTATATATAAGTTATTTAAGTTAAACTGTAATTCGTCTTTTTCTTTTTTATATACTTTGTATATACAACACTAACTTAAAAAAATGCGTATCAGGCATGTTTCGGACAACCGGTCCTTCCTCAGTGATATTATAAAGATACATATTTAAAATACGAGTATTATAAAATTGTTTACAAATATGATCAGTTTTGACAGATGTTATAAAGATTTATTTTGGATCTATTTATGTAGGTAAAACAAGGCGTAATTTTAAATTAAGAATAAAAGAGCACATACGATATAATAATAATTTTTCTGAATTTTCTAACCACCTCATTGAAAAAGATCATTAATTTAATAAAGATAATGGCGTTGGAATTTTGCCTGTAAATATTAGAATTATAACTTTTAGAAATATAAATTTTATAATATTTTAAATGTGTATCTTTAAAATATCACTGATGAAGGACCGGTTGTCCGAATCACGTCTGATATGTAATTTAAGTATTTTTTAAAGTTGGTGTTGTATATACAAAGTATATAAAAAATAAAAAGACAAATAAAACATCTACAACACAAAGTATGGCAAACATAGAAGATAAACTGTAATTATTGGATTAAATTGTTTTATTTTCTTCTATGGCGCTACTGCCCAAAAATATCCTTTGCCTCCAACTTATCCTGTTCTCAGCTACAGTATTCCAATGTTCAACTTGAAATATAAACTAACTAACTAACCATGACGCTGTCTCCGGAGGGGTAGGCAGAAATAATGGACCGCCACACTGTTCTATCCTGACATACTTCTCTCGATTTCTCTATATTCATACATTTTGTCATGCACGCACGTTGATTTCTCCGACTCCTCGTGAGACCAACATTTTAATATTTGATTGATTTGATCGTGCCACGTTTTTCTCGGCCTTCCTCTATTTGTGCTAAGTGAACATTATGGAACAAATCTTGTTTCTGAATTATTTCTAAGTAGAAGCCTTTTAGTGATTCTAATAAGTTTCTAATGCGACGAATAAAGCCATCAGATTTTTAATACGTACAAAATATGAAATCAATTAATACAATTTTTCTTTAATAATATCCTCGTAAATGCACAGAATAAATGTGAATTATTCGTTTATTGGCCGTATCTGAAGTGCTGCGGCGATTTGCGATATTTCCGAGAAGCTCGAGCCGCCATTAGCGCCGCCTGTTGTGGTGTTGCCAGATATTTTAAGTGAATATTATTTCGGAAGTAAACACTCCTACAGATGGTATCCCCGGCCCGGCAAGCGCTGAACTTGATCCCATCAGAAACGAGGTTAAGTACTCCGAAAAAATGATTACAGCAACCTATTAGTCCGCTAATACTGTATCATTTCGGACCTCTTAATATTCACTTAATGTAATATTTACTATTTAATTGAATTACATTCGAATTTTAATATTATTGAAACATAACAATGTACTATTTTAAAATTTTATAATATTAGCGATTTTTTTATAAACAATATAAAGTTTCTATCGTTCTTCCGATGATGAAGCTTTTGAAAAATGTCGAGAAAAAAAAACCGTGTTTTAATTCATAAAAAATTCGTCGTTGTCGAATTCCACCAGTTTTAAAACCTTAAGTTTATCTAAAATTAAATTATATTAATATATTTTATAGCAAATCTCCATACTGTTTGGAGGAAGATTCGCTGATCCGATTTGATACGTATTTTTTTAAAAATACTTATCAAAGTTTCTGCCAATCGGTTATGAAACTATGTATTTTTGTATGCCTTCTTCAAGGCTGCTGAAATTATGCATTTTTTGTAAAATAATCTTCTTATTTTATTTCTTCCTCTTGATGTAGATCATAGTACCTGTTTGTGATGGTGCATTGTCCTGGAATAATGATGTCTAGCCATACAATTATCTTTTTGGGGCCTTCCTAATACTCGTAATCTCTTGTTGCTAGGGTTTCCATTCTTGTTGCTATGCGGTCCACATGATCCGTCTAAAAGTGCTTCTGCTTTTTCCCCACCTAACTATGTCTTTAACTTTGTCAGACAAATCTTATCGTCTCATTTCTGATCCGATCTCTTAGAGTTCTGTCTGTGAACCGAAGGGTTCTCATTTTTTACACTCTAATAAGGTCCTGTAGGTATCAGCTATCGCTTCTATCCAATGTCATAATGAGATTGTTTACATGAATGCTATGTAATTGTCGAGTAGAAAAACGATATACATTCTGAGTATATTGAAATTGGTTGGCAATATAAGTGATCAATAGTTTAAACACGTGTAAAGCAACGGGAAACAACCACATTAAAAAGGCCCCAGTAGCATTTCAATAACCAGCAAAGATGTTAATATAATTTAATATAAATGCACTAAACTCTTAAAATATAATTCATTCTGTTCATGACTAAAATTCGTAAGCATTTCAGGGCTGTTAAATGAGACAACCCACAATCTCTTCCTATTTCTCCATAAACAGGTGTACCTATACCTTAATTATGTATTTACTTCAATACGTATTTATCGTACCAAAATATTTTGAATATTGACTGAACACTTGTTAAAATACTAGCTCTGAGCAATGAACTCCAACGTAAATTATTTTTGTGTGTTGATTAGCAAAGTGAGTTAATGGTTTGAACTAATTTGCTTATAACTTGAGAATTAGCCTAATTCGGGACAAATTCTCTTCTCTCGGCAGATTATTAAAATTTCTCCGAAATGTGCCTAATTTGAATGTTACGTTCGTCCCTTTCGCCGTCGGTAAGTTCGGGGGCAGCCCAGCACGGCATCCCTTCGGCATACGACCAGGGACTTTCGGCACGCGGCAGAGTAATAGGACAGATGATTGACGGGTACTCTTATAACGTTATGCATTTATTTACTGGTGTTTCGACCCGGGAAAAAAACAGAGGCGTTCGTAAATTATTTTTAAATTTGGAATATTTTCACCCCTGTTTATTTGGCACATAAATATTTTCTCATTAAATAATGAAAATAACAAAAATTATGTTGTATTCCACATAATTTTTAGTTTCAATAACTCGCTGTTAAGTTCGTCTCCAGAAGATGGCATCGAGCTGCAGAAACCGGTCGAAGCTAAATATCAAATAAAGTGGACGAAAATAAAATACATTTTATAAAGGATTTATTTAATTTTCATTATTTATAAAGAACTTCTACCCAGTTAATATTCTTTGTGAACATTCTTCTCCAGGTGGCTCTAGGTCTGCCTCGCTTCCTCTTTCCCCCCATATGAGACCAGTCTAGTGCGCCCTGAGAAATGCTGACTGGGTTTCGTCTCAGAGTGTGACCGATCCACTGCCATTTACGTCTAGCAACTTATTCTCTACTTGGCTTTTTGCCTGCCATGGTCCAGAGAACGACATTTTACACTATTTGGGGGCAATAGATCTTGAATATTGAGCGAAGGCACCTATTTATAAACACCTGGAGTGCCTGTAACATTCTCAAATTACGTATATCAAATTTAAACAAAATGGAGGTACAAAGGCTTGTGTATCAATACAGATAAGTAGCTCCTTTAAAATAAATAATTACAACCGGCACAACACGAAATGAATGAAGGGTATAAGCGTCTTGTCACATATGCCGAATGGCTCACAGCAGTTTATCATCTCCTGTACAATTACCCCGGCGTACATGTTTATTATTTATCCTCACAGCACTAAGGGTGTTACCAAATTGCTGGTTAGGGTAATGATCGCTAACACGAATCTTGCGGTTATCGGGTGATGACCGGGCGAAGGGGTGTTGGCTGCAATACAGGCCAGTTGTTCCCTATCTGCAATATGTCGTTCATATATGACAGATCTCTCTCTTCTGCGTGATCCATTACTTTCTTATTATCCCACCGACATGCTGTTCGCGTAAACATCTTAATGAATTCGTGAAAACTTACTTTGAAAGTGTTGAGTAATTGCACGGCTGCCTCTCAACCTACAATTTAAAAGTTCTTTCAATCGCTATTTCTTTTTTGTACGCAAGTATTGTATTGTACACAACAATGCTGACTCGTTATGTTATTATTCAAGTTATAAGGCATGATTAATAAAATCCGAAAAACATCAATCACACTTTGTCCCGGTAGAAAATCATACATTAATCCTTCTTCATAACTCTTAGCAGGAAGTTTAGTTATCGAATTGATTACTTCAATCCAAATACGTCAACAGAAGTCATATTAAATCGTAATTGGTATGTATAATTCTAACACTAGTATATTTTAAAGTACATAATTTTGATCGACTGCGTCAGGTGCAGCCCTCATACTAAATATATTATGTTTAGGTTAACTAATATCTGTATTTTATAAAACGGAGCATTCTCTGCAGCGCCCTTGTAATGATTAACTCCTAAAAATGGCGCTCTATAAATTATCCAATTTATTATTACTTAAGGGATGTAAGAATGAATTACATTTTCTTCTTTTTCTTCTCTTTTTAGACCTTTGGTTTGTTCCTATAGTCAGGCTGGCCTCTCTTGGGAAGTTTACTCCCAGCTATCCCTCCACCTCTTTGGCGGTCTTTAGGCATATTACATATAAATGTTCTTAATTGAAATTTCTTTGGTAGAATTTAATTGTAAATAATGAAAATAAGAAAAATTACTATATAAAATGTCGTAAACAACGAGTGAACTAAAAATAAAAAATTGTTTTATACGTTATTTTTTCTTTATTTAGCATGCAATATTTTTCGAATTTCCCTCCACATCCCTTTTACACGTTCTATAGAGACTATATTACTACTGACACCTCGTAGCTTGGTGGGTAGAGATTCCTGTAAAATGATGACCAAACGGGTCTGTGATCTAGTCCGAAACATTTATATTTTAATTTTAGATAAACTTAAGGCGTTAACACTGTAGAATTTCATAATGACAATTTGTTTATGAATTAATACACTGTTTTTCCACTTTTTAGTTTATTTTTCTCGATATCTTTCGAAGGTTTACACCTTCATCATAGGGAGAATGATACAAACTCAATTTATATCATTCTCCCGATGATGAAGGTGTAAGCCTTCGAAACGTGTCGAGAAAAATAAATTCAAAAGTGGAAAAAACAGCGTTTTAATTCATAAAAAAATTATATTTTATAATATTAACTAACTTCACCGAGTTATGAGTGCATAGGTGTGTGATGCTAATCAAATTTGAGTCATGGATTCGTATGAATACATCGAGCAATTAATTTCTAAATTTGTTTAGTGTTAATATGAACAGCGAGGCGAGACTGGACTCTCGAGAGATCCACCGCATTCTTCTGCCAGCAAGTGTTGCTAAATAATGTTCTCAATTGCGTGATATTTACGCTTATCTTGGCCTGTCATTCAACTGTTAGTTGAAGAAGATAAATCTCATAGGCGCTCATGAAACACATGCGTCTGGTTTAGATTAAACGTATATTTCAATGTTATGTATATATTAATTTGCAATAAGGTTTTAAACGATACTAATTCGAAATGTATACCCAAAAATAACGATAAGGTTTACAAACAATCATTAAAATGTGTTATTGAAATAATGTCTTAACAAGTGATGATATAGATGAATAGAATGGGGATAACTGTGCTAAAATGCAATGAAAACTGCATTAAGAATATTTATATCTATCTTAATATATTATTAGATTGTTTAAAATTAAATAAAAATCAGATGTGGGATAGAGACCAGAAACGAAAGATGAAATTCTAAAGGGATATTACCCTTTGAACGCAAGAATTGAATGACCCGGGGTATGGTGCTCTTGAATGAGGTGTCAGTCAATGTGGACATTCTCCAAATGACCTATGCGTCCTATAAGGACCATATAGGTACATACTCGTACCACAATTGCTGATATCTTGTACATACCACAATTGTTTTATTTTAACCATGTAAAATGTATACAGCAATTGAGTTCTAAAGACCTGTCGTATACAAAAAAAAAACATGAAAATTGTGATGTTTATACACAATTTATCCATATCCTTTATTATTACTAAAATGTATTTATTGCGGTTTAACTTATAATATACATAAAATGAATACACAGAAGACTTAGTTGGCAATATCCTAAAGATAAAAATATAAACCAGCAGTGCAATTATTAACAAATGTGTTTTGGTTTAAAAATATCCTCGATTTTTTCCTTAAATAGGTTTTTTGTACAATGTGGAAAAATATATAGAAAAGAAAATAACAGTTTAATGATCATTAAAAGAGTTATTTTTGCTTTTGACGTATGTTACTAATTAAGTTAACGAGATCTGGTAAGATTAGCATTTATTGTTTCTTAAACAATGATGTAAAACTTCATATGAAAAAATCAATGCGACTGTAAGCGTCGGTTTAGTAGAAAGTTTTTTAAATATATTTGATTGCCTTGCTAAGGCATTATCAAAGGACATTAAATCTCAATGCAATGCAATATCAAATTTTGATAATTGCATTGCAAGGGAAAACGTGTCATTGCCATTAAATATAATAAAACTTCTGAAAAAACAAACGTCTTCATTCGTATGTAGGAACTTTTAATTGAGATCGTCGTAATTAGTAGTAAAAATCAATTAACGGTTCTTGTATGAAACGCCGAGCAAATAGTATAGAATCTATAGAAGTATGTTTCAATAGAATAAAATAGTGTGGCTGTTTTTCCACTAAGACATCGGCGTTACGTTTAGAACTATGTAATTATTTTCATTTATATACAGGGATACTGTGGATGAATAGTAACGCCCTGATCGATCGAGTGCTGTTCTGTTTCAGAGTTGAAATTATTTTTATAGACAGCCCTGAGTAGCGGATACCATGAAGTGCGCGATAGAAATTCTCTCGAACGAAATTAATATTTTATGGTCGTAATATAACAACACTCTCACGGCCTCCCGTAGAACCCGATTGCCGGAGATGAGAAGAAGTTTTTGTTTCTGAAACATCTCAACAATAAATAATTAATACGTCCCGCCATATTGCATCACGAGTAACATTTGCATTTTGCGCATTATACGTTCACAAACATTAAATTCTCGTACTGTTAATAATTTTGTTTTTTATGATTTTTCTATTTCATTTGCGAAATGATAGATATCCATCTTACGCAGACATGCATGCTTCGAGTTTCCACGCTAGTATGAATATTAATATTACTAGTATGAATCTTAAATTATCAATGTTGACATCTCACTGACTTTACGCGTATAACAGTGTTTATTCATTTAAAGCTTCCATACCATAAATGGTCCTACCAAGTCATAATTGCTTATGTCAATTAAAATAAAACAAAATGCCAGGAATCACGAATATACAATTTTTGGGAGTGACATGCTTTGCCATCCTAGTGCCAGAGCTAGTGCTCTATCTGTAGCTCTAAAAGAGAGGTTTACATTCTTATTAATTATACAACAGTGCTTAATATACTTTAGCATGAAGCTATTATTTAATGTTTGTTTGTGGTGTGGCATTATTAAAAATTACATTAAAACACTTTTAATACTTTTTAAAACACTATTTTTCTTTGTTAAAACCAATCGCTTTTGCTCCCGTTGGAGCTTCGTCAGGGTTACAAAAGACACCACTGTCTTTGAACCAAAGTGTTGATTTAAACAAAGAAATGAAGTGGTATAAACACTTATAAAAGTATGTTAATATTATTTTTAATAAAATTGATAATTAAATAAAACTGTTATTAGGCTCACTGGCATTGATAGACTTGTTTAGCCTCGCGAAACCGGACGCTGTCGAAATAAAGACAAAAGTAGAAGATGATTGTTTTTAAAAAAACATCGTTTTTGAATACATAGAAAAACACTTTATGTTATCACAACTCTTTATATATTTTTTAATTGCAGACATGTTTCGGTCCTTATTCGGTCCTTTTTCTATGCATATTTTTAAACTTATTAATCTAAATTAAATTTAAAAATAATAAAGTGTTGTGTTAATACAAAGTCAAATGTGAATCTACAACACAAAGTAAAGAAGGGCATCGTTTTATTTATTTATTACTTAATATAATCATTTCAATGTTTTCTAACAAGTTATAAAATCCATGAAAGCGCTAAGTGGCGTCCACGCATGTGCATAATATATTCTCTGTGACGATTGCAGCGGCGGGTGGCGAATCGAGAAATGTGGACGGACACCTACAACACGTGTAATAGGCTGAAAGTGAAAACAATAAATCCTCGGCGACTCTTGCTTGAGGGAAAATGTTGGCGCGGCTAATTAGATTGGCCATTGCGCCGGGTGCGCGCGCCGTGTGTGGCGGAACCAATGAACTAAAACGGCTGGTGGGCTTGACACAAAATTTCCAAACTATTGTACCCTTATGTAACTCTCGCGCCTCTTTTACATTTACACATCGTGACATGCACGCTCGTCGATTGTCCCGACATTCCGAATTCGAACATTGCCGCCTTTCAGTAATTAATTAATTGTTTCTTCTATATTCGCCGTACTTTGTGTTGTTATGATCCTTCATTTCTCTTTTTCTTTTTTATATACTTTGTATATTCAACACTTACATTAAAAAATAAAATTACATAGACATGTTTCGGACAACCGGTCCTTCTTCAGTAATACATACCTATTATAAAGAAACATATTTAAAATATTATAAAATTGTTTACATGATCTGACAGATGTTATAAAAGTTTATTTAATTAAATAAATAAATAATATATTTTAAATGTATCTTTATAATATGCATCACTGAAGAAATAATTTAATTGTTTAATATATTTTTTGATTTTATTAGAACCTTGATTTTATTATGAGTTGTTGATATATTGCACCTTCTAAGTAATTTTTTTATGCAGATTAAAATCTATATAAGAATATAATATTATTTTCTATGGTAAATTTTGTAATGACGGAATCCAGTCGGTTTCAATTATATATTAAAATTGTTTGTTTACAAAATAAATTTATTTAATTTCGTATGAAGCCCTTAATTTGTGGTGTGGCATTATTTAAATAACTGGTGTAATTTGTTTTTGCGTTTGTCCATTTATTTTTTTGAACCATTCGGTTTCGTTCCCACCGGAACTGGTCAGGGTTTGATTTGTTTTATTTTTAATGTATTTTCGATAATTTTATTTATATTACAAATATAAATTAGTAAATTTTGAATAAAAAAATCTTAGAAGTGTTTGTGGCATATCTTCCATTGTATTTATCACTAAATGTAACGCTGAAACATTAGAATCTCTGTAGGAACAGATGTGAGGGTTTTTATTAACTGCATTTCCTTTACCGCCACAGTATTCCAGTAAATATATAAATAGCCACTTGACATTCTAACTAATCGATAACGAAAGGGATTTCTTTGGTCCCATTTCGAGTTTTATGTGTCACGGGAAATAATTTATTTAGCATAAAATTTAGTTAAGTTTTAGTAATTTGTTATTTTTTAAGAATAGATTTCTATGTGGTATATTATATTTATAAGATATGAATTGAACAGTTATATATTTTTAAATAATTTAAAATACAGTACATAGTCAGCAACGAAACGGGTTACTGATTTATATTAAATATTCCGATATGAAACAAACCATAAAAGCAAACCGCATTTTTTTCTGTATATTATTCGAAATCAAACAATACTTTTACCAACATTTCGGAATAAATCTTCTTTGCTGATTTTTCGAGTGCTCGAATCCTGCCGGTAGCGTATATTCAGTGTTTTTTTATAGAATGTAATTCACATGTATAATTAAAAAAATTGAATTTTTATGCGTTAAAATAATCTGGATATAATAATCTCAATTTGGAGGTAGGCTATTTATTTAGGACTTGAATTAAGGGGTTAGGGGCAGTCAAAGGTGTGAAAAAACAAGTATTTTCAAAATACTTCTTTTGTCAGTAATTTAATTTATTTTATAAAACCAACAATATTATATTATGTTTTAACTTGATTTGACCCAAAATTGATGAATGATTTAAGATGAACCTGTAATAAGTTATAATGGGCACCGCATTATGG
This sequence comes from Lepidostoma basale, assembly GCA_022606425.2. Taxonomy (NCBI): domain Eukaryota; kingdom Metazoa; phylum Arthropoda; class Insecta; order Trichoptera; family Lepidostomatidae; genus Lepidostoma; species Lepidostoma basale. The sequence goes on along the minus strand of JAHDVF020000857.1, from coordinate 1,912,593 downwards.
AACAGGGTTCAACAGATATGGCGATAACTTAATATATAATTTATATATTTTTTCGAGTTTGGGTCCAATCAAGTTAAAATATACGAGTAATAAAATAATTTTAAATTGTTGGTTTTATAAAATTGATTAAATTACTGACAATTTCATTTTATTTAAAACACCGGTTTTTTCATACCTCTGACTGGCCCCTAACCCCTTAAATAGTCAGTATGTGTAAAATATAAAATTATGTTTTTATATATTAATACGCACACATATACTGCTTTTATTTTCTAGAGAGAGATAGTTAACTCCATGCACGCCTTGCTGCTTAAGATTAAATCTGACGGAATAGTTGGGATTGCTTCCGAAATCGAGCGTAAAAGGGTTGCTCAGCAACGCGGGAGGGTACCTAACCGTCTGTCAGTTTGCGTATACGTCACAATGACGTCACACGTGACAGTGACGAGCACTCATGACTGCGGGAGCGTTTGACGATTGAAAATTATTATAACCCTCTGATCATTTTTACGGCCACGAATGTAATATAAATAATTTAATAACTAAAATGTTTTGAACTAATTGTAAAGACCACTTTTAATCAAACATTTCGTTTCTTAAATTCTTATTTAGACTCATACAGACTATTTGAAAGTTGAAAGTTGTATGCATTTTGTGAACATTTTGGAATTATGATTAATTTAAGCGTGACATTTTTTTCAGATACAAAATAAATTATTGTAAATTCTATATAATTAAAAATAATTTGATACAATAAATAACAATTATACAAAAAAAACCTTTTAGAACTACGTAACACTAATAGATTATATGAAAGCATCAATTTTCGATCCCCCTTAATTGCCATAGTTAATAGCATTCCATATATAAACCTAACAAACTTTGATGTAGTGACCAGAAGATGGCAGCATACTGCGGAAATCGGTCGAAACTAAACAAAAACAAACAATGGAATACAATTAAATACATATAATAAACGATTTTTTTATTTTATTATTTACAGTGAACTTATACAAAAAAAAAACATTTCACAAATTAGAATTAATGTACAATAACTATTTTGAAATATATTATTCAGTTATTTGTAACACCTGATGATGCCAACAACTCAAACAACTGTCATGTGGAAACAACTATCGCAACAAACTCATTTAAATAAATAGTGATACGTTAAGTTTAAATATTTTAAAATACATTTTTATATTCTAATCGTTTTTACCAACAATTTACCTAAAGCAATTAATTACAATAATAATATATTAATTTATAATAGTAAACACGATTGTTTAGTGGTTTTACTTGGATTTGATTTATATATTATAAATTCTGACAAATTTGTTTCGCCTTGCGAGGGCATTCTCAAACTGCACGAGAATGCCCTCGCAAGGCTAAACAAATTTCTCGCAATATATATAGTTTATCTTAATAAAATTCTAGTAAAACTAATCTAGAGTTTTACAAAACTAACACCTTAACCATCAATAATAATATATTTTTAAATTTATATTTAAACGAGCCATGTAAATTATTTTTAAGCAACAAAAGCTCGTTTGTATATGAATAATACGCAGCGAAGCAACTTTCCAATAAATCACTTCGTTTTTTTATAGAAGGAATATGACTGTATCAGGCGGTATGCATAACGATTTTTTTCTGATAATAACCCGACTGGAAGTTCTTACGCAAGAACGAATACAGAAGCTAATACGGAAATAGTCAATCCGATATTATCTCCAGCTCGAGCTGTTGTGTGGAATATTTACAGTACTACAGAAAAATTAATTAATTAAATTTTTCATATTAATATTTACATAGAGTATGTTCTTTTTTATTAATACGACAGACACAACAATAAAGTAATATAACTCTAAGATATCACATTATATTTACGATTGAGAAATAAATTTTTAATCACATTCGTGGTTGATTATAATGCCTTTTATTTAACCGTATAAAAACGGCGTTTCTTTTAAGGTAATATAATAATTACTCTTGGATAATTGTTAGATTATTGCCTCAGAGTATAATCTATATACTAAAAAATATTTTATACATTTAATTACTGAGTTTTATAAAAAAAAAACAATGAAACCTGGGTATTGTATTTATTTTGCCTTTTTAATTACACAGATGTTTACGATTTCAAGAAAGGATTAAAGGTTTACAATATAACAATGCATTAATGAATTGCTATGAAGTATTTATTATATATTAATTAATTGTTGACGTCATTAAAAATCATGATTCAATATTCAATCAGTACATTTTTGCAATAATTTCTTTCTCACCCATTTTGATGTTAATTTGAAGTGGGTTCATAAATAATAATAATTATTTTAAAAATAATAATAATAATTAGAAAAATATAGTCCATTGTTTTGGCCGAATCACAATGATACTTTAACATTATAAACTGTTAAATTAAAAAAACTTTGTTTTATGTATCACAATTGTATTTTTAATTTTCGTGACAGCTGTTTCGTCAACCTATGTTGACATCATCAGGTGTTACAATCAACATACGGTGCGGGATACGACACCTGATGATGTCAACATAGTTTGACGAAACAGCTGTCGTGAAAAATATAAATATGAATATAAAAGTGCTAAAAATGAAAAATAAATGTGCTATTTTCGTGATGTAATCATCTCAAGGGCGCATTGAGACGTGTTTTATCTAAAATTGAACGCAGCATCTGATATTCGCGATCGATTGGAAATTAATATCACAATAAAACAAATATACATATCGGGTTTTAATTAGGGTTTTTGGCTTAGATCTAAAATCTGTAGGATCATTCATACACCTAAGGTATTAAGAGAGATCAAATCAATCAGTTTCTAACAAACAAAACAAACAAACCATTAAGAGAATGGACCGCCACACTACTCCATCCTGGTACACTCTCTAGCTTCCTCCACATCGAGCGAGTCATACACGCACGTCGATTCTTCCGACTTCTAACATGACCAACCTTTAAAATTTGAATAATTTGGTCATGCCATGTTTTCCTCGGTCTGCCTCGACTCCGTACTCCATTTACATCATTAACGTATACTTTCTTAACCGTTCTTTCTCCATCCATGCGCTACGTATGTCCGAATCAACGCAGCGATCCTTTCATAATTTTGTTCATAATACCTTCTTCCGCTCTACATTCCTTTCTTATATCAGCATTTGAGATTCAATCGTATATCGTTCTACCACACATACGTCTTAGGGACCTCATCTCTACGACAATTATTCTGCTTTCATCCTTCTTCAGCCAGTTCCTTACATTAGGGTTGGGACCAGAACTCATAAATATTTATAAAATTGCATGAGGCTAGAATAGTTACCGGGAGTATGGCGACGTAACTAATTTGCCTACTAGATGGATAGTTTGTGAAATCACAAATCAATTACGCATACCAGGTATCACTTTTTTGTATGCTAATGGTAGGAAAACAATGTCGATCGTAAAAATGGTTAACATTCCGAACATATCGTTCAGACAACTACAAGGAGATAGAGAGGAAAAAAAACAACATAAAGTCAACGTGTTATACGGCGGTCATTCTTGTTTCTGAAAATTTACAACCATTCAATAAAAGCAGCGGGCCGCCTAACATAGACACCCGAGTTAAATTACTTAATAAAAATCCCCGGATCGGCAGTAAACTAGGTGTTGGCTGCCCCTTATTAGGGCAAGGGGCACCCCAGGGCCTTATATTATCAAATTCAAATTGTTTAATTTAACGCGTTGTCGGTCTAAAATTGTTTTATTGTGTTCCCATTAGTTAAACATACTTACTTCCTAAGGCCATACAACTCTTGAAGAGATTTAGCCTCCTTGATGATTTTCCACCAAGGTCCTCGATCCTGCGTCATTTGCTCCCAGCAGTCCGATTCACCTAACCTATAGTGTGGCCGTTATGAACTGAGTCGTGAGGCCATAAATGTCAATAGAGATAGGGATGTGAAGCGCGCCGGGACCGTTATCGATTTTTACGTCGATCGATATACGATACGATCGACTACAATGATTTTATAATGATCTGTACGTTATGATATGTACGATGAGTCATGTTAATGAGTAATGATTGGTCTTTACCAAATGCAATTGCAGTGCGTGTTTTTTTGCAATAAATGTGTTTACTACAATTAAATAAATACATTCGTGTGTCACCACTTGTTGCGCACTATGGATAGTTTATTTTCCAACGTTGATTTGAAGAAATTACATGGCAAAAAAAAAATCTGCATAAGAATTTCTTCTGAATTATTATTATTCTCACTCCATAGACAAATAGGGTCATTTTATTTATACATTATAACATTTTGTGGTTAATACTAACCCATTTCACTGATAATATTAAGTGGGAAGTACGAGTATTTTCCTTTGGTTCGATTAAGGGTTAAGTTATATTTGTAATACAATTTCGTAGAAAGTCGTAAAATCTATTTTAGAAATACAACAGATGGATTACATTCACCTACCCTAATTTTAATAACATGTATGTGTTTTGAATATTTTTAGTTTTGTTGCCATTATACGATTATAAAGGGTAGAGAATTAAAATATAACTACCTACTCTAAAACATAGAAAAAATATTTTTTATTAATTGTTTTTACACTACAAAAGCTTACAATTTGTTAAGCGGAGTCAGAGAGTCAGAGTGGTAAGAGCTCTGACTGCCATACCGAAGGTTCCGGGTTCGATTCCCGGCGATGGCAGTGTGATTGTCACACTGTCTTTGGTCTGGTGTAGAATTCTCGTGACAATAAAATGGTGATAGATTAGCTACCTATCACATGTCACAAAAATCAATATATCAGCTTAAAAAAATTGTATACAGTAATTGGGTTCAAGCGACCTGTTGTATACTTTTAAAAAAAATTACAATTGAAATTACTTACGAGTATTTATCATTTTAATATTTTTTACAAGTGTAAATATATAGAACGACATCACACTTAACATTATACATTCTTAAGTTATCAATCAGATAGTATTTTTATATAACCTTTAATACAAGCCAAAATAGTTGATAATAATAACATCGAAGTTTCTTAATGAATCCCAGGATCGAACTCACGTCCTTTGGAATAGGAGCAATATACAGATCTTTTTAATTCATTTCACAATGAAATACGTTTAACATAAACCGCGATTTATTAGTATTAAAAATGTAACATACCCCTAAACATATAAAGATCATGCACTTGATAATAATTACTTTAAGAGCATATAAAAATCAAAAATGTAACATTTAAGTCTTGATATGTTGCGTAAGTCTGTTCTGCCGATTTTAACATGATGCATGTTTTTATCTCAAATATCAGTAAGACCCTGATTTTGGGGTGTGGTAGTAGAAGCGTGAAAAAAGTATCGGGTGGGGTAATTAAGTATCGATTAGGCGATAGGCACTGCCTACCTCGGCGATCCCTTTAAGATCGGTCCCAGATAGCGTCCCATGTTCCGAGCACCCCTGCGCAATCTTTAATAATTTATCCCGCCATGCAATAGATGGAAACTTTGTTAAAAGAAAATAGTTTAGATATAAAACGTTTAAAATAACTTGAGCAGTTATTCTTGCCTTTTGGGATGAGCGCGTTTTACTGTATTGCTTAGTTTAGATTGATACGTTATCTCAGTACTAATTTTAGGGTTGTATCAAGAATCGCGAATTAAGATGTAATGTCATAAAACAACTATTTAGACCTCTTTTTTCCACGTTTATTAATAGCCTACAATTTACGATGGGCAACGTTTTCGTAAAAGTTTACTATTATTTCTATAAACCATAACGTTTGTTCATAACGCTAAATTCATTTCGTTTTTAGATAATCCAGCTACTAATGCAAGTATAGGAATAATAAACTTAATAGATAATAATTTTAATAGTAATCTTAATAATAATAATCTTAATAAACTTAATAATAATCTTAATAGATTACAGATAATCTTAATAGATGGCGCTAGTGTAGATTGACCTAAAAAATGTGAAGTTATTTAAAAATAGTAGCATATATACAAGTTCCAAAAAAAAATTGTCAGACGTGGTAGTCGTAAGAAGGGCGAAATGGGGAATATTGTTAACATAAAGCGATCGCTTAATTTAACCAATGACAGGTCATAAGTCCTGTAAAAGCCTCGACTACCATATTCTGTTTAAAAAAAAAAGTACATCTTCGTCTCTATTGAGATACAATTAATTCTTAAAAAAATGATTAACCCACAATGGGTAAAATCCAGTATTTGTCTACAAATATTTGTATGCATTCAAAAAACGACTAGGAATTATTGTTATATTTAATCAAAATATTTGTCTTTTTACATTTATTTAATAATTTTAATTGTAACTTTTTTCATCACTTATTAAATATGTACGTACGTAAATTTATATTTAAAAAAATATAAATTGAAAAATTACTCAGGTACTCAGATTTTTTTAGTTTCTACCTATCTTTTGACTTCAATGAACGTCAGTATTATGTATTGGGAACACCTGTCAAAGGAAGTGTTTCTTGTTAACATATTTGCTTCGTGTTTATTTATATTGCCGTGTTATTCATTACCATCGCCTACTAATTGAATACGTAGAGTAAACCTGGTTTTACCTTATGGGGAACAATGGAATATTTTTTATCAATTGATGATTTTATTTTAAACTTGTGTATTAGCATAACGCCATTCATACACAAACGCGAGTAAAAAATGATTTAATATTCGTTATTTACAATATATTTAAAATATATATATTTGAATAAACGGAACTTAGATTAGAATACTAGTAAATTGGTATTTGATTAGAAGTATAATTAAACATGTGACTTTCAATTATTTATATCCATCAATAGAACTAACTAACTAACTAACCATCGCGCCATCTTCCGAGGGGGTAGGCAGAAAGAATAGACCACTACATTGTTATATTCTAACGTACTTCTCTCGCTTCCTCACATTCATTCAGAGTATCATGCACGCACGTCAATTTATCCGACTCCTCACGTGCGCGACATTTAATATTTGATAGATTAAATTGTCCATTGTTTTGGCCGAAACACTATGATACTTTAACATTATAAACTTTTAAATTAAAAACTTTGTTTTATGTATCATAATTGCATTTTTTTTTAACGCGACAGGTGTTTCGTCAACCTATGTTGACATCATATTATTGTAATACGTGATGATGTCAACATAGGTTGACGAAACAACAACAGCTGTCGCGTAAAATAAAAATACAATTGTGATAAAAAAAACAAAGTTTTTTAATTTAACAGTTTATAATATTTGATTGATTAGATCGTGTCACGTTTTACTCGGTCTTCGTTTATTTCCTGTACAATATACTCGTACAACGTAAACATACAATTTTTTTAACATTTTTCCATGTGTCTGAACCATCTAAATGACCCTTTTATTATTTTGTTCAGAACACTTTCATTCGAAAATGCAAACTCGTATTTGCATTTGACACTCTATCAGATACAGTTTAAGCACACATTCGTCTAAGATACCTTATTTCTACTGCATTTATTCAGCCTTCATTCTTCATCTGCCAGTTCCGTCTTCATTAGAATAAATTTGAAATTCGAACTCGTAATTCGTAAATCAAAATGAAGCCACGAAAACGGGATTCGCTTGATATGTTGTTTGCTTAAAAGAAGCTTACTCCAAGCGGCGGAGTTCCGTTGACAGATTTGATGATGTCTTCCACACATCATGAATCCATTAGATAATCCCCGGGGCCATCTTGTTCTGCGGAATCAGCTACCGACAAACCGTACTTACCCGGCCTGTAAAAAGAACATAGAGACTCCACCTGCAGCCCTGGATGATAGATGTTTTAATAAAACAAAATAAATATAAAATAAAAAAACACAAAAAACTGACCCTCCGTGTTTTTCTGCGTCCGAGATCCGTATCTCGATCTGCTCGAGGGACCCTCAGCTATTAGCGGGTGCATTAAAATCCAATGCATCAAATGTTGTTTGATTTGCTATGTAATCTCGCATTCCTTCACTATTCTCCGTTACCTTCTGCCAGCCAATGATTAATAGCCCCCGCGCGAGGTAACGCCCCTCTCCCGTTCTTTAACAGGTGGTTTCCAAATGAGTTTTCTTTCCGAATCCATCAATACTTCGCGGTCAATTATTGTGATGATGATGTTTAGCTTTTGGACTGCTAATGTACGTGCGTTCATTTTGGCATCGGTCTCGTAACTAATTTAATACGATGATAACGTGATCATCGGATAGCGGCAGAAAGAAATTAGTGTAAGATGCTATTGGCAATAGACATGTTTTAATTACACTTTCTTTATATTTTACAATTCAATGAGGTTTTTTTAAATTAACTTGCCGCAAGCCATGAAGGACTCAGATAATCACAAATTCCGCAACCAATGTATTAAGTACGTCCGGTCACATTTTAAAATTATTAATCGTTTTCTTGTTGTTAAATTACTTCTTGGTGTTTTGTGCCTATTTGCTTTTTATAAATTTGTTTTCATTATAAATTTAACTATTATATATTTAAAAATGTCATATACTAGTTGTAAGATATATGTAATTTTTTATAACTGAATAAAAAAATATAAAAAAACTTCAAAACACACTGCAATTTCACAATGACAATTTTTTAAGAATTAAAACATTTTAAACACACATTTTTTAAATTTTTTTTAAGGTTTTATATCTTCATCATCAGACTGACAAATGTTTATATCGTTTTTGATAAACTTCAGGAGTTAAAACTATGTAATTCCATAATAATGGTTTTTTTCAATAAATTTATTAACTGTTTTTTCTAAAGTAGAAAAAAATGTATTTTTATTCATAAAAAAATATTTATGTCGTTTTGTAGATGGTGAAGGTATAAAATCTTCCAAACGTATCATTCGCTCAACGATGAAAGTAAAAAACTTTAGGGACATATCGTGAAAAATAATCTTCTAATTTATTAAAAATATGTATAGGTATACGTGTATATTAAACCTAATGTATAATTATAATATGTTATTTAACCATAAAATTGTGTAGAAAAATATTAAGTTAAAGTGGGTTTAAAAGCGCTGAAAATACAATATATTGTATAATCTAGATATAAATACCGTTTTAAATATAATTACATGTTATAGTTTGAGGTGGGAAGTGTTAGTAGAGGGAATTTGATTTGTGGTGTATTCTTAGTGTCTGCTTTGTGCTTATCTTAAGATGTTCGTTTCAGGCGGATGTTCCCGACTCTGCGAGTGTCGTTCACCGGGCTGAGCGCCAGCCAGCGCTACGCCGTCCTGCTGGACATCGTGCCCGTGGACGGCAAGCGCTACCGCTACGCCTACCACCGCTCCTCGTGGCTGGTGGCCGGCAAGGCGGACCCTCCCGCACCCGCGCGCCTCTACGCGCATCCGGACTCCCCCTTTACGGGCGAGCAGCTCCGCAAGCAGGTCGTCTCCTTCGAGAAGGTCAAGCTCACCAACAACGAGATGGACAAGAACGGACAGGTAACAAGCCCTCACACTTTATACTCTCTGTGCTCCTAGTAACTTGTCCGTAAATATCGTCTCCTTCGAGAAGGTCAAGCACATCAACAACGTGATGGACTAGAACGGACAGGTAACTAGCCCGCACACTCTTTACTCTCTGTCATCCTGGTAACTTATCCGCAAATACCTCTTATTCTTCTTCTGCTTTATTTAGGACTGTGTCCTGTAATTTCTCGGAGCCTGTTCGTGGGATACAGATGTCCAACTGTCTCGCCATCTTTTAGGTGGTCTTCCTGCCGGTCGATTTCCTGTTGGTACTTTATTTGCGGCTATATTGATCACTCTTTCAGAACATGCTCTTTCCACATGATCTCTCCAGTAGCGTCTTCTCAGTCTTCCCCATCGCACGACATATTCTACATTGCAGATCTTTCTTATTCTGTCTCGGAGTGTCGTTCCCGCAACGGATCGAAGATTCTTCATTTCTGTGGTTCTTAGGAAACATTTAGTTCTGATGGTGTCACTCTCGTTTCTATTCCATATGTCATTATAGGACGTACGCATGTCTTGTAGATTCGAAACCAATAATAATTAACACTCGTACGGTTTATATTTGATTACAAACGATATTGTTCATTTCTTGACTCCTTGTATCCTAATCTATCTAAACTATAAATTTGAATACAGCATGTAACATATTTTTTTCTCTCAAATCATTTATGTACCTACATATCATTCTGCGCTCCTGGTCGTTTTTATTATTATTTTTAGTTATGATATGTGTTATTTGAACTTTTCTGAAAGTTTGACCAATTGACCCCACACAAAAGAGGGGTTTTACTTTCAATCTAAAGACAGATTCTACAAAATAAAATTACAGCACTTAAGAATTCAAACATTAAAAAAATGAATAAAAGCACTCTTTTTTTTCCATTTTTGCGTTGATTTTTTGATGAAGTGATAAAATATTTGTTATTAATATTTTAATATTCATTATTATGGGAATCCACAGTGTGGCCATGGTTAGCAAATATTGTATTTAATTACATACATATATAAATATTTATATAATAAATAACATATGCAGTTGCAAAAACGCCGATTGTCTCACGAATTGACCCGTAAGCCCACCATAAAGAGCTTCTTAACGTAAACATTAAAATTTATAAGCTTGTACTAAACTTTGATTTACTAACATTTCTATATACTAAATACACTTAATACGTGGGTATTTAAGTGAGAACGGATTAAATTTTTTTTGCAACAAATATACATATGTATATTGAAGAGAATATTTAAAATGGTTCGCGGAGGGATCATTGTACTAGTAATAAAATACTGGAAAGTCTCGCGTGCACCACTACCATTTTTCATACATTAAGGCCCCCGATGCGTTATAAACACATACTAACTGTTCTTCTCTTCATCGTAAAACTGGTGGAAAAATTACGAATTTTTTACCACTACTAATTCCGTATTGTTCGATGATAAAATCATGCTAAACTCGCAAAATAAGGTGGCCCTTCGACAGTTTAGATTTGTTCCCATTAATAAAATAGTATTAATACGAATTGAAAAGTCTGGTTTCTAGAAATTTTACTATATTTTATGTAAATTATGTGTTTCATCTTACAAAGACATCATCAAATGTCTGCACCCAATTGCATTTAATATGACCTTAGTAAAGCGAAACATGTATTTCCCAAAAATATAATAAAACTTCTATAAAACAGACGTTTTCATTCAGAAATATATCTGGCAAGACACTGCACGATAGAAATAGGAACTCAAGGGTAAGGAAAATATGCGAAGTCGAGGACGAAATATGTGGGAGAGGCAAAGGAGAAGATACTGGTATGCGTGAGAAGAATGGACACATCCAGACTCCTTCTCATTGTGTTGCACGACCAACCTCGAGGTTGCTCTAGTACAAATTTCGGGGATCGAGCGTTTGCGGTAGCCGGTCCATAGGCTTGGAACAATCTTCCTTCACACCTCAGATGCATAAATAATCCGACAAATTTCAGATCTAAGCTTGAAAACCCACATATTTCAAATTTCTTACCCAATTTAAAACCTGCATATTTTGTTCTATTATATTTTCTAATCGACCGCGAATATCAATCAGATGCAGCGTTCACATTTAGATTTAAAAAACGTCTTAATGCGCCTTTGAGGTGATTACATCACAAAAACGGCGCTTTGAAAGTTAGCATATTATTATTATTAAGGTAGACGACCCCTGGGCAGACCACCAAAGAGATGGATCGACAGCTGAGAGTCGACCTCGCAAGATACCAATTCCTCGTAAAAAAAACATGCTACAAGGCTTACACTACACTAGAAAGAAATAGAAGAATAATGGATTGTGTATATCAAAAACCTTGTTGAAGTAAATGGGAAGCACACGCGATAGGCACGGGTTAACACCGTCAAATAATTTGATTACATCTTATGGTCACGTTGAAGTGTCTGGAGTGGCTTAGCGGACAGCTCACATTTATAAAAGCTATTACAATACGACTTTATACCCAACATTATTACACTGTCACTGGATACCCGGCTACCTCGCGTGGAGGCGACCACACCTCGCATTCTTCCGTCCTCCATGCCATGCCACCGGCGGGTAGAGACATTTAGGTGCAAATCACACGAGAAAAAAAACAGGTAGTAATGTTTTACCGGAAATTTGATAGCCACCTCTATTTGTATTGTATAATCTACGGACAGTGTGGTCGGGTGTCATCCGTGCGGGAAAATTTTCAAATTGTGTTTCTCATATCGATTGTCCGTTTCGCAATCCCCTCAAAATAGTCACCTAATCGATGTCATGTTTAAAAATGTATCCCAATTTATGGTCGTCATATATTCACTTCTAATTTATGGATGTACGACAGGTTTATCCGCGAATTGTCCATTCATTTAAATAACAACGCGTAAAAATCTTGTCGCTAATACTGGGACAGCGTATTAACCCATTAATGTCCTTAAGATTATCATATATTTATTTATTTTTATTGCAAAACAAATGTACGACTTTTTTCATACTCATTGTTTATAATGCCTTTCTTATATCTTCCTGATTTTTACAATCTCAATGTTCGTCGACTTTTTATAAGGACATCTGACAGTTTTTGAATGGAAGAATCCAATAATCTCTTCTTAAAAATGTAATTTAATAAACACAAATCTCAGGAACGTCCAGCTGACAACATATGCACCATCTAAAAGAACATTATGTGTTATATATTATATTTTTATTTATTTGTTTTTATATAATTTGTTTTGGATTTATTTTGTGAAAGTTGGACGATCGAAATGTCTGCGAGAGATGCCTATTGGTGGCGATGAGGTTCGCAACCCATCACACCGCGTCTCCCGCTGGGGCGATAATACAAATATGGAGTTCCGCATCGGTTAAAGTGTGGCAGTCCGTTCTTTCTGCCTACCCCTTCGGGGAGACGGCGTGATGGTTGGTTAGTTAAAGGATGGGTTAATGGGTATTAAAGGGTGTTGGACTGCAACTTAACCATTCTGAAAGGTTTTAAAGTTAGGCTTTTCTTCTTTTTCCGACACCTTAATTTATTTCAATTTTACCTCTAATAAACTATTGCCCCAGTATACTAAATAACTAACCACGCCGTTTCTCCGGAGGGGTAGGCAGAGAGAACGAATGGCCACATTGTTCTATCCTGACATAACCCTCGCGCCTCTTCTACATTCACACATCGCGTCATGCACGCTCATCGATTGTTCCTACTTCGAACATGGCCGCCTTTCAGTAATTGATTAATTTGGCCATGCCTTCCTTGGCCTTCCCCGACTTTTTTTACCATTCACACTACTTGTGCATATCTTTTTAACCATTCTTCCCTCTTATTACATCATAATTCGTCGGTTCAAAGGTAAAACTCATTAAGTGACATTAAAAAAAAAAATGGCAATTTCTGTATCAGACTTGTGAATTCTACGTCAGGAAATAATCACCAAGTGTTTTTATTAAAGAATAACTGTTATTCTTTGATAAAAACACTTGGTGATTATTTTCTGACATAGAATTCACAAGTCTGATTCAGAAATTGCAAAAAAAAAAATTAAAATGTCACTCAATGAGTTTTACTTTTGAACTGACAATATAAGCCATGAGCTGAAAATGACGTCAGACGCAGTTTGAAAACATTTTTTATACTGCAAATGTAGCCAGCCGCACTATAATGGAGTCCTCACGAGGCGAGATATTCCATTATGCTGGAGGGGGTTCAGAAAAAATTTCTGAGGTATCTCTACATGAGGGAGTATGGTAGCTATCCTTGGCTCTATCCCACGGCATTTCTTTTGGGAATGCTCGGAACCAATTCTCTACAGCTTCGAAGAGATGGACATCTAATTACCCATTTCTTTAGATTAATTAGGGGATACTTCGAAAACTCGGCCGTACTGGAGGGTGTTCGGCTTTTTGTCCCCGATAAATATCTCCGACAGCGACAGCACAGATTGTTTTACCCACCGGCCGCCAGAACCAATCTGCCTCTGGTGACACCGGTGGGAAGAGCAATTAGTCTGCTGAACGCGGTCTCCTCGGAGATCGACGTCTTTCATGTTAGTGAAAATACGTTCAGAAGGCAAATACTCTTAATTCTGGAGAGTATCCTGTCTTCCTAATGTTGAACCATCTCTTATGCGTTTCTGGTAGTATACTATATATAATATATTATTTTACCTGTTCTCAATAGATGCCTTAAAAATAAATTTTGTAATGTCTGTTGATGAAATAAACTGATTTGATTGATTTGATTTGATTGATAAAAGATCCAACGAATGGGTTAATCCTGACTATGTGTATATTACATATGTTCTGTATGAGCATTCTGTGTGGATAAACGTTACTCAAGTTGATGTTTATCGTTTGTTTACTTATCGCTTAAACCGGTGGAAGGTGGACGTCGCCGGTCGCCGGTGGCTCGCCCCGAGGTACGAGTAGGTTCTGTGCGCTCCTTGTAAGTCATTACATACAATTAATATTATCTATAATGGGTTAACAGACTGAACTCAAGAGGCGTATAAGGAAACAAGGGTGTAATTTGTTTAATGGTATACGAACACCATACCAATATCTTTTCAAAGTTTGGAACTGGCAGAAGAAAAATGAGAGCAGAATAAATACGCTAGATAATTAATACGAATGAAAACGTCAGTTTTATAGAAGATTTATTATATTTTATGGGAATGACATGTTTCGCCCTTCTAAGGCATTATCAAATATTAGAAGGGCGAAACATGTCATTCCCATAAAATATAATAAAACTTCTAGAAAACTGATGTTAATTTAATATGGAGTTTTACATCACTGTTCAAGAAACAATAAACAAATGCGGTAGAGATGAGGTCCCTAAGGCGTATGTGTAGTAGAAAAATATACGACAGAATTTCAAATGCTGATATAAGAAAGGAATGTACAGCGGAAGAAGGTATTATGAAAAAATTTAGAAAGGATCGCTGCGTTGGTTCGGACATATGGAGCGCCTGGTCAGAGAATGAATGGTTAAGAAAGTATACGTTAATGATGTTAATGAACTACGGAGTCGAGGCAGACCGAGGAAAACATGGCATGACCAAATTAATCAAATTTTAAAGGTTGGTCATGTTAGAAGTCGGAAGAATCGACTTGCGTGTATGACTCACTGTATGAACGTGGAGGAAGCAAGAGAGGTGTGCCAGGATAGAGTAGTGTAGCGGTCTATTCTCTCTGCCTACGGCGTGATGGCTTGTTTGTTTCAATCCTAAGGATTGATTTGCAGCAAAGTCTAAAAATAAAAGATTCAATTAAACACTTTTCCCTTACAAGGGGAGGGCACGACATAGAAAATTGACTTCGGAATAGGATTTAACTTTTAATAGGATATGATCTTGGGAACATAGAAGTTCCCGCCACGTACCCGAGGCTGTTATAGGGCGTCGCGGCGCCTTTTTGTCAGCCTCGCTCGTACATTCCCTGGGCTTGTCCCCGGTCCATCCGGGACTTACATCGCGCGGAATCGGATGATAGATGATGTAAAAGTGGCTGTCCGCCCGGTCTGGAACTCAGATCTGACGGAGAGTCAACATAACTTTGGGTGTTTGAAAGTGTTCGTGAGAGCGTGGATTAATGCATTTGCCGAGGCCGACACTTAGCCGGCCTCCACGTATATAAGGTTACTGGGGATGCTGCTCCTGGTTAGAGGAGTTTCTACGGTTGTCTGCCCCACCGGAATTCACCGTAATTTGTGTTGTTTCTTGCACTCTGAGGGTGCGCTGTTTTCCACCAGGGAGGAGAGGGTTGCTCCTCTGTGACGGGCCTCGTTCCTGTCCCTCTCGGACATTATAATAATTTGTGCAGTGGTTTTATTTATTTATTTAATATTATGAAATGCTTCCTAAACCTCGTCATTTATCTTACATGCCAAAAACCTGTCACATAGGTGTTAATTGAGGTTTAAGATAAAGTGAATGTTCGGAAAAAAAATCGAAAAATATTGTATTTTTCAATTTAAACTTGCGTAAAATTCAGCCATCTTATATGTCCCGAAACCGGGACAAAAGCGTTTTATTAATTTGAGGGCCTCGAACGGAGAAGCTGGAGAAGGGAGTAATTAATAGGTATGATCAGGTGGGCGAGATGCGGAGGCAAGATTGCGGCGCCGCTGGAGCCATATTTCAGCCGCGACAACAAATTTGTCAGCGCTCTTAACTGATGAAACGGTTTCGTCGAATTTATATCAAGTACAAATTACCACGATACAAGGCAGCATACAAGGAAGACAATTCTTAAAGGTATTCACTTACATCTCGCAACTAGTACCAAGTAGGTACTCTTGCAAGTTTGATTATGATGAAATCAAATCTAATCAGATTATTTTTTCAAAAAACCGCCACACGTTTCTCTCGCTTCCTCAACATTGTTTATACATCGTGTCATGCCCGTCATGCGCAACAGTTGAAATCGTCCATTAGTTACTAGTTTAATATTGAAAATTCCAAAAGAAAACACTAGTGAGATTCTATTAGTCATAACGCTCACGGTGGGCTGGCCATGTGGAAAGAATGCCAGAGGGTAGAACATCACAAATTATATCCAGATGGGTGCCCCGCGAAAAGAGACCAATAGGCAGACTGAGGAAAAGATGGGCGGATTGCGTGGAAGAAAATTGGGAGAAAATGTAAGGAGCTGGGGAATGGAGACAGATGGCCAGAGACAGAAGTCAGTGGAGGACCGTTGTGGAGGAGGCATTCCCCACACCTGGATGTAGCGCCGAGAAATGAATCAACGAATGAATACATATCAATATAAATGTATACATAATATTAAAAATGCTGTTTTCAGAATTACATTGCTTTCGGTTGAATATTAGGTATTATTATTTATTATGAAATAAATCACTGTTTTTCCGAGTTTTGATCGTTTTCCATGTGATAGAGTTGTAAAGCCTTCAAATTATGTCTGGAAAAATAAACTCAAAAGTGGAAAAAGTGTTTTAATTCATAATGTAATTACTTGTCTTTTTATTTTTTATATACTTTGTATATACAACACTAACTTTAAAAAAAATTAAATATCAGACATGTTTCCGACAACCCGATCCTTCCTCAGTGATATTATAAAGATATTCTAGTCTCTTCATATTGAATATATCACATACATTTAGATATGTCAAAATAAAACTTCTAATAAGAGCACTTTTTGGTTGTCCTAAAAACTCAACAATAATTTTAAAATATTCGTATTTTTGTTTATGCCAACAATAAACATAAATATTTTTTAAATCCATCATCTTGTAGTATCCGTTTTTTCGTATAACATTAAATTTAATTCCGATATCCGATAAGGATCGCCGGCTATGTAAAAACGTTCTTAAAGGTGTAGATGTAATATCTGCTTATACCATCACGTACGCTTGTTTGTCATGTGTATGTGGGCAGTGTATTGTAGAGGATTATATATTGTATTGGGAGTGAGACCCGAGGACAACTGTTGCCCCCCAAAGACATTAGTCCCGATCCAAAGTGAGAAATGGAGAAAAAAGTGAGAAATCTCGAGGCTGCCCGAACCCCCGCTGCGCAGGCGCGCTACACCCTGCCCTCCCCCCGCGCCCACCGTGCCCCCTCGCCCAATCCTTCTCACACCTCGACCCGCTGTTATATCGTGAATATTTATTCAAATTTTTCTGCATCCGTCTTGAACACTTAATAAGCCAAAAAATCCGATTTTCAATAAAACGGCAATAACTTATTTTATACGCACGAGAAGTTGTAGTTTTAGGAGTTGTTATTAAATTATAGTCTCGTATCGCGCCATCACCACATTCTATAATAATATATTGTATGTGTAAGAGAAACGTCTGCTGTAAATCTTCACACGTTCCTCTAAGAAATGTTTAGCTTCGGACATAATTTATCGTGACACATTATTACTTACTGCTATGGTGCGTTTGTTAGCTTTAATTTTCACAGTTAAAAGTTGACTCGGGTTGAATTAATTCTATAGAAATTACGAGGAGATGAATTTGAATATTGTGTTAGCGTATAATTCAATCTTTGGGTGGTTCCTGTCTCAAAAATGACATTCGGATTCCTACCATTAATATTCCGAAGATTTGTTTTCCTGGTAACTTCTGGTATTCACAGTGGTCGGTATACATATTATAATACATATACATATCTAGATACGAGATTACTTATAAATTTATTCTAATTGATTGGGACACGTATATAATGAGAGGAATATCAATTATTCTTGCGGGATTAACGCATGAATGCGTAATTGAATGATTAATTATCTCATTTCAATATTTATTGAAGTCATCCGAATTTACTTATATATAACTAACTAACTAACTAACCATCACGCCGTCTCTCCGGAGGGTTAGGCAGAAAGAATGGAACGCCTCACTGTTCTGTCCTGACATACTTCTCTCGATTCCTCTACATTCATACATCTTGTCATGCACGCACGTCGATTTCTCCGACACCTCACGTGACCGACATTTAATATTTGATTGATTTGATCGTGCCACGTTTTCCTCGGTCTTTCTCTATTTCGAGCTCCGTTCACGCCGTTTACACATACCTTCTTTACCATTCTATCTTCACTCATTCTTTCCATGTGTCCAAACCATCTTAATCACGCTTTCCTTATTTTGTTCATAACACTTTCATTCGCACCACATTCACTTCTTATACTTGCATTTGTCACTCTATCATATACACATATGCCACACATTCGTCTTAGAGATCTCATTTCTACTGCATTTATTCTACTTTTATTGTTCACTACTTGTATATACTATTATATAAACAATATACATATTATTTATTGCAGGGTAACATACAGTGATTGTTAATACAAATGCAAATGAACAAACTGTCAGTTAAATAAAGACATAGAAGGTTACCCGCCGCTTACCCGCAGCTGTTATAGGACGCAGCGGCGCCCCTTCGTCAGCTTCACTCAAACAATCTCTATGCCCGCCCCCCATCCACTTAGGATCCATTTAGGTTACCCATCATAAGTATAAATTTTTAAAGCTGTTGCATTATCAAATTACAAAAGTACCGGAAAAAAATAATCAATCATCACGCCATTCTTCTAAAACAGTGGCTCCCAATTAGTTTTTTTTGTGTAACATAGTGTAAGAAGATGTTTACCTATTGATGAAACTAGGACCCTCGTAAATTCTTTTGTAGTGTCACGTTTAGATTACTGCAGCGGAATAATTAAGCAGAATACAAAGCGTATTCAATGCTGCTGCCCGTTTGATTATGGGGCAACAAAAATACTGTCATATCATGCCGCTCCTGAAGGAACTTCACAGGCTTAAAATCCGAGAGCGAGTAAAATACAAATTGTGTTTGACAGACTCGACACCAGAGAGCGCCAACGTATGTATCGGACGTCTGCGTGACACTCATGCCAACGGAAAGGCAACGTTGACTCCGATCAGTAGAAACAAGTGCAAACAACATAACCATTCCAGTCAGAGCCAATAAAGCAAGTTTCCATGATCGTGCTTTCAGCGTTCCGGGTCCGTTGGCGTGGAATAGCCTCCATGTTAGCATTAAGTATGAGGATAGTGACGTTAAATTTAAGAAACTTCTAAAGACTGCACTGTTCGGTCAGTCATTTCCTAGTGCGCTCTTGGAGTAATTGATTGTACGAAACGGCGCACTTAAAATATAAGTCATCAAAGTTATAATAATAATAATAATAATAATAATAATAATAATAATAATAATAATAATAATAATATATTTAGAGAGACGGCATGAACTCAGCCATCTCTCCACTGCTGGATATAGGCCTCCTCCATTTTCTTACACTCCACTCTATCTTGGGCTTTTATTTGCCAAATTTTACCCGCGACAGGGATAAAGTCGTCGGCCCATCTTTTTTGGGGTCGGCCCACTCCTCTTTTTCTATCCCATGGTCTCCATTTGAGGACTCTGGGTGCCCATCGCTCTGTCCCCTGTCTGGCGACATGACTGGCCCACTGGCATTTCTGCTTAGCGACATGGTCCATTATGTCTATAACTTTTGTTCGGCGTCTAATTTCTTCATTTATTTTTTTGTCTTTTAGACATACGCCTAACATTTGTCTTTCCATGGACATTTGCGCACATTTTGGTTTATGTACCGTATTGGTAGTTAGCATAATGGTTTCCAGGCCTTAGGTGATCACGGGGAGGATACATGTTTAGTAAGTTAGTTAATAAATTTTAAAGTTGTGTTACGCAATAACACAACTTTAAAATTTTTGTGCAAAACAACGCTGTGCGAACCAAGGGACTACTAAGAACATCGGAGATGAAGGTCCTAAGATCAATTACTGGAAAAACCCTCCGAGATCGTGTCCGCAACGTAGACATAAGAAAAACTTGCGAAATAGAGGATATTGTTCAGTGGAGTAGATCCAGAAGAAGATACTGGAGGGATCATGTAGCCCGAATGGATGGTGAGAGACTTGCATATACAGCCGCTTATAAAATCCCCTACGGACACTGCCCACCTGGAAGACCGCCTAAGAGATGGAGGGACAGCTGGATCTCATCATCCGACGAGACATGATTTCTGTGTCACAGATCGTCAGATCTATTAAAAGAAGAAGAAGAAGTTACGCAATAAGAAATTCGCGAGATATGCTTTATTAGTTATTTGTGTTTTGTATATTGTACGGATATCTTTCACGTGTCATGCTCAGATGAGATAGCCTCTCATGTACATTATGTAAGCGTAATGACGCTATTCTTCCGCCGTACGATAATTTGCGAGAGCGTTAATGTAATTTTATAATTGCATAGCAGTGCTCCAGAGGCTCCACGTCCAATAGTCGGGCGGTAATAATATTCAGTGAATACGCTCGCCCATAATCTTATCTAGTAATCGCTATCCGCTGGCGAGGCCGCTGCTCTGAGCACTAAACGTATTTTTATTGTGCCCCGAGTTCATATTACGTGTAGTTAAAGTGCGATTCGGTTATTAATATTTCTTCATTTCTTCGAGACGTTCGTATTCAATTCGAATATGACTTTAAGTGCACCTTCCTCTCATAATTGGTTAAGGTGATTTTAGTTATATACACACCTTCTTCTTCTCCTTCGGCGTTACAACCTTAAATCAAATCAAATCAGATCAGTTCATTAATTCAAAAGACATTACAAACAGCAAAATGTTTAAGGCAGCTATTGAGTACAGGTAAAATATTATAAAAATATATTCGATAACCATAAGTAACAAACACATTCTAGACAAAAATGTATGTTTTAAGGGTTAGTGTTTAATGTACTTTTATCATTCATTTTATATTGTATGTCATGATACTTTTTATGTATTTACTATCTACAAGAAAAATATTTCTTTGAATTATAAAAACTGATGTGTTATCGTAGCAAGGGCTTTCTGAAATACGTTCTTATCTTTCGCACTTTCCAAGTGTGGAAAGATAATAAACCCGCGTTAGAATAACGCTTTTCCTGCAAGTTTAGCACTTCAAAAGTAGTATTCCATTCTCCGTAAGTTCATGGGGCACGCTTTACGGGGTGCGTAACTTTTGGCGAAGTGTCATTGTTTTGCTTTATTAATTCTCGCATTTTGGCGCCGCAGGTACTGCCGTAAACGGAACAGACGCGGCGTTTTCCCGCCCCGGCGGCCATCTTGTCCCCCCATCCCTTCATCCCCCTGCCGCGGGGGCTGAATCCCCCTGTTGCCTAGCAACGCCCCTCCCCCCTGCTTAGGGAGCAATGACAATAGCCATTTTTTACCCCGGCGTGTCCACGTCCCCAGGAAATTTAATTCACCTGTGCACCCTGTAATTTCGCCCTGACCCCTTCATGTTTGGGGACAAATATTTCCCCTTAGGTAGGTACCTATTCTGTACTCGCCTCCCCGGGGGCAGTGGGAGGAAAACCGCCTTTACTCGCCGCCGAGAGGGTTACGGAGAATTCATTATTCATAAAAAGAACCAACTTTTTTTACTACCAGTCTTACCTACCTACTTCAACATGAAATATTTGCTTGTTATTTTATTAAATCGCCTTAAAACCGTTTGATGAGACAGGCGAAAATAAGTTTTCTACACTAAATAAATGCCAATCATGATATTGACATTACGTTTTATGCACTTTGTTCAATATGTTTATTGTATTCGTATTATAATGTATTTCTCTGTAGGTGTGACGTTCATTTTTTATTATAAACGAGATTTATATTTAAATAACAGTAATAAACAAATAAAAATATCTATGTTATATATGTAGATCTTTAAATCAAAGTTAATGGACTTTTTTTTCAATCTATTTATTAAACAGACGTTTATATTATAATATTGATAATATTAATAAACACATATCGATATGTACAATGAAGTTCATGTATTGACCCTTATGGGGGTAAATAAAGAAATTAGAACGCAGAATTAATTGATATTAAGTTATAGTAATATAAAAAAATATTAAATTATAATTTATAACTTCGCAGGAGGCTAATGCCCAATGAGAAACAGGCCACAAGGTCTACATTAGAAATTAGAAGAAGATAAAGAGATTTCATTATGAAATTGAGTTTTGACCGGACTAAAATGCTACGTTCAAAATCATAAGAGAAACGCTTCTTCTTCTTGTTCTTCAGCCTGTATTGACCGTCCACTCTTGGACGTAGGCCTCCTCTCGTATTTTCCATTCTCTTCTATCCTGAGCGATCCGCATCCAGGCACTTCCCGCACTTCTCCGGACATCGTCGCGCCAACGCAACTGTGGGCGCCCAACTCCACGCTTTGCCATCCTTGGCCACCAGCACAGCAGTCGCCTTGTCCACTTTTCATCTGGATCGCGAGCGACATATCCCGCCCATCGCCACTTGAGGGTTGCGGCCATCTTGATAACATCGGAAACCTTTGTCCTGACTCTTATGTCCTCATTTCTGAGTCAGTCCCGTAAACTGAGACCCAACATGGCTCTCTCTATTGCTCTCTGAGTGACTCTTAGCTTACATGATTCGTATTATAAAATGAACTAACTAAGAAATGATAACGAAAGTATACCTGTACGGCTAGTGTGAATGAATCATGATGTCGAGAATAATCTAGGAAAATATGAAACGACAAAATTCATTACAAAAATCAGCTTCTTATTGACGTGAAGACTGTCAGCTGTATCTAAGTTGGTTCATCTGTATCATTGTTTTGATCGCTTGTGTATTTCGCAAAACGTTTTGATGGCTTGTGAATTTCGTAAGCTTTATTGGAATCGCCTGTCGGCCGTGAAACAAAACATTAAAATTGTACACTTTCCCCCTTTTGAATATAAAATAGCAATTTAAAGAGCTTTTTATTCTTCCTTTTTATTATCATTCGTCAAAGGAACGGTCGCTGGATTATTAGCGGGGTCATGAACATGCTGACGAGGTGAAAGAAACGATTGTTTCTGAATTTCTAATCGGGTCTCATTCATTTTAAAATAGAAAAGTTCCGCGGGAATAATAAATATGCCATTTTCTCACCTTTATAGAGGGCAGGATAAGCAATGCAGAGTTTGCACGGAATTTTGAAATTTCCAAATATGTTTTTTCTCAGAACTTGAAAAATAAATTTTAAACGTTTATTTGACTTTAAAAATCGATGAAAAAAATAAGATTGACCTAAAATTGTATTATTTTTACCAGCTAAACAAGATTTTAACACAGCTTAAGACAGATCGAGCATTTGTCTATTGTGTATCACTCAAATAGAATAGAAATAGAAATATACACAAAACTACTTGAAACTTACATACTATAAAAGTTATAAAAAATAGTATTAGCTTCTTAAAATAATTTTTCATTGCAAATATTTTTTGTTTTCATTGTAAATATTAAACATCATTTTTTTTACAATGTGTCTTGTAGATTTTTATTTAATCATTCTTATCTTATATTCAAATTGAATGTATTTAAATTTACTGTGGTTTTTTTATTACGCGGATAACGTCTGCACGAGATATTTGATTTATCTGTTTTGACGCCCTTGTGTTTAACTTATTTGTAAACTTAAAGTATAATACAAAGTTTTCGCTATATATGCAATATATTGAACTTAAGTAGCTATGTACCCAATTAAAATAAAAATAAAAATAGAATAGTCTATTTTACCATCTATGCAAACTGAATTGTAATTTATCATATTAAAATATCAGTTACTCCTGACTAAAACATATACTATATATTGATTCTGGAATATTGCGTGTACTGCCTTAAGTTAACGGATAATAACTAAAATGTGTAATCGTTTGACTATAACGCTTCAAGGCGTTCTGACGCTTAGCTCCGTGTCAACTCGCCCTTAGGGTTTGCCGGTCGCGGTGTCATTAAACGGATTATTATTTCAACGCTTGTGAAGAACGAAACCCATTAATAATAGTTCCAATCGGACACCGCTCGTATCATGGCGTGACATCGAGTTATTACTCGATCGGTGATGTACCGAATGCACCGAATAGAAGATAGAGACATCTGTTATTGGGTGCTTTTATTTCCGATAGCATTTTGAATACAAGTTAACCAATTATTAAACATAGCAACTATTAAAGTATATCGAAACATTTAGCCAAAACTTTCATAAATGTCACGCCATAATTGTGTCTTCAATTACTATTTTAATAGTTTTTGGAGTACACTAAGGAAGCGATCACTTTGTGGTATGACATTTTTAATTATCGTAAATAAGACCGACTTTTATTATAACATGCTGAACGATGCGATAGCTTTACGAGTTCAATTTACGAGCAAGATGGTTAGTTTACTTATTTAAGTTAACAAATGTTAAATAATATAGGTATACGATGTTATTAAATAAACAATTATTTATATAAATTTTAACACCAAAATAAATATTGACAAGTTTATTCAATCAATAAAACATCTAAACTGTGACATTATTATGTAAAATAATAATACACTTTTAGTATTTGTATCTAAACCACTTTATTTGGTAATACCAACCGGTTTCGCTCCCGCCGGAGCTTCTTCGGGATGGGAGAGTAAACTTAATATAAAATCAGAGAACAACATATGAAGAAAGAAATATAAAATGGAGGGGAGAAAGAGGGGTAGGAACGTGTGCGCGAGGACGAATAGAATGTTAGAACGGTGAATCATGATCATTAGGGACAACCGGTTGGTGTTACCAAATAAAGTGGTTTAGATACAAATACTAATAGTGTATTATTGTTTTATTCAATGAAACATCTCCTTAAAAAATCAGAAATAGAAACATGGCGGCCTATAATTATAATAATATGCAAACTTTTACATGCCCGTTTTTGGGATTTAATCACTTCAAGGGCGCATTTAGACGTGTTTTAAATTTGAAAATCTAAAAATGAACGCTCCATATGAAATTCGCGATCGATTAGAAAACAATTGAGTTTTAATTACCTACCGTAGGTTTAATTACCCTTAGAGATAGAATACCTAAAGAAGATATTCTGAGAATCTGCAATATTAATGACATTGTGATATGGAATAGGCAGAGCATCTGCTTCGTATCAATATTATTATGGGAGAGTAATATCTAAAATATGGACCCAGCGAGGATCGATAGCTGGACGTCTTCAGCACAGGGCAAAATTTAATATCATTTCTCAACAAATCGCAAGTCATACATAAAGAAGAAGAATAATACTTAAACAGACGTTATCGTTCACAGCTGGACATAAGCCTCTCCCATACTTCTCCACGTATTTCTGTTTTGTGCCTTTTGCATCCAATCACCATATTTATAATACTTTATATTTAAATACTACATATAATGAAACACCTAAAATATGGCGAGACAGTTGGACATCTACATCCCAGGAACAGGCTCCGAGAAATAACATGACACAGTCTTAAATAAAGCAGAAAAAGAAGATATGACGTTTGATAAAACAATAGTTTTTAACAAAACGTCGAAAACTCTATAGTGATTGTAACAGAGTGTGTAACAAGATAATTTACTTTCTTACATAATGCCATCTTTCGGTATATAAATAATAGCAATGTGTAAGGAAAGTATGAAACAAATTTTCGTATTCCGGCCGTGTTAGGTGAGCCGCGGCGAGCGTCCATAAACGGGCGGAAATCTCTACAATTTATCACGTAATTTCAACATCTCGGGGCGTCGAAAGAGCCTTAAGGGGCGCAGGCGCCCCGCAACCCCCGCGGGAGGGGGCGGAGGGGGCAGAGAGCCACGGAACCTTCGGCACGCAACCCCCGCCCCCAGCGGCGGTTATACGCGTAAAGCACGACCAAAAACATATGCCCGATAACATCTCTGTTGCCGACTGTAGCTAAGAATTCTCAGCTATTTAAATACGAGAGATTAAGTAATAAAATTATTTTTCAGACTTTCACGATACGTATATATTTGGTTGCTTGCGTATTATGATTCTATATCTTAAAATCTGTATGAAGGAAACTTATGAAATGCATGCAAACACCCATATTTCCCTACGGCCACCGTATATCCGCCCATACATTATATACTTTCTATAATTTGTGGTTACAAAATGTTTTATTTCGCTTCAAGCTTTGTACGGGAAAATTTGAAAAGATTTTTTATTTGTAGAAAATAATTGAATCGCTTAATTATTAGAGCGCGAAGTTCACAAAAAGATTTGTAAAAAATTAAATATGTGATATTTGCTTTCTTCATTTTATTTAATGACTTCATTAATATGATTAAAAATACAATACAAATGAAAACGTGTGTTTTCTAGAAATTTTATTGTATTTTATGAGAATGACACGTTTCGCCTTGGTAAAGCATTATCAAATATTTGGTAATGTCTTATCTAGGCGAAACATGTCATTCGCATAAAATATAATATAATAAAAATTATAGAAAGCAAAAGCGTATTGATTATTTAATATGAAGTTTTACATGATTGTTCAAGAATCAATAAACACGATGCAAATACTTGCAGATTTATTAATATGGGTATTAATAATCTAAATATTTCTGAGTAACTAAAAATAAGGTAATACACATAATTAAATGCAATATTAATGACATTGTGATATGGAATAGGCAGAGCATCTGCTTCGTATCAATATTATTATGGGAGAGTAATATCTAAAATATGGACCCAGCGAGGATCGATAGCTGGACGTCTTCAGCACAGGGCAAAATTTAATATCATTTCTCAACAAATCGCAAGTCATACATAAAGAAGAAGAATAATACTTAAACAGACGTTATCGTTCACAGCTGGACATAAGCCTCTCCCATACTTCTCCACGTATTTCTGTTTTGTGCCTTTTGCATCCAATCACCATATTTATAATACTTTATATTTAAATACTACATATAATGAAACACCTAAAATATGGCGAGACAGTTGGACATCTACATCCCAGGAACAGGCTCCGAGAAATAACATGACACAGTCTTAAATAAAGCAGAAAAAGAAGATATGACGTTTGATAAAACAATAGTTTTTAACAAAACGTCGAAAACTCTATAGTGATTGTAACAGAGTGTGTAACAAGATAATTTACTTTCTTACATAATGCCATCTTTCGGTATATAAATAATAGCAATGTGTAAGGAAAGTATGAAACAAATTTTCGTATTCCGGCCGTGTTAGGTGAGCCGCGGCGAGCGTCCATAAACGGGCGGAAATCTCTACAATTTATCACGTAATTTCAACATCTCGGGGCGTCGAAAGAGCCTTAAGGGGCGCAGGCGCCCCGCAACCCCCGCGGGAGGGGGCGGAGGGGGCAGAGAGCCACGGAACCTTCGGCACGCAACCCCCGCCCCCAGCGGCGGTTATACGCGTAAAGCACGACCAAAAACATATGCCCGATAACATCTCTGTTGCCGACTGTAGCTAAGAATTCTCAGCTATTTAAATACGAGAGATTAAGTAATAAAATTATTTTTCAGACTTTCACGATACGTAAATATTTGGTTGCTTGCGTATTATGATTCTATATCTTAAAATCTGTATGAAGGAAACTTATGAAATGCATGCAAACACCCATATTTCCCTACGGCCACCGTATATCCGCCCATACATTATATACTTTCTATAATTTGTGGTTACAAAATGTTATATTTCGCTTCAAGCTTTGTACGGGAAAATTCTAAAAGATTTTTTATTTGTAGAAAATAATTGAATCGCTTAATTATTAGAGCGCGAAGTTCACAAAAAGATTTGTAAAAAAATTAAATATGTGATATTTGCTTTCTTCATTTTATTTAATGACTTCATTAATATGATTAAAAATACAATACAAATGAAAACGTGTGTTTTCTAGAAGTTTTATTGTATTTTATGAGAATGACACGTTTCGCCTTGGTAAAGCATTATCAAATATTTGGTAATGTCTTAGCAAGGCGAAACATATCATTCGCATAAAATATAATATAATAAAAATTATAGAAAGCAAAAGCTTTTATTCGTATTGATTATTTAATATGAAGTTTTACATTATTGTTCAAGAATCAATAAACACGATGCAAATACTTGCAGATTTATTAATATGGGTATTAATAATCTAAATATTTCTGAGTAACTAAAAATAAGGTAATACACATAATTGACTTGACAGGAAATTAATAGGAAAACTGTTAGTTAATTGAATTTCGTATATGGTTACATGTATTCTCTTAAAACTATTTTGACTTACCTCGAGGCTACCTACCCTATGTGTTGATACACCCTTGGGTCGAGGGGGTGCTAAAAACTCTCTCGAAACTACGGTTTGTAGTGGTGAGCTAATTAACGCACGCCTACCGCTGTTTTCAAAGGTCGTTAGTAACAACAGCCTGAAGTGGACTAATGAGGTACGATATTTCACGGGGGACCCACCCCGGAAGAAAAATAAATTAATATAACACAACCCTGATTATCTACAGCCCAAATATTACATCACAGCTTAGATATTCGCTCTTTGACTCTCCTTTATTCATTAATAATGGTAATTACACCTTCTAAGCATTAAATGCAGACGAAAAAACATACGAGTACATACGTAATTAAACATAACAGTTTCGTATATTGCGGTGATATTTTTGAAGCAATATATGTAATATAAAAAACGTAAAAATAAACATTTTTGACGATTTTTTTATGAATTATAAAACACTGATTTTTTCTACTTTTGAGTTTATTTTTCTCGACATGTTTAGAAGTCTTTGTACCTTTATCATCGGGAGAACGAGAATGAATGTGCAAAGCTTTCGAAACATGTCGAGAAAAATAAACTTAACGTGGAAAAATAGTGTTTTAATTCATAACAAATTCGTCATTATATATTTCCACAGTGTAAATGCCTTAATTTTAACTAAATATCAATATTTTTGTAAAGCATTAGCCTAACGGTGCCAAATAAATAAAATATTTGAGCTGTTAATTAATTGCATTCGAATTATTTTACCATTTGAATAATGATGAACTTTTCAGATAGCACATTGTTCTTTTTTGTAAATCTTTGTACCTTTTATCCATCTGTACCTTCTTCATATTTATCTTTTTATCCTTGAAGAATAAATTTCCTATTGATGTAAAATATTCGCCTTTTTCCACATCAAAGATTTTACGATTTTGAGGGAATTGTTGAAATAACTACAAAAATACAAAATAAGATAAATATCTTCATACATGCACTTATTTCTGATGAATTCATATCTCTAAAACTTAGGGTAAAATTTGACCTTTTAGTATATGAAATATTTTATCTTCGACTACCGAGTATATGTTTAGATTTTTACGGTTAGTAGAATTATATGAATTATGAAATCTTCAAAGATTATTGCAGACACCATTTTTAGGGTATATATAATTAATATCTACTCGTATGTGGGTAATACACGAAACATTGATCGAAGAGCCACACGGATACCCAAGATCTCAAAGACTATAATCAGCTACCAATTTTTATGTTTTGAAAAACGTTGCCTATAAACGTTGGCTGCGACGGTTATGCTATCTGACCTACGCCATCTTAACGGTTCAAACAATGCGTTTTATTGTCCCATTCGAATCCTACCAATTACATAATATATATTTCTCTACCAGCCATTAAAGTAATCCGGTTCTCCAGTATAATAAAGGTGAGCATATTTTTATTGTGCCGAGTTTACACCTACATTGTATAATGAAATACGATGACGTTTCGTTTTGGGCCGCGCTCGTAATGTCCGCGTTTAATGGCTTGTGGAAAATGTTTCCCTAATTTGCCCAAAACACGTCGGCTTTTTCCATGATTCGGGGTCATCAGTAACCGGGGGTTAACACGCCTCCGATGGTAATTACCCGCTGCATTCTCCCGGAATACAAGCGTTCTTTTACATTCCACCAGAGACATTAAAACTCCTGTCTGATTAGACATTAACATCAACAATGTTCTATTATATGTTTTCTACGTATAAAAATGTGTACCCATGGCTGCATATTTATACACGTACCTATTTTAATAAAATCATCATCAATCGCATCTTTCTTAATTTATCAAAATAAAGGTCCTTATAAAGACCCCTGGGGGATACCTGATAAATTTGTAAAAGGGGAAAAACTTTTGACGCACTTACGAAGACCAAAAATATATCGAGACCTATGATGACTATCAAATATAAATAACATATAATATATAACTAGATATATTACATGTACGGGTATACCATATATTTTTTCATATAATTTTCAATGTTGGTTGAATGATTAAAATATGATATAATTAATTTTGTGATATTTTAAATTTAAACAATTGTGTTTTGGATTTGTTATGATGCAATATGTAATATTGTTGGCTTTAATAAGCACTTGCACGAGTTTCAATAAGTCACGACTTCAAGTACCGCTGCTAGCATCGGTAACTGATTTTAAGAGCTTACTTGAAATATCTGTAATATTGAATTGTTTTGTATGATTTTTTTTAATTGTTTATTTAATTACGTATATTTTGTTTGCAGATTGTTTTAAACTCGATGCATCGGTACCAGCCCAGAATACACCTGGTGAAATGGAGGGAACACAACACGGGACCAATCCAGGACTTGGACGCGGAGCAGTACAGGACATACATCTTCCCGGAGACGGTCTTCACGGCGGTCACGGCATACCAAAACCAGCTCATCACCAAACTGAAGATTGATAGCAACCCTTTCGCCAAGGGCTTTCGGGACTCTTCGAGACTTACAGACTTTGACAGGTCAGTACAATGATAATAACGTCTTCTATAGTAGGTATGGTGTATTACAACTGAAAGAAATCACTTAAGAATGACGGAATTAAGTGTTCACAATAGATTTAGTGCAGTCAACAGAATGGTTAGTACCTTAAAAGCTGTAGCTGCTTATTCCTCTCGACAGGTTTTGAAGGTATTATACCTTCATCATCAGATGAAATATATAAAGTGAGTATTTCTAGTAAACTTTATAACGTTCACCTCGATAGACAGTGATGATATAATATATTTTATGCGTATCGAGAAAAATTAACATAGGTTTTTTACAAAAAATAAAATTACTCAGACAATGGTGTTCTTATACCGACCCTTATGTGTGGAAGCGAAGCATGGAACTGGCAAAAAATGGATGAAATTAAAATAAATGCAATAGAAATGAGATCTCTTAGACGAATGTGTGGATACTCTGTGTATGATAGTGTCGAATGAAAATATAAGTAGTGAATGCGGTGCGAATGGGCACATGGAAATAATGAATGAAGAAAGAATGGTAAAAAAAGTATATGTTAACGATGTAAATGGAACTAGAAATAGAGGAAGACCGAGGAAAACGTGGCACGGTCAAATAAATCAAATATTTAATGTCGGCTATGTGAGGAATCTGAGAAAAAAAGATGCGCGTGCATGACACGATGTATGAATGTTGAGGAAGTGAGAGAAATATGTCAGGAAAGTGTGGCAGTCCATTATTTCTACCTGCCCCTTCGGGGAAACGGCGTGATGGGAAGTTAGTTTTTAAAATTACTCGTATATCAAACTGATTAGTTATATGAACGAACGAATCAATCAAGTCGTAAAAGGAAAGGGGAATAATTGAAGTGCGTGCATGACACGCTCTAAGAATGCTGAGGATGTTATGCCAGAATAGAAGAGCGTAGCGATCCATCCTCTCTACCTACCATTGGGAAAAAGGCGTGATGGTTACCTTCTTACCTACTGTTTGCGTAAAATCACTTTGCATGAGCTTCATCGCTAAAATATTCATACTCGTGGAGCTGGGGAGATTTTACTACCGATGTTCATATGTGCGTAGGTTATAATATGTGAATTTAATTAAAATCTGATAGATATAAACGTCATACGGTCCATGTTGCATGTCGTATTTCAGAAACATGCTCGAAATTAATGTACGTAGCATTTTATTATTTTATTTCCATCGTAAAATATTCAAGATTTATCATGTGACTTAATTGATATTTTACCATAATACTGAACCTTTCATCTCATATTTTAATCAACACTTAAGTATTAAAATGAATGAAAAAGATGACGTATTCAAATCACAGATATGAATTAATTAAAAATATGCATAAAACGAGAATAGCATTATATTATTTTAATAAACTTGGGTCATTAACACTACGGAATATTATATACGGTCAATTATTTTTTTACATGGTAATTTTTTGTATGGAAGTGAAGCTTGGAGTTGGAAGAAGAAAGATAACAGTAGGATAAATCCCTTAAAAATGAGGTCACTAAGAAGAATGTGTGGAAAAACAATGTATGATAGAATATCTAAAGATAAAGTAAGAAAGCCTGAAATGTAAGGTACCTAATGTGGTTTGGACTATAGAATGAATGGATAAGGAATGAATGGTTAAAAAGACATATAAGAGTAGTGTGAATGGTAAAAGATGCCGAGGAAGGCCAGGGAAGACATGGCATAACCAAATTTATCAATTACTGGAAGGCGGCCATGTTCGAAGTCGGAATAATCAACGAGCGTGCATGTCACGATGTGTGAATACACTCGGATTATAGAAGAGGCGCGAGAGTTATTTCAGGATAGAATAATGGGGTGATCCATCCTCTCTGCCTACGTCTCCGAAGAAACAGCGTGATGGTTAGTGGGTTAGTTATTTTTTATATGAATTTGAAATGGCAACGTCCACAAAAAATAATGGTCATGTGTATCCATGGGAAAATATTAACTGACTTCCGACTTCTAACATGATGATATCAACAGTTGATATTGTAACCCTGACGAAGCTCCGGCGGTAGTGAAACTGGTTGGTTTTGACAAAAATAAAGTGACGTAAAAACCAGTAAAAGAGTTTTTTTAATTAAAAAAATATACATGTTTATCAAAATGTGGCAATCAATTCAAAACATTTCAAAAAAAATAAATTCATATAAATGGAAATGACCATTAGCTAATAAATTACAAAATAACCAAAATTATATGATTCTGGAGTGTTAATAACTAAAGTTATTAAAAAAAAATCAAAATCATTGGAGTGTGTTTCTACGACTTTTTTAAACAATTTTGAAGGTCGCACCATTCGACCAAAACCGTATCTGCGTGTCTTGAAATCATGATCATAAAAAAAATATGATGCGTTTAATCGCTGCTAATAAGTGTCATAAAAGTTGGCTTAGTTTATAAAAATAACAGGTTGTTTTATTAGCTCTCAATGGTCTAAACTGTTGTTAATAACTAATAAGCGATCGATCCGCCGGGCCGGGCGACCGAAGGGGCATCCCTTCGTTCGATTTGCCGGCTATCGAATTTAATTGGGTGTGCCGCAAAAATTACCCCGCGCCTATTAAGAATCAATTGATCGTTGATGGAAAAACGCCGACGTATAAATTTCGAGCGTACTCAAGTATCAGGCGGCGATAAAATAGCGGATAAGCGCCTACCTTCACGTATGATTGAATATTTTTTCCAGTAATAAATAAGTAATAAAAAAATCTTCGTTAATGAAAAAACGTTGCCCGGTTTTTTGAAAACTTTGAAACCTGATTTTCAATGTTTTTCAATTGTTTAATAAATTTACTTTAATTCAGAGAAATCTGATCAGTGAAGGGAGAATTCACTTAATTTTTTATAGACTTGAGACGTTGTCACAGACGAGTTCCCATAACGATGAATTTCTTTATGAATTGAAACATCGTTTTTTTCTTCTTCACTTTTTAGTTTATTTTTCTCGATATGTTTCGAAGGTTTTATACCTTCATCACCGGGCGAATGATATATAGTAGGCGAGATAATATCGTTCTCTAGATGGTGAAGGTGTAAAACCTTCGAAATATGTCCAAAAAATACAAATCAAACGTGGAAAATACTATGTTTTAATTTATAAAATGATTAACCTATTTACTGTCCTAGCGTCAAAGTGCAAAAAAGCAAAACAATCGATTTCAAATTAGAAAAATTGTCTCTTTACTTCTAAGTAAGTACTAAAAAAATTAATGATTTGAAGCGTGTTTTAGTTTTAACTAATACGAATGAAAACGTTAGTTTTCTTCGTATTAGTTAAAACTAAAACACGTTTCTATTTCGCCCTTCTAAGGCATCATCAAATGTCAATACATTTGATAATGCTTAGAAGAACGAAACATGTCATTCCCATAAAATATAATAAAACTTCTATAAAACTGACGTTTTCATTCGTATTTATTATTTAATATGGAGTTTTACATCATTGTTCAAGAAACAATATATATTTTAGTTTATATTTAAAATTCTTTATTGTTAATTGCAGAATGTATTAAACAATATATTGAATTTAAAATATATTATATAATATTTAAAAAGAGGGGCTTTCTGGTCCACCCGCTTGTAATAGCGCATTGTTCGTGAGTGGTAATGACCCACCTTTCCATAGAATTTGGGGTGTTTAGGCAAATTTGGGGCTATTTAACATTCCGCTAGGGTCTGTCCTCTGCCTTCACTCCTCTGCCCTACCCACCCCAATTCCCCCACCTACCTGTGCCTCCAACATAACCTCATTTTTCTCTCTCTGGCCACATCTCAAGTTCCTAGAAAACTTTTGGTATATGAATATCGACCCAAAGAACTTTTTGTGATAAGTAGTTAAGTAACTTAACTAACGTGTTAAAAGAATATGTACTTACCAATATTCTTTCTATCGATTAAACGTTCTTTAAATACAATATTTATTAAGAAAAAAAGTAGTTGCCTTAGTAATCATGTGAAACTCCATATCCATATCAAATATTTAATATTACGCTTTCTTAAAAGCTTTCATGAATGATGAATGTTAGTGTCTATCAAAATTTTCAAGGCTTTATCAACGTATTATAATACATGTTGAAAAGTTGAGCTTTAAATTAGAAACCAAACAAATTTTCAAAAGTGGAAACAAATATGAAATTCCTTATAAACAGATTGTCTTAACACTGTGGTATTGTATGTTTTTTTAACCACCAGGTGATAAAAGTATAATATCTTCGAAGCGTGTCTAGTAAAAAAAATGTAAAATGGAAACATAAAATTCTCAAAACATCATAATTTGAAAACTTACAAAAATTAAAGCTGAAGTTATCACTTTATTTTAGGTGTTAACTCTGTGGAATTATAATTTTGAATAAAATTATTAACACTGCATAATCTATTTTTATTTGTATATCTCATTTACATCTTGAATTTATCAATATCAAATCCATTTATTTTCTCAATAGACCTAACGAACAAAATGAAATTTTAATTAATACGAACGAAAACGTCAGTTATCTAGAAGTTTTATTATATTTTATGGAAACGACATATTTTGCCCGTCTAAGGCATTATCAAATGTCACATTTGATAATGCCTTAAAAGGGGAAACATGTCATTCCCATAAAATATAATAAATTTTTTAGAAAACTGACGTTTTCATTCGTATTAATTGTTTATTATGGAGTTTTACATTATTGTTCAAGAAACAATAAATAAAATTTATGTTTATCTGTTAAGAACGGGTAACATATTATAATTTACTAGCTGACCCGACGAACTTCGTACCGCCTCAGAATCAATAAATGTTGTGTTAATTTATAAGCTAAATTTAATTCACCTTTTTATTGAATTACAATTTACTTAAAATGAATTAAGTTCATGAAATGTGCAAAAGTCAAAATTAAAAATATGAATTACAATGGAATATAATTCACGTGGAAGCCTGCATTAATACCTACTTAAAATGAATTATAAATTGTTAATTAAAAACTTTGTTTTATGTATCACAATTGTGTTTTTATTTTTTCGCGACAATATATTCAACCAAAGTGGAATCTACCAGATTAATTGTGAGGATTGTGATGCCGTGTATATTGGAAAGACGGGTCGATCATTTTGAAGAGGTTATATGAACACAACATTTAATACAAAAACAGAATCATTGTGTGAATTTTGACCATCATTTCAATTCCAAAAACACATTTTTTTTGCATATAACAAACAATTTAAAAAAAAATTGATAAATTAGAAAATTTAGAAATTTTTAAAGCAAAGGCACGTGAATTGAATGTTATAAATAACCAAATTCCAGCTTATTCCCCCTTAGTATATATGTAGTACATTAAAAACTTTTCCTTTATACAATCTACCAAAAAAATATTAATACTACCTTCCATTTTTGTCCCTTTCTTACTAATATAATCTGCTTCCTTATAATGTTTATCGTCTTTAATATATTAGGATTAATCGTTTTTGACTCTATATTATGTATGATTGTTCCTTCTAATAATTGTTTGAATTATTATTATGATTATTATCATTCTTATTATTTTATTATTATAAATAAATGAATTTCATACAACAACACAACAACAAAAACAAACCATCACGCCGTTTCTCCGCAGAGGTAGGCAGAGAGAATGGACCGCCACACGACTCTATCCTGGAACACCTCTCTAGCTTCCTTCACATTCATACATCGAGTCATACACGCACGTCGATTCTTCCGGCTTCTGACATGACCAACCTTTAATATTTGATTAATCTAATGCCATGTTTTTCTCGGTCTACCTCGACTCCTTACTCCATTTACATCGTTAACGTATACTTTTTTAACCATTCTTTCTTCACCCATGCGCTCCACATGTCCGAACCAACACAACGAACCATTCATAATTTTGTTCATAATACCTTCTTTCGCTCTACATTCCTTCCTAATATCAGCATTTGAGATTCTGTCATACATCGTTCTACCACACATACGTCTTAGGGACCTCATCTCTACCGCATTTATTCTGCTCTCATCTTTCTTCTGTCAGTTCCATGCTTCGCTTCCATACATAGGAGTTGGGACCAGAACTCCATTGTGAACGGCCATTTTCGCTTTCATTGATAAATTCTTGTTTCCAATAACTACTTTTAAAGCTCCATTCACTTTGTTACCCGCACCAACCCTTTTTTCAACATCACTGTCCGTTCGGCCATCCGCTGTGAACATGCTACCTAAATACACAAATTCCCTCACCTGTTCCAAGTTCTCTTCATTTACACTTATATTACAAACTGTCATTTGCTCTTCCCTTTCAAAAACTAACACCTTTGACTTTCCGACAATCATCAAAACACGTTAAAACAATTAAATAGCAGACAACATAATTTTGAATAAGTGTGATCCATCAATGAACTCCGTTTTCATCATTAGCATCATCATATTCATCATCTGAAGAGTTTGATGATTCAGTGTCCCTATCAATTGAAAAAAGAAATTCCTCGTCTTCATCTAGCCAAATATTTCGTTTATTAAGTACTCGCGGCTGAATTTCCTATGGTAACAATTCTCTGGACCGAATGTACACAGATACACCTATAAAATCAATACAAAATATACAATACGTATTTTTATTATTATTCACTAATCATAAATCGGTTTTTAATCTCTACGGAACACTCATCTGTCATCTTTTTCGAATGGTAGGTATTAATGGCGCAAATATTCTCTGCTCTCCTTCACAAAAGGGGTTTAACTTTTAGAATAGTCTCTCTTATACTGATTTTTATAACTTTGGGCATTGTTAATCTAAAATTAATAAAGAAAACCAAAAATCCCGGTGACGATTAAAAAATAACCTCAAATCTTTCACATTGAGTATTGACATCTGGCATCAACAATACACCACCTACGGGCGTTTTCGAAACTAAAATGGAAGCCATGATGTTTTTTGTACTTTGTCTCAGAAGTCAAATATAGTCAAACGTACGACAAATATAATTAATTTTAAATCATTTAAGTGATTTTTTCAAATGTTTTAATAATTATTCTGTTATCCGGAACGGAGACAAATCCAGCAAATATAAGATCTTCAAAATTGGTCCAGCCGTTCTCGAGTTATAAATGGTGTAACTAACACGATTTTTGACTTTGTTTTATATATATAGATATAATACCAGGAACGCATAAGAGATGGTTCGACATTAGGAAGAATGGATACTCTCTAAAGTCAATAGTATTTGTCTTCTGAACGTAGTCTCACTTACATGATAGACGTCGATTTCTGAATATCATATAAAGATAGCTGTGTTCAAAGCAAACTCTAAAGTGGAAAAAACAGAGTGTTTTTTTTTCATAAAAAATAACATATTGTTTTTTTAAATATTTTTTTGTTTCAATTCATATAAAATTGATTGTATGGTATAAAATATATTATGGATAAACTGCACTCGTTGCTGAAATGTTTATTAATATTAATATACGATTCTCCCGGAACATCACCTGCCGGCTACAATAAGTACACACTTAAAGTTGTGTCGAGGAATATTGGAGTAATAAAAAGAAGTGCGCGAGACAGATTGCAGTGAAGACGCGGATGGAGCACGATCGGCCATATAATGAAGGCCCATTAAATCGGCACCTTTCCCAACATCCAATCGCCACAAATGCAGTATTAAAGTGCCTTTATTGCCGCCTTCCGCTCATACTTCAGTCATAATTATTCATTTTTTATCCGCCAAAACAATGCACGGAGAATCTGTTCAAATGGTTTGTGTTCATTCTAATACGAGTATATAGACGACGTTTTGTAACATCGTCAAGAAATACCGTCAAGAAGTATTCTATAATAGATATTAGAGAAAACCTTATACTATATACGCGATTTTCAAACTTTTGAAGGGGGGTAGGTACAAAAAATGGATCGCCACACTGTTCTTTTCTGACGTACTTTTCTCGCTTCCTTAACATTCATACATCATGTCATGCACGACCGTCGATTTCTGTTTTTGGAGATTGGTTTTTCTCTATTTCTAGTTCCGTTTACGTCGTTTAAATAAACTTTTTGTACCATTATGTCTTCGTTTATTCTTTCGATGTGTCCAAACCATCTCAACGATGCTTTCAATATTTTTATAATCATAATATTGTATTTATTGTTTCTTAAACAATGATTCTATAAATATCAAATGTTTGTCATATTTGATAATGCCTTAGAAGGGCGACACATGTCATTCCCATAAAATATAATAAAACTTCTAGAAATCTGACGTTTTCATTCGTATTAATTATATAATATTGTACTTTCATTCGCAGTGCATTTACTTCTTATATTTTTATTTGTACTATTATATATACAGATTTACCTAAGTCTACATATTTGTCTAAGAGATCTTATTTCTACTGCATGTGTAAGACTTTCATCCTTTTTTTGCTAGTTTCATGCTTCACTTCCATACACAAGGGTCGGTACAAGAAAACCATTTTGCAATGCTATCTCAGCTTATTGTAAAGGCTTTTTGATTGCAATGACAACTTTAAGTACACCATTTACTTTATTGTCTTCCCCAAACCTTCTTTGAAAATCCTTCTGTACTCGCTCATCGTTTGTAAACATACTTCCTAAATACAAATTTTCATTCACTTGCTTCAGATTAACACTTGTTTTTTTTAATTGTTGTTGTTGTTGAAATATTCCACAAATAAAAAATAAATGTTTACGATATACACGTTTTAATAATTTTAAATTGATTTTAATAACATTTATAATACATGAAAATACTTACTATATGAATCAGTATAATAAACAGCTAATAAGGACTCGTATTATTTTAGACTCGTTTCACGATAATATAATATTTTGCGAAGGCAGTATAGTTAATGTACCTCCATCGTCGAGAGGACGGTTTAATCTGTCAGTTTATTTCGTTCTTCCGATAATGAAGGTAAACAACCTTCAAAACATGTCGTGATAATTAAACTGATAAATATATTTTACCAGTTCGCTTCGGTTGGCGTCATATAACGTCGTGAGCGAATTCGCAATCTGTAAGGGTGACATGTTTGCATAGCTTAATTCATGAATGTACGTCTTTGAGAGCTGTATTTTGTTGTTGCGTTACAAAAAAAATATATGCGTTCACACTATCTATATTTAAAAAAGAAAAACTCAATTAAAAATATGGCCAACAATTTGAATCGAGTGTTAATTTTTTTTTCAATAACTTAGAATACTTAGATTTTTAAACACCTTTTTCACCTTATTGAGTTAATTATTATTTACATAAAAAAAATTGTATATTGCATCACATATTTTTTAATTCATCAATTATTTTTTATGGTGCAATTGGGTCATCTTTAATAATCACACTAGGCAAATCCCGTGCTATGTCAATTATTCACATCTTCTGATCTGAAGATGACAGCGAACTGCTAAAACAAGTTGAAACTTTAGAACAAGTAGAATGAAACTAAATATATATAAGAAAATATTTCCTTTATTTCCAAGAAATATGAATGAACAACATTAGGATTTTCTCAACATATTCTTAAATTAACAACCGTGACGTTTTTCCAATGATAAGATATACTAACTCCGAAACCTGAAAATTTAAAAATACCCCAAAAGTAGGGTAGGTGTTTTATTGATAAGAATTCAATATTTTTGTTTTTGAGTGTGTGTCTCTTAGACCGCTAGGCAAACTTTACTCTCTGTCATTGCTACGCAACACATTTTTCATCGACGCATTTGGAATAATATTTCACATTTAAAATTATAACAAAATATATTATTATTTTGTTGGATAGCTCTTTACGTCATCACGCCATCTCTCAGTGTCTTGCCTGCTAGCGTCTTCATTTCGGAAGTCCTCAAAACTTGTTTGGTCTTACTGTGTCTGCCGTTGCTTCGACGCCACATATTGGTGTTACGCATGCTTTATAGATTCTCATCTTACTTTTAATGGCCATGTCTTTGTTTTTCCATATTGAGGATTTTAGAGCGACAGAGATTGCAGCTGCCTTTTTTACTTGGGTTTGTATTTCTTCCCGCAGATCAGCTCCTCCCACCAAGTCTCTGCCTAGATACTTGAAGGTCCTGACCTGTTCTATGGATTGATTTTCTATAAACGGGTTACATGTTTTGGGTGTTTTGGAAAAGGTCATACATTTTTGTTTTTTGATAGAGATCGTCATGTTGTAAATACAGTCGTAGTGGGCAAATGGTTAAATAGATTTACGTTGAATGCGTAATATTGGTTATGATCTCGTCTTCGACAGTTTGCGGCGTCCCGCGCGGTGTGGGTACGCTCTTCGTTTATTACCTCCCGGCCGAGGTGTGCAAGGCCGCCGCTACTTATTTAAATTGAAAAGCTTTTAAGGCGCATTACAGAGTGTTTACAGGGAAGATTTACATCTCGGATCGGCGGCAACAAAGCCAGCCCCGATCTGCTACGCTCATTATCATCGCCAGCGGGACGGGGGCACCTTCGCCATTACTACGGGCCCGGGGTGTCCGGCCCCCTGGCAGATGTAACTAATTGAAAAATCCGACTCTTGCTGAAAAAAACATAGATAAATTTTCGTCTATTGACGGTTCTCGGTTTTGGTTAAAATTACATGCAATTTTATTTTATTTTATTTATGTAAATTGTTTTAAATTAATTAAAATTAAGTTACATTTCAATATACATGAGCAATTATTATTTAATGCATCTGCGGTGATTTGTTTTCTCCAAAATAGTAAATTTAGAAATACATTTTATTCGAATATTTATTATAATCTCCATGAGGATCCTCTCTAAAATATTTAAAAATTATACGTTTCAAATCTCATTATTGTCAATTTCTCTCTCTCTCTCTCCCTGGTTTCAATCCTGGGATTGGTTTGCAGCAATTTCCTCTATTCTTCTCTTCCATTCTTCCCTGTCTTGTGCGGCTCTTTTGAAATATGCATTTGATGAGCAGCGCACGTCCACCAACAGGTCCTCCAGGTACTCTCGGCGTGGGCGTCCCCTAG
This sequence comes from Lepidostoma basale, assembly GCA_022606425.2. Lineage (NCBI taxonomy): Eukaryota > Metazoa > Arthropoda > Insecta > Trichoptera > Lepidostomatidae > Lepidostoma > Lepidostoma basale. The sequence continues at coordinate 1,870,414 of JAHDVF020000857.1, read as the reverse complement.
AGTTTGTCCCCTCGATCATACTCTCCATTATGGCATGCAAGAGGCCTTCTTGTCATATGAAATGGCCGATCCATCTTTCACGCCTTTCGGAAAAGGTCCTGAGCAGGTGCCTTCCTCATTCGATTCTTTGGAGAACCTCCTCATTTGTAATGTGGTCTCTCCAGGAAATTTCTAATAGTCTTCTAAGGAGCACATCTCAAAAGCCTCTAGTCTCCGTTTATCTATTTCGGATAGGCACCATGTCTCGCAGCCGTACATCAAGATACTCCATACATAGGTCTTGATGAGGAGTATTCTCAGTTTTAGGTCTATATTATTGTCCATTTATTGATTGATTAAACCAAGAAATTGAAATTAAACATAAAAATGATGCTTCATGGACTGCCTAGTTACGTGTAATATGAATGTAAATTGAGTTGATTGCTTTCGATACAGACTCAGGATACACCACTGATTCTAAATTATCGAGCGGAAAGTGGAAAGTTTCATCCAATACATCAAAAAAGCATAAACTAACGTCAAGAACATATAAGTGCCGATTAAATGGAAACGAACCGTTTTACGAACTTGCAAGCTTTTCTGATAAAGAAACTGCGGATCTGTTGAAGACAGTGGCGGTTTAAAAGAAATATTTTTCGGTAAAAAAATCTTAGACTTAACATATAATATATTTACATTTCTCCGTGATCTATTTTGGATATAAAAATAATTATTAACAATTTACATGGATTTCAATTAATATTTACTAGTTGCAATTCCTGAAAATATTCACGGAAATAAAGATTTGGAATAGAAGAAATTTGGTTCGCAGTACAATCGTAATCTGTTATAAGTTTTAAATTTTAATATAATTTTTTTTTCACAAACGTCAAAATTTCACAATTAACAATACCAAATTGTTCTCCTATTGTTTTCTAATACAACAATAATTAGAACAAATTTCAAAATAATCCAGAAACATTTTTGGACATGTGCATAATGTATGTTACATTTCGAATAATCACTTTCGGAGAGAATCGAAGTAGTTCTCTCTCGCTCCCTTGTATTCAAAATATTCTCGTTCTCTTTCTTGATGACATCGGCGCTTTTGCCGATTTATATTATACGGTGGATACGTGGAATATAAATTAAAAAGACAATATGTGCACCGTCTAAAAATAATATTTTTTGTTAAATTATTTTTATTTTGTTATTTTATTTTAACTAACTAACTAACCATCACGCCGTCTCCCCGAAGGGGTAGGCAGAAAGAATGGACTGCCACACTTTTCTTTCCTGACATATTTCTCTCACTTCCTCAACATTCATACATCGTGTCATGCACGCGCGTCGATTTCTCTGACTCCTCACATGGCCGACATTCAATATTTGATTTATTTGATCGTGCCACGTTTTCCTCGGTCTTCCTCTATTTCTGATTCCATTTACATCATTAACAAATAATTTTTTTTACCATTCTTTCTTAATTCATTCTTTCCATATGTCCAAACCATCTTAATGATCCTTTCATTATTTTGTTTTATATCATTGTATTTTATATTATTTGTTTAAGATTTATTTTGTGGGTGTTGGACGATCGAAGTGTGCGCGGGAGATGCCTATTGGTGCCGATGAGGTTCGCATCCCATCACACCGCGTTTCCTGCGGGGTGAAAAGAGTAGGATGGAGTGCCGCATCGGTTAAAGTGTGACTGTCCATTCTTTCTGCCTACCCTTTCGGGGAGACGGCGTGATGGTTAGTTAGTTAGTTTATATTATGATAATATAAAAAATATGATATGGTTGGATTACTTTAGACGTAGGTACTGTCAATGAATCTTGAATCACGTTAAGCGAAGATGTTTTCTCTTTTAAAATACCGTCCAAGTCGGTGGTACAACAGTTTGGCGATCCTTCATAGAATATTCTCGGGTGTATGATGGTAGCTGGAGAGAACTTAACGGCGGCCGTACCGACACCGCGGCCAGAGTGTACGTGCCGGGGACGCTAATGGATATTTATGTGCAACAACTCCATACTCTGATCGCCGTCTCTTCGCCACTTCGATCAACCCGGAATACTGTATCGTGTGAACCCAGCGCAAGACAAAATGGACATTTTAATGCTTCTTCAACAACTACACGATTTATCGACGGCGTGATTGAAACTGCCATTACACGATGTATGAATGTTGAGGAAGCGAGAGAAAAAAAATCGCATACAGTAATTGTGTTCAAACGACAATATATAAATGAAAAGTATATCAGGAGCAGTGGCGGTTCTACCATAGAAGCCCAGAAGCCCGGCTTGTGTAAGAAATTTTGAATCAAAACCCCCAAATCTAAGAAATCGTGCCCCCGCATGGTTAAAAAGATATATGCTAGTAGTGTGAATGGGAAAAGAAATCGAGGAAGGCCAATGAAGACATGGCATCACCAAATTGATCAATTATTGAAAGGCGGCCATGTTTGAAGTAGAAACAATCGACGAGCGTGCATGTCAGGATATGTTAATGTAGAAGATGCGCGAGAATTATGGCAGGATTGAACAATGTGGCGATCCATCCTCTCTGCCTACCCCTCCGAGGAAACGGCGTGATGGTTAGTTAGTTAGTTTTTTATGATGATAATGATACTGTTATTATTAAATATAATTGACTTTGGAAATTTAAAATAACTTTGTATAATCCACGAAATATATTTTGTGGACTAAACAAAGTTATCTAAATTTTTCTAAGTATATTACTAAGGCATTATATTACTAAGGCAGAGAATGTTGAATTGCTATGTCTGGTCTGTATTACTCTATGGCTTGGAGACTTGGACCCTGAAAGTGCACACTATGAACCGGTTGGAAGCATTCGAGATGTGGTTGCACAGGAGAATGCTTCGCATACCGTGGACAGATTTCGTCAGCAATTTGGAGGTTTTGAGGAGAGCCAATTGTAGTAGACAACTGCTAAAGTCCGTAAGATTTCATATCTGGATCACATTCTGCGGGGAGATAAATACAGTTTGCTCCAACTAATACTGATGGGAAAATTTAAGGGGCAGCGTGGTCCTGGTAGAAGGCAAACGTCTTGGCTGTGCAACATGGACTGGACCGGGATGATACATGCGGGGGGAGCTGTTCCGGGTTGCACAAGATAGAGAAGCCTTCGCCGGAGTGATTGCTAACGTCAGGGGGACCTGATACGGCAAGCGAAGAGAAGAGATATTACTATGGAATTTCACAGTGTCAATGCCTTAGCTTTCAATAAAAATAATTGATTCATGATTTAATTGTATCTCAATAGAGACGAAGACGCAAATTGGAAACTGAATATGGTTGATCAAGGTGTTTACAGGACTTATGGCCTGTCATTGGTTGGGTTAAGCGCACGCTTTATGTAATTACAACATTCCCCATTCCACCTTTCTTATGACCATGTCTAACAAATTTTTGGAAGTTGTATATATGTTAAAGTCCTACATCAGATTTCACATGTCAGTTTCAATGCGCCATCTATGAAGATTTTGATTATATATGTTAATCTCTAAGCATATGGGTGAAATCCAGTATTCGTATACAAGTACGAGTATATGTATACATTAAAAAAAAATTAATAATAATTGATGTAAAAATATATTTTACAGTTATGGAACGATTCATAAAGTAATAAATAAGGAAATTACTTTAAAGTGGAAAAGTGAGGAATGTGTCATGTAACAAAAGTATTATTCACAATTATCTCGTTATAAATAGGGTCGGCCTCTTATTATTTTCGAAGCATTGAGTTCCTCACCGCTCCAACCTGATGGAGAAAGCGATGGAATATTTCAATAACTATGAACATTAAAATAAGTAGAGCCATTTACTGCACGTACCTATAATGCACACTTATTATAAATATTGAATGACATTTACCTTTGTCCGTTCGTGTTTCATTATACAATACGCAGTTCGCATTATCCCGACACACGTGTCCTTTTTAAGAATTATTTTGCATTTTGTTAAAATTATTGTTAATATCCTGAAGCATTTATAATACGCGTCATGCGAATAAAGAAAGCTACAAAAATTATTTAAATTTGTTACATAAGAATGTAAAGTCGATTGCTGTAACGGCTTTATTTTTTAATAAACTTTAAAGTTTTGCATTTCGAAAATCCATATTTATTATTAACTGCTAAAATTTTCAACACTGCTTTGATATCAATTTTTTTTATTGCCTTCTAAGTGTCGTGACAGCTGTTTCGCTGTCAGGTGTTACAAATAACTCAGTTAGTTGTTTGTAGTGTCCGATGATGCCAACATCGGTTGGCGAAACAGCTGTCTCGACACTTAAAAAGTGATTAAAAAATTGTGATATCATAACAGTGTTATACATTTTAACAGTTTATAATGTTGAAATATCATAGGGTTTCGGTCAAAACAATGGACTATTCTATACATTTTTTAATGAGTATTTTTATTCCATAAGAAATAAGTATAATATAACATATAGATAATATATTAAAATTTATTCTACTTGCTCTTCTACATAGTTCCGACCGATTTATGTGGACCAAAAGATATCAAAGTGCTATCGAAACCAATTAGACTTAAATTTAAAATAATTGAAAAAAAAAGCAACACTCTTGGTCAGTAACTCTCTAATGCGCCTTCAGGGCGCACTTAAAAATGAATAATATTAAAATAAACTGTAATAATAATTTAATTTTTTTTGTTTACAGTACACTTTTACGAAGAAAAGTTTTTTTCGCATTTTAGTTTATTTAATTCTACAAATTTCGTTTATGGAAATAATTCTGTGATACATTAACTGTTGGGGGATTGGGAAAACGACGACCTTCGTGGCAGAGTGGTAAAAGCTCTGACTTCCGTTCCGAAGGTCCCGGGTTCGATTCCCGGCGATTGTCACACTGTCTTTGGTCTGGTGTAGTATTCACGTGACAATAAAATGGCGATAGATTGGCTACCTATCATATGTCACGAGAATCAATTAAATAGCTAAAAAAATTAATTGTATACAGTAATTTCGTTCAAGCAACCTGTTGTATACATACACAAAAAAATACTTTTTATCGTTTCCCGGCGATAAAGGAATCGAGGACCTTCGAATCAAGAGAAGATAATAAAACTGAAAAATTGAAAACAATAATGACGTTTAAGGGTTCACAAAAAAATTATCGAATTGTTATTTCAGTAAAATTTGTGCAACCAAATGAGAAAAAAAACGGAAAATGATCATTTCTGGCATATTCATTGATGGTTAGTATTGCGCAGCGGACCGGTGTCTGTTGGGATGCAGATTTCTCTCGCTGCACCGGTACTGTCTGCCATTAGTATCCAGTTTGCATCCATTAAGATTCCATTTCACGGCTAAGCGATCCTTTCTTAGTTCCATTGACGTCCGTGCCACTTTTTCAAAATGGAAAGTTCTTACATATTACGAATTGCGCATCATATCTATTAACGACCCGAAATCACATCATACAACGTTTTTCGATTATCAATGACAATAAAATAATAATAAAACATATTTATATACTATATTAGTGTACCCTTGGGGTGAATTAATCACGAAAAAGACGCTTTACAAATTAGCCTTATTATTATTATTATTATTATTATTACAGAGGTATTCCAGGAAACGAGATATTTAACTTTTTATCCAGAGGGATGTTATTTGATTGAATCATCAGTGTAGTGTACACCTTTCCAATAATTCTAACTAACTAGAACGCCGTTTCCCCGGAGGGGTAGGCAAAAAGAAAGGACCGCCACAGTCCCGACATATTTCTCGCGATTCCTCTACATTCATACATCTTGTCATACTCGCACGTCGATTTCTCCGACTCCTCACGTGACCGAAAATTAATATTTGATTGATTTGTTCGTGCCACGTTTCCCTCGGCCTTCCTGTATTTCAAGTTTTTACATCATTTTCATATACCTTCTTCACCATTATGTCTTCACTCATTCTTCCCATGTGTCCAAACCATCTTACCTCCATTTATTTTTATTTTTAACAAAATCTTTTTTCTGAACCAAAATTTTCACTTTAACTAAAATATTTATCTTCAACTAGTTCATAAAATGGAGCTACAGCGCCCTTGAGATGATTAATTCATAAAAATGGCGCTCTATAAACCATTCAATTTATTATTATTATTATTATTCAGGTGTAAATATACGACTAAATATCAGTCGTATATTTACACCTTAAGATGGAGGTAACTCCGAAACATGTTGTGTAGTCTATAAATATAGTAAAGTGGAATATTAAATAGTGTTCTCTCTTGAAAAAATCCGGTGTAAATTAATATACTATGAAATACGTATTTTGGCCACCGCTGGTACGGCAACATTATGAAAATTTTTGCATAAAATTGGTCTGGCCCTTCCCGAATGATGGACGTGAGCGATGCTCCAATTGGCAGTTGATCGGTTATGTCGCTCAGGAAACATCTCGCATAATGGAATACAAGCCTCTCAGCCGTTACTGCCTGAAGAGCTCGAACTTCGCCAGGGTTATAAATGACTCTCACCCGGACACGGTGGCGTGTTAAATTACCTCACTTTTGACACTTATCCTTAGCTGCACACAACTAAAACATATTAACAAGTAAAAACTTTATAAAAGGACATAATAAATAAAATAACAATTACAAAAAAACATCTCGTAGTTTCCTCGGAAGGGTAGACAGAGAGAAGAAGGCTTCCTTTACATTCGTACAGTGACTTCCGACTTCTAACATGGCCGTTCTTTAAATGTGATTAATTTGGTCATGCCATGTTTCCTCTATCTTCCTCGACTCCGTAATCCATTTAGATCGTTAACGTATATATTCCTAACCATTCTTTATTATCGTTATCTAAAATAAAAAATGATAAAAACAACATGAAATCTCAACAAAAATTAAAAAATATATATTAAAAAAACGCGTCATGTTTCGGAAGATACTTCCATCTTCAGGTGTAAATATATAATAAAAACTAAAGAAAGACTAATATAAAAAATGCATTAAAATTCGATACAATAATTTAAATTTAAAAATTAGCTTGAGCAAGCTCCCATTTCCAATCATATAGAAATTAACCATTTATTACAATTAAATATTTTTATATTATCATTATGTATTATTATTGTTTATAACTATTTATTAGTTATTACTTATAAAAAAATAATTATCAGTACTTATAACAATTTATTAGCCTAGGTTCTTTTTTAAATGCGTTTTTTTATATCAGTCTTCCTTTGTTTAGTTTTTTATTTTATTATTGCACCTGAAGATGAAGTTATCTTCCGAAACATGTCGTGTTTTTTAATATACCTATTTTTTAATATTTTGTGGATTAAACAAAATTATTTTCAATTTCCTAAGTATATTACTATGGAATTCCACAGTGTTAATGCCTTAGCATTCAATAAGAAGTGCCAATGTTTCTAATTATAGTAAATTCAACATTTCGGTAATAAGGTGGAGGTATCCTCAGAAACATGTATATGAAACTTTTAATATTTTTAAATATTTTATGGATAATAAACATAGTTTTTTTCGATTTCCCAAATCGAATTGTATACATTTTATTTATAGTGTAATTATTTAAAAACATAAATTCTACTTTATCCCAATTTTTCCGTTATTACATTATTTTTTTCTATTTATTCTCTATAATTTGTCCTCAAGTGCATTAATATTAATTAAATTTGCATATTTTTTCTCAGTTACACTGATTCCGTTTCAGAAACACGAAGAACGTAATCATTTTAAATGTGAGTTAAACAGCGATGCGAGTTTAGTATATCATCAATAGCAGAGGAATGAGACCTTAATTAAATGTGGACCCGTTGATTGCACGTGTGCGTTACCTCCCCAGGCCCGGGGCTCGAATCCCGGCGGATCCGAAGCGCATAGTTTCACAACTTGTAACCGCAGCACGGTTTTTCGAATAACTTTTAAAATTTATACTTATTAAGAAAACTAACTAACTAATCATCACACCGTTTCCCCGGAGGGGTAGACAGAGAAAATGGACCACCATACTGTTCTGTCCTGACATAACTCTCGAACTTCCTCTACATTCATAATAAAAATGTAAACGCTGCATCTGATTGATATTCGTGATCGGTTAGAAAATTTATTAGAACAAAATATGCAAGTTTTAAACTGGGTATGAAATATGAAAAAGAATAGTTTTCAGCTTATCTGAAATCTGTCGGATCATTTATGCATGAATGATGAATATCTCAGATGCATAAATGATCCGACAGATTTTAGATCATAACTGAAAACCCATATTTTTCATATTTCATACCCAATTTAAACATTTATACATTGTTCTTTTTAACCGATCGCGAAATTTTTTATTTTTAGATTTAAAACACGTCTTAATGCGCCCTTGAGGTGATTACATCACAAAAACGGCGCTATAATAGTTAGCATATTATTACTATTATTATTATCATTTTTATTATGCATCTGAGGTGTGATGGGAGATTATTCCAAGGAGATGGACCGGCTACCGTAAACGCTCAATCACTTAAATTTATACTAGGGCAACGCTTTGGCTCAACTAATCTTCCTATTGCCGAGGAGTTCGCCGAGGAAAGTGTGGATTTCCTTGTATTTAGGCTGTCCATTATATAGAGTTCGGATATATAATTTGGAGCCATTCCATGTAGCGCTTTGAAGACTGTCCAGCAGAGTTTATACAAGATTATTTCTGGACTTCATACATCGTAACATGCACGTTCGTCGATTTTTCCGACTTTAAATGTGGCCGCCGTTAAATATCTGATTAATTTAGTCATTCTATACTTTCCTTGGTCTTCCACGACTTCTCTTTCTCATTCTTCTCTGATCCATTCTGTCCGTATGTCCATACCGACGTATGTCCATGACGACCTTCGTGGCCGAGTGGTAAGTGCATTAACTGCCACCCCGGAGGTTCCGGGTTCGATTCCCGATAAGGGCAGTGTGATTGTCACACTGTCTTTGGTCTGGTGTAAAATTCACGTGACAAAAAAATGTCGATAGATTAGTAACCTATCACATGTCACGAGAATCACTAAGATAGCTATAATAATACCCTTTACATCGATTTGGCTCATGCTGTCATGATGTAAAGAGCGATTCAACAAAATAATAATAATAATAATAATAATAACACCATCTCAAAGATCCTTTTTTTAAATATAACTTAAGTTCCAATCATCTACCTTCAATTAAAACTATGTAATTAGCCTTGTTTTGTTATCTCTGTGTGTTTGTATTTGTATACTGTATTCGCTGTTTGTTACCCTAATTAAGCCTTTCCAAAAAGCTAAGATGGCAGTGCACAATGGTATTCTTGTGCCGACTCTCATGTGTGGAAGGAAAGAATGGAACTGGCAAAATAATATTGATAGTAGATTAATGTCGCCCATACTTGAGATCCAACTAAAACGTAAAGAAAAATTTTCGTCATGCGTAAATGGAACGATTAATTTCAAAACGTTACAAAATGGCTAATAAATTATTTTTGGGGTTGAAAAACTCAACCCCACAGGTGATAATTTAGTAAATATATAATTAGCCCTAAATTAGCTCGGCGGAGTGGGCCGAAGATTTACCGTCCGCTCGGAGCATAAATCATGTGTCCGCCGCTCCGGCCCGTCCGCGGGAAGCGTTTTTTTATACTTCGTTTGTTGCCCGTATTTTAAGAATCGGATCAATGAAAAGCTCGATTAAGTCATGTGCGGGATTTATTACAGTTTACGGAATGATGTCATAATTAATCGATAAGTTATTGAACTTTATTGACAATATTTATAATTTCAAGCTAAATAATATATCAATACCATCACGCCATCTCCCTGACAGGGTAGGCAGAAAGAATGGACTGTCACACTTTTAATGATGCGGCACTCCATCCTTCTCTTTTCGCTCCGCGGGAGACGCGGTGTGATGGGTTGCGAACCTCATCGCCACCAATAGGCATCTCCCGCGCACACTTTGATCGTGCAACACCCACAAAATAAATCTAAAATAAATAATATAAAATACAATGATATAAAATAAAATAACAGAATAAAAATAATTTAACACAAAATATTCTTTTTAGATGGTGCACATATTGTCTATTTAATTTATGTTCCAAGAATCCATTTTTTTAATTTAGCACATAATGTAACACATAATATTTTTCGATGTTGCTCACGTTGACATGGACGATCCGGACTTTTGTGTTTATTTAATTTATTATATGTTACACGTATCCACCGTTTTTTAAATTAGCTGTAATTAGGCACTTAACCAGCAAGAACTTTGAAATAATATTGAAGGAATTATTCAAATTTTCATTGGAACAAATGAAAAAAAATATTTTTACACCTGTCAAAATTCTTTATAAAAACGATAAAACTGATATAATTTTAACAGCAAAACAGCACAAACGTATTAAGTGTCACAATTAACTATTATAAAGTGCCGCAACTGTTAAATTGACCAAAACAATTCACTTATACGCGAAATATCTCCAAATTAACAGGAGCACCACATGAACCAAACCAAATTTAAAAAAAAAAAAAACAAAAAAAAAAGGGTACCCTTTAAATCTTCTTATTATTATTATTAGTTTAGGTCGTATGATCTGTTAGTGACGGTAGGCTGTCCTTGGATGATGATATCCAGCCATCTCTCCATCTCTTTGGCGGCCTTCCTGGTAATCTCTCGCTACTTGGGTTTTCATCTTTAACAATTGTTTGCAATTCTTGTATTTTCCATGCGGTCTACGTGGTCTCTCCAAAAGCGCCTTCTGCTTCTTCCTCACCTCACTATGTCCTCAACACCACAGACAGACCTTATCGTTTCATTTTTTATCCGATCTTTGAAAGTTTTGCCTGCGATGGAGCTTAGGGTTCGCATTTCTGCTACTCCAAGTTAAATAATATATTTTATTATGTCACTTATATAATTTTTTTCTCCCTTTTATCGTGTTTACAAATTATGTGATTTTTTTTTATAAAACATGTTTTATGTTAAAAAAAATACAATAAATAAAGCGATTTCTTTAATAACTACTTCCTCTTACGTCTTTATTTCGATGGCGATCGGTTTCGCTAGGCTGGTTGACATCGGCATACAAGTCTTGATATTGGTTAAATAGAGAGCTTGGAGACTAAGAACTTGTCTACTTCTAAATCATAATAATAAACTAGCAAATTGTTATTGCCCAGTATTCGTGAATAAATCACCTGAAGGGGATTTGGCTCAAAATTGGTTCAATGTTAAAGTTTTCTTCCACTTGCTATTCTCAATTCTACCGGTTTCGCAGCTCGCTGCCATCTTATGATGACTGGTCACCTAGAGCTGCCGAAACCATTCAGAACTCAAAGAACAAGTGGAATAAAAGTAAATGTTTATTTTAAAATGTTTAATTAAAGAACTTTGTTTTTTGTATCACAATTGTATTTTATTTTACGCGACGGCTATTTCATCAACCTATGTTGACATCATCAGGTGTTACAATGATATATCAAATTTTAAATATTTAATTTAACCGTTTAAAATGTTAAGGTATCATAGTGTTTCGGCCAAAACAATGGACTGTTTAAATATTTATTTAATTACTTACGGCGAAACCGGTCGCTGTCGAAATAAAGGCAAAAGTGGAAGTAGTTATAAAACATCGTTTTATTTAATTATTAATTACTTACAATGAACCTTCTACCAATTATACAAATCTTTAAGATTTTTGTTTACTTATAATAATAAACATTATAATATTTTTCTTCATTGATTGCGAATCAGTAAAAAGTTTAACATTTAAGATAGATTAACATACAGGTCGGTAAAACTAGCACATTACAAAGTGGTTGCGTACAGATTAAAGGATAATTACACGAAGGGGCTGAAGGAACACTTACCCTTTTTACACGGCGGTACCGATCTGGCAGGATCGTGTAGTTTAATGAGCCAGCAACAATAATTAGTTCCTCGATCACCCCAACTCGCCGAAAAGCTCGTGAGAGAAAACGCTACAGCGTCTGGAGCCGCTACCAGCTTCTTGCAGGTGTTATCAAAGATCGGAAACAATAGAATGAATTCTAAATTCTCAATATTTCGTATTAAAAACTCATAACTGTACGTATTGAAACATAAAAATTGCATAATCTTTAGATATGAAAACTTTTTTTTATTACTCCCAAATTCAATTAATTATTTCTACTTCTTCTTCTTTTTCTTCTTGGAGTGCCATGTCAGGTCCCCCCGACGCGTCGGGGGGACCGAGTGATAGCGTCGCGACGTAGGCTATCACTCAGTCCTGTGCCAGACGGAACAACTCCCCCACCCCCCGAATTACGGCCCACTCCTTGATATTCTTATATTTTACCTGTTCTCAATAGATGCCTTAAACTATAATATAAAAAATGTTTGTAATGTCTTTTGAGAAAATAAACTGATTTGATTTAATTTGATTTGATTCTCGAGCCAGGACATCTGGGGTCTTCCCTCACCGCGCCTACCCTCAATCTTCCCATTCATGATGAAATGCAGCAGATCATATTTATCGTTGCGGAGAATGTGTCCCAAATATATCATCTTTCTAGAATTTATATCACACAATAATTATTTTCCTTCTCTGGCTCTATGTATCACCTCATTGTTGGTGACCATATCAGTCCACGAGATTCGCAACATTCTACGATGGAGCCCCATTTCAAGTGCTCCTATACAGTTTATTGTGTTCACTTTGAGGGTCCAGGTATCCACTCCATATAGTTATATGGACCAAATATATCTATCTATCTTAATTTTATGTTGATATTGTCATTGAGGAAGAATTGTCTCATATTATTGAATGTGACCCTCTTTTGCGGCCATCTTTTCTGCACCTCACTTCTTTTTCATTATTTATCTTATTTATTTTATAAATTTTGACACTCGGGGGATATGTACGAGTACAATAATAATAATTATAATAATTTGAATAATAATGCAATGATACATTTTGTTATTGTAATAGGTTAAATAGGTTAAATTCTATTGGTTAAAGTAAAATTTCAATGAGTGAATTAAAAGTGAAATTCTTAAACGTGATTGCGAAGATATTCACAGTTGGTAGCAATATGTTTTTCGCGATCTTGGGAAAATCCGGTTAACTCGTCTTTCTAGACCGACGTTTCATAACCACCCTAAAGATGGAAACTACAACGATCTCTTCTTAAACATTTTTTATTTACTTTTACATAATTCATACGAATGAAAACGTCTATTTTCTATAATTAATGAGAAAGACACGTTTCGCCTTTGTAAGGCTTTTCATAATACCTTAGGAAAGCGGAATATGTAATTCCCATGAAATATTATACAACTTTTAGAAAAATTGACGTTTTCATTCGTTTTTATTTTTTATTAAAATGACGAAGATTTAAACACACATTTTAAAACATTATTGAGTTGATGACATAGCCCGAACGGTCCTAAAATAATATGGTATAATAATAAATTTTATGATTGTTATTTTTAATATTGCAACATACTCGTACTAGAAATGTCTCGTATCTCGATCCACCGCCTACCTACCTATGGAATTACGCGGCGTAAGAATGAATATAAAGCGTTGTAATGAGTAATAGCGGCTCGAGATGAACACCCCTGGGGTATATGCACTCCTCACACGACCATCATCATCCCATCAACGGGAACACCTCCCACCGGCAGATTACAGGGCGGCGCGCCCGGCACCGCGCTCCGCCGGGGGCGGGGTAGCATCACGCTATTTTATTATCAGCATTTCACTCAAATTAACAGACTGTTTTTTTTTTTTAAATATGACTCAATAAATATTCATCTACGTTTAGCAATGAATTCTTTACAAAGTTAAGACAAGTTAAAAGTTAGATGCATATTTATATTTTTATTGTAAAATTTACCATAAAAAGCCAATAATTTTATTAATACCAAATGAATGAATAATTTTGAATCTAACTAGATAAACATATTATTAATTATTTTTATCAGGCTTTTTGCAAGCCTTTGAAAACGAGATTAAACTTAGCAGTACTTGAATAAAATATATTATTTTATAAACAATATTGAAAATTTTGAATCAGTTTTTATTTTACATAGTCCATTATTTTGGCCGAAACACTATGATATTTCAACATTATTTCTGCTAAAAATTATAACACTGTTATAATATCACAATTTATTTTTATTCACTGAGAATGTCGCGACAGCTGTTTCGCCAACCGATGTTGACATCATCAGGTGTTACAAAAAACTGTAACACCTGATGATGCCGAAATCGGTTATCGAAACAGCTATCACGACACTCTCAGTGAATAAAAAGAAATTAGGATATTAAAACAGTGTTTTAAATTTTAACAGTAATATCTAATATTAACCAATAAAAACGTGTTTATTATTTGACTAGTAATAATTTTTATTTTGTTATTACGAATGAAAAAGTCTGTATTCTAGAAGTTTTATAATAATTTATTAGAATGACATGTTTCGCTTTTCTAATGTATTATCAATATTTTTTGTTCAATTATATTTTTTATCCGTTTATTTATTAGTTATACTATAATATTTCAAGAGATTTTAAATTAAATAGATTTTTTTTAAATTTTTTTCAAGGATAAGATATCCTTATTAAAATAATGATATTTAAAAAAAAATCTATATAAAATTAAAATCAATTAAAGTTCATATTTTTTTCCTCTAACCATGGATGTTCAATAAAAATGTAATCGAAATCTCATGTTCTATGTGTTTTTATTTGATTGTAATATATGTATTAAACAAAAGGGTTCCCTTATCTCAATTTCGAGAAATGATTTAAATGAGCCGCTAATGTTCACAGCGCTTAGATTCGTGTCTTCCTCAAACGAATACGGCCGCAGCCTCCGAGGTAATAGCATCACACCTCACGGTGGAGTATTTTAGCTCCTCATTACATGCCTCCCAGGCACCGCCGTTATTACAGGCTAGAAAAAAGATCTATGGCATGTTTTGACTTAATGATCATTTTTGTCGTATCCGATTAATTCGGCCTCTAATATTCAGCCGCCGCGTGTGAAGCCGCCTTAACCCGTCTACCGCTGGCGTTGCGTTAGGGCAACACTTCAGTTTTGTTAATATGGAAACTTTTTTTTTTGATAAAATAATTCTCGATAGGCACGACAAGTTAAAAATACAAATTTTAAATGATTGTTTAAGTAAAAATAATACAAGAAACCGTATCAATGTAATAAAATCTAAATTGTAGAATAAAACTAAAAAATAGTAAATAAAATTATTTTTTTATTCTTAGATTAATTCTTTGTCAAAAATAAATTTTGTTACTGCATGTTTAACGCAATTTTTGTCAAAGGCACAAATTTAAATGCTTTATCTAATATTAACCAATAAAAATGTGTTTTATTATTATAAGTAGCTGACCCGACGAACTTCATACCGCCTCAGAATCAATAAATGTTGTGTTAACTTATTAGCTAAATTAAATTCACTTTTTTATTGAGTAACAATTAATACCTAAAATGAATTAAGTTAATTAAATGTGCAAAAATCAAAATTAAAATTGTTTTAATTACATTGGAATGTAATTCACGCGGAAGCATGCATTAATACTTAAAATGAATTATAAATTGTTAATTAAAAACTTTGTTTTATATATCACGATTGTATTTTATTTTTTTGCGACAATATATTCAACCAAAGTGGAATCTACCAGATTAATTGTGAGGATTGTGATGCCGTGTATATTGGAAAGACGGGGCAATCATTTTTGAAGAGGTTATATGAACACAAAATTTAATGCGAAAACAGAACCATCTTTTCGGAAATGGCGAATCATTGTGTGAATTTTGACCATCATTTCAAAACCAAAAACACTTTTTTTTTGCATATAGAAAACAATTTAAAAAAATTGGGAACGACCTGGATTTGAAAGGAAAAGACGG
This sequence comes from Lepidostoma basale, assembly GCA_022606425.2. Classification (NCBI taxonomy): domain Eukaryota; kingdom Metazoa; phylum Arthropoda; class Insecta; order Trichoptera; family Lepidostomatidae; genus Lepidostoma; species Lepidostoma basale. The sequence goes on along the minus strand of JAHDVF020000857.1, from coordinate 1,854,496 downwards.
GGATGAGTGGAACAAAATGGAAGAAGCCTATATCCAGCAAGAAGAAGAAGAAGAAAAATATTCTAAATTGGTTGAATATTTTTCGATGAGAAATCGTACCGGCGATTAATGGGTTAACCCGATTCGAGCGCCTTAAAAAGGGGAAAGCTCCCATAAGCGCGTTAATATAAACCACCACTAGCGGTCCGATTCTTTTTACGTGGCGGATTGAAAATTACCGACTAGCGGCAACATGAAACACCTGAAGCCTGTGCTTTAACCACCTGTAATAGACCACTATTAAAGTGGTCATCAAGTGTAATTCTATACCGCATTTCTATTCTTACACCTCTCTGTGGGATTCTACAGGGTGTCCAAATATTTAAACGCGCTCCGTGGCGGTATTTAATAACAGTGGACTTTTATCAAAGCCAGTAATAACAGTGGCTGACGTACATATATATTTTTTTAGTAAACCTTAAGATTTTCGTTGACCTGTAATTTGTCTAGATCCATTTTGTATATACAATAATTGTAAAATGGAATTTAGATTTTTTTCTTCATTCGTTTTTTTGTTGTAAACGGAAAACATGTAAAAATAAATTTTCACATGAAGCACTCACTTTGTGGTTCGTAGTTTAAAATTTATGAACATAAAAAACATATATAAAACACTTTGTATTTAACTATTTGCTCGCTACGACTAACTTTAGTTACATTATTAAGTCGTGTGCATCACGTGTGAGAGACGCTCGCTTAACCGCTCATAACTTCATAACGAATTAAAAATAAAATTTGAAATATTGAGAGCACATTTTTGAATAGTTTTGCTAACGATCTATGAAATAAATTAATTAAGCAAAAATATATTTCATTCGTTAAACATATTTCCCCCCTTAAGTGTTTGTCAGTCATTGTCATGATTTAAATTTGTCAATTCCTTAATTACATATTATTTATTAGTAAATAAAATCTCAAATAAATTTAAAATATGTGTTTATTGATTTTTTGATATTCTAGGTAGATACTATAATAATCAATTTGAGTCAGAGAAATTTACGTGCGTGCATGACACGATTTATAAATGTAAAGGAATCGTGAGAAGTATGTCAGGACAGAACAATGTAGAGGTCCATTATTTCTGCCTACTCCTCCGGAGAGTGATGGATAGTTAGTTAATACTAAAGTTCTTGATAAATAATAATTAAATAAAACAATGATTTTTTTAACTACTTCCACTTTTGTCTTTATTTAGACAGCGACCGGTTTGTCTTTATTTAGACAGTCACCAGTCTGTCGATGCCAGCGAGCCTGGCGAAACCGGTCGCTGTCTAAATAAAGACAAAAGTGGAAGTAGTTAAAAAAAAGCATCGTTTTATGTAATTATTATTTAAAATGAACTTCCATCAAGAGATTTCAGTAAAATCACTTGATTATCTTAAAAACATCTTGATATTTTTTTTTTCATTCGGCATTTGAATAACTTAAATGTTTATTTGGAAGGTTATTAAACTATGTACAAAACCACTTCTTACAGCCATGGAAATAATACACACTACATGCGCATCTTCAGGTATACTTTATAACTATTAGGTATATTATGTTAAGGCAATTAGATAATAAGTTACACAAGAAGATATAGTATGTCTCCGCAACACGTTAAATATATATACCTAATACGTATAAATTATTTTTATGCCAATAAAATACATAAATTATGTAGTATTATGCAAAGTTTGTTTTGCTTCCAAATTTACACTAGAATTTCTCATTGTTAACGCATAAAGCTTAAATAAAGTAACTTAAGAGTGTTTAAATACAAATAATGTTTAATTTATTCAGACATAAACAAGGATCAGTGATAAGAGATGAAATGTTTAAGGCAACTCCGAAACCCACGTATCGCTGAAAAAATAATTGACTAACGAGTCGTTTACCATTCAGCCTACGCCAAGTATATATTTTATTTTTTATGTAACGCGAAAGAAAGCGAATGATTTAATTCTAAGCATTACGCCCAATGATGTTGTCATCAAAATAAATCACATATATACCTTCCTCATGTACATACGCAGAGAACTACGTAGATTTACGAGGCTTCTTTATATTTTAACCCACTATAAGAAATAAAATTTAAATTGATTCATTATCTTTTATCCGAACGAACCAATAAATTTGAATCATTTACGAAACAATTCAATTTTTACAAACAACTGTTTGTAACATCAGATGATGCCAACATAAGTGAGTGAAACAGCTTTCGCGACAATTTCATAGAAATTTATGAAATATTTTGTGATATTATAACAGTGTTCCAATTGAAACAAATTCCGGGTGAGATGTAAAGTCTGGATATCTTAATATTTTCTATTGCTTATTGTGAATCAATTATTCTATTTCCTGATAAATAATAATGTAAAAAGTCTTTATTTGAAATCAAATTCTTCATCTTCATATTAATAGAAAGCTAGTCTTATATTTCTTGTCCTTAAAATGGTATTTAAGAATGGTCCTTAAAATGGTAATTTAGAATTGTCCTTAAAATGGTATTTTATAATTGTCCTTAAGATGGTATTTTAGAATTATCCTTAAATTTGTCTTTTAAAACGGTATATTAGACTTGTCCTTCAGAAGATATTTTAGAATGATGCTTAAAATGGTATTTTAGAATTATCCTTATAATGTTTTTTTTAAATTGTCCTTAAAATGGCATTTTAGAATTTTCCTTAAGATGGTATTTTAGAATTATCCTTAAATGGTATTTAAGAATTGTCTTTAAAATGGTATATTAGATTTGTCCTAAAGAAGATATTTTAGAATGATCATTAAAATGGTATTTTAGAATTGTCCTTAAAATGGAATTTTATCTCCGATATCACTTGCATTGTGGCGGAATGTCTGGCCGACTTTATGTCGTTTAAGGAGCGCTGGATGTTAAAGTTTATAGTAACACCACACGCGGACCCATCTTTCTTTCTCCACATCAAATCAAATATAACATATCATGTACTTGTGCGGGAAGCGTTTTAAAAACAAATATTACACATATCCAGTGCGCGCGGTGAGTTCAATATATACTTATTTATATGTTTATTTATTGCGTTCTTTTGTCGGCGTGTTTATGCCACCATTATGATTTAATCATTTTATAAGAGCTTGATAGGGATGAGAAAAAACGTAGAGACACCTGAGAGGGACCGATCCGGCCGCGGCGGCGGAGGCTGGGGCCCATGGCCCGGGGCCACGACCATCTCGCGTTATTGCGCTATATAAACACGTCGTAATTACGGCCAAATCGACCGCCTTAAACACCGCATTATAGACCGGCGGTGAGGCGGAGAGACGCGGGTGGGCTACGGATGTGAGAAATACTTGAGATTATCAACAATTATAACTAACTAACCATCACGCCGGCTCCACGAAGGGGTCTTCTTCTTCTTATTATTATTTTTGTCCTATCACACCTCCGTGGTGCATAGGGCCTCAAGGAATCTTCTCCACCCGACTCTATCGCATGCCTGATGCCTAACATCATCCCAAGTGAGGCCTGCTGCCTTAATATCGCCCTGCAGGGCTCTTCTCCAAGTGGCTCTAGGTCTGCCTCGCTTTCTCTTTCCCCCCATAGGGGACCAGTCTAGTGCACCCTGAGCAATGCAGGCTGGGTTCTGTCTCAGAGTGTGACCGATCCAGTGCCATTTGCGTCTAGCGACTTGTTCTTTAATTGGCTTTTCGCCTGCCATGGTCCGGAGAACGGCATTTGACACTGTAGACACGACTGCGACACGAAGGGGTAGGCAGAAATAATGGACCGCAACACTGTTCTCTTCTGACACTTCTCTCGCTTCCTCAACGTTCATACATCGTGGAACGGAAGGCTTGATGACTACTGTCAGCAGTTCGGCTTCTCCTGGAGAATTTTAAGTGGTTTCCTCTCCACAAGAGCAAATGCCGAGAAGTTCCTGATTGGTCCACTATCCGTCCAGCTCCCAACACTTTTAGATAAATTTTACAGTTAAAACTTAATGCAGAAAAATCAATCCACTTGATGAAATATAAACCTTGTATATCATAAGCAAGGTAAATAATAATGCAACTCCCATATAAAAATATTAAATAAAAAAAAGCATTCATACATCGTGACATGCACGCGCGTCGATCTCTGACTCCCCAAATAGCCGACATCAAAAATTTAAATATAATATTAATATACTTGTAAATTGGTACCATATTTTAAGCATTTTATTCTTTACAACAAACAACCGGCTTCGCTACAGCCGGAGCTTCGTCAGGGTTACAAAAGACACTGAAAAACACTGAAAGACAAAAGACACTGACACCATTGTCTTTTGTAATCCTGACGAAGCTCCGGTGGGAGCGAAACCGGTTGGTTGTGTACCAACCGGTTTCGTTAATTAATATTCCCATATATTTAATAATGTCACACCCCAAATTTAGTGCTTTATACGAAAGTATCCAAAATTAAATGTATTTGATCATAAGACGTTTTCCGCGGTCTTTTTCTATTTCTTGTTCCGTTTACATCGTTAACAAATACTTTCATTACCATTCTATGTTCATTCATTGTTCACAAAGATCCTTTCATTGTTTTGTTCATAACAGTTTAATTTGCGTTTTTTTCCACATTTTTGTATGCAATAGGTTAATATAGTTAATCAAATTCAAATCTCAGAATATTGCGGTTCTGCGAGAACTCTTTTCTACTCATTTTATATGATTTTCCTTTATTATATATAACTAATTGCTTTCTTGTCTTTGTCTTCAGGGATCCGATGGAGCTGATGCTGATGGAGCAGCAGCTATTACGCGCGCCTCTGCGCCTGTATCCCGAGTGCGTCCAGGACGTGGAGAACAATAACCTGGCGGCCCTGGCCGAGAAGGCTCGCGCGCTGTGGCGGCCTCTAGGACTGTACCCGCCCCCGTACCCACCCTGGCCCCCGTCCCAGCCGCACCCCGCCCTCGGCCCCTTCCCGAGATACGCGCCCTACCCGCCACCGCCCAGACGATCGCCACCGACGGGACCCTTGCACTAAGCAGCCCTCAGAATAATTATACTTCAAAATAAGTGCTGTGTATAAAATTTCCTATTAAATGTCAGAAACTAAATGCGTACAATGTGAATTATTGTCATGCTTTGATGTTGAGAGTGGGTGAGAAAAATACCAATTCATTTAAGTTTCAAAATGACGAATTTTTATGAATTAAAACACAGCGGTTTCGCCAGGCTAGCTATCATCGACAAACTGGACCAGTCACAACTAGTCTATTAATTATTATTTAAAATGAACTTTCATCAAGAGATATCAATAAAATTATTAAATAAAATTAAATCCTTTTTTTTACTTTTAAGTTTATTTTTCTAGACATATTTCAAAAGTTTAACACATTTATCATCGGGAGAACAATGTCAACTTAGAAAGAGGGAATTCTAGGATAAAAACGGTATTTTAATTCATAAAAATATCGTCATTATGGAATTCCACAGTATAAACGTCATAAGTTTATCGAAAAGTTTCAAAAGCTTATAACTACCATACTTATAACAGGAGTTTAAAAAATGTTAATTATTCCATTTTGTAATTAATTTAGAAGCATATAATTTTGTTTTTATTTTGTAAGACCAGCTTTGTTGAACGAAACCATCCGCATACTTTTTTCATTTAAACAAAATGTTTATATTTTTTAGCAATAACAAATTATATGACACATTCATTTTGTATTTTTGGTCCCTAAGGAAGATATTTGTTGATCACTTTAACGGAGTAAAACGAATAATCTAAAAGTAAAATTTCTGGAATACTGTAGATTTTAAAATAAATTTCGAACTGAAATCAAATACAGAAATATATCACGTTGCTTGGTAAGGAAATAAATGAATTCGTATTTCAAACTTTTACGTAACTAACTAACTTCATCACGCCGTCTCCCCGAAGGGGTAGACAGAAAGAATGGACTGACACACTTTTCTTTCCTGACATATTTCTTTCGCTTCCTCAACATTCATACATCGTGTCATGCACACGCGTCGATTTCTCTGACTCCTCACATGGCCGAAATAACTAAAAAACATAACTATTACGTAGTAACGTAAAAAATGTTAGTCAACATTACCTACTCTTAAATTTACAAAGCATCTAAAATTAGCCTCTGAACAATAATCCACATATTAAATACTAATTCTATTGTAGAATGTAATACCAACAGAATTTTATTATTTATTATATTATTATATTTAGATTTTTTTTAATATTGTACAAAACGTTTAAACTATCTGCTCTTGTCCTTGTTATGTATGGATAAAGAGTCCTGAAATAAATAATATTTAATATAAAAGGTAAGGTACCTACTACCCATATATAAATATACATTTGTAATATTCACATTAACTAGAATAATTTAATTTGTATTGTAAAACCATTTATTGTAGATGTATCTATATGTGTAAGTGAATAGTTACGAAGCTTTTATTTATATAGGTATACGTTAAATTGCCAAAGATGTGTAGCCTTAGACGTAACACACTAAGCGGAAACTATTTAAATTATATAAATACTACGTATTTTGTGAAATATTTCATTTGAAGCTTTTCTTTTTTTGTAAAATTCGTGTATATAAATATTCCATTTGTTGAAATAATTATGTAATCTTATTAGCAACATTTTTAAAGATCTCTGATTTGTAAATGTATTAGGAACACAGTACCTTTATCTAAAAAATACTCTTTACTTTTATTACATGTGATTATTATTACCAGTGATTGTTACTAAATTGTGTATATATAAATATTTTTTTTTTAGAAAAAAATGCTTTTTTATTAATATGATTATAAATAATTTTTTAATTCACAGTGAATGAATGCACTCGTTAATTCAAACAGTTAAAATTTAATAAAATTGGAAACCCAGGTATTTTTGTTTAAAATTAAAACATGCTTAAAAACCATGTCTATGAGAACATTTAAAAAAACATAAATCGATCAACAATTTTAGGTTAATTGAGAGTTTATTTAGATACAATGACTGCTTATTAATATTGTTTTTGTCTCTCTAATGCAATTTAAAAAAAATACATTATTCGTCTTCATTTACGACATTTTAATTTTTAGTATCAATAACTACACAGATAAATCTGAAAAAATATGAAAGGCAAATTTGTTTTCTACGAATACACCACACTTATGAAATTTGAAAATTACTTGTTTATCATATATTATTCTGAATTTTTTTTTGTATATATATTGTCATAATTTTATAATTGGCTGTTTATTCTACTCTGTACTCTTTTCATATGCAGAACAACCTCTTTTTAAAAATTCAAAAATTATGTTTAATTTTATTCTTTTTTCAATGGTTTATAGATTGTTTAAAAAAATACGAGCGCACAGTCTGTACTTAAAATAAACATTTATTTAAATTTAACTCTATAATTCCATTATTCATATACCCATATACTATTTTTATGAGTAAGTTTTTCTTGATAAGTGTCGATGGTAGTACAATATTATACCTTTAACATTCGAGAAATAATATAAAATTGTACTATTCTCCCTATGATATTTAAAAGCCTGTAAGAATTTCATATTCGAGCATAAGTGGGAAAACAGTGTTTCAAGTTTTTTTTATCTCCTAAAATAATTATTGTATACCTTCTCATACAATAACTTTTAATATATACCATGATTAGTATCCTATATTAGATTTGATAAGTAGAGAAATCCAATTATAATTGAAATTCCAAAAATGTGTAATGTACCTTCTAACTGTAAATATACATATGTAGGATATTTATTAGACTATATGATAAGCTGTAGATATTTACTTGTAATGATTAATTGTTTTTCCTAACTACCTAATGCTGTATTGTAAAATATATTGTGGAAATAGATGTCAAATATTCCTTAAAAAACTTGTTTTTATTGATACATCAAATAAATCCCTTTGTTCCCTGAAAACAGAGATGAAAGTAATTGTATCTCAATAGAGACGAAGATGCAAATTGGAAACTGAATATGGTTGATCAAGGTGTTTACAGGACTTATGACCTGTCATTGGTTGAATTAAGCGCACGCTTTATGTAATTACAACATTCCCCATTCCACCTTTTTCTTTATGACCATGTAAGACAATTTTTTTAAAGTTGTATATATGTTACAAATCTATGCCTAATTTCACATGTCAGTTTCAATGTGCCATCTATGAAGATTTTGATTACATACGTTAATCTTTTTAAGATTACTCTATATAATCCACATACGAACGCCATCTATGGAGATTAATTTTAGCATTTAGCAGAACATCTTTATTAACACAATGTGAAAGGCTATCGTGTGAAAGGCTATAGGCTATGCGCTAATGGCCCAACCAATGACAGGTCATAAGTCCTGTAAACACCTTGATCAACCATATTCAGTTTCCAATTTGCATCTTCGTCTCTATTGAGATACAATTAAATCATGAATTAATAACCCACGGTGGGTGAAATTCAGTATTCGTATACAAGTATAAGTATACATCACAAAAAATAGAGATGAAAGTGTTACCATTCTAAAATGATAAGTTGAATCAACTACTCGTAATTCACTAACTAACACGCTGTTTCCCGGGGGGTAGGTTAAAATGATGGAATGCCATTCGAACTTCGAGCATTTCTATTAATTGATTTATCCAGTCAGGTGCCCTAGAACGTGAGTTACTTACGAAAACAACGCTATACATATGAGCCTCATTAAAATTATAAGTTCTATACCATGCTACATCGGTCTTTTTTCTATTCACACAACTTGTATATATCTTTTTAACCACTCTTCCCTCAATCATTCATTATATTTCTAAACCATCGTAGTAAATCTTTCACAATTTTACTAAGGATCTATTTATATACATTATTACTCCTTCGTTCCTTCTTCGTTCGGTACTTAATCATATATCGTTTTTCACAAAGTTCATGTCATTAGTATTTATTCTACTCTTATTCTGCTAGATCCAGCTATACCATAAGACTCACTTTTACACGTAAGGTTGGCAATAAAACCCTAATATTAAAATATTATATTTGCTTCAGTTGGCATATTTTTATTACCGGTAAAGGCTTTGAGAGAAATTATGCTACAAATAACTATTCTTTTGATGACTATCTAAATACGAGATACATATATTGTAAACATTCTTCCGAGGGTGATAAATTTGGTTATTTGCTCCAATTTTTTCCATTTGTATAGGTGTTTTATTTAGAGGTATACAATACATATTCAAAATGAAAAATAGACAGTCTGTAAAAACAATGTTGCCAGTTTAAAAAAAACATCCCTCTAAAAAAACACCCAATTCTTTTTTTTTATCTCATTGAATAAAAATCATTTTTAATCTCATCATGGACAAGATCATAGAGGAGGTTGCATCTCTTAACCTCGGATATAGGATGGAAGAAAACTCATCAATATGGTATGCTATGCTGACGATGCAACAATACTAACAGAAAGCGAAAACGATCTACAAAGAATGCTTTATAGGTTCCATCTTGCATCTGAGAAGTATAATATGATGATATCCGTCGAAAAAAACAAATGTATAACAATATTCAGACAGCCTCTCGGATGCAAATTGGTTGTAGAACAGGTCATGAAGTTCAGATATCTGGGTGTGGAGATATCTAGTTGCAATGATCTATATAATAAAGTTAAAAAACAGACAGATAAAGCTGTAGTTATCCCCGGATGCCTAAGGGACACAATCTGGGACAATAAGCATATGCTAGTGGAAAGCAAAGTTAGAATTTATGAAACATGAATCAGGACCATAATGACCTACGTAATCGAAGCAAGAGCAGAAACTGTCAGAATCAAACATCTGTTAAGAGTATCAGAAATGAGAACATTGTGACCTATACTGGGGAGAACCCTTAGAGATAGATACCCAATGAATAAATTCGCAAACCCTATAAAATTGAAGACATAGTGAGATGGAGTAGGCAGAGAAGACGATTCTGGAGGGACCACATCGAGAGAATGGATCCAGAATTCGTTAGATCGTGATGCACGAGACTCCAGAGGGCCGTCGATCACCAGGACGACCACCAAAGAGATGGAGAGAAGGCTGGTCGTCTTCATCACGGGAAGAAAGTTGATATCCTGCATAAACAGATCGCCATATCTACAATCAGAAAAATTAGAAGAAGAAGAAAATAATAAAAATCATAAATTAATATCAGATAGCAGTGATTACATATGTAAATATTCGTTTTATTAAGTATTATCCCCAATACATCGCGTCTCTACTTTCTAATAATTAAACTTACTTTACTTATACAAAGGTATATATCTGAAATAATCCGTTTTCCATATTCAATTGGCTTTATTTATCCTTCAAACAACTCCCGTGGAGTGGATGCATTCATCAAGATTTAAAAAATTGTAAAAAATGAGCTGTACGTCGGAAGCTAAGCGATAATCACCTTCGTGGCTGGCGTGTAGCTACTGATGAATCGCCTTCACTACCTGTGTATTATTCTGAAATAGAAAATAAAAATAAGTTTGTACCTGTGTACAATATAGGTCTATACACGATGATTAAATGATGCTATCACACAGGTAGAGGTAAAACAAAGTATAACTCAAATAAAACTTCTTGAAGAAATGCAACCATCAAACTAGTACATGTTTAGTTAATACGAATGAAAACCTCTGTTTTCCAGAAGTACTATTATAATTTACGGGAACGACATGTTTCGCCTTTCTAAGGTATTATCAAATTTAAAATGTGAAATATGAATTTGAAAACATCATATCAAATGAAAACATTTGCAAAAGCTCAAGAAAGGCTAAACATGTCGCTCTTACAAATTATAATAAAAATTCTAGAGAACACATTTTTTCATTAATTATTTAATATGTATTTTTACATCATAGTTCAAAGAAACAATTAATAAGTATTTTAAATTGAATTTATAGTACCATAACATTAATGTAAAACTTCAAATTAAATAAATATTACTATGAAAACGCCTACTTTCTATAAGTGTTATTATATCGTAAGTAATAGAAATGACAAGTTTCGCCTTGCTCAGGAATTTTCAAATATTTTACAATAAATAAAAAATAAAAAATTTTGAAATAAACGTTATCATTCATATTAAAGATTAAATTATTTCATACTGATGAAAACGACTATTTTCTAAAAGTTTTATTTTTAAATATTTAATGGAAATGACACGTTTCTCCTTGATAGGATACTATTTAGTGCCTTTTTATATAACTTATTAAATTATTCCTTAGTAAGGCGAAATATTCCATTACAAAAATATAGCATAACATCTGGAAAAAACGGACGTTTCCTTTAATATTTATTATTTAATATGGAACATCATTGTTCAAGACACTATTTTCAATTGATAATGAAATTCTACGCAGATAGCACGCCTACCATAAATAATAAAACAACAATGTTTTAGTTATTTAATTTAACATGTCATGTTGTTTTTCACATAAAATCACAGGTTTCTATGGCAGTTAACCATTAGTATGAAATATTTAAAATACTTTTGGACATTTGTTATACTTGACAAGTATTTCAAAAATATTTATTTTGTTCTCAATACATAAAGATCTGTTATTAATTAGAATGTATTAAGAATGGATAAACATTTATTTCACATATTTTACATAATTTATGATAATTCATAATAATGGAATAACGAGTTACAAACGACAATGTTAATTTATCAGTTCTTGTCATTTAAATTGCTTTATTGATTGCATAATTCAAGATCTATTGGTCCCAAACAGTGTCAAATGCCATGGGGCAGGCGAAAAACCTCTCATCAGAGAACAAGTCGCTAGACGTAACTGGCTGTGGATCGGTCACACCCTGAGACGGAACTCAGCCTTCATCGCTCAGGGCACACTAGACTGGCCCCCTATGGGGGGAAAGAGGAAGCTAGGCAGACCTAGAGCCACCTGGAAAAGACCCCTGCAGGACAAGGTCAAAGCAGCAGGCCTCACTTGGGATGATGTTAGGCATCAGGCATGCGATATAGTAGGGTGGAAAAGGTTCCTCGAGGGCCTATGGAGTGAGGGCCTATGTGACAGGACAAGAATAAGAAGTAAATAAAGTCACATTTTCTATTTATGATGAAAAAACATGTATGGAAGTGAAGCGTGGAACCGGCATAAGATGGATGAAAGTAGAATAAATGTGGTCGAAATGAAATCTTTTAGATGAATGTGTATTAAATCTGTATATGATAGAGTATGAAATGCAAATATAAGAAGTTAATGCAGTGGGAATGAAAGTGTTAGGTATGTACAAAATAACACGTTGACAGCTCATTTAATAAAAAAATGAAGAAATAATTAAAGGAAAACATGGCGCAATCAAATATAAAATGTGGACACCGAGGAGTGGGAGATTAGTCGAGAGTAGAGTAGTCGAGAGAAGTAGGAATGTCAAGATAGAACAGTGTGGCAGTCCATTATTTCTACCTAGCCCTTCGGGATGATTGTTAGTTAGTTATTCAAATAGGTTTTTCTGTATGAACCTTTTGAACAGCTCATTTTCTATCAGAAAATAAATTTGTAACTATATATTGCATGGGGTTTACATAGTATCAATTTCGAAATGGTCTTACATCATATTTTGTTTCGACACTTATGCAGCTGACTGTGGTACGCCGTGTCGCAGTTAATGTTATGATACATTAATGACACAAGGTGCAGTAGTCCGCGATACTCGTTAGAATAAATCGGCCTGTCTTCCATGGGCGTCACAAATATTTTTGTACAATAAAAGTTTTTTCTTCATTTCAATCAACTCTCTGCAGCTTCGAAGAGATGGGCAACTCGTAACCCATTTCTTTAGATTACTCGAGGGATATTTCGAGAACTCGGCCGTGCTGGAGGATGATCGGCTTTTTGTCCTTGATAGATATCTCCGACAGCGACAGCATAGATTGTTTTACCTACAAGCCGCCAGAACCAACCTGCCTCTGGTGACACCGATGGGAAGAGCAATTAATCTTGCTGAACGTGATCTTCTCGGAGTTCGACGCCTTTCATATTAGTTAACGTACGTTCAGAAGGCAAATACTCTTGATTTTGGAGAGTATCTTGTCTTCCTAATGTTGAACCATCTCTCATGTGTTTATGATAGCCTTAAACCTTTATTTTGTATTGTCTTATGATGAAATAAACTGATTTAACTTGATTAGATTATTACAAGACTGATGTTGTCGTAAGAAACGTAATGAGTTGATCAGAGAAAGGACCAAAGTTTCTTTGGAGAGTAACTGGACCTGTCATAGAGTGAGGACAACGGATGATCGGTGGACCAGACGCAACCCTGGAGTGGCAACCGAGAGCCGGCCACATAAACTTGGGCAGACAACGAGCAAGATGTTCAGACGATAACAATAGAGGGGCAGGAAGTCAATGGCACACAGTGGCTATCGAGAGCTGTGGAAGTCGAGAATGAAGGCCCATGTCCAACACTGGGCGACTTATGATTAATGATGACGTTGATAAATTTTCAATAATAGTATAAAAATAAATATTTGACAACAAAAATATTAAATTAATTTCTTTTATATTCATCATTGAATTGTGTTGTGGATTTATAATTAATACATTTTTATTTATAACACAACACTCTATTTTAAATACGCACTAACCCAAACATGTTACAAAATTTAAAAGAACATTATGTGTTATATTATTTATATTTAATTATTGTATTTGAATTATTCCATTGTTTTGGCCGATACTTTAACATTATAAACCTGAAAATTAAAAATCTTTGTTTTATGTATTATTATTGTAACACCTGATGATGTCAACATAGGTTGACGAAACAGCTGTCGCGTAAAATTAAAATACAATTATGATATGTAAAACTAAAACTAAAAGTTTTTTTTAAATATAACAGTTTCTATTTTATTTTATATCAATATATTTTATAATATTTGTTTTAGATTTATATCGCGGACGTTGATGATTGTGCGCCGGAGATGCCTATTGGTGGCGACGAGGTTCGCAACCCATCACACCGCGTCTTCCGCGGGGGCGAAAAGGGAAGGATGGAGTGCCGCATCGGTTCGCAACCCATCACACCGCGTCTCCCGCGGGGGCGAAAAGGGAAGGATGGAGTGCCGCATCGGTTAAAGTGTAGCAGTTATTAGTTAGTTACAAAATAAATATTTAAACAAATTCATGAACGTGGTCAGCTCTGACAGATGTTAAACATTTATTAAAAATATTTAACATCAGTTAAAACTGTATTAAAAATATATTTTTTTAATTTTGTAATAATGTAATCAAAAATACCAGTATATTGATGGTTTACAAAGAAAAATACATTGTTCAAATATAAAATCAAATCTTTAGTATTGATTAAAATACATATTTCACCTTGCTTGGACATTATCTAATATGCATTTATTGACAATTTTTTTTAAATTTTTGTTTGTATTTATAAAAATATTTTGTTAGTTTACTAAATATGTAACTATATCACGGGATGGGCAGAAAGAATGAACTGCCATACTTTCCTTTCCTGACATATTTGTCTCGATTCCTCAACATTAATGCATCTTGTCATGCACGCGCGTCGATTTCTCTGACTCCTCACGTGGCTGACATTCAATATTTGATTTATTTGATCGTGCCACGTTTTCCTCGGTCTTCCTCTATTTCTAGTTCCATTTACATCGTTAACATATAATTTTTTTTACCATTATTTCCATGTGTCCGAACCATCTTATTGATCCATTCGTTATTTTGTTCATAACACCATCATTGTTAATTTAGGTACAAAGAAAAAAATGTATTGTTCAAATATAAAAATCTTAAATCTTGTATGCATTTATTGTCAAAATTATAAATACTTTTAATATCGCCTTGAAATGATGCCAAAAGGTATTTTCAATTCATTGGTTTCATGATGTGAATATATTTCTTCTCGATACTCCACGTACCGCCGGTGTAAACCCGCTCGTATCCTCCCACGTGGCTAATACCTCCGTGAGTGCCACCTGACAGGTGTATAAAGTATAAGCTACTGCTTGAAATTGATTTCCAGCGATTTGTTATACTTTCAGTACGGACTCCTCGCCTGACGGATCCCCATCGGGGATAGACTGGCGCGGGGGAGCCCCGCTGAATCTTACGATAATTTATGCATGCCAAGGTTGAAGCCACTCAGACATGCTCCATCCATCCTGGCTTCTTCAATATTCATGACCTGATTGGGATTGGGCAGATGATCTATATAACCTTATTAATATTTTACTAATGAAAAATTTAAACGATTTAAAAAATATAAATAGACAGAAAAAAACAGAATTACGATCTTTAAATTAATAATAACACTGGCAGTGCATAATTGTGTTCTTGTGCCGACCCTTATACATGGAAGTGAAGCATGGAACTGGCAAATGAAGGATGAAAGTAAAATAAATGCAGTAGAAATCAAATTTCTTTGACGAATGTGTGGTAAATCTGTATATGATAGAGTGCAAGTATAAGAAATGAATGCGGTGTGAATGAAAGTTAAGATAGTTTGGACACATTGAAAGAATGAGTGAAGAGAGAATGGTGAAGAAGGTACATGTAAACGGCGTGAACGGAGCTAGAAATAGAAAAAGGCGGAAGGAAAACGTGGCATGATCAAATCAATCAAATATTGAATGTCGTGCGTACATGACAAGATTTATGAATGTAGAGGAAGTGAAAAAAATATGTCAGGACAGAACAGTGTGGCGGTCCATTCTTTCTGCCTACCCCTCCGGGGAGACGGCGTGATGGTTAGTTAATTAGTTATAATAACAATGAATTAAAACAATATTTTTTCTCGACATGTTTTGAAGGCTTCATCGGAAGAATGATGTAACCGAACGAAACAGGTCAAGAAAAATAAACTCACGCGCATTCATAAAATTACGGAATTCCACAGTGTTAACGCCTTAAGTTTTTCTCAAATTAATAATAACACTGTTAATATGACTGAAAACATCTGTTTTCTAGAAGTTTTATTATATATTATGGTTTAACATTCCATTACAAGATTAATCACCCTGCATGATGAATATTACATGATTACGAATACCAAACCCCATCGCCTCGGATCCAGGACTCCCCGATAAACTTAGAGAACGGAGAGAGATGGCTAGGGAAAGGAGCAGGTAGAGGACTGCTGTGGTGGAGACCAAATCCCATACCGGGATTAAGCGTCGTGAAAAATGAGAATGTACTTGGTAAATGACCAATAAATAAATAAACTTATATAACTCCTAGAAAACGGACGTTTTCTTATTTATTGTTCCTTGAACAATTACGAAAAACTCAATTAAATACGAATGTGAATGAAACAGTCTGTCTTAGAGTTTTATTATATTTTAGATGGAACGCTATGATTCGCCCTTCGAAGGCATTATCAAATGTACTCGTACATAGACATTTGGTAATGCCTTAGAAGGGCGAAACATGTCATTCCATCTAAAATATAATCAAACTCCTAGAAGACAGACGTTTTTATTCCTAAAAGCTGCATGAGATACTTCTGTTCTGCACTTGATTTACATTATAATGCATATTTGTTTTCTAAGCGCAAAAATTAACCGATTTACAATTGGTTCCTACACACACATTTGTTGTTAAATGTACTTCATCTGTGTCTGCTTTGTCCCGGTCTCCTATGTGTCTGCTGAACGCGGTCTCCTCGGAGATCGACGTCTTTCATGTTAGTGAAAGTACGTTCAGAAGGCAAATACTCTTAATTCTGGAGAGTATCCTGTCTTCCTAATGTTGAACCATCTCTTATGCGTTTCTGGTAGTATACTTTACATAATATATTATTTTACCTGTTCTCAATAGATGCCTTAAAAATAATTTTTGTAATGTCTGTTGATGAAATAAACTGATTTGATTTGATTTGATTCATAGCAGAAATCTTCTTTACCGACATTACGTATTATGTCTAATGTGTTCAGTAGATTTTCTTTAATACTAATAGTCTCCCCGGAGGAAAAGGTAGTAAAAATGGACCGCCACTTACTTCTCGCGCTTCTTCTACATTGATAAATCGTGTCATGCACGCACGCCGATTTCTCCGATCGTACAACGTTTTCCTCGGCCTTCCTCTACTTCTAGCCACGTTCACGTCGTTTACAAATACTTTCTTCACCATTCTGAATTCATTCATTCTTTCCATGTGTCCAAACCATCTTAATGACCCTTTCATTATTCACAACACTTTTATTC
This sequence comes from Lepidostoma basale, assembly GCA_022606425.2. Taxonomy (NCBI): domain Eukaryota; kingdom Metazoa; phylum Arthropoda; class Insecta; order Trichoptera; family Lepidostomatidae; genus Lepidostoma; species Lepidostoma basale. Next base: position 1,837,254 of record JAHDVF020000857.1, on the reverse strand, counting down.
GCACTGCATTTATTTTTTATATTTGCATTTGACACTCTATCATATACAGATATATCACATATTCAACTAAGAGATCTCATTTCTACTGCATTTATTCTTCTTTCATCATTCTTTAGTTTTACCAATAAAAGTAAAATATTTTTTCTATATTTTTTACGTTCGTGCTGATTCCCGTTAAACCGGTGTTTGATGTGTCATTAACTCATTAGAAAATTATCATACGTCGTGATAGATCATTTAGTCGAAGAGACAAGAAGTTTAATTTAACGCAAGTTAGGATTTGAATAACCGGAATCACACATTGGCTATCCCAACGTGTTTAGCATTCTCGAACATACTGCACTGGAGAGCAATAGACTTCCAATAATTGAAGGCTGGTTATTGCAAAGTGGTTTAAATAGAAAACAAAGAAATGTAGAAAAAACAATTAATTCTTACAAATGTCATGTACGAGTACTACTGGTGGCATCTTTCGGGTGACATTCGCACTACACTGTATTATTCAATCACTTTGCACTGTTTCTAGCCTTTATGTTTAACACCAATTGAGATCAAAAATTCATTTTTGAATATTTTGATACTTGGTTCCTTTATAATGTCCAGCCCTCAATTAAGTAATGGTTTCGGCCCTTACTACTAGTGGATTTATCTTATTTCTCCATGTTTGAGTATTGCAATTAATGATTGAAAAACTGCAGTCTTTTGCAAATCGGTAGATTGACTGTGCCAAAACGCTGCCCTAGCCCAAACTTTAGCGACCGAGTCCTCGCACCGTCTCCCCGAAGGAATAAACAGAAAGAATGGACTGCCACACTTTTCTTTCCTGACATATTTCTCTCGCTTCCTCAACATTCATGCATCGTGTCATACATGCACGTCGATTTCTCTGACTCCTCACGTGGCCGACATTCAATATTTGATTTATTTCACCGTGCCACATTTTCCTCGGGCTTCCTCTATTTCTAGTTCCGTTTTCATTGTAAACATATACTTTTTTTACCATTATTTCTTCATTCATTCTTTCCATGTGTCCAAACCATCTAAATGATCCTTTCATTGTTTTATTCATAACACCATTCGCACCGCATTCACTTCTTACATTTTCATTCGACACTCTATCATACACATAGTATCCACTCATTCATCTAAGAGATCTCATTTCTACCGCATTTATTCTACTGTCGTCCTTCTTTTGCCAGTTTTGAACCTCTATTATTTCATTATATTGCCTTTATATTGGCAAATTCCTTTCGGAAAAATTTCAAGTCACTTGAAATGCTCTCTACCTGTATTAATATTAGCTTAGTTGATTTAAAATGTTGTAACTACTGCCCTTTATGAAATATACACACGTACAATAATTTATAGAACCCTGTTTCACTCGGCTTATCCCCAGTATACTTATGGCACTTAGTCTATACGCTATTAGTACGCAATCGACCGGCATTTTTGATCCAGTATACGCTGTGAAATATTAACAAATGTCTCCTATACAGGGGTGTACCGCGAGTGATATGTGCAACGGGACCAATTGACCCCCACCTTCTACGGTAAAGCTGTCAATTATTTTTGCAGATCCGGATCTAGTATGAAAATTACCACAATATTTGTTGTTATTCTTCTTCTCCTTATAGATCTTTAGTCTGTTCCTGCAATCAGGCTGGCCTCTATTGGGAGGTTGACTCCCAACTATCTCTCCATCTCTCCGGCGGTCTTCCGGAGGGACGGCAGCCGGCAGAAATTCGATGCGCCACAGCGTGTGGGATTCTGGTGGGATCCATCTTCTACACGTGCGCATTCCAGTACCTTCTGCGTTGTCTGCCCCATCTCACGACATCCTCCACCTTGCAGATCTCTCGGATAACCGTGTTCCTCACCCTATCTCGAATAGTCCTTCCTGCTATCATCCTCAGCGTCCTCATTTCTGCCACCCATACTTTAGCCTTCGTTCTTGTGGTATCCGCTTTGGTCTCAATAGTATATGTCAGTATAGGCCTTACACAGGTTTTATATATTCTGATCTTACTGTCGAATATAACGAATAGATACGAATTAAAATTTCTATTTTCTAGACATTTTATTTTATTTTATGTGAATGACATGTTTCGCCAGTCTTAGGCATTATCAAATGAAAAAAAAAACGTTTACATTCGTGAACATTATGGAGTTTTACAGTTTTGTTCAAGTAACAATAAATACAATATTTTGGTCCATTGGAAATACACTCTTAATTGAAACGCTTATAAGTTATAGGACATCCTTGGATATTTGAAATTAATCATAATCAATTTCATAAGCTTTACCTACAAAATTTATGAAATTGGATAAAACATATTTATCCTAAAAAATATGCATTAAAAAAAAAATTAAAAAGGAATGTAATGCGTCCTAAGTAAAATTTATAAATGATTACTTAGATGGTTAAGATGGAATGGATCAATAAAAAGAATGGTTAAAACAAGCAATATGAAAGGAAAATTTAGTCAAGAAAAAAATGTATTGGCCAAACCAAACCAATACAACGAGCGTGCGTATTACGATGTATGAATATAGCGGAATCTCGAGAGGTATGTCAGGATAGAGCAGTGTGGTGGTCCACCGTCTCTGCCTACCTCTCTCCAGAGAAACGCGTGATGGTTAGTTCGTTATTGAGTTCATTTTACAATTCTGACTTATTTCAATTTATCGTAATAATAATAATAAATTGGATAATTTGTAGAGCTCCATTTTTATGAATTACTCATCTCAAGGGCGCTGATACAATTGTGATAAAGTCGAGTAATGTTATAATTAGCATAATTATTGTTTCTTAAACAGTAACAAAACTCGAAATATATACAAATGATAACTTCTGTTTTAGAAGCTTTATTATAATTTATGTCAATAACATGTTTCGCCTTGATACATTGGATATATCTGATAATAGTGAGTTAGTTAGTTAGTTAGTAAATGTTCCTTTTACAATTCTGTCTTATTTCTATTTTAAAAAATAATTATAGTAACTGTGATAAAATCGAGTAATGTAATCAATAGCCTAATTATTGTTTCTTAAACAATAATGTTAAACTCCATACATATACGAATGATAACGTCTGATTTATAGAAGCTTTTTTTAGTTTATGGGAATGACATATTTCGCTTTGATACATTTGATACATCTGATAATACCTTACATACCGCTTTGAAATTAGAAAGGCGAAACATTTTGTTCCCATAAACTATAATAAAACTTCTAGAAAACAGACGTATTCATTTGTATTAATCAATAATTAGCAGTTCGACTCTGTATCGATGCACATAACTCTTGTAGTAACCATTAAGTCAGCCATCTTGTGCATAACCTATAATGGAGAATGTTTATTGCCGCTCGCCTTGTTCATTCCGACGGAAAACGGTTCGTAGATGGGTGGCGGTGCATCCTCTCTGCCTACCCCATTTCGCCAGGCGACACAATACCACGAGCAGTCGGTTTGCATCCAAACTGTTTTGAGTCCAACGCAATAACATGTTCAAAAACGTATTCGATTGCGGCCATTTTGGGCTTATTGCTTATTTGCATGGCCACCCATACGAAAATTGATAATCAACTTCAGAATAAATCGTAAAACCTGTAAGTAATGTCCAAATTATTACACTTATGTAATTTATTTGATTGTGGATTTTTATGTCCCCGTGATTTTAAATCGATAACTTGAACATATAAATGATATGTTTATATTGTGCGTCACACCAGTGAAATTTTGAAAAGTTTTGAATGTTATGGGTTAACAAAACTTTTATCTGATTCATGGAAATAATTCAATTGGATCATTCCATATATTACAAAGTTTCCCCATATTTTTCTTGATTTAGCTGGACGTCTTCATCACAGGACCAAAATTGATATCCTTTTTGAGTTTATAACATGTCTGAATTTAAAATAATGGAGAGAAAGATCAAATCGATTAAAAAAAAACGGAGAAAATTTTGGACGTCACCATAACCGGACCAGAGTTGATATCCCGTCTAAGCAGATCGCAAAGAAATAAGAAGAATTAAAATGTTCAACAAGTAACCTACGCCAAAATCCTATTTTTGCGCAGGATTTAAGTAGAGTAGCCATAAGACCCTAATATCAAAATAACAAAAGATCCAAATCCATGTCATCCATGTAGTTTGAGCATCACTGGTTGGGTGTAAATCGTATAGCGTAAACTGAATTGAAATTTGTCGCCAGCAGAACGCTTATAAAATGAAACATTATCATAATATTTTTGTTAAATATAAAAATAAAAATCGTATTGTTAATACGTAGAGATAAAAATATCTTTAAACTGTGTCAGGTTAGGTTAAGTCAGATCTATTCAAAGCAACAGGGAGCATTAAAGGCAATTATTGGTATAGTTCTGGCTTCAAAGGAGGCTTGAGCAACAGAGGAAGGAATCCAGAAGGAATATTGATTCTGTATACAAGAACTAGGGGTGGGGTTGCTTTTTTTCTCGCTGTCCAGATTTAAATCCTTCTCTTCAAGGCAACAGAATATTAATAAATATATAAAATAAAATCACCTTGTAAATTCGAATTTTAGCACAACACTATTAATATAAATTTTCCATTTTAGTTTATTCAATATCTTTATAAAATATTATCTGGTCAGTTATATACTTACACCTGAAGATGGAGGTCACCTCCGAAACATTGTCGTGTTTCAATATTTTTATTATTTATTATTTTATAGCAACAACATTAACAAACCATCACGCCGTTTCCACGCAGGAGTAGGCAGAGAGAATGGACCGCCACACTTCTCTATCCTGACACACCTCTCTAGCTTCCTCCACATTTATACAACGAGTCATACATGCACGTCGATTCTTCCGACTTGTAACATGACCAAACTTTAAAATTTGATTAATTTGATCATGCCATGTTTACCTGGGTCTGCCTCAACTTTGTACTCCATAAACATCATTATTGTATACTTTTTTAAACCCTTCTTTCTCCATCCATGTGCTCCATATATCCGAACCAGCGATCTTTTCATAATTATCTTCATAATAACTTCTTCCGGTCTACATTCCTTTCTTATATCAGCATTTTCTTATATCAGATTCTGTCGTTTATCGTATATTATTTTTTAAAGATATTGAATAAAAATGTGGAATATACATAGTGGTGTGTTGCAAATTCCAATTTACAATGGAATTCCACAGTGTTTACGCCTTAACTTTCATTATAATCACATTGTATTGTATATTAATCACGGAATTGTAATTTTACCATGTACCTAAAAAGAAAAGAAAAACTAAAATGTCATTCATAGGTGAGTGCTTCATATGAAAAAAAAATAGTTTTTCCGTTTAACCACGTGTACGTTAACGAGTATTTTTCGTTTTTTTTATTTACAAAATGCAGTTAGCATCATGCATTTTGTCTTAGTGCCAAGCGTGTGTAAGATTTATTAAATTATCAATTTTATTTCATTTATTTATTTTAAACATATCTAAAGCATTACAGATTTTTTTTCCAATACACTAATGAAACAAGTTAGAGATACACAATAATTAATAAAATAAATATACCCTATGACAAATTGATAAAATAAATATACCAAACAATTATAATAAATATAGTACTTCCCTCAGATGAGCCAAACTATCACAAAATACGTCAAACTCCGAGGTGATTCGATTTAGCAAAGATATTGCTCTACCTACCGGCATAACCATTGGCAGGTTGGTTCTGCATCGTGGGAGATAAAACAATATATGGCCCCTTTGTCGAAGATAATTATCAGGGACGAACAGACCTACATCACAAAGGATTTCTGAGTTGTGTCGGAGTGAGTATCGGAACATGGAAAAATTTGGTAAAATCTTTCGTGTTATTATTAATAATTGATATGAATAATTATGAGGCCGGACTATTCGCGAACAGATTTCCCGCCAATCCCTCACGAGGCCCCGCGGTAGCTTCAAAGCAGTGGTCCCAACTGCGGCCAATAAAAGTCTCCCGGATGAGGAATGTCCCCCCGGAGCCAGGCGGGCGGGGCCATACATTACCGCCCATGGACGGCCAGTGACGTCGCCGCTAATTGAAAACTAAAATAATAAATCTCCTACGCCACTGCGCCAATTCCTTCCGATGCACATTCGTTAGGGCCGCGACACATTGATATTGATGGCTGTTTACTTTGGACTGAATTTGCATTGAGTACCAATCGATACATCCGCCTGCATGCAAACCTATTTTCATTCAACGTTTCCCAAGTACCCACAGGCAAAATACCCTTCGATTGATAAGATTGTCCTTCGCTCTTTACTAAAAATTGTGAAATTTTATTAATCCACTTTTTTGGCCGAAACACTATGATACATTATTCCACTCCGTATACAAAACTCGGATGTCCTGAATGATGTAGGTCTATTTGTCCCTGATAATAATTACCTTCGTCAAAGACAGCACAGATTGTTTTATTTGCCGCGCTGCAGAATCAACCTGCCAATGGTTATGCGTGTTATTATTATAAAGTTAACTCAATGAACAGACTGGAAGCATTTGAAATGTGGCTCCATCGCCGAAGAGTTCCCTGGACAGACATGGTTACCAATAACGAAGTCCTGAGGCGAGCTAGAGTTGACAGGGAACTGGTATCAACTATCAAGGTTCGAAAGATCTCACATCTCACATATACTGCGTGGGGAAAAGTACCACCTTCTCCAACTGATATTGGAGGGGAAAATTGAGGGACGCCGAGGGTCTGGTAGGAGACAAATGTCCTGGCTGCGAAACGTGAGGGAGTGGACCGGCATCCAAAGGAGTGCCGTGGAGGAGCTGTTCCGAGCGGCGCAGGACAGGGACAGGTTCGCCGAGGTGATCGCCAACGTTGGGTGGACCCGACAGGGCACTTGAAGAAGGAGGTCGCCTCGGAGGTCGACAAATTTCGTGATAGTGAGAGTTGGCTCAGGGATGCAATATCAATGTTATGATTCTTTCTTATTCTTAAGCTTAATTTTTTTATGCTTCGCTTCTTATAATGTAATTGAAAACGATATGTCTGTAATGGTTGTGATTTTTTTCAAAATAAATTAAATGAATAGAAATTATTAAATGTTACATTTTAGAACACTTAAAATATCACATTTTTTTTATACACGATTAAAGAATGTTGCCACAGCTGTTTCGCCAACCGCTGTTGGCATCATCAATTGTTACAAATAACTAACACCTGATGCTCTTCTTCCTCTTCTTCTTATACGTGAATGGAGTACAGAATCGAGGAAAACCGAGTAAAATATTGCCTGCCCTAATTAATCTAATTTAACCACCTTCCGTATTTGAACGTACGTGATACGTTCACTTTGACTGTACCATTCTGTGCAATCACGTATCACGTACGCGCTTGAGAAAAAGTAATATTCCTTAAATGTACAAACTGTTAGGTATACGCGGTGTGCCAACAACACTTGTGTACAAGCCTTCACAAGTATGATAGTTTTACAAGGGGCAGGCGAAGTGTGCGGCCGAGTATTTGACGTTTCGTAATTTAAAAATATTAAATTAATACATAATTAAATTTCATTACTAGAAACCTGCTTTTTTTGCACGTTTTTCGTAAAATTATCCAAAGGAAGGGCGGTTAAAGGTCAGGATCTCAATAATCCACTTAATCAGTTTAAAAAAATCCGTTTCGTAGCGAATTCTTCCCTTCTAATTTCAAACAAATTGTATCTCGCCCACCGTTGAATCGGTATTAGTGACATAGTGAAGTATTAGTGAATAGTATACATATATCTATGTATCTATACATAGTCCGTTGTTTTCGAATCGAACGTGTGAAATTTCCAACAGAAACTAATGAAATGATTAATTGTGTATAGCGATTTATTGCTATTTCAATGTCTTATATCCAATCTTACCAATTTAAGATGTTTCTTTATCCCGATAAGACACTAAAGATCACACAACAGTTAAGATAATATTAATCTCGGAATATGCTCTAATCGGATACAATAAATTAATAATAACATCTGAGCATTATCTGCGGCCATCTTCATAGTTTATAACGAGGATCATGGTTCCCCACCGGCCTTAATTGGGCGCCTATCGCGGTTTTAATAAGCGAGCCATTCTTAATTCCCATTAATTTCTTCCTAATCGAACGATAATCCGCTCCAGCGAATCATGATACTGTCTTTGTTTATAATTTATTTGGCCTTCGACCTCTGTGATTGTTACGACGGTAATGTGTGATGTGAGATGCTATCTGCTCGATGCAGGGAGATCTTAGAAATGCTTTGCCTCGCAGCGCCTTTAATATCACGTAAAGTTAGTACAAAGTATATATACTGGCACCACTCTCTGTGAGTTTTGGTGCCACAAATGTATTAGTAGATCCGAAGAGCTTACAATTTTTCCACCCCGCTTAGTGGCCACGTTTCAATCCCGCGTTTGTTATAAAGGCGCGTTTGGGATTTAAGTACGTCTGTGGGGAAGATGCTGCAGAGATAGCGCGAGTGATGGTGCCTCGTGAGGTCGGCATCTGCCGGGTCAAATGTATCTGCGAATAAAATGTTTTGGGCGCTGTGAGCCGATTCAAAAGCGTGAATAGCTCGAAGTGACTTTCTTCATTTGTTGATTTCTCTCCGGTATTTTGAATTAGAATTTGAAAATGCCTTAGACAAGCGTAACATGTCATTCAAATAAATTATAATAAAACATCCAGAAAACAGACGTTTTCATTCGTATTAATTATTTATATATGGAGTTTTACATCATTGTTCAAGAAACAATAAAATTATTGATGAACTAGATTTCTTCATTTAAAATTAAGTTTCTTTACGCATACGACTTAATTAACTATATGTAAATGATGCGATACGAGTATAATATATTATTCCATGTCACTTTTGCTATAATATTATTATATGCTTTTCTATTGCTTGTTATTCTAAATGTAGGTATTTATTTAAAATGTAATAAGCCGATTTTATTTTATTGAAAGTTAAGGCGTTAACACTGTGGAATTCTATTGTTCATTATAAAGGAGGGGTTTAAACACTGTATTATATTATATATAAACTGTATTTCCCACTTTATTCATTAAATATTTTTAACAAAATAAAAATATTATACACTACATATTTCGGAGATGATTTATATTTATACCTGAGGATAAAGAAGGTAACTTCCGAAACATGCAGTGTATTATATTTTTATTTCGTAAAAATATTTAATAAATAAAGTGGGAAATACAGTTTATAAAATTCTTCTTCTGAGAGTTGATTTATATATTATATACGAGTATTCAATAATTATACCTATCTAAATGTACCATATTATGTCGAAACAAAGTGTTTCTAAGAAAAACATCTTCTTATAAATTGTTTACAAATGATTTTACATATTTCAATGTGTCTAATGATTGACTGATGAAGTATTATATATAATATAAAATCGCCATCCTGTGTGCGTAGACTCAATAGATGTATTCTTCTTTTCTGCATCTATATGTGAAATAAATAAAGTGCAGAATCAAGAGTTCTTTGAATCTATTCATATTATTTCGCCCTACCTCAAATAACTTATTTTTGATTTATGTATTATAATATCATTTAGTATCCCCTAACTATGTAATCATTGTCATAATTTTTTTAACGAGTTGCAAGAAACACTTTGGAATATTTCTACCCAAATAATTATTTGTATAAAATGTATAAAGATCAATTTTCGTTAATAACCATATTCTGCTCCATTTACTAGTGTAAATAAACAGCAACGAGCTGAAATTTCGTCACATTTGATAATGCCTTAGAAGGGCGAAATATGTCATTCCCATAAAATATAATAAATCTTCTAGAAAACTGACGTTTTCATTCGTATTAATGATTTAATATGCAGTTTTACATAATTGTTTAAGAAACAATAAAACAAGTATTCCGAAAATTTATTCAAAGTACTTGAAAACCAAAATAAAAAATGTTTGACTGTATTTTAAAATTTTATTAATTCAACACTCAAGTAATGATTGGGCTCGAAGTGTCATTTTTAATGATCATTTTTCTTATGCAGAAGTGTGATTAATTTAGTAATCAATGTGGTGTAGCCATGTTTAAGGACTGACAAGTTGACTCTTGATGGTCTTACACGGTTCGCGGGACCACCTTTGGCGTGGTATGTACCTGACAATGTACTTTCGATCGAGTACGTGTCTTCACAGGTACGTTTATAAACTACAGGCTTCAGGGCCGACTAGAGGTTAAAGTTAAATAATAAAATTAATAAATTAATTAATATATTCATAACAAATGATAAAAAAATATAGGGTGTATTTCTTAGAGGTTTGGTTTTTAAACTGTCAACATTGTTTCTACACATTGACACATTGTTATTTAAAGTGCACAATGGTTTTCTTGTAATCATATGCAGATTTCAAAAGAGCCGCACAAGACAGGGAAAAATGGAAGAGAAGAATAGAAGAAATTGCCGCAAACCAATCCCATGATTGAAACTTTCTAACTAAGCTACCTATCACATGTCACAAGAATCAATATAATAGCTCTACCCTTTATCTGGCTGGTACTGTAAAGAGCAATTTTATAAAATAATAATAATCATATTCATGCCTTAGAGAGGCGGAACCTGTCGTTCCTATAAATTATTATAAAACTTCTAGAAAATAGACGTTTTCATCCGTGTTAATAAATTATTTACTAATTTTCGCTTTATCGTTTTAAGCCTTACTATTTACTGTAGAAATAATGTTATTTTCGTATTCTTTAAATATTTGTATTAACAATGATTCGATAAGACTCATTATATTAATAATTTGTTTAAATCTCCGATGAAAATTATTTGAGTCAGATATTTAAAAAAATATATGTATTCTTATTATTATAAGATTGGTCTCATAGTGTTTAAATTCATATTTTAACACTAAAGCTATACTTTCATTATAAATTGTTGGTAACACCTGAACACTTTTAGTCAATTAAAGGCGGTAGCCTCGAAACCGGTTTGCAATAGGTTAAAGTAATCCAATAGGGATAATAATAATGAAGTGTAAGTGATTATATTTGATTATAAAGGGAATGTAAATATATAATATTAAACATTTTTGTTTATTTATGGTGTTAATATTGTGGAATTTCATAATGATATTTTTTTAATTGAAATATTATTTTTGTGAGTTTCGAAGGTTTTTACGTTCGAGGTTCTCCCAATGATGAAGGTATAAAACACTCGAAACACGTCGAACTAAGTAATCTCAAAAGTGGAAGAAACATTGTATTCATTGATTAATAAATTATAAACTAACTGAAAAATATACGAATTAAATAATGGTACTTATGATAATTACCTCACAATACGACCGGTTTCGTAAAAATATCTTTTCATAAGTTGGGTTAGGAGTCAGACTTGAGGAGTGGAACTTTTTGGAGGCGACCAAGGTTCACCCAGGATTATATGGGCAGAGAGAAGAAGAATACGTTTTTACTATTTTGATGTTAAAATTATGATGTTAAAGAATTTTGACAGGTGTAAAAATAATTTTTTTGTTTGTTCCAATGACAATTTGAATAATTTCTTCAATATCATTTTTAAGTTCTTGCTGGTGTTGGTGTTTTAAGTGCCTTATTACTGCTAATTTAAAAAAAAAACGGTGAATACATGGAACATAAATTAAATAGACAATATGTGCACCATCTAAAAAGAACATTTTGTGTTAAATTATTTTTATTTTGTTATTTTATTTTATATCATTGTATTTTATATTATTTGTTTTAGATTTATTTTGTGGATGTTGGACGATCAAAGTGTGCGTGAGCGATGCCTATTGGTGGCGATGAGGTTCGCAACCCATCACACCGCGTCTCCCGCGGGGCGAAAAGAGAAGGATGGAGTGCCGCATCGGTTAAAGTGTGACAGTCCATTCTTTCTGCCTACCCTTTCGAGGAGACGGCGTGATTGTTAGTTAGTTAGCTAGAAAAGAATCATTTCATTAAATCATACTAATAGCTGATGCTAATATAAGCTGAAGCGCAATTATTATTGTATTTTTATTACGTACATATTTTTTTAATTATTTAAAGTCTTAAGAAAAAATCTTATTTGCCCGGAGCTGCGGAAGAGCTAGGTAAGAGCTGTCAGTCCTGCGAGCACAAGGCGCAACGTCCTGATGAGTTGTCAGGCATGCCGTGACCTGCCGCAACGAGAGAGTGATGCTGACGGATTAATGGACAGCTGTTGCAGGAAATTGCGAGGCGATTGGACAAAGTCCAGATTGGCACTGGCGAAATCACTCTGCCGGGAAATCAATACTGCCTCGGACACAAAGGAAGCAATCAAGGTGTCTTGTAGAAAGTTTGGCCAGCTAAATGCAGGCAAGAACCTACTCGCGGCTATTTGCCGTTTTGCACAAATAATCTATAATGCGAACTCGCTACAGAGAGATACTTGGACGAGTGATTTATCGATTTCTCTTCCTCATACGAGTAATGCAAGTAAACAGATTATAATTTATTTAGATTACGAATCATTCAAAACATACTAAGCTTGACCTGTATAATACACCTCTACGAAAGTATAGTTTTTTCACTTCAGGGAAAATATTTGCAGCAGATTTGTTTGTTTTGTTCCTAAAATACTCGGTAATTATAGCATTAATACTATATTTGCAATAGATTTGTTCCTAAAATACTTGGTGATTAGAACATTAATATTATTTTTACAATAGATTTGTTCCTAAAATACTCGGTAATTATAGCGTTATTACTATATTTGCAATAGATTTGTTCCTAAAATACTCGGTGATTAGAACATTAATACTATATTTGGAATAGATTTGTTCCTAAAATACTCGGTGATTAGAACATTTATACTATATTTGCAATAGATTTGTTCCTAAAATACTCGGTGATTAGAACATTACTATTATATTTGCAATAGATTTGTTCCTAAAATACTCGGTGATTTAAATACTCGATGTCGTCCACTGCTGGACATGGTCTCCCTCGTGAAACCGTAACACTGTGGAATTCAATAATTATGATTTGTTTGTGAATTAAAACACTGCTTTTTTCCTCAATTAATGGTATCGTTTGTTTTCCGCTAGATTTATTTTATTTTATTTAAATTATTTAAAGTTCTGTAGTATGACATATCCACCAGAAAGACAGAACTTTAAAGCTGTGTGTGTGGGTGTATGTGGATGTGTGTCTATGTATATATGTTCGGGTGTGCGAATGTGCTTGTGTGCGGGTGTGTGTATGTGTGCAAGTGTGTGTATGTGTGCGGGTGTGTGTGTATGTGTGCGGGTGTGTGTGTGTGTGAGTGTGTGCATATATGTGTGGGTGTGTGAATGTGTGAGTGTGTGTATGTGTGTGTGTGTGTGCGCTGGTATGAGTATGTATGTGAGTGTGTGGGTGTTAGGGTGCAGGTGTGGGTGTATGTGCAGGTATGTGTGTAGGCATGTTCGCGAATGTGAGTGTATGTGTGCGGGTGTATGTATGTGCAAGTGTGTTTATATGTGTGTGTGCTGGTATGAGTATGTGTGTGAGTGTGAGAGAATGTGAATTTAATTAATTAATTATTTTGTTAAATCGCTCTTAACATCGTGACAGCATGAGCCAAATCGATGTAAAGGGTATTATAGCTATCATAGTGATTCTCGTGACATGTGATAGGTAGCTAATCTATCGCCATTTTACTGTCACGTGAATTCTACACCAGACCAAAGACAGTGTGACAATCACACTTCCCTCGCCGGGAATCGAACCCGAAACCTTCAGGGTGGCAGTCAATGCACTTTCCATTCGCGCAATGCGCGCGCATGTGTGTGTGTGTGTGTATGCATGTGAGAGTGTTTTCGTGTATATAGGTGTACATTTGTGTATATGCATTTGATATCTAATGAAAACTATTAATCAATATGAAAACAGCACGTCTTGATGCCTTAAAGTAAAGTATTATTTAATACGTATTAAAGAATTTATTAGGAGGATTTTCAAATAACGTTTCAATCGGGATCGTGCTTGAAATATTTCTCAAGATATTAATAGGAAAAGTGCTGGTGGTCTCCTGTCGGCCCGGGCTATCTCAATCAAAGGATTCTTGATAGAGTTACACAGAGCCGCTTGCCCTGAGACGGACACGTCTACCGTGATCCAACTTCTGCACCTGGACCAGACCAGTGCGCAGTGGCTAGACACTATTAACTTTAAATACAGCTCTATTTTATTAAGATGAAAATATCTGTTTTCTAAATATTGTCCTTTATTTTATGGGTATGACATGTTTTTTTTTTAATTTTCATTTATTTATTTATTTATAAACATACAATAGTTTCATTGTATTCCCATGAGTAGAAAACTCATTATGGGACAAAAATGATAGTTGCATATAAAATAATTATAGGACATTCAGAAAATGGAAATAAGAAAATTGACTTAAAACTAAAACATTTTACAATATGTATTATACATTTTATGACTTTATAAAATTATCTTACACTATAATATTTGATCATTTTAAAACATCATAAATTGCACTATTTAAAGAAAATATGAAAACGTATTTAAATAGTGAATTAACTTAATAATATTCACCGTATAAAAATAAAAAACAAAAACGATATACGAGTATAAATAATAATTTTATGCAATTGCAAGTTAATAAAATTAATGTTAAAATTAAATTATATTTCTATTATCATTTACAAGAAATTTCTACTCAACTTCTATTAAATTAAGCTAAATCATCATATCATACAGTTTTTTATTTTACAAAATTGCTACGCTTAATAAAGCATTATCAAATCTATCTATATATTAATGAAAATATTATGAAAATAAATCAAATTAGATTTTTTTTAAATCTAAAACACAATGTGACGTGGAGTTATATATTATATATTTTATTAGGAATTAAAATAACGCATACCTAATGTTTCTTCAAATGCAGTTAGTTTTTAAATTTTCGTATGAAGCATTCACTTTGGGGTAAAATATTTAATTTATTATTATTATTATTATTTGTATTTAAAATAAAATAAAATAAAATCACTGCACTTTGTTTTTTACCACTAAGCGTTTATTTTAATTGCCGACTAGTTTCGCTTGTACCCAAGCTTCCTCAGTGCTTCGTAATAACTTATTACGAAGCCCTGAGGAATCTTGGGTACAAGCGAAACTAGTCGGCAATTAAAATAACCGCATAGTGTTGAAAAAAAAAGTGCAGTGTTTTTTTATTTATTTTATTTTAAATATAATACATTTAATAATAAATAAAATTTGTTAGTTTTTATTTGTTTATATTCGTATGTTTTTATCACCATTTATTTTATTTTATATAATCAATTGCATTAAAATTTTCAATATATTTCATGTGTGTGTGTTTGTGTGTGTAAGCGTGTGGAAGAGTGTATGTGTGCAGGTTTGTGTGTTTATGTGTGTGAGTATGTGTGGCTTTGTGTATGTGTGCGTATGTGTACATGTGTTCTGGTGTGTGTTTATGTGAACGAGTGTGTATATGTGTGTATGTATGCGTAGGTGTGTGAAAATGACTCACAAATCTATATTACAATAATACCTTTTAAACCTACATCAATTAAATATATGTAGTAATTATTATAATAAATCCACAATAAATATATATTGTAATGTCAAGTTTCTAAGTCGAAGTTTACAAATAAAGAAATATCGTATTTAGTTTGATTCTACTTGGATTTATGGCTACGATCGATTTCGTTCATCTTCTGTCTAGAATTTTATTTATTTTGTTTTATTTTCATTACTTATAATAAATCTAAATATTGTATTAATTATTTTTTTGAAATCTATTTCGTATAATTATATAATAAGGGCATTATTTATAAGAGTCGCGAGTTACCCGCCTCTGCGATAGACGCGGAGAAAATAATGGATTTCATGGTTTGTTTGCGACCGCTTCCCTGTCTTCTGTCTCTCACTCTGATGCGAGATCATGATCCTGACCTGCGCAATAGCCATCACTTCCGGCATCGTTACCTTTTCTTTTTAACACACGAAGCCCCGGGAGAGCGATAATAGAAAGTACACCTAACAAAACGGCTCAACCATTCTACAATATATAAAAAAAGTATTTATATATTTAAGGGTAAATCAAAAACTAATGTCTTCTATTTTTTCCTTCCTTTTAATTATCAAGGAATTAAAATGCAATTATATAGGCAGAAAACCACACTCTTCTTCTTCTTCAACCTGTAGTGGCCGTCCACTCCTGGACGTGGGTCCCCTCTCGTATTTTCCACTCCCTTCTCTGAGCGATCCGCATCAAGGTACTTCCCTCACTCTTCCATGGGCCCCCAAATCCACGCTTTGTCGTTCTCTGGCACCAGCACAGCACTTGTCTTGTCCACTTTTCGTCTGGGTCACTGGTGACATGTCCCGCCCAACGCCATTTAAGGGTTGCGGCCAACACTTTTCCGCAGCCAGCGTTGTTTGTCCTTCAGCTTCGTTACAGTGACGAACCCATTGTCTAACAGTGCTAACATTCACTGTTGCATCACCATACACATTATTTTTCGTTTCACCTTCTGCATTCAAGAATTCAATCACAGAACGCTGTCTAATACGAACATCGATGTCGGCCATTTTGCAAGCTACTGCAGTGCTGCCACCTGTTGACGCAGAAAGTTACTACTGCAGTAGATTGGAAATGTTTGAGGAATTGCGCCAAATTCCAAATTTTCACTTCTTCTTCTCTGGTTTCAATCCTGGGATTGGTTTGCAGCAATTTCCTCTATTCTTCTCTTCCATTCTTCCCTGCCTTATGCGGCTCTATTGAAATCTGCATATGGTGAGCAGCGCACGTCCACCAACAGGTCCTCCAGGTACTCTCAGCGTGGGCGTCCCCTAAAGTTTGTCCCCTCGGTCATACCTTCCATTATGGCATGCAAGAGGCCTTCTTGTCGTATTACATGGCCGATCCATCTTGCACGCCTTTCGGAAAATGTCCTGAGCAGGTGCCTTCCTCCTTCGATTCTTTGGAGAACCTCTTCATTTGTGATGTGGTATCTCCAGGAAATTCCTAATAGTCTTCTATAGAACCACATATCAAAAGCCTCAAGTCTCCGTTTATCTCTTTCGGATATACACCACGTCTCGCAGCCGTACATCAAGATACTCCATACATAGGTCTTGATGAGGAGTATTCTCAGTTTTAGGTCTATATTATTGTATTATATTATTATTACACTTAACTAACTTTATTCAAGTCGAAAACATTTTGAGTCATTAGTTTTTGGCTGACCCTCGTACAGTGACGAATACGATTTTTTCGCAAGAATACTCTGATTTTCTTTCATTGTATGTTTCTCGCTTGGTCCTGGATGCCCGCGAACAACATAATTGAAGCAATTTGGACTAGTAGGATAATGGGCTAAACAGGCATTTAATCTGATTGCACGCAAATCTTGTGAATCAGGAATCACAGAGGTAATTAGTCTTACGTGTTGTACTGACAGTTCTATAGAATTACTTGCATGGAATACAGCACTTTGCTGATCAAACGCAGCAATCATTTGCCATTTTAATTGAAATGCCACTTCACAGAACGATTGCAAAGATCATCACGTCTGCGCATTTGAAAGGTTTTGAAACCACGCGATAAGTTTTGTAAAAAATGTACTGAGAACAGTGGAAATATTTTTCTTCCGTAATTCATAAAAAAAAATTCGCTTTAAAAAACACGAAGAAAGATTACATATATTGTATAAATAGTAAAGATGAATGCTAACCTACTAACCATCACGTTTTTTTTCTTGAGGGGTAGAACGAGAGGATGGACTGCAACACTGTTCACTCACTCACTGTATCCCGTGACACGCATGCGCCTCGATTAAACGAATGCAGTGAAATTTCTTTAAAATATTTTTTTGTGAAATTTAACATTGTCTTTTCCACTTTGAAGTTTATTTGTGGTTCCACTTTGAAGTTAATTTATGGCTCGAAGATTATATACCATCATCATCGGGAGATCGATTTAAACATAAAATATCATCATCATCATCATCAACCGTCTGTCATCCACTGCTGAATGTAGGCCTCTCCCTAAGCACCGCGACCGTCCCCTATCCATTGCCGCTCCCACCCATCCATGTCCAGCAATCCTCTTCAAATCATCGGTCCGCGGGCAGGGGGACGTCCAACTCTTCGGAATCCTGTACGCGGTCTCCACTCCAGAACCCGTCATACCCACCGGCTGTCGGTTCTCCGACAGATATGGCCAGCCCACCACCACTTCAGCCCGCAGCTGCCTATCCGCAGAGCCACCTCAGTCACCTTGGTTTGTTGTCGAATAAATTCGTTTCTAAATCTGTCCCTCAAGGTTATTCCAAGCATGGCTCTTTCCATAAAATATCATAAAACCTTCGAAACATGCCGTAAAAAACAACTCAAAGTGAATTTTTTTTCTATATTCGCTATCACTTTGTGTCGTGGATTCATATTTGAATAAATAGATACGCACTTTGTATATATTTTAAAATTTGTGTATTGAAGAACGACCAAATAAGGACCGAAACATGTCTGCAATTAAAATGAAAATATAGTATTGTGATAATACAAAGTGCGTTTCTATTTATTTAAATGAAAAAAAAGTTCGTAAGCTCCATATTAATTTTATAATTATCTAAAAAATTTATTGCATTTTATAGAAGTAAGAATGTATGACCTTTACTAGGGTGTTATAAAATGTGTCATTTGTATTTTGATTTGTGACATTTGAGAAAGTCCTGACAAGGCAAAACACATTACCCCTAAAATGTAATAAAACTCTTATGAAACGAACGTTTTCATCAAATTTTGACACCAAAATTGGTATTAAATGTTTAAGTAGTATTTAATTTGATATTGGCTGTGTTAATGATATTCTCGTGCCGACACCTATGTATGGAAATGAAGCATGAAGCTGGCAAAAAAGGATGAAAATAGAAAAATGCAGTAGAAATGAGATTTTTAAGGCAAATGTGTGTAAATCTGTATGTGAGAGTGTCAAATGCAAGTATAAGAAGTGAATGCGATTAGAATGAAAGTGTTATGAACAAAAAAATGAAAGGGTCGTTAAGATGGTTTGGACATATGGAAAGCATGAGTGAAGAAAGAATGGTGAAGAAAGTATATGTAAACGACGTGAACGGAGTTAAAAATAGAGGAAAGCCGAAGAAAACGTGTCTCGATCAAATCAATCAAATATTAAATG
Organism: Lepidostoma basale; assembly: GCA_022606425.2. NCBI lineage: Eukaryota > Metazoa > Arthropoda > Insecta > Trichoptera > Lepidostomatidae > Lepidostoma > Lepidostoma basale. The sequence goes on along the minus strand of JAHDVF020000857.1, from coordinate 1,818,036 downwards.
TCGGTCACGTGAAGAGTCGGAAAAATCGACATGTTTGCATGACAAGATGTATGAATGTAGAGAATTCGAGAGAAGTATGTCAGGACATAATAGTGTAGCGGTCCATTATTTCTGCCTACCTCTTCGGAAAGACAGCATGATGGTTAGTTAATTTGGTATTGTAACATTTAGAGGCTGTATTTTATTCTAAGTAAGTATAAAAGCATAAAGCTTCAAGACGGCGTAACATTACACATTATAAATTTCCTACAAAATAATTGGATTAAAATGATTTATTTATTTATATTATAATAATAACCATTTTTATTTTAATCAGGGCTATAGTAGTGTCTGCAACATCGACAATGACGTGCTTAGCTTGTTTTTTTAGCGAGTCATTCGCTTGACTTGAGGCCTGTTATATTCCCTTGAAAGATTGCTAATATCGCTATGAAAGCTGAATCATGAGGCATCTGTTCGATAATGGATTATTTGATGAAGAAAACGGCGTTTCCTGGTTATTATCTTTCTGCTAGATTATTACAATTGTGCAATGTCATTGTTGCATGTTTTAATGGCATGTTACTTGCAAAATATTCCTGATATACGTTCTAAGGGTATTTAAAGGTTGTAGAATCAAACGATTATTTTGTTTTTAACTGTAATCAAAACACTGTTTTTCTATTTTCGTTTCCAAGACTTTTGTATATATAATTGACATTATTTTCATAACATCCGATAAACTTCTTCTTCTTCTTCTTCCATGTTGTAGACCTATGTGGTCTGATCTCCGGAGTATTGCTCCTCCTATGAGGTAGACTCCCATCTGTCCTTCCATTTTTTAGGAGGTCTTCCACGAGGACGAGTCCCATGAGGCTGATTATGTAGTTGTAATATAGGGGTGTCTGGTGGTGTCCATTCTTTGAACATGACGGTACCAGTCCCTTTTTTGCTGTCAGCTCCATCCAATAATATCCTCAACACATATCTCTCTTATTCTAGTGTTCCTAACGCGATCTCTCAGTGTCTTGGTTGTTATCGTCCTCAGTGTCTTCATCTCGGAAGTCCTCAAAATTTGCTTGGTCTTTACTGTGTCTGCCCTCGCTTCGACACCATATGTCATTATGGTCTTACGAATACTTTATAGATTCTCATCTTACTCTTAATTTTAACTTGCATTATGTAATTAATTAATCAAATAAAGATATTCAATATCCATATCATCACCCGGAATCCAGGATGTCCACAACTTCGATGAAGGGATGACACTAAAGAGACCGCCAGTACGACATGGATGCGTGTTGCCTAGGATCGAAGACATGGAAGCAGATGGAGAAGGCCTACGTCCAGTAGTGGACGAATATAGCCTGATGATGATGAAATAAATAAATAAAACACACTTATTTCTGGTGAAATTCTTCTTCTTCTTTTATTATTATTATTCTGCTGATGACTTGTATTTTAAGTGCGCCGTTTTGTAAAATCAATTACTCCAAGGGCGCACTAGGAAATGACTGACCGAACAGTGCAGTCTTCGGAAGTTTCTTAAATTTTACATCACTATACTCATATTTAATCTTCTTCTTATTCTTTTAATAGATCTGAAGATCTGTGACACAGAAATCATGTCTCGTCGGATGATGAGGTCCAGCTGTCCCTCCATCTCTTAGGCGGGCGATGTCCGGAAATTCATATTATGCAAACGAATAAATCGAATGAGTGAAATAAATTTGCTCTTATATGAATCTAACGCCATTTTATCGTCACGTAAATTATGGTATACACCAGACCAAAGAAGGTGTGACCATCACACTGCCATCGCCGGGTTATATGAGAAGTTAATAAGAAATTACGTTTGTGCGAAAAATAGTTACGTTCTAACCACGAAAGCTTTCAATAAAAAATAATGTATTCCATTATAACTGTCTAATAGTACAAATATTTCATCCCACCCACGCTCTCGTCCAGCTTCTATCGAACGGGCCGCGTTCCTTTTGCTTTATTCTTTAAAAGAATTCTAGGGCATTTTTATACGCTATCGAGTTCCCGCTCCCAAATACAATATATATTAAAATTTGATCTGCAAAGGGTGACCCAGTAGTTCAAATCTCAATTTGAATTAGTAACAACAAACCGTGAAATTTAAGCTGCCCATAAATCAGTGGCACCCTTGTTTTTTCGGGCGACCCTGCTCTGACCGTAAAACAGTTCCACTGGCTCCTCAACTGTTTTCATTAGAAACCCCATCGAAAGATATAACTGGTTAAATATAATATTATTTTTTTATGAGCATAATAATCTTATTTTATTTGAAATATGTGGAATAGCATCAAGACCTTTGATCCACCATTTTTCGGTGAATCTACTTTCTATAAGACTTTTTTAAATTAACAAATATTTTTAATAATTGGTACAATGTGTGTGACGATTTCAAATCTTCTTCTTCTTTCGGTGCCGTATCAGGTCCCCCCAACGTTGGCGATCACTGCAACAAAGGCATCTCTATCCTGCGCCACTTGGAACAGGTTCTGAACTCTTGTTATTCCTGTCCGCTCTTTGATGTTCCGCAGCCAGGACAGGTGCCATCTACCAACTCCCCGACGTCCCTCCACTTTACCCATTAATATCAATCAAAGGAAAATTTTCTCCCCTTAGCACATGACCCAAATATGGGACCTTTTTAATTTTCACACTCGACAACAGCTCTATTTTAAATACAAACGAAATTCTCATGCAAATCTATTTGATAATTTTATTATATAGGTATTGCTTCGCATTAGGTGAAAAGGGAAACAATTGATAATTTAAATGAAAAAGAAGCTTTATTTAAAACTTATTCAGATTTTTTTTAAACATTTATTCAGCACGGTAATATGAATATGAAAATAAAAGTACCTACCCTCTAAATAATGATTTAATCTTTAGCGGGGTTTGGACAAATGGAAAAGCAAGTAAGTGAACAGCGTAAACGGAACTATAAACAGTAGAAGACCGAGGAAAATATGGCATGATATATTTAATCAAATGTCGGCCACGTGTGGAGTCGGAGAAATCGACGATTGTGCATGACATGATGTATTAACATTATGCGTTTAGTTATTACAGTTTGTTTTTTTCTTCAACTAACTAACGGCAGAGAGGATGGATCGCCACATTGTTCTATCCTGACATAATTCTCGCGCCTCTTCTAAATTCACACATCGTGACATGCACGCTCGTCTATTTTTCCTACTTCGAACATGACCGCCTTTCAGTAATTGCTTAATTTGGTCATGCCATGTCTTCGCACTTATGTCACAATCCGTCACACATTCTTCCTTTTCAAATACCATAATTTTAGACATTGACACGTTCATCACAAGGTCATACTTATTACATACTTCGTACATTCTTGTAATTCGTCTTTGCTGTCAGCGATTAAAACAGCGTCGTCTGCATATAGCAAACAGCTGATGGACAAACCGTTCATTTTCGCACCAGCGTTTATGCCATCTAATTATGTCATACACTTGTCCATGTATAGATTAAGCAACCATGGGGACATTACACGGCCCTGTTTGACACCTTTTGTGATATTAAACCATGAAGTGAAAGCCCCGTTTACTCTGACACATGCGGTGCTTCCTTCATAAAGGGAAGCAACCGCTCGTATCAGGTTTGTGCTTACTCCATACTCGGCCAAGACCTTAGCTTTTCTGTGTCAACTCCGTCATACATTTTTCATTCAAATTAAACACATTTCCAACAATAGGTTTCTGATATAAAAAAAATAACGTCATTGATAAAAAAATGTATTGCGGTTAACCTATTCATTGCCACGTAAAAACTTTTAGCAATCCTTGAAATATGGTGAGGTCGCGTCCCCTTATTTCTGAACGCGAGCATAGAGTATAGAATAACCCCCGAGTACGGCGGTCCAGAGAAATCCCAATTTAGATATTTAGATGAGTGAGCTACCGGCGGAGACCGATACCCGCGCAATTTATTGCCTTACTGTATCAATTTTCCGCTAAATATTCCAGCCATAGCAATACGCGGAGAGCGTGGGCGGCGCGAAGGGGTTAACTGATTTAGAATAAATGTATTTATTATGGTGGTGTATCACCACGGCGGAGATTTCCCCTCCACATACGCCAAAATTTCAACATTATAAAATTACTAAGTGAGTGTCATTTTCTAGTTTCAACAATTGTGAACCTCTTCACGATCTAAAAAACTTCATTTTATATAATTTCAAATAAATACTATAAAATAATTAACATAAGAAAAACAGCCTCCTCTTCCTCTTTTTTCATTTTTTCATATACTTAGTATACACCCACTTTATTAAAAAAAAAATTAAATACCAAACATGTTTCGGACTAAAAAGCCCTTCATCAGTGATATTATATAAATAAATAAAAAATTAAATATTATAAAAAATTTAACAAATGTGCTCAGTTTTGACAGATGTTAAAAATTTTAACGTCTATCAAAACTGACCACATTAATTTATTTATTCCACCATTGCTTATATTGGAAAATTCGCAACGGACTTCAACGTTTAAGTGGCTGAGTGAATAGCTTATCTTCTTTCTCTATTCCGCTTACTGACTGGGTCCTCGTTCATATCTCTTGATTTGGTTTGATCTATCTGATTTGAGTTGATTTGATTTGATGTCATGCTCTTGTTATTTTTTTTAAATTTCTAATATGTAATTTTAAAACTTTAATGGCTGCTATTCTAGAAAAAGGCTCGCCATTGCATTTTCTTACTTTGACTATCGACGACTGTCCAACAGTTATTCAACAGCTATCGTAGTACAACAATAGTGCAAAATCCTATTCTGAAGTCGATTTTCTATATCGGACCCTACCTTATTAGAGAAGAAGATATAAAGCGGTATAAAGTGCCAAAGTTGACGAGATCGATTAGCCTTTGAAAATTGCAGACTGCTCTCAAAAGAAAAGACAGAGTCCTATCACTCGCGTCAACATTCTTCTCTGCCACAGGCGAGTGCGTCATAACATTTTTAATTGGTCGCGAATAATACATACATTATTAAGCCATAAAAGTTAATAGCCGATTAATAAGAGCGTGCCCAGGAAACTGCTCGCGCTGGAAAGGACCCCTTCACCTGTCCGATAAATAATTATATTTTAAAAGTAAAATATAGATGTTCTGTGTGTTTAATATCAAGCGAAACGAAAATTAAAAACTTCAGTGATACCAACGTTCAAGTAACAATTTGCGATATATTTAAACGAGAATCGAAACCACAAATAACGTTATAAAAAATATATTTTCTTTCCATGATTTATGATATTATTATTTCTTCTCTCTCTCTTCCTCTTATTCTCTCTTCCTCTTATCCTAGACCTATGTGGTCTGTTCTCCAGAGTGTTGCTCCTCCTGTGAGGTAGATTCTCAGCTGTCCTTCCATCTTTTAGGAGGTTTTCCACGAGGACGAGTCCCGTGAGGCTGATTATGCAACGCAATATAGGGGAGTCTGGTGGTGTCCATTCTTTGAACATGCCCGTACCAGTCTGTTTTTCGCTGTCTGTTCCATCTTATGATATCCTCAATCTCACATATCTCTCTTATTCTGGTGTTACTCGCGCGATCTCTCAGCGTCTTGCTTGCTATCGTCCTAAGTGTCTTCATCTCGGAAGTCAAATTATTTATTGTTTCTTGAACAATGATGTAAAACTCCATATTAAATAATTTATACGAATTAAAATGTCTGTTTTAAACATTTGATATTGCATTAGACACCCAAAACGTGAATGACACATATAAAATATAACAATAATTCTAGAAAACAGACGTTTTCATTCGTATTTATTATTATTACTATTTTCTTGGATTCTTACTTTTATTACTAAAAAAAATAATAAAAGGCGGCCACATTCGAAGTCGGAATAATCGACGTGCGTGCATGGTACGATGTATGAATGTAGAGGAGGCCCGAGAGGTATGCCAGGACAGGCCATTGTGGCGATCCATCCTCTCTGCCTAATCCTCCGGGGAAATGGAGTGATGGTTAGTAAGTAAGTTATAATTATTGATATTTTTCCTTTAATTATTACTTCTATTAATGTTACTATTATTATTATTATTTTTCTTTATTATTATTATTTTTTATTATTATTATTATTATTATTATGACGATTATTATTATTATTATTATTATTATTATTATTATAATTATTATTATTAGTATTATTCTGATTATTATTATTATAATCATTATTATTATTCTTTCCTTGAATCAATGTTACAATTTACACCATTAGAGCGCATGTTTTGTATTTAAAAAATGAAAGGATATATTTATGATTGGAAACATGTTAATTGCCTTTTTGATATCCATTAGTTGTATTACATTTTCTTCAGTCGATATATTGCAATGGCTGCAGTAGTGTATAAACATTCTAAAATAGAGATATTAAAGTTCGACTGTTAATCGATTGCTCGAGTCTGGGCGGGAAAAATTTAAATGAATCAATAATTTGCATGTTGAATAATAGAGTAATAAAATAATTGATCAGCCACCTTCAAATGTCAACTGCGTAATTATCGGAAGCAAGTGTTCGAAGATCTGTATCGTTCCCATATTAATGGCCAATTTGGTTGATGACAATGTTCGCATGTTTCCGTCACATTAATCGATCACTTACATTTAAAAAAGTAAACAATGTTTTAAAGGTAAAAAAAATAACTATACATATAAAAAAATTCGGAATTGGCTTTAATTTGTGTTGTATTAGCAATGAGGTCTCATAGAAGAATTTGTAATAAATCTGTATATGATAGAATCAAATGCAAATAAAATTTAATATTATATAAGAAGTGAATGCGGTGCGAATAAAAGTGCCATGAACAAAATAATGAAAAGGTCATGAAGATGATTTGGACACATGGAAAGAGTGAATGAAGAAAGAATAATAAAAGAAGTATATGTGAACGAAGTGAGTGAAATCAATCAAATATTATTTTTGATTTCACTCGATTAAATGACGACCACGGGAGGAGTCGAAATAATCGACAATAATTGAGGAAGCGAGAGAAATATATGAGAGTGAAAGAAGAGTGTGGTGGTTCATTATTTCCTCCTACATCTTGGGAAGACGGTGTGATGGATAGTTAGTTAATTGTTCACTTCTTCTTCTGCGTTACAACCTTTGGCGAGTCTTAGCTGAGCTGACCTCTGTGCTGACGTTCTCTACATCTGACGATCCTTAGGGGGGTCCGAGGATTCATTTCAACTTTACTTCACATTTAGTGAGTGCTTAAGTCTCCGAGGCATTTGTTAGAACTGATCAGCAATTTGCAATAATACGCTTTTAATATTTCTAACAAAATATAAAAAGCAGTGCCAACCCTCATGTATAGAAGTGAAGCTTGGAGCTGGTAAAAGAAGGATGAAAGCAGGATAAACGCCGTAGAAATGAGATCACTAAGAAGAATGTGAGGGAAAACGTTGTATGATAGAATACCGAACGATGAAATAAGAAGGAAATGTAAGGCAGATGACTGCATCATGAATAAAACTAAAATAGAATCCCTGAGATGAATGGATGGATGAGAGTAGAATGGTTAAAAAGTTGTACACAAGCAGCGTGAGTGGGAAAAGAAGCCGAGGACGACCGAGGAAAATATGGCATTACCAAATTAATCAATTACTAAAAGGCGGCCACAATCGACGTGCGTGCATGGTACGATGTATGAATGTAGAGGAAGCCCGAGAGGTATGCCAGGACAGGCCATTATGGCGATCCATCCTCTCTGCCTACCCCTCCGGGGAAATGGCGTGATGGTTAGTTAGTTAGTTAGTTATAAAAAGCAGACTCGTGAACACATGAATGCGGTTACATGTTATAAGCTACAAATTGAAGGCAGCGGTTGAGGATAGGAGGAGTTAGTGGCAAGAGTTGAAGGAGGCCATGACTCGATTTGGGCTGTAGCGCCATCAAAGAGGAAGAGTATATAAAACTTAAACATTGTCCACATATTAATGTTTAAAGGTGCTAAGATGTGAAAATCCATTTTATTGGTTTACTGAAATTATTAGCGTAGTGTCAAAATCGTGCTCATCTTACGACTAGATTACTGCAATGGTGTCTACGCCAACATCCCCAAACAGCAAATAAATAAACTCCAGTCTACATTCAATGCAGCAGCAAGACTGATAAGGGGTGTGCCAAAGAGTTGTCACATAACACAGCATCTTAACGAGCTCCACTGGCTGAAATGTCCAGAAAGGATACAATACAAGCTCTGCTGGACGGTCTATAAAGCGTTGCATGGAATGGCACCAGCTATCTGAACTCTGCATCAACGAGAACCTGAATGCTCGACAGTCTACATTGAGATCAGCTAAGTCTTCTGCGATCGGTAGATTGACTGTGCCAAAACGCTGTCCAAGCACAAACTTTGGCGACCGAGCCTTCGCTGTAGCTGGCCCTTCAGCCTGGAACAGTCTTCCAGCAGATCTTAAGTGCATTGAGAATCATTTAGAGTTTAGATCGAGACTCAAAACGCACCTTTTCATATTATCATTTCCTGACAGGAAGGGCTGATCGACTTCGTCAGGTGCAGCCCTCATACTAAATATGTTTTTTATTATTGTTATTGTTATTATTATTATTATTATTATTCTTATTATTATTATTATTATTATTATTATTATTATTATTATTATCTAGTTGATAAAACGGAGCATCTTCTACAGCGCCCTTGAGATGTGTAATTCATAAAAATGGCGCTCTATAAATTATCCAATTTATTATTATTATTATTATATTATTACGTCGATTTTTATTTCCATTTGTAATAGGATCAATAAATTAATTAAGTCAGAATGGTATGAGTGTGTTTCTATGATTTACGAAGTAACACCCAAGGTGTCAATAGGACCAGTGTGTAAATCCGGCGATCTAGCGCGGAGATCCATTATCTACGTAATTAGCCGGTGGGCACAAAGAGCGAGGAGTGTTCACAATAAAAATGATCGGGATTTTCTCACAGGATCACGCCTCGACTTGATTATCGGACCCGCCTAAATGCCATCAACCAAATTGGTACTAATAGTCGATAAGAACAGAAGCCACCGCGTAAAAATGTGATAGCAAATAAACGTAGAAATGCAGTTTAATATTGATTGATTTAACCCTTTTGTTGAGGTATTTTTTCCGTTTCGTGATTTTGGCGGTTTATTAGGGCTTAACACCTTGCTACCCGGCCAAATCGATTACTAAAATTACAAAAAAATGTAGACACTATTAAATTATAATATATATTCATCTTCTTCTTCCTTGTGGTCTGTTCTCTAGGGCGTTGCTCCTCCTGTGAGGTGGATTCTTAACCGTCCTTCCATCTTTTAGGAGGTCTTCCACAAGGCTGATTATATGGTGCAATATACAGTAGTCCAGTGGTGCCCATTCTTTGAACATTACCGTACCAGTCCCTCTTTGTATATCTCTCTTATTCTGGTGTTCCTCACTTGATCTCTTAGTGTCTTAATTATACATACGAATGAAAACGTCAGTTTTCTAGACATTTGACAGACATTTGATAATGCCTCAGAAGGGTGAAACATGTCATTCCCATAAAATAAAATAAAACTTCTAGAAAACTAACGTTTTCATTCGTATTAATTATTTAATATGGAGTTTTACATCATTGTTCAAGAAACAATAAATCTTAGTGTCTTGTCTACAATCGTCATCTTCAGTAATAATTCAGATTTCGATATTTTTTCATAATATACATAAATGCGAAAAAAATTATAGAATAAGACTTATTAAACTAAAATGAAAAACGTTCAGCTGCTTAATTGTTTTGTCAAAAATTTTCTTATGTAGACAGAATCGGGTAAACAAAACACTTTATAAGTATTAAGTTAAAAATTATCTTTATTTTAATTTTTGTTTTTTTGATCCATCATGCGTGCATGGTACGATGTATGAATGTAGAGGAAGCCCGAGAGGTATGCCAGGACAGAGCATTGTGGCGATCCACCCTCCTGTGCCTACCCTTCAGGGGAAATGGCGTGATGGTTAGTTAGTTAGTTTTTTGAACAATCATTTTTAAAATAAACTAGACAGTTGAAATATGTTACCGTGACAAATAAAAAAATGTTTTTTCAATATAAGTTAGTTTTTATATTTCTTATTGCAGCACATGATGGTTCGATTTTGGAAAACACCATTGAAGTATTTCATAGTAATTTCGCGTTATTATTTTTGATTATATATTTATTCCAATAAAAACTCTCTTATATTTTTGTATCGGGAAGGTGTGATTATTAGGTATTTTGAGAAAAAACACGAACGAAAACGAAGAAAGAGGTGTTTTTTTCTAAGGATGAAACGTGTGAATTGCCATATTGAAGATGAGCAACTCGAGGGAGGACCCGAAAGGGTTAACAGCGGCAATCAGCGGCAGAAAACAAAAAGGTTTCCAAGATGAAACGGGTCCGCGGCCGCCGGCCCTAATAGGCCATAAATAAGGGCGCGGGGGCGGGGCGGGGCGGGCTGGGCGGGGAGGCTGGGGCCCGAACCGCAATCGGAGATCGTCCGAACTCGTGATCGGCGGCTGTTGTCAGGAAAGGTATCGTTTAATCTAATTGCTCTCCGAAAGAATGTATAAATTTTCCGAATATCGCGTTATGTCCAATTGTAACAAATGACGATCGTGTGATTCTTTTATTTTTATTCCTTTATATTCTCGCCAGCTTTCATTTATTGCTTTCATCTTTAATGATGCTGCGATTAAAAAAGCATTTTCTTCACTTCTTCTTCATCTACTTCGGCCTGTTGTTGTTGTCCACTCTTGGACGCGTAGGCTTCCTTTCGTATTTTTCATTATATTTATATTTTTTTAAATTATTATTATTTTAATTCTTCATATAAAGCACTCACTTTGTGGTTAGACATTTTTAATAATTATATAAATAAAACAACATTGTATTTAACCATGGTAAAGTTATTATATTGATGCCAACTAGTTTCGCTTGGACCCAAGCTTCATCAGGGCAGTATAACAACTTGTTATACTGCCCTGATGAAGCTTAGGTCCAAGCGAAACTAGTTGGCATCAACATAAAAACTCTACAGCGGTTAAATACAAAGTTGTTTTTATTTATGTAATTATTTTATAATATTATTATTTTGTTGAAAAAACTCCTAACATCATTATAGTGCGAGCCAAATCGATGTAAAGGGTGAAAAAAATATATATAAAAATATTCATAGAACCTTACTAATATGCCAGTTATTTCCTTGCTGCCTTTATCATAAGGGTATTCACGAATTCGCCATAATTGCATCCAAAGAGGTCTATCTCTTTGCTACCTCATTTAAAAGACGAATAGCTTCCAATACAGGAGAACTTTGAATGGTCTCTGTGCGGCAAATTCGATCTTCAGCGATCTGCATCCAGGCACTTCCAAACTTTTCCGGATATCGTCACGCCAATGCAACTGTAGGCGCCCAACTCCTCGTCCTCAGCAATAGCCTTTCTCTCTTTTCATCTGGGTCTTGTCCCGCCCATCGCAACTTAAGGGATGCGGCCACCTTAATGCCGCAATAGGCCTTTGTCCTGACTCGTATGTCCTCATTGTTAACTCTGTCCCGTAAGCTGATACCCAACATGGTTCTTTCCATTGCTCTATGTGTGACTCTCGCTTGTTGGCAATTTTTGTGACAATGTGACTGTCTCAATACAAGTGAACACTGGCAGAACACAGGCGTTGAATATTTTCCTTTTTTTTTCAGCGTTCAAAAATCTTTACCATATTTACAAGAATCTGAAAATACTATTAACTTGAAAATAAGATAATATATTCGGGGAACCTAGCACGGACACTCTATTCCACACGTACATACAGACACAACTCATATCACATTCATTACCCTGAAGATGGAGACTGCAACGATCTCCGAAACGTCGGTTGAGAAGAAGGAGATATCACACGGTGTTACCCAAAAACACACCAAACAAGATAATATCTTGTCGTAAATTAATCATAAATATATTAAATAATTAAATAAATTGACAACTGAAATCATGTTTATTGTATCTAGAACAATGATGTAAAACTCCATAAAATAATAACTATGAATGAAAACGTCTATTTTCTAGAAGTTTTATTATAATTTATAACTGGCCTCCATTTGGTAACCCTCTGGCTCCATGTTCCATTATCCCGTCGGCACACATGCCCAGCCCTTTGCCACTTCATCCTTGCAATGCGTATCCCTCTGTCGGTAACCCTGGTGCGTCTTCTAATCTCCACATTGGGCATATGGTCTGTAAGTGAAATATCCAACATGAATCTTTCCATGGCCTGCTGTGCAACTTTAATTTTGTGCATTGTTTCTTTAGTTAACGTCCATGTCTCGAATCCATAGGTCATCACAGGTATTACACACTGTTCCAGCACTTTTGTTTTTAAATTCTGTGGCATGTCCGACTTGAAGATGTTGCCCAGCGTTCCGCATGCAGACCAACCGAGCTGTATTCTCTTATCAACCTCTTTGACTTGATTAATCCATTACTTCTACATTTTTATTGTGGATTTTAATGTCTTTAATTTGTGTGTTATCAAAAACTAATATAATATTTAATAATATTAATGCCATTTTTATGATAGGTACTAGCGGTCCACCTAATTCGCCCCAGTATATCCGATGGGCCCACTTTGAGAATCTATGATGAAAAATGATTTAAAAGCTATATTCTATTGATTATTTGAATGATTATTCTATTTATCGAATATTGAACGACTAGATTTTACACATAGGTGCCCTCACTGTTTATAACAAGCCGCCACAATTGATTTTCTAACAATACTTCGCTCTAGATCAGTGATAGGTAACCTATGACACGCGTATCAGAGGTGACACGCCAAGATATTTTTGGTTTACACCATTTAATGGCGATCTTTGCCCAATAACGGGCGATGCGCTTTCTTTGCTCGTACATTTTTGAGGTCCAAATAAAAGAGTTTAGGTGAAAATCATTTGGAGAATGGCGACAAACAAAAAATAAATTTCGAATTCTTGGAACCTATTAGCAAACACTTTCAGCATGGCAATTTAATGATGGCTCTACTCGCAACATTTGGGGGTATTTACAATTTAGGAATACTGAGATAAATAAATATTAACGTTACCAATGGATATAGCAAAGCAAAGGGGCATATCTCATTGTATGCCTCAAATTGTCGTACATAGGTTCTTTGAAGTTCTACTGTATTGACGCCGATTCGTCTTCTTAATGGGATGGCATCTGAGATGGACCTCTTTAGCTACAGTTAAGCGAATTAACGAATTCCCTAACAATAAGAGATTTTGATGTTGTTTTTTCCCATTTGGTTCGCGCTGTAATGATGTTTAGAGCTATTCAACATGTACGGGACAGATTGCTCCCCCCGTACTATTAATATTTATTTTGGCCGCTGACTGCTGCTCGTCTCCGATGTGGTGTGAATGGTTAAACGGAGAATACGGCGTGATGATGATTGTGTAATAAAACAAAGTTTTATTATATGCGGCAATCGGTGCAGGGTAGAAGCAAAGAGAAGTTTACAGTAGCTCAAATACTGGTTTTTACGTAATTAAGAGCGCCAAGCCTCTTACGCGCAGCGTGTCCACGCGTGTCAGAATTTGAAGGAAGAGAGAAGGCCGAGTCCTTACAAGACCCGCTTATATAGTCTCCGCAAACTAGAAAAAACGGTTATTCAACGTTTTTTTCCAATTCCGGAGAAATTTAGTCAGCCGATGTGTTGCCAAGGCCTCTGATTGGCTGTTTAACATCGCGCGATCAACCGCAAAATTATTCCAAGAATAATCTCGATTGAGCTACTGCATGTATCTCGTTGCTAAGCGCTACCGATTGCCTTATTTATTTTAACATAAACAAATTAAACTTAAACGAATTAAACTTAAATTAACACAAAATACAAACATGAATTAAATAATAAAATTAGTATAGTTAAAATCAAATAAAAATTAATAAAATAATAAAAAATTATTAAAATTAAAACTACTCGCATACGTCCGATACACTCCCCCCGTGCAGTCTCGGCTGTACTACAATACTCGGGCGTATCTCGGGCGGTGAGTCCTTCGTCGTTGGGTCGTCTTTAGCTGCTGTGGGGCGCCTCCTGGAGCGCCGGGGGCGGTCGCGAGTGGAGAGGTGGTCGGCGTCTCTGGCTCCGGCTGGAACACTGCGACTCGGACAGCAGGTCGTATGTATTTCCTGCTGCTGGTCTGGACCGCTACGGTCCGTGTCTGGCCGTCAGCTGCCGGGGTGGCCTCGACGACCCATCCGCGTGGCCATGTGTTCCGTGGCAGCGATGGGTCGGTGAGCAGCACTAGGTCCCCCACCTTGATGGGTGGGCGCTGATGGTGCCACTTCTGCCGATTGCCGATGGTTGGAATGTATTCCCGGAACCAGTGTCTCCAGAAGCCGTCCGCGAGCTGCTGGCTGATGCGCCATCGCTCGCGCAGACAAGCATCTGGTTTGCCCTTCGCCTGGCGTGTGAGGTGCGGTTGCCTCGAGGCTCCCCCCATCAGGAAATGGTTGGGGGTCAGCGGCTCTTCGTCCTGCGGGTCCAGTGCGACGTGGGTCAGGGAGCGATTGTTGACGGTGTGCTCCACCTCTGCTAGTGCGGTCAGCAAAGTCCAGCCGCATGTCCTGTGGCTCCTCTTCCTGCCGTAGTGCCAGAGGTGTCTCATGACTCGTCGTGCCCTGCGAACCACCGCAGGCGAGCCAGCCAAGCGCCGTCCGTAATTTGATGGATTCGCCTGGCCTTTCCACTCCACCACTCCAATCCACTTCTCGGGAGACAATCAGGTGAGCGTTGTCCATCCCGATTAGCAGGCGTGGGCGGACAAGTTCTCCGCTGCTGAGTAACTGCTCGGGGAGGTTCAGCTTTCGGATTGTGCGGGCGTTGATGGTGTATGACCGGCCCTCGGCGCTGCGGATGCCAACCTGCACGAGTCGAGCTTGCGTCTCTGCGTGGCATGGTCCTAACGCCCCGTGCAAGTGGAGTGTCTGGAGCGTTCCGCTTGTCTTGGCGCCGATTCTTTTCGCTGTTCCAGCGTCAATCAGCGTCAGCGTTGATCCTTCATCCAGGAGGGCGTGAGCGGGTTCTGTGCCATCTGGGCCGCTGATTTCTATTTCTACGACTTTCAGGAGGATGCTTGATGATGGACTCGTTATATGTGCGACCGTCTCTGTGGCGGTTCTGGGTCTGTGCAGGAGGGCATGATGGTTCCCTCCGCATCCCTCGGCGGCACATACTTTCGTGCATTGACCTTTGTGGAAGGAGAGGCACCGAGCGCAAGCGCTCGTCATCTTGATCAGTTTCCATCGTCGTTTGATGTCACTGGCTGAGAATTCGGGGCACTGCTTCATCATGTGCTGAGGAGAGTAACAGACTGCGCATGCGCCCCTGATATCCTTTCTGGTTGGCTCGGCAGGATGTTTCTTTGCTTGTGGCGCTTGCTGCGGTACATCGTACGTGGTGTGTACCGTAGCGTGCCGATCCCGTCCTGTTTGGGATATTCCTTTCACTGCGCAGCCGCCGTGGGTCATTCCGTTCATGATCTGCCGGAGGAAGTCTGCGAAGTGGTGGACGGTAACGGGTGCCGCAATCTGGTTGGCGACCCATACCCACATCACCCGAAACATGAGTGGCAGTTTCGAGGTCATGTCGTTCAGTAGTGACGGGTGGCCGAGGTAGTCCACTGGCAGGAGCTTCAGCGATGCCACCATGTTCTGCACAGCTAGGCAGAAGTCCACAAGCTGCTCGTTGGTGCTGGTGTCCATCAGGGATGGCAACTTCCGCACCTTCTCCAGCATCAGTGTAGCGATGGCGTTTGGGTCCCCGAAGCGGCGTCCAAGCACATCAATGATGAAAGGCACTTGTGATGGCTGGAGCAGGAGGGTTGCTACGGCCTCCCGGGCCCTCCCAGTGAGGGCGCGCTGCAGTCGGAGGAGATTCTCAGCATTGGTCATCCCGCAGGTGGCGGTTGACTGCTGGAACTGAGCGTGCCAGGACGGCCACTCGAGAGGATCGCCAGAGAAATTCGGCAGGTCCTTTCCTAGGGTCTGCCGAGCCATGAAGGTCGCCATTTGATGTCCCTGCTCCGCAGACATCTGAGATGAGTGGTTGCGTGCGCCTAGGAGCGCCTCTGTCATCAGTGCGGCTAGTTGGGCGATGGGCTCCGATCCTGGAGCGCGTCCTGCTCCCGGCGCGTTATCCGTGGTGGGGGTATCAGCAGGTGGCCCCTGCCACCCGCCGTTTGCGGCTGCTGTGCTCGTGGAGGCGGCAGGTCCCCACTGCGTGCTGCCCAACGCCAGGCCCTGCAGGCCGGCTGCTGGAGCGGCGTTGTATGCATTGATTGGCTGCCACGGCGTGCCGCCCGGCGCCAGGCCCTGCAGGCCGGCCGCTGGAGCGGAGCTGGTGACATTGATTGGCTGCCACGGCGTACCGCCCGGCGCCAGGCCCTGCAGGCCGGCCGCTGGAGCGGAGCTGGTGACATTGATTGGCTGCCACGGCGTACCGCCCGGCGCCAGGCCCTGCAGGCCGGCCGCTGGAGCGGAGCTGGTGACATTGATTGGCTGCCACGGCGTACCGCCCGGCGCCAGGCCCTGCAGGCCGGCCGCTGGAGCGGAGCTGGTGACATTGATTGGCTGCCACGGCGTACCGCCCGGCGCCAGGCCCTGCAGGCCGGCCGCTGGAGCGGAGCTGGTGACATTGATTGGCTGCCACGGCGTACCGCCCGGCGCCAGGCCCTGCAGGCCGGCCGCTGGAGCGGAGCTGGTGACATTGATTGGCTGCCACGGTGTACCGCCCGGCGCCAGGCCCTGCAGGCCGGCCGCTGGAGCGGTGCTGGTGACATTGATTGGCTGCCACGGCGTACCGCCCGGCGCCAGGCCCTGCAGGCCGGCCGCTGGAGCGGAGCTGGTGACATTGATTGGCTGCCACGGCGTACCGCCCGGCGCCAGGCCCTGCAGGCCGGCCGCTGGAGCGGAGCTGGTGACATTGATTGGCTGCCACGGCGTACCGCCCGGCGCCAGGCCCTGCAGGCCGGCCGCTGGAGCGGAGCTGGTGACATTGATTGGCTGCCACGGCGTACCGCCCGGCGCCAGGCCCTGCAGGCCGGCCGCTGGAGCGGAGCTGGTTGGCTGCCCTCTGTATCCACTGTTGATATTCTCCCACAGCGATCCACTGTGAGAGAGATGATCGGTGCCTCTGGCTGGATACATGTCGTAGGACGGCAATCCACCGTCCTTTGCGGGATCTGCACATCCCCACTGCGCGCCGCTGGGTGGCGGGTCTCCTCGACCGGCCGCCGGCTCGCCAAAGTGAGGTTGCTTCCCTTGTTGGTGTCCACTGGTCAGCGTGGAATATGTGGACTGCAGTAGCTGCTGTGGAGGACTGGGCTGGGCCGGCAATGCTCCGGCTTTAGTCGTGGTCCCCTGCAGCAGCGAGGCCTGAAGCTGCTCAATGCGTCGGTCAAAGGCGAGCCGCTGTGATCGCAGCTCGCTGCGCAGTAAGCGGACGACGTCCTCTGTTGGAGGTGCAGACAGGTCCTCATCCTCGCTGTCCGAGTTACTACTCGGCCATGGTGCAGTTTTAGTAAGAGCGGCCCCGCCGACCGGCTGGTCGGCTCGTCGCTCTGATGCGTCACTTCTTCCAGTCATTTCCAGACGTTGAGCTACTTCTTCGCTGTAGAGGGGCGAAGGCGAGCACTCCTGAAGCCACTCGGAGGCTGGCTGGTCTCTAGAAGGGATCCGGCCAGCGGGCGCAGGCTGCTCGATTGCGATGAGGGAGGCTGCCGGGGGCGCTAGGCCCTGGTCGGCAGCGCTGGCAGGTGGTGCAGTCTCTCCGGCGGCGGTTATAGAAGGTCCAGCGGGCCCACTGGAAACTTCCTTCCCGGAGCGGAGTGAAGGCGACATCGGAGATGAGACTGATCCGCGGCTCGAAGGACCAAATGTACGGGACAGATTGCTCCCCCCGTACTATTAATATTTATTTTGGCCGCTGACTGCTGCTCGTCTCCGATGTGGTGTGGATGGTTAAACGGAGAATACGGCGTGATGATGATTGTGTAATAAAACAAAGTTTTATTATATGCGGCAATCAGTGCAGGGTAGAAGCGAAGAGAAGTTTACAGTAGCTCAAATACTGGTTTTTACTTAATTAAGAGCGCCAAGCCTCTTACGCGCAGCGTGTCCACGCGTGTCAGAATTTGAAGGAAGAGAGAAGGCCGAGTCCTTACAAGACCCGCTTATATAGTCTCCGCAAACTAGAAAAAACGGTTATTCAACGTTTTTTCCAATTCCGGAGAAATTTAGTCAGCCGATGTGTTGCCAAGGCCTCTGATTGGCTGTTTAACATCGCGCGATCAACCGCAAAATTATTCCAAGAATAATCTCGATTGAGCTACTGCATGTATCTCGTTGCTAAGCGCTACCGATTGCCTTATTTATTTTAACATAAACAAATTAAACTTAAACGAATTAAACTTAAATTAACACAAAATACAAACATGAATTAAATAATAAAATTAGTATAGTTAAAATCAAATAAAAATTAATAAAATAATAAAAAATTATTAAAATTAAAACTACTCGCATACGTCCGATACACAACAAAATAACAAAAATGTGAATAATAATAATAATAATAATAATAATATTTTTCTCGACGTACATATGTGAGATATTATTCTCGGCGTTATATAATATTAACATAAATAAATAAACGAGCATGTAATGCTTGCTAATGTTTGAAATTTAAGAAATTCAATATTCCATTGAGAAATTGGAAAATGCAATTTGGCAACAAAAATATCACTTCATCTTCTTCTTACATTATTCCATAAATGCAGTAGAAATGAGATCTCTTAGACGAATGTGTCAATACTTTGTGTATGATAGTGTCGAATGAAAATATAAGAAGTGAATGCGGTGCAAATGATGGTGTTATGAACAAAATAAAGAAAGAATCATTCAGATGGTTTGAACATATGGAAAGAATGGTAAAAAAAATATGTAACAATGTAAATGGAACTAAAAATAGATGAATACTGAGGAAAACGTGGCACGATCAAATAAATCAAATATTAATGTCGGCCATTCAATTGAGAAATTGGAAAATGCAATTTAACAACAAAAATATCACTTCATCTTTTTCTTATATTCTTCCATATAAGGTTTTCTCGGCGTTCGCAATCACTTCTGCAAAAGCTTCTGTTCTTCGCCGCATGAAACAACTCCCCAACGTTCCTTATTCCAGTCCAACCTTTGATGTCGTGCAGCTTAGACGTTTGCCTTTTGCAATGACCACGTCATCCCTCAATTTTTCCTATTAACATAAGTTGGAAGATCTCTTATTTGTCTCCACCCACGTGACCTGGTAATAAAATTATATGGACCTTAATATATTTCAACTTTGAAAAGAAGTTATTGGTTTTCGCTTTTTAATAAAAAATTAAAAAACAAAACTCTAACATTTATTAGGGCTGCAAAAATTATGAATATCCCTAGATGCAACATGGCACCCGGGTTCAGCCATTTTTTTCAGAATTTGGACCGAGTTAAAAAGGTTACCCATCACTGTTCTAGATTAACTCCATCAGTGTGGTCGGCATTGCGTTATTTATGAACATTTCGCTATTGAATTCAACGGAGCCAAACATTTTAATTTATTACTTACAGGTAACCACAGTGAATTATTGTATTTTCTGTTTTATAATAGACGATAGAGTTTGTTACACTACAGACATTTCCGCGATCACAAGTTATACCACGTGGAAAAGATAGATTACGATATATGAAATATAGAATTCCATAATTTGAATAAAATAAACAGTATTTTCCCATTTGGAGTTTGGAAGATATTATACCTTCATAATGGGGATAACGATATACAGTAAACTAGTTTATACCAATAAAAGACGAAATAGACAAGTTTGGAAGATATTATGCCTTCTTAATCGGGAAATTGATATACTCGTAAACCAATGTAAACAACAGATTGCGCAAATGACAAGCTTAGAAAATATTGGACCTTCATAATCGGTTCGAGAAACAATAAATAAGTTTGCAATATATTTATTGTTTCTGGAACAATGGTGTAAAACTCAATTTTAACTTATTAATATGTCTGAAAAAACGATAGTTTTCAAAGAGTTTTATTATAATATTTATGTATGACATGTTTCGGCCTTCTAATGCATTATCAAATGTCTTAGACATTTGATACTGCCTTAGAAGGGCGAAACATGTCATACATAAATATTATAATAAAACTCTTTGAAAACTATCGTTTTTTCAGACATATTAATAAGTTTGCAATATATTATCCTTTCGTAATCTGAACAACGATATAAACTATTATATACCAACAAATGACGCAAATAATAGGTTTGGAAGATATTATACCTTCATAATCGGGATAATGACATAAACTTATTTATACCAACAAATGACACATTTGACAAGTTAAGAAAATATAACTTCATAATCGGGATATTAGTGTTAACCAGTTTAAACCAACAAATAGTGCATTTAACAACTTTGGAATTTATTATACCTTCATAATCAGGGTAAAAATATAAACTAGTTGACGAATGACGTATTTGACATGTTTGGAAGATATTATACCTTCACAATCGGTATAGCGATGTATTCGAGCTTATAGGTACCAATAAATGAAGATATTATACCTTCATAATCGGGATAGCGATATAAACTAGCTTATAGCAATAAATAACGCGATAGCAAGTTAGATAGTCACATCACACGCGGCAAACCGTTTTTCTTGTATGTATTATAGGAACGTGCGATAATTTTATAGTCAAAGATGAAGCATTCGAAAAGTCACCTACTGTGAACAAAAAATGTTTTGTAACGCTTTTTAATTACTTACCCACAGTTGTAGGAAGTATTCAATTACGTTTTCACTAGATAGGCATACTAACAATTCCTTTCCGAATGATTTTGTGAAAAAAATCTGTCTGCTCTAATGAAATTTGAGAAAATTAGTTGATCCGCTGTTGGCGATAACGCCAGCAGACCGGCGGAAACGTACGATGAGAAACGTTGAATAACACCAATCAATTCGCAGGTTGTTAATTATATTTTATTTAAACAAAAGAACTACCTCATTCACGACAACATTTCGTAATATTCTCACTTACATAACTTGTTAGAAAGTAAACTAACTAACTAACCATCACTTCGTCTCTCCGAAGGGGTAGGCTAAAATAATGGACTGCCACACTTTTCTTTCTAGACATATTTCTCTCCCTTTTTCGACATTCATACATCGTGTCATGCACGCACGTCGATTTCTCCGACTCCTCACGTGGCCGACATTCAATATTTGATTTATTTGATTGTGCCACGTTTTCCTCGGTCTTCCTCTATTTCTTGTTCCTTTTACATCGTTAACGTATTATTATTATTATTTTGTTGAATCGCTCTTTACATCATGACAGCATGAGCCAAATCGATGTAAAGGGTATTATTATAGCTATCATAGTGATTCTTGTGACATGTGATAGGTAGCTAATCTATCGCCATTTTATTGTCACGTGAATTCTACACCAGACCATAGACAGTGTGACAATTACACTGCCCTCGCCGGGAATCGAACCTGGAACCTTCGGGGGGCGGTCAATGCAATTACCACTCGGCCACGAAGGTCGTCGATACCATTACGAGTATATTTTTTTTAACATTATTTCTTCATTAATTATTTCCATGTGTCTATTATCATCTTAATGTTCCTTTTATTAGTTTGTTGCGCATTTACTTCATATATTTTCATTCGACACTCTATCATACACAGTTTCTACACATTCATCTAATAGATCCCATTTTTAATACATTTATTCTATAGTCATGTTGGAAAATAACTTTTAAAAAATAAAAATACTTGATTGGTAAAAAAATAACTAACATACCATCACGCCGTGTCCCTGGATGGGTAGGCAGAGCGGTAGGCAGAGGGGATGGACCACCATACTGCTCTGTCCTGACATACCTCTCGAGCTTCCTCTACATTCATACATCGTAACATGCACGCTCCTTAATCTCCGAATTGTGGCCGCCTTTTAGAATTTGAATGGTATTTGGGGAAAAAATATCTTAATGGGATCTGGGGAAAAATGTGTCTAGGAAAAAAATCCTTAATTATTCAAATAAGTCTACATCATCACTATCTTGAGAATCCTTGCTTGGTCCATTCTCTCGACGTGGTCCCGGGCTCGTCTCCAGGCTATGACAGTTCAAAAAAATCTCACGCTGTCTTTGGTCTGGTAGAATTCACGTAACAATTACACATGTCATGAGAATCAACCTATCACATGTCATGAGAATCAATGTCATGATAATCAACCTATCACATGTCATGAGAATCAATAGCTCAAATTGTATGCAGTAATTAGTTAAAATATTTTTTTAAATACAGAAACGTTAAAAGCAACGGGAAACACATTAAAAAGGTCAATAAACTAGCAAAGTTGTAAAGATTCTCCTGAAAACAAGTCCCTAGTAACTAACTAACTAACCAACCATCACGCCGTCTCTCCGAAGAGGTAGGCAGAAAGAATGGACTGCCACACTTTTCTTTCCTGACATATTTCTCTCGCTTCCTCAACATTCATACATCGTGTCATGCACGCGCGTCGATTTCTCTGACTCCTCACATGGCCGAGATTCAATATTTGATTTATTTGATCGTGCCACGTTTTCCTCGGTCTTCCTCTATTTCTGGTTCCATTTACATCATTAACATATTTTTTTTTTACCATTCTTTCTTCATAGTATAGAAACATAATAATAAATAATAATAACAAATAGAAACATGATAAATAATAATTGTAGATGATATCTAAAAATACTAATTAGCTGTCTCACATAAACAATTAACGCAATGTCCTGTTTTTTCTGACACAATTTTACGAGGACGATTTCCGTGATAAAATAATATAACATATTAAGGAAAAGGACTCTAATGGGTGTTGTAAAACATAAAAGCCTAGAAATATGGCCATTAGACACAGTTAATTAAATGATTTAATAACGAATACGAATGCACACCTTTTGTGGCAGTGGGCTCGTTAGCCAGAAGCCCCTGACACTCTAGGAGCACTCGCTGCCACTTGAAACCTGTTATTAATTTCAACAAAACTAGTGTTTTAGGATTTAGATAGCCAACTCTCTGACGGGAGACTGTATAATACGCTGTATTATATACCGTGACTCTTACAAATTGTTATTGTAAAAATATTTTAATTTTAATGGGTGGATGATAAACACTATTTTCGTTGAATATTTTGATGTGCCGCTTTGGGTCCATTGTCTATAATTAATTTGTTATATTAGCATTACAATAAATAAATGAATCGTGCTGCAAATACGAGAATTGTATTTCAACATGATGTGATCCGGTGAAGAGAAATTTTTAATTTAACAACAACAACAAAAACAACAACAACAACAAATTTTCAACAAGTTTCCTCGAAAGGGTAGGCAGAAAGAATTGACTGCCACACTTGATGCGGCACAATCGATGCGGCACTCCATCCTTCTCTTTTCGCCATCGCAAGAGATGCGGTGTGATGGGTTGCGAACCTCATCGCCACCAATAGGCATCTCCCGGGCACACTTCGATTGTTCAACGTCTACATAATAAATCTAAAACAAATTATATAAAATACAATGATATAAAATAAAATAACAAAGAAAAGTAATTTAACACAAAATGTTCTTTTAGATGGTGCACTTGTCGTCAACTGGATGATCCGGACATCTGTGTTTATTTAATTTTTATTCCTTTTATTATTACTTCAATTATTACTTCAACATTCTTACTGTTAAAATTTAAAACACCGTTATCACAATATATGTTTAATCACTGACAGCTGTTCCGCCAACCGATTTGCATCATCAGGTGTTACAAGAGTTTATTGAAACGCCTGATGATGCCAACATCGGCTGGCGAAACAGCTGTCGCGTGTTTAAATATTAACAGTAATAAATGTATTTTTTTACCTGTTCTCATTGGATGCCTAAAACATTAATTTTGCTTGTAATGTCCATTGAGTCCATCATTTTGATTTGATTTGATAAAAAAAAATATTTAAAGATAGGGCAAAAACGTAGCTACTTAAATGAATTACATTGGCTGAATTGTTAACGTTCGCGCTACAGTTGTTTAACGTTTATTTTTCTAGTACGGACAATTAATCATTTTTAAGTTCAGTCGTAAATAAGCCCGAGTGATCCGTCGCGGTTTAAACTCCGAAAGCTGCACAGGAGTGACCTTAAGACCGACGCCGGCTCTGTAATTATGGCTGCACTAATTTATGACTCTATGTTTTCCTTTTATTTGGGGCAATTTGTAATACGGGGGATTTTATTGATATTTCTATTCACTGACTGTATTAAATCCACCATTCTAACTATAACGTTACGGACTTGATACGAAGTTGTTTCATATTATCACGAAATCTCTTTAGATTGCCGTGTTTTCATTTCGTTATATTTGACTTCTTTATTTTATTTTTATGTTTTAAATCATATGGTACGAAAAACACGTAATAATATTTATGCTTGCTATTGAAATTCTATCATAAACCCAAAACAAATTTTTATTATCATTGGAACTATAATATTTATCAAATATATATTTTTTGCATTTATTTCGAAATTATTAATTAAAACATAAATGCCTTAGAAGGGCGAAACATGTCACTCCCGTAAAATATAATAAAACTTCTAGAAATCGGACGTTTTCATTCGTATTAATTATTTAATGTGGAGTTTTACATCATTGTTCAAGAAAAAATATAAATAAATTATTACATAAACTGTTGAATTAAAAATTGTATGTATCACAATGGTATTTTTATTTTACGCGACAGCTGTTTCGTCAACCTCGGAAACACAGACCCCCTTTCTCACTGTGGAAGGGGGTCTGTGTTAAAATTTTTACACTGGCTTAAAATTTCTACACTAAGAATTGTGTCTGTGTCCTGAGACATGTTTGTGAAAAGTGCAAAAAAGTGTTGTGAAAATATAGGGTGTTTTTTTAGAGGTATACAATACATACTCGTATTCAAAATGAAAAAAAAAACACATTAAAATAATGTTAATGTCTGTGATATTGGCTTTATTTAATAGATAATTTGATGCCGTTATAGTTTAAATATGATTTTGGGAATATGAGCGCCACGGCTAGATAGAATGAAGCGCAAACGTGAAATCCAATTTTCGACAATTGTCGTCTTTGTGGGCGCATATTATCCACTAGGGTGTACGTGGTGCGAAAACGATCCATGGTCTTCCGAATAACTTGCTCGGATGGACGATTGTGTAAAATGGACGTAGTGCACGATAAGTTTGGCAAACCGAACCATGACTTTCAAAATAAATTTGCACAATATGCAAACGTTTTTCTGTCGTCAGTCTATTTGTGATAAAATGGCAAAACGTATTGACTACAAATCAACTATCAAATGTTAAATTGATTGTCTGTAGAAACAATGTTGCTAGTTTAAAAATCAAACCGCTAAAAAAACACCTTTTTTTTTTTAAATCTAATGCCAAGGATTTCAATCAATGATATTACAATTTATTTTACAATCTTCAATGTGAGCAGAAAATAGCTCATTATTATGAAGAAGGAATCTGGTCGTGTCCAGGCTTGAATCCATGTCCCCTGGATCAGGACCCAAGGGTTCTATCCCCTAAACCACCACCATCAAAAAGTTTTTCAAATAAAACATCAGTTCGAATCTATTCCGGGCGAAGCCGGGTATAACAAAAAGCTAATGATTGTATATACGAGTATAAATATGAAAAGTTCCTTGTAGATTAGTAGAATGTACAAGTATTATAGGCGTCTAACGTATTCCCGAATAAACATTTGCCTAGTACGAGTATCATTAACTCGAAGTACACCACATCGATGAAAAATTTAGACATCAGATCCGTTGACGTTTCGTATCAGCGGAGTTAATAAATAACGTGCGCCGTGTACGTACTAAAATATTCACGCCTTGGCGATCAAACATTAAAACTAATGATCAAATGTTAACATTTGACACCCCCCGGTAGAGTAATAAAGTTGTAGGTGGAGGGAATAAAGCGTATTTTAATAATACTCCTTCCGATCATAAACATATCACGTCAGATGAGTTATAGAGAGCCGGGAAACGGGCGCTTTATAAATAGACAAATTCGGGAAACGTTCACGCTTGCGCAACCGCTGACTGCCATTTATCAAGCCGGCGTGTAATTTGAATAAGTTAAGAGAATGGAAATGTGTTTTCCCTTTTCTATCACACGTTTAATGGCGATTATCGAGTTGATGCTTGTGTAATTTACGTCCGCGCTCTACACGCCAAAATTTACAACAATTAGCGTTCTACATATTTATGTTCGGGTAATTTACCAACATTCATATTTAAGAGACGTTCAAACTCAGTAAGGGCCAAAAGTTTGCCGACTACATTTACTTACAAAGTAAACGTATTAATTCACTGAATTCAGACATGTTTCGGTTACAAATAACATTTATCAATGTATAAAATTTTAACAATCAAATAAAACAGAGCCGTTACTTATATACTAAATAGAGATCGAGTTATGTAAAAAAGTGGAAGGGGTATAATTAGGATTAAGGAGAAGAGAGATGTAACGGCATTCCACTTTTATACATAATTCGATCTCCATTTAGTATATAAGTGACCGCTCTGTTTTATTTGATTGTTAAAATTGTATACATTGATAAAGGTTACTTGTACCGGAAACAATTCTGAGTTCAGTGAAAATAAAAAGTGTTGTTATATAATACAAATTAAAATTATATTTATTCAAATATGAATCCACAACACAAAGTTAAGGCAAATATAGAAAAAAAACATTAATTCACTGCTGCATACATCGATGCAAAACTCGTAATTATTTATTTTTTATTTTTTAATTGTTATTATTTTTTAATTTTTAATTTTTTATTACTTTTTTTTACAACAGGTCGCTTGAACCCAATTAAAGGGTACAATTTGTTTTTAAGTTGATATATTGATTCTCGTGACATGTGATAGGTAGCTAATCTATCGCCATTTTATTGTCACGAGAATTCTACGCCAGACTAAAGACAGTGTGATTACACACTGCCATCGCCGAGAATCGAATACGGAACCTTCGGAATGGGAATCAGCGCTCTTACCACTCTGCCACGAAGGTCGTCTCATTTATTTAATGTCCATAATAATTCCAAACAGCGCAGGATAGAGACGAGTTTTCCAGATTGATCGCCAACGTCGGAGGGACTTCCACCTTCATCATCGTTCTCCCGATGATGAAGGTGGAAGCCATCGGAACATGTCGAGAAAAATAAACTCAAAAGTGGAAAAAAAGGTGTTGTAAAAAATATAGTGCAACATTCACTTTGTTGCCTGCCCCAACCCTTCTTTCAATATCCCTCTCCACTCGCCCATCGCTTGTAAACATACTACCTTAATAGATACACGAATTCATCTACTTGCTTCAAATTTTCATAGAGTACGTTTTTTTTAATTATCTCGGCGGTGAGCGTAAATATCTTGACCTCACTTCTTATATTCTTGAATGAAATGTGAGTATTTTATGTATTAATCACAATGCCATATTAAATTAAAAGATACATAGTTATTAAATACCCGCTGCGAGCGTATGAATGCGTATCGAATCTTTGTGAGACATTGTGCTATTATTTTTTGTGCTCACTGTTACATTTTATTCGATATAATTGATCATTGCTCTCGTTATAATAATTAACTCATATTCTGCAAGCTAATCATAATACTCAGATTTATAAAATGTTTTAAGATTGCGATACATTTCTAGCGAACTCTTATTTTAATCGTAGAAAATTGATAATGCCTTAGGAAGACGAAACATGTAATTCCTATAATAATTAATAATTAATACGAATGAAAACGTGTATTTTCTAGAAGTTTTATTATATTTTATATGAATGACACATTTCGCCTTTCCAAAGCATTACTGGAGTTTTACATCTTTGTTGAAAAAACAAATAAATAATTCATATAAATGAAAACGTCTGTCTTCTAGGAGTTTTATTATATTTTAGATGGAATGACATATTTCGCCCTTCTAAGGCACTATCAAATGATGACACTTGATAATACCTTAAAAATAGCGAAACATGTCATTTCGTCTAAAATATAATATAACTCCTAGAAGACAGACATTTTCTTTCATATTAATTATTTAATTGGTAGTTTTACATCATTGTTCAAGAAACAATAAATTATTCATTTCAAATAAAACTTCTAGAAAATAGACGTTTTCATTCGTATTAATTATTGTAGAAAATTACATTTTTGGTACAGATACCACGATATATCTGGCTGATATTTTATATTTCACAAGTAGATATATTTATTTAATACCTACTTTTTTTTTTTTTTAGATATATTTAGATACAGTCTTACCCAATTCGTGAACACTAATAATTAAAGTATCACAGTTATCACATCACAACATATAATAATTTATTTTTTAATGTTTTAATAATTTGATCGTAACACATTTTCCTATGTATTCATATTTTTCTAGTTCCATTCGCATCGTTACTGTATATATGTTTTACCATACTCCAGTCAAAACCAAGTAGGTATTAAATATCGACCACGTGAGAAGTCGGCGAGTTAGACGTGCGTACGTGAGACGTTTTATGAATGTGGAGGAATCGAGAGAATAATGTCACGAATGAACGAGTATGGCGGGCTATTATTTCTGGTGAGGTGTTTGTCATATTTCCATTTACGTAGGTAGTTCTTAATTTTATATTTAATAATGCCTTAGCAAGGCAAAATATGTCATTCCCATAAAACATAATAATACTTCTATAAAATAAGCGATTACATTCCTATTAATTACTAGAGAACCCGACATCGCTTCGTTCTTTCGTAAATATAAAGTCTTTTTATTATTTTGTAAATTAATATTATTTTTTAATTTCTTCTAAATACGCCATACTTTGTGTTGTTATGATGGTTTATTTCTCTTTTTCTTTTTTATACACTTTGTATATACAACACTTATATTAAAAAAATAAATTTATTTAGACATGTTTCGGACAAACAGTCCTTCTTCAGTAAAGATACATTTTTTAAAATATTATAAAATTGTTTACATGATCTGACAGATGTTATAAAGATTTATTTAAATTAATCTATACAACATCTGTCAGATAATTTTATAATAATTTTAAAAATGTATCTTTACTGAGGAAGGACTGTTTGTCCGAAACATGTCTAAATATATATATATTTTTTTATAATATATAAATGTTGTATATACAAAGTGTATAAAAAAGAAAAAGAGAAATAAATTCTTTTTTAATTTATTTTAAACCTCTCATCATACATATACCATTTGATGAATTTAAAAACCAATTTAAATAACATAATTTGAACTACTTGCAAACAAGTTATGTAAAATTTGTATGACATTAATTTCTCATAACCGTTTCAGAGAATAATTTCAATCGTGCACCGGAGATAACTACCATACTTTATGTACGCTATAAATAATGTAAAACGTTTTTGATGCGGGTCAAAAAATCACATTAAACATCTTTCAAGATGTCGGCTAAAAAACGCGCTAGTCAAAAAAACTAATTACCGAATTACTTACCGCACATTAAATACTCAGCGTAATCGATTGCTCTGAGGCGCGATTAGGCTAACCTAAACATTACACAAGACACAATTCGGTAGCCACTGAAGCAGTTAGCCCCGCTGCCTACTGCCGTTGTCCCGCTTAGGAGATGGTAAGGTGATATCAACAGGGCTGTCTTGAGTGATTTCGATATATCAGACGTGTATAGATATTTGTCATACAAAGCACTCTACTGTCATTGGCTGATTTTGAAAATTTGGTTCGGTTCATGTGGTGCTCCCGTAAATTTCGAGATATTTCGTGTATAAGTGAATTGTTTTGGTCAATTTGATTTTTGCCGCACTTTATAATTGTTAGTTGTGACACGAAATACGTTTGTACTGTTGTTTTGTTGTTTTGTTCCAATGACAATTTGAAATAGGAGAAGAGTTTATGTATGCACACAAACAAACCATCATGCCGTTTCCCCGTAGAGGTAGGCAGAGAGAATGGACCGCCACACTACTCTATCCTGACATACCTCTCTAGATTCCTCCACATGCATACAGCGAGTCATACACGCACGTCGATTCTTCCGGCTTCTGACATAACCAACCTTTAAAATTTTATTAATTTGGTCATGCCATGTTTTCCTCGGTCTACCTCGACTCCGTACTCCATTTACATCGTTAACGTATACTTTTTTTAACCATTCTTTCTTCACCCATGCGCTCCATATGTCCGAACCATCGCAGCGATCCTTTCATAATTTTGTTCATAATACCTTCTTACACGTATAAATAAATGCCATAAATAATATTCTTTATTAAGTCAAACATTTATTATCCGGTTAATTACCATAGTGAAGAAAAGAATCACTGAAAAAAAAATCATTAGAAATCCTTGTGTCGTGAGTATTGCCTATCCCCAGGACGGGCCTGAATATGATTAAATGCAGAGTGAAGTATAAAAGAAAAGAAAAAGCAGGTGTCAGAAGTGGACAGATGAGCGGGATGTATGATGCTTCTAACAGGCTTGTGATTGGGACTTAAGATTATATCGGGCTGGACTGGAACCACGGGCGTCTCGTGCTTATTACGTTACTTCTACATCATACATGGTTAATTTGTTGAATTAGTTTATATTATTTGGAAATATTTAATAACAAATTGAATCTTCTTAAGTTTAAATCTCAGGAATTGGTTTCCAGAAAAGCTGCATCTTGCTGGTTCTTAGAATGCCACTTGGGCCTTTTTAATGTGGTAGTTTCCTATTGCTTTCCACATGTCTTATTGTATAGAGCAGACTGTATAAAACATGTTGGTTATTGATTCTCATGTGATGTTATAGTTAGCTTGTCAATCGCCATTTTATCTACAAAGTTTTTTTAATTTAACAGTTTTTTTATTTTAAAGTTTTTTTTAATTTAACAGTTTATAATGTTACAGTATCATAGTGTTTCGGCCAAAACAATAGACTAATGTTTGTGTCTTCGACCGGTTTTTGAGTCCGAAGTTAGCTACCATCTTCTGGACTCAAAAATATTAATTTCATTATTTACAATGTATTTCTACCATGTAATTTCAAATAACAACATTTACCACATTTATCATTACCCTGAAGATGGAGACTGCAACGATCTCCGAAACGTCGGTCGAGAAGGAGTTATCACACGGTGTTACCCAAAAACACATCAAACATATTGCTGCCAACCGTGAAAATCTACGCAATTACTTAACAACATTTAGTTCACAGACAGTATCACAGTTAATTTGTATATGTTTTGTATATAACAATAAATATTTGTTACCCTGTAATAAATAAATATAATTATTGTCAACTTGTAATGCCACCACTGCGCCAGTCTATGAAGTTTTACAAAGCCAGTCGTTTATAGTTTTTTTTTTGCCTTGTTTTACGGTTTTTTATAACCAGGTTTTTATGTAAGCAATTAGGCACAAGCGTCTCATTAGCTGAATGTAATTTGCGGGCCGATTAACTCCATCTCCGGCGAGGAGAGGAATATGAAAGTTGTCATAAACGATACTAAGGCTAAGATGATTTTTAAAGTTGGGCATTGTATTTAATCGCCGCTCGTATCGTAAACAACTCGGAGGTTCACACATTCGCAAGAAGTGCAATCCCTTAAGATTTATTTTATGTAGCATATATAAAACTGACTTAACAGTTTGAGAACCAGTAATATTATGTATAAAATATATATTAATTAAGTTAATTGAGCTACTATTTTTTTTAATTTTGGCTTCAGATATCATAACAATTCCCCGGTTAAAACAAAGTGTTTTATTTATTTCACATATTTAAAATTTTAAAACATCAAACATTTTTGATCTAGTTATTTTATGCACCTTATAATCTGTCAAAGTTACTTTAGTTTTTATCATTCTACAGATGATGAACGTAAAATACAATCGAAACATTTATAACAAAATAAAAATATTCATAAAAAACAGCTGTTTCGTCAACCTATTTTGACATCATCAGGTGTTACAATATATATTTTTTACTAGATTGTATAGGGGAAAAGTTTTTAATGTACTTTATACTAATTTGACATTTGATATATTATTGATATTGATGCAACACCCGATGATGTCAAAATTGGTTGACTTAACAGCTGTCGCGTAAAATAAAATACAATTGTTTTACAAAAAACAAAGTTATTTAATTCAACAGTTTAAAATGTTAAGGAATCATAGTGTTTCGGCCAAAACAATGGAACTTTAATAAAAAAATACAGTGTTTTTTATTTTATTTGTATAATTAAATAATGATGTTGAATCAATGTGTCCCAAATAATTGAGAAGATATGTTTAATTTAAACATGTATATATTGGTAGTACATTTATTATCTTTACTACTTGTAGTGATTAAATTACCCTAAGAGGCCGACGTGCTAGAGGTAAGGTGCAGAAATTGGCGCATTACCATCAACCCAAGTAAAGGCTCGGCGACCCTTTTCAGTAAAGATATATTCCTCCAAGCATTCCCAATAGAAAAATGTTCGGCCAAGATGTTCCTTGGACCAAAACAATCCAATACCTTGGATTCTTAGCTGACATGGAGGCTACATATTACAAATAAAGTCAATGCCGCGTCAAGAGCAATCTCACCCCTCTACCCAATGTAAGCTAGAAACAGAACACTAAGCACCGACAATAAACTCCTGATATACAAAACGATCATAAAGCTGATCTTCACTTTCACAGACCCAATCTGGGGCTATGCAGCTTCGAGTCTCATACGAAAACTCCAAATCTACTTGGTGCGCTTTCATGGACCAAGATCATACAACTGCACGTAGAATCGGGAATCCTGATGATAGATTAATTTATTTTGAAACTTGTTGAACTTTTTTACAAAAAGCTCCCTTCACATCCTAACCCCACAATAAAATACCTCTCAAATTACAACCCAAACACCTCCAGCCGCCACAAGCACTCAAAATCAATCCTCCTTCAGAGGAACACTCCGGGCCACAAAAATCATGCCCCCGCATAAACCAACAACCCACCAAATCACCTCTCCAATAATGTTCCCATCAGACATAAGGGCCACAAGAGCTGAATCCCTGTAAACCAGAAGATCCAAGTCCTAGTCCAAGTAGATTACCCTAATGAAGACCAAAATTTCTCTCAGAAACTACGGTAACATTGCGTAGATTTTCACGGTTGGTAACAATACGTTTTTTGGGATATTGTAATATGTCTTTATAACTATCCCGAAGATGGAGACAACAACGATATCTGAAACGTTGGTCCAGAAATACGAGAAGTAGAAACTCTTCTTCTCCAGTCTCAATCTAATGATTGGTCTGCAGCAAGGCGACTCGCGGCATCTCCTCTTCCACTCCGCTCGGTCCTCGGCAACTCTCTTCAACTCCGCATAAGAGGTGCAGCCCATATCTCGGCAAATCTGGTCTAAGTACTCCTGGCGAGGTCCTCTTATGCCAATCAATCCCTCAACCATTCCCTCCAATACGTTATGCAGGAAACATTCGTGTCGCTACACATGACCAATCCATCTCGCGCGCCTCTCCGCTATGGTGTTCAACATGTGCCTATTTACTAACTAACTAACTAACTAACCATCACGCCGTCTCCCCGAAAGGGTAGGCGGAAAGAATGGACTGTCACACTTTTACTGATGCGGCACTCCATCCTTCTCTATTTACTATTAAATACTATATGGTGCCTATTTACTATAGTAGAAAATATTAAATAAAAAAATGGTTCTCACATGACTTGAATTAATTTTCCATCTTTGGGTCTTGAATCGCTAAGCAGGATAAATACAATCTCGTTTTGAAATCAATGGACCACATTTGTTATCCAAAACACTTTAACCCTTAACGTACCGTGTTCAAAACAAAACGCTCGCTCCCATGTGGTAAGTTCAGTTTACCGCTAACTTTATCTAAATATCAAGCATATGACTAGATGAATCAAAATTTAATTTATGTCATCTTGTAGGGAATTTCATTAGAAATAGATCGATATCTATAACATACATGGATTATTTGAAAAACATATCATTATTAATTTTTTTCTGGAACCATGCGATTTCTGATATGTAATGCGTCATAGCATACGGGCGACTGGGACATCGGGTATAAACTTGTCTGCGCGCAGCGGCCGGCGGGGCGGGGATAAAGGCACCTAGGCAAAATGTATAGTACGTTCAAGACAACGAGTACGTATTAATATTTTTCCCTTTTGGTAAAGTGTTAATATTTTCACAGTTCTGATATTATTAAGTTGCGTCCTGCGTTTCCGTCCACAGTGGTATTATTACGTACATATTGAAAAGGTCAAAGATATAATTTATAATACGTTCAAAACAGCGAGTAAGTATTTGTCACTTTTGATAAAGTTGTAAATATTAGCAAAACAAATTCTACCTTAACACGAATGAAGGTGAGGGCAGTCTTAGAAAATATTTTTTTTGGGATAAAGGAAGTAATTTTTTGCTTTTTTTTTATTACGAAATATTGAAAACACTTCAATGGAGGATTACAATTTTTTTTATAATATTAGGGTCCATAGGTTTTAAGAAAATCAACTTTAAATTGGCAGTGGAAACTCAATTTACCACATGGCAACGCGACGGTTAAAATCGAATAACAAATTGATTCCACCGCGATCTCCCTGGACCACGTCGGTACAGCCTCCCAGCTCGAGTGTTGGCTGTCGGATTAACATCCAGCAAGGATTTACTTCTTTATCAAGCGTTTCTTCTCACAGAGATGGGCTGCGAAGTGAAATCAACGATCGATCGATATTAAATACCCGTGAAAAGTATCGATGTGTCATTCACTTTTCTTTCTCATACATACTTACAAAACTCATATAAATTGCCATATTATGCACATGACCCAAATATTCCTAATTTTCACACTTGACAACAAGTCATTGGCTCTGGCTCTCTGTAGTATGTCTGCATTACTGACCCTATCGGTCCACGGTATTCGGAGCATTCCGCGGTATATCCACATCTCGAACGCTTCCAACCGGTTCATTACATTCACTTTCAGAGTCCAGGTTTCGCAGCCATATAGTAGAAAATACCATATATAACATTTAAACATTCTTTCTCGGAGTTTCAAGTTAAGATTATCGTTGCAAAAGAACGTTCTCAGTTTATTAAATGCAGCTCATGCAACTTCAATTCCGCATTTTATTTCAATGTTTGGGTCAAGCGCTTTATTGATAATGCTGCCAAGGTATTTAAATTGGTCGACCATTTCAACATTTCAACATTTGTGTTATAATTTCTTGATTTTTCACCCTTAAATAATTGCGTAGATTATCACGGTTGGCAGCAATTTATTATTTGCGATTTTTGGTATATCTAAGTTTAAGAAATCGACGTGCGTGCATAACACGATGTATGAGTGAAGAGAAAGCGACAGATGTATGTCAGGACAGAAAGTGTGGCGGTCGGTGATGGTTAGGTTAGGTTAGGTTAGTATCACAATTTATTATTTAATTTCTACGAGATTATCGCGACAGTTGTTTCGCCATCGATGGTGATATCATCAGGTATTATATAAAAAAAACATTAAGTTTTTTGTAACAACTGATGATACCAACAAGGGTTGTGCAAAACAGCTGTCGCGACAATCTCATATAGATGACTTAATAAACTGTGAGTCGCGTTTCAATGTATGTGTCTTAATGTATGTACAAAGTGGAAGTAAGGTGACCACAAGGACGACAACCTGGAGACTGATGGGTGACAAGAGCGCATTGCGTGCCATGGTCA
The DNA here is from genome assembly GCA_022606425.2 of Lepidostoma basale. Lineage (NCBI taxonomy): Eukaryota > Metazoa > Arthropoda > Insecta > Trichoptera > Lepidostomatidae > Lepidostoma > Lepidostoma basale. The sequence goes on along the minus strand of JAHDVF020000857.1, from coordinate 1,782,083 downwards.
ATGGTTTACAGGATGGACACGACATTCAATCATGAGGGATACGACTAAGAAAAAGAAGAAGATCATAATGTATCGGTCTAAACAGTGGGTGTTACTACATTTTATTTATTTTCTTTTTAAATCCTCGTCAACTGTCCAAGAAAGCATTCGGAACAAAACCTCGGACATCTGAATGTGGTCCACTCATCTCGACTATCGGGCATCTGATCTCTTGCTCCCGCTTCTGACGGCGAGTCTATCGTCTGTCCAGCGCCCGGTGCCCGGTAGGTACCCGGTAACAAAGTAAGGAATGTCCAACTAGCAGCCGCTGTTATTGCTCCCGAGACGGACGCTGTTTGGGACAATAGTATAAAACTCACTCGTCGGGTCGGCCAACCCGTTCGGCGATGCTACATGATCGATGAACTTATTTTAATTTCATTAAAGTTCGTGAGAGCAATCAGTCTTGTGGGCTCTGTCAGCGGTCGGCTGGAAGACTTGACAAGATATAGATTAATCGGTTTCGTGGAAAGAAAGGGTTAAAATATTCAAATGGCCTTTATGAAACAGCATTTAAAACCATCAAACGCCCAACTATGATATTTGAACAATGTTTAAAACTTTGTAAACAACACTAACTTGATTAATAATAAAAAAAATACGAACAAGTTTCAGACACACATGCCCTTCATCAGTGTTTTTCCATCATCAGTAAACATTCACGGAAGCAAAAATGTTTGCATAAAAATGTCAGCATGAGGGAATTTGGTAGATATCCGTGACTTTATCCCACTGCATGCACTCTTGGGCATGCCGGGGACCAAAAGTTTACAGATAAGGGAAATGGATGCACACATACCCATTTCTTCAGACATATCAGGGGATTTGAGAATTCCGTCATCTTGGAGGATAACCTCCAAGATGACGGATCTTTATGTTCCGGATGATTATCTTCGACAGCGTCAGCACAGACTGTTTTATCTCCCAGCATGCAGAATCAACCTGCCTCCGGTGATGCCGGTGGGTAGAGCAATCAAACTGCTGAACATGATCGCTTCGGAGATAGATGTCTTTCATATTCGTGAAAGTACGTGCAGAGGACAAAAATTCTTGACTTTGGAGAGTATCTTGTATTCCTAATGTCGAACCATCTCTCATGCGTTCCTGGTATTATATATTTATTATATTTTACCTGTTCTCAATAGATGTCTTAAACTTTGTTTGTTGTTTGTAATATCTTTTGAGTGATTTGATTTGTTTTGAAAGTTCATACCCTTTAAAAAATTTGTCCACTGTACAATCATGATCAGTAATAAGTAGTCCATTGTTTTGGCCGAAACACTATGATACTTCAACATTATTACTGTTAAAATTTATGACACTGTATATTTTTATTCACTGAGAATGTCGCGACACCTGTTTCGTCAACCGATGTTGGCATCATCAGGTGTTACAATAAACTAAAGTAACAAATGAAAAGACTTATTATTTATAAGGCAAAAAATCATGAGTGTGTTTAGTCATAGTTAAAATTAAGTATGCGAAATCTATTGACAATTTTACAAACAAAACAGCTGTCGCGACATTCTCAGTGATTTAAAATAAATTGATATATTATTGATATATATATTGAGTGTTATAAATTTTAGTAGTAATCTGTAATAAGTTTTAACTTTTAATGTAAATCTTTTTTATTTGCACAAGCTTTTAAAAAATAATGATTACAACACATAATTCTTCTCCTTTTGTTAATAATCGGAATAAAAAAAATTAATAAAACTTTTCTTGGGCATGCACATTGTGTGCATTTCAAATTAATTTCGGAGAAAATCGAATTCAAATCAGTTTATTTTATCAAAAGATATTACAAACAACAATTATTTTATAGTATAAGGCATATTGAGAACAGGTAAAACATAAAAAATATATAATACCAGGAACGCATGAGAGATAGTTTGACATTAGGAATACATAATACTCTCCAAAGTCAAGAGTATTTGTCTTCTAAACGTAATTTCACGAATATGAAAGACGTCGATCTCAGAAGAGATCGTGTTCAGCAGTTTGATTGCTCTCCCCTTGAGATAAAACAGTCTGTGCTGACGCTGTCGAGTATTCCTCTCTCGCTCTTTCGCATTCAAAATATTCTCGCACTCTTTCTTGACGACATCCGACATCCTATTTATATTATGATTAAATTTCAAAACGCATTATTGTACTGATATCACATGAAAAAGCTGTAAAAAAAATAATGTCTCTAATGGTATAAGGAATGGCTGGTGTGTAGGTAAGGACCGAAACCACTACCATATTCGTCTGATTTCTGATTAGAAGCGTAACAACTGCGATACCACGACCCCGTACTTCGCGCAACAATCGTGGATTCCAATGTCCATTTCCACCGAAAATTCTCACGCCATCGAATCGCGTTACCCGCACAGTTTTTGCACCTCTTCACCCGCGGAGTCCCTGTTCCCCGGCAACTTGTCTCCCGCTTGTTACGACCGACCACACGCAAAGCCGATCGCCAGGCAGATATCAATCAGCCTCTACATCCATTACAACGTTGCCACTTTGTACACTTGGCTACCGACATAACGACAGTGAAGGCGCGGGAACTCAAGAAAAATATTATATTTTATGTTAATCCTTCCCAAAAATCCTATGACTTGAACTCTTTGCTTATTTCGCTTCATGTAAAAATAGTGAAAACATATCCCCTGGTGTGGGAACGCGCCATGAGACAATTCTACCACGAGCCTTTCGTACAATCCCCAGTAGAATCGCACACAATACTTATCCCGTGCCTCGCTCGATGTAATATACGCTTAGAACCTCCCAAAAATAGATCTTTCTTTTTCTTCAACTGTACTAATTTAACCCCTCCAGATTGCACTTATTGCATTTAAAATCAACCCTCCCACACGTTAAACTCTATGCCATAGGCTTCTATTTGATTTTGCTCAAACACAATACACCACAAATATACAAATATACAAATACACAAATGTATAAACACACAAACACAATCCGCCAACATAAAACATCATTAGGAAGGAGTAACAGACTTCCGAGTCTCACTCCAACAAGTCCAATCGTCCAAGTCCAAGTTCATGTAAAAATCAATTAAAAAAATTAAATGGCAAAAAAAAATCGTTGAGCTGAACATCCCCCTGTCCGCTAGACCAACAATATTATAAGGATTGTTGACGTAGTTGGGAATGGTGATGGATAGCGGGCAGTGGTGTGCTTTGGGAGAGGTCTACGTTCAGCAGTGGACGACAGGCGACTGATATGAAGAAAGAGAAACCAAGGAATTTATAGTTTCGTTGAACAATGATGTAAAACTCCATATTAAATACTTAATATGAATGAAAACGTCAGTTTTCTAGAAGTTTTGTTATATATTATGGGAATTACATGTTTCGCCTTTCTAAGGCATTATCAAATGACATTTGTTATCGTTTATCGTTAGTTTTTTTTTTTAGTTTATACTGAACGCATGGCGTAAAAATGATTTGATTTCATTCTTGATAATTTTTCTAAAATAAAAATCTATATAAGACTGTCAAACACGTTATGTTCCTATAAATTGTTTCTTAAATAATTCGATTTTTTTCTATTAGTTATAATATATTATACAATTTTTTTTTTGTTTACTCGCTCTTTACATCATGACAGCATTAGCCAAATCGATGTAGAGGGTATTATAGCTATCATAGTGATTCTCGTGACATGTGATAGGTAGCTAATCTATCGCCATTTTATTGTCACGTGAATTCTTCACCAGACCAAAGACAGTGTGACAATCACACTGCCTTCGCCGGGAATTGAACCCGGATATCATATTATCGTCATTTACAGATAAATCAAAATCTAGTCAACGGACGTTCTCATAAAAAATATAATTATCGTATTCTTAAATATCACATTAAGTTGTGTAAAATCTTTCAATGCAATATTTAAAAAATATTTTTATGACAATTAAAATACTTTAACAAATTAATATCTGATATGGTGTAACATCTGATGATTGTTTGACTATATTAGAGATTCTTAACATTTGATGGGGGGAAACATATTTTTATATCACCAATAATTTTGACATTAATCAGAATCATATTTTGGATTATTCCTTATCAATTATAATATTAGTTAATAAATATCAATAATTGTTGAGTGTCAGATTGAAGGGTTGAAGCGGGGGATAGGAGGAGTTGGAGGTGAATAATACTGCAGGCTAAGGCTCGATATAGGCTGTAGGGCAATCGAAGAAGAAAGAAGAAGAAAAAATATCAATAATAATACAAAAAAAAATCATTTTTCTGAATTTTTTTATTTGTAAAAAAGTAGTCGATCAAGGGTATCAGATTTTTATATACAATCTTCCAACTATGCTTCGCATATTTCATATCTAATTCGTTCATTCTATAAGTACATCAAATGAGAATAAAAAAATCATAATTTCACGGACTGTCACTGCGGTACAGAGATCTTCACTCGATACTAAGCTCCAAACGTGTCGTTAGCAAAAAGATTCTTTCGTTGAGCACGTATACGAGTACAAAGTCTCGCGCGTCCGAAACATAATTTTCATTTTCATGTGCGCATTTATCCCAAATTAAATGGATGACTCTTGTGCATGTGGAGTGTCAAACGAAACAAAAAATATGCACTGTTCGTTTGAAACCATTCCTAAGAATAATTATCATATATTTCATCTTCTTCTTGTACTGTCACACCTCTGTGGTGCGTAAGGCCTCAAATATCCTACTCAACAACAACAACAACAAACAACAAACCATCCCGCCGTTTCCCCGCAGGGGTAGGCGTAGAGAATGGACCGTAACACTACTCTACCTCTCTAGCTTCCTCTACATTCATACAGCGAGTCATACACGCACGTCGATTCTTCCGGCTTCTGACATGACCAACCTTTAAAATTTGATTAATTTGGTCATGTCATGTTTTCCTCGGTCTACCTCGACTCCGTACTCCATTGTCATCGTTAACATATACTTTTTTAATTATTCTTTCTTCACCCATGCGCTCCATATGTCCGAACCAAGGTAGCGATCCTTTCATAATTTTGTTCATAATACCTTATTTCACTCTACATTCCTTTCTAATACTCGTATCAGCATTTGAGATTCTGTCGTACATCGTTCTACCACACATACGTCTTAGGGACCTCATCTCTACCGCATTTATTCTGCTCTCATCTTTCTTCTGCCAGTTCCATACTTCGCTTCCATACATAAGGGTTGGGACCAGTTATTAGTTATCAGTGTTGGGTCGTGAATATTTATCTAAATAAAGAAAAAAACGTTATATAGTGCAAAGACACATTATCATTAGTAATAAATAAACATATAGGTACACAAAATCTTTAGGTAATAACTTTGATAAGTGTCTATGCACATGTGACAATAGATAAAATCCCATAGACAACTGATATTTTAATGTGACCATAACGAATTATTTTAGTGTGGCTTCAGTTCATACATTTACCACAGATGTTTCGTGATCTAATGGTGTTTTATTTCCAGAGTTTCTTGGACAATACAACAAGGAGTTAAGCCGATACATCATAAAACGTTTTAAAAAATTGACACTTTATTTTCAATCCCTGCCGAGCGGCGGGTCGACCGCGTTCCGATCCATTTAATTCAAATACAAATCACTTTGATGTTTTATTTAGGTGGTCGTTTCTCCCCATGATTTATTATTAATTTAGTATTCTGTCAAGAGCCCGCCATATTGGGATTAAACCTTTTACCTTTCCCAATAGGTAGAGTTCAGCCAGATGTGTAAAACCATTGCCCAGTGTACATAACTTTAATATTAAATTTTAATGTGAAGCATTCACTTTGTGGTTAGACATTTAAATTTATTTTTATTATTTGCATTTAAAATAAAATAAAATAAAAACACTATACTTTGTTATTCACCACTATGCGGTTATTTTAATTGCCGACTAGCTTCGCTTGTACCTAAGCTTCCTCAGGCCTTCGTAATAACAGCCTGTTATTACGAAGCCCTGAGGAAGCTTGAGTACAAGCGAAACTAAAATAATCGCATAGTGGTGAATAACAAAGTATAGTGTTTTTATTTTATTTTATTTTAAATACAAATAATAAAAACTTTAACATTTACATCACACAATTTCCCAGGAGGAATAATTATTAGTCATGTGAGTTTATTTATCTCGACATCTTGCAAGCGTTGTATAAACTATTGTACAACTGCAGCGAGAACCCGAAGTAGAAAGTCTTGACAAATGAATGCCAAACTATGGGTTCCTCAACTACTGAGAACCTAAAGAGGGTTTACCATCCAGAATATCACTGACATAAAGGATTTCGGAAACCCTGAACCGATTACACACACGCGTCGACGGATCCATAGAAATCTTGGCAAAATGGGGAATTCTTCGGGGTAAGGGATGTAGTCCATGCTGCATAAAACACTATCCCCAAGTAGCAATCCATGCTGCATAAAACACTATCCCCAAGTAGCTGACAACCGTATTTAAAAAAAAATGGTAATGCATTGAGGACAAATATTAATGTATAAGAAAGATTTCAGCTAGTTAAAAGAAGAAAAAAATGTATAATCTTAAGTAATGGAAAAGTTTGGCCACCTCTTAATCGGGGGCAATCTATCTTCAGACTCAGCCAGGTCCCATGATGGATAACGTCCTTTTAATTCAGATCTTTACTATAAGTTTCTGCCTGACAGCAATTTTGTATCGTTTTTTTATTAAACACACATTCATCCTCGAGATCACGGGTAGGCAAGGAGATATTTGTTTATCCAAATTCCTACATAATCTAATCTACATTAATGTAAGCTTTAAACCAAATTTAAACTATAAAAAAAACAAATGAAGTTTTCTTTTGTTTATGCACATTCAGTAATCTATTTCTTCTCAGTCGTATTCCTCATGATTGAGGGTTTTGTCCATCCTGTAAACCATTGACCATGGTACGCTACGCACTCCTGTCACACGTCAGTCTTCAGGCTACAGTTAAAGAGAGATTAGTCAGCGCCCTGATTTGATCGGACCAGCGGCTTGGTGGTCGTCCTTATGGTCGCTTTCCCTCCACTTTGCCCATTAACATGAGCTTTTCAAGGTTGTCCTGATCTCTCTAGGCTATTTGTCCAAAATGCTTTAACACTCTCTCAGAGCACATCCACGAGAGTCTTGCCCTAATACCCAGCTGGTCAATGATCGATTGTTTGTTCTTCTTGCCGCCCAGAGTATACGCAGCATTCGCTGCTAAAAAAACTCTACCAGTTCGAAGAATAAATCCCAGCATTTTCAGTGCAACTCCACATATTCTCTCGATGTGAGCATGGTGATTTCTGCGACACCTTATGTTACCGAAATTTATTATTAAGTAGATTTAATCGTGCTTCGTTTTCTTCGATCTTCCTCTATTTCTCGATTACTTTATTTGATAAATGCAGCATACGAGTACACCCATAGAAATATATCGACTGAAGCAAAGATGGCAGTGCACAAGAGAGTTCTAGTCCCGACCGTTATGTATGGAAGTGAAGCTCGGATTTGGCAGAAGAAAGATTAAAGTAAGATAAATGCCGTAGAAATGTGGTCACTATGAAGAATGTGCGGAAAAACAATGTATGATAGAATATCTAATGATGAAGTAAAAAAGGAAGGAATTAAGTAATTAAGGCGGATGAATGCGTGATAAATTAAATTAAGAAAGGCTCACCACGATGGTTTGGACATATAGAACAAATGGATGAGGGAAGAATGGTTAAAAAGATATACACAAGTAGTGTGAATGGGAAAAGAAGTTGAGGAAGGCCAAGGAAGACATGGTAAGACTAAATTAATCAATTACTGAAAGCCATGTTCGAAGTAGGAACAATCGACGAGCGTGCATGTCACGATGTGTGAATGTAGAAGAGGCGCGAGAATTATTCCAGGATAGAACAATGTGGCGGTCCATCCTCTCTGCCTGCCCCTCCGGAGAAACGGCGTGATGGTTAGTTACATTTATATCAGTGTGATGCTGTAATTAAAATGTTTTTAGCGTTTTTTTAACGTATTTATACTACCCCATCATTCTTCCAAAGTTTTGACACACTACGTGCCTTGCAGTAAAAATAGCCGCGCCATATTTCAAAACAGAACATTATTCATAAAATCGGCTGAATTTTCCCGCACAGAGTACGTAGGCACGTACCGAGAGTGTATTTTCAGTAGGTACCTGCGTAGAGCCGCGCTTTCGTGTGTTTCCACGCGAGCAGAAACGCTAGGGCCGGATACTCGAACTGCTAAAAACTGAACAAACTCCATAATAATTACATCTCTGTCTATTCGCTTTTTGATTTCAAGTATGTTGAGTTTTGTGCGAGTTTAATATGACGCTGCTGTCTACTGTGTGCCATAGAAATGAAGTTTAACCCTCAATTACTAACGCCTTTTCACAAGATAGTTTAAATAAACAAATAGTATTTTAAGTACTTTAATGAATGGATTCGATTTTTAAAACGTGTTAACGAAATGAACATTTATAATCAATACAAGTAAAAATCATTCAAAAGTAAGGCTTAGAAGACTAACACGTCACTTCCGATTTGGAAATTAGGGTCTATTCTTACTACAGTCTTCTATTATAATTGTTTTTTATGTATACTCGTATATCTACTTATATTGGGGAATATATTAATTACAAAATATTTTAGATAATCCATTGTTTTGGCGGAAACACTTTGATATTTCAACTTTATTAACTGTATGAATAAAAAAACTTTGTTACAAATATCACAGTTGATTATATTTTGTCGCGACAGCTGTTTCGCTAACCGATGTAAGCATCGTACATAACAAAGTTTTTAATTTAAGCCTTTAAAAATATTTTAATTAAAAATAAAACAGCTTAAAGCAGAACCTAGACCAGATTTACCGAGATATGGGCTGCACCTCTTATAGGGAGTTGAAGAGATGATGATGATGATGATGATGATGATGATTTATATAGCACCATTTTTGTGAAAGATTCACTTCAAGGGCGCTCAACGTCCAGAAAGCTTCTCTTAAAAAGACAAGTTTTAAGAGAGCTTCTGAACACTCCTTCGTCGTCTTGATTACGGATATTGTAGGGCAGCCTGTTCCACGCCGTCGCACACTGGGGCCGATCCAGGAATTGTGCGAATAAACCCCTTTTTTAAAAATAATATTAGGTCAAAAATAATTCCTGGAATTGATAGTTAAATATACCTGGCATACAGCTCAGTACTCTAAAGTCATGGTGCAAATCAACTTTTATCCCTGTTCCAGTCGAAACTTGTCCGTTATAGGCGAAGCTTTTGCCGTCTGCGATTTCAATACGAAAAGTCACCTTGTATTTATGGCAAATACTTTATAGTGCTTCCAAATTTTGGTATTATTTTAATATGGCATTATCACTCACATATTGGTACATATTTTTTTCGAAAATATCTTTGATATATTCTGAATTGTAATATTTTAAAGGGGTATTTACATTACTGGGGAAAATATTTGCTTTTTTTTAGTTTATTGATTTTATATGTAAAGTTTTAGTTGATATCAGTTCATATCATGTCTGTAGTTTTGGGCTTATTTGCTTACCTATTCATTGTTCTTAAGGAAATATAAAAAACATTTTGCGCATATTTGCGCTTTTTCACTTAAAGGTCACTTTTGTCCAGGATGTGGAAACATAGTAAAAAAGAAAGCATATATGAGTTATTTTAAATTAATTTAAATTATTATTTTTTCTTTCAGGATCAGGTACAACTAATATTTTTATAAGTAGACGTACCTTATTTGATCAAATGAGACAATCTAGCTACGTTCAATTGGCTGATCAAGTATCATGTTTGAAGGAATTTGTCGAAATACGTACTAAATGTCCAAAAGACCAATTACCAAGCCTTCATAAAACAATTTCAATTTTTGTGTCTGATTTTAAGAAGAAGTGGCAAAAGGCTATCAGAAAAGAGAACAGATATTTGGTTTTTAATAATGACTGCCTAGATACTTCAATAGGTTTTCATAACTTTTCTATTGTTTTAAGTAAAAAAGTGGGTCGCCCTCAAACAAATTTTGAAGAATCTTGTGATAGAGCTAAACGCCAAAAGACTAAATCTTTAAGATCAAAGCACTCTCCTAAGGAATGAACATTCACAGTACGGGTGACTTTGCGAGCTGCTGGTCAAGTGGATGCATCCAAAGTTTTGAAGGAAGTTACGACAACTTTACCCACAGCTGCCTCATACAAAAATGCATACAAGAAAATTAACATCTCTAAAAGGTTAGCAGCTTACAGAAAAAGAAGCTCTTTTGATGTTTATTGAAGTAAAACTCACCAAACATCAATACAATATAATTCGAGAACATGACAGATTCCTATTTCCATCATGCAAAAAAATACAACAGGCGAAAAGCGAATGTTACCCACCAAAGGAAAGCATTGCAGTCACAGATACTTTTTCTGGGATTAAATTGCAAATTTTACTTGATCATACTGCCACTCGTCTTTTGGAAGCTCATAAAGAAATTTTAGAAGTTCAGAAATCAGAAAATATAAAAAAATATAACCTTAATATGCAAATGGGGCTTCGACGGATCTGCACAGTCAGAATACAAACATAAGTTTAGTAGCGATCCAAATTCTAAGGATAATAATATTTTTATATCGTCTTTAGTATATTTAAGATTGATATCCGACAATTTAGAATTACAAAATAAAATAGTTTTTTGGCAAAATGAATGACACGATACTGTAGACCCATAAACTCTTTGCGAGAAAATATGCGTGGTACCCGATGCCTCCAACTATTCACAAAGTTTTAATTCACGGCCCAGAAATAATAAAGCATGCTTTATTACCTATAGGCCAGCTAAGTGAAGAGGCCCAAGAAGCAAGAAACGAAGAGTTCAAAAGATACAGAGAATGCTTCTCGCGAAAAATGTCACGTATAAAAACTAATGAAGATGTATTAAATTTACTTTTAATATCTTCGGACCCTCTTATTAGCAGCTTGCGAGAAGTATCTGTAAAGAAAGATGTAAATTTTGAAAAGGATACTCTGGATCTATTGGCTCCACCTAATATTATAACGTCCGACGTTTCCACACAATCCACGATCAGTGAAAACGAAGCCGAAAATTCTTCAGATAGTGAATAAAATTTTTAAAAATCCTGTTTTTCTTATTAAAATTACTTTATAACAATTTATTTACATTGTTTTATTTATTTCATATTTAAAATACCACAAAAATAATTTATTCCGACAATTCTTAATTCGGCTCCAGTGTGCGTCGGTCCCGCGATGTCAAAAGCGCGATCTGCGAAGTTTGAAGCTCCTTGGCGCCGCGGGACGAGAAGTTTGTGTGTTGCTTCTTCCTTCGAGGATCGTAGAGTTGACTGCCGAGGGTTCAAATTTGTCAGCTTGCAAAGTTCTGTAAGGTAGTGGGGCGCTCTTCCATGTAAGGCCTTGTGAACAAGTAGACACAGTTTATAGTCGATTCGCCGAGGATCGAGCGGAGTGGAAGAGGAGATGCGTCGCCTTGCTGCAGACCAATCGCTAGATTGAGACCGGAGAGAGAGAATGTTTCGGCCAAAACAATGGACAATGAATTTTTTAAATTATAAAAAAACTCAGGTGCTAAAGGGTTAAGTCTCGCGTGTGGCGGTGTTTGTGCATGTCAAAATATCATTCATAATCGTCACCCAGTAGAGAAATGTTACAATTTAATGGAAGTTAGGTGTAAATTGAGATACGAGCGGCGCCCATTGCTTCGGCCCGCGTGAATTAACACTTCTGGCCTGACGTAGGGGCGGGCCGGTGGGCTGTATGTGACGCCGGCTTTTTATGCGACTTGTCAAGCCCCCATTCTGCGCTGTTCCGTTCGTGTGATTAGGCTTTCTTTATTCGGGCGGCACAGAACACTCCTGCTACCAGAAACAGCTTTTATTAGCGGATAAGCGCCACCTTAGCACGCCGTTTACGTAACAAGTATATATAATTTCAAAAAGTCCAACTCCTATCCCGCATACACTAAAATTGTTCTGATAATTCATTTTTTTTGGCTGTAATATTTTGATACTCAAACTTTATTGAAGGTTAAGGGCGTTAACACTGCGGAATGCCATTGTAATTTGGAATAGAATTACCTAACGAAAAAAAAAAGATTATTATAATTGACAATAATTGATTATAATTATTATAATTATTATTGTGCACTTAAAGTTGTCATTGCAAACATAAACCTATCCAAAAAACCTAGAATGGCAGTGCACAACGGTGTTCTTCTACAGACCCTTATGTATGGAAGCGAAGCATGGAACTGGCAAAAGAAGGATGAAAGTAGAATAAATGTAGTAGAAATGAGATCTCTTAGACGAACGTGTGTATACTCTGTGTATGATAGAGTGTCGAATGAAAATATAAGAAGTGAATGCGGTGCGAATGATGGTGTTATGAACAAGATAATGAAAGGATCATTAAGATGGTTTGGACATATGGAAAGAATAAATTAATAGAAAACGTGGCACGATCAAATCAATCAAATATTGAATGTCGGTCACGTGAGGAGTCGGAGAAATCGACGTGCGTGCATGACAAGATGTATGAATGTAGAGGAAGCGAGAGAAGTATGTCAGGACAGAACAGTGTGGCGTTCCATTCTTTCTACCTACCCCTCCGGGGAGACGGCGTGATGGTAAGTTAGTTAGTTAGTTTTAAAAAAAGTACAATTGCTTACAATACTGTGTATAATTTCTTCCCTTCCTAATAATTTTAGTAACCTATATAAACTAAGTTTTTATGTTATATTTTTAGTTGATTGTAACAAATATGATGCTAACATCGGTTAGGAAAACAGCTGTCGTGACAACATGGGTTCCGAAAGTCCAAACCAACGCAGCAATTCATTCAGAACTTTGTTTATAATACTTTCTTCCGTTCGTCATACGTCTAAGGGATCTTATCTCCACTGCATTTATTCCACTCTCATCCTTCTTCTGCCAGTTTCATGATTCACTTTCATACATCAGTGTTGGTACTAAAACTCCATCGTGAACGGCCAAGCTTTCATTGATAAATGTTTGCGTTCATTATAATATTCAATTCAATTTATTAAAAAGGAAAACATATCAGAAATTTTCCAAGACATTTATGATTACAATTTTTAAAAATATGAATTTAGTAACAATAAATAAAAAAACAATAGACTAGATTAAACACAATTCTATTTAAAAAAAAATTAAAAATTAAAAATAAAGAAAAAATTAAAATAAACAATGCAGTTCAATTAGAAAACCAAGAACCACAAATACCATTTTAATATCTCGTCACTTCAAAGGTAAAACTCACTAAGTGACATTTGAATTTTTTTTTTTTGCAATTTTTGTATCAGACTTGTGAATTCTACGTCAGAAAGTAATCACCAAGTGTTTTTATTAAAGAATAACTGTTATTCTTTAATAAATACACTTGGTGATTGTTTTCTGACGTAGAATTCACAAGTCTGATGCGGAAGTTGCAAGAAAAGGAGAAAAATTTGAAATGTCACTTAATGAGTTTTACCTTTGAAGTGACGATATAAGAGATAGACGTTTTTTTTAGGGTAGCCTCACAATCGTGAAAAATGTCCATATTTAAAGAGATACGGTTTAGAAAGATAATTGCCCTGCCCACGGGCATTACCTTAAGTAGATTGGTTCTACATAGTGACAGGTGAAATGATCTATGTTGCGTTATCACAGATATTGTCAGGGACAAGCAAAGTCAAGTCATTCAAAATATCAGAGTTATGTATTCGACCACGAATCAAATGGACAGTTCGTCTAATTTCCAATGATTGGTAAGTCCAGCATTGTCGGAAAGAAATCAGTTGAATACAGCCAGGGGTAATAACTGTTTACTTTAAGGTACAAAAAACGTAAGAATTTCTTCTGTACCTTTTCAATCAACAGACAATATTTAGTTTCATGCGGTGCCCCCACCAGTGTACTAAATTCCAATCGAATTCTTACCAAAGTTTTATGCAATAACTTCAGGACTTTTGAATTGTATAAGAATCTCAAGTATAATGTATCATTTTTGCTACTATTTGTATTATTCATGTGAATACTTAAGGTACATGGGTAACTTAAATAACTATTAAATTATGCACATATTCAAAACGATAATTATCTTTGAATTAATTCTGCACGATAGTGAGATATCGTATATAATTTTCTAAATACGATTGCACATGCACTTCCTGACAATCACTTTGTCTACAATATTATACAATAAATGCTTCGTATTGAGTAAGGAATCGTTGAATTAATTTCCATATACGAATTGCAAACGTCTAAACATGTAGATTTTAGCCGAAATGTTTTGATTAGCTTGTGGGTATTAATTACTATTTTAATTTAACGATGTGAATGTTTAATACCGCTAATTTGAATCCATAAATTAAAATAATATAATTCAATTCTGTAACACATTCCGGCATATGATTTGTTATGAATTACAAGATTCTCCTACAAAAATTAGCATTTGGCAAACAGTACATAATAAGCTATTTAAAAATTTTAACATGCAGATATAATGTTTATTATATCAGAAGATCTACATATTTACATCATGAGCAAAATACATGTGAAAAAATATAACAACTTTTGAAGGCAAGAGTCTTTTCAGAAACAACACCAGCGCTCTAGAAAATATTTAGATTAATTTATATCTTTAGAAAAAATATATCTAACATCATGTTTCATCTCTCCTATACGGTTGAAATCTCCTGTATGTTAGAAATAATTTTGGTTTGTGTAAGTACGAGTATATCATTTTCCCGATAAAGAAGTCAACCATCAAAACATATATTCATATAATAAATCGAAATTTCTTTGTAGAAGTTCATTATTAAAACTAACTAACTAACCATCACGCCGTTTCCCCGAAAGAGTAGGCAGAAAGAATGGACTGTCACACTTTTACTGTAGGATGTACGGCCGTACTGGAGGATGTTGATCTTTTTGTCCCCGATAGATATCTCCGACAGCGACAGCACAGATTGTTTTACCTACCGGCCGCCAGAACCAATCTGCCTCTGGTGACACCGGTGGGAAGAGCAATTAGTCTGCTGAACGCGGTCTCCTCGGAGATCGACGTCTTTCATGTTGGTGAAAGTACGTTCAGGGGGCAAATACTATTGACTTTAGAAAGTATCTTGTCTTCCTAATGTCGAACCATCTCTAATGCGTTCCTGGTACTTTGTTGTATTTTTATGATATTTTACCTGTACTTAATAGATGCCTTAAACATTTTCCTGTTTGTAATGTCTATTAAGTTAATAAACTGATTTGATTTGATTTGATATGATTTACTGATGCGGCACTCCATCCTTCTCATTTCGCCCCACGATGGGTTGCGAACCTCATCGCCACCAATAGGCATCTCCCGCGCACACTTTGATCGTCCGACACCCACAAAATAAATCTAAAACCAATGATATAAATACAATGATATAAAATAAAATAACAAAATAAAAATAATTTAACACAAAATGTTCTTTTTAGATGGTGCACATATTGTCTATTTAATTTATGTTCCACGTATCCACCGTTTTTTTTTAATTTAGCACATAAAGTAATAACACATAATGTTTTTTTCGATGTTGCACATGTTGACATGGACGATCCGGACTTTTGTGTTTATTTAATTTATGTTACACGTATCGAAGAAATTATTCAAATTGTCATTGGAACAAATGAACAAATGAAAAGTTTATTATTATTAATAAAAAAAAATAGTTATAAAGTATTTAGTTTCATTTCACCTTTTCTGTCATCTTCTAGTATCTACATCAATGAATGTTAAAAGGTTTGTACGATATAAAGTTTTTTTTCAAATCTTCTTCACTCAAATTAACTCAATAACATTTAACTGTTAAAATTCATACAATGAAGAAGGGAAGTTTGTTTCCCGAAACATGTTTGTAAAAAGCGCAAAAAGTGTTGTGATAATACAATGTTTCCAAAAAATTATTCAAATGTGAATCCATAACACAAAGTGATGGCGAATATAGAAGACATTTATATTCAGTTTTATTCCGCTTTTATTATGATAAAAATTACTTTTGAAACATGCCAAAAAAACGGGAAAAAAAGTTTCATATGCATACAAAATATTAAAAAAATACATAAAAAATAAAAATACATATATTAAAATACATTATACGTAAAAATATTAAAAAAACATTTTATTGCTAATCAGAGATAAAACACGTCGATGTCAATACTGATTTTTTTTCTAAACGGCCATAATAATATTTTTATAGATGCTGTAGGCCTGTAACGATGAAAAAAAAAGTATTTTGGCTCTCCTGAACATTTAGGTTTTCGAAGTTGCGTCCGTATGCCTCTCATGTACAAATATGTTGTGTAAAATGTATTATTACTATCATTTCTGTATTTTAGAAATCACCACTTATAAATTAATAGACAGCTACGAGGGTGGTCCCAGAAGTACTCGACCTGACAAAGAAAACTAAGTTTAAAAAAAAATTCTCGTACCGTGCAAAGTCTCTTTTGAAGTTTGGCGCAAGTACGATACTAGTGAAGCTACCAGAAGACAGTGTAACCAGTAGTTAAGAAACAGAAGACAGTGTATACAGATACACTCGCATAAATCCTACACCCCGTACACCGGGCGCCTAGGTGCGTGGCTATAACGACCAATAACTGATCCCGTAATGACGCCGTAATGTTCCATAATTAAAGGCCTTGCGCAAAAATAGCAATTACTTATTGTACATTTGAATCCGTTGTGCGCACAAGAAGTCGTGATTTATTACGCGGAATGATAGAGCGGACAGGCAGGTAACGGCAACCAATGCTGAAATATTATTCATTGTACTCTTATTACCGACATGCTTAGCTCGGGCCACTCGCGAGTGCGAACACTCCAGCACGCCATGCGTAGACAAATCAGCTTATAATATTAAGCAGCTTAAAAAAACTTCAAGTAATCAGTTAACACTGTGGAATTACATGATAACGATTATTTTATAAACAAATATATAATGCACCTATACCTAGAATGACTAGACTTGTAAACTGTTGTCAAGACTTAGATTTTTTTGGATTAAATCTAAATTCTTTTTTGTCTAAACTTAAAAAATATCGACCTCCATCAAACCCTTAAATTGTCTAAACCAGATGCAGCTTTTACTATTTGTTTGTCACTGAGACTACTTGTACCTTGTAATCCTTCCACAATATAATCAAATATGTCGTTAGCTAATTGCAGTCGTGTTCTTATTGCTCATCTCTAGTATACATATCTAATAATCTTTCTTCTTTACTCTCTTCCAGATCATCCTCTTAACTTGTCCTAGGCTAATTGTTTACTGTTACTGTTTTAAAATGTTCCTAGATTTAAGTAACTTATCTGTATTATGAATAATGTATTGGAATTAATTCCGTCAACAACAAAATAAATAAATAAATAACTTTTTAAAAACATTATATTTTCGCAACACTTTTTTGCAACTTAACTGACCATCACGCCATCTCCCCGAAGGTGTCGGCACAAATAATGGACTGCCACACTTTTCTTTCCTGACATATTTCATTTCGATTTCTCAACATTCATACATCGTGTCATGCACACCCGTCGATTTCTCTGACTCCTCACGTGGCTGTCATTCAATATTTGTTATGTTATTTTATTTTTTATTATTGAGGGTAACAAACAGCGAATACAATACGAATATTTTATACTTTTGTCATCGGAAGAATGATATAAATCTGATAATGAAGGTATAAAACATTCAATACACGCAGAGAAAATGAACTCAGAAATGAAACTAATATTGCTTTATTTCATAAATAAATTGTAATGGTTTGGTTGTGGAGCTTTCGTTCCAAGTTACGTTCTTTTTTCATTTCATATAGTTTGTAATAATTCTATAAATTTACTTTATATTGTATAATAGTTTTGTTTCAATATACAAGTTTACTGTTTTGTACCGGCTTTATCAGCTTTGCTTACTGTGACAGACTGGTAACATATATTTTTTGCAAAGGGCTAATGATTATTATGTTAACTATGTATTCTAACTATGGGAGATGCCTATTGGTGGCGATGAGGTTCGCAACCCATCACATCGCGTCTTTCACGGGAGCGAAATGAGAAGGATAGAGAACTGCATTGGTTAAAGTGTGGCAGTCCATTATTTCCGCCTACCCCTTCGGAGAGACGGCGTGATGGTTAGTTATTTAGTTAGTTATGTATTTGTGCAAAAAATGACAGATAAATTAAACAAATATCTTCTTCTTTGTCAGCCTATTCTCATGCACTCCTGGACAAGGGCCTCTACCGTTCGCTTCCACGCCACTCTGACTTGTACAGAATGCTTCCAGGTTTTGCCAGCATATTGGTCCAGGTCATCCTTCCACCGCAGTTGCGACTTTTCTTTGCGGTTAATGATCTCCAAGTCAATAAACTTTTTGTCTATTTTAACAACAACACACTATCACCAGGTTTCTTCGTAAATGATCGCCACATTACTATATCTTAAAATACCTCTATACATTCATCCACATTAATATCGTATGACGAGTCATAAATGATGACCTCTCTGGCCGACTGGGAAGAACTACGACTGCCACACCGAAGGTACCGGGATCGATTCCCTAAGATGGCAGTGTGTTTATCACTCTGTCTTTGGTCTGGTATAGAATTCACATGACAATAAAATGGCGATAGATAAGCTACCTATCACATTTCTTGAGAATCAATTTAGCGATACCCTTAAATGATGTATGGAAACAAAATAATATAATAATAATAAAAATAATAATAATACTAATAATAATAATAATAATGATAATAATAATAATAATAATAAGAATGATAATAATAATAATAATAATAATATTAATGATAATAATAATGATAATGATAATAATAATAATAATAATAATAATAATAATAATAATAATAATAATAATAATAATAATAATAATAAACCCACGTCGATTCTTCCGACATCTAACATGCCTGAAATAAGAATTAGATTAATTTAATCATGCCACTTTTCCTTCGACCTTGTTCTCCATTAACATCATTAACATATACAATATTAAAAAAATGTACAATTTATCAAAAAAATTTAATGACATACTCGTAATCAAAGAAAAATATGTATATCAATATTGGTAATAAAATCGACGTATGACGTTGACGTGGTAATAGCCCTAAAGCAATGAATTAAATAAAATATCAAATGAAGAGAGTATCGAATCATAATTTCAATGGTAGGGTCATCATTTGTTCAGTTTTTGTGAAATTCATAATTTTTGTTATGTATTTCGATTATATTCTGTCTGAAAATCAACACGAATCCGCTCAAAAAATTATTTTGAAAATATGGCAAATTAGTTCCAATTTAAAAAAAATAGGGGTAGGTATGTGTTCCAAATTTAAATAAACTGTTAATTAAGTTACAAAAGCGCGTGCCGCCTCATCGGTTCTAATTACATCACAAATAAAAATCGTTCCAAGCGGTACATTATTCAACACAATCAAACAGATGTTAAAGTCATTATTTCCGGTAAGCCCGTAACTACCGCGACCCCCGCCCTCGGGGGGAGATTTACGAGTGTTCACCCCCGGGGGTGGCAGTACACGAGTATATTAGTGGCAGCCTCCCGCAAACATACAATTACAATCATAGCGCCCTGTCACCCTACCCGAGTTACGAGAATACTTGACTGCTCAATCCTAATAAAATAGAATCACTTTCAACCTTTTATAGAATCTTCGTTTCCTTTTTTAAACTGTATATTTATCATTCGATTTTTATTTTATAATGACCTATTTTTACCCTGTTTTGTAAAAAAAAAAATACCACAAATACGCCCTAGGAAACCACTCAATACTTTTCTTCTTCTTCTTCTGCTTTATTTAGGACTGCGTCCTGTTATTTCTCGGAGCCTGTTCCTGGGATGTAGATGTCCAACTAGTGTCCAAGTATCTAATATATTTGGTTTAATGGTAGTTTTGAATATAAATCATTATATGATAGTGTAACTAACTAACTAAATAATCATGACTGCCAAACATTTCTTTCCTGACATATTTCTCTAGCTTCCTCAATATCCCAACCCTAATGTATGGAAGCGAAGCATGGAACTAGCAGAAGAAGGATGAGAGCAGAATAAATGCGGTAGAGATGAGGTCCCTAAGACGTATGTGTGGTAGAACCATATACGACAGAATCTCAAATGCTGATATAAGAAAGGAATGTAGAGCGAAATAAGGTATTATGAACAAAATTATGAAAGGATCGCTGCGTTGGTTCGGACATATGGAACGCATGGATGGAGAAAGAATGGTTAAGAAAGTATACGTTAATGATGTAAATGGGGTACGAAGTCGAGGCAGACCGAAGAAAACATGGCATGACCAAATTAATCAAATTTTAAAGGTTGATCATGTCAGAAGTCGGAGGAATCGACGTGCGTGTATGACTCGTTGTATGAATGTGGAGGAATCTAGAGAGGTTTGCCAGGATAGAGTAGTGTGGCGGTCCATTCTCTCTGCCTATCCCTGCGGGGAAACGGCGTGATGGTTTGTTTGTTTGTCCTCAATATTCATACATTGTGTCATGCACGCGCGTCGATTTCTCTGACTCCTCACGTGGCCAACATTCAATATTTGATTTATTTGGCTTCACGTCGTTTACATAAATGTGAAGACATGAAAATACTAGAAAAAACGTGAGGACATTGAAATACTTGAAGAAACACGAAGACATATAAATACTAGAATGAAAAAAAAAATTAAACGGAAAAGCATTTGATTTAGTATTACACTTTGTAATTGAAAAATAACATTGTTTATTTTCCTCTAAAACAAAGAATAATACGACATGTTTCGGATGAGACCTCCATCTTCAGGTGTAAATATATATTGTAACAAAAAACTAATCAAAGAAAGACTTATTGAAACGCATTATTGCTTAAGAACTGGTAATTAGATATATAGTATAATAATTATTTAACATAATAATTATAAGTGATAATATAAAATTGTAATTTGGAAAAAAATTATACATTTCAAATGATATATTTTATCTAGTTATTAATAAGTGATTAATTTGCGTTGAAAATATTATTGGGAAGGGAGCTTGGAAGACTAAAAGTAGAAAGGAGTAAATGTAGGAATCTGATTATTAATGACGTTTTTCCCAATTTCACTGACTTCAGGATTTCCAAAGAATCTAGTTTCAATAAATTGATTTAGAATGTTGATCACATTAACACGA
This sequence comes from Lepidostoma basale, assembly GCA_022606425.2. Taxonomy (NCBI): domain Eukaryota; kingdom Metazoa; phylum Arthropoda; class Insecta; order Trichoptera; family Lepidostomatidae; genus Lepidostoma; species Lepidostoma basale. Next base: position 1,760,770 of record JAHDVF020000857.1, on the reverse strand, counting down.
ATAGTGTAAAATTTGCATATTATAATTTTGCAATAAAAATATCATCCCTTCAAAAAATCCAAAAGCTCGTTTATTTAATAAAAGTATCTAACTTACAATATCAATGGTTACAGCTCATAAAATATTACGATTATAGTAATTCAATGACTCAACAATATATTGGGGCTGATGGCATAATATCTAGTTACCCCCAATAGCGATTATCTCACTACAGGTTCACCAGTGCTCCCGCTGGTGGGTTTATAGGTGAGGGGTGTAGGGAGGACGCTCTCAACATTTATTTCAATAATCCATAAATGTAATGATTTATCCATTTGTCCGACACGTGTGGGAATTTCAGAAATCATATCGGAACAGAATTGTTACTATTGGGGAGGTTCAATATCACACCTAGTCAATGGTTACGGCATCAAAAACGATCACGCTGTTTTCTCGAAAGGATACGCAGAGAGAATAAACCGCAACATTACTCTATCCTGAGATACCTTTCTATTATTATTATTTTATTGTTTTGTTGAATCGTGCTTGAAGTGAAAGGACTGAAAATTGAAAATTGATTGAAAGAGTGATAAACAATATGAGATATGCCGACGACACTGTTTTATTGGCTGATAGTGTCAGTGATCTTCAGGACCTCCTTAATCTTGTTGACGAGTCCGGTGAAAGATTGGTGCTAACAATAAATGTCAGTAAAACCAAATGGATTACATTCGGACGGCTTGACTACAGTGGGTCAGTATTGCATTTGAACGACCGTAGCGTTGGAAGGGTGGAAATTTTTAAATACCAAGGCAGCATACCCAGATGTAGAGATAAAATGCAGAATTGAGGCAGCAAGAGCTACGTTTAATAAAAGGAAATCGCTCTTCTGCAATGATAACATAAACTTGAAACTCCGCCAGAGAATGATCAAATACTATGTGTGGTCTGTTTTATTGTATGGGTGTGAAACGTGAACCTTGAATGTTCACTCAATGAATAGACTGGAAGCATTTGAAATGTGACTCCACCGCCGAATGCTCAGAATTCCCTGGACAGACATAGTTACGAATACCGAAGTCCTGAGGCGAGCTAGAGTTGACAGTGAACTGTGATCAATTATCAAGGTTCGGAAAATTTCACATCTGGGTCATATACTGCGTGGGGAAAAGTACCACCTTCTCCAACTGATATTGGAGGGGAAAGTTGAGGGAAGCCGAGGGCCCGGTAGGAGACGAATGTCCTGGCTGCGAAACGTAAGGCAGTGGACCGGCATCCGAAGTATGGAGATAAAATGTATCATAGCTATCATTTTGATTCTCGTGACATGTGATAGGTAACTAATTTATCGCCATTCTATTGTCAAGTGAATTCTGCACCAGACCAAAGACAGTGTAATAATCACACTATCATCACCCGGAATCGAACCCGAAACCTTCGGGGTGGAAGTCAAATCACTTACCACTCGGCCACGAAGGTCGTCGTATTATTACATAGGTTCCCCCACATTCATACGTCTAGTCATGCACGCACATTGATATTTCTGAATTCTAACATGGCCGACCTTCAAAATTTGATTAATTTAGTTATGCCATGTTTTCCTAGTTCTTCCTTCCTTAACCGTTATATCTTCATGCATGTGTTGCATATGTCAAAACCAACGCAGTGGTCCTTTCATTATTTTGTTCATTCATAATACTTTCTTCCGATCTATATTCCTTTTTGATATAAGCATTTGAAATTTTGCCGTACATCGTTTTACCACACATAAGACGAAAAGAATCTCATCTCTACCTCATTATTCTGCTCTCATCCTTCTTCTGGCATGTTTCATTCACATTCATTAGGGTTGAAACATGGTTACGTAATTATGATTTCATCTTATTATTTCTCCTTGGCATTTCACATTATTTTGGGTCGGCTCTCCTAATATGGCACTGTCAAGATTCGTGGTCCCGGGTCATCTGGCTATCCAATCGCAACGCCTTCAAGTCATTCTTAACTGTCCACTTAGACAAGGGAAACATGTCGTTCACATAAAATATAATAAAACTGCTAGAAAACAAACAATTTTATTCGTATTAACCTTTTAACCGGGTGGGACGTATATCCACGTCTAATGCAAATAGAGGTGAATGCGTGTTGGACGTTTTTATACGTCCTAAAAATCTTTAGTCCTAAATATATCAATTTATACGAAAAAGCGCACGCCCGTTGCAAGTTGCATAATTGGAGAGAGGACCGCCCGGTTAACAGGTTAAGAATATTTACCTTTAAAAAAATCACTGTAGTGACCAACATTTGTTTTATATGTGTTAAACTTCCAGCTTGATGTGCATTGAACCTTTTTCATCGCGGTTTTCGATCATAATAAAAACCGCACCCACACAATGACAGCGAGATCCGTCAATATTCAATATCGTTAGGTGATGTTGTCAAAATGTAATAAAAAAAACGTATTATTTGTGTGGTGGGGCGGGTTGGGTATCATTCGTAACGAAATTTCCGCAAATCCTCGGAGAATTGGATTCGTGTGAACCGCTCGCCCGCCAGAGCCGGATCCAATCATTTTATTGCGCGGGGTATGAGTGGCTCACCATTAATCACTACCAAATACACAAATAATCATTCAATCGCTTTTTTGTACCCCCGATACGTGTGAGCTTTTTGCAAGTTTTCGTAATTTTTGATTTTCGAATTCGCGTATGGTTCTGTCGTAATTTTAATCTTAATTGATAAAGGACATTCCAGAAATGATGTTTGATTGCTGTATACAAGTGTTTCATACAGCAAAATTGTTTATATTTTTTGTTTTTTTCGATTGTGCAATTTTTTTTTTTTTTTTGTGATATACGCATATTAATTACTAACATTTGTTTCTTCTGTGTTCTGAATAACTAGAACATAGAACAAAGAAGGGGTACTCACCGCTTACCCGAGGCTGTTATTCATTTAAGAAATTTGAAAAATTCGAAATACTCGTACACACGATAAGCCTAAGAACGTTTCTAGATTATTTTGATTATTGATTTATGACAGTAGTGTAGAAAACAAAAGGGCAACAATTTGGTACTGTTTGTGTAATTGTTACTAAAAATAATAGCATTTATAGTTATAACTTATTAAAAACTTTCGTATAAAGCACTTAATTTGTGGTGTGACATTATTAAATAAAATAATAATACACTTTTAGTAATTTGTATAAACACCACTTTATTTGGTAACACCAACCGGTTTCGCTCCCGCCGGAGCTTCGTCAGGGTGAGAGAGTAAACTGAAACTGTTTACTCTTTCACCCTGACGAAGCTCCGGCGGGAACGAAACCGGTTGGTTTTACCGAATAAAGTGGTGTTTATACAAATTACTAAAAGTGTAATATTATTTTATTTTATAACTTATTGTACAGTGAACTTAGTTTTTAAATGATGGAAAATCTTTACTTCCCTGAATATTTTACAGATTTTTTTTTTTTTAAAGACTAATATCAAAGATTTACATCATTGATATTAGAATTTATTTTACAATCTTCAATGTGAGCAGAAAATAGCTCATTATTATGAAGAAGGAATCTGGTCGTGTCCAGGCTTGAACCCATGTCTCCTGGATAAGGAGCCAAGCGTTCTATCCTCTAGACCACCACCCGAATATTTGTTTTTTCAATTGCGACCCCGATTTACCCCGATTGCAATTTGTTTTTTCTATTGAAAAGTAAAAAAGTAGATTCCATGTGCCTATTGTAAAATTCCGAAAGTTTACAGAGCCACCAATTAAAAAGTATGCAACATGCGATTATCAGGCGTTACGCAGATGTAAATGGTCCCATCTTTATTCATTTTAATTAACTTTTTAAATTAACACATGAAGACTTTTATATACAAACGCACACAAACTTTGTAATAAAAATTACATTCGTCGTACCTACCCCTTAAACAGCGTCGTTACAAGGAACATGACTCAATTTACCGCAACCAATAAAATGAATAATTACTTTCCGCAAAGGATAATCGGAAAAATATTAATTGATCAGCAAAGAAAGCACTCACGCCTCGAAACATAAATAATAGCGGTACAACGGTAACAAACACACACACATGAACAGCTCTACCATGAAGAGAAATATGTCATTTACATAAAATATAATAAAATATCTAGAAAACAGACGTTTTCATTCGTATTAATTATAATATTAATATGGAATTTCTCCTTCTCGACCAACGTTTCGGAGATCGTTGCAGTCTCCATCTTCAGTGGTAAGGTTACCATCACCACATTTCCCTGAAGATGGAGACTGCAACGATCTCCGAAACGTTGGTCGAAAAGGAGAAATCACAGGTTGTTACCAAAAATCGCACAAAACTTATTGCTGTTAACCGATTTGGCTCGGGCTGTAAAGATATAATATAAAGAGCGATTCAACAATAATAATAATTATTTTTATTGAATAACAATAATTGCTCAGGAAACAATCAATAGGAAAAATCCTTCTGAGTCTGTTATTACAAGATTATCATTTTTCTTCTGAGTCTGTTATTACAAGATTATCCTCCAGCTATCTCTCCATCATTTTGGGGGTCTCCCTGGTTGACGCCATCCGTATTAAACACAAAACTTTTAAATCAATGGCATTACATTTTCTTATTCATTCTCCAAACTCAACAGAAATACCTCGTTATTCTATTATACTTAAAATAATTTTTAAATTTTAAATAAATACTTAGAATTATTATCATAACTATTTTTAAATAATGAAAACAAAAAATGGTGATATAAAGTTTCTTTATTATTATATATTTAGAGTGCTTCCATTTGTGCTCCACCAGAAGATGGCAGCAAGTTGCCGAAACCGGTCGACGTAAAACACAAGTCGAAGCACACTTAATATATAATAATAAAGAAATTTTTTCAACATTTTTTGTTTTCAGTATATAAAATGAACTTCGACCAAGAAATTTCAATTAAAAATATTAATTATTAAAAAGAATAATCATACATTTAAATATTTCCAGGTATCACTTTCCTGTATTTTGGAGGTATATCCCTTAATTTGTTTTCAACAACGTATTAGGCCACTTCAATTACCTTAATTACCGTATTCTGCACCTTTAACTCGTGCATATAAACAGCAACGCCTTTGATTTTTCGCTACATTTGAAAATGTCTTAGACAGGGGAAACATGTCATTCACATAAAAATACTTCTAGAAAACAGATGTTTTCATTCGTATTAATTGTTTTCGTTGTTCATTATTTATGTTGTTTGGTATGGTGAAGATACAACTATCATCGAAAAGATAAAATTAACGAACAAATTTGAAACAAAAATATTAAAAACCTGGTTATAGAAAATCAACCCATAGAGCAGGTCAGGACCTTCAAGTATCTAGGCAAAGACCTGGTGGGGGGAGCTAATCTTCGGGAAGAAATACAAGCCCAAGTAAACAAGGCAGCTTCAATCTCTGGGGTTCTAAAATCCACAATATGGAAAAAAACAAAGACATGACCATTAAGAGTAAGATGCGAATCTATAAAGCATGCGAAATACCAATAATAACATATGGCGTCGAAGCAAGGGCAGACACAGTAAGGATCAAACAAGTTTTGAGGACTTCCGAAATGAAGTCTCTGAGGACGATAGCAGGCAGGACACTGAGAGAACGCGTGAGGAACACCAAAATAAGATAGATGTGTGAGGTTGATGATATTATAAGACAGAGCAGGCAGCGAAAAATGGACTGGTACGGTCATGTTCAAAGAATGGACACCACCAGACTCCTCTATATTGCATTGCATAATCAACCTCATGGGACTCGTCCTCGTGGAAGACCTCCTAAAAGATGGAAGGACAGCTGGGAATCTACCTCACAGGAGGAGCAACACTCTGTAGAACAGACCACATAGGTCTACAATAAGGAATAAGAAGAAGAAGAAGAATATTTGAAAAAAAAAACAGGCGTTTTGATAGGCGTATAAATTATATAAAGTCAATCCTTAAGAAATGTGCGTTCATGTATCGGCCATTATTGTCACATTTACATCGAATGCGAGCACTAAGAGGCGCGCCCTCTTAATGGATGAATGTAGGCACCAAATTTAAATACACGGAACATTAATCATGGACAAGTAATAATGATGTTTCCGTTTATCGTCCGATCAAATTATTGAAGACCGCCTGACGCCGGCCGTTTAACAGCGCGAGGAGTTTATTGTGACGGCCACCGCCACCTGCCGCACCATCCGCTAACATTTCTAACATCGGCATCATTTCACTTTTTACAGTCGTAACTACCATTCAATTCGTATCATTAAGAGTTTTATACAAGACAAGGGTAGCCAGAAAGAGATATCTTCGTAAACCGCTTCACAGACTTTGTAATTTAACATACAAACCTCTTCCTTTACCCCTTTAGTGCGGTCGACTACATTTGCAGTGAAAAAAATTGGTGTCAAACGACTATTTATGGTTGTGATTATTATTTTGTAGTCAACATGAATCTTATGCACCACAACGAGTGGGATTCTGGAGGGATCCATTCTTCTTCTGCGTTTTCTGTCCCATCTGACAATATATTTTATCGATATAATAAAAACTTATATAATGATAGGTTTTGTGAGAAAATAAAATCGTTTATTGGAATTCTTAAGAAATTCGTCAAATTCTGAATTTTGTTAATTAAAACGGTTTTTGTTATACTATTACACTATTTATATTTTATAAAAGGATTTTCAAAATCTGAACAAATAGATTGTTTGTATATTAAGGTAGAATATTTACAAAAGATAAGGGAAGTGGAGAGGAATATTGAAAAAAGGGATGGGGCAGGCAACAAAGTGAATGGTGCACTTTAAGTTGTCATCGCAAATAAAAGCCTACCCAAAAAAGCTAATATGACAGTGTACATTGGTTTTCTTGTGCCGACCCTTATGTATGGAAGTGAAGCTGTGAACTAGCCAAAGAAGGATGAAAGTAGAATAAATGCAGTAGAAATGACATATTTTAGGCGAATGTGTGCCAAATCTGTAAATGATAGACTGTTGAATGAAAATATAAGAAGGGAATGCGGTGCGAATGAAAGTGTTATGATCAAAATTATCAAAGGAACATTAAGATGGTTTGAACACATGGAAAGAATGGTAAAAAATAATATGCTAACGATAAATGGAATTAGATACAAAAAGAGACCGAGAAAAACATGGCACGATCAAATCAATCAAATATCAAATGTTGGCCACGTGAAGAGTCGGAAAAATCGACGTGCGTGCACGACACGATATATGAATGTCACGAAAAAAGTGTGGTAGTTCATTATTTCTGCCTACCCCTTTAGAGAGACGGCACGATGGTTAGTTAGTTAGATAATATTTTAAATATTTTGATAATACTTGTGCAGATGTTGTTTTCACTTAAAAGCACAAATGCCGAAATGTTGTGTGCAATTAGCAGAAAGCAAAACATTCTCAAAAATCGTGCAATTTCATGAAATAACATACACCTGTCTGCCAACATTACCTGAATCGCGTTTTTGTGGTATTAGAATGGCTAACCTAAACATTCCTACAACTGTTCTTCAAGGATAAATTGTTTCAAATTCTTCTCAAAGAATGCGTTACAAATTGTAATAAAAATAAATTAACCGTGCAAAAGTTTCACATTCCTTTTTCATAACAATGTCATGATAAAATGTATAAAAACTCAAACTTACTAACCAACACGCATTTCTCCGTAGAGGTAGACATAGAAGATGGACCACTATATTATTTTATCATTTATTAACACCCTTAGCCTTTTCGTTTAAAAGTAACGATTTTATATAATTTTATTTTGAAAATTTCTACTCTGAGGAAGGGCGTCTGTAGCCCGAAACATGTTTGCAAAAAGTGTTATGAAAGTTAATTGTCTTATTGAATATATTATTGAAAATAATTAATTTTGTCGAAATTCAAAGATGTTCTACTACAGGATATAAACAAATGATTCTGTCAAAATTGTATGAATAAACGATATGTTTTTTTTCACTTCCATGAATGTTAAATTTTATGTAATAATTGTTAAGGTAGTAACACAAAATTTTATTTAAAATTAATCAAAAAATTTTTTTTTCCCAATTCTAAAGAGATTGTTTTTGCATATGCACAAATTCAACGATAAATTTTAATTCAAGCAGATTGCCATATTCTTTTTTCCTTATTCGTATCTACTTAAATTACGTTATAAATACGTTATACAAAGTTTTGTTGTATCGTTTAAGATACAGAAAATGTATAAAATAAAATCAATAAATAAAAAAAGATATTTTTAATGAAAATAAAGCGCTCTTTTAAAAAAGTGCTTAAATTTGTGTTTCTATCATTTGGATGAAAAAATCCGATCACAATACATATAAATAGGCAAAAACTGAATGGGGACGATAATATTTTAAATACAAGAGAGCGAGAGAGGAATAGTTCGATTTCCTCCTAAAGTAACTCAAAATGCACTCGATGCGCATGCCCATATTCATTTTAGATTATTTTGAATTTTGTTCTGATTATTTTTGTATGACTATAGTGTAGAAGACAAAATGGTATTGTCAATTTTGAAATTTTAAACGTTTGTGAAAAAAAAGATTTACGTTAAATGTTAAAACTTATTATAATACAGTGAATCAAGTTTAAAGGGTAGAAAATCTTTTTTTCACGGGTTGCAACTAGTTCAATATTACTCAAAATTCTCATTGATCTTTGATACTTTTTTTGTAGACTATACATGTCTTACTAAACCAGATACGCGCTTTTCGGTAGCATTTACTTATACGATAAATAAAAAATAACCTTTTACACCGTCAATAACTTAGCTAATGGCGTAATTAAAATCGTAATCATCGTCGCTTCAGGGAGTTTGATGGCTTTATCACCGGAATAAAGAATGAATTGTCACCCCACGAATAATTAAAATGATAATGTTAAATTAGTGCCGCGATCATTTGCGATCCGAGCATAAAATGGCGCTCCCCGGGCAGCGGCGGCGGGGATTGTGCAGGGGAAGGAGGGTGGGGGAGTTGTTAGGAGATATTTATGGCGAGACATTGTTAGTGGCGAGAGTAGCTGCCCACTGGCGTACCTCTACATCTAGGCACATGACGTCAAACATTTTTATTAAACAGATGAATCTATAAATTCATTAAGATGGTTTGGACACATGGAAAGAATGAGTGAAGACAGAATGGTAAAGAAGGTATATGTAAACGGTGTGAACGGAGCTAGAAATAGAGGAAAGCCGAGGAAAACGTGGCACGGTCAAATTAATCAAATATTGAATGTCGGTCACGTGAGGAGTCGGAGAAATCGACGTGCGTGCATGACAAAATGTATGAATGTAGAGGAATCGAGAGAAGTATTGACATACTTGAACAGTGTGTCCTGACGGACAGAACAGTGTGGCGTTCCATTGTAAGTTAGTTAGTTAGTTATGAATCTATAAAAAAAGCATATAAACTACTATCAACTCGCACCGATGACTGATGTAAAATTCACGTGACAATAAAATGGCGATAGATTAGCTACCTATCACATGTCATAAGCTAAAAAAGGTTTAAAAAAAAGGTGTGTACAGCAATTCATCATCAGCCGTCTGTCATCCACTGCTGAACGTAGGCCTCTCCCAAAGCACGCCACCGCCCTCTATATCTTTGCCGCTCCCATCCATCTATGTTCAGCAATCCTCTGCAGATCGTCGGTCCAGCGGCCAGGGGGACGTCCAACTCTGCGGAACCCTGAATATAGCCAGCGCATCGCCACTTCAGGCCGCCCACCCTCAGAGCCGACTCAGTCACCTTGATTTGTTGTCGAATAAATTCGACAACAAATCAAGGTGATCAAGGCTTTCCATGGCGCGTTGGGCGACCTTGAATCTGCTGTATACAAATTAGGAAAATAACGGGAAACTACCACATTAAAAAAGGCTCTAGTAGCATTTCCAAGAACCAGCCAAATTGTTAAACTTTGCTGCAAACCAATGCCTTGGATTGAAACTAGTAAGGGTATTATTTATATATTTTACGTTAATAAGTGGTCAAAGCATTCAGATAAAACCAAAAGGTTACAAAGACACATTTGTATTATTAATATAAATACCAGTTGTAGCAAGAAAGAAAAAACAGTATGCAGAAATATTTATTGTAATATAAAAACTTATATTCCAGAAAATTTGGTATTATTTCTAGAATAATTATACAATTTTTGATTTGACTGACTTCGAATGTATTGGGAAAAAATACATCACTTCTCATTTGCACGAACTATAAAAAAAAGATAAATATTCCAAGATGATTATTTAATTTGCCAAGAAATTGAGGTTAAACTGTATGGAGTTTGCATCAAATAATACGCTTTTCCTAACACAACAATCCATTTTAATGAGCGAGTACACCGTGTCGAAAGGTCAAAACGATTATTTCTCCTGACCGTTATAAGGTTTTAGATTTTCTCCTCGTGGGGAAGATTTGTAGGCCTGTTTTTCTCCGCTCTCATTCTTCCCAGAAGATTGTACTTTACGAGGGAATGGCAACACTCTCAACAGCTTTATATGCAAATGGCCGCGGAGGGAGATATCAAACCAGTTTAGGGAGCATTGTGGAACTGTTTTACTCGCGTACATCCGCAGGTGCGAGCGGATCACCTCGCTTTAATTGCTGTAGACTAATTGTCCAAACAATTGGGGATTGATGGTGCCACACCATGCGCTTTGTCGCTGCTACTGGATTTCTTTATATCTGCCTTTTTTACACACCGGCGACATCGCCTTATTTGCCTTTCTTCATAAAATATACTTTGTTTCAAACAACTTATCTTCTATTTCTTCTTTAATCTTAGACATCTACTCTTAAACATAAGTCATAAGTCAACAATTTATTTATTTCATTTAACTAACTAACTAACTAACTAACCATCACGCCGTCTCCCCGAAGGGGTAGGCAGAAAGAATGGGCTGCCACACTTTTCTTTACTGACATATTTCTCTCGATTCCTCAACATTCATACATCGTGTCATGCACGCGTGTCGATTTCTCTGACTCCTCACGTGGCCGACATTGATATTTGATTTATTTGATCATGCCACGTTTCCTCGATCTATCTCTATTTCTGGTTCCATTTACATCGATAAAATATATTTTTTTACCATTCTTTCTTCATTAATTCTTTCCATATGTCCAAACCATCTTAATGATCCTTTCATTGTTTTGTTCAAAATACCATCATTCGCACCGCATTCACTTCTTACATTTTCATTCGACACTCTATCATACACAGAGTATCGACACATTCGTCTAAGATATTTCATTTCATTTAATTTATTTGAATAAAAACCACAAACATTACAGACATATAATTCCAGTTCGTTTGCAAATGCATAATAAGAATTTATAAGAAAAGCATAAAAAACCATTCAGATTAAGGAAGTAGAAAAAAATCATAACATTGATAATGCATCCCTGAGGTAACTCACACTATCACGAAATGTGTCGACCTCCGAAGCGACCCGATTAAGCAATAAGATTGCCCTACCCACAGGCATAACCATTGTAATGGGGTCTTTTCACATTATTTTATACACATCAATACAGTTTCATTTAGAAATATTAACAGATTTTGTTTGAACGTGAAATTTCAAAATGCATTATCTGTCAAAGAATACGTAAAAGTAAAGGTTACGATTTTACATTTTCCTTTCAATTTAAATGAATTAACATTAATGCTGGCCAACAAAAGAAGCCATACTGAACTTTTAAAATAGTTGAATAAAATAAATATATTTTTCTTAGCACCACGATATTTGGCATTAAAAAGTTTGCGTTTTGCTTGTGAAGTAAACCCATCTTAACAACATTGATTTAAGCCAATTATTAGATTCTCTTTGTAAAAATTCAGCATAAGTCATATTGAGTATGTATGCATTAGAAATAAGTACAGAAAACACGAATATTTACTGTAATATATACGAAATTTAAACGAGTTGTGTGACCACGTTGCAACGTTTTGTTTTGATATTAAATGTCTGAATTGTGACGTCATACACCACTAACCAATCAGAGGAGTTCAAAATTTCGGATATTTTTTAACATAAAATTATGTATGAAAACATGAAATTTATGAATGAAAAAATACTATTAAAATTAGTCTCCGATGTCCACTCTTGAACATAAGTCTCTTCCATTTATTTCCTTTCTTGGGCGGTCTGCATCAAATTTCTTCCAGACTGACAGTATTTATCACTCCCCCATCCTTTATTATGTATCACGATACTGATTCTGTGTTGCCTTTCTCTCCACGGTAGTGTGTAGGTCACTTTTTGTCACTTTAGTTTCAACTCTGGTCATTCCAATTTTAAACGAAAAACTTTCTACATCACATTGGTCAATTTAGTTCTGGAATATTTATATATTTAACTTCGTTTATTATTTAATAATTGCATAGTCCATTAAAAACTATTCCCCTGTACAATCTAGCTAAAAAATAATAATACACCTTTCCTATTAATGTAATCTATGTACTTCCTGTTATTGTTTATCGTTTTTAATTTTTTATGTTTCATCATTTTTGACTCTATTCTATGTATTGTTCCTTCTAATTACTGTTTTATTATTATTATTATATTAATTTATTATTTATTATATTTTCCACCTTTAATATTGTCTCCAGTAAATGTAATTAACTGTTCTTTTAATTAAAATATTTAGGTACCTAACTCAATTTCAGCAAGAACTTCAAAATTATGTCAATGAAATTATTCAAATTGACATAGGAACAAATACACATAGAGATTCGAAAAATCACGAAAATTTGACATTTGATATATTATTGTAACACCTGATGATGTCAACATAGGTTGATGAAACAGCTGTCGCGTAAAATAAAATACAATTTTGATACAAAAACAAAGTTATTTAATTTTACACTTAAAATATTAAGGTATCATAATATTTCGGCCAAAACAATGGACTACTAAATAATTTTGCCTTTAATTTCCCTTTGTTGGTATAATACCTTGATGGTAATAATATTTGTTCCAAGGGCATATGTTGCAATGTGAAGTATACACGTTTCAATAACTTTTCATTTAAGATTGATTGAGCCTATAGAGTCTGTTAGAATATAACTTAGTTTACCAAAATAAGTCAAAATGAATCAAATGTGTATTGTAATTTCTGCAACCTGGTAGTTTCTTGCTTGTTTTAAATTATGCTCTAAATACACGTAGCCTTCGGCAATTTCTATTATTTAATTTCTATTAGTAATGGTAGTATACCTTACTGCAAATAGAAATATATCCACATAAGCAAAAATGGCAGTACACAATGGAGTTCTAGTGCCAACCCTCATGTATGGAAGTGAAGCTTGGAGCTGGCAAAAGACGGATGAAAGCAGGATAAACGCCGTAGAAATGAGATCACTAAGAAGAATGTGCTGGAAAACGTTGTATGATAGAATACCGAACGATGAAATAAGAGAGAAATGTAAGGCAGATGACTGCATCATGGATAAAATAAAAAAATGATCCTTGGGATGGTTTGGACATATGGAACGAATGGATGAAAGAAAAATGGTTTAAAAGTTGTACACAAGCAGCGTGAGTGGAAAAAGAACCCGAGGACGACCGAGGAAAACATGGCATGACCAAATAAATCAATTACTAAAAGGCGGCCACATTCGAAGTCGGAATAATCGACGTGCGTGCATGGTACGATGTATGAATGTAGAGGAATCCCGAGAGGTATGCCAGGACAGAGCTTGTGGCGATCCATCCTCTCTGCCTACCCCTCCTGGGAAATGGCGTGATGGTTAGTTAGTTAGTTAGTTATGGTAGTATCGTTCGAGCTTATCAGCTCAATTTTATGTTTATTCATTTTAAGCCTACTGATTTAAGAGCTGTTGAATTCACGTATCAAACTTCATTGAATTCAAGAGTATATATAAAAGTCTAAATTAGTAGCTTACATGGTTGTTCTAACATCTAATTTAAAATTATGATAATATGAATGACGCAGTAGAACAGTTAAATCGCAATCGACTTTTCGTTTTTAAGTTTCCAGCCAGATCAGTAAGTCGAGGATGCTCGTTCGGTTTATTCGTTGTGGAAAACTGTTATTGAAACGAAATGAGAGACGTATCTCGTAAAACGAGGCGCTTACGCAGTTTTTCCAGGAGTTCGCTAAATTATCGATCCGCGCAGCACTAGCGCTCGTCATATCTGAGATTTTACTCGCTTCCGACTTTCATCAAACTTAGCTGGCGTCTGACTAAGGATGGATCTTACCAAAATCGAAAACCTGATTAATTCGATTAAGATGATTGATAAAAAATATCGAAACCATACGCGTTTATTTTTTGTTTTGAACTCCCCGGTTACGTACATAGCCAGACATCGAAAAATACACAATTATATCCAAATAAAAATAAACGGATGTATCAGAAATAATTTATATTAATAAAAAAATATGTAATTCTTCTCTCATCAATTCATTCCAAATGTCCAAAACATCTAAGTGATCTTGAAACAAAATTTCTTTAATATTGTATATTTAGTGTGCTTCCACTGTTGTTTACCGTCGACCGGTTTCGGCAGCTTGCTGCCCTCTTCGGGTTGATTTGCCATCTTTCGGTTGACCAGAAGATGGCAGCAAGCTCCTGAAACCAGTCGACGATAAACACAAGTGGAAGCACACTAAATATACAAGAAATTTTGTATCAAAAGTTATTTGTTTTCATTATTTAAAATGAACCTGTACCAAGAAACTTCAATTAAAAATATTAATTTAATAATTAATATCTAAATGATCTTTTCTTCATGATAATAAAACTTCGAAAATGATTAATACGAATGAAAACATCTGTTTTCTAGAAATTTTGTTGTATTTTTTTGGTAATGACATTTTCACCTTACAAGAGGATTATCAATTGTTAAATAACATGTGATAATGCCTTAGTAAGGCAAAACATGTCATTCATTATTTTAATTTCAATCCTAGAGATAAGTTTGCAACAAAGTCAAATATCCTTTGTTGGTTCTTGGAATGCCTATGCTGCTTTTTACTTTATTTGAACCCAATTACTGTATATATTTTTTAAAGCTATTGACTCTCATGGCATTTGGTAGGTACCTTGTCTATCGCCATTTTAATTGTCACGTGAATTCAATTTGTCACAAAGACCAAAGATAGAGATTTTCATACTGTCATCTCCGGGAATCGAACCTGGGACCGATGAAATGGAAGTCATAAATATAAATTTTAAATGTATATGTATCACGGGCACAGATCAGTCTGTCGATGCCAGCGAACCTAGCAAAACCGGTAGCTATCGAAATAAAGACAAAAGTGGAAGTAGTTAAAAAAAATCGTTTTATTTAATAATTATTGAAAATTAAATTTCATTACGATATTTCTGTAAAATCATTTGATTATATAAATTTTAATAAACCTTCTAGAAAAAATATGTTTTTATTATTCAATATTGAGTTTAACACCATTGTTCAACACCAAGAAACAATAAAATATGAAAAGTTATTAATTTTTCGAATGACATGTTTCACCTGTCTAAGGCATTTTCAAATGTTTTTTTGACATGTAATATGCCATTCACAAAAAACATAATGAAATTTTTCATTCGTATTATTTATTTCATATGGAATAATGAATGATAGTGAAATTTCGATTAGATTGAATCGATCGTGTTCCCAATTGTGTTGATCCCAACACTATTTGCAACATTTCATCCGGGATATTTACCGCGGTCCCATATCTATAAACGTACCTCTTATTTTCTTCACCACCTTTCCGCCCCCCGCTGGCGCGCGGGTGGAAGGGGCTACTTTATGGCGGCAATATATTCTGATATTTCACAGCCTCTTACGCTGAATATCGGTATATTGGCTGCGAGAGGGAGGCTGCAGACGAGGATTCTGAACTTTATATTGGAAATCGAAGGACATGAATACATAGAAAATTCTTTCACCTCAAAGTGTACGAAAGAAAAGTTAATTTGCATTTTATTTTATTTTTTATTTTTATTTATTTATAAAGGGTAACATACAGCCATATCAATAACACATATATATTAAAACATTTAGAATAATTAAAATAAGGCCAATTACATGCTACCACAAATATAACGACCACAAATTTGACGACCTTCGTGGCAGAGTAGTTACGAGCTCTGACTTCCATGCTGAAGGTCCTGGGTTCGATTCCCGGCGATGGCAGTGTGATTGTCACATTGTCTTTGGTCTGGTGTAGAATTCACGTGACAATAAAATGGCGATAGAATGGCTACCTATCACATGTCACGAGAATCAATATAATAGCTAAAAAATACAAATTGTATACAGTAATTGGGTCCAAACAACCTGTTGTGTACAAAAAAAAATAATAATAATAAATAAAATAAATAAAAAATAAGATAGTTGTTAATATAAGATTCGTGTATTTAGGTAGTATGTTTACAAGAGATGGGCGAGTGGAGAGGGATATTGAAGGAAGGGTTGGGGCAGGCAACAAAGTGAGTGGTGCACTTAAAGTTGTCATCGCAAACAAAAACCTATCAAAAAAGCTAGAATGGCAGTGCACAATGGTGTTCTTCTACCGACCCTTATGTATGGAAGCGAAGCATGGAGCTGGCAAAAGAAGGATGAAAGTAGAATAAATGCAGTTGAAATGAGATCTCTTAGAAGAATGTGTGAATCCTCTGTGTATGATAGATTGCCGAATGAAAATATATAAGAGATGAATGCGGTGCGAATGATGGTGTCATGAACAAAATAATGAAAGGATCATTAAGATGGTTTGGACATATTGAAAGAATGAATGAAGAAAGAATGGTAAAAAAAAGTATGTGTTAATGATGTAAATGGAACCAGAAATAGAGGAAGACCGAGGAAAACGTGGCACGATCAAATAAATCAAATATTGAATGTCGGCCATGTGAGGAGTCAGAGAAATCGACGCGCGTGCATGACACGATGTATGAATGTTGAGGAAGCGAGAGAAATATGTCAGGAAAGAAAAGTGTGGCCGTCCATTCTTTCTGCGTACCCCTTCGGGGAGACGGCGTGATGGTTAGTCAGTTAGTTAGTTAGTTAATATAAGATAATAATGAAACGAGATTGAAGTTAAACTAAGACAAAATAAGGTATACATAATATTTTAGAGTTAAAAAACTTATAGTACCTACTAGAAATAAAAAAATAAATTAAGATAAATGAAAAAAAGTAATATACGAGTATTATAATATCATGTAACATCGTGGTCACATCCTCGCCGAAATGTTGCTCCGATCTTTTTCTTAAAATTTCGCTCGTTCAAATGAAAAACATCAATGTCTCCAAAATGTTTGTTGTAGTTGTCACAGATTCGATACAATACCGCGCTCTGAGCGTAGTTAGTGCGATAAACAGGAAGATGTAAAACTTGGCTCGCAGTGTGTCTCGTGCGAGACATGGAGGTATTGAGTGACAATTTCACAAAATTTCAAAAAATCTAATGATTTTTCTGTGTATGGAAGTTCATTTTACACAATAATTTAATAATTTTTTTTATATCATCGGGTGCTACAATGAATCCTCTTCTTATCAATGGCATAAAAGCTTTATATAACGCAGGGTTGGCACTAAAAAAAACTATTTCTCTTTTTACTCTTATATTTTTAGTGGAAGGTTTGACTGACTTTGTTTCTCTGCTATATACGCCATACTTTGTGTTGTTTTGATGGTTTATTTATATTTTTCTTTTATATACACTTTGTATATACAACACTTTTATTAAAAAAATATAATTATATAGACATGTTTCGGACAAACAGTCCTTCTTCAGTAAAGATACATATTTATAAAAATATTATAAAATTGTTGTTGTTTACATGACCTGACAGATGTTATAAAGATTTATTTTGGAATGTTTATGCTTTTGTTATAACAAATATTATGATTCAATTCAAATTTTTAAATAATTATTTGAAGTCCTTGTTGGGGTTCAGGTAATTACTTAAAACAAAGGAAATAAATCAAAGATTGGACTTGACGTTAAAGTTATTTGTTTATTTATAATATTTTCTTTATTGTTAATAGCTTTTTAATTTCTAAAATTTCGAGATTTGAGACTTTGTTTCATTTGCAAGGGCGCCGGGTGTAATAATTGTGACACCACAAGTAGAGGCACCTTTCTTGCCCCACAATCAATCGACTGAATTTAACACCAAATAATGTTAATATCGTTTGGCGAAACAGCTAATCTGTGATACAATAACAGTGTTTCCATTTAACAGTTAACATATAAGGTTGAGGTATCGTTGTGTTTCAGCAAAAATATTGAATTATCAAAGGTTTATTGCATCGTGTCAATAGCAAGCTAGACTTGGACAGACACTGTGGTGGACGGTTTGGCTGCCTTTGTATCGTTTTTAGGGGCGCCTGGTATTATATTTTTACACTTAGGAGCTTATTCCTTTCCCCAAATTTTTATTTTATTAATAGGAACTCATTTAAAGTTGTATCAACTTATCACACAATTGATAAGAAAATTCTTCCGTTTATTTACAAGCATTCGTCCCTGCAAGTAACCCCTTCATCCAGTTTTCCAGATCAACGCGTTTACGTCCTCGTACGCTCTTTGCCTTAGTAAACTGCTCGCTATAAAAGTACATACATCGGTACAGGGTGTAACAGAAGGGTGTATACTGGTGTCTGTATTAGCTTTAAAATCATTATCAGCGGCGGCTCATGAACAAACTTTTTTTATACTATGGCCATGACGCCACCCTTTTAATGTCATCAGACCATCTAATAATAATAATATTAATAAATTGGATAATTTATAGGGCGCTATTTTTAGGAATTAATCACCTCGAGGACGCTTGTGCGAATAGTCAATGTGGTATGTTATGCGGACGATGCTATAATCATAGCTGAAAACAATAATTACTTACAAAAAATGCTAGACAGACTACATCACGCCTGTAAGAAATACAACATGACGATCTCCATCGAAAAAATAAAACGTATGACCTTTTCCAAAACGCCCAAAACATCTAACCTAGTTATAGAAAATCAACCCATAGAACAGGTCAATACCTTCAAGTAACTAGGCATAGACCTGGTGGGAGGAGCTGATCTGCGGGGAGAAATACAAGCCCAAGTAAACAAGGCAGCTGCAATCTCTGGCGCTCTAAAATTCACAATATGGAAAAAACAAAGACATGGTTATTAAGAGTAAGATGAGAATCTATAAATCATGCGTAAGACCAATAATAACATATGGGGTCGAAGCAAGGGCAGACACAGTAAAGAAGACCACACAAGTTTTCAGGACTTCCGAAATGAAAACACTGAGGACGATAGCAGGCAAGACACTGGGAGATCGCGTGAGAAACACCAAAATAATAGAGATATGTGAGGTTGAGGATATTATAAGATTGAGTAGACAGCGAAAAAGGGACTGGTACGGAAATGTCCAAAGAATGGACACCACCAGACTGACCTATATTGCATTGCATAATCAGCCTCATGGCACTCGTCCTCGTGGAGGACCTCCTAAAAAAATGGAAAGACAGCTGGGAATCTACCTCATTGTAGGAACAATACTCTGAACATCAGAGCACATAGGTCTACATCGGACGATCCGAGTTTCTGTCCCATTTCATAATTTTGTTCAAAATTTTATTTTCAGAAATAGTGTCATTGAACCGAAGCACCTAGTGAAAAGCCGCCCATGTTCTTGTCACAATAGTATTGGTGTGCTGAAAACTGCTTGTATTTGTGAATTCATCGTTTGGTGGTGTTGGTGTTTGTGCGATTGTGGCGTAAGAAGGAAGGGGCCATTTCAGAAAAGTGTGAAAGATGCCCATAGAGATAGCGACCTGAGTCATTGAAAGATAGAAACGAGGAGACGTCCGGAAACAAATTTCGCCCGACGAATAAACGGTCAAGATAAGCTACAAATTATTTGAATAATATTTTTCAGGGACTAGGCAGCGTGGCGACTGAAAAAATCTCAAACACTTGGAACAAAAACATCATTAAATATCTTCTTCTTCCTTGTTGCTGTAGACCTAAGTAATCTGTTCTCCAGAGCGTTGCTCCTCATGTGAGGTGGATTCCCATTAGATGTGCGGGTGGCAGAATTGCAGACGCCGAGGACAATAGCAGGAAGGATTCTTCGAGATAGTGGAACAACATGTGTGGATTTTAACTAAATATACATTTTAAACAAATGACGCAAACATTAGTGAATTTAACTTAATATACATTTAAAAAAGATAAGTTACCACATTTGTTATTTTCATTATTAACAATGAACTTTTACCATGAAATTTTAAATAACTACATGAATCTTTTACAGGTTGGCAGTAAAGCAGTTTTGAAAAAACTTATATCAAATTAAGACCAGAAGATGGCAGTGAGTTTCCGAAACCAGTCGATGACACAAACATTAGTGGATTTAAACTTTTTTTTAATTTTTTTATTATTATCTAAGAAATAAGGTGATGAACCGTCTATTCGCGAAATCTACAAGGTGGAAGATATTGCAAGATGGGACAGACAACGTAGAAAACACTGGAATGCTCACGTACAGGGGATAGATCTTTCCAGAATCCCACACGTTGTGGTGCATCAGGTTCCTGATGGCTACCGTCCCCCCGGAAGACCGCCAAAGGGTTGGAGGGATAGCTGGGAGTTGACTTCCCAAGAGAGGCTAGCATAAACTACAGGAACAAACATATGGTCTTAATAAAGAGTGAGAAGAAGAAGAAAAAGTATTCGTACAATTAAGATATATTAACCACGTGGTCACGGGGAGAGAATGCTTGGTTCCTAATGCAGGGAATTGGGTCATGGGCCTGGACATGATTCCTTTTTCAAATTTGTAAGCTATATCTGCTCATATAGAAGATTGTGTGGCTAATTCTGATATCGTTGATTTAATTCCGTGATGTCAGTATTTTAAACAAAAAAAAAAGATAAAAGGTAATTCTTTACAAATCGATCGGGTGGAACCGCTTCCGTTGGGAACCAATGATCTACTTTATAACGAATCGATGTTCAATGAAATACTATTTTTATACCGCTTTAGAACATTACCAAGAAAGAGTCGTCTTATAATAAATTCAGTCCAATACCTCCGATAGAGCCGCATGTTATCACCATAAGAGAACCTATTCGGGCCCGGCACGTGATAAGCACGTGCCAGCCTCCTGCATAACTTAGCAGCCGGGGGAGAACAATCATCTCAAAAAGTCCGAACAAATCAAGTTAACCGGCGGGGGGTGCTGAACGGGTCAGGGTGGCGATGACGCCCGTTGCCATAGCGACGGTCCTCCCCTCAACCTCAAAAGCCTGCGGGAAAACTACACATAAGCCATATCCCGGCGAGTCGAATGGTCTAGCCAGCTAGGACACAGAAGAAAAAGACGCTTAGAAGATTTTCATTTTACTATCGAATAAAACAAACAAACCATCACGCAGTTTCCCCGCAGGGGTAGGCAGAGAGAATGAACCGCCAAACTACTCTATCCTGACACACCTCTCTAGCTTCCTCCATATCTCAAACGCCTCCGATCGGATCATTACATTCACTTTCAGAATCTAAGTTTCACAGCCATAAAATAAAACAAACCATACGAGTATATCGCGCACTTAATAATAAACTGACCGATTATGGTTTAGGTCATAATTGAGTTAACATTAGACAGAGGTTTGTGTTAACGCTATCCATCGTTTCGCATAAAAATTAAGTCAAAATTCCGCCAATTGACCTCCATTACACTATATCGGTATTTTTCATTCGTACGTGTTTTTCGACTGTTTTTGTTAAAACACCGACTCATGTCAGATTGAGCAAAACTTGCTTTTTTGAGTTAAGCCAGTGTTCTATTAAGCATGCGATATATAATTAACTATTCGCTGTTGGAGTTTCAGGTTAAGATTATCGTTGCAAAAGAAAGTAATAATTTTATTAAATGAAGCGCGTGCAATTTCAATTCTGCATATTAATTCAATATCCGGAACAAGCCCTTCAGTTATAATTCTTTTACAACTTTAGAGATAGCTTATATAAACTTTCAGGTATTTTCTTTTTCTCAAAAAATACATATTTATTTTATTTCATATTCAGCGTTTTAAAAACTTCTATAGATTAAATAAATACCTGTCTTCTGCATATATAATATTTATACAACTATAAATATTTTTTAAGCCTAAATACGTTATCAGATTCAAAAGGTCTAAAAACAATTCACGAAATTAAAACGAAACACAGCCACTTCCCGTTTTCTACGGAAGCCTCCTTTCTCCCATGGCATTACTTATTGAAGGAGATATACCGCCTCCCGGCCGGGAAATATGGCGGAACTTCCGGCGATAGAAGGATAATGCTCTCAACTTTGCACTCTATCGCGAACTCTTATAGGCTGTCGGAATGTGCGCAATCATCAAAATAGGTATGAGTCCCACCGAAGAAATTATTTACTACCCCTGAGTTCGCACTTTCTGAATCATCTCGGTAAACAAGCCGATATATTCTACGAGTGTTTTTTCTTGCTTTTTACTTTTAACACTTTATTTATTAATCTTATTAAAATATCACATATTTTTAAAAAAAACTAACAAACCTTTGCAAGTTTAAATTGGTCATTGAAATTTCTCGAAAGAACTAAATGTGCTCGTAATTAAAACTTTGAAACGAATTTATTCTTCAAATTTATTTATAATTATATGAAGTTTGTTGGACTAAGCTGGGCAGCTTTCGGAAACATGGGTTACATCCTTAAAAACCGGAAAATACCGATCAACATGAAACGAAAAGTCTCTGTGTTCTAACAAAGTGCCGATAAACTACGAGTGACCCAAAAGCTATGGAAAGAGACATGGAATAAGTATAAGAGACATAATAAGAAACGATACGGTGAGAGAAAAAACAAAGGTCACTGACATCATCCACCGGGTGGCGACTCTAAAATGGCAATGGGCAGGCCACGTAGCCAGAAGCTCAGACGAAAAATGGACAAGAAGACTGCTGACTTGACCGTGGACGGCAAAGAGAAGAGCAGGGCGACCGCAACTACGGTGAAAGGATGATCTGAACAGACACGTCGGAATAACCTGGATGCAGACTTCATTATTGAAAATAAATTAATGTACCCTAAGATTTGTTACAAGTAACGAAATTTTACATTCTTTAAAAAACAGATTAAAAACGCAAAATATATTTTTTTAAATATATATTTATACAGGATATCCATAATAGGCTCTGTGATTTGACCTACCAATATTCTTCAAATTGAAAGAAACCAAACAATATTTTTATGATCATAAAAAACTTGGCAGAAAAACATCACCAATAGAAAAATGCATATTCCGTTATTGAAAGCTCTTCAATAGTATATTTAAAATAAACAAAACTCTGTTTTTCCACAGTTAGATATTAGAATTTGTGTGACAATCTTACAGCAGAAAATAGCTCATTATTATGAAGATGGAATCTAGTCGTGTCCAAGCTTGAACCCAAGTCCCCTGCATCAGGAGCCAACCGTTGTACCCCCCAGACCACAACCCGATTAAAACAATGTTTTTATCATTTCATAAATATTAATTGTTAACGCATGGAGTTAAAAAAAAATGTTTTATTTGTATTAAAATGGAACAACGCTCGAGTACAGCCCGTAACGTTGGGATTATCAGCAAGATGGACCAAGTCCCAAGATATTGACGGCGATTAATAACTAAAGCTCTCCAGAAGCTCTCAACTTTACACTCAATCGCTCGCCTCTATCGACAGAACATTAGGCGGCCGGCGGGCACTGAGCGCAGAGTATCCGTCGGTGAAATATGTATGCGGGCGGGTAACAAAAACGTGAAGCTTTTCGCGTGAACGGCCATTTTCGCCTTTTCACGGTTCGTACTTTACTAATACAACTCTGTATTAATTTTGAATTGACATTGATTTATGCTAGCGTTCATGGCCGCTTTTAACGTAATCAATTTGTTCACTGGTGTGTACTGGATGGTGCAACCTATAAACTTACACATATTATCTTCGCTACTCTTTCCACATGCCAAAAATAGTTTTTGAATATAAATAATTTTATTTCTTCTATATAC
Organism: Lepidostoma basale; assembly: GCA_022606425.2. Taxonomy (NCBI): domain Eukaryota; kingdom Metazoa; phylum Arthropoda; class Insecta; order Trichoptera; family Lepidostomatidae; genus Lepidostoma; species Lepidostoma basale. Next base: position 1,736,671 of record JAHDVF020000857.1, on the reverse strand, counting down.
GCCATACTTTGTGTTGTTATGATGGTTTATTTAAATTTTTCTTTTTCATACACTTTGTATGTACAACATTTAAAAAAATAAAATTATATAGACATGTTTCGGACAAACAGCCATTCTTCAGTGAGGATGCATTTTTTTTAAATATTATAAAATTGTTTACATGATCTACACGATGTTATAAAGAATTATTTTGGAACGTTTATGCTTTGATTGTAACAAATATTATGATTAAATTAAAAATTTTAAATAATGATTTAATGTTCTTTTTGGGGTTCAGGTACTTACAACAAAAAAAAAAAATCAAAGATTGGACTTAATGGACGTTAAATTTATTTAATTATTTATAAATTTTTCTTTATTTTTAATAGCTTTTTTAATTTCTAAACAAAATCATAAACGTTCCAAGATAAATCTTTATAACATTTGTCAGATCATGTAAACAATTTTATTATTATATATTTTTTTAAATGTATCTTTACTGAAGAAGGACTGTTTGTCCGAAACATGTCTATATAATTTTATTTTTTTAATACAAGTGCCGTATATACAAAATGTTTAAAAAATAAAAAAAATAAAAAAATTTAACCGTTTTTTTAATTTTGCAAACAGACACAATAGCAGCGGTCTTCGTGGCAGATTGGCAAGAGACTGCCACACCAAAGGTCCTGGGTTAGATTCCCGGCGATGGCAATATGTCACGCTGTCATTGGTCTGGTGTAGAATTCACATCACAATAAAATGGCGATAGATTAGCTACCTATCGCATGTCATGTAATGGAACTTTAAAAACTGAATATTTAGAAATAAGAAATCAGAAATGTTACGTTACGAAAAAAGTAACTTATTGTCAATAAGAAATATATTTTACTTAAATATTAATAAAAATAATATGCATTTTTTTAAAGTTTAATCGCTTTCTTGATGAAACGTGTTTAAAATCTGTAATAAAAGAGGGATCTGTGATTTTCGTGATCAGATAAAATAATTAAAATCATAGGTGTACACTTTAAACTTTTATTAATTATTTTCTTCTATATTCGCCATTACTTTGTGTTGCGGATTCATATTTGAATTACTTTTTGATAACTTTGTATCACAACACTTTATTACACTTTTTTCAGACATGTTTCGGGACACAGAAGCCCCTTCTTCAGTGTGTACAAATTTTAACAGCTAAATGAGACAAAATCGTTACTTATATACTAAATAAAATTAAAATGGTAAAGGAGTAGTGGGGGTGGTTCCAAGAAATATTGTTAATTACATTTTAGCCGGAAAAATGGGACAGGGGAAACAAATCTAGTATCGGACTGGAAGTTAAATTAATTTGATTATTTATAATTTCTTCTTTATTTTTTATCGACTTTTTTATTTCTAGGATTTCAAGGTTATTTAATGTTACTTTTCTATTACTGATATGCAAAACTTCAACGCCGTTATTTTTATCGAAGGAGTGATCTTTTTCTATGAGATGATTCGCGAATTCGGAAAAATTATTATTTGAGAGACACCTAATGTGCTCCTTCATTCTTAAATTAATGTTACGCGTTGTTTTTCCTATATAATAAGATGGGCAATCGTCGCATTTAAGTTTGTATACTCCCGATTGGATTAGTTTGTCTTCTTTGTCTTTATTATTTATTAACAATTTACATAGATTATTATTGGTATAGAACGCGGGTCTAATGTCTAACGGAAGATCTTTAGAAACTATATTTGTTAGATTATTAATATATAAAATTCTACGCCATTGATTATTTTTCTGATTATAGTTAGGTGGAGTATACAAAATTGTTTTAGTAAACTTATTTTTGTTTTTTTATTTAAAATATTATCGATTAGATTATCACTGTAACCATTATTTTTAGCAATATGTTTTATTGTAGTTAGTTCTTTATTATAATTGTCTAGTGAAAGAGGTATATTAATTAAACGAGTCAACATGGCATGGAAAGCTGAATGTTTATGTGACCTCGGATGATTGGACATATTATGAATTACATTATCTGTATACGTGGGTTTTCGAAATATGTTAAATTTGATTTTGTTGTCTATTATATTTAAGGTTAAATCTAGGAAGTTAAGTTTATTATTATGTCCGATTTCTAATGTGAATTTGATATGTTCATGGAAGGAGTTGATAAGGGTGAAGAAAGAAGTTAACTGCCTATCCGTGCCTGTCCAAATACAAAAAATATCGTCTACGTATCTTTTCCAAATGAAAACATTTTTAATTAAATTGGAATCACATTTAAAAAAATTATTTTCTAAATCGTTTACAAAAATGTCGGCAAATAATGGGCTTGTGGGTGCACCCATGGGCAATCCTTCAGTCTGTTTATAATTTTTGTTATTAAATTGGAAATAATTTTGATTAATGCAGACATTATACAAGGAAATTAAATCTTTTTTGACGTCATCGCTTAAACTTGCATTATTTGAAGTTAGACTATTCTTTATGATTTGCATTGTCTCTAAAACGGGTACATTAGTAAATAAATTTACAATATCGAAAGATACTAATTTTGCGTTACGTGGAATATTTAGATCCTTTAGGTCATTAACTAATTCTTGGGAGTTCTTAATTACATGTTGGAGTGGGAACAAGTTATTTGTATGTGCTAAGAACTCCCAAGAACTCTTAGAACAAGTTATTTGTATTTGCTAAGAAGTTATTTGTATTTGCTAAGAACTCCTAAGAACTCCCAAGAATTAGTTAATGACCTAAAGGATCTAAATATTCCACGTAACGCAAAATTAGTATCTTTCGATATTGTAAATTTATTTTTATAATGTAATTCATAATATGTCCAATCATCCGAGGTCACATAAACATTCAGCTTTCCATGCCATGTTGACTCGTTTAATTAATATACCTCTTTCACTAGACAATTATAATAAAGAACTAACTACAATAAAACATATTGCTAAAAATAATGGTTACAGTGATAATCTAATCGATAATATTTTAAATAAAAAAAACAAAAATAAGTTTACTAAAACAATTTTGTATACTCCACCTAACTATAATCAGAAAAATAATCAATGGCGTAGAATTTTATATATTAATAATGTAACAAATATAGTTTCTAAAGATCTTCCGTTAGACATTAGCCCCGCGTTCTATACCAATAATAATCTAGGTAAATTGTTAATAAATAATAAAGACAAAGAAGACAAACTAATCCAATCGGGAGTATACAAACTTAAATGCGACGATTGCCCATCTTATTATATAGGAAAAACAACGCGTAACATTAATTTAAGAATGAAGGAGCACATTAGGTGTCTCTCAAATAATAATTTTTCCGAATTCGCGAATCATCTCATAGAAAAAGATCATTCCTTCGATAAAAATAACGGCGTTGAAGTTTTGCATATCAGTAATAGAAAAGTAACATTAAATAACCTTGAAATCCTAGAAATAAAAAAGTCGATAAAAAATAAAGAAGAAATTATAAATAATCAAATTAATTTAACTTCCAGTCCGATACTAGATTTGTTTCCCCTGTCCCATTTTTCCGGCTAAAATGTAATTAACAATATTTCTTGGAACCACCCCCACTACTCCTTTACCATTTTAATTTTATTTAGTATATAAGTAACGATTTTGTCTCATTTAGCTGTTAAAATTTGTACACACTGAAGAAGGGGCTTCTGTGTCCCGAAACATGTCTGAAAAAAGTGTAATAAAGTGTTGTGATACAAAGTTATCAAAAAGTAATTCAAATTTTATTAATTAAATTGAATTATGTTTGTAGGTTGAAAAATATGGGTTTCATTCACTTCTAAATTAAGATGTAATGAATTCACATCTTATATTTTCATATGGCACTATCATGTTCAGACTTACCTCTGATTCGTCTAAGAGATCTCATTTTTACTGCATTTATTCTTCATTCTTCATTTCATCATTCTTTTGGCAGTTTTATGCTTCACTTTCATACATAAGGGTCGCTACAAGAACGTCATTGTGCACTGCCATCCTTGACTTTTTGGAAAGGCATTTGTTTGCGATAACAATTTGCATCAATTACTTTGTTGCTGCCCTAATCCTTATTTCAATATCCATCTCCACTTCCCCATCCTTTGTTAACATACCTAAATATCCGAATTCATCCACTTGTTTCAGATTTTCACCATTCACGCTATTGTTGCACACTGTCATGCTTCGTAAATAAAAGCATTAAGTTGTTAAAATTTAAACGCTGTCACATTTTTTTTCGCGACAGATGTTTCGCCAACTGAAATTGGCATTTGTCAAAACTCTCCACATTATCGAAAAATATATTAAAACACCTGATGATGCCAACATCGATTGGCGAAACAGCTGTGGCGAAAAATAGAAAGAGTAATAAAAGAATTGTGATACCATAACATCATTTAAATTAAACGGTTAATAAGGTTGAAGTATCATAGTGTTTCGGTCAAAACAATAAACTATTTAAAAGCATTCGGTAACTCAAAAATCATTGATTTCAATTTTGTAAACGCCTTCACACGAAATGACCAACACTGCAGAATAACCGAATTACACGTCTATCACAAGCTCCATAAAAATGCTTTTTAATTAATAAAATCTGCAGAGCTTCCCCTCCGTTACGGATACATCCCTAACCCCCGCACGCGCCTGGGGCCGCCCGACCCCAGGGGGAGTGATTCCATCAAATTACTAGCCACGTGTTTACATTACCGGCACAAATTTGTCTCACCCGGGATACGAATCCCCACACATTGCTTGTCCGGCTTGTCACTGATCTTCAAGGGCGAGGGTGCCAACAATTGCAATATTCAAAATGATTCTAACTTTGAATACTAAAAAAACAATTGCAATCCATAGTTTTGCCCGAAACACTTTGATACTTCAACAATATTAATTATTTAAATTTAAAACACTGTTATTGTATGTATCACAATTTATTTGTATGATTGTGTCGCGACACCTGTTTCGTTAACCAATGTTGGCATCATCAGGTATTACAAGCAAACATTGTTAAAAAAGCAAAAACAAAAGCCTATCCAAAAAAGCTTAAATGTCAGTACGCATTGGTGTTCTTGTACCGACCCTAACGTGTGGAAGCGAACTATGGAACTGACAAAAGAAGGGTAAAAGTAGAAAAATTGCATTAGAAATGAGATCTTTTAGATGAATGTGTGGATACTCTGTGTATGCTAGAGTGTCGAATGAAACTATAAAAAGAGATTGCGATGCGAATGAAAGTTTTATGAACGAAATAAGGATTGGAACAGTATGATATTTTGGACAGATGCAAATAATGAATGAAGAAAGAATTTTTAAAAAAGTATATAACATACGAGTATGTTAACCAAGTAAATGGAACTATAAAAAGAGGAAAATTGAGGAAAACGTGGCATGATCAATTAACTCAAATATTGAATGTCGGCCATTTGAGGAGTTGGAGAAATCGACGTGCGTGCATGACATGATGTATGAATTTTGAAGAAACGAGAGAATTTTTTAAGGAAAGAAAAGTGTTGTAGTCCATTTTTTTCTGCCTACACTTAGGTGGAGGAGGGGGGGGGGGGGGAAACAAAAGCGATGATACTGATATGCACACGTGAGAAGAATGGATTCATCCAGACTCCCTCTCATTGTATCTCAACCCCCGGGCAGACCACCAAAGAGATGGAATCAACTGCTGGTAGTCCACCTCGCAGAGGCCATATCCTCTTAAGAAGAAGAAAATGATGAAGAAGATCATCTCATTATTATCTTAACTTTGTGGTTTTACCTGTATACATTATCTGTGGTTCAAACAAAGTTTTAACAGACATATATTAAATAATAAACTTAAGACGATCACAGGTCGCTGTTAGAAATAGATTAACTTAGTCTTACCACGTTTTTTCCTCAATACATATGTCCAAAGCATTTGTTTAATTTTACTGAGAACGAATTGATCAGTTTTATTAAAAACATGAATATATGAATGATAATGAAATAAAAATTATAATTTTAAGTGTTCAGTTTGTTAAGAGCATTGGACAAGCAATTTCACTTGGGTCATCAGACCATCGTGTCACGGGTCTTCCTCTACTTATATCTTCACAATATCTACACTAACGGGTAGTAGGGCTACGATGGGGTATACTTTGCTGGAAAGTGTACATCTATAAAATGTCGTAATGCGCCATGTTGCAATAACACCCGCAACACTACTACCAAGTCCAACTCATTAGCGTCCTCGAGTGGTCTATCAGGCCCCGCGAACCCCGGGCAATGTGGCCACTGACATTACCATCAGTGTCATAGCGGATAATGAGTGGGCGAATGGCGAGTGTCCGGCGCCATAAAGCCGGACCCCCCAGCTAAGGGAAGGTGACCCCTACAGAAAAACCCATCAAGAAGGCAACGGGAAACCACTCTGATTACCTTTTCCCAGGATATTCACCATGGCGAGAAAGGTTCGCTGAGGTGATCGCCAACGTTGGGGAGACCCAACAGGGCACTTGAAGAAGAAGAATATTAATATGATGTCTTTTATGATTTTAGGAAAATCCGTATAACTCGTCTTTCTCCACCGACGTTTCGGAGATCGTTGCAGTTGCTACTGTATCAAGGGTATAAATAGCCATGATGCTGTCTAACCTCTAATAGTAAAGGAACAAGAAAAAGAAGAAAAAGGTCAATGTATGCTTAACTCTTTCTACGCTTTGCCGTGTCACCGGCAGTAAAGCTAATTTACCCATCACACATTCATAATTAATCTGAAGATGGAGACTGCGACGACCTCCGAAACGTCAGTCAAAAAAGACGAGTTACACGGATTTTCCCTAAATCCCAAAAAACAAATTATTATACATGTTTTCAAAAGTTTCAGGTTTATTCGAAATAGTCAACTTAATCCACCGCCTGATATAAAAGAACACTTTTATTGCTAAATTGAGTACTTTCCCACATTCTGTATATCTTTATTTCTCATGCATTGGAAAATTAGCAGTTTAATTCTGCCACCTCGCACCCTCTCCCTCCCGGAAACATCCCCCGGGACAAGGCCGCTCGGGCGGGGGTGCTCTCCTTTGCATTAGCAATAACAATCTGATTTGAGTTGTTCTACACCCCGTATGCATTTCGCAGTTAACCCTGACTCAAATTTGAAGTGCTACGATTTATTTTGGCAAAAGACTTTTCAAAAGACTTATAATATTAACAAAAAAAAAATGTGCGTTTCACCTTTTTAGGGGTAGCCAAGATTATCAAGTTAAGATTATCAATTTAATTTATATATTATACATACAAACAACAAACCATCGCGCCGGTTCCCCCAAAGGGTAGGCAGCGAGTCATACACGCACGCCGATTCATCTGACTTCTAGCATACCTTTAACATTTTATTAATTTGGTCATGCCAGATTTTACTCGGTCTCCTACGACTCCGTACTCCATTCATATATTTAATGTATACTTTCTTCATCCATGCGTTCCATATGTCCAAATCAAAACAGTGATCCTTTCATAATTTTGTTCATAATACTTTCTTTAACTCTACCCATTCCTTGAATAAATCAGCATTAGAGATTCTGACGTACATCGTTTTACCACAGTCTTAGAGATCGTATCTCTTTATTTTGCTCTCACTTTTCTACTGCCAGTTCCATACTTCACTTACATACATAAGGGTTGGTACTTAAACTCCATTGTTTACGGCCATTTTTGCTATCGTATTAACAAGTAAAAGAAACGCATTCGATTGTGTCACCTAAATGCCAATAAATTTAGGTCACACTATGGATAAGATACCAACCCCACTTGTAATAAAGCGAGTGAACTGTGCGTGAAATAATCTGTCGGGAGTCGATTTATAAAGATATTACACTCTCCAGTCATAGGCGGGGTGGATTGCACCCGCCGGAGCCGTAGCGGGGTGCGCGACGCCCCAGCAGATTATTTGGGGCGATAGCCCGGAGGAAACAATCACTTTGTGACAAGAGGATTAGTCCCCTTAAGTGTGACGTTTCGATGCCAAATTGAGTGATGTCAACTTCATTCTTAACAGTTTGGATAGTTTGAAAATGTTCGCATACTTGAAAAATAAACTAACTATTATATCAAACCATCGCGATGGTGCATCGTGGCGTCTTTCTGAAGGGGTAGGTAGAAATAATGGACCACCACATTGTTCCTTACCGGCATAACTCTCCTGCTTCCTTAACATTCATATGATGATGATCATAGCAGGAAGATCTTAGCATTTCAGTTTATATTTAATAATTAAAGGCATCATCCACCGGGCGGCGACTCTAAAATGGTAATGGGCGGGTCACGTAGCCAGAAGCTCAGATGAAAAGTGGACAAGAAGACTGCTGACTTGGAGACCGTAGACGGCAAAGAGAAGTGCAGGGCGACCGCAACTACGGTGGAAGGATGACCTGAACAGACACGTCGGAATAACCTGGATGCAGTCTGCACAGGACAGAGTGACATGGAAGCGAATGGAGGAGGCCTTTGTCCAGGAGTGGACGGGAATAGGTTGAGGAAAAAGAAGAATAAGAAGAAGAATTAAAGATGTAGGAATATTTATGTAAATGCATTTGTTTAATATAAAATGAACTTTCCATTTATTGTATTACCTTGTTAAAAAAAAACTAACTAACTGACCATCATGGTTTCTCTTTTAAGAAGGAAACAGAAAAATAAACCGCTGTACTGTTCTTTGCTGATACTAGCAAAATCTTTTAAATAATTTATTTTAGCAAAAGATATTTCGATTTTATTTATTATATTAACAAATAATTTATTGTTTCTTGAACAATGATGTAAAATTCCATACTAAATAATCAATACGAATAAAAACGACAGTTTTCTAGAAGATTTATTATATTTTTAAGGATGACATATTTTGCCTTGCTAGGGCATTTTCAAATATCATATTCAAATTTTTATTATACTTAATTTTTACCCAATATGTTTCTTAATATCGTTTTCAAGAACATATTTAACAATTATCAATTATAATAAACGTGACATGATAAAATAAATCAAATATTGAAGGTCGGCCACGTGAATTGTCGGAAAAATCGACGTGTGTACATGACACGATGTATGACTGTTTAAGAAACGACAAAAGTATATCAAGAAGAAAGAGTGTGGCGGTCCATTATTTCTGCCTACACCTCCGGAAACATGGCGTGATATTTAGATAAGAATATATTTGTTGATTCATCATCATCAGCCGTCTGTCATCCACTGCTGAATGTAGGCCTCTCCCAAAGAACGCCACCGCCCCCTATCCATTGCCGCTCCCAACCATCCAGGTCCAGCAATCCTCTTCAGATCGTCGGTCCAGCTGGAAGGGGGACGTCCAACTCTGTTGATTAATAAGTGCTATGTTAGTTAATTTATTTTGGCAAATTATCATTCTATAATTTTACTCTTAACTCTTAAAAACGTCAGAACCTACCTTAACACGATAGATAGATGTACAATCTCGCTGTCACGTCAACATGCTCCAATACTCTCCACGACACTTGACGATATTCGACGACACTCCACGACACTCTACGACACTCCACGACATTCCACGACATTCCACGACATTCCAAGACACGCTACAATGCCATTCCAAGACACGCTACTTCTGCCTTAAAACAATTGATAGTTTAAGTACTTTTATCATAGAAACAAATAAATGCCATCTTAGCTTTTTTGGATAGACTTTTGTTTGCGATGACAACTTTAAGTGCACCATTTACTCTGTTGCCCGCCCCAACACTTATACGTTTATTGCAATATCCTTCTCCACTCTTCCAAACTCTATCAATATACTTCCCAAATGTATAAATAACAAAAAGGCGCAATATGGAAAAGTACATAAATATTTTTTATAGATTTTCTGATGATTTGATGAGGATGAGGAAGAAGGATCCTCAAAACAGTCAATGGCCCTGTGAGAGATCATAGTGGTTGGCGTCGTCGATAGGTACAACAGGTAGCTTTACTACTTGTATGAAGAGCCCGATTTTATTAGTTCCATCAAGGAAGCGCTTGAGATGGGATGGTCGCATAATAATAATGAATGATGACAACCCTATTATACGCCACACTTTATCTACGCCGCGCCACAAGGACGAAGAAGACAAGGATAGCCCAAGATGCGATAGCTGGAATGTGTCAGCGTTGACACATTTTTATTACACATTACAAACTGGAAAACAAAGGCATTAGCAGACAAGAATGGAAGAGACTTATGGAATCAACCAAGACCCACCCTGGGCTGTCGTCTTTATGATGATGGTGTTGTTTAGACAGAAAAAATACCCGATGATACGAACATGTACTGGCGAAACAACAATTTACTAATAATTAAATAAGTAAATTGTGATATTAATTGCAGTGTTTGAAACATTTTAAAGGCATTTTGACTGAAGGAATATGGGTTATGAAATTATAAAATAACAATATTAAAATATTAGTTTATAATAATACTCAGCGCCGGATAAAAGTGTCAAAGGACTCGAAGTATTTTACAAAGTTATTAAAAAAAAGTAAAAATATATTAACATTCTTATTTTATTTTACTATTTATATATTTTACTATTTGTGTATGTTACTTTTGGTTAAATTTATATAAAATACATTTTAAATCATCTGTTAACACCGAGGGAAGAAGGTAGATGTCCTGGCTGCCTAACATCTGAGAATAGACAGGAATACGAGCGGATAACCAGTCCAAGTTGGCGCAAGACAGAAAGGTTTTTCGCAGAGATGATTGTTAACGTCGAGGAGACAAAGAAGAAGTTATAAAGACCGAATAAGGGTGATTTGGAACCCAAAACTGACCTTAGTAGTAAAAATCTTGATAATTATATTTGTAAACGGATCATGCAAAATTTAATAATTAAAAAAGTGTAATATATACTGGGCAGCTTTCGGAAACATGAGTAACATCTTGAAAACCGGAAAATATCGATCAACCTGAAACGAAAAGTCTACGAAGCCTGTGTTCTGCCAGTTGGTACTTATAGTCTTGAAACTGTAACATTGTCCAAACAAAGTGCCGAGAAACTACGAGTGACCCATGGAGCCATGGAAAGAGCCATGTTAGGAATAAGCCTAAGAGACAGAGTCAAAAACGATACGGTGAGAGAAAAAACAAAGGTCACTGACATCCCATCGGGTAGCGGCTCTAAAATGGCAATGGGCAGGTCACGTAGCCAGAAGCTCAGATGAAAAATAGACAAGAAGACTGCTTGCTGACTTTGAGACCGTGGACAGCAAAGAGAAATGCAGGGTGACCGCAACTACGGTGGAAGGATGATCTGAACAGACACGTCGGAATAACTTGGATGCAGTCTGCACAAGACAGAGTGACATGGAAACGAATGGAGGAGGCCTTTGTCCAGGAGTGGACGGGACTATGCCGAGGAAGAAGAACAAGAAGAATAATATATATTGTAAACCAATAGTTGAAGTCTTAGTAAATAACTTCATGTCACTAAGAAATCTTGATTTTTTTTTAATTATTTTTTTTTAAATACGGATCCATTCAATTCAAAATGGGTTAAATTAGTAGTGGAAGGTATGTAAAATTAAACAAATTTTTCTAATAATATACATAACGAACATTTATTTAGTCATTTTTATAACACTAATTTTATCTATGTTTTTACACATGTATGCAGGAATCATTTGTTTTTATATTAATTACAAATAGTAGTTTAATCTATTATAGTACTCATTAACGATTTAAATATTATAAACATATATTTTGCCAAGCGATATGTATATACAATCAGCCATACTTGTAATTTTTAAGAATTGTCTAATTGACATAAATACTATATACAAAAAACCTAAACATATTTATAATTAAGTACCACTCTGTGTTAGAAAACATGTTTTGTAGTGCAGTGATTAAGGATAAAATAAAAATATTTTTTTTTTTTTTTTCAGTAGAGAAAAATAAATACGAGTATATAACGGTCATCATATTGATATAAACAGCTGCAATTTAGTTCAAAATCATGATATTTCAAATAATAATATTATTTTATATTTTGCCATACATAAACACATTCATATTTCAAATTGATTTTATAATACATTCAAATACAGTTTTTAATCTAATAATGTGTATTTTTGTAGGTAAGAATGAAATTATTTCGGGTTAACAAAATTACAAATGAAAAAAAAAATAAACAAATAGATATTCATATACGAGTACTTGACATTTTTGTGAATTTTTTTGTCATATTCTATATAGATATTCTAGATAGGTTCAACACTAGGTTTATATTGGTTATTTTATTAATCAAAACAGTGTTTTATCCACTATAATGATTTAATGATTTAAAAGAATGTTTAATTTTATCACCGGGAAAACTGTTAGGGTTAAACTGAATACGCCATTTAAAGCACAACGCAATAAATATAAACTCACATACATATAATAAAACAGTGTTTTGACTTATAAATTTTGTGGTTATACACAGTGTTAATGGCTTAATTTTATTAAAAATTATGTCTATTTCTGTAAGTAAATTATACAAATAAATAATAAATAATTCTCTATAACATTTTTCGTACGGGATTCTGCTATATTTTATACATTAATAAAAAAAAGTAGGAATAAGTTTTGACTCAAATGAACAAATTAATAGTAAATTCAATGAATAATATCCCCACACAATTAAAATTATATCACGAAAGGCATCTTAATACTGATGTTTAAAAAATGATATAATCTAGAAAATTTAATTTATTTATTATATAATATAATACACATAGTACATAACACGTAAAGCTATTAGCTCAAATTATTTTCAATATGTTTAATTTTATTTACATTTTTGGGAAAAGTATTAGAAATACATGGGTGCACTATATTTATTCTGCTGAATGTATCAAAACGATACATTTTATGGTAAAATATATGCTTTTGTTTAAGTATATCGGAAATTGAATTCATATTACAAATTAAGAACTCAGATCATCTTTACCATAACGGGAAGTAAACATTTTAGTATGACTTTATATATTATATATTTCTGGTACAATATATTCGTGTACGTGCCATTATGAATATGTTTTAGTAGAACATAGAAAATTTTATTAGTTTCGGAGTCACGTGTCAAATCAATTACAGTAGAACCTGATTAATTGGCAAAACTCTATAATTGGCAGAAAAGTTCCGATCCTACCCCCTTGGAGCAATTGAACCTCTTTAATTGGAAAAAAGAAACCTGCTTAATTGAATTCGATATTCTGACCTCTGTAATTGGAGAGCACTGCCTTCTCGACCTCTGTAATTGGTCGGAGAGTACCTCTGTAATTGGAGAGCACTGCCTTCACAATCTCTGTAAACTGACAACTCCTCAGTATTTGTTCTGCACTCATGACGAAGATGATCCATTTTAGATCACGATGTTTTACAAACGTAAATATAACGGCCTTGATTTGAGCTCGAAATTAAAACTAATCCAAGAATTTGACGCCCGTAAATCTCGCGAAGAGTTGTGCAACATTTTTGCCCATTTTGTGAGCATGTGAAACAGGCCCATATAACTGATTTTTTCAAGCCACAATAATTTAATATATTGTGTATGCATGTATATGTACGTGCGCATGTATGCACAATTACAATTTACTTATAATCGTTCATGAATTGTTTTTATTGCTTTTCTGTTTATGAGGTTTCAAAACCTGGTTAAAAAAACCAAAGCATAATCTAGACCTGGATAATTGGAAAACCTGGTTAATTGACCATGGTTGGCCTGGTCCCTTTGAATGTCTGGGATGCCTTGGAATCCGGGTTCTACTATACCTAGTTTAACACCAGTATACAAAGTGAAAATATGACATTTTAACACATTTTAGATTTGTAAAAAATACGCTATTTATTGACATTGCATATCAAACGAGATCTGTAGGGTTGCTCTTATGAAACGCGTACAATTTATTTACTTAACAAAATATCTGTCTAATAGTATAAAACCGTACAATAAATTAAAATAATTTGTCATTCATTCAAGGTATTTAAAATAAGCTGTTGGAATTTGTTAAAACAATAAAAAAAATTATTCAATATTTCCGCTGAGTTTGTGAAAACTGTAATATGAAGATTGTATTTTCATATTCAAATGTAAGCTGAATTAATCGGCATAAAAAAAATTGTTTTTACAGAATTTTTACATATTCAATAGAACATTAGCAGTATACATTATTAATTGTTTCTTGAACAATGATGAAAAACTTCTAATAAAACAATATACGAGTATGTTTTCTAGAAGTTTTATTCCCTATGTGTTATGGGAATGACATATATCACCTTGTTGAGGCAATATAATATATATTTTTGATAAATAGCAATGTGAAACATTTAATTTCGCTTTTCTACGGCATATCAAATGCATTCGTTTTTATTTCATAAACAAACCGTCATTATCAAATCCAAGGTATTAACGCATTAAGTTTATCTATAAATTATTATATATTAATTATGGTGGTAGTCTAGGGCAGGGGACAGAACGCTTGGCTCCTGATTCAGGGGACTTGGGTTCAAACCTGGACACGACCCGATTCCTTCTTCATATTAATATGCTCTTTCCTGCTCATATTTAAAAAGAAAATTAAACAATTTATCACTAAGTATAAACAACTTTATTTGAGTAAGTAGGGCCAACCGGTTTCACTCTAAAGCGAGCTTCCTCGGGGCTATACACAAACTAAACAACAAAAAACATCAAATAAAGCGGTTTACACTAAGCGATAAAATCTTTAATTTTATTTTTTAATATGACAATTTAATGGCTTTGTATCAAATTTTATAATATCATTGATTTAAATCCTTGGTGTAAGTAACAATAATTTTAATGATATTAAGTTTTACATAATTGTTCAAGAACCAATAAATATAAAAATCGTATTTTTATGCTTTAATTGTTTGAATTAATGCTTTGGATTTAAGAAAATAAGTTAAGCTATTGATTCGGGATACATTTTTATATTGGAAACAAATATGTTACACTTCGCAAACATCGCCTTCACTCACATATAGATGAACACCATTTGAAAAAATTCTACAGTTCACAATATATAGACTAACTATGGTGAGAGCGCGAGGCCCGTATCACAAGCGACCGCGCGCGGCCTATGTGGGACTCTGCGGCGGCATGTCTCGGTCCGGGGACGAGGCGGGCGAGCGCTCGGCCGCCAGCGCGGCGGGCGCGGGCGAGGCGCGCCGCGGCGGGTACGGCGAGGCGCAGCGGCGCCGACAGCGGCGGCGGCAGCGGCGGGTACAGCGGGCGGGGCAGCTGGGCTAGGCAGGCCCACTGGCCCCACAGCCCCGCGCTCCCGGGCAGGCCGTACAGCGCGGGCAGACCGGGCGCCACCAGCGGCGCGTAGGGACCCGCCGCGGCGGCCGCCGCCCTCAAGAAGAGCTGGGACCGCGCGGCCAGGAGCGCCTTCTCTTCGAGCGTCAAGTTGTTGTTGTGCGTGTCTAATTCGAAAGGCCGCAGTGGCGCCCTCAGGTACTGCTGTTCGGCTAACATCGACTCCATAGTTTCCCTGAAAATAACGCTATACGTTACAAAATATACGTTTAAAAGTTTTCTAAAACTAACTAACCATCACGCCGACTCCCCAAAAGAGTTGACAGAAATAATAGATTGCCACATTTTTCTTTCCTGAGAAACTTCTCTCGCTTCCTTAACATTCATACATCGTGCCATGCACGCACGTTGATTTCTTTGTCTCCTCACGCGGCCGACATTCAATATTTAATTTATTTGATTGTTTTCAAAAGTTTTCTGTTTTCGCTATAATTTCTAACTTCGCTCCAGTCACATATTACATCTATATATTTGCTGTAGTTTTCAGTTACGCTGTATTTCTTTTAAGCATGTTTTCGTGGTTTTCTGAGATATAAAAAAAGATTATCCTAATGAGTTGACTCATAATAATTAATGGATAACTAATTGAGTTGGGTAGGCAGAGAGGATGAATCGCCACATTGTTCTATCCTGACATAACTCTCGCGCCTCTTCAACATTCACATATCGTGACATGCACGCTTGTCGATTGTTTCTACTTCGAACATGGCCGCCTTTCAGTAATTGATTAATTTGGTCATGCCATGTCTTCCTTGGCCTTTCTCGACTTCTTTTCCCATTCACACTTCCTTCATAAATCTTTTTAACCATTCTTCCCTCATCCATTCGTTCCTTATGTCCAAACCATTTTAGTGACCCTTTCATAATTTTATTTATCCCGCTTTACATTCCTTTCTTATTTCATCATTAGATATTCCATCATATATATTTTTTATCTGTATGAACATATTTATATTATATTTAATAAATGATAGTAGGTACCTATGTATTATATATAGTAAGTAACAGTTTATTATATGTTGAAGTTCATTTCAGAAATATATAGCTATAGCTAATTTTTCACGCCTTTCATTAGCTGAGTACATACGTTTAGATAAAAGTACATCTTACCGTATTATATTTTGAAATATTTTAAGGATGTAAATTATTTGGAAACAGAATATGGTAGTCGAGGCGTTTACAGGACTTATGACCTGTCATTGGTTGGGTTAAGCGATCACTTTATGTTAACAACATTCCCCATTCCACCCTTCTTCCGACACCACATTTAACAAATTTTCCAAATCCAGTATTTGTCTACAAGTATTTGTATACAAAAAAAACAAATTCTAAAAAAATATATATATACGAGTATATAGGTATTTTAGAAAAATTCAGGATATTATAATATTAACATACAATTCATGGAGCAAGGTACTTTTACGTGTGTATTTAATTACAAAAAGTCGACTTAACTATCCACCACAATGTTAATAGAAAAAGGTGTCACCCCAGCCATGTACAAAGCAATTCAGACATTAATACGAAGAAGAAAAAGACATACAATCCATGCATAACAATACAAACGTACTTAAAATAAATATGTATTTTTAAAATAACATTATTATGAGATTAATGCATATATTGCAGTATCTAGAGAGTCCCAGTTAGTATAAATATCTTTGATTTGATTTATAATAAAAAAAGTTATTCAGTAAACTGAGTCCAGAGAGAAGTGAGAGCGTGTGAGGGAGGATTAAACCAATCCGGAAAGGGTGGCGGAACAGGGCACACGGCACAGTAAGAAGGGATAATGAAGGAGAGCTTACTTAGGATAGCCGGGGGGGAGGTCCGGCCAGGGGCCCGTGGGCTGCGAGGGGGCGAGGGGGCTCTGCCACCAGGGGGGGCGGTAGCACTGCATGAAGCTTTCACTTGAAAATAAAAATTACCAATGTGCCTTAAGCTCTCATTGAAAAACTTGACGCGAAGTTAACGCGGTCAAAGAATTGGTCCATGAGACAGACCGTTAAACATTTTGGAAATACATGAGTTAATTAAAAAATATTATAACATGTTTGGTATCCCTCCATTTAAAAAATAAAATATCGATAATAAAAATGAAGTTATTATTTATTGATTGTGTAAAATAAATAAAAATATCTAAATATTAAAAAGCATATTCTATATATTACCTACATAATCTAATGTTTAAAACTAAACTATCACTCTAGGTTGCCCGGTATATACGATTATACATCATAATTTAAAAAAAAAATATGTTTCAATTTTGAAACACTGTATTATACTCGTACGTATCACTATTTACATTTGTGAAATCGTCGCAACAGCTGTTTTGCAACCTTTGTTGGCATTATCATATGTTAAAAACAACTCTTGAGTTGTTTGTAACACCTGATGATGCCAACATAGATTGTCGAAACAGTTGTCGCAACAATATCATAAAAATAAATTGTGATACGTATAAGAACAGTGTTTCGAAATTAAAACTTTAAATAATGTTGAATTATCATAGTGTTTCAGCCAAAACAAAGGATTACCAAATTGGCGAATTAAACAAAAAATAATATAAAGGTATGTGATTTTGACAAATAATTATTTATTCATTACTATGATATTATTTAAAATTAAGTCTACGCTGAATGTTTGTGTTTTTTATTTTATTTCTTGAACAATGATGTAAAATCCATATTAAATGATTCATATAAATGAACACGTCTGTCTTATAGGAGTTTTATCATATTAGATTAAATGACTTGTTTCGCTCTTTTAAGGCATTATCAAATGTAAACATTTTATAATGCCTTAAAAGGGCGATACATGTCATTCTCATAAAATATAAGAAAACTTCTAGAAAACTGATGTTTTCATTCGTATTAATTATATAGATTGAAACTAAAGTATACTGTTGTTTACCAAATACATAAAATCATAGGTAATAGGAAATTTTGGGATGATATAAGTTTGTATAGGTACTACACACATGCAAATAATACTTAAATTATAAAAATTGAAAGCACTACAAAATGGTATGCTCTGATATTGATAATATGGTAATTTCAAAAACTCATATATTTTCAAGGTTTTTCATAAATTATGAGTTATGAACTTCTTTGCCCAATAAAATATACTATGAAACAATGTGTTGTGTTACGAACATGAGACAGAAATATATTTAGTTTGTTTGAAGCTTAACTCACTTATGCTTTAATTGCAAGCAGCGGTAACAGTACATGACTAATTTCTTCAGTGCCAGCACGTGCGTGATAAATTGATTAGTCTCTGCTAATCATTTCGTCATTAAACATAGCATTCGACAAATGTTCCATACAATGTTGATGTAGCAAGTGAAAGCAGATGATGAACAAGAATATAGTGCACATTTATTTTGAATGAAAATAAAGCTTTGAAAATTACCATATACGTCAATGACAAGAATTCATAATTTTAAAGGAATGCTTAATAGCATTCGATCGACCAAATAGGAAGACCATTTAAATCATATCACGAATTTCGCGATAATATAATATAAAGATTAATTTTCCTGTAATACGGAATTGTAGTGTATATATTTTTATGAAACATGACAGACTACAACATTAGTGTAAACGATGAAAATCTGACACAAGTGGATGATTTTGTTTATTTAGGAAGTATGTATACAAAGGATGGGAGAGTGGAGAAGGATATCAAAATAAGGGTTAGGGCAGGCAACAGACTAAATGGTGTACTTAAATTTGTCATCGCAAACAAAAGCCTATTCAAAAGAGCTAAAGTGGCAGTGCATAATGGTGTTCTTGTGTCGACCCTTATGTATAGAAGTGAAGGATGGAACTAGCAAAATAAGGATGAAAGTAGAATAAATGCAGAAGAAATGAGATCTCTAAGACGAATGTGTGATAAGTCTGTATATGATAGAGTGTCAAATAAGAAGTGAATGCGGTGCGAATGAAAGGATCGTTATGATGATTTGGACACATGGAAAGAATAAATGAAGACAGAATGGTGAAGAAGGTATATGTAAACGACGAGAACGGAGCTAGAAATAGAGGAAGGCCGAGGAGAACGTGACACGATCAAATAAATCAAATATTGTCGGTCACGTGAGGAGTCGGAAAAATCGACGTGCGTGCATCGCAAGATGTATGAATGTAGAGGAATCGAGAGAGGTATGTCAGGACAGAACAATGTGGCGGTCCATTCTTTCTGCCTACCCCTCCGGGGAAACGGCGTGATGGTTAGTTAGTTGGTTAATTATATTTTTATTACCAAAATGGTCAACATCGTTATTCTTAAATAATATGTATTTATTCAAGCTTTTGCAATTTGCATTTAATTGCCAAATTACTCATTTTATGATGTAAATTCGTATTTTAATTATACTTTGTTATACAATTTCGTAATTAAATAAACTTTTTTTTAACAATAATCATATTTCTTCACATAAAAATAAATAAACAAATGTGTTTCTGGTAAACGTAACCTTGTTTCGGTATAAAGTTTTACGTCTACGAAACGTAACAAATGAAAAAAGTGAAAAAAAAAAGTCAAAAGTATGATCGAGTTTTTCAAGATTGATCCAATTTTATTTGCACTCATTTTGGATTTACTCATTACTTATAGATAAATTGCGTTTCCATATTAATAATAAAGGCACTTGATTATATTTCTACAAGTAAGCATATATAAATAAAATTAAAGTTTCTATAATTACTGATATATTAATATTATATTCACCTTTCAAATTCAGTGAGCCTTGATGAATCTCTAAATCCTTTTGCAAATGGGTTGCTATCAATCTTCAGTTTGGTTATCTGAAAGAAAAAAAAATGGAAATTAGTTATAATTTTTTAAATTTCATTTACCATTGTAGTCACGAATTGTATCTTCAGTTTATTTCATAAGCCATTAGTTCAAATCATTGATGACTTTTTTGCTGACCGGTTTCGATACTATCATCATCATCATTATTGATCGATCACTATTCTATTGAATGAACTGCAATATTCTTCCTCGTAAACATTTAAGAAAGTATTTTTAATAACATTTTAGAAAACGTTAATGATGTAAATGGAGTACGGAGTCGAGGTAGATCGAGGAAAACACGACATGACCAAATTAATAAAAAAATTAAGGTTGGTTATGTTTTAACAGACCAACCTTTGACTATGACTCATTGTATGAATGTGGAGGAAGCTAGAGAGGTGTGTCAAGATATTTCATGTGTCAGGCATTCTCTCTACCTACCACTTCGGGGAAACGGCGCGATGGTTTGTTTGTTGGTTTGTGAACATTTATATAGTGCACCGATTTTTTTTTATGCCACGAAATCTTGGCTTTCCCGTAATTGCAACATTCACATCATTAATTTCATCAAAATGTATTCTTTATTTATTCTAATTTGTCAAACGATCTTTACGATCCTTTCCTTATTTTGTTCATAACCCTTCCATCCGGTCTATATTATCTCTTTATAAAGTAGTTCATAACTTATTCACATAATATATTTTTAAATATAAAATAAAAACATATGTTAGTATCATACAACAAATGGTAATCGTGTAAAAAATCAGGTAAAATTTATTTCGTACCAATTTTATGAAATGATTATCACAGACCGCCATTTTACGAGGGAAAGAAAACGAAAATTCGCTTATTTTTCAAGCCGCCATTTTGTATCGTTTTTATTTCATCAATTCCCGCCAAATGACGTAAAGAATTGAGGTTAGGTTGGGTAATCAGCATTATCAGCATCCTGCTGTCATTGACTGGCTAAACCAACATGGCGCGAGGGTGAGCCAATTACATTGGGGGAGGAAGCCATGAGTCCCCTCCACAGTGCAAACAATGGGGTGCGAGGGGGAGAGGTGGATAACGTCAACAAGACGTAAGAAAGAGATGGAAATAATGAAGTCTTTCATATTACGAATATATAATATTAATACTAAACAAGTTACTTATATATTGCATCGAATCTAACTATGTACTCTATTACAGATAGTACAATTAATAAATAGTTTTTGACACAATTCAAATATTTAGAATTCGATTTTATTAGATTGATATAGCCATGTAACTCAAATTCTGTGAAAGTACTGTAACAAATGTTTCTAATGTTTGTTTTTATTTTGTCGTAGTACAATACGTTTTATCTGATTTGTGTATCTCTTTTTTATCATACTTTGTTTGTTTGTTTGTTTCTTCTTTGTCTCATGCTTTTGTCTTATTATATCTGATTTGTGTATTTGTTCTTTGGCGTTTGGTATTGCCTTGTTTTACTAAATTTGTATGTTTCTTTATCTTCATTGATGTCTTGTTTTGCCTGACGGTTCTTTACACCGAGGGGTGGTACAAGATAGTTGAACTTCCAATGTTATGTTCTTGGTGTGCACATCTAATTGAGGCATCTAATCTGTTTTAATATATATTATTACTTATCACTACGTTTGTGTACCAACAATAAATAAATAAAATTAATTCAACCACTAAATTCCCAAGACGATTCTCAGAGCAGCTCATTTGCTTGATGATGATAATTTCTATATAATGCATTTTTGTGATTCCGTGGATGTGGTTCATTTAAAAAAATAGATGTTACTACAAAATCAATGGCTCAATCTGCAATAATTTGAACTCCTGGACAGCGAGAGAAAATAATTGAGTACAGAAATTCATTTTTCGAATGTTAGAAAAGAATATTTGGTTAAGATCAATGACTTGCACAGATCTGAGAGATGTGAGATTTGTGAACCAGTGAGCATTATCTGGTCATGTGTGTCGACGGGATTATGGAAGATGGAGCCAGAGGGTTACTGAATAGAGGCCAATGTTGGGCCGGAGAAGTGTCGGGAGATAGCCCTTCCAGGTGGAGGGATGATATTGTGCGGACAGCGGGAAGGGCCTGGAAAACACTGGCGAGAGACCGAGAGAGATGGCGTGGGGGTGGAGAGGCTTACTTCCAGCAATAGATGGAAACAAGCTGACGAAGAGCTTTATTTGTAATATAACATCAATCATAGTTTGAATGTATCGAAGTAAAGCTTGGAGCTGGCAAAAGAAGGGTGAAAGCAGGATAAACGCCGTAGAAATGAAATCACTAAGAAGAATGTGCGGGAAAACGTTGTATGATAGAATACCGAACGATGAAATAAGAAAGAAATGTAAGGCAGGTGACTGCATCAGGGATAAAATTAAAAAAGGATCCCTGAGATGGTTTGGACATATGGAACGAATGGATGAGGATGTTTACAAGCAGCGTGAGTGGAAAAAGAAGCCGAGGACGACCGAGAAAAACATGGCATGACCAAATTAATCAATTAATGAAAGGCGGCCACATTCGAAGTCGGAATAATCGACGTGCGTGCGTGGTACGATGCGTTGCATAATCAGCCTCATGGGACTCGTCCTCGTGGAAGACCTCCTAAAAGATGGAAGGACAGCTGGAAGTCTACCTCACAGGAGGAGCAACACTCTCCAGAACAGACCACATAGGTCTACAACAAGGAAGAATAAGAAAAAGAAGAAGAATAACTAGAAGATAGAAAAAGTAACGATCTCCGAAACGTCGGACAAGATAATAATTCAATATATAATAATAAACAGTAACATTACAACTGAATTTTCTAGGAATTTTTGAGGTTCAATTCATAATGATAGACAGTACATTTAAATTTACAGCTGAATTACTAGGAATTTTTGAGGTTCAATATATAGAGTAATTTCGGGTATTATGGCCTGGTCGGCCAATATGGCCCATTACTGTTTCTCTGAAACGAAGCGACACAAGCGCTCAAAATGCTTACCACATTGGCACAACTCCACCTTCACCTTCCTCAGCCAATCGAACCAACGCAAAGAGCAAGCACTTGTCTTTTACGGGAAGTAATCCCAAATAACGTATTTTGATCTGTTTTTGGTATGTTTCAATCTTTTCAATTATTGAAATTGTGCATAATTTCATATTGTTAGGTCCCTGTTTTGTAGGCAAGCCCTTAATCTATGGGGTTGTGAGAGTTTTATATGTGTATTATTCACTGATTTTTAGGTTAGAGTATCTTTATAAACAAATGTTCCGGAGGCTAATATGGCACACCGGGTACAGGGCCAATATGGCCTAGTAGGCCATATTTGCCGCATTGAAATAACGTTTCACTATTTTCATTGTTCTTCATTAAAAGTGGGTGATTTCTTTCCGCGTAAAACTTTTAATGAAGGGTGCACCTCCAGGTGCTATATTCAAACCAACCTGTTTACAAAATGGTTTCAACATTTCTTAGAACACGTGAAACCTACATAAGAATCTCCGACTTTGCATATTCTTGATGGCCATACCAGTCACACAAGAAATATTGAATTGATAGATCTTACAATAGAAAATCACGTCAATTGTCTATCAATGCCTCTACATTCTAGTCACAAAACACACAATTTGCGGCCAATATGACCCTAGGCCATAATACCCACTCACTTTTGGTTTTGGTCAATATTTCTATTTCAAGAAAACAATTCTTTGTAGTTAGGTTTTTAAGTTAAATAATGTAAAGTGTACAATTATTGATTACTGATAAGTTAAACGACTGAAATAATCAATAAATACTGATGGATCACATATATTTTGAGTTTTATTATCAAAAAGGCTTATGGTGTGCCATATTACCCGAAATTACTCTAATGTTAAACAGTAATTAGTCATAATTTACATAATTTATAATATATAAATTAAATCCAAGTAAAACCACTAAAAAATCGTGTTTACTATTCTAAATTTATATTGAGACTAATCTATAATTAAAGATGTTGTGAGTGCCGAGGCATCGCTCAATGAATAGTTCAGATGAAGTGGGGTTAACATTGTTGCATTCACTAGCTGAATAGGCCCTCACTCCCCTCCAGCCGAATCCAGAGTCACTTATTCACAAGAGGAATGTATTTAGACATTTGTTCTGACTGTATTTTGAAGTCCCGCCGTCAAGCGGTTAATATATAGCTACCGAAACCACACACAGAGCCAGCGGCCACGCGGCTCTACCGAGGAGCACCTAAACAGGTATGTTATTTAATTAATAATAAACGCGATACGTCTACCGCGTACTGCCATACATTTTACATATAATATACACGAAAAATTTAATTACATTATTTTTTTTATATTCAGTACCTACCTACATAAAAAGCGTGATATGAGAAGTATAAATTTCGAAAGCATTGTAAAAATTCATTTAAAATCTGTGTTCACAAATTTGGAGGTAAAATATTTATTATTATTATTATTATAATATTATTTTGTTGAATCGCTCTTTACATCATAACAGCATGAGCCAAATCGATGTAAAGGGTATTTATAGCTATCATAGTGATTCTCGTGATACGTGATAGGTAGCTAATCTATCCCCATTTTATTGTCACGTGAATTCTACACCAGACCAAAGGACAATGTGACAATCACACTGCCCTCGCTGGGAATCGAACCCGGAACCTTCGGGGTGGCAGTCAATGCACTTACCACTCGGCCACGAAGGACGTCGTTTATGACGACCTGCGTGGCAGAGTGGTAATCCAATCTTCATAGATGGCGCTAGTGTGTAGATTGAACTAAAAAAAATGTGAAGTGTGGTGTTACTTTGTAGCATATATACAACTTCCAAAAAAATTGTCAGACATGGTGGTCGTAAGCAGGGTAGAATGGGGAATGTTGTATTACATAAAGCGTGCGCTTAACCCAACCAATGACAGGTCATAAGTCCTGTAAACACCTCGACCACCATATTCTGTTTCCGATTCGCATCTTCATCTCTATTGAGATACAATTAATCTTTAGAGTGGTAAGAGATTGCCACAACAAAAGACCCGGGTACGATTCCCGGCGATGGCAGTGTGATTGTCACACTGTCATTGGTCTGGTCTAGAATTCACGTGACAATAAAATGGCTATAGATTACATGTTATTATAATCATGTTATTACAATCAATAGCTTAAAAAAGTGTAGGTATAAAGTGTTCAAATAATTTGTTTTATACAAATGTGAAAAGCAACGAGAAACTACTAAATTAAAGGCCTTAGTGGATTGAAACTAGTTGAGAAAAAAAAAAACTGGGAAATTTAATTTTATTATTATAATATACTCGTATAAATAAATAACACCTAAAAAATTATAATTATATCTGAATGGTCTCACTTTTAACAGTTGATGGCAGCGAGCTGCCGAAATCGGTCAAAACTATATAACAAGTGGAATAAAAGTAAATGTACCTATAAAGTGTAACCTTGATAAAGCTCCGGTGTGAGCGAAACCGGTTGGTTCGATAAAACAAAATTAAGTTGGGTGAAACAAATTACACAAGTGTTTTTGAAAAATGACAAACCACAAAATAATATTATGTTACTAACTTAACAACTAACCATCACGCCGTCTACTCGAAGGGATAGGCAGAAATAATGGGCTACCACACTATCCAATGCGGCACTCCATCCTTCGATGGATTGCGAACCTCATCGCCGCCAATAGATCGTCCAACGATAAAAATATGTATCGTCCAAATAATTGAGTTACGTGTGAAATAAAGAGTTTTAGATTTCTTCATTATATTGAGTAAAAATATATAAAATAAACGTCAGACTGGACGAATAGCAGTTTCCTTGTGAATTTTTTTTTGGTCTGAAGTTTTACGTTTTGAGGTGTCATAGTATAATTGTGCGCAATTCGATTGTGAAGTCTCAAATCTCTCAGCATAAGGTCCGCTCTGATCGCGAGAATCATTAGCAACGTCGATGTCACCCTGTCAACTAATATTTGGGCCCGGGACCATTAATAAGGCACAAATGGAGCCGTAAATCATCCATTCGAAGTTGAGCGTGTGAAATGGAGATTTCATACAGTCGGCCTTACGTTTCAGTCAATCATTAACACATCGGTTCACTAGTCCTCGTTAGTCCCTTAACGATAGACTCCCGTCTCATTTAAAAACTATTACTCTCCCCTTCTTCCCCGGCTCCAGGAATAATCCGCCGCTGCTCCGGTGGCTTTCATATTTATGGCCGAATTTTTTCCCGCCCGTCACTTTAACGCGGAAAGTAATTTCGGCGGGAGAATTAATGTCTTACCAAATGAACGTTGACGTAAAAATGCCTCGTATATTCGGTTTTTTGTCGAGTTTACTAGTTAACATGTTTTCAGATGTTTCATTTCGTCTTACACGCTCGGTCCGCTGCTTTTATTCGAAACATGATACTATAAATATGTTTCCGCGCGGCTCGCGGACCGCGGCGCTGCTTCTCTGATTTATGCGCGCTTTATGGCCGTACTTGTGCTGAATCACCTAGCAATCCGGACACACCAACATTCGTTAGTTTCAATCCAAGGCTGGATTGCAGCAAAGCGTAACATTTTTGCTAGTTCTTGAGTTGCCACTTGGGCCTTTAGTGTGGTAGTTTCCACATTAGTATAGCGTCAACCATGATGTCTTAGTATAGCCCCAAACAGTGTCAAATACCGCTCTCTGGACTATGGCCGGTGAAAAGCCAATTAGAGAACAGGTCGCTAGACGCAAATGGCAGTGGATCGGTCACACACTGAGACGGAACCCAGCCTGCATCGCTCAGGGTGCACTAGACTGGTCGCTAATGGGGGGAAAGAGAAAGCGAGGCAGACCTAGAGCCACCTGGAGAAGAACCCTGCAGGACGAGGTTAAGGCGGCAGACCTCACTTGGGATGATGTTAGGCATCAGGCATGCGATAGAGTCGGGTGGAGAAGGTTCCTTGAGGCCCTATGCACCACGGAGGTGTGACAGGACAAGAAGAAGAAGAAGTCAACCATGATGTACTTCTGCGAAAGCTGTCGGAAAATTAGCTACAGGGAGGGAGAGGAAACAGTTTGCCTCATACTGTACATTTCAATCTGCACTTTTTCCCGTATATTCCGGAGTGCCACAGGGCTTAAACCTTGGTCCACTGTACTATCGATGGTTAACTTCGACAGCGTCAGCCCAGACTGTTTTATCTACCAGCATGCAGAACCAACCTGCCTCTGGTGATGCCGGTGGGGAGAGCAATCAAACTGCTGAACATGATCGCATCAGAGATCGATGTCTTTCATATTCGTGAAAGTACGTTCAGAATACAAATACTCTTGACTTTGGAGAGTATCTTGTATTCCTAATGTCAAACCATCTCTCATGCGTTCCTGGTATTATATATTTATTATATTTTACCTGTTCTCAATAGATGTCTTAAAATATAATAATTGTTTGTAATATCTTTTGAGAAAATAATCTGATTTGATTTTTTATTTGTTTTATTTGATTAGTATAAAGCAGATTATTTGAGCAAGAGCAAGAGCAGACACTGTCAGAACCAAACATCTCTTAAGAGTAGCAGAAATGAGAACACCTATTGTGGGGAGAACCCTTAGAGAAAGGATACCCAATAAAGAAATTCGCAAATCCTGCAAAATTGAAGACATAGTGAGATGGAGTAGGCAAAGAAGACGATTCCTCTCGGGCTTCCTCTACATTTATACATCGTACCAAGCACGCACGTCGATTATTCCGACTTCGAATGTGGCCGCCTTTTAGTAATTGATTAATTTGGTCATGCCATGTTTTCCTCGGTCGTCCTCGGCTTCTTTTCCCACTCACGCTGCTTGTGTACAACTTTTTAACCATTCTACTCTTATCCATTCGTTCCATATGTCCAAACCATCTCAGGGATCCTTTTTTAATTTTATTCATGATGCAGTCGTCTGCCTTACATTTCTTTCTTATTTCATCGTTCGGTATTCTATCATACAACATTTTCCCGCACATTCTTCTTAGTGATCTCATTTCTACGGCGTTTATCCTGCTTTCATCCTTCTTTTGCCAGCTCCAAGCTTCACTTCCATACATGAGGGTTGGCACTAGAACTCCATTGTGTACTGCCATCTTTGCTTCTGTGGATATATTTCTATTTTAAACAATTACTGTATACAAATTTTAGCTATTGATTCTCATGACATGTGATTGGTAGCTAATCTATCGCTATTTTATTTTCATATAATGATTGAAAGATTTATTCTGTGAATGAACATGGGTGTTCACATATGCACGCAATAAAACATTATAATTTTGGCAACACTGCCATTACTGACATAAAAATATGCAAGTCAATTTATTAATTCGAAATTCAAATTTAGCTGACGGAAGATACCCACTTAAGACCGTTAATACGGTACATAAATAATAAAAATCATTTATCAATTTCATCGGCCAGTAAAGATCAGTCTTATTTTCGGGGCAGTGAGAACACAGCATCTCTAGAGTCAAAATAATTCCCGATTCTTTGCAGAAATTACCGTTCACATTTTGGTTTGGGCCCATTTAAGCTGAAATTTATTTTCCCAGATCTAATTTGGAGTTTTCTCGCGGGATACAAGGCATAGAAGGCGAGTGACGATATCTCATCACAAGTGACAGTCATTAAAGCGGGAACGGTTGTCACATGACACTTTATGATGCTCGTTTACAAACATTTCCGACTTATTTTTTTCTCGGGCACAAAAAACGCGTCAGAATAAAACTATCAACAGAACGCCGTGAAGCAGGATTGTATTATGCCTACTAGCATCGCATCCCGGTCTAAATAAAGCCCGCACACCCAATTATCACAAAGTATGTGAGTACAAACGAAATGTATTTAATTTTTAGCATATTTTCTATCTCAGATCTCGTAGAAGTGTCGAATGAAAATATTATCAAATCAAATCAAATCAGTATGTATCGTTGTATGATAGAATACCGAACGATGAAATAAGAAAGAAATTTAAAGCCGATGACTGCATCGTGGATAAAATTAAAAAAGGATCCCTGAGATGGTTTGGTCATATGGAACGAATGGATGAGAGTAGAATGGTTAAAAAGTTGTACACAAGCAGCGTAAGTGGAAAAAGAAGCAGAGGACATCGGGGGAAAACATGGCATGACCAAATTAATCAATTACTAAAAGGCGGTCACATTCGAAGTAGGAATAATCGACGTGCGTCCATGGTACGATGTATGAATTTAGAGGAATCCCGATATGCCAGGACAGAGCATTGTGGCGATCCATCCTCTCTGCCATAACAAACAGCAATGACATAACAAACAGCAAAATGTTTTAGGCATATATTGAGTACAGGTAAAATATTATAAAAATACATCATAATACCAGGAACGCATTACAGATGGTTCGACATTAGGAAAACAAGATACTTTCTAAAGTCAAGAGTATTTGTCCAATTGGTTCCAAGTATTCCTAAAAGGAATGCCGCGGGATAAAGCCACGGATAACTAATCACATCCATCCTCGTCCAGCAATCCTTTTCAGATCGATGGTCCAGCAGGCAGGGGGACGTCCAACTATGCAGAATCCCGTACGCGATCTCCACTCCAGAACCCGTCTCCCCATCGGCCGTCGGTTCTCAGACAGATATGGCCAGGCCATCGCCACTTTAGCCCGCCCATCCTCAGAGCTACCTCAGTCACCTTGGTTTGTTGTGGAATAAATTCGTTTCTAAATCTGTCCCTCAAGGTTATTTCAAGCATGGCTTTTTCCATGGCGCGTTGGGCGACCTTCAGTCTGTAGACTAGACCTTTTGTCAGTGTCCACGTCTCGGCTCCGTGCGTCATGACTGGCAAGAGGCACTGGTTGAAAACTTAAACTAACTAACGATCACACCGTCTCTCCGGAGGGGTAGGTAGAAATAATGGGATACCACACTGTTTTTACCTGATATATTTCTCTCGATTCTTCAACATTCATACATTTTGTCATGCACGCACGTCGATTTATCCGACTTCTCACGCGGCCGACATTTAATATTTATGCATTAATTTTTTGTTTCTATTTTTATTTTTCGAAAATCCACATGAAATACCAGAACAAATTTAATATTTTATCCTCTCGCAACAGTAAATAAAGAACAAATGGCGCACCGCCACAGCAGAGTGCATCATTTAACCCGCAAGTATTTTGGATGGTGCATTTATTTACGGAGTCCAATTTAAAAGAATAACATCTTTTTGAGTCTCACCGCAAATAATGGCGTCTAACCCCTTCCCTGCGGTAAACTGTCAGACCATGCGAGGGTCTCTGTTTCCTTGAATATTCTTCTGTTTAGTGACCGCAGACTGAAGGAATAATCGCGACGAATCGTCGTAGTGTTGAGAGGAACGAATACATTTCAATTTTACTCATTTTCAAATACACCATTTCGGTGTTGAATAAAAACAAAGTTATTATTATGCAAAAAACAATGTTTTTAAACAACACTTACATTATTTTTCACTGACTAGTAGCATAGAGTCGAAATCGATGAAAATGGTAAAGCCTAACTAAAATTGGTCGAAAAAAACAAATTTAGTGTTATTTGAAATCACTGCTTTTAAACAAAACTTACTATTCTTTAATAAAACTAGGATCGGTTTAATCGGGTTAAAATACGGCTTACCTAGGTTTGATCGGTAAAACACAAAGATAGTGTTATTGAAAATCACTGCTTTTAAACAAAACTAGTTATTTTTAAAAAAAAACTAGGATCGGGTTAGTCTGGTTATAACACGACTTATCTATGTCTGGTCGGTAAAAAAATTAGTTTGTGTTATTGAAATTCACTACTTTTAAACAAAACTAAGTATGTTTAAATAAAATTAGGATCAGGCTAATCGAATTAACATACGAGTAGGTGGTAAAATAAAAAATTAATTGAAGTTTCAGCGTCTAATGAATCCCGCATATTATCGGAACCGGTTGCTAATACACTGTGGATTTTTTTTATTATTATTAATTATTACGTGGTTTTATTCAGAGAATAATATAAGATAATTTGTGTAGAAAAATAAAGCGAAAAAGTCGCGTAGAAATTTTTTTCAAAATATGTAGATATAAGCACAAACACACACACAAACCAACACGCAATTTACCTGGAAGGGTAAGGGGAAAATGAATTGCCACACTTCTCTATCCTGACATACCCCTCTAGATTCCTCAACACTCATCCACAGTCATACACACACATCAATTCTTCTGACTTCAAAAAAAAAAAACATTATTGTAACATATTTAAGTTGATCAACGGACAAGCGCAAGATTTGACTTATATGAAATATATGACAATATAAATTAAATAAAATCATCGAAAAAAACTGTGCACAATTTCTCAAAATCGATCAAATCGAAAGATCGAGAATTTCCATCTCTTTTAGATCATCCACTTTAACGATTCAATAAGGCGCTAAATAAGCGTCTCGCAACAACAATACCAAGAATATCCCACCTTCGCGCCAGTGGCTACCGGTTTCTTGTGGTTACCCCCTTTGCACTTCGAGATCCTAAACGCTATTTGCATATTAATTTATTTGTTTGGAAAATCAACAAAATTTAATAACTTTTGATGATGACACTATTTTAATCAAATAGGGGGCCGACGCCAGATGATGGGAAATGGCAAAGGGAATGAAGAGAGAGGAGATAAAACGTCACATTAAAAATAATACATATCATAAAAATATACTTACACTTGAATGCAAGTATTGATTATCGTTATAATTATTATTATTTGTGATGATTTGTTTTTTGTGCGCCGTTTTGTAAAATCAATTACTCTAAGGGTGCACAAGGGTGCACTAACCAAACAGTGTAGTCTATAGTATTTTCTCAAATTTCACGTCACAATCCTAACACTTAATGTACCTATATTTAAAAAAAACTATTTAAAAGAATTGATTGTAAGCAAACTTTCTATAAAGAAATTAAAATATTTTTACAAAAAATTGAAATCGGGTTGGTAACTTTAAAAATGAAATTAATTGATGTTTTTACAACATTTATAACTGTATAACATTTATAGAACTGACATTGGTAAACTAACTAACTAACCATCAAGCCGTCTGCAATTGCATTAAAAATAATTCCATTATAAAGTAATTTTATTTTTGACGTATGTAATACAAAGTAATTACGTTTACTTTTACGTTTCCCACGCCATTTTTGTTTCGCTGTGGAGGGTGTTAAGTACGTGTAATTCGGTGTCCGTTACATTTCGAGTCAATGCGGTTCCGCTGAAATGTCTTCGGCAAATTACCGAAATTCGACTTTTCCGTTGCCAATTACCGAATTTAGTACCCGCAATTTACGCGGCCGCGCAATGCGACCTCCTGTAATTATCCCCCTAGCGGTACCTGTCGGCGGAAGTGCGATACGTGACTCTCGGTACACCCTGTACCAGTGGCGCATCATTTCCCAATTTCTCTGAACTTAAAAAAACAACAATTTAATTGTTACCCAGACACGAACCTAATTAAATAAACCAAAATTATAAAATATATGGTTGCTTTGTGAAATGGGAAGCAACGGGAAACTAATACTTTAAAAAGATCCACGTGGCATCCCAAAAACCAGTAAAGATAAGACTTTGTTACAAACTAATCCCTAGAATCGAAACTTTAAAAAAAAAAGTGAAGTGACATTTTTGGCACTTTGCAACAACAATTATAGTTTAAGACAGGTAAAATATAATAAATATATAATACCAGGAACGCATGAGAGATGGTTTGACATTAGGAATACAATACACTCTCCAATGTCAAGAGTATTTGTCTTCTGAACGTTCTCACGAATGTAAAAGACATCGATCTCCGAAGCGATCATGTTCAGCAGTTTGATTGTTCTCCCCACCGGCATCACCAGAGGCAGGTTGGTTCTGCATGCTGGGAGATAAAACAGTCTGTGCTGACGCTGTCGAAGATAACCATCCGGAACATAAAGATGGATAGCCTCCAAGATGACGGAATTCTCAATTCCCTTCCAGAAACCCCTGATAAGTCTGAAAAAATGGGTAAGAGTGAATCTATCTCTCCTTAAAACTATTGATCCCCAGCATGGCCAAGAGGAATGCAGTGGGATATAGTCACGGATAACTACAAAACTCCTTCATGTAGAGATATTTCAGAAATCTTTTCTGAACCCTCTCTAACATGAGCGAGTATCTCGCCTCGTGGGAATTCCATATCACCGAACCACACTCGAGTCGGCCTCGGACCAATGAGTTATACAAAATTCGCAAAACATAGGGATTCCTGAAACACTGCCTTAAACAAATAAACCGTCATCCCCAAAAATCGAACCAGGGACCTTGGGTACGGCATAAACTCTTACCACTCTGCCACGAAGGTCGTCACAGAATTCTCCGGTCACGGAAAAATGTTATCCTTCATACCGTATTATAGATGTTATCTTAATTGGTTTTATTTTAATGTCAGAAACAGCTACCACTGCATTAAGTAGGTACGTATTCGACCGTATGCACTTAATGTTCATGTATTTTCTAGTTGCTTTATTTTGCATTCAGAAGTCAGAACATAATAACTTTGGAGGGCGAAACCGTGCTCACTGCACCATCTGTTGGGCAGATACTAAAGTTATCGCAGTAATATTAAAACCAGTTTTATTGGAGAAATATTACTCAAACGCTGGTTATTAGCAAATCCAGATTCGTGTATTGAAAAACAAACATTATCATTTTGGAACATCGAGACGGGGCATCAACACCATCCCACCACGTATTATTAGAGTGAGAAGATAAGTAGTGATGTACTAACATGGCTATGAGTAGCAAGTAGCATGATATAATGAGTTGTGGGAGTTTCTCAATGCAGCCAGCCTCCGATTTAACCAAAAATTCTTGGCCAATGGGAGATCACATCCCACGACAATACAATTACTTTGATATAATGTTTGACTCGTGGAAATAGTACAATGAAGCAAAACTAGCTAAAGAATGATGAAAATAAAATAAATGCAGTAGAAATGAGATCTGTTGGTAAATCTGAACGAATGTGTGGTAAATCTTTACAATATCAAATGCAAATATAAGAAGTGAATGCAGTGCGAATGAAAGTGTTACGTACGTATGAAGAAAAGGGTTTTGGCCGAGACACTATGATACTTCAACATTATGACTATTAAATTTAAAACACTGTTATAATATCACAATTTCATTTTATTCACAGAGAGTGTCGCGACAGCTGTTTCGCCAACCGATGTTGGCTACCGAAGTTTAATTGTAACACCTGATGATACCAACATCAGTTGACGAAACAGCTATCACGACACTCTCAGTGAATAAATAGAAATTTTGATATTATAACCGTGTTTTAAATTTAACAGTAATAAAGGGGTAATTAATACGAATGAAAACAGACGTTAAAAACGTCTGTTTTCATTCGTATTAATTAATTAAATTCGTATGTCAAATGTCACATTTGATAATGCCTTAGACAGGTGAAACATTTCATTCTCATAAAATATAATAAAACTTCTAGAAAACAGATGTTTTCATTCGTATAAATGATTTAATATGGAGTTTTACATCATTGTTCAAGAAATAATAAATAATAAAAGGGTCTTCAAAATGGAGCGAATACATGGAAATAAATAATGAGCCGAATGTAACCCTTGATTTCCGAATATAACCGACGTAAACGGAACAAGAAATAGAGGAAGATCGAGGAAAACGTCGCACGATCAAATTCATCAAATATTAAATGTCGGCCACCTTGGTTGGTATTTTGACTACTCTTTTTGATAATCTTCAGACCAATGTCCTTCTTTGGTATATAATTTTTTGGTTAAATTTTGTACACCGAAGAAGGATGAGAATCATCCGAAAATTTTCTCTGAAAGGTGTAGTAAATAGTGTTGAAAATACGTGAATTCACAACATAAACTGAAGGCGAATATACTCGTATATCATAAAATAAAATT
The DNA here is from genome assembly GCA_022606425.2 of Lepidostoma basale. Classification (NCBI taxonomy): domain Eukaryota; kingdom Metazoa; phylum Arthropoda; class Insecta; order Trichoptera; family Lepidostomatidae; genus Lepidostoma; species Lepidostoma basale. The sequence continues at coordinate 1,701,548 of JAHDVF020000857.1, read as the reverse complement.
TATTTTAACTATATTTTATTATTACTATTGTCAAGATAACTGTGTTTAGTTCATCTGATTTAGAATATTCATATTCATCTGTCGTTCTGTATGAAAATATTAATGTATTACTGAGAGAACTAAATCTAGGTAGGTATATGTTCCCTACAGCTATGGCAGGGCCAGGGGTCTAATTCTTATTTTATGTCCCAAATTGCCGCACAGAGGCGCTTTGAAGTTCTCCTATATTGAAGACGATTCGTCATCTTTACGAGGTGTCAACGGAGATATACCTCTTTAGATGCAATTATAGCGAATTCATGAATACCCTAACGATATGCGGAACAAAGATATAACTGTCATTTTTCTATTCAAATGTATTATATATTCCTTTTGATGCACTTTTTTCCCACCTTTTACATCGGTTTTCCTCGCGCTGTAAGAATGTACAGAACTATTCAATAAAATAACTTTTTCTTCTTCCTCTTTTAATAGATCTGTGGATCTGTTTTTATGGCGTCGAGGTCTCTTGGGATACAGAACTCCAACTGTGTCGCCATCTCTTCGCAGGTCTTCTGGATTTGGCGAGTTCCCATTGGCACGTTGATTGCGGCTGTTTGGGGGAGTCTATCTTCGCTCATTCGTTCTACGTGGTCGCGCCAGAAGCGTATTTTTTTCCTACCCCATCTGACAATATCTTCGGTATCGCAGGTCTCACGTATTACATAATAACAATTATAATAATAATAATTAATAGTAAACTAAACTCACACAGTAACTTTAAATAAATTTATTTACATAAAAAATACATTTGTTATTCTATAATGATCCATTATTTTTGTATTAAAACAGCGGTTTATTTTCGCCTTTAAAAAACTCCTATTTCGCTTTCATTATTTTCATCGGGTTCTAGCTCGATACTAATCTCATCTTCGGTATCGGAGTCTATCACCTCAAACGTGACGTATTCCTCTTCTCTCTCGACTTCTTCCAACAGCTCCACCAGCTGTGAGACGGTCCCGAACCCGAATATCAAAATCACGTTATGCACCTCATACACGTGCCTCGACACTCGCGTTATCACATCGATCATAAGCTCTATTACCCACATGCTAAATTGTAGTATACCAATTATTTACTAAATCCTGTAAATTTTTCTTCACCACATCGAGAACAGGTTGGTATAGATCAATGTATATCAGATCTGAAAGAATAAAAATAGTAAATATTTTATACTTTCTAAAGAAGCCAATATTACTTAGTGGTTTTACATATTTAAAATTAGAATTAAACACTTTTGAAGCGTTGTATAAAACCACTTTATTTTGAGTCAGGAGCGCCAACCGGTTTCACTCTGTAACGAGCTTCGTCAGGGCTATACACAAACGTCTGTTTTTTAGAATTTTTATTATAATTCATGGGAATGGTGGAAATTCTAATGTGATAATGCCTCAGATAGGTGAAATATATCATTCGCATAAATTATAATAAAACATCTAGAAAACAGACGTTTTCATTCGTATTTACTATTTACTAATTTTTTTTAACATTTATGGGAATAATAAATTTCGCCTTGCTAAAACATTTGATCATGCTTTAGCTAGGCGAAATATGTAATTCCCTTAAAAAATAATAAAATTAACTGAATAATTAACCATCACGCTGTCTCACTGAATGAGTAGGCAGAAAGAATGGACCGCCACACTCCTGGCATACTTTTTTCGCTTCCTCTCCATTCATACATCGTGTCACGCAGGTCGATTTTTCCAACTCCTCGCGTGACGGAAATTTATTATTTGATTGACTTGATCGTGCCATGTTTTCCTCGGTCTTCCATTATTTTTCGTTCCGTTTACGTGGTTTACCTGTACTCTCTTTACCATTATTCAATCATTCTTTCCATGTGTCCGAACCATCTTAGTGACCCTTTTATTCAAAATATAACATAAATTATAGAAATCACACGTTTTGCAAAAATTTTACGTAAAGTTAATATATTAACATTTAACAGAATGCGTGAATTTATTTTGAAAGTTGGCAATTGGGGATTCTAGAAGTTTACCGAATGAATACTTAATTATTTATAAGAATCAAATTAAATATTAAAATATATCTTATCACTAGGTGAAATATGTAATTCCCATAAAATAAAATAAAACGTTTAGAAAACAGATATTTTCACTCGTATTGATTATTTAATATGTAGTTTTACATCAATGTCCAAGAAACAAAAAATAATAAATATTTCCACTTTTAAAAAATATTGCTTTATCTGCGTAAAAAATGTATTTTGAATAGCATTAAAATTTAGTTAACAACAGTAGCCCGACGAGAAAGAATGATAAAGGATCTGTGTATCCTGCCTGCACGGTGACCTCATGGACCCTCGCCACCTACAGCGATGGCAACATTCACACCGACACGATTCTATTATAAGCCCCTTGCTCAAATAATTTTGTGAGCCACCTTTTGTGAATGAATTAATTTATTATGTTTTATCATGACACCCTTTTCAGACGGCCGTAAAGATGGACGAAGGTGTGCGGCCGCAGCCTCCCCGCGAGTGCGACAAGACACCGGAATCACTCCTATTATCATTGAAATTTGTCGAATTTATTTCCACTCGCGTATGCGTGTTTTGACGCCTTCGAAAACAAAACGAACAAGAGGCCGGACCCCTCTTTGTTGGAGTCAAAGCGTCGTTTGTCATACGATAATATTCCGTGAAACTGGCCCGCGGCGCGTCCGTTCAGGTGACAAAGCGCGCTGTTTGCCCGAAAAATGTTTTATATCCCATTTTATCATTGTCAGTGTGACTTTTATCGGGACGTGATATCTGTGTTATGGCATTCGTCGCATTCCGGCTCTCGGTAAACTGCGGAGCCTCGGAGGACGCAACTCTGACTGGCAACTTAATTAACTGCGGAAATAAATAACGGCAACTTGATGCATTATCTACGCTCGTTATCTCGCGTAATAAAAGCATTTGTCTAAACACGCTACATTCATTGGTATTGATTTTTTTAAACGATATTTAAAGTTAAAATAACACTTGTCAAAAAATAACCTGTCGGGCATGTTTTAAGTCGGTTAAATCGACATGTATACACGACACGTAGTTAGAAAAGGACACTTAGGAAATTGAAAATACCTTTGTCTATAATTAACAAAATATATTTTTATAAAACACGAAATATTTGGAAGGATACTTCCATCTACAGGTGTAAATATATAAAAAAAACTATACACAAGAAAGACTATATAAAATAAATAAATAAACTTTTTTTATTATATTAGTATTTATTTATACACAACACATTTATAAGACCTGTGTGCGACCAATCCTCACATATGGCATTGAATCGAGGACAGACACTGTCAAGACAAAGAGCATGCTCAGGACAACCGAGATAAAAATACTCCGCGCTATAGCTGGCAAATCCCTACGTGATCCAGTTAGGAATACAACAATCCGAGAAATCTGCGAGGTCGAAGATGTGGTCAGATGGGGACGTCAAAGACGGCGATACTGGCATCAACATGTAGAAAGAATGAGCTCAAATAGGATACCATACATAGCTCTCCATGGAACGCCAAACGGACAACGCCGACCAGGAAGACCCCCGAAACGGTGGGGAGAAACCTGGAGTTCAGCGTCTCAAGAGGACCCGCCTGAAATAGCAGACTCATGAGTCTATCAAAAGTGAAGAAGAAAAAGAAGAAGTCTTTTATGATTAGTTTTTCTTATATATTTACACCTGAAGATGGAGGTATCCTGCGAAACAAGTGTTTTTTAATATTTTTTGGATTATAAACAAAAATATTTTCAATTTCCTAAATGCAATACTATGGAATTCCACAGTGTTAGTGCCTTAGCTTTGAATAAGAAAAAGAAGAGTATATAGAAACCTTAAGTGGCCTTGTAATGAATGTTTCCAAATCTAAAGAGATGGTATTTGAAATACATTAATGTATGACGAATTGTGATATAAATGAGAACGGTAAGAAACTTAAGTAAGTTGCCAAATTTGCGTATCTGGGAAGCATGTTTACAAGAAATCGAAAAATTGAAAAAGACACCGAAAGAAGCGTCAGCTCTCAAAGTCATCACTGCAAATAGAAATATGTCCACTAAAGCAAAGATGGTAGTACATAATGGAGTTCTAGCTTCTAGTATGGAAGTGAAGCGAGTGTAGTTAGATCTAACAACAGAATCAATATGAACGTATTTTTTCTAGAAGTATTCGTTCTTTATGGGAATCACATGTTTTGCCTTGCTATAGTATTATCAAATGTATTTACAAAACATTTGATAACACCTTAGTATGAAGAAACATGTATTATAATTTCTTTCAAATTTAATACAAATTCTAGAAAGTAAAAGTTTTTATTTGTATTAATTATTTGATATCGGGTTTTACACCTATGTTCAAGAAACGATAAAAAAACACATTTTTAATTATTCGAAACCAGATTTTACACAGACATTCTAAATAAAATAAAGAGAATATTATAATTGAACAAGTAAACAGTGGTTTCTAACTTTCTCTTAAATTTAATCATCAAATCAATTTTTATTTACGTTTGCATACTCGTAATTATGAGTAACTTGCAAACCAGATGTAATTCTTAAATATAAAACAATTTGTTTCCCTTGTACATGTTTAATTCGTATTATATATGTATGGTATTTGTAAATATTAAATTAAAAACATTCGGTCTTTTACAAATCTAAACGCAGATTTTTCCACATATGGTATGAATTAATCTCAACATATTTCAATGGTATGTACATCCTTCATCTTCCAAGGTACGAAAACCCTATATATGTTATATACCTACATATAACATATTTCAGTGAATAGATTAGGGTTCTTGAATGAAGAAAGAATGGTAAAAAAATTATATGTTAATGATGTAAATGGTACCAGAAATAGAGGAAGACCAAGGAAAACGTGGCACGATCAAATAAATCAAATATTGAATGTCGGCCATGTGAGGAGTCAGAGAAATCGACGCGCGTGCATGACACGATGTACGAATGTTGAGGAAGCGAGAGAAATATGTCAGGAAAGAAAGGTGTGGCAGTCCATTCTTTCTGCCTACCCCTTCGGGGAGACGGCGTGATGGTTAGTTAGTTAGTTAGTTAGATTAGGGTTCTTTATAAAATCATAATATTTTATAAAAAGGCAAGACTCGCAAGTTATCAAAAAAGAAAACGAAAATAGAGGAATACATTGATTCTCTCCGAATGTAATTCGAAATGCACACGACGCGCATGCCCGAAAACGTTTCTGGATTGTTATGAATTTTGTTCTGATTATTGTTGTATGATGGTAGTGTAGAAAACAAAAGGAGACCGATTTGGATTTGTAATAGTGAAAATTTTAACCTGTGTAGAAAAAAAAAATCATTTTAAAGTTTAATTTATTATTGATTAAAGGATAGAAAATCTTTACTTCCGTGAATATTTCACGGGTTGGAACTAGTAAATCTATATAATGGAATAATACAAAGTGAGCCCTTATTGTTTCTTGAACAATGGTGTAAAACTCGATATTAAATAATGAATACGAATGAAAACGTCAGTTTTCTGGAAATTTTATTATATTTTATGGGAATGACATGTTTCGCCCTTCTAAGGCATTTGACACATTTAAGCACATTTGATAAACCTATGCCCACGTTTCACCCTTCTATGCCTTAGAAGGGCGAAACATGTCATTCCCATAAAATATAATAAAACTTCTAGAAAACGGACGTTTTCATTCATATTAATTATAAGCCCTTAATGTTTATTAATAGAAGATGTAACTGTAATTTTACTATACACGATTTCGTAAACAGATTGATATCGAACGGTGCTGAAGCTGTGAGCCATGAGATGAATGCACCGATAGAGGAGATGCGGCTGCGGCTGACAGCCCGTGGAGCCAGAAATCGATGAGCACAGACTCTCAAGGGAGATAAAACGTAACTAAACCCGGTAACACACCTATAGTATATCTATCCGCTTGTACTAAGTATCAAGGTGGGAATTCGTATTGGTCTGCCTCTTGATCTCTTTTTGCGGGGCACCCATCTAGATATATTTTTTGGTGTTCTACTATCTGGCATTCTTTCTACATGGCCAGCCCATCGTAGGCGTTGAGACTTACACTACTTCAATTTCAAGGTTTCTTTTAATCCTGTAAACCACATCCTCCAGCGTGGTCCAAAAGAATTTCTCAATTTTTTCCTCTCAAAAACTGTCAGCCTGCCTTCCTCTCTCTGCGTTAGAGACCGTGTCTCACAGCCGTGAGTGACTACCGGTCTTATATATAATATTAAAAGTTTGGTATTCCTGCTAAGTAACTTATTACTCAAAATCATATTGCATTATTAAAATATGTCACAAAAATTGTACATTTTGTAAAGGACTCGGTTTGCAATAGTGTCACCAGTCTGTCTATGCCAGCGAGCCTGGCGAAACCGGTCGCTGTCGAAATAAAGACAAAAGTGGAAGTTGTTTAAAACCATCGTTATATTTAATTATTATCTAAAATGAACTTCCATCAAGAGGTTTCAGTAAAATCATTTGATTATTATTAATTAGGTTGTGTATTATTTAAAATATAAATAAAACAAATGTTGCAATTTATAAATGTTAAATTTTACTCCGGTGGATTTGGGTTTCGGCATTTACACGACCCGATCCCTTATTCATAATAATGAGTTATTTTCTGCCCATATTGGAGAATGCATAATAAATTCTAATACCATTGATTTAAATCTTTGATCTTAGTATTATTACAAATAAAATAATAATAAAATATTAAATAATACACAATAACCCTAAGACAGCTAAGCTAACATTACTCTTTCTATCATTCCTACGCGTCACATTCTTTGTCTTCGCATTTGGAATAAAATTTCACTTTTAAACCGATATTTTCTTACAAACTAAATCAACTAACTAACCTACCATCATGCCGTTTCCCCGAAGTGGTAGGCAGAGAGGATGTACCGCCAAACTGCTCTTTCCTGATATATCTCTCTACCTTCCTCTATATGCATACATCGTAACATGTACGCTCGTCGATATTTCCGACTTCGAATGTGGCCGCCTTTTAGTATTTGTTTAATTTGGTAATACCGTAGTTTCCTTGGTATTCCACGGCTTTTCTTTCCACTCATATTGCTTTTATCATCATCAGCCGTCTGTCATCCACTGGTGAACGCAGCCTCTCCCAAAGCACGCCACTGCCCTCTATCCTCCCATGTCATATAGCTCCCATCCATCCATGTCCAGCAATCCAGCGGGCAGGGGGACGTCCAACTCTGCGGAATCCTGTACGCGGTCTCCACTCCAGAACCCGTCTCCCCCATCGACCGTCGCGTCGGTTCTCCGACAGATATGGCTAGCCCATTGCCACTTCAGCCCGCCCACCCTTAGAGCCACCTCAGTACCTTGGTTTGTTGTCGAATAAATTCGTTTCTAAATCTGTCCCTCAACGTTATTCTAAGATTGGCTCTTTCCATGGCGCGTTGGGCGACCTTGAATCTGTAGACTAGACCTTTTGTCAGTGTCCACGTCTCGGCTCCGTACGTCATGACTGCTTGTATACAACATTTTAACCATTCTTCTCTCATCCATTCGTTCCATATGTCCAAACCATCACGGGGATCCTTCTTTTATTTTTCTTATGATGCAATAATAAACCTTAAGTTTCTTCCTTATTTCGTCGTTCGGTATTCTAGCATATGTCGTTTCCCCACATCAAATCATTCTCAGTGATTTCATTTCTACTTATCTCTTATTTATCCTTCTTTTGCCAGCTCCAAGCTTCACTTTCATACATAATGGTTGGCACTAGAAATTCATTATGTACTGCCATCTTTGCTTCAGTGGATTTACTATATTTCTATTTGCAGTGATGACTTTGAGAACGTCATTCATTGTGGTCAAATCATCATAGCAATAATTGATTGTATCAATATCTTCCTCCAATATCAAAGAATTAGTAAACACGCGCTCGAAATCATTAATCTTTCCGACCAAAGTGTAACAGATATAAAGTTAATAGATAAACATAAACATGTGGTCTTATAGAAGACTCTTTGGAATTTCCTGGAGAGACCACATCACGAATGAGGAAGTTCTTCAAGGAATCGAAGGAGGAAGGCACCTGCTCAGGACCTTGTCCGAAAGGCGTGCAAGATGGATCGGCCATGTAATACGTCAAGAAGGTCTCTTGCATGCCATAATGGAGGGTATGATCGAGGGGACAAACTCTAGGGGACGCCCACGCCGAGAGTACCTGGAGGACCTGTTGGTGGACGTGCGCTGCTCGTCATATGCAGATTTCAAAAGAGCCGCACAAGACAGGGAAGAATGGAAGAGAAGAATAGAGGAAATTGCTGCAAACCAATCCCAGGATTGAAACCAGAGAAGAAGAAGATAAACAAAATATTTGTATTGTTTTCAGTAAATGGTAGTGTAAATGTAGTAAAATGTATTAAATACTTATATGTTTAGCTTACCTACGATTACAGTTTGCAAATAAATATGAAGTATTATGATAAAAATACTAGGGACAGTCATCTTGACGGTTTTGGCAGCTATTTTTTTAACCTTTAATTTATATCTAATTGACGTTAATAATTTTGAATCCGAATGTCAAATCAATCAATGCACGGAAACTTTGTTCAAAAATGGAATATCACTGTTATCAACGATTCTTTCATTTTATTCAAATGAGCAAGTACCTACCTACATTACAATTTAAAAAAAAACACTTTAAAAGGATGAGAAACACAGAACATAATGTGCTGCAATTGTTTATCCAAGATAAAATTTAACGAAAAAAAAGTTTCTGGAGAAGCAGAAAATTCTATTATAGGTAAAAAAAATCTCCAAGAACGACTGCACCTAAAATAAAATTGTCCAGCCTCCGATAAATATTCAACCAAAGAATGAAGGATGCAATAATTATTTTATATTTTTATAATTTTGTATTTTCATTTTTCTCTTGGAAATTTCTTTGAAATCAGTTGAATTTTAAGACAACAATGGGCATCCTTAGAATTAAAATAGATTTCTTAGAAAACCCTTTACACACCTAACTTTTCCCAATCTTTCATCGAGATATGACGGTCGTCTATAGCACCCAGTAACCTTACTATGTCATAAGACTCCAGAGACAGCCTGTGAATATTCTTAATGAACTCTTACATAAAAATATTATGGGTTCTATTTATTTTACAGAAATCAGAAGCCGGACAAAGCTTGTCGATGTGATAGACCATGTTGTCAAACTAAAATAGATATGGGCAGAATATATCCCCAAACAGGGAACGGAAAGATGAGCACTCAGAGTCTTGGCGTAGAGACCATGGGAAGGAATAGGTAGCATCAGTCGACACCAAAAAAGATTATCTAACGACACAATTCCAGATGACGGAAGAAGTTGGTTGAATGTCGCGCAGAATAGAGAAAAATGAAGAGAGAGAGTTACATTTAACAGTGGAGAGGCCCTGTTTAGAGAGGACTACATTTAACAGTGGAGATATTGCTAGAGAGAAGACGAGAAAGACATAACTATTGTATATGTAGCATTGCATATTGTGTATGCAAGGAATACAATGAATTATATATACATAGGGTTCGATTCCTGGCGATGACAATGTGATTTTCACACTGACTTTGCTCTGGTGTATAATTCACGTGACAATAATATCGATAGATTAGCTCCCTATTACATTTCATGAGAAAAATATAATTACTAAAAAATAATTGTACCCTGTAACTAACTAACTAACAAACTAACCATCACGCCGTCTCCCCGAAGGGGTAGGCAGAAATAATGAACTGCCACACTTTTCTTTCCTGAGATATTTCTTTCCCTTCCTCAACATTCATACATTGCGTCATGCACGCGCATCGATTTCTCTGACTCCTCACATAATAATATATATTGTAAATAATATGATATTCTAGTATTTTTTTTTGGAACATAGAAGTTCCCGCCACATACCCGAAGCTGTTATAGGGCGTAGCGGCGCCTTACATTTAAAGACGGTTACAACAAGGGGGTGCCAGACCACATTTAATCTACCCCATTTTACTATTCTAGTATAGTCTTAAAGAAGAAAAAGAAGAATGTGATATTGAGAAATCTTCGTAAAAAATCACGAAACGTTTGTGACGATCGCCGTCCAGCAGCGATAATTACCCGCCCGCTGATGGTAGTGATGGTGCAGGGCGGACGGTGACGCTAATCTGTTTATCCTCTCCAGGAACGTAAACAATTTAGCGGAGTCTGGGCGGGGGCGGGGGCGGGGGCGGGCGGCGCGAGCGGCGGGGCCACACACGACGCCGAGCCGTTTGACTCACGAGCTTGATGTGGCGAAGACCCAGTTATACAAGCAGCTTTTAGATCATTACCGCTTAGTAGAGGAAATTATTAATTATATCAATAAACAAAATATTTATAAAGCTTGCTTGTGGCGTCTTATCACGATATACTTATGAAATAATCGGCTTATATGCGGATTATATAATATAATATACGTAATATAAAGAATTGGAAACTATAGAATAAATGCAGTAGAAATAATGAGATAAATCTGTATATAATAAAGTACTAAATACAAATTTTATATAACAAGTGAATGCATTACGAATGAAAGTATTTTAAACAAAATGGTGAAAGGGTCATGTGGATGGTTTGGACACATGGAAATAATGAAATAATGATAAAGAAATTTTATGTTAACGGCGTACATACTCGTACATATGCAGCGATCATTTCTACAGAAAAAACCGCGTTCTGTCGAAGCCATAAGTGGAATTTAACTAAATAACTAACTAACTAACCATCACGCCGTCTCCCCGAAGGGGTAGGCAGAAAGAATGGACTACCACACTTTTCTTTCCTGACATACTTCTCTCGCTTCCTCAACATTCATACATCGTGTCATGCACGCGCGTCGATTTCTCTGACTCCTCACATGGCCGACATTCAATATTTTATTTATTTGATCGTGCCACGTTTTCCTCGGTCTCCCTCTATTTCTGGATCCATTTACATCGTTAACATATAATTTTTTTACCATTCTTACTTCATACATTCTTTCCATATGTCCAAACCATCGTAATGATCCTTTCATTATTTTGTTCATAACACCATCATTCGCACCGCATTCACTTCTAATATTTTCTTTCGACACTATCATACACAGAGTATCCACACATTCGTCTAAGAGATCTCACTTCTACTGCATTTATCCTACTTCATATTTCTTTTGCCAGTTCCATGCTTCGCTTCCATACATAAGGGTCGGTAGAAGAACAAAATATATATTTAAAAAAAAAAAAAAATATTTCCAGTACCTATTTACAATGAACTTCTACCATGAAATTTCAAATAACACAAGTTTCTACGATTCGTTTGGTTAACTTTTCCGTGTTTTCTTCTGGTATTTTCGTCCGTCTGAGAAAGAAAATATTGAAATGCTCTGTCGTGATGCGGATTGGTCCAGGTGCGAGAGATAGACCCCCGACGCAGAGGTCGAGCTAGGTAATCACTGTCGCAGACAGTTCGCTTCACAACTCAAGCATCCAACTAATATTCCGTCCTGCTGAAATATGTCGTCTGTTTCCGCATTTTCACACCGACCCGCATCGCGTGTTCCATCTCCAGACTCATCAACGGGCTGGTAAATCGGAAAAAAATACAAAAATCGAAATCTCAGTCTTAAAAATTAAAATGAATAATGAGAAATAATGACTGCTGAGCGAAAGCTGTCTGTCAAAAGTGAGGTGTGAAATATTTTATCACATATTTATATAATATTTATCTAAAAATATTAAATAAATTTATCCAAAACGTCAACTAATGTGATACAATTTTAAATGTTTTTATTTAGATTAACGAACATATTTTTTTTAAAGTCGCGGATTCGAGTCTCTCTGGTAGCATCTGTGACATTTTTTTAAATTTCCTAAAATCTTTAAATGTGTTGTTAATTTTTAAGGATTAATTTTATCTTAATAGAGACGAAGATGTAAATTGTTTTTTGGAAACAGAATATGGTGGTCGAGGCGTTTACAAGACTTATGACCTGTAATTGGTTGGGTTAAGCGATCGCTTTATGTAATACAAAATTCCCCATTCCGCCATTCCGACCACCACGTCTGACAAATTTTTGAAAGATTAATGTATTAATGTAATTATGCTACTATGTTGATGAACACTTCACATATTTTTGTTCAATCTACACTAGCGCCATCTATTAAGATTAGGTGTTGTTAATATTATTAATAAAATTGAATTGCATTTATCTCAAAAGCTTTAATTATAGGAAATGCTACATTTTGACTAATAAACCAGCTAACCATTAGGAGGAGTGGGTAGAAAAGCGGACAGACGGCCACGTTGTTCTATACTATATCGAGGAGCTAGTTCGACAATTTTTGCGGCATCAAACTTGGCTGCTTTTTAAGAAATTAATTGATTCGATATTGCCGTGTTTTCTTCGGCCTCCATTGACAAATCTTTTCATTCGAACAAGTTTTAACCGTTTTTCACTTATCTATTCGTTCCATTTGTCCAAGCCATTTATGTGACCCTTCATATTATATATTACTATATACACATTAATAAACTGACCAATTCAATTAAATAAAATTAATATTTGGAAACAAATTAGTAAACTGTAACATTTTTACTGTCACTCACCAACTGGTTCTGATACGCCGTGACTGCGGTGAAGATGGACTCGGGGAAGATGAAAGTTTTGTAATCTTCCTGCTCCAGGTCCGTGATGGGAGAGTTGCCAGATCCTTCTCTCCTTCTTACAAGATGGATGCGGGGTTGGTACTTGTGCATTGAGTTTAACACCAACTGCAAAGACATACGAACGTTATTAAATCGCATACTGTGTTAAAGCTAGACAGTAAATACCAAAAAATACAAAAATAAATACAGTTGTTCTATTACACAATATGTCTCAAAATAATGTTTACGTTTGTTCTGCATGAACACAACAAATCCAGTGGTGCGGAGGTTATGTTAATCAGCAGCCCGGCTTTTGGGAATTCTGTCGCTATGGAGCGTTTCTCGGGAGCGGACCGCACGTTGTACGTGCGATTGTTTTACAAAAGCGGTGATTCGGCAACTGTAGCGCGTAGAAGATTCTGCAATATTCGAGGTTTTCGCCACTTAAATGATGCACCAAGCATACCTCTCATTCGAAAATGGGTCAAAAAGATTGAAGAGACCGGTACAACACTGGAAAAACCAAAATCCGGGCGACCAAGATCATCGAGAATGATAGAAAACGTGGAGTGTCCAGTCTGTCGATTATCAGTCAGCCGAGCCGTAATAAGAAATTTTACTGCTCGACTAAATGAGTGCCGCAAATGCGAGGGCTTACATTTGGACAATATTGTTTTTTTAAATCCCAAATTATGTACTTGATGTTTTTTTGTTTGTTTGTACATATTTATGTATAATACAAACGATATTACAGTATTTATTACAGAATTAAGAATACGCAAATAAATATTTATGTAAAAAAGAGAATTTAAAATCTTCCAAAATCCACGTTTGTGGAATAAGTTACCAGGAGTACAGAGAGTATAGAGTGTGAGCGCTAGTAACCTGTCCGTTATTGTCCATTTCGTTGTTAGTGAGCTTGACCTTCTCGAAGGAGACGACCTGCTTGCGGACAAGTTACCAGGAGCGCAGAGAGTATAAAATGTGAGCTAGTTACCTGTCCGTTCTTGTCCATCTCGTTGTTAGTGAGCTTGACCTTCTCGAAGGAGACGACCTGCTTGCGGAGCTGCTCTCCCGTGAAGGGGGAGTCCGGGTGCGCGTAGAGGCGCGCGGGCGCGGGCGGGTCCGCCTTGCCGGCCACCAGCCACGAGGAGCGGTGGTAGGCGTAGCGGTAGCGCTTGCCGTCCACGGGCACGATGTCCAGCAGGACGGCGTAGCGGTGGCCCGCCCCTACGCCGGTGAAGGACACGCGCAGGGTCGGGAACATCCGCCTACAGAATAAGACACGAACAATAGTTATAACAAATCACGCGAGACAAGCGCAGAATGTTGCATAATTGGACACAATTCCTACAGCCATCAGTCAGAAGAATTTTAATTATTTTTGTATGAAGCAAATTAGTTTACGAGTACAATGTACCCACATTCAAAGTATTAGTTGGAACCCGTGAATTATTCACGGAAGTAAAGATTTGTTACCATTCAAAAACTTGGCTCACTGTACAATTGAAGACTACAGGGGAAAAACAAGGAAATAATAATGCCATCTAGCGGCATTTGTACGTATCTATCCACAGTAAAATTTTCATATTCAAAAATCATCTGTGTCATCGACTATGGCCAGATAATCGATTGCTAATTGCTAAGAAATATATAGACTTTGATTAGCTTTATTCTCAATTTATTCAAATTAACCTTCTACTGACATTCCTTGTTTTTCCCCTGTAGTCTTCAATTGTAATCAGTTATAAGGTAAACTGTTAATGAATAAACTTGTTTTTTATATCACAATTGTATGTTATTTTAACCCATTCATCGCCACGTGTTTTAGAAACAGCGCGCCGGTACGCCACGTATTTTCTTTCAAACTATCGAAAAATATCGATCCTTTTTGGTTTGTTAATATTTTTAAATATTTATAGATGTCGTTGTGAGAAAATCGGAATTAATTTTGAAATACATCTTTCGAATATTGCGAAGCGCGCACAGCTACGCTTATGGCGATCGTCTACGTAGAGCGCACATGTGTGCTTACGGCGATCATCGAGTTGATCAAGTGTAAATATTCGAAAAATCACGAAAATTTGACATTTGATATATTATTGTAACACCTGATGATGTCAACATTGGTTGATGAAACAGCTGTCGCGTAAAATAAAATACAATTGTGATACAATAAACAAAGTTTATTCAATAACAGTTTAAAATGTTAAGGTATCATAGTGTTTCGGCTAAAAAAATGGACTATTTAGTTATAAGTTACTTTTAATGTGTATTTTTTCTTACACGTTAAAAAAATCACAATTAACAACACCAAATTGTTATCCTTTTATTTTCTAAACTACTGTCATACAACAAAATTCAAAATAATCCAGAAACGTTCTCGGTCACGCGCATTGTGTGCATTTCGAATTGCATTAGGAGAGAAACGAAGTCATTCTATCCACTCTCTTGTATTCAAAATATTCTCGTACTCTTTCTTGACGACATTAGGGTTTATGCCAATTTATATATGATACGGCAATGATAAAATAAGTCAGTTTAATTATGGTTAAAATTAAAATACACAAAAAAATATTTGAAATAAACATCCAAGTGTTGTGTATTGTATTAATTGTTTCTTGAAATGTAAAAAGTCGGAAGAATTGATGTGCGTGTATGACACGCTGTATAAGAGAGTGTCAGGATAGAGTAGTGTGGCGGTCCATTCTCTCTGCCTACACTTTCGGGAAAACGGCTTGATGGTTTATTTGTATAAAGCGGAGTATCTTTATCTTTGCCCACATTCTAAGTTGAGAGCAGCTAGGATTCCTTAGTTTTCCAATTTAATGTTGACAGCAACCTTTCCCCCAATCACAAACACGTGCGCTGTCCTCGCACGTGTCCCAGTGTGGCGAGATATGCGTGGAGGCTCTAGTTAACGGGGGGTCGCAAGTCTACGTGGTAGGGCGGTTAACGTTGAAAGTGTCGACCCCAGAATGCCTACTGAAGTATCAGAGGATTGTACGCTAAAACTTGCTCTCAAACGTTCTATAATACTCGCATTCTGGTATTTGATCACATTTGAGATTTGACATATAAAAGATTAAATCGTTTTTAATTGACTGTTAGCTGACTACTTCTTTATTTACATATAATAAAAAAAATCACTAAGCAAACTTTAACACTAACTTTTTTCCCAAAAAGCTAAAATGGCAGTGCACAATGGTGTTCTTGTACCGACCCTTATGTATGGAAGCAAAGCATGGAACTGGCCAAAGAAAGATGAAAATATAGTAAATGCAGTAGAAATGAGATCTGAAAATCTGTATATGAAGGAGTGTCGAATAAAAATATAATAAATTAATGCGATGCGAATGAAAGTTTTATGAACAAAATAATGAAAGGATCATTAAGATGGTTTCGACACAAGGAAAAAAATAATGAAGAAAGAATGTTAGCGTATATGTTAGCAATGTAAATGGAACAAGAAATAGAGGAAAACCAAATCAAATATTAAAAGTCGGTCACGTGAGGCGTCGAAGAAATCGACGTGCGTGCATGACACGATGTACGAATGTTGAGGAAGTGAAAGAGACGTATGTCAGGAAGAAAAGTGTGGCAGTCCATTATTTCAGTCTACTCCTTCGGGGAGACGACGTGATGGTTAGTTAGTTAGTTAAATAAGTTCCTAGTCTGTTCATCTTTAAAAATAGTACTATAATTGATGGTTTTGTAATGCTTTTCAATACTAATTACAGTATTTTTCACTTATATACGAGCAAGAGGCGTGCGGAAAAGGTGATATCTTGAAGACACCACCTTACAGAGTCCCGTTCTAGGGGCGGCACGTGACCGGGACCTGGGTACGGGGCGGGCCTTGCTTATTCAGGGACGGATTGTTAGACTTTGGCAAATATAACGGACTGAATAAATGAATGGTTGAAGCAAAATCCATGCAAAATATATTTCCATCATATCACTGCCCTTAAAGTACTATAAACAACCATGATTCGCTCACGACATTAATACGTTTCTACCGTTTGATCTCATTATTAAACAGCACATATCCAACGCTTTGAAAGAGACCGAAACAATTTCTATAAACACATTAATTTCAAAATATGCAGGTCATTTTTCAAAATATGCAGGACCCAAGTTTCTTCGGCGCAGTATACCAACAAATTGTTATACTGCCCTGATGAAGCTTGGGTCCAAGCGAAACTAGTTGGCATCAATTATAATAACCATACCGTGGTTTAATACGAAGTTTTTTTTTTTATTATATAAATATTAAATAAAACGAAATTTTTTAACTACTTCCATTTTGTCTTTATTTAGACAGCGACCGGTTTCGCGAGGCTCGCTGTCGAAATAAAGACAAAATTAGAAGTAGGTAAAAAAAAAAGTTTTATTTTATTATTATTTAAAATGAACTTCCATCAAGAGATTTCAGTAAAATCATTTGAATATATTATATTTTTTAAATGTCTAAGCAAAGAGTGAGTGCTTCATATAAAAATTTGATAATGCCTTAGAGGCAAAAGATGTCATTCATATAAAATGTAATAAAACTTCTAGAAAACAGACGTTTATATTCGTATTATAACAATTATTTAATATGGAGTTTTCCATCATTTTCCACCATAAATACGTATATATTTTTATTACACTATTATTATAATTTTTAACTCTCTGTGTTTGTTTACATATCATAATATGAATGCATAAATGGTAATCGGTTATTATTTCTATTAGCGTCATCTCGCGCCGCCCCTGGGTAGGAGTGTGTGGGGCGGCCGGTGGCGCTGGGAACGCTGTCAGCGTCAGAGGTGACAAGTACGCCACTCGCGCTGATTGGCCCCCGCCCCGGGAGCTCCACTGGACACTAAGTGACAGCGTGATGGATGAAATTTACTCCACCCCTGGGAGGGAATGTTTCATACTTCATATGAAAGTAAAGAGAAAGAGGGTAACGCCACGTATTACACATTATTTTCAAGAATTATCGACACTTTATGAAAGGGGTGATTTTTCATTATATTCTAGTTTGATCAATAATATTATTATCTATTATTTCTTGAACTTTCTTGGACAAAGGTGTAATACTCTATAATATTCTCCTTCCTCTGGTCTAGTAGAGCCAATCTATCTTCTTGACCAGAAGATAACAACGAGTAATTACAAACTGCTGGAACTATATTAAAAAAAGAAAACAAAACTAAATATGCTTCTTCTTCTTCTTCTTCCTCATTGTAGACCTATGTGGTCTGTTCTCCAGAGTGTTGCTCCTTCTGTGGGGTAGACTCCCAGCTGTCCTTCTATCTTTTAGGAGGTCTTCCACGAGGACGAGTCCCATGAGGTTGATTATGCAATGCAATATAGGGGAGTCTGGTGGTGTCCATTCTTTGAACATGACCGTACCAGTCCCTTTTTCACTGTCTAATCCATCTTATAATATCTTCAACCTCACATATCTATCTTATTCTGGTGTTCTCACGCGATCTCTCAGTGTCACATCAACTAGATATGCAATATTATAAATATGTTGTACGTGGCACGATCAAATAAATCAAATATTGAATGTCGACTACGTGAGGAGTCGGAGAAATTGACATGCGTGCATGACACGATGTATGAATGTTGAGGAAGCGAAAGAAGTATGTAGAAAGAAAAGTGTGGCAGTCCATTTTTACTATCTACCCCTTCGGGGAGACGGCGTGATGGTTACTTAGTTATTTAGTTATAGAGATATTCCTTATTATTATGTATTATAGAATAAAATACTCTTCTTTTTAAATAAGCTATAGATGTCTTAAATTATGAATATTAATTAATTACGCATAGATTTTTATTTTAACATTTTATATCGGTTTATGAAAATTCCTATTATTTTATTATTATTATTATTTTGTTGAATCGTTTTTTACATCATGACAGCATGAGCCAAATCGATGTAGGTAAAAGGTATTATAACTATCATAGTGATTCTCGTGACATGTGATAGGTAGCTAATCTATCGCCATTTTATTGTCACGTGAATCCTACATCAAACCAATGACAGTGTGACAATCACACTGCCCTCGCCGGGAATCGAACCCGGAAACCTCGAGGTGGCAGTCAATGCACTTACCACTCGACCACGAAGGTCGTCAAAAAATAGAGTATCTTATAGAAACATTTCGACCTTACTCTAAATGTAAACGAAGTAAATCGAAGATAAAATTAATTGAAAATGTACAGTGCGTATTTTATATACAGGGTTCCATTTTTTGTTTTATGTTTTTATAGCCAAGAACTCAAGAGTTTATATTTCAAGTTTTTTTAATGAACGATAAACGATACAGGCAAAACAACACTGGGAGCAATAAAGTATTTAGGAATTTCAATTTTTATTCAGCTTTCTTGGTATGTTGTTTATTTAGTAAATTAATATTATTTTGAAGTACTTGAAATGGAATTTAACACTTAAAAATTTCAAGACAGAAGTTGTCTTCAGACAAAAACTTCATTTGATA
Organism: Lepidostoma basale; assembly: GCA_022606425.2. Lineage (NCBI taxonomy): Eukaryota > Metazoa > Arthropoda > Insecta > Trichoptera > Lepidostomatidae > Lepidostoma > Lepidostoma basale. The sequence goes on along the minus strand of JAHDVF020000857.1, from coordinate 1,682,311 downwards.
CATAAAACATACGCTGTATTAAATTTCAAATAAAGAATTCTCTCAATGAACCTGTGAACACTCAAATTTGAAAAGTAATTTGAAGAGCCTATACAACAGTGAATAAACTTTATGTGATATAGCCATTATAACGTATGATTTTTTACTTAAATAAATAAGATAATCAATTGTTTTGGCCGAAACACTATGAAACTTAAACATTATTAAATATTTTAATTTGAAACACTTTTATTATGGGCGAAAGTTGGCGAAACAGCTGTCACGACATATACATGAATTGTGATACATTAGTAATATTATTGATATTTTTGTAAGTAAACACCAAAAATAAAATAGAATAATAGCAATACCAAAGTGAATTCTATAATTATTTCGACCTTAAAAGTTGATTTTGAAATTCATTTAAGCATTCGTTTTTAAAAATACTCAAGGCGGTGGTTGGAACAGCCATGACCTACGGTTCAAAGTGTTGGCTACTCAAAAAACCACAGGAGCACAAACTACATAGCGCCAAAATGAGGATGCTGTGATGGGCTGGCGAAGTATCGCTGCTTGACCACATCAGGAACATCCACATTCTCAGCAGTTTCAGAATGAAATCCATCTCGAATGATCTAGAGGAGAACCGTCTGAGATGGTAAGGCCACGTCATGCGGCGCCCAGCTGACCTTTTATCTGAGCTTCTGGCTACGTGACCTGCCCATTGCCATTTTAGAGTCGCCACCCAGTGGATTATGTCAGTGACCTTTGTTTTTTCTCTCACCGTATCGTTTCTGACTCTGTCTCTTAGGCTTATTCCTAACATGGCTCTTTCCGTGGCTCTTTGGGTCACTCGTAGTTCCTCGGCACTTTGTTTGGACAATGTAACAGTTTCAAGATCATAAGAACCAACTGGCAGAACGCAAGCTTCATAGACTTTTCGTTTCAGGTTGATCGGTATTTTCCGGTTTTTAAGGATGTAACTCATGTTTCCGAAAGCTGCCCAGCTTAGTATAATTCTTCTTTTTAACTCTGTGGTTTGGTTATCTCAAACCCAACCCAAGACAGATAGTCCTGGAGAAGCCATACAAAAAGAGCCGACCCGTAATAAATGGAGCAAAGCTAGGAAGAAGGAGAATTTTTTTTAAGAAATAAGAATGTAATAAAAATTTTAGTAAACATTTTTACTAACAAAAAATGCATATTACGTTTTTAAACATTTGTACGTTTAGTGTATAATTTAAATAACTCGCCTAATTGTTCGTCATTATAGCTGTGTTAACACTCTTCTCGCTAACGAAACTAATTTATCTAGAATCCGCCCGAAGGGATCCGCATACATTAAGGAGTACACATAATAATATTCTCGCGTGTAAATAATAATTAAATAATTACTATTCTTTATATTAAGTGGTTGGGAGAACATTATGTGTAGGTACGAAAAAGGGTCAATAATCCTTTGAGATAAATGAATAAATCATTTGAAATTTATAATAATTAATTCAAAGATATTTTCGTAGGTATCAGGTATCATACTTTGGGATCAGACATTACAATTTTGACATACCTATATAAAATTGACATTTTGTATTTATTTTTGTATTTTGTATATATATTTGAATCCAACTAGTTTCTCATGAATCCAAGCTTTTTGATAACAATATAAAAACTATATTAAAAGTTGAACTCTTAATAAATTTCTTATATTGCCATTGGCTTTGGGTACTAGAGAAACAAGTTAGCTTCAAATATAATAATCATATCGTGGTTAAAAACAAAGCATTTTTATAATTAAAAATTATTTTTAAAGTTATAAATTTGATAATCAAATGATTGTACAGAAATCTCTTGACGGAAGTTCATTTTAAATCATAATAAAATAAAAATATGTTTTTTAACTACTTCCACTTTGTCTTTGTGATTTGGATTAAAAGTAATACGTATGATAAGTCTCACATTATATAATATTATATATCAAGTACGAGTAATATCCATTTTTTAACTAAATAACCATCACGCCGTCTCTCTGAGAGGTAGACAGAAATGGATCCCCACATTATTCTGTACTGAAATACTTATCTTGATTTCAATATATTCATACATCGTGTCGCCACACGTTGATTTCTCCGACGCCTTACGTGGCCGACATTTAATTTTTGATTGATTTGATCGTGCCACGTTGTCCTCTGCGTTCCCTTATTTCCAGTTTCGTTTACGTCGTTTATATATAAATACTTTCTTCACCATTCTGTCTACATTCATTCTTTCCATGCATCCAAACTATTTCAATAATTATCTTATGACACTTTAAGTTTTAATAATGTATATTTTTCCAGCTAATGTGTGTTAATAATTTTATCTCATCTATGTTAATCTAATATCATAGCCTACTGCTCTATTATCCAGAGAAACTTTAATATTTGTCCTCATAATTGTTTGGTAATTATCAAAGCCAGCTGTCCATTCAAAAAAGACATTTGCATTTAAAATTTATATACGAGTATATGACAAATAACTTGTGTCGTCAAATTTTTCCGGGAATTATGTGTACATTGAAGTATCAGAAGTATGATTTTATACAGTCAAGAACACAATACATTTCCACACTTAAAAAATAAATAAAGAATAGAAACTCTTGCCGTACATTTAACATGATGCTAGACACGACACCACTCATTCAGGAAATGCGACAAATACATCTAACGAGCTGTGATATTACAAGAGACACACGGGGCATAATTTACCCCCATTCCATTTTTCACCCAGCATTGACTCACACGACAAATGGCTGGATAAACACACACCTTCTTATTACCTTATTCAGTTTGCAAATGGCATCGCTTCTGTAGCTGTGTTTATGGCACACCTACCAACATCAGACCGAAGTTAACCTTATGATTAGCAAAAGAAATAAGTGGAAGCATAAGTGGAAAATGTAGAAGAATTACGCAAGAAAGGAGAAATATAATCTAATGTGTGTATTTTATTTACTCCTAGTTGAAAAAGAAATAAGTCACGTTGTATAAAGTTCAATTATATGCACAATCATTTGCATAATAATTAATGTGTCTTCAATAATTCAAGTCCTTGGTTGGAACACGTTCTAACATTTCTTATTTTTATAAAATAAAGTAGCTTATTTATAGTTTCGTATACAATATATAACTCTACATGAAATATACAAATATTAATGAAAAAGTCAATTTTTAGAATGTTAATAGATAAGAACCAATATGTTTCGCCATGTTTTGACAATATAATATGTTTTAACATAACATGTGATATTACGCATGTTATGTTAAAAATGGTTTAAAAAAAGTATACGTTAACTATGTAAATGGAGTACGGAGTCGAGGTAGACCGAGGAAAATATGGCATGACCAAATTTATCAAATTATAAGGGTTGGTCATGTCAGAAGCCGGAAGAATCGACGTGCGTGTATGACTCGCTGTATAAATGTGGAGGAAGCTAGAGAGGTATGTTAAGATAGAGTAGTGTGGCGGTCCATTCTCTCTGCTTACCACTGCGGGGAAACAGCGTGATAGTTTGTTGTTGTTGTTGTTGTAAAAGTTGGAATATAAAAAAAATATCAATATTCACAATCATTTTGTATTGTGGACATTTGAATGACTTTTAAACGTTGTTAAAATTTGTAGATCGATGAAAAATGAGAAATGTATGATTTGTCTTGGAAAATGTTGTGAATATAAGTATTTCTAATTATTTAAATATAATCAAACTCGCTCGTTGTTGAGACCTGTCAAAAAACTGTCTAAAAAGATGGTCTAATTACATTAAGGATGTGGCGGGTATTGGGTGGCAAGAATGTGCTTAGAATCGAGGCAATTGAAGAACCATAAGGGAGGCCTATGTCCAGCAGTGGACCTGCTGTGACAGATAAAGAAGAAGAAAAAGATTTAAACTAGATAAAAATGGACGTTAACATTAATTCAAGATTTTCATTATTCCATTAAGAGAAAGAATGACAATATAAAAAGCATGCGTAAGATTAATAATAATATACGGCGTTGAAGCAATGGTAGACACAGTCAGAACCAAACAAATTTTGAGGACTTCGGAGATGAAGACACTGAGGGTGATAGCAGGTAAGACACTGAAAGATCACGCGAGGAACACCAAAATAAGATAGATTTGTGAGGCTGAGTAGTCAGCAAAAGAGGGACTGGTACGGTGATCTCCAAAGAATCGACTGCACCCGACTCGGCTATATTGTACTACATAATTAGGCTCACAGGTTTCTCCGTGAAAAAATTCCTAAAATATGGAAGGACAGCTGGGAATCCACCTCACAAGAGGAGCAACCCTCTAAAGAAAAAATCAAGTAGATTTACAGTAAGAAATAAGAAGATTGTAAGGTTTACCTATCTAAAAATTATGTCGATTAAAAACCTTATGTGCACAAGCAGACAACAAAGTGAGGTACCGTACTTTTGTTAGTACATACGTTTACGTATCTGGATGCAAGTACATATATCAAATTACTAAGCATAAAATTTGAATACTAATGGGACTATGCGACAATTAGCGGAAGCCGCGGCGGCGTCGGAGCGCTCATGCGGCGTCGGAAATGGCGCGAAGTGACGCCCCTCTCCCCCGGCCCCGGGCCCCGCACAGCGCTATTGGCGGGCGATTACAAGTGTTGTGACCATTCAAAACAACCGGAACTGATTTATGCCCGCTGCCCGAAGAAGGTTAATTGCCACGGAATGGAAGCCCTGAAAAATACGCCGGATTAACGGATGGAGTGAACGGAATGATGGGTGACCATTTGTGAAATGAGATCACTTTCGTCGTTGTGTTGCAGCTTTCCTAGAAACTGCTTTATTTCATTTTGTGATAAAACTACCTAACTAACTAACCATCACGCCGTTTTCCAGTAGTATGCAGAGAGGATGGATCGCCAAACTCAAGAGAGCAAATATCAATTTTATACATTATATAAGAGATAGATTCTTTTTGAGGGTAGCCTCACTATCGCGAAAGATGTCCTCATCCAAAGAGATGCGGTTTAGAAGGATTATTGCCCTGCCCACTGGTATTACCTTAGGTAAATTGATTCTACATAGTGGCAGGCACGATCTATGTTGCCTTTGTCGCAGATAATTGTCAGGGACAAACAAAGTCAAGTCATTCAAAGTATCAGAGTTATGTATTCGACCACGAATCAGTTGAAAAATATGAACACCCAAATGGATAGTTCGTCTAATTTCCAATGATTTGTAGTCCAGCATATCCAGCAATAAATCAGTTGGGTACAGCCAGGGGTACTGTTTTCTTTGAGGAACAAAAAAAGAAAGAACTTTTTCTGTACCTTTTCAATCAACAGGCAATATTTAGTTTCATGTGGTGCCCACACCAGTGTACCAAATTCCAACCGACTTCTTACCAAAGAGTTATACAATAACTTCAAGACTTTTGAATTGTTAAAATCTTTCCCATTCCTAAGAACAAATACCAAAATCTTGTGGGAGCTATTACATACTGATGTAATATGTAGAGAGAAAATTAATTTAGGATCGAATGTAACTCCCAAATCGTTCGAAGACGTAATCCAATAATATACCATCCATTGTATAGCTGTGATAGATCGTCGTGCGAGCCCTAGTATAGGGCATGATGAAACACTTCGATGCATCAAAATACAATTTGTTTATTTAACAATAACAACGGCCCTAGGATGGAACCCTGAGGAACTCCAAAAGGTGCGGAGAAATGATCCATAAACTCCATAAGATACGAACTGTTGTCTCTTGGAGAAGTAAATATTGATAAATTGAACTAAGATGTCACTTAGACCAATTTTACGAAGTTCAATTAAATGAAATAAGAGGAAAAATTAAAGAATAAGTTAGTAAGTTAGATACCTAATTTACATCATTACTCTATAATATATAAGTGGATAAAATATATTATCGCGTCTTCATTTTTAAAATTATTTACGTAGAACATAAAGCATTTTTATTTTTGAAGACACTGAATTTCAATGACATATCATTAGAATATAAAGAAAATTATGTAGTGGTGTGAATTCTTGAGATGGTTTTTTGTATTAAAAAAATGATTTATGGTTATAGAAATAATACAAGATGTCTACGAAAGATAATTTTTTAAGTAAAATCCAGGCCAATTTGCTACAATTAAAACAAATATTTATAATAATAATGAAAAACTCTGTCAAACAATTATTTGGTACGTTACATCGAGAAGTCATTCACAATGCGAACGGCGCACTGAAATAATTTCATAGAACACGTTTTCAAATAATTATAAACTCATTTACATCCGTAGCCCCGCGGACTTCAAAGGAGACATACATCTTTCTTTTCTTTGTCTTACACGAGAACAAGACGTCTTTTTCGACCGAATTAAAATAATTAATTGAGTTACAAGTATTCCCCTCGCCTCAAAGCGTCGCGTTCCGCCGCATTGGCTGGTGGCGGAGCGTCCCGACGCATTTAAACTCTATCCGGAGTGCCTCGTGTGGCGACCACGTTCAAATGATTTAGATAGTGAAAAAAAAATAGATCTTCTTGCATACAAATCATTAAAAAAATTCTATGATAAACCTTATCTCGGTACTTATTTGGCAAAAGGTCCCAGATGCGTTTTTTTAGGAAATTGAGTTAAATATACCATTTGTTTCCAACAATTTGGAACAAAGTAATATTTTTAAAAATAATCAAAATAATGTACAAAAATTATTTTTACCCTCCTGTAAAACAGCAGTTGGGACCTCTTGCCCAATAGGTACTGATCTGCCTATGATATAAACAATGGTCTGTAAAATATCGTAAAGTAAGAATTGGTTTACTTCTGTATTTTTAAATAAATACTTGTAAAATTCTTAATTAAATTATGAATTCAAATGAAAACGTCTGTTTTCTAGATATTTTACTATACTTTATGAGGATGATACTAAGGAATTATTTATGTTTGATAATGCCTTAGCAAGGCGAAACGATTGATTCCCATAAAATTTTATACAACTTATAGAAAACAAACGTTTTTATTCGTATTCAATTTTTTTCTTAAGTTTTTATTTAAACATATTCGGTACATATTTTACTGTCCCACATATAGATTCCCACATATATTATATAATGTCTTCGAGTTAAATTACGATAACTGAAATATATCTTTTTTATCGGAATTTATCATCTTGTAAATATTATTATTATTTAATAATAGTCAACACGATTGCTTAGTGGTTTTACTTAGATTTAATTTATGTAAATTGTGACAAATTTGTTTCATTATCAAGAGTTTGAGAATGCTCTCGCAAGGCGAAACAAATTTGTCACAATTAATATAATTTATATAAATTAAATCCAAGTAAAACCACTAAACTATCGTGTTTACTATTATTAATTAATATGGAGTTTTACAAAACTAATACCTCAACATTCAATAATAATTATTATTATTAAATTTTATTTAAAAAAAGATCAAAGTTCTGTTTTAGTGTTTAATTGAGGATATAAAGCATTACATCACTTCTCATATTGATAACAATGTCACTTCATATTTCGTGTGGAACAAAGATAATTAATGGGGTGTTTGGCATTTTAATGTTGATAAATTCTTGTAGCCAGGATTCTGATCAAAGCTCCGGAAATTGTTTTCATTAATTGGCTAGTTAGCCGCGTGGTCTATTAAACAGCCGCGAGACCCTCATTCTGTCGTCGATCTCTTTGTTTTCGCTGCCATTCTTTAATCTTCGGACCCGTTCTGATCTCCGGGTAACTTCTGTCTGCTCCGCGTATCGAGCCTCATTACCCCGATCCTATTAATTTACCGAGTCTAGACAGAAATAGCATAACGTGACCCAATGTCTTCATTTAAATCACGTTCATAAATCTTATATGCAGATGTTTTAGTACTAACTTGCGGTGTTACTCAACACGTAGGTGCCAACAATTCAACATATTTTTCTTGTCTATGGTCAGCGGAGCAATACACCCCTTACAATGTTTCTGTGCTTGTCTAACTAAGACCAGACATCAAAGACAACAAAATAAAATTATAAAATTAGCACATAACATTAACTATCTTACCCCAACTTTACAAGTATACAGACAAACAAAACAAATGGACATATCAGACCTGACCAAATTCGAGACCTTGAAAATTATACAGAGTGACCATGGAATAGACAACAGACAGCAGCTACAAATTAACCAAAAATTCAGACGTACACAGACCCTGGACCAGGAACTGTGACAGACATAACTTATCGAATGCATGAACTAAGGCAGGACAATCAAGGATATTGAACAATGGACTGAAAATTTACAATGAACTACGAAAAGACACAAGGAGTCTCACTACAAATCAATTTAAAATATACCTGAAACATTATATAATTACAAGTAAGATCTGAAAATGTATCCGTATAACCATATAATTGTTTTTTTTTAAAATAAATCAAATAAAATCAAATAAAAAAAAACTAACCATCACACCTTCTCCCGGGAGGGGGAGGAAGAAAGAATGTTGGGTACATCGTGTCTTCACGTCAATTTCTCCTACCTTTCGCGTGGCCGACATTTAATATATGTATGTTCCTCTATTTCTAGTTGTTAGTCATTTACATAAACTTTCTTCACAATTATGTCTGTATTGATCATTTCCTTGTGGCCAATCCATCTTAATGACCCTTTCATTATTTTGTTCATAACACTTCTTAAATTTGCATTTGACACTCTGACATACTCGTATATTGAGCTTTCGAAATAGTTTAAACTAGAAGAAAAGAAAAATTTCACAGAATAAGTGTCCAATATATTTTTTTTCACTGTCAAAAACATTGAAGTGAATTATCAAATCATTTTGTTTATCGTGTTTCTCAAATACTTCAAAATAAGTTCACTCATAAGTTTAGAGATACCCTATGACATTGTGTATCATTAACTTACTAGTTAATGTATCACAGCATGTCCATCATCGAGGAGTTCCATAGGATATGTTTCCTTCCCCTCGTCAACCGTTACGGGGTTATATTTCTTAGATGGACGCTGACGGATATCTCTCTGTGCTTCTCGGGTCTGCATCCGACACCGTTACTAGATGTCACCAGCGTCGCTCGCAGCTTACGTGAGAAATGCGACGTCTAATGCACATGAAAAAGACACTCGACATGGACGATTCGTGGAAAATTTTGATACAAAACATTTCTTCTTCTTCTCATTGTTCCTCTCCTATCGGAAGTTGGACAACATCATGATTATTTTTACTTTAGATTCGGTACCTCTTAACAAGGATGTTGATGATATTATGACTAATAATCAATTGAATCACTTTGTATTTCTCGCTTCTCATAACATGCCCAAAGTATTCAGGTTTCCTGTGCTTTATGGTCATAATACTTTCTCTTACTTTCTTCATTCGCTGCAGTACTTCCTCGTTCGTGACTCGTTTTTAAGATTTTTCTTAATTATATATCAAAGATTTTTTTGTCGGGAACTACACTATTAAACGGTTTAATTTTGAAACCCTGCTATTATACGTATCACAAATTATTTTTATTAGATTATGGCGTCAGCTGTGTCGCCAACCTATGTTGGCATCATCAAGTGTTATAAATAACTCATCGAAACAATGAATTATCCAATATTTATATCCCATACATAATATGTAAAGTATATTGTATCCGTGACAACAAGAAAAAATATTTTTAACAACTGTCAAAACTGATAACATCCCTATTTTTTTTTGTTTAAATATTTGTTTTGTATAATTTAAATACACCGATGAAGGGCTTCATTGTCCCTAAACATATTTATTTTTATTTATTATTTCTATTTAAATAAAGTGTCGGTTGTCTTACGAAGTAAAAAAAACGTTGTTTAATTAATATTACGCTGCACAAAGTAAAAAAATTAATGTTTTTAATTGAAATTTCTTGGTAGAAGTTCATTTTAAATAATGAAAACAAAACAAAAAATTATACAAAATTTATTTATTATTATGTATTTAGTGTGCTTCAACTTGTGTTTATGTTCGACCGGTTTCGGCAGCTTGACAGAAGATGGCAGCAAGCTGCCGAAACCGGTCGAACATAAACACAAGTGGAAGCACACTAAATACATAATAATAAAGAAATTTTGTGTAATTTTTTTTTTGTTTTCATTATTTAAAAAAAACTATGTTATTTATTTACTTATTCCCAAATTTCAACATGCCATTACCTTGTTGCATTTCGTGTTGATATATTTTTTTTTTTTTTAAAGGAACATAGAAGTTCCCGCCACATACCCGAGGCTGTTATAGGGCGTAGCGGTGCCCTTTCATCAGCCTCGCTCGTACACTCCCTGGGCCTGTCCCCGGTCCATCCGGGACTTACATTTAAATACGGCAACAACAAGGGGGTGCCAGACCACATTTAATCTACTCAATTTCACTTCTATGCTCCGCTGTACTTTATTGAATAAATAGCCGTCTTGTAAATCTTGTAAATGAGCCGTCTTGTAAATCGTTCGTGTTGGTATTGTAAATTATCGTTTATCTTCATTCCCTCTCCGTCTCTGAAATGTACATATTACGGTACGTGCGCTGTGATAGTATATTCACATAGCCGTCGGCGTCGCCAGCGTCGCGATGCCGCGGAGCACCGTGACTGCGAGCCGACAGAGACCCCGACGACAGATATACGCGCGTCAGGCCTGTTTTTCGCGCGCCGGGCCATGCCGAACTGTCTATATGCAAATGGCGGTGTTAGTTTCAAAGTTACCCCGGCACAATGCTCTGGAAGGAGAGACGCGCTACACTAACTGCCTGTCAAAGTGTGACATTTCTGACGCGCCGCTAAGATATTTTGTTGCAACACGGACAGATATCCGCTACTCATGGTATTTGAGAGCTGCGAAATTTTATTTGTACACGTTACAAACGTGTTTCATACAGGCCTGGTGTAACGACAAAATTGAACTATTTTTGTAATTATTAATCTTAAATAAATAAATAACCATCATGCCGTTTTGCAGTGAATATGGATTCCCACATTTTTTTGTCCCACAATACTAGTACTTCTTGAGATTCCTGTATATTTATTAATCATGATATCATATACAATAATACATATAAGTTGATTTTTTATTTCTTGAACAGTGATGTAAAACTCCATATTTGATAATTAATACGAATAAAAACATCTGTTTTCTAAAAAAAAATATTCTATTTTATAGGAATGTAGAGCGGAAGAAGGTATAATGAACAAAATTTTGAAAGGATCGCTGCGATGGTTCGGACATATGGAACGCATGGATGGAAAAAGAGTGGTTAGTAAAGTATACGTTAATGATGTAAATAGAGTACGGAGTCAAGGCAGACCAAGGAAAATATGGCATGACCAAATTAATCAAATTTTTAAGGTTGATCATGTTAGAAGTCGGAGGAATCGACGTGTGTGTATGACTCATTGTATGAACGTGGATGAAGCTAGAGAGGTTTGCCAGGATAGAGTAGTGTGGAGGTCTATTCTCTCGCCTACCGCTGCGGGGAAACGGCGTGATGGTTTGTCTGTTTGTTTATTGGGAATGACATGTTTCGCTATTCTAAGGCATTATCAAATATCCACATGTATCACATTTGATAATGCCTTAGAAGGGCGAATCATGTCATTCCCTTAAAATATATTAAAACTTCTAGAAAACTGACGTTTTCATTTGTATTAATTATCATATACGTTGATTTTTCCGACATTGAACGTGACCACCTCTAAGTGATCGATTAATTTAGTCATCATATAATTATAGTTTTCTAGAACTTCTAATATATATAATGGGAACCACAAGTTTCGCCCATTTAAGGCATTATCAAATGTCCAGACATCTTCATTTGTATTAATGATTAAATATGTAGTATGTCATTGTTCAAGAAACAATATTTATTTTATCAAATATTCATGACATGTTTAACTCGGCTTTCCATGATTCTTTTTTCCATTCACGCTAGTACCTTTACAAAATGTTATTATTCTTCCCTCATCCGGCCGTAAATATTTTGTAATCAAATTAAGCAAATTGCTTTTACTCATATTTGAAAAGATCAAGCAACGCTGTGGATCGAGAGGGTATCCTGAGGGTATCTGAATAGATTGATTTATGAAATGACTTAACTGACTACAATTCTATTTCTAAAGGTCTCTACAGTTAAATTAGTCATCGCAGTTTTACAGTGCAATACAGCTTAGAATAAATAATTTACTGAATTTTCATTTAAAAAAAGAATCATTATTTTATTCCTAATATAGCCAATCAAATACAATAAATTCAAAGAATACGACACTAGTAGTAGGCAAAACTATTTTTAATAAAACACTTTGTATTTAACCACGGTATTGTTATTATAATTTATGCCAACTAGTTTCGCTTGTACCAAAGCTCAGCTAAGTTATTATAATATAATATATTAATAAGTTATTATAATATCTTTTTTACCAAGAATCTTTCTTTACAATTAGTATTTGTTGTAAAATTTACGTAACACAAAGAGATGAAATTTGATAATTTCTAAAATGCGCCATTACTCAAATCTATGGTAGATGGGGTTAGTCCACTTTTGCTTTGACTGCCTCATATCACTATGTTGAAGCTTGGGTACAAGAAAAACAAGTTGGTATCAATTTTTATAACCATATCGTGATTCAATTCAAAGTGTTTTATTATTTCTAACTACAAAGTGAGTGGTTCATATGAAAATTTCATTAAAATTTAGTTTTATTTCTAGTAGTAAAACAGTGAACATTTGAGTATGAGGATACCTTCAAGCTAAAATACAGATTCATCAAATCGCAGCAAAGTTATAGAAAATATTGGTATACTCATTTTAGATATTCCATTCCCACCGAACATTTTAATGCCTGGAACATTCTGGCTCAGTTATTAACTTTCTGACCTCAAAACTCGAGCGTGAAACTCATCTGTCTCAAACTTCATTGATTTTCTCTCGCACTTATAACCCGAGACACTAAAAATGGCGTCCCGCCCTTCGGTGTCGAGGGCGGGATGCGGGGCGGGCGGCGCGGCGGCGGCGGCAGGGGGCGGGTGACAGATGAACCTCAAAGCGTAATTTGAATAACACTTGAGGGTTCAGATGGTGCCACTGCACATAATTAATCTTCCTCCCGGCGATATTAGATTTACTCCGGGGGCGGAGTCTGGAAGGTCAGATCTTCAATTTACTCCGGATGGCTGATGAGAAGCGTAATTGGTTTTTAATTTACACTATTCCCAAGCAATAGATTTCGTACCCGTCTCTTCGAGTACTGGCGCTCTCGTGGCTCTGATGAATAATTATTTTAAATTCACCGCTTTGGATTCAGTAATTACTTTCTTAACTAATTATATTTAGCTATATGGATAAGTAACATAACTGACTCACTAACTAACCAGCATCCCGTCTCCTCGAAGGGGTAGGCACAATGAATGAACCGCCACACTATTCTTTCTTCTCATATGGCCGATATTTAATATTTGATTGATTTGATCATGTCACGCTTTCCTCGGTCTACCTCTATTTCTAGTTCCGTTTACATCATTTTAATATACTTATAAATAATATAAAAAATGGAGTTACATAAATAACTTGCTAAGTTTTTGACATATATCAATGATGCAATACAAATAATGAAAACAGAATTCAATTTAATAGTAATATTATCAAATGTCAAGACATCCCATAAAATATTTTTTAATATCTAGGAAACCGGCATTTTTAATTCGTATTAATTATTTAATATGGATTTTTACATTATTTTACAAGAAACAATAAATAATGCAATTTAACTTTTACAAGAAACAATAAATAAACAAAATATATTTCATTGTTCAATATAACAATTACAGCAATATTTAATGTTGATGCAAAAGAGTTTTTTAATCTATATTTAAACTATAATATAGTTTTATTTGTCTTTTTCTTTTTATATACTTTGTATAAAAAACACTAACTTTAAAAAAAAAGTATAATATATCAGACATGTTTCGGACAACCAGTCCTTCCTCAGTGATATTATAAAGATATTTAAAATATTATAAAATTGTTTACAGATTTGATCAGTTTTGACAAATGTTTATTATATCACTGAAGAAGGCCCGTTTGTCCGAAACATATCTGATATTTAATTTTTATATACAAAATATGTGAATAAAAAAAAGACAAATAAAACATCTACAACACAAAGTATGGCGAACATAGAGGAAATATAATATTGTTATTTGAGATCTTGGGTATATCCGCTTATCTAGATATTATAGGACCATCAAAATCTATGCACTTAACTTAATAAATAGTACCGGGTTCGATTCCCGACGATGGCGGTGTTATTCTCACACTGTCTTTGATCAAATGGCGGTAGATTAACTACCTATCTCATTTCACGAGAATCAATATGATAGCTATACGCTTTACATAGATTTACTCGCGATGTAAAGAGCGATTCAACAAAATAATAAAACTAACTAACTAACTAACCATCACGTCGTCTCCCCGAAGGGGTAGGCAGAAAGAATTGACTGCCACATTTTTCTTTCCTGACATATTTCTCTCGCTTCCTTAACATTCATACATCGTGTCATGCACGCCCGTCGACTCCTCACATGGCCGACATTTAATATTTGATTTGTTTGATCGTGCCACGTTTTCCTCGATCTTCCTCTATTTCTGGTTCCATTTACATCGTTAACTTATAATTTTTTTACAATTCATTCTTCATTCATTATTTCCATATGTCCAAACCATCTTAATGATCCTTTCATTTTTTTGTTCATAACACCACCGTTGTTCATAACATCATTCACACCGCATTCACTTCTTATATTTTCATTCACATATACACATAGATCTACACATTCGTCTAAGAGATCTCATTTCTGCTGCATTTATTATACGTTCATCCTTCTTTTGCCAGTTCCATGCTTCGCTTCCATACATGAGGGTCGGTAGAAGAACACCATTGTACACTGCCATTCCACTTTTTTGGATAGGTTTAAAATATACAAAAAAAATAATAATAATACAAATTTTCTTCAATATCATCTGCTTAATTTGATGTTTCATATCACTGTTTAAGCAACGTTGCTGTTAAAATTACTCTATACGATTATTAAAGGTTTAGAATTGCAGATCCATAACGCCACACCGCGTGAAGTTAGCTAGAGATCATACGAGTATACGACGTCAGTAATGAAACAATCTACCTGTGCGGTCCGTCATTAGTTCACAACTGACACCTCGATCCTCGGGCAGATGTGAGGGGATAACCTTTCACGTCACAAGACTCTAAAATGTATTCGATAGACGCCGTACCGAAATAATGATTTCTTAATAGCGATAAAAACATCACTATTACAAAAAAAATGTATTTGTGTAGAGCATTTAAAATGAAAACAAATCCAATGTATGGTGCAGCGTATCTTGTCAGACCGTCAATTGTTTGCTCGTCATCTATCTTAGACTCTAAGTTAGGTGATTAATACGAATGAAATCGTCAGTTTTCTAGAAGTTCTATTATATTTTATCGGAATGACATGTTTCGCCCTTCTAAGGCATTATCAAATGTGACGCAACTTCAACTCGTTGCAGTTTATATACATTAGTAAATGGAGCGGAATATCCAATAAACGAAAATTTATGTGACTTTATCCATTTTTAAAAGAGAATTATTTGGGTAGGTTTAGAAGTATTAGTCTAGGGTATGTCTATAGACATACCCTAGATCCAAATAACGTACCAATTCTTTTATACATTCATAATAAAGGGTACACTCTTAACCTATTGGAACAATTAGAAATAATAAGCATAACAAAAACCCTACTTTAACTTTAATCAATGAATAAACTAACATATATTCATCCCCACTCCTTAACGTAGTTCCGATATACTCGTATAATTAGATTCAAAGAACTCTTGATTCTGCAATGTATTTATTTCACATTTTAGATGCAGAAAAGAAGAATATATTCAATTGAGTCTACGCACACAGGATATAAATATAATACTTAGAATCATTAGTCCCCTTGAAATATGAAATATCATTTGTAAACAATTTGTAAAAAGATGTATTTCTTAGAAACACTTTATTTCGTCCTACATCAAATAACATATTTTTGATTTATATAATATCATTAAGTATCCTCTAACTATGTAACCAATGTCATAAAATATCTTAACGAGTTCCAAAAAATACTCTCCAATACTTCTGGACCTACCCAAATAATTATTTGTTAAAAATGCATAAAGTCACATCAATTTTCGTTAATTACCATATTATGCTCCATTTACTAGTGTATATAAACTGCAAAGAGTTGAAGTTTCGTCACATTTGATTTCGTCGCCTAAAAGGGCGAAACATGTCGTTCCCATAAAATATAATAAAACTTCTGGAAAACTGACGTTTTCATTCGTATTCATTATTTAATATGGAGTTTTACATCATTGTTCAAGAAAAAATAAAAAATCTAAGTTAGGTATTCTGTCGTACATTGTCTTTTCGTAAATTATTTAAAGCACGGCACAACGCTATTTCTATGACATTTATTTAACCTATAGCCAGCAGGCTTCAGTTTTGTGCATAAAATTTATATTATGACTCCTTTTTGAACTTTGACTCTAATAGATAGATTTCTATTTGCAGCAATTATTTTAAGTGCACTGTTCATTTATCTGTTAAGTCATTTCAATTCTTGACATTTTATTCCAAAATATAAATATTTCAAATTGTGACGACATTGTAATATGATTTTAATAAACCATTTGTGCAGTACGTGGTGGTATGTAATATACATCGGGTTTAAGAAAGAGACTGTCGGTTATAATCGGCTAGTATTGGCTTTGTAGAGTGTCGTCTCTATCACAAGATGTGCTAAGAGTCCTATATCCAAATCGCGACGAATCACATGCTCAATCTCAATGACATAGGCACACTACGCTCTATAAAACCGAAGTTAGCCGATTACACCCGATAGTCTCTTTCTTAAGTCCGATGTGCATTACTTACCACCAAGTAATGTATAAATTTGATATAAAAATTAATTAAAATCCTTTTTTATTTTACACCACTTTATTTTGTTCTATGGAACCAACCGGTTTCGTTCTCGTCTAAGCTCCGTCAGGGTTACAAATACAAACTTGAAGTCAAAACTAAAAACTAATGCCACTCCAACAAGTTAAGTGCTTAAAAAGTATAAATACGTTTTATTTATAATGTCTATTGTCAACAATATTTGATAAAATAGTGATATTTTACACGTACGTACATTAATACGAATGAAAACGTCTATTTTCTAGAAGTTTTATTATATTTTTGGTGAATGAGATGTTTTGCCTGTCTAAGGCATTATTAAATGTAACAATACCTTACATTTGATAATGCTTTAGACAGGCGAAACATGTCATTTTCATTAAATATAATAAATCTTCTAGAAAACAGACGTTTTTATTCGTATTAATTATTTAATATGGAGTTTTGCAACATTGTTCATGAAACAATAAATACGTATGTATATTATTATTTTATTTTACGCTTGATCAAGACTGGCAGAGTAATAAGGCCTTGCTGATATCGCTGGAGGGCGATACATACCGTAGGGGTGGCGGGAGGCAGTACGTGGAGTGAGAGGGAGGAGCCATGTGTCACCGGCTGGGGGCGGGGGTAGGCTTCTACACTTCTCTACTTCTACAGAACGGCAACTTTGTCGGGAAGAAGTTTCAAATTACTTGCTGCTTTCACGCGCGCTACTCTGTCTGCATTTTAATAAGGCCCCAAGCTTCTTACATCCTCAACCATCTATAATTTAAACTTAAACGTATATTTATCCGTAGGCTTGGCCAATACTTAATATATTATTATCTAATGATGCTACGTACTAGCTCATCATTAAACAATTGTCGATACATTACCGTTATTGATCCAAAAACAAAAAAGATTAACCTATCGTATCCAAAAGAGATAAGACAGTTGTGCGCATTGGTGTTCTTGTAATGACCCTTAAGAATGAAACTTGTAAAAGAGGGATGAAATTAGAATAAATGCAGTAGAAATGAGATCTAACATATGAATTTCTGTTACATCTGTCGCATCTGAAGCACCAAACGCAAATATAGTCATGTAATTAAAGAAAGAAGGAATTTTAAAAAGTAATTAAATCTCTTGAAAATCTTAACTTTTTAAATCTTGATTTTCAACTTGATTTTTTACGACAATATCAAAAAAATATTAGATTTCATGATAAATTTACAATTTCCAATAGATCTTATTTAACGCATATTCATACTGTTTTATTTTAATCAGGGAGTAATTATTTAAAAATTAATAGATTTATATGGAACGTATTTATTTTTTCTTGTAGAATGATGTAAAACTATTAATAAAACGTCTGTTTTCTAAAGAATTTATTATGTTTTATGGGAATGACAAGTTTGGACTTGCTAAAGAATCTTCTTTTTGAGAAACATTTGAAATACCTTTGCAAGGCGAAACATGTCATTCCTATAAAAATATAATAACTCTTTTAGAAAACACACGTTTTCATTCATACTAATTATGTATATTATGTACCTACCTATTTATTGTCTCGTGAAAAATTGTGTACAACTCTATATTAAATAATTAATACGAATTAAAACATCTGCTTTCTAAAGGTAAAATATAATTTTTGGAAATATATTTGATAATGTCTTAAAAAGGAGAAAAATGTCATCACCGTAAAAAAAACTTCAAGAAAATATAAGTTATCATCGTATTAATAATGTATTTATCGCAAAAAAATATGTATTAAGATTCTCACTGTTATTTATTGTTTCTTTAACAATGGTGTAAAACTCCATATTAAATAATTAATACGAATGAAAACGTCGGTTTTATAGAAGTTTTATTATTTTTTATGGGAATGACATGTTTCGCCCTTCTAAGGCATTATCAAATGTTAAAATGAACATAAAATGAACGGCGGGAGATGCCTATTGGTGGCGATGAGGTCCGCAACCCATCACACCGCGTCTCCCGCGGGGCGAAAAGAGAAGGATGGAGTGCTGCATCGGTTAAAGTGTGACAGTCCATTCATTCTGCCTACCCTTTCGGGGAGACGGCGTGATGGTTAGTTAGTTAGTTAAAATGAACATTTGATAATGCCTTAGAAGGGGGAAACATGTCATTCCCATAAATAATAATTAAACTTCTAGAAAACCGACGTTTTCATTCGTATTAATTCTCACTATTGTTTCGTTAATCTACTCACGAAATACAAAGTATAGATTTTTGCTAGATGTTCTTTTACGGATACGTTTGAAAGTATTTTAAGGTAAATGAAACGTAGTATAACACAATGGAAAACGTATTTAAATATTCCGCTAATATATATACGACACATCGTAGACACCTAGTGTTTGGCTGGCTTACCCCATTAGCCATTAGAAATATTACGTGGTGGTGTAGATAGACAAAATCCCACACCATTAAAACGTAGATTTATGGCATTAATACAAAGTACACAGCGAGTAACGGCGTGTTAATCTAATCCACCATTTTTAAACGAAGTTGTAGTTACAAAGTCTTACGAGCGCAGTCGTTAGTGCCTGCCTTTTTTCACGTCCCGCTGATTTTGATCATTTGTGTAATAAATTAATGATAGTGCAAGCATTTTCATTATAAACTACAAATGATATATTTGTAGGTAGAAATTGCTCGGCGGTTCCGGCCCAGAGATGGCGCTGTCAGCGCGGAAGTGGGCGGGCTTGGCGCGCCCTTCCGGAAATTGCCTTCTTAATTGCGAATTAATGACACTTCAAACCTCGCTCGATTATCATCGCACTTCTTGCTCCTGCCTGCTACATTATTCTGGCGCTGGAATAGGCGGAATCTCAACCGTGGCCGGCATTTCGCTCTTACTAGGTCATGATCCGGCGAAAATCTTAATTCTCGTTACATTCAAAATTACCTGATTTTCAGCTGAAAATTTTGGTGAAAAATATTATATCGCAAACTTATTTCTTCTCATTTTTATGAGAACTGAAGTTTAACTTAGTCATTTCTACATTCATGAAGTGCATATAAAATAGGTACTATGATTGGATTTCAATAAGTTCATTGATTAGCTCCTTAGCATAAGGAATTTCCTTCATAAGGAGAGTAAGAGAAACAAAAACAAAAAAATAATAAATAAATATATATTTTTTTTTTCTAAATTACAATTCAAAAACTTTCTTGACAAAAAAGCAGCATATTTTTTTTTAAACTTTAAATCAATAAGTTATTTTTCTTTATAAATGAAACATTTTTAAAATTAATTTTTACAAGTATTTGAAAATCTTGTTCAGTTATTTTTTAAATTAGTTACAGTTTTTAGAATAATTTTATTACTACATGAATTCCATTCAAAAATAAATAAATAAAACGTTTGACATAAATATTTTCACCTTTTTTTAAAACAATGTCTTCTTAATTCAAATCAATTCGTAATGTGTGGTAAGTTTCCGAAATTTAAATTTAAAATTATATTCCATTGTAAAAAAAATATGTATACACAAATGGATCAAAAAGTGGAAGATTTATGTTTGAATTTAATATTTTTAATTAAATTATGTTAAATATACGTTAATTAATAATTTAAAATAAATCTTTTAGTCTTTAGATAGTAACAATATGTAAATTATTTTAATTGTTTTTAATATTTGTCAAAAATGTAATATTATTTAGATATTTTTTGTTGTCCTTTTTTTAATGTGTTTGTAAAACAAAAATTAAAAAAAAAAAAAAAAAAAATTTAAATAAAAATAAAAAATATATAATAGCATACTATAGAAGAATCTGTTATGTTGGTCGAAATGTGTTATGTATAATATATTGAATGATTTTATCATCGACATTGTATCCAGTATATAGTATACAAGTATATTCAATACAAAGTGTATAGTATAGTAAGATGTAAGCGTTAGGATGGAGACGATTAATGCTCTTGATTGAATTATGACATAATGAGAATCTGACATGACCATTTCGGACAAAAAATCATACAAGACTTAATGCCTCTTAGATTCAGAAACTAACTAACTAACCATCACGCCAACTATCCGAGGGGGTAGGTAGAAAGAATAGACCACCACACCGTTCTTTACTGAAATACTTCTCTCGCTTCCTCTACATTCATACATTGTTTAATGCAAACCATCAATTTCTCAGACTGCTCACGTTGCTGAAATTTATGTATTTATGTATATATGTATTTATTCTTTTTTGATTATCTTCTTCTTCTTCCTGTGCCGTGTCAGGTCCCCCCGACGTTGGCGATCACTCCGGCGAAAACCTCCCTGTCCTGCGCTGCCCGAAACAGGTCATCCACCGTCCTCATTCCGGTCCACTCTCTAATGTTGCGCAGCCAGGACATCTGCTTTCTGCCAACTCCCCGTCTTCTCTCTATCTTGCCCTCCAATATAAGTCGGAGGAGGCGGTACTTCTCTCCACGCAGCACGTGACCCAAATATGAGACCTTTTTCACTTTGACATTCGACAACAGCTCTCTCTTGGCTCCGGCTCTCCTAAGTACTTCGACGTTACTGACCTTTTCGGTCCAAGGTATACGAAGCATTCTTCTGTGTATCCACATTTCGAATGCTTCTAACCGATTCATTACGTTCACCTTTAGAGTCCATGTTTCACTTCCGTATAATAGAGCTGACCATATGTAAGCTTTTATCATTCTTTGTCGAAGTTTAAGATTCAAATTATCGTCACAGAAGAAGGGTCTCATCTTATTAAATGCAGCACGTGCAACTTCTATTCTATTTTGATTATAGAATATTTTATTGATTTAAACATGCCACGTTTACCACGGTCTTGTGTGCGACCCATCATGACATATGGGCTCGAGTGCAGGGCGGACACCACAATCACAAAAAATGCGCTCAGAGTGTCAGAAATGAAGACGCTCAGAAATATATCTGGCAAAACACTGCAAGAGAGGATAAGGAATACACGGATAAGGGAGATATACGAGGTCGAGGATGTCGTTAGGTGGGGAAGGCAAAGGAGAAGATACTGGTATGCACACGTGAGGAGAATGGATCCATCTAGACTCCCCTTCATTGTGTTACACGGCCAGCCCCATGGTAGACGACCCCCGGGAACCACCAAATAGATGGATCGACAGCTGGGAGTCGACTTCGCATGAGGCCAATTCCTCTTAAGAAACAGGCTATTAGACCTACACTAAGAATAAGAAAAAAAAACGAGTTTAATGATAAGTGTAAAATGATGCGATTTTAACATTTAAATAATAAACAGAATACAATTATATCTGGAGAGATCTGTTATTAGTAGTTCCAGGACACATGTCTGTCTGGCTGTAGTTAAAATAAGACAGATCGCGGAAGAGGGAAACAATCTGAGAGACAGAACGCATCTTCCCGGAACACCTAACCCGAGGTTCCCGGAACCTGGGAAGGTTACGACTGGAATACGCGTCTAGATCTTCGCTAATAGTTGCACGATGATTTATCGTTCCCAGAACAGCGTGTTGACTACTTCGCCCATCACGAGTGACATCCTGCGTACTGAGTGAAGTGTTGTTTGCGTGCATACAGCGCCCGCTGGAGATTTACGGTCCTCTTCCATAGTTTTATGGACTGTTTAAGAGGAATATTGAAGTTATTGCCATTTTCAGAACCGCTATTATTAAACTTAAACTCCCGGCTGGCAGACGAAATGACGACCTCAACATTCTATTTCGAGATGAGAAATTTCGTTATGATTCAGTTAATGGTACGAGTACTTCCTAAAGAGTATCTCTTCTACCAGCATCCTATCGCTTTCTAGAACTTAATTTTTTTCATTCAAATCAGTTTTATTAATTGCAAAATATTTGTATAAAGACATTTAATTTTACAGTATTTTTTTAAACTTTTTTATCAAACTGTAAATGGAAAATATGTCTCATCAATCCATATTTTTAATTTCGTAAATACGTTTTGATTTTGAAGAGACGTGAACAATGAAATTCTACAATTGGTGGTGGTCTTGGGGATTAGAACTCTTGTCTCCTGATCTAGGGGACTTGGGTTCGAGCCTGGATACGACCAGATTCCTTCTTCATAATAATGAGCTATTTTCTGCTCATATTGGCGATTGTAAAAGAAATTCTAATATCATTCATTTTAATCATTGGATTTAGTCTTTTTTTAAATAAAAAAAAAAACAATGATAATTAATACGAACGATTATCCGCCGAATAATAAAACGTATGAAGTGTATGCCTCAAGTATACCCCTACGTTACGTCCCCTGAGAATCTGCATATCCAAAAAATACTACAACTGAAGGTTAATTATTGATTTTATTTCTGAGTGGCAACAGCTATTACTGCAATACCGAAAATCCCGGGTTTGATTCCCGACGATGACGGTGTGAAAAATATCACGCTGCCTTTGATCTGGTAGAATTCATGTAACAATCAAAAATGTGATAGACTAGCTACCTACACATGTCATTAGAATCCATAGATAAAAAAATGTATACATAAATGGCTTTTCTAGGAGTTTTATTATATTTTATGGGAATCGCATGTTTCGCCTTTCTAAGGCATAATCAAATGTTCTAGAATGGTGTTTTTAGTGAATTAAATTTCTGACGGTTTTGAATTAATTTTTCTGGACTGGTTTCGAAGATCGTAAAGTTATACTATCATCACCGAGAGAATAATACGATTTAATATAGGTAATTCTCCTGATGAAGAAACATCGAAACATGTGGACAAAATATGGTTTACTAAAATGTAGTAAAAACAGTGTATTCATTCATGAAAAATTACTAATTATGACTTGAAACAGAACGTGTGAGATGTGTGTAGACAATTCAATGAATGTTTGAAATTTCTGGACAAAATTGATGTGAATGTGATCATAAATAAATAGCAGTCCTAAATAAAGCAGAAGAAGAAGAAGATTTTGCTTATTTTATTCACTTATTTTATTTTATTTACTTATTTTAAGAAGAAGATTTTACTTATTTTATTTACTTATTTTACCAGATCCATGCTTCATTCTATAGGTACATATGAAGATAAAAAACGCGTAATATTCTTTGGAGCTTTATCTATTCAGACTTATCACGCTCACGGTGTGTCAAAGAGAGGGAATTATTCCATCTCCGTAATCCTAATACTTGTCGCCTTAATTTCTCTAAAAACCACCGCCGGTTTTTACGACGTGACGAAACGGCCGCAGCGCGCCGCCGCGGACGTCGGGCGAGACGTAACATTTTCACGAGCGAGTTTCCCGCCCTAAATTTACTTTGTGTCAAATTTTCGCGAACAACTTCTCGCGAGGGGAGGCACTCCGCTTATTACAGGATGGCGGAATTTTTTATTCGGTTGTCGTAACCCGCTCGCTGTAATTTGACGTTAACAGAGAGTAAACTGTAGTCGCGGAAGTTCGCGGATGCCTTTAATATTTTATTGTCGGCGCGGGATGATGGCGGGCGCGGCGCCCCCTCCCGCCGCCATTTGCATAATATGCTAACCGAGAGCGCTCTAATGAAATACCGCCGCTCTCTCGCCCTAACTCATCGAGGACTCGCGATTGGACAGAAGTTAAACGTCAGATTCGAGAACTTTCGAATTATAAATTTGATTTTTAATTTCAGTCAGAAGCGCGTTCATTATAAACAAGTTCCAAGACTTTTGCGATCTCCGATGAAATTTTCGCTTTATTATTTATATTAAGTTTTAAATTCGAGTGTCGGGATGCCACCTAAAAGTTATGCTGACGACATTGCACGAATAACTGGAATGACCTGAATGCGAAAGGAATAAGACAGGAACGAGAACGAGTGGAGAAAAATGGAAGAGGCCTATATCCTATATGGAGTGAAGAAGGCTGAAGGAGAATTCATATTGAATACCTTTCTAAAAAAACAAAAAGAAATTATATTGATATACAAGACATGCGTTCGCCCCATCATAACGTATGGCATAGAGGTCAGAGCCGATACCAATAGAACTAAGAACCTTCTTAGAGTAGCAGAAATGCAAACCCTATGCTTCATCGCAGGCAAAACCATCAGAGATCGGATCAGAAATGAAACGATAAGGTCTGTCTGTGGTGTTGAGGACATAGTGAGATGGGGAAGCAGAACTAACTAACCATCACACCGTTTCTCTGCAGGGGTACGCACCTTCTATATCCTGACATACATCTCGAGCTTTATTTATATTCATACATAGTAATATGCATGTGGTCGCTTTTTAGTAATTGATTAATTTGGTATGCTTCGAATTACAGTTAAACTATTTAAACTTCTTAGATATAATAGTATACTATATTGATACTATGCTAACTGAGAACGCACTAATGAAAAACCACCACTCTCTCGCCATAACTCAAGAATTAGTGACTGAAATATAGCATATTTAACAGTAAAAAAGTATTAAATTGAATTGAAATTTCTTTGAAATCAAAGAAAAAATATGCTTCTTATTACAGTTAATTGATTAGACTTATTTGATACCACATCGGTAGTGACTAGGTGACAAAATATTTGTACCTGGATATGGCTTAGATGCTTATCAGTAGAACATTTCGAATTTCCCAATGCTCTGAAGGTTGCAGAAAATAATATATTATTATAGACTGTGCAAAAATATTGCGTATTTACCAGTCAAAAACAGTGTACGATTTTGAGAAAAACATTTTCTCGATAAAATGGTTTTAAATGTTTTTCAAAAGTCGAATAAAGTATTATAAAAATTTCAGTTTTCTAATATTTTTTCAAATGTTAAATCAATAGATTACTTGGTATGCTAATAGGGCAATAGACTATTCTGAGGATCCTTATCTTAAATGTTGCTATGGGTCCCTATATGTTATTTGTCGTTTCTCAGATTTTGGAGGCTTAGTACTGGACAAGTGTAACATCTTCATTTATCTAATTCATTAAAATGTTGTGTAGCTTCTTGAGTAAGTTAATTACTGTTTTTATTATTATTATTACTGTTATCAATTATCAACTATCAAGGTTCGAAGGATCTCACATCTGGGTCATATACTGCGTGGGGAAAAGTACCAACTTCTCCAACTGATATTGGAGGGTAAAATTGAGGGACTCCGAGGGCCCGGAAGGAGACAACTGTCCTGGCTGCAAAACGCGAGGGAGTGGACTGGCATCCAAAGTGTGGAGGAGCTGTTCCGTGCAGCGCATGACAGGAATAGGTTCGCCGAGGTGATCGCCAACGTTGGGGGGACCCGACAGGGCACTTGAAGAAGAAGATTATTATTATGATTTTTATTATTATTTTTTATTATTATATTTTCCACCTTTAATATTTTCTCCTATAAATAGTAACAAACCGTTCTTTTAATAATAATTAGGTACCTAACTCAACTTCAGCAAGAACATCAAAATTATCTCAAAGAAATTATTCAAATTGACATAGGAACAAATACACATAAAGGTTAAAAAAAATTACGAAAATTTGACATTTGATATATTATTGTAACACCTGATGATGGAAATAGCTGTCGCGTAAAATAAAAATACAATTGTGATACATAAAACAAAGTTTTTTAATGTAATAATACATAAAATAAAATCGTTTTACATTGTAGTCGTAGTGTCTAAAACACAATCCTAAGTGGAGATTCAAGTAACTATTTATCCCGAGAGAAGCGCGTCACCCGATATCCGGCCGATCGCCATTATCCTCGCCGCGACAACAAAAGAGTTGTCGCGCCGAGGGCACGCCGCAGATTGCCGTCTTTTGTCGAGGAATACTTATCAGGAAGGCGCTTTACATATTAATGCCCGCTTTCCACGACATAAATTTCCCCGCTGACACGAAAATAAATTATTCCCACCATTATAGAATCGCCCACGGTACATCTGTTGTTCCGGCGAATGTTCAAATCCTAATGTTTATTTAGTTCTATAAAGCTAGGACATTGTTTTCGGATATTTAGTGTCATAAAAAGTTGTCAATGGTGGTCGCATCTGCGCGATACTGAATTGTTCCGTTACATATTATATATAGAATGACATTAATATTTTTTTATGTTCACTCTATACGAAAACTCCGTATATTTGTGAATATACTAGTAACTCGTTAGCTATTTTGTAACAACTATTCTTAATTTTTGATCAATTTAAGGCACAGTATGGAATTCCATTCATAACGTTTTTTTAATTAATTTAAAAAAAAACACCTAATGAATACGAATGAAAATTAATGTTTTCTAGAAGTTTTATTATATTTTAAGTGAATGACATTTATCGTCTGTCTAAGGCATTATCGAAAGACGATGATAGCGAAAAATTTCTTATTTTTCTTCTTCTTCCTTGTTGTAGACCTATGTGGTCTGTTATCCAGAGTGTTGCTCCTCCTGTGAGGTAGATTCCCAGCTGTCCTTCCATCTTTTAGGAGGTCTTCCACGAGGACGAGTCCCATAAAGCTGATTATGCAATGCAATATAGGGGAGTCTGGTGGTGTCCATTCTTTGAACATGACCGTACCAGTCCCTTTTTCGCTATCTACTCCATCTTATAATATCCTCAACCTCACAAATCTCTCTTATTCTGGTGTCCCTCACGCGATCTCTCAGTGTCTTGAAGTCCTCAAAACTTGTTTGGTCCTTAATGCGTCTGCCTTTGCTTCGACGCCATATGTTATTATTGATCTTACGGATGCTTTATATATTCTCATCTTACTCTTAATGGCTATGTCTTTGTTTTTCCATATTGTGGCATCTAGGCATAGACCTGGTGGGAAGAGCTGATCTGCGGGAAGAAATACAAGCCCAAGTAAAGAAGGCAGTCGCAATCTCTGACGCTCTAAAATCCACAATATAGAAAAACAAAAGAAAAATGTCATTCACATAAAGTATAATAAATGTTCTTGAAAACAGACGTTTTTATTTGTATTAATTATTTTATATGAAGTTTTAAATCATTGTTCAAGAAACAAATAAAATAAAACACAATGTTTTTCTTCCATTTAGTTTTGTTGTGTTTTTTTTATTTTCCGTTCCTTTAAAAAAACATAAACCTGGTTATTAAATACCCTTTATTATTCACTTTGTAATTTCACCTTGTTGCCTGCCCCATCCCTTCTTTCAATATCCCTCTCCACTCGCCCATCTCTTGTAAACATACTACCTCAATACACGAACTCATTTACTTGCTCCAAATTTTTACCATTCACGCTAATGTTGCAGACTGTCATGATTTCTTCTTTTTTTTTAAATCACTACCTTGGACTTATTAACATTCATCATCAGATCATTTCGCATGCATACCTCATACATACTACCATATTTACCAGGACTTGTTTTGAATATAATAATAAATTGACTGTTTTATATACGATTATAATACAAAACTTTACGTTTTTAGTGGGAAAATACAAAAATGTTTCCAAAGGCCAATTTTACTCACAGCTATCTCACCTAAATTTTTGTGTAAGATCATTTTCGCGAAACTTTTCTTCTCCTCAGGAATTTCCAACAAAGGGAAAAAGGTTAAATGCAACGTTCGCCAAAACTAAACAAAACACTTTGCAAGATATCTCCCTTCTAGTATAGCAAGCTTAAAGTTGCCGTAGCTGTTCACAACATCTCGCTCCCACTTTAACAAAACGAAAGAGATGTAAACATGATACAGAGCTTCTTCTTACACGGTCAGAGGGTCTCTTTTGTGAATTGAACCCCCGCAAGACATTTTACGCGTTTCGCTACGGCGGCAAAGAAAGCTTTTAAAAAACTCTTGTGTATCGCTTAAAACGTTTGGACTATTCGCTTCTTTTGGAATATGTTCCTATGGATTCAGCAAAATTTACTCTGCCGCGGTGGTGACTGGCGCACTGCGCGGAAGCTTACCAAGTCAGACGCGGGAGCAGTAAGTTTATGGGTGACACCAGCAGTTTGCTCAAGATGAAAGTTCAACTCGAAAGATTAAAATATAATTTATGTTCGCGCCAAATGGGGGGAGAAAATGCTTGTATCACGTTTTTCTACCGTTAAGGTTTATAAACAAAATTGAACTAATGTTGCGTGCTTGAGAGATAAAAGTCGTAAACATTTTATAGAAATATTTGAGTTAAAATTAACAAATAGTTAATATCTGTTAATGAAATTTCTAGATATGAACCATTAATATACGTTCCTTCTGCTCATGTAGCGTGGAAAGTTGCTTCGTTGAAGTGGTTTTGGACCGGCCATATAGTGAGAACAACGGATGAGGTGAACAAAACGCACCCTGGAGTGGCAAACATGAACAATGATGTAAAACTCCATTATAAATAATTTATACGAATGAAAAGGTATGTTTTTTTTTTTTTTTTATGAGAATGACATATTTTGCCTGTCTAAAGCATTATCAAATGTAAAGCATTATTACATTTGATAATGACTTAGACAGATGAAACGTGTCATTATCACAAAATATAAAAAAAACTTCTAGAAAACAGACTTTTCATTCATATTAATTATTAAGCGTAATAAGGAATCAAAGTTTTATAACAGTTATTCGAATATTTTATTAACGGATTTCTTGGTATTTCCGTAAATATAAGCGTCCGCCAGTCAATTCTCGTGTTTCGGGCAACGGTAGTCATCACTCAGCGAACTGCGTGGCAACTTTAAGACACGGTGTAATAAAACGCTACTGTTTTTCATTCAAAGAACGTGCAAAGCTCGGGGTGTAATATACGCACAAATAATAAAAAACGATTTAGAGAAGCCCCAACCGCGTTTTAACCGGTTTAAAATAACCGGTAAAAGCGTTAATTTATCTAAAATTTTACTTAAAAAATCTGATTAATTATGAAGATGTTTTTTTCTTAATCAAAGCACTTTTTACAAAAAAATTATCGCAAAATATTTTAATCATTTTCGTGTTAATTATTACAAATATTCAAAAACTCTTTCCACTAACAAAAATTCAGAAGTATACAAATTAACAGTTTTAATTTCAGATAAACTTAAGGCGTTAAAAGTGTGGAATTCCATAATGACGAATTTTTTATATCGTTCTCCCGATGATCAAGGTGTAAGCCTTCGAAACATGTCGAGAAACTTAAACTCAAAAGTGGAAAAAACAGTGTTTTAATTCATAAAAATTCCTAGTTTTAATTTCTTTGGTGTATCAAAATACATATTTTTTTAATGTGATAATATTCCGTTATGTCAATTTATAATATTCCGTTAATTTGATAATGAACGCATTAGATTTAAAAAACTTTTTTTTAACTAATAATATTAAAAGGTTTAGTAAGGAAAGCTTGTCTTAATAGTAA
Source organism: Lepidostoma basale (assembly GCA_022606425.2). NCBI lineage: Eukaryota > Metazoa > Arthropoda > Insecta > Trichoptera > Lepidostomatidae > Lepidostoma > Lepidostoma basale. The sequence continues at coordinate 1,652,039 of JAHDVF020000857.1, read as the reverse complement.
AGAAGAGAGATATTTTTTTATTAAGGGATGTTTAACATATACATCTTCATTCCTATAAAAAACGTATACCTTGATAAAGGTTTATGTTTTTTTCGAAGTGATCAGTTGAAATGTGAAAAATTCGTGTATAATGTAAAGAAACCGTGAATTGTTGCCATTAGTAATGGATACATTTTTACTTTATGTAACGTTTAAATATTTTTTTGTGAAGTTTATTATCTTGGTGACCGGTTTCATCTGGCCTGCTGACATCGAGAGTAACGTCATCGACGCTGAATGGTGATATTTAAAGTCTAGAAATTTTAATGAAAAAATTGGTTTCTTAATAAACCCTTTTTTGGGACGTAATGAAACCGCAAACTTTTTTTTTAATCTAAAAAGAGTGTGGAAAAATAACAAAAAAATATATTAACATAGATAAATCAAAGGAACCGGTTTTCTAACAAATCAATGCCGGACATCTCTAATTTCGCCTCCGTTGATGGATCCGCTAAAAGCCGCCGCCCTGGGCGCCGATGCGGTCCGCAGGTTGGTCCATTATACCACACAGACTCCTCTAATGATCTCGGTGTAGCGGGATGCGCTTCAACTGTCGCAGGAATGAAGATGTACCGCTCCCCGCGGCTGCAGTGAAAAGGATATTAATTTTCTCTTACGAGTTGTTGGGGCAACCATTAAATGCACACTTCATTGAAACCCAAGTGATTCATTTTCATATTAATCATCGCATGCTTATTTTACGTGTGCATTTCCCAATTGCTTCTACAATTGTGTGCCTCTATTTTAATTAATTACTAGATAAAAATAACGACTTGACAAAATGATTTATTTTCATATATCATTATGTTGTATATACACATTTTATTAACTAATCATAGCACATAGTAACTGCTTCTTTGAAAGCAAATCAATATATTTATCGATCCAACAAAGACATGCGTTCATATTAATAATTGTATTATGGATCTTTTAAAATCCATTTTTTGAGAAAATAATATTATAAAAATCCAGAAAAAAAACAAATGAATGTCGGTTATTATTTTTTAAATTACGTGATTTTTTTTTTAATATTTATTAATCAATCAAATTTTAAAGGTTGGTCATGTTAGAAGCCGGAAGAATCGACGTGCGTGTATGACTCGCCGTATGAATTTGGAGGAAGCTAGAGAGGTGTGCCAGGATAGAGTAGTGTGGCGGTCCATTCTCTCTGCCTACCCCTGCGGTGAAACGGCGTGATGGTTTGTTTGTTTGTTTTTTCAAATATTTCTTTAAGGGAAACATTGGAGTAACTATTATACGACTATTTTTGAAAATAGGAAGAAATCAAAATTAGATTTCTACCAAAAATACATTATGTATGTTTTTTGTACAAGTACAAAACTTGTTACAATATATTTGTATGTATTTTTATTCTATTCGAATAAGCCCAACATTTAGTTTTTACTTAAGGCTTTCAATAAATGTGTAATATTGCATTATGTTAACACCAAATTGTAAAATTATTGTATTTCCAGATGCTATCAATAATTTCAGCGGATAATTCGACATTAACACAAAATTAAAAGGTTCGTTTTCAATCCGCCATTTGCAATCGGGCCAAACGCGTTCGCGGCATTTTATTACGGCGGGAAATTGCATTCGGCACCCGCCGGGCGAGGAGCGGCGCGCGCAGCTAAAGGCCGCTGAATTTCCACGACTTTTAATCACGCCAAGCGATTGATGAAGTCGGAGTTTCAGCGGATAATGATGCCAGCCATCTTGTCTAAAGGCCGATCCACACCGCACGCATCTAAGATAATACTATTAAAATGTATATATATTTTATTTTCAAAACTAACTACACAAGCCACACATCTTTTTTTTTGTAATAAGAATTTGAAAAATAACGGGAAACCAGATTAAAAACCCAATCCCAAGAATCATTAAAGACGTTGAACGTTGCTGCACACCAATCCCTACGATTGCAATTTTAAAAGAAGTCCTAAAACAATTTGAGCAATATTTGAAAAATTGTCATTATTTTATGCTTATTTATTTAGACATTTTTTTTTGTAATTATTCTTTTTACCCACTTTCCATAAATTATTTTAATTAAACTAAATGCTTAAGGTTTCACTGATAAAATAGATTTTTAAATAAATTATATTAAGAGTCTATTATCACGTATAAAAAAAAATTATAGGAGTCGAATTATAATGTAACCGCGATTATTTTACCGATTTTATAGATATTTTTTATTTATATATAAAATATAAATACTCTTTACAATTTTTTTATATGTATATTGTAAATAAAAAAATCATTTATGTCAAAGCCAAATCATATGTTTAAATATTCACCTGACGATGCTAACATCGTTGGCAATATAGCTGTGGCGACAATTTCATAGATATTGAAACAATAAATTGTTAAATAATTGTGTAGATTTCCACGGTTGGCATCAATATGTTTTGAGTGATTTTGGGTAACACCGTGTGATTTCTCTTTCTCGACCGACGTTTCGGAGACGTCTCCATCTTCAGGGTAATGATAATGAACAGGGTAAGGGTAATGATCTTTGCAGTCTCCATCTTCAGGGTAAGGGTAAATCATTACCCTGAAAATGGAGACTGCAACGATCTCCGAAACGTCGGCCGAGAAGGAGAAATCACACGTGTTACCCAAAATCACTTAAAACATAATAAATTTTTGTGAATGTATACTTATACTTGTATACGAATCCTGGATTTTCACCCATGGTGGGTGGTTAATTCAAATTTAATTGTATCTCAATAGAGACGAAGACGCAAACAGAAATATTTGTAATCATTCTGGTCAATTCTTTGGCATATAAGATAGGAATAATACTCCAGGCGACTTCTAAAACAATACGCTAATAGGCGATAGCCTTCGCATTGTGTTAATAAAGTAGTTTTCTAAATGCTAAAAATCATTCTCCATAGATGGCGTTAGTGGGTGGATTATATAGGTTAATCTTAAAAAGATTGACAAGTGTAATCAAATCTACATAGATGGCCAATTGAAACTGACACGTGAAGATGGGTATGGATTTGGAGTATATATACAACTTCCAAAATTTATCATGCATGATCATAAAAACAAATGTGGAATGGGAAATGTTGTAATTACATAAAACGTGCACTTAACCCAACCAATGACAGGTCATAAGTCCTGTAAACACATTGATCATCCATATTCAATTTCCAGTTTGCGTCTTCGTCTCTATTGAGATACAATTAAATTTGACATAATAAATTGTTATATGATATTATACGTTTTCCAAATAAAACAGTTAATAATGTTGAAAATATCGTATTGTTTTCGCTAAAACGATGGATAATCCAAACTTTGTTTAGTTTCGAAATTTCGTTACCTCGTGTCTATACGAAGCTTTAGAAGCGGGCAAATGAGAGTTTTCCCGCCAAGTGAGAATTTCGTCGCAGTCGAAGAGATGTCTGGTTCTCACTACACGCACATTACTCCTGGCACACGTAACAAGAGATATGGGGAGACGGAAACGAGAAATATTCGTCTCCCTGGACTAAAATAAAATATGAAAACGTATTTATTTAATTCCACCGTCTAAAATGAATCAGAGCTCGTGCGAGATGGCGAGAAATAATGATCACACACTTTATCTAAATTCTCTCTCCTCATCACTACCTATTAACTATCTTATTATGAAGGGTAAGATATTAATTTTCAACTCACCAATTTTAGCACTAAAACATCAACACTTATATTTAATATAACTCTCATTAAATCAGCTATGTTGAAATTTACATTAATACTATAAGAAGGTGAAACATGACATTCCCATAAAATAAAATAAAACTTCTAGAAAACAGACGTTTTCTTTGTATTAATTACGTTTTAAAATAATTAATTCCGTGTTCATCTGTATCTCTAAGAAGAAACGATGGATCATCACACTTTTCTCTATACTCATTCAAAATGCGTATTGTGAATGCATGTCGATTTATGTACTTCTATCATGGCCGACAGAAAGTGCCATGTTTTTTAAGGTTCATTAAGATGACTTAGCAAGGCAAAACATTTTATTCACATAAAACAGCAATATAAATATATTATATGGAATTTTGTATCATTTTTCATTAAACAGTTAATATATGACTGGTTTCGAATGGAATCGAACGAGGAACGAACGAACGATTGAAAACGTCCGTTTTCTAGGTGTTTTAATATATTTTATCGAAGTGATATATTCCACCTGCCTATGGTATTATCAAATATCGGTAGCAAAACGTCATATGCACGTCAACGATTAAACGAATGAAAACGTCCGTTTTCTAGATGTTTTATTATATTTTATCGAAGTGATATGTTCCACCTTTCTATGGTATTATCAAATATCTTTCTAAGACATTTTTAAATGCTTCTTCTTCTTCTTCTTCTCCTTATAGACCTTTGGTCTGTTCTTGAAATCAGGCTGGCCTCTCTTGGGAGGTTGACTCCCAACTATCTCTTTATCCTAAGAAATTTTCAAATGCATGCATTACCTAGGCAAAACATGACATATCCATTAAATATGATTCAGGTCAAACATGTCAATCTTATAAAATAAAATAAAACTTCTTGAAAACAGACGTCTTTAATCAAATTAATCATGATTGATTATAGAATTTGTTTTTTTGTATACAAATACTTGCAGATTTTTACTGGATTTTTACTCATTGTGGGTTAATCATTAACCCAACCAATGACAGGTCATAAGTCCTGTAAACGCCTCGACTACCATTTTCTGTTTCCAAATAATTTACATCTTCGTCTCTATTGAGATACAATTAATCCTTAAAAAATGATTGATTATGTTTTATAGCTTTAATACACCTAATTATTTTTAATTATTTATATACGGTGCAATCTGGTACATCTAATTTAAATAATTTCGTATATAAATGTTTTTACACGATGGTTCATGTAAACTCGCGTAATACAGAAAACTAGAGTGATTATTATTGTTGAACGCGTATTTCAGCCCTTTGAAAGACATCGTCGGCTCCGTAACCATAACTCAAGCTCGAGAAGTGGAAGCAGGTGGGGGTGGGGGTGAACCGGGGTGGAACAGAGAGGCGGAATAAGAACACGTAGTGTGGAGCGCGCTACGGCAAGAGAACAGTCTGGAGTGGTGCGAAGTTGAGGTAAGCGGCCACATTTCGCCAAATAACGTGCCTGCATAAAACATTTTAGTTTAAAACACTATCCGTCTTCCATTTGTATCAAGGGGTGGTTTTTAAATTTGGAATATAAATGCGGTTACATTAGTACAAATGTACAATTTACGGATACATCCTATCGAGATACATCAAAAAGATAATCATATTTTTTTATATACTGTTAAATTAAAAAACTTTGTTTTATGTAATAATATATTTTCCAAACCTTTATTTGAATTTATTTCTATGTCAATTTTAATAATTTCTTTGATATAATTTTGAAGTTCTTGCTGGAGTTGAGTTAGGTACCTAATTATTTTCAAATTATAATATTTTTTTTACAACTGTTAAAAATAATTTTCTGTTAATTTTTTTGGGTTTAATTTATTGTTAATAGTACAAAATTTTATATTAAATATTGATGAAAACGCCCGTTTTCTCCGTCCGACGTGTTATGCTTTGCTAAGACATTATCAAACTAACTAACTAACTAACTTACCATCACGCCATTTCCCCGGAAGGGTAGGCAGAGAGTATGGATTGCCACAATGCTCTGTCCTGGCATACCTCTCGGTCTTTCTCTACATTCATACATCGTACCATGCACGCACGTCGATTATACCGACTTCGAATATGGCCGCCTTTTAGTAATTGATTAATTTGGTCATGCCATGTATTCCTCGGTCGTTCTCGGCTTCTTTTTCCACTCGCGCTGTTTGTGTACAACTTTTTAACCATTCTACTCTCATCCATTCGTTCCATATGTCCAAACCATATCAGGGATCCTTTTTTAATTTTATCCATTATGCAGTCATCTGCCTTACATTTCTTTCTTATTTCATCGTTGGGTATTCTATCATACAACGTTTTCCCGCACATTATTCTTAGTGATCTCATTTCTACGGCGTTTATCCTGCTCTTATCCTTCTTTTGCCAGTTCCAAGCTTCACTTCCATACATGAGGGTTGGCACTAGAACTCTATTGTGTACTGCCATCTTTGCTTCTGTGGATATTTTTTCCATTTGCAGTAATGACTTTGAAGCCAAAGACATTATCATTTAGGTAATATTATTACCTAAATGCAAGCACTAGCAAGGCGAAACAAGCAATTGCAATGAAATATAACAAAATTCCTAGAAAACGGATTTCACCAATGAGTTTAATATAACCAAATTTATACTAATGAAATAAATAAAAATATTAGGATAAACTAAATTAAAAACATAACAACAAATTTTCAACAAACACAATAATTCAAGTTTTTAACATTATTGAAAGAATGGCATAACCCTGCGAGTAAGTAATAATTTAAATGTTAAATACGCCATCAAGGCAAGCTGTTATCAATCCCTCCGGCGTTACATCGGCAAACATATTAACCGAACGTAATCTCACAAACAATAAAAATATTTGGAGAGCGAATTATCAAGGGAGGAATGATAAATAGTTAGGATCTTCCACTTTATAGGGGAGGGCGGATCAATTGCAACAGGCAACTGGAATCGAAAACTTATTAGAATGCTTTTTTTTATTTAAAAATAATAATAATAATAATTAAGTAAAACGATGTTTTTTTTAACTACTCGCACATTTGTCATTATTTCGACAGCGATCGGTTTCGCCAGGCTCGCTGGCATCGATTGACTGGTGCTTCTGTCTATCTGTCTTCACCAGTCTGTCGGTGCCAGCGAGCCTGGCAAAACTGGTCGCTGTCGAAAGTGGAAGTAGTTAAAAAACTTAATTTAATTTTTTTTTAATCCACTTACAACATTTGATAAATTGTTTAAAGAAATCGAGGAAGGCTAAAGACGACATGGCATGACCAAATTAACCAATTACTGAAAGGCGGCCATGTTCGAAGTAGTAACAATCGACGAGCGTGCATGTCACGATGTGTGCATGTAGAAAAGGTACGAGAGCTATGTCAGGGTAGAACAGTGTGGTGGTACATCCTCTCTGCCTACCCTCCGGAGAAACGGCGTGATGGTTAGTTAGTTTAAATAACTAACCAACTAACGTTTAAGTTTAAAACACGTATCACAATTTATTTAAATGAGTTTGTCGCAAACTGTTTCATCAACCTATGTTGGCATCATTACGTGTTACAAATAACGAGTCGTTTTTGCACCTGATGATGCCAACATAGGTTGGAGAAACAGCTGTCGCAACAATCTAGAGGAGATAAATACATAATAATAGAGTTTCATAAATAACTTAAAAAATAAGAAAATCTTTTAAATAGTCCATTATTTTGGCCGAAAGGCCCCTGATACTTCAACATTATTAACTTTTAAAATTTACAGCACTGTTATAATATCAAAATGAAAATGTATCAGAATGAGAATGTCACGACAGCTGTTTCGCCAACCGATTTTGGCATCATTAGGTGTTACAAACAACACCTGTTAACATCATCAATTATTAACATTAATTTTAACATTTAAAAATTTTAAATTTCAAATCGACAGAATTTACACTAAAGTTTTTTAAATTAGAAAATGTTGACTCATATGCATTTTTTTCTACAATTAAAAAAAATTGTTTGCTAATATTCTTTATGCGGATCTAATAGAATAGATTGTTCCAAAAATATTAAGATGAAACATTTCCACTGCATTTAGCATTCGGTCGTGTCAAATCTCTTTACCACGCGTTACATTGCATTAGTAATACTATGCAGATTTGAAAACGGATTCGTTTATTTCGGGGGCGTTTCGTGATTTCAATATAGACCGGATTAGCGCTAAACCTCGCCTAATTTGTCCAAATATCTCGGGCGGGCGCTATGACACTATCTGTCGCCTGGCCGGGAATGGATGGCGCTCGGGGCTTAAACCATTTAAAACGGACAGATTATCATAATAAAACGATGCCGGGATAAGGGGTGACGCTAAGGGTTAACACGTTTACTAAATTACTTAGAAAACCTATAGAAAAACACGCATTACTCGCATAATATATTTACATGGACTTTGCGCATTACTTTCCCAATATTTTTGCACGTATTTGCCCATTACTATCCCGATATATTCACGTTGACTTTGCACATTACTATCCCAATATATTCGCGAAGACTTTGAACATTACTATCCCAATATATTCACGTGGACTTTGCGCAATATATTCACGTGGACTTTGCACATTACTATCCCGATATATTCACGTAGACTTTGCGCATTACTATCCCAATAGATTTTCGAGGACTTTGAACATAACTATCCCAATCCCAATTCACGTGGACTTTGCGCATTACTATCCCGATATATTCGAGAAGACTTTAAACATAACCATCTCAATATATTCACGTGGACTTTGCGCATTACTATCCTGATATATTCGCGAAGACTTTAAACATAACTATCCCAATATATTCACGTGGACTTTGCGCATTACTATACCAATAGATTTGATATTGATCAAAGGTATTAAGCATAATATAACCAATAATTAAATAAAACGGTATTTTTTATGAATTATTTCCCCTTCTGTATTTATTTCGAAAGCGACCGGTTTCGCCAAGTTCGCCGCTATCTACAAATATGTCGTTTCTGTGTTTATTTTTGTAAACCGTTTGTTTCGATAAAATTAAATAAAATGATGTAAAAACAAAGTATACTAGTTTTTTAGTTTTTCGAGAGAGAGAGTTTTAGAGTCTAAACATAGTTTAAAAAATATAATATATTTTTGCCCATCGCTTATATTGACGTCATTGTTTTTTTTAATAATTATGGTACATAATTCATCTACTAAATTTAAGTGAACTCTTTGTTAGGTGAGGTTCCTTTATAATTCCTTTATAATAAAGTATGGGCCCATCTTTATCAAATTTCAAAAAATTGTGTTTACTTAAATTTTGTTTAAAACATGTTAAATTGCGACTGGAGTCGATGCAAAATACACATGTCACTTATAATTGTAATTATTCCTCTGTTGGTAGCCCTGATTCGGCTTCTTGTGTTTTCCCGCCAAATTGATGGGGCTGCTGCGCAAACAGGAGGGGCCATTGTGGTTGTTGTCCTCTCGGAACGGATTGTTTTATAGCCCTTAAATCTGGGCACACCCCGCGCGTCTCATCCCCCTCCCATCCCCTATTAAAATACACTTTGTAACGAGCGCGTTACAAGCGAGAGGGGTAGGTACCAAGAACAATGGCAAGCTAGTAATCGCGACCTCGAAAATATTCATTCATTTAAAAAAAAATAGCTATTTTAATGCATATTTCAAAATATATTTTAATGCATATTTCAAAAACGATATGAAGAAGTTTTGTTAAAATTTATTTCCAATACATTTTTATTTTTGCTTTACATTTTTTTTCAACTCCCCTTGAACAACTGAACCGATTTCGATGAATTTATTTGTGAGTATTTGAGTGGGCTGAGATTCACAATTGGACCCGGCAGGTGACCTTTAAAACCTTGAAGTTCATGAATAATTGACCTTCTGAGAATAACGCATAGTTATGGTTGTTTACCACAGATGACGCTAATGTAGAATTCCTTGTTTAAGCATGCGCAAAACACTTGCGTTGTAGCGCTGGATAGATTTAAAATTCTGTTCGCTGTATTTCGATATTCCATGTATGGCATGTATCACAATTACGTGAATTACGTATCATAAACATTGATATTGAAAACCTGTTATAATTTCACAATCGATTTATTTTTTATGAAATTAACTATTAATATACTATTTAACTAACCAATGTAAGCATCCTCTGGTGTTACAATCAACTGATGATGCTAACATTGGTTAGCGAAACAGGTGTCGCGACAATTTCACATAAATTAAATCAATTGTGAAATTATAACGGTGTTTTAATTAAACATTAGACAATTTTATTTTGTTCTCCAGAGGATCACATATCCCCAAAGTATCTAGTTTTTTTTTCATCCCTATTTTGAATGATGCATGTTTTACACAGATATATAAAGGACTAAGTAATTTAATAATAGTAAACACGATTGTTTAGTGGTTTTACTTGGATTTAATTTATATAAATTATGTAAATTATGACAAATTTGATTCGCCTTGCGAGGGCATTCTCAAACTGAACCTAATCGCCAAACAGTATGTCTCTATATTGAGTTTAGAAATCTTAAGGAAAAACCTTAATTGTTTTACTTAACAACTCAAAAATTTTCATTATATACTTTCTCCCCCACCCTTAAGATTTCTAAACTCAGTATAAGGACACACTGTTTGGCGATTAGGTTCAGTTTGAGAATGCCCTCGCAAGGCAAAACAAATTTGTGACAATTTATATAATTTATATAAATTAAATCCAAGTAAAACCATTAAACAATCGTGTTTACTATTATTAAATTAATAGGGAGTTTTACAAAATTAATACCTCAACCATCAATAAGGACAAAGTAAGTAAGTATAACCGCGGACGTTATTGGTAAACTCCAGGTGTTTATAAATAGGTGCCTTCGCTCAATATTCAAAATCTGTGGGCCCCAAACAGTGTCAAATGCCGCTCTCTGGACTATGGCAGGCGAAAAGCCAATTAGAGAACAAGTCGCTAGACGCAAATGGCAGTCAATCGGTCACACTCTGAGACGGAACCCAGTCTGCATCGCTCAGGGTGCACTAGACTGGTCCCCTATGGGGGGGAAGAGAAAGCGATGCAGACCTAGAGCCACCTGGAGAAGAACCCTGCAGGACGAGGTTAAGGCGGCAGGCCTCACTTGGGATGATGTTAGGTATCAGGCATGCGATAGAGTCGGGTGGAGAAGGTTCCTTGAGGCCCTATGCACCACGGAGGTGTGACAGGACAAAAAGAAGAAGAAGAAGTAGAAGTAAGTATTAAGGATTACATTAAGGTAACATACAAAATACAATTGTGCATTGCAAGCTGATAAGAAATTAACAAGTAAAAAAAGTATTTTTCTTTCACGCCGTTGAGTTTTATAAATACGTACACCATTTTGCTACTTATCGTATAATAAAACCACAATCTTTGTAATCGCACCACAATAGTTATTTCATAAATTATCAATAACTAGATTTTTCTATTTTTAAATCTACACACGGTCGCCATAGAACAATGCAACATTATTCTCGCATTCTTCGCGTCCGCATTAATTCTTGTGGCCAAAGTTATAAGTAAAGCGTTGAAAGAAATAAATTAGAAAATGCATTTAGTGTTAGGTATGTGAAAATGTTATCAAGTATGTGTTTTTTTAATAGAAAAATACGACCATTTGTGATTCAAGGTTACTAACATGTAAAATATGATTTCAAAGCGTGACAATAGTACACTAAACTTAAAATTAGATTTTATGTTGGTTTAATAAAAAGACATACCAAGACCGTTAAGACAACCGACAAAAACAACAAATCATCAAATCAAATCAAATCAGTTTATTTTTTTAAAAGATAAAAACAAACAATTATTATAGTTTTAGACATCTATTGAGAACAGGTAAAATATAATAAATGTATTATATAATACAAGGAACGCATGAGAGATGGTTCGATATTAGGAAAACAAGATACTCGAGTCAAGAGTATTTGTCTTCTGAAAGTACTTTCCATGTACATTGTTAACAAATATTTTTTTACCATTCTTTCTTCATTCATTCTTTCCATGTGTCCAAACCAACTTAATGATCTTTTCATTATTTTGTTCATAACACCATCATTCACTTCTAATATTTTCATTTGACTGGAATGCAGTGGGATAAAGCCACAGATAGCAACCAACATCATCACGCCGTTTCCACGAAACGGTAGGCAGAGGGAATGGACCGCCACACTACTTTATCCTAACACACCTCTTTAACTTCCTCCACATTCATAAGTATGTATATGAAAAATAAACAGTGTTTTGATTCATAAAAAAAAATATTCCGATTAACAGGAATTGAGTTTGTGCCCTTCTGCTTTACGAACTGATTATTTGTCAGATGAGTTGGTTGCTGTGATAATGTATGCAAAAATTCGATACAAAAAATATATTACTCGTATTTAGTTTCTTCAGATGACAGAAACCGTAAGAATTTTGTTATTGTTATTATTTTCGTTTAGAGATATGTTTATTACAGAAACCTACAGGTTACAATTATTATCAAATAACAGTAATTACAAGTCATAACGATATAATGTTTAAATGTAAAACAAAACATTTTTGAAAAATAATGATTCTAGGATCAATAAAGTATTATTTATTACATCTGGGCCGTGTAATCAAGAAAATCGTATCATCTATAGATAATAAAACAAGGAGTAGTGGTCTCTCTTTTTAGGCACTTCTAAAATAATAGCCTGCTAACTTTGCATTTGCGTCTTATTTTAACCAATTTACATAGATATATGTACGTACATTTATATGTTAATTAGGATTACGAGGCTGGAAAACGCGTGTGAAAATCCGAAATAAACGAACCGAGGCTGTCAATTCGTCTCGTCCAAGCGACGCTTTAAACTGGGGCGCCCGACTTCGATAAGATACCATGGTAATATGATAAATTATTTTTTATACATTGGCTCGCTGTAAAAAAGATAATACTGATTTATTTGACAAAACGCCGTGTGCAATTCTGCACGCAGATTAGCAGACACGAGCGAGACGAATCGGACCACCCTTTCTGTCCCGCGGGTATTGCAATCAAGCCAGAAGGGGAGAACAAGATAGCGTTGAAAATTTTACGTTCTTTTAACGATAAGATAACGATATTTTTTAAAGAAAAATTTACATTATTATATTATATGAAATAAACACGCAAATATTTCAAGAAGATTCATTCTACTAATATTTACCAATCAAGTATCTAAATTAATTTATCTACTTTAGGCGATAGACATATTCTTCTTTCGGTGTCGTGTCAGGTCCCCCAACGTTGGCGATCACTGCAGCAAAGGTATCTCTATCCTGCGCCACTTGAAACAGGTTCTGAACTCTTGTTATTCCTGTCCACTCTTTAATGTTCCGCAGCCAGGACAAATGCGTTCTACCAACTCCCCGACGTCCCTCCACTTTACGATAGCCATAAAGTTTTACAATTCCTTGTTGGCCAGATTTGAACTCATAATTCTCGCTTTCCAGGTTGAGAGTTTTACATATAGGTATATTGTGTATCTCCGTCACGCAGAACTAACCTGTTTTTGGTGATGCCAGTAGGAAGAGCAATTCGGACGTTGAATCTAATCGTCTCGGATTTGGACATTTTCAGTGTCAGTGAGGCAGTGTTCATAAAAAATATATTACAAATTCTGGAAAGAGTACTGCCTCACTGACGTTGACATATTTGGGTTCCTTCTGATATGTATGAGTTGTTGGTTTCATTTCGTTGTTTTATCTTTATTACACCGTTTTGTGTCCAAATGAGTCGCCTAATTTTTTTCGTTTATTATGTCTCATTTGTGTATTGTGTATAAATAAATCAATACCATATAATTAACATTATTGAATACAATTAATAATCAACCGTCACATTTTATAATGGAGACTTAATTAACAAAACTGTGCTTTAATTTTTTTTTATGGTTACAAACAAGCCAACTCTGTCAAAGCAACTTATCGCGCTATAGAAAATGAGTTCTTAGATCGTGAAGCCAATTCGTTGTTGATTTACACCAACTTACTGTCCAAACTAACGTTTAATGGCTCCGGCCGGAACCGAATATTCCTGACAGTTGCTAAATTCAAACAGAGATTTCTGGGAACAGATGAGTGAAGTGGCCCCCTAAATAAAGTATTAGGCAAGAATCACACTGAGTACACCGCCTCTTGTCTGAGCTTGAGGGTATCATGCCGTATTTAACCGTTTAATTTTTAATGAAAATATAAACATAGAACATTAACCTGTCCGGGAGTATGGCCGTACATGGTCGTCCAAAAAACTTTTCTCAAATGAGTATGGGCGTACATGAACGTCCGCGCTTATAATTAAAGCTTGGTGTCATTTTTTTCCAAAACATAACTTTTACTACCCATGAAATAAAATATCAAGAAATCTGATATAAATCATGTTTACTATTGTTAATATTTTTTGATTCGAGAATAAAGGTTGCGTATAGCATTCACTATGAAATAAAATTATAAAAAAATTTAATAAAAACTCACTCTCCAGATACAGTTTTGTCCGCAGAAACTCACTCCCGGACAGGTTTAAGATAGCTCGTTTGAACACTTTTCAACATATTAAAGGCACCAACAAACAAACAAAAAAACTAACCATCACACCGTATTTACGAAGGGTAAGCAGATAAAATGGACACATTGTTCTTTTTCGAAATATTTCTATTGACATCTTAACATTCATACAGTACATGTCATGCACGCACGTCGATATCCAATTCCTCACGTAGCTGAGATTAAATATTTAATTGATTTGATCGTGCCACATTTTCCTCAACTTCTAATTCCGTTTTCGCGTGTAATTTTACTATGTTGAAATGATGAAAGAAGAAATAATGGTAAAAAAATGTACGAGCAAACAACATTAAAAGAAACAGGTAGAATTCCAGCAATCATTTCAAACTTGAAAAGATCGACAAGGCGAAATTTTTACGCCTATGAATGCCCAACTGAATTTTTAAATTTCCATATCCATGGCGATTAATTATATTTACATTGCATATTAGTATCGCCAAAGACATGTTGGTTTTACGTTGCCTAACTTAAAACAGTGTAAAAAAACTGAAAGAAATAAAGTTGATTCATTTTGTGACGCTGTATACGTATGTGTACCTTGGTCATCTGTTGGCTTTTGGAAGAGAGGGTCAAGTCAAGGAGATTTATAGGAGAATACAGCTCAGTTGGTCTGAATTTGGAAGGCTTGGCAACATCTTCAAGTCGTGAATGGCACAAATTTAAAAACAAAAGTGCTGGATCAGCGTGTGTTACCTGTGATGAACTATGGATGCGAGACACGGACGTTAACTAAAGAAGCAATGCACAAAATCAAAGTTGCATAACGGGCCATGGAACGATCCATGTTGGGTATCTCGCTTAGAGACCATATACCCAACGTGAAGATTAACGCACCAGGGTCACCGATGTAGAGATACCCATTGCAAGGATGAAATGGCAGGGGGCTGGTCATGTGTGTCGACGGGATGATGGAAGACGGAGCCAGAGAGTTACCGAATGGAGGCCAAGGTTGGGCCGGAGAAGTGTCGGGAGACAGCCAACCAGGTGGAGCGATGATATTGTTCGGACGGCGGTAAGAGCCAGGAGAACACTGGCGAGAGGCCGAGCGAGGTGGGCATGTGCGTGAGAGTGGACAGGCTTGCGTCCAGCAGTGGATGGGCACAAGCTGACGAAGATACGTACAAAGGTATGTGATTCAATAAAATACGGCAAAAAGCGAACACTGGAGATTCACTAATTGCAGACTTATCGTAGGTCTTTCAATCTGAGGTTCTGTCGTTCCAAAATCTAACGTAAGACATGTAGATTGAGAGCCAAGCGTTTTTATCCTGCATCACCACCAGAATAAATTGTATACAATAACACCATTTGAATTCAGCGATCGTCCGATCTATTTTTTGCTGCCTTGAATTCACACTTAGGAACTCGATTTTTTTACCGTGTGGTCGGTGTGGATCTACCTTAAAAAACATTGTAGCAACCTCCCTCGTGCCTCCGCGGGAATTCGAGTTCGCCCCACAAACAATAGTCGCGAGGTATGATTGATCGCCAATTGTTATCGATCGCGAGATGCCGCGGCGCTGGCGGGCGGTAGCAACCAGCAGCCCGGAGGTTGCTGAGGTCGACTCTACAATTTATAGCGCCGGAACGCGCCGTCAGATGTAAATTGATGGTCACCCGCGTTAAGTCAACATAAACGCGAAACATTCTAAATTAATGTATTAAGATGATTACAAAATAAAACTGTAATACAACTGCATGAAGCAGAGCAGATGAAAGTGAACAATATAATAACAACATCTTTAAGGATTAATTGTACCTCAATAGAGACGAAGATGTAAATTGTTTTTTTTTAAACAGAATATGGTGGCCGAGGCGTTTACAGGACTTATGACCTGTCATTGGTTGGGTTAAGCGATCGCTTTATGTTAACAACATTCCCCATTCCTCCTTTCTTACGACCACCACATCTGACAAATTTTTGAAAGATCTATATATGCTACTATGTTGAGACACACTTCACATTTTTAGGTCAATCTACACTAGCGCCATATATTAAGAATATATCTAAGCATTATTTCAAAAATTTCAACAACAAAAGAATGGATATGATAAAATGGGTAAAATCCAGTATTTGTCTACAAGTATTTGTATACATTAAAAAAACAAATAATAACAACATCATTGAAACATTTGATTATCTCCTAACAATTATCAAATCTAAACAGTTTTTTTTTATCTCAACAGACAAATTATATAAATGTTTAAGGCTTCTATGAGAACTGGTAAAATATAATGACAGACCTTCGTAGCCGAGTGGTAGGTGCATTGACTGCCACCCCGAAGGTTCCGGGTTCGATTCCCAGCGAGGGCAGTGTGATTGTCACAATGTCTTTGGTCTGGTGTAGAATTCACGTGACAAAAAAATAGCGATAGATTAGGTATCTATCACATGTCACGAGAATCACTATGATAGCTAAAATACCCTTTACATCGATTTGGCTCATGCTGTCATGATGTAAAGAGCGATTTAACAAAATAATAATAATAATAAATATAATACCAGGAACGCATGTAAGATGGTTCGATATTAGGAAGACAAGATACTCTTAAGTCAAGAGTATTTGTCTTCTGAACGTACTTTCACTAATATGAAAGACGTCGATCTCCGAAGAGAACGCGTTTAGCAGGCTAATTTTTCTTTCCTTCGGTGTAACTAGAAACAGGTTGGTTCTGGGGGACGGTAGGTAAAACAATCTATGCTGTCTATGGGACAAAAAAAACAATATCCTCCAGAACGGCCGAGTTCTCGACATATCCCTTAATTAATCTAAAGAAATGGGTTACGAAATTCCCATTTCTACGAAGCTGCAGAGAGTTGGTCGCCAGCATTCCCAAAAGAAATGCCGTGGGATACAGTCATGGATAGCTACCATACTCCTTCATTAGAGATACCTCACAATTTTTTTCTGAACCCTCTCCAGCATAACGGAATATTTCGCCTCATTATCGATCATACGATATTAAAACTTCGACGTAATAAAACGTATTAATATAAAATAATTTTGATAGTCCATTATTTTGAATGAAACTCTATGATACTTCAACAATATTAACTGTTTAACAATTAATACGAATGAAAACGTCTGTATTTTAGAAGTTTTATTAAAATTTAATGGAATGACATGCTTCACCTTTCTAAGGTAGGTATATCACATTTGATAATGAATTCAGGAAGGCGAAACATGTCATTCCCATAAAATATAACAAAACATCTATAAAACAGACGTTTTCATTCGTATCAAGTATTCTATATATTACAAAAAATATATATTATTAACTATACCTCCCAAAGATGAAGGGTACATAACTTTCGAAAATTCTCGAAAAAAATATGCAAAAACGTGGAAAAAACATTGTTTTATTCATAAAAAATTCCTAATCTCATTCTATTTTCTAAATATTTGTAAACTGTATGGCAAATCCAAGTGTATAGTACGTACAATCTGAGCGTGCAGTGGTGTCGAGTGAACATTAGCGAATAATCAAGTATTGACATAGTTTTATGGCGCGTGCAGCGATTGTTTAGAATAACGTGCCGGTTCCGCTGGACGAGTTTTATGATATCGCATTTAATAGTATTCATGTTTTACGATTGATTATTGAAATGTGAAAGAAGTAAACACGGAGTAATACGAGAACCGAAATCATAAAACGCTGAACCGACCTGAATGCGGAATTTCTCACGGCATTCGCTTAGACCGGCCGCCATATCTGTGGAGGGCAGAACTCAATGTCAAAAGTCGAAACTACACGAAGTAATGATAAACGATGTGTCATAATAGCTAAACTGTAAAGAGAACTGAATAATTTGAATTAAATTCAAACATTTTGTATTTGTGCAAATTATTATTGTTTAAATCACATAATATGCAGATATGTTTCTGCTGTGACGCAAACAAAAGCCAATCCATAAAATCTAAAATGGCAGTGCAATGGAGTCCTTTTATCGAACCTTATGTATGAATAATTACAGAATGAAGATAAATAAAGACAAAACAAAGCTGCTGACTGTACGAGTACATCAGGCTAGGCTTGCATTTAATAAAAGTTCGAAAATAATAGAATCGAATAATATACTCGTATACCTAAAACTGAGAATACTCCTTATCAAGACCTATGTATGGAGTATCTTGATGTACGGCTGCGAGACATGGTGCCTATCCGAAAGAGATAATCGGAGACTAGAGGCTTTTGAGATGTGGTCCCATAGAATACTTTTAGGAATTTCCTGGCGAAACCACATTACAAATAAGGGGGTTCTCCAAAAAATCGAAGGAGGAAGGCACCTGCTCAGGACCTTGTCCGAAAGGCGTGCAAGATGGAGCGGCCATGTAATATGACATGAAGACCTCTTGCATGCCATAAAGGAGGGTACGACCAAGGGGACTAACTCTGAAGACGCCCACGCCGAGAGTACCTGGAGGACCTGTTGGTGGACGTGCGCTGCTCATCATATGCAGATTTCATTGAAATTAGAGAGAGAGATTGAAATCAGAGAGAGATGTATGAATGTGAAGCATGAAATTTGCAATAGAAAAATGAAAGTAGAATACATGCGGTACAAATGAGATCTCTTAGACGAATGTGTGAGAATCTGTATACGATAGAGTATCGAATGAAAATATTTAATGCAGTGCGAATAAAAGTGTCATGAACAAAATAATGAATGGATCATTAAGATGGTTAGTTAATTAGTGTATTTTGTAACCCTCACGAGGCTTCGGCGGGAGCGAGACCGGTTGGTTGTATCAACATAAAGTTGTATTAAGTCAAATTAAAAGTGTTTTATTATATTTATTATTTACACACCACAAATTAAGAGCTTCATACGAAAGTATAAAACTAAACAAAATGCAAATTCAATATTTTCACACAAAATAAATACACTCAAAAATCTGTGTTTTTATGGAGGAGATAATTTTATAAAATATACATGAAATAAGATAATTAATGTCTATTCAAATAAAGTATTACGTAAGTGCCTGCATAGTAACTATCTGTGAGTTAGATTATTGCATTTGAGGGAAACCAAAAAAATTGGTGACGTCCTTTTTAAATGGGATCTTTTTTAAATAATAATTAAATAAAACGATGTTTTTAAAATACTTCCACTTTTGTCTTTATTTAGTATGTCGATGCCAGCGAGCCTGGCGAAACCGGTCGCTGTCGAAATATAAACACAAAAGTGGAAGTAGTTAAAAAAAATCGTTTTATTCAATTATTATTTAAAATGAACTTCCATCAAGAGATTTCAGTAAAAGCATTTGGAAATTATTTGGCGGACCCCTGGAGGTCGATATTAATCACATCGGGAATGACTGATTTAACCGTGTATGGCCGTATGATTAAGATTATTTTAGATGAATAATCAAAATATGATGTGTCCTACCTTCCCGTCTTTGTGATGATCATCTCCGTGCCGAGTTCGTTGAACTTATCCCAGAGATCCTTGGTCTCCAGGTGGCAGTGAATGTGCCTCAGCTCCTCGCAGCTGCAGCGCTCCTGGAGACGAGGGTCGCGCTGGGTGGGCGGGGGGCGCGGGCCGCCGGAGCCGCCGGCTTCTGACGTGGATGACACGTCAGCTGGGCTCTCGCGGCCCTCCTCGGACCCCGTCACGGTGATGGGTGGAGACGGAGAGCCACTTGCCACGGAGGAGGCGGTCGTTTCGGCAAACTTATCTGCAAAAAAAAGACGTAAATTTGTTTAACAAAAACTCCATTCATTTATTCAGCAATTCTACCATCATTTGATGTCCACGGTTTGGTTACTCAATGTGTTATCGTGGTGTTCAAGTTGCTTATACGAGTAATGGAGTTGATGTCAATAATAATATAATATTTTCTTTAGCTACACAATCACACACAAAAATGGCACTTTATTATCATGAGTAACTCGTACAGGCTAAGGTATCCTTTACCACTTATAGCTTTTTTCGCTTACATCTCTACTCATATGACATTACGCTCTGTATTAAGATAGCTATAGGCATAGCTTTAGCTAGATATTTAATTTTTAATTGTTAATAATATTTAATAGGTGAATACCTTGCGAATGAAAGGGTTTTGAACAAAATTATGAAAAGTATAATTTGGACACATGGAAAAAATGAATGAAGAGAGAATTATAAATAACGTTTATATAAACAAAAAAGTATAAAGTAGGTATATGTGAACAAAAAATAAATAAAGACCAAGGAAAACGTCGCACGATCAAATCAATCAAATATTAAATGTATTAAATAGTGACGTGCGTGCATAACATGACGTATGAATATTGAGGAATCGAGAGAAATATGTCAGGAAATAATAGGGTGGCAGTCAATTCTTTTTATCTATCCTATAAGAGATATAATAATAATAATAATAATTTGGTTAATTTGTATAGCTCCGTTTTCATGAATAGCTCACCTTATGGTGTAATGGTTATTATTTTCTGTACTTGAAATGCTTTTTTTAGGCACTTACCCAAAGTCTTCGATCTATATGATTTTACCAACTAGTTGCTTAAGCCCCACTGACTAGATAATACCTTAGTTGCTTACTTTGTAAATGGTTGCTATTGAGATGTCATATATGTAACAGCACTCAATTATTCCAAGCCTAAATTCATCTTCTTTTGCGCAATATTTCTTCCTTGTTGCATTTTTGACATGTTATATATTGAAAATCTGAAACAAGTACCAATCGTTTTACTTATAATAACTAAATAAGTATATTTCAAAACGTATTGATCATTTTTATGAACTATCATCAATAATTTATATCGATTGTATTAGAATTGATTGCGCAATCTCCGATATGAGCAAAAATTTGCTCATTCTTATAAAGACGGAATCTAGTCATCTCACCACTTGAACACATGTTCCCTGGATTAGAAGCTGAACATTTTGTCCTCCAAACCAACACCCGATCATTAAATCGTACTGTTACAATATATGAAATCAATTACAGACACGAACTTAGTAACCCAACAATTTCACAATCAAATGTTATTCTTTAATATGAGAAACCAAAATGATTGCAAATACTCATACATGTACAAAATTATATGAGCTACATAATTGGTCTTTTGATATAAACAAATTTTACTCGCCGGAACGCAAGATTTAAATGAAAACACTAATAAAATTACATCAAAACTGTCACTTTTTTCATGTCGAGTTTTGTCGCGGCTATGCGTCACAAAGCTAGCAGCGTGTTTGCTAAGTTTTGGACTAATTACATATTTTGTCAAAAGATGGTACTAAATTGAAACTGTTAATTTAATATGTGTCGTGGGACGATCTAGGGGGTGCCACGATGTACGCAACCTTACTTTATTAAGTTTAAAAATCTAGATATATATAATTTAATTGCTTATATTTCTTATTAGGTACGATTTCCGTTTATTTAATCATTTAATTGAAAACTGTTAACATATTAATATTAGTTTATAATATTATATTTCCTTATTAAATGTTAATTACATTTTTCAAAAGACGGCCACATTCAATCTTCGTCAACTTGTCTCCATCCACTGCTGGACGTAAACCTCTCCACCCCCACGCCATCTCTCTCGGTCTCTCGCCAGTGTTCTCTTGGCCCTTCCTACCGTCCGCACAATATCATCGCTCCACCTGATTGGAGTTATAAAAACCGGAAAATACCGATCAACCTGAAACGAAAAGTCTATGAAGCCTGGGTTTTGCCAGTTGGTACTTATGGTCTTGAAACTGTAACATTGTCCAAACAAAGTGCCGAGAAACTTCCAGTGACCCAAAGATCCATGGAAAGAGCCATGTTAGTAATGAGCCTAAGAGACATAGTCAGAAATGATACGGTGAGAGAAAAATAAAGGTCACCGACATCGTCCACCGGGTGGCGACTCTAAAATGGCAACGGGCAGGTCACGTAGCCAGAAGTTCAGATGAAAAATGGACAAGAAGACTGCTGACTAGGAGACCGTGGACGGCAAAGAGAAGTGCTCCTTGTCCAGGAGTGGACGGGAATAGGCTGAGGAAGAAGAAGAAGAAGAAGAAAACGAATCGTGATTTATAAATAAAATTTAATACTTTTTCGTGCAGTGCAAACTACTTTATTTGATATTAATCGATGTATGATTAAGTGTAGAGAATTCCATAATGATGATATTATAATAAACAAAAGTTGTTTAAAAATAGAAGAACTTAAAATTCTATAAATGATATGAAATATTCACGACACGTGTTACGTCTTATGAGGACATCTTCGAGTGTGCAGGCTTAAATATAATGTGTTACTTATATAGGCTTAAATATAATATAATGTGTTACTTCTACACAGATTATTTGTGGAAGTGGTAAACAATTATGGGTGCATTGTTAAACTACTTTATTTGAGTTAGTAGCGCCAACCGGTTTCACTCTATAGCGAGCTTTCTCAGAGCCATTCACAAACATCCTCGGGGCTATATAGTTTGTGTACCTTTAGCCCTGAAGAAGCTCACTAAATAGTGAAACAGGTTGTCGCTACTAACTCAAATAAAATTATTTGTACGCAATGAAAAAGTGTTTTACTTTCTTTTGAAATATGTCAAACTACCAATTAATGGCTACGTATCAAAGAAACGTGATTTGTTAGTAATTTCATAAGTTACCATTATACAAAACCACGTACAATCATTCTAAGAAGTAGCAAACTCCCTTCTCTTGAACTGAACTGTTTGTGACTTCCATTAGCTGTCTTTCAGCCAACCAAACAAACTGAAAGGTTGCAATTTTGTTATTGGAAGTTCCAACGTAAGAAAATATACCAACGTTTATTTTGTTTCTTGAGAAAATGTGTAGTATATTGCCCAAATAAAACGGAATAAAGAATCGGTATCGTGTTCTTTCAGAATGTCTGTAATTTAAATTTTGACATTTGAAAGATTATCAACATGGGTGCATTCTTTACAAAAGAAATTTTAAAAAATATATTTCTTTAAGTTAAGTACTCTCTGAAATTAAGTACTCTTTAAAAAAAAATTACCATATTCTTTTGGTGTATATCATAATATAAATAAGCAAAAACCCGAATGTTTTCAAAAAAAAGTTTAAGGATATTTTCATTATAAGAGAACGAGAGAGGGATACTTCGATTCTGTCCGAAAATAATTCGAAATGCGCTCGTTGCGCATGCCCGAGAACGTTTTTGGATTATTTTGAAATTTGCTCTGGTTGTTGTTGTATGACAGTAGTATAGAATATTGGTTTTGTGAATTGAGAAAATTTGAACGTGTGTGAAAAAATAAATATGTTATTAAAAGTTAAAACATTTTACAATACAGTAAACCAAGTTTTCAAAAGATAGAAAATCGATAGTTCCGTGAATATTTATAGGGTTTAGTTTGTATTATTTTATATTATTAGTTTATATTATTAAAGATAACTTAGATTGTGCT
The DNA here is from genome assembly GCA_022606425.2 of Lepidostoma basale. Lineage (NCBI taxonomy): Eukaryota > Metazoa > Arthropoda > Insecta > Trichoptera > Lepidostomatidae > Lepidostoma > Lepidostoma basale. The sequence continues at coordinate 1,628,296 of JAHDVF020000857.1, read as the reverse complement.
TTTGAGTTGATATATGATATTAGAATTAATGGGTAAAATGGTATAAATATATTTTTTAAGAAATAAATTTATTGTGAACGTGAACAATGATGTAAAATTGAATATTTAATTATTTATATAGATTAAAACGTATATTTTATAGAAGATTTATTACAGTATATGGGAATGATATGTTTCGACTTTTTAAATCAATATCAAACATTTGATTACAGGCATTAGCAAATATTCAATAATGCCGTTGCAAGACAAACATAAAATACAAAAGAACTTCTAGAAATTCATTCCCATAAAATATAATAGAACTTCTAGAAAAAATATGTTTTCATTCGTGTCAATCATTTAGTAAATGATATGAAAACCAAATGCAAATATTGAATATTTATAAAACCTAGTTTTTTGAGACACTTCATATTCACATTATCAAATGTCTTAAATTCAATAAAATGTCTTAAATATAAGATAAGACTTTAATAATATAAGCGTTGTCATAAATATTGAATACAATTGAAATTCTTAAATAAAATACAAAATTTGTTCCAATATTTAGTTATTTATTTATGGTGGATAGATACGTAGATAATACAATTGTTCCGAGGGAGATTTTCCATGGTTTCCTAAGCTGTAAGGCAAATGTCGTAACATATATCTAGAGATAGCCCATGGACCACCGAGCTTGTCAGCGCAGTAGACTTCTTATTGAAATGTACATCCATGTTAGTAATATCCTTGAGATAAACACCAACAAGGATGATATTATATTATAGAAACTAACAAAGGGAAAAAAATAAGTTAATGAAGGTATTAATATAGAAAGGGATTCGTCTTTTAAATGAGGTTGTAAAAGAGATAGACCTCTTTAGATGCGATTACGCAGCAAGGAAATAACTAGCATATTCCTATTCATAAGGTTCTATGTATATTTCCTTTGATATTTTTTTTTTCACCCTTTACATCGATTTGGCTTGCGCTGTAATGATGTAAGGAGTTTTTTCAACAAAATATTCATAATATTAATACTATTACTTTTTAATTAGTTTTTATATAGATTCAGATTGCGAAGAGATGACTTTACGTATTATACATATCCAATTGGCCTTCATCTCAAATGTTATCGATATTTAATAACAAATATTGATGAATATAAAAGTTTGATAATCTGATTTTAAATCGAAATGCGATAACGAATGCACCCTTGCCAAAAATGTAAAAAATAGCGTTGCGTGTATCCACTATCCATTCTGACAAAAGGAATGACTGATAGGTACCTACATCTTATTACACCTCACCCCAACCCTTAAAACGATGGAAAATTTGACATTAAACGTCAATCAATTGCTTTTGTGACAATATTCGCATGCGAGACGCTTAAAAAACGAATATCTTTTTGTGATTCGACAAATTTAAATAATTTTTTCAACGAATTTCGGATCCTAGTCCAACTATTATATTAAAATATTCCTAGAGAATGGATGTACAAAGGAACTGACGGGAATTTATTAGTATATAATATATATTTACGTGATTCCGAGAAGACTTCCCTCTGTCGGTAAAATATTTAGTTACAAACCAGTATTTTTATAGATTGGACGAATAAATTAAGTTAAATTAAAACAGTTATGTTAAAGCTGTGTATATATAAAAATAATTCGAAAAAGGATGAGAAAACCATGGCATATACAAAATAATCATGTAGGTAATATTACAGAAAACGTCAGTTTTCTAGAAGTTATCTAATATTAGGTATATAGGAATTACATGTGGCACCTCAATAAAGCTTTATCAAATGTATTAAATATTTGAATATGGAGTTATATACAATTTTTATTAATCAATATGGGGTTACACATTATTCATATTGACCATCACAATGGTAAAAGAAAAGAAATATGGTTCTTCTCAAGGCCAGTGCCCCAAAACTACCTTGCTAGTGACATGACGAAGTAGAAAAAGGAAAATATACAAAGAAGATTTATATTTTATGAATATTGAATTATATTTTATGGAATTACATATTTTACCTTTCTAGGGCATCATCAAATGCCTTAACATTTGATTATACTGAATCCTTAGGAAGGCGAAACATATGTATCATTCCTAAAAAATATAATACAATTCATTCGTTCGCATTAATCATTTAATTTGGTGTTTTAATTCATTGTTCAAGTCAAGTCATTAATTATTTAAGATTGGGTAATACTTTATTATTTATAAAACAATAAATACATATTTATAAACCATGTTATATAGGAATAAACAATAAATACATATTTATAAACTCATGTCTACCTCAACATCATGAAGTCTCTCCGAAGGGGTAGACAGAAAGAATGAACCACACCACCACACTGTTCTTTCCTGGCATACTTTGGTCGATTCCTCGAAATTTTTACATTGTGTCATACATGCACGTCGATTTCTCTGACTCTTCATCTAACCGACATTTAATATTTGATTGATTTAACACTGGCAATTATAAAATGTTTTAGAAAGAAGTGATTCTGAAATATAGTGGGAAGTTTTGAAGTATGTCATGATAGAATATTAATTAGTAAAATGAAAGATTTTAAGAGAATGCAACTAAAATCCAGCATAAATGAAACGACTTAGCACCGTTAACATTACCAAAACACTAAGAACTAGACCGATCCGACGTAATGGGGAGTGTACGGAGAATATTTGCGAGCATGAATATTTAATACGGCGCTAAGTGCGGCGGCCTGAGGTGTTAAGCCCCTCTCCGCTGGCCTTTTACACACATATACCCTTAGAACTACCCCAAATAACGCAGCAACCTCGTACACCATACAAAACTCAACCAAAACTCACAGGTGATAAACGAATTTTAAACTAAGTACAACATATAGAAAAAAATTAAGATCGGGTGGTGATTTATGGAGACAGAACGCTTTGCTCCTGATCCAGGGGACTTGGGTTCAAGCCTAGACAGGGCCAGATTGCTTTTCCATAATAATGAGCTATTTTCTGCTCATATTGAAAATTTGTAAATAAAATTTTATGCCATTGATTCAAATCCTTGAAGTTAGTATTTTAAAAATATATATAATAATAAACAAAAATACATTCACAAAAAAACATTTTTTTAATTTAAATAGATTTTTTTTTTTAAATATACAGTTTCGTTCTATTAAAATATATATCATATAGTGCCTATTTTACTACAAACATTAAACTACGAACTATCCATCACTCCGTCTCCACGAAGGTAGTAAAAAATAATGGACCGCTACATTTTTCTGTCCCGAAATGCTATTCTCGTTTCTTCTACATTTATATATCGTGTCATACATGCACATCAATTTCTTCGACTCCTTATGAGATCAACATTTTATGCTGTTTCTTCTTCTTCTTCTTTTCGGTTGCCACGGAGTATACAAGTATATGTATATAACTTTGTATTTCTTTAATTATTTTTAATTATTATTCTGTAGTGGTTTTCATTATTAATGTGATTTACCTCTATCTGTAATGTTTATAATATTTTAATAAATAAATTGAAATAATAAAACCCTTCTAACAATATCCCTCTCCACTCTCCCATCCGTTGTAAACATACTTCCTAAATAAACTACCAGAAAAAAATAATCAAATTTTAAAGGTTGGTCATTTTGGAAGCCGGAAGAATCGACGTACGTGTATGACTCGCTGTATGAATGTAGAGGAAGCTAGAGAGGTATGTCAGGATAGGGAGGTGTGGCGGTACATTATATTTGCCTACCCCTGCGGAGAAACGGCGTAATGGTTTGTCGTTATAAATAAACTAATTATAAAAATAATTTTAAAAAACGATTCCTCTACTAGAGGATTTCAAATAAGTCCACTGTACCGTCGAGCATTTTGCGGAGTTGTGTTTTAATGTTCGGTACACGCTACTTCAGGTGGGCAAAATCTTATGCCCATTACCGAGGTGTGGAGTAAAAAGCATCATTCGAAAGGAAACCATTATAAATGGCCGCGGTAATGAGATGTGTTTACGTATATGGGAAAGTAAGGCCGAGAAAGACATGGCATCATCAAATCAATCAAATAACAAATACATAACCTTTCGGGGCCAGACACATTAACAACCAAATACATAAATGTTGAAATCATTAAAGAAACATTTAATTTGTTTAAACAATCCGCAGGATATTAATAGAAATATTTTAAAATTTGATACGAAGCCTTGGTGTTTTGGCATATTTAAAAAATAAAATTAATCACTTTTGCACGTAGTCCAACATAATATAAACCACTTTATTTGAGTACGTAGAGCCAACTGGTTTCATTCTATAGCGAGTTTCCTTAGGGCTGTACAAAGTTTTTTTTAGTGTCTACAAAGTGAAACCGGTTGGGCCTACTTACTCAAATAAAGTGGTTTATTCTAAGTGAAAAAATGTTTAATTTCATTTTTTAGAAATATTTTAGAACTGAGGATGATAGCAGGAAAGACTCTCCGAGATAGGGTGAGGAACACGGCTATGACTCCCATATGACTCCCGTTAAATACAATATATTCAAACATAAAACAAACTTGGTTGTCCAATTGAGAAGTCGATCGAAGAATCGATGTTAATTTGGATAAAGCTAGAGAGGTGTATCAAGACAGCACAATTTGGCGGTCTATTCCTCTGTGTACTCTCTGTGTACATCTCGTCCATGGTTTGCTGTTATTACAAAACATACATTTTCATGGACATTAAACATTTTGAAATAAGTTTTACGTCAATTTTCAAGAAACAATAAATGTAAACATTATACTTTAGCTATCTAGATTTATACAGAAAAATCATTTCACATTATTTTTGGTTGATTACCAATAGCTATCATAAAAAAAGAGATAATACATTTTTAAGACTGATTAACCCGAATATTTAATATTAAACAAAATCATGAAGGGTACAGAACAATCGGATGACTACAGATCCTGGTGAAACAAGCGAATTCATCGTGTATCGCTTCCGCGGTGGCCCTCGATTTTGCGATCAATACACACCATCAGATTATATCTAGTTGAGTCATTAATATTTTGAAATTCATTATTTTTATGTGACAAAGTTATTATTTTCCTTAATTGTTCAATACTACGTTATTAGGTTATTTTAAATATTCAATAATAGATTATACTATTTTTTCCAAGAAATATTAAAATCAATTAAAAGTTATAATATACGTTACGTTAGTTATGATTTTTTATCGTCAGTTGTTAATTAAATTTTGAAACTATTATATATATAAAATATTCTACAATACATGTCCAAAATCTTTTTTTTATTTATATATTGTAATTTTCTTTAAACGTAATAAAATACTTTGACTTTTTTTTGCTTATATAAGTATATATATTTTATAATATAAGATCAAGGATTTCATGGAAATATTCTTTACAGGTCATAAATGTAAAAGTTACCTATCTCAAATATTATATAGTTTATTTATAACGGACATACTCGTAAGTACCATGGAACAATAGAAACGTTTTTTTCCTTATTCGAAATTAATATATACGAGTATATCACATAATATACAATATTATATAATACGTTAATATAATATTAATAAAACACCATATTTTTTTTCTCAATCAATGAAGCGTATGTTAGCTACGATGTTTGCTACGAAAGCTACAAATTTTATGAATCATCTTTCGTCTTTCGTACCCAAATTAAAACCCAATTTATATATTTGTTTAATGATATTACCAATCAGATGCAGCATTCATTTTTAGATATTTAGATTTAAAATACTCCTCAATTGACCCCAAAAGTAATTATATATGCTAAGAAAACGGCGCTCTAAGATTTAGCATACATATTATAATAATCTAATTATATTACTGAAATCTATTGATGGAAGTTCATTTGAAATAATAATACTCTGTTTTTTAACAACTACTTTCACATATGTCTTTATTTCGATAGCTACTGGTTTCGTCTAGCTGTCCGGTATTGACATATGACCAGTCTGATGCCAGCGATTCGATGCAAGCCTCACTGGCGAAACCGGTCGCTTTCTAAATAAAGAGAAAATTGGAAGTATTTATTAAAAAGCATTTTTCTTATTATTAAAGACGGGTCATTGTTTTAGTTGGATGGATTTTATTAATGGTATGAATGGTTGAGATTTATCCGTTAAATTGTATATAAATAAATGTTATTTTGTTATAAAAACTGTTCCTTTTTTTGAAGTGTCCTTACTATCCACACTTCCTCCTTATAGCCGCGAAGGGCTAATGTCCGCCCAGGCAATTTATGGACGGGCCGCCAAAGCCCTTTCCTGAAAACCAGGTGCAAATTCAGACCAGGATTTAGAAGACTCCGACCCACTGACTGAAAGGTAGTGTGAAAATTTGCTTAGGCCCCGGAAAACTGTTTTCCCGGGAAATCAGTGTTAATCTGTTAGAAAATTCCTTTCCATTTAACTTGTAATGATACTGAATAGTAATTTAATACAATATACTTTAAAATTTCAAGTATTATGCGGTACACTTTATACCTACATTCATATTTATACATTTTATTCATTTTATGCGTAGGATCAAAATTATTAATTAATTATTATTTTGTATAAATCACTCACCATGACATACAATTATTAGAATTAATAAATAATTATTAATAGTATGCTACCTTGATGCGCTTCCCTAACTTCTTCAACATTCATATAACGTGAGACGTCGGTTTTTCCGACTCTTGATATGTATATTTATGTACGAGTATATATTTTTATGTATATATTCATGACATGTTTTTTTATGTCTTCCTTGAAATCATACATTATTCTCATTGTCGTTCTATATGTATTCATTCATAATTAAATACAATCAATAATACTACGAAGATTTTTTCATTTTTTTATCTCAATTATATACCTACCTACTGTCTCTTGTAAACTTCATATGAAACATTAGCCACTGACAAAAACGTTAATTTTCAAAATTTTATTATATTTTATAGAATAGAATATTATAATGACATTCTTGAAAGAGTGGCAATTCCCGCAGTTTGGTTCCGACGATGGCAGTGTGACTGTCACACTGTCTTTAGTCTGGTGTAGAATTCGATAGAATGGCGATAGATTTGCTACCTATCACATGTCATGAGAATCAATATCTAAAAAAAACGTTGTATACAATAATTGGGTTTAAATAATCTGCTGTATACAAATGTAAAAATGATGGAAGATGGAGCCAGGGGGTTACTGAATGGAGGCTAAGGGTGAATCGGAGAAGTGTCGGGAGACAGCCTACCAGGTGGAGAACGATGATATTGTGCGGAAGGAAGGGCCTAGAGAACACTGGCGAGAGACCGAGAGAGATGGCTTAGGGATGGAGAGGCTTACGTCTAGCGGTGGATGGAAACAAGCTGAAGAAATACAAATGTGGAACGTAACGGGAAACTATAAAGCATCCCAAAAACCATCAAAAATGTTAAGGTTTTCTGCAAACCAATCCGTAGGATTGAAACTAGTAAAGATTATATTAGATTATAATATTACATTTGATGAGCTTTTAGTTTTCACACTTTACCCATTCCACTTAGTTAAGGCAATATTAAAATTTGTACGCGCATATTAATCATACCTTATCAAACTATTATAAATAAGAAAACCATAAAAGTTTAAAATATAAAAAATATGCGCTTTGCAACCAAATTAGAATTACACGTGAAATCCTCACACATCACGTAAAAATATATCAGTAACATTATTCTAGGAATAAAAATGTCTGTTATCATTTGAGGAATATACTGACAATACAGTGTTACTTTGTTATTTAATTTATTCAACATTGTTTTCAACCGAAATTGAACGTTGATAAAACAACGTTTTTATTCAAATCGAGCTTATCTCACAACTAAAATGGCGCCTCCTATCGGACTTTTCATTAGAGTAATTCACTTTTCAAACCGTTAGTATGGTGTCCAAATACGTATGTATTCATTCAAATCGATTTCCATAAATTTGTCCACGGCACTCGGGCGCCATCTGTTAAATCGGAAACAAAGCGTCGCTGATCCCGAATTAATTGTTTCGTCGGCAAATAAATAAAATTATTTTAGGCCATTGAGATTGATTTAACTAATCTGCGCCCCCCGAGCGGTGCAGGGCGGGGGAGAATAACGACATGTCAAAAATATTACGAGCAGATAAAGCGGTCGAAAGTTCAATTAGGTAGATTTTGGCATAAATTTGAAACCAAATTTTCGTACTGTTTGCCTATAAAAAGGTAATACTAATTGTCAGCCTAATGTTGTGTCCTACCTAGAGGGATTTCGCTGTAAATTAAGTAGGTAGGTACGCGTATTTAATGATTTATTAACTATTTAACAAAGTGATTATTTATTCAAAATATCTGATGGTTATTAAATAGGTACTTAAATTGACAATTATTTACAACACACTATCTTTCTAGTAGGTACCTACCTATAATACAAATATGTTTTAATATAAAATACATTATTGGTCTAGCAATGATGTAAAACTCCACATTCAATATATTAAAAACTCTGTATTAGTTTTTTTTGTGTTTAGGTAGTGCCTATTTTACTTCAAACATTCACATATTTATAGCGTTGAAAAGCCAATTCAACGAACGATAAATTTTTTAGTTAACCAGTTTTATTGTTTAATCCGTGTATTGAAATAAATTCAAATATGTAATATTTTATTGTAACCCAAATACTTCATTATATATATTAAATTCCTGATACTAATAAATTTAATTAAATTAATCAAACGTCCGGATCGTCCAGCTGACAATAGGTATACCATCGAACAAAACTATTGCTGCTGCAATCTCTGGTGCTCTAAAAATCCACAATATGGAAAAACAAAGACATGGCCATTAAGAATAAGATGAGAATTTATAAAGAGTCTATAAAGTAAGGCCAATAATAACATATGGCGTCGAAGCAAGGGCAGACACAGTAAGGACCAAACAAGTTTTGAGGACTTCCGAAATGAAGATACTGAGGACGATAGCAGGCAAGAGATCGCGTGAGGAACACCAGAATAAGATAGATATGTGAGGTTGAGGATATTATAAGATGGAGCAGACAGCAAAAAAGGGACTGGAACGGTCAAGTTCTAAGAATAGACACCACCTGATTTCCCTATATTACATTGCATAATCAGCCTCATGAGACTCGTCCTCGTGGAAGACCTCCTAAAAGATGGAAGGACAGCTGGGAATCTACCTCACAGGAGGAGCAACACTCTGGAGAACAGACCACATAGGTCTACAACAAGGAAGAAGAAGAAGACTAAAATATCACAGAATTGCAATACATAATTTTATGCTCTTATTTCGTATTCATAATTATTATCAGAAACCTATATGTATGCGGCTACCTCATTTCGAAATGAGATTGATTCCAACACATACGAGTATATGATTTATTTATAATTCTAAATTAGATTACTCAAACCACATTGCAGTGATACAATCCCCGCTCACGTATCATCCACGAACGCCGCTCTATTATTATTAATGGAATATTCGATTTGGTAACATGCACTTTTCTATTAAATGAAGCCACCCAATCAATCCCCATTTCAGAATACGTAATAAAGTTCATGAAGTCCTTTGTACTATTCCGTATAATCTGTTCTTCTTCTTCTCTCTGTGTCCTGTCAGGTCTCCCTAACGATGATTATCACCCTTGAGTAGGCCTCCCTGTCCTGGGCAGCTCGGAACAGCTCCTCCACGGTCCTAAGATCTGTCCACTCTCAGATGTTCCTCAACCAGGAAACCTGCTTCTCCCAACACCTCGTCGACCCTCAATCTTACCCTTTAAGATCAGATGTAACAGTGCGTATTTTTCGCCTCTCAAAACATGGTCCAAGTAGGACACCTAACAGACTTTGATGTTGGTCAGCAACTCTCTGTCAAGTCTGGCTCTATGGAGAACGTTTGTGTTGGTGACCATGTCAGTCCAGGAGATGCGTAACATCCTTCGGTGTATCCACATCTCAAAGGCCTCTAATCGGTTCATAATATTGACTTCAAGGGTCCATCACTCCACCCCTTATAACAGCACTGACCAAACATAGCATCTGACTATTCTTTGTCGTAATTTTAAATAAATATAATAATCTGTTCATGTATATTAATTATCTATATCTAATTAATTAATTTACCATCACGCCGTCTCCCCGAAGGGGTAAACACATTTTTAAATATTTAATCGATTTAATATTAGCAATTGAGTACCTACCTGCTATTTTTATCTTTCAACAAATTCGCAAGCAAAATATTGTTTTTCAGATGGACCTACTCAAAATATTAAATCAAGAGTTATACCACTCTAGAATATCATTTAATTGACTAACAACGTAAAGTATACAGAAAGAATGAACCGCTGTTCTTTCCTGACATACTTCTCTCCATTACCTCAACATTCATACATCGTGTCATGCACGCATGTCGATTTCTCCGACTCCTCACGTAGCCGACCTTCAACGTTTGATTTATTTAATCGCGCCAAGTTTTCCTCGGTCTTCCTCTATTTCTAGTTCCATTTACATCGTCAACATATACTTTTTTATCATTCTTTCTAAATTTATTCTATCCATGTGTCCAAACCATCTTAATGTTCCTTTCATTATTTTGTTCATAACGCTTTATTTCGCACCGCATTTACTTCTTATATTTGCATTTGACACTCTATCATATACATATTTACCACGCATTCGTCATAGTGATCTCATTTCTACTGCATTTATTCTACTTTCATCCTTATTTTGCCAGTTCCATGCTTCACTTCCATACATCCATATAATATGTTCCTGTATATTAATTACATCTATATTTTACAATGATATTAATTTACGTATTAAATAGTGAATACAAATTAAATTTTACTTGTAGTTATTATAGTTAATTGGAATGACATGTATTTTGATAATGCCTCAGAAAGGCGAAACATATCATTCTAATAAATTATAATAAGTCTTCAAGAAAGCAGACGTTTTTATTCGTATTAATTACATATTAATTAAATCTGTATACTTTACTGTATGAAAGAAAAATGACAAATGTATCAAATAAACATTTGATAATGCTTTAACGAATGAAACACGTCATTCCCATGAAATAAAACAAAACAGATGTTTTCAAACGTATAAATTATGGAATAAGGAAAATAATTAAAGATTCATTAGGATGGTTTGCACACGTAGACTCGACACTTTCATTGGACACAACACTGTAATACGAGTATACTGATTTACAAAACATTAGTTCCATTTCGACTCTATTTGGACTACTTTCATCCTACTTTCATCATTCTAAAGTAAAGAGGTATATACATAATATCGACTTTTAACAAATGACAAGGTTAAAACAATTTGTTTGTCAAATATTTCATATTAATGAAAACAGCTGTTTTCTAGAAGCCTGATTACATTTTATATGAGTAAAATGTGTCAGCAAGGCGAACACGTCACTCAATAAAATATATAATAGACGTAGAAAATGTTTTTTTCTTTTAAATTCAGAAGAGTTTTCCTATCTATCTTAGTATTTAAATTTATTATCACAACTTTCTTAGCATTTAATTTTAATTATATCATCATGCTGTGTTAAGTCTCTTACCAATGTTAGCATAAGATTACTAACAAACCGGCATTTTACTAACAATTCCACTAACATGCTAGTGTGACAACTACAGTCCATAAACTTTTTTTTCAAATTAATCTATAACATGTAAAAGTAAAATAAAATAACATCTAGGTTATCATTAAAAGCAAAATTTTAATACGGGGGGTTACAACATTGTTCAAGTAACAATTAGGTAATACAAAATATACATTTGTTACACTTTTCACGAAGTAAATCATATATTAAATAATTATATTAAATTTGGGTACGCTTATGCAAATTATGAAGTATGTACAAAATTACCACCAAAACGGTTGTATGCAAATGGCTTCGTATTGCAGCTGTCAGATTTATAATAATTTGCAAATATTTTCGTGGAACAAATTTACATAGAATCCAAAGTCAAAAGGATACAAAATTACAGATTATAGAGTAGGCACATACGAATACGAGTAAATATTTTTAAATGAATATATTTACAATAGAGTTAGAGTTCTTCTGTTGATTCTGTGTATGATAGAGTGTCGAATGAAAATATAAGAAGTGAATGCCGTGCGAATGATGGTGTTGTGAACAAAATAATGAAATGATCATTAAGATGGTTTTGACATATGGAAAGAATGAATGAAGAAACAATGGTAAAAAAAGTATATGTTAACGATGTAAATCGAAACAGAAATAGAGGAAGACCGAGGAAAACGTGGCACGATCAAATAAATCAAATATTGAATGTCGGCCATGTGAGGAGGCAGAGAAATCGACGCGCGTGCGTGACACGATGTATGAATGTTGAGGAACGAGAGAAATATGGCAGGAAAGAAATGTGTGGCAGTCCATTATTTCTGCCTACCCCTTCGGGGAGACGGCGTGATGGTAAGTTAGTTAGTTAGAGTTAAAGTTTACAATAGTCCAGCTGACAACATGTCCACCATCGAACAAAAGTATTATGTGTCATGTTATTATTTAATTTAATATCATTGTATTTTATATAATTTGTTATAGATTTATATTGTGGACGTTTGACGATCGAATTGTGCGCGGGAGATGTCAATTGGCGGCGATGAGGTTCGCAACCCATCACACCGCTTCTCCCACAGGGGAGAAAAGAGAAGGATGAAGTGCCGCATCGGTTAACATGTGGGAGTCCATTCTTTCTGCCTACCCCTTCGGGGAGACGGCGTGATGGTTAGTTAATTAGTTAATTTAACAATAGAGTTATTTATTGTTTCAATAATGATGTAAAACATAATACAAAATAATTAATACGAAAGTTTGATTATATTTTATGGGGATGACTTTTATTGTCTTGCTAAGGCAATATCAAATTTGATAATGCCTTAGCAAGGCAAAATATGTTATTCCCATATAATATAATAAAACTTATAGAATACAGACGTCTTCTTTCGTTTTAATTACAACAGAGTTATCATATATTTTTTTCTAATACTTCACCCCATTTTCAGATGGGTTTTGCATCAAATATGGAAGTTATAATAGGTACATACATAATTTAATTCCATTATGGAAAATATTCTACAAAAGTTTTTTTCAATTTTTTTTTAGTTTTACGTGCTTTTGTTGTTTTTATTTTAAAATCTTCACATATACTTAACTTTATCTTTCACTTCTAAAAATATTGTATCAATAATCATATCATTAAATAGTAATCGGTAACGTATTCATAAGCCCGGTCTAATTTTATATAAGGGAATATTGAATTCTTCACTATGTAGGTATATCATTTATTAATTATCAAACGTTATTTTATATTATCTTCATATTATTTTTAAGAGATTTTGCTGTATGCACATTTACAAATATTAATCGATTTAACATTAGCCGAGTACCTACCTAACTGCTATATTATATTTCAATCAATTCGCAAAAACGCAAAATATTATTTTAATATAGGAACCTACTTACAATGTAGAAATCAAGGGATATGTATGTAATTCTTCAATATAGGTAATTTTAACTAGCTAACCAACCATCACGCCGTCTTCCCGAAGAGGTTGGCATAAATACTTCTGACATACTTCTCTCGCTTCCTCATTCTTACATAGTGTCATGCACGCACGTCGAAAGATTAATACAATTATCGATTTGTGAATTGCTTTTGATGATGTTTAACTTGTACCATCGACTTACTGAATTCGCGCTTAGGGCAAAAACCCATAGTTTTGAAAAAAATTAAATATCTTTGATACCTAATATTTTCAAAGGCTTTCGAGGCAGAGTGGCAACAGATATGACTGCCATACCGAAGGTGCCGGGTTCGATTCCCGGCGATGACAGTTTGTAAAAGAACTCACATTGTCTTTGGTCTGGTAGAATTCATGTAACAATTAAAATTGCGATAGACTAGCTAGCTACCTATCATATGTCATAAGAGTCAATAGCTAAAATAATGTACCCATGTATAGTAATTAGGTTCAAATATCATGTTGTATGCAAAAAATTTAAAGCGACGAGAAACTACCACATTAAAAGAAGTACCAATGGTATCCCATCCCTGTGATCGAAACTTAAAAAATATATAATGTTATTTTTCATTATAATTTGACTATTACTTCTATAGACTAATATAAGGCAGATTTTGCAAGAAATTTAAAATCTCACCATGTATCGCGTAGTGCCCCTCCGCCAGTGGCGTAAGCCCGTCCCGGGGGGGCCGGCGGGGGCCCGGCGCCCCCTGCCCCTGGCGGTCTCGGGCCATGATGGCCGCTATGGAGAAGTCAGTGGCGCACGGCCGCAGCGTGCAGTCGTCCTCCATGCCGCCGCGGGCCCCCCTCAGCTCGCGGTAGTAACGCAGCTCGTTCTGCAACAACATCAAGGGCGCCACTGGACAGGCAGGCTGGCCAAACGCCCAAGAGTTCGAGTTTCCCGGGATAGAACGTGCAAAATCCTCGGATCGAGTAGAAAATTTCACGGGATATAATTTTAAATTCCCGGGATAAAGTTTCAAAATTGCCGGGATACAGTTTCAAAATTGCCGGGATAAAATTATCCCTTATTTTTTTTTATTTGTCCAATTTCCCGAGATAGAAACAATAATGAATGTAGAATATATAAATATAAAAACAGCAGATTTTTTTTAACAAACTGTCAAATGTGCAATTTTATTTATTCTGTTGTCCAAATTTATTGAAAAAATTTTAAAAGACAAAATTTTAATGAACGTATAACTTCATTTAATGTCTTGACAAATTAACAAAAGTTTGCACTAATATCACTATATCACAGTTAAACGTAAAATTGTCACAAAATTGCCTGGAATCTGTCACTGATTGTCCAGTCGCGGGGAATTTGTTTTTCCAACGAACGAAATGTCATAATCAAATGACATGTGAATGACAGTTATGGCGCCCGCTCACGTGACCTCCTGGTTGGACTGACACGTCCCGACTAACATTGTATCTATACCAAACGATTCGTCCCCGCGATCACTGTCTTTGCAACTCGCCAATAAATCTGTCAACATCAATAAAAAGAGCACGTCATTTTAATATTCACAGAATGAACAAGGATATTCACATTTGTTTTTCAAACTGTTATGAAACTTTAAAATAAAAAATATTTTTATTAATTTTAAATATTTTGTTATTTTATATATAATTTATTATTTTACACAATTTTTTATCGCTGTGAAAATGTATATTTCTTACACTAAAAATCTTTCAGTGCGTGCTTAAATTTTTTTATTTATTTTTAACGTAACGAAATTTCACGTCGCGTTCGGTTCGTACTCGCCGACGGGTATTGGTACTTGTATCCGCGGTAGCGAGCGCCGCTGCCAGTGGCGAACGGAGCTGTGTCGGCCGTCGGGCGGCGGCCCACGTGCTAGGACCCGCCCCGCGCCCCCTCCCCGCTCCGGGGCGGGGCCAGCGTGGCCCCGCCCGCTCGCTCTATCTTCTGTTTTTTCCTTCTGTTATTGCACTCGCCTTCCCAGCGGCCGCTATGATTGGAAATACGGATTTATTAAGAATGGTTTGCATGTCACGATTCGGTCTCGGGGAAATGCACAATGTTAAAAACAGGGTGTTTTTATATATGTATTGGGTACACTTAATTATTTTTGAACAAAAAACTATTTTATGAATTTAAAGACTATTTTATCCGCTTTGAGTATATTTTTATATGCATATTTCGAAGGTTGTACACCTTCGCCTTACGATATAAAAATTAATTAAAACACCGTTTTTTCTAATTTTTAGTTAATGTCTCTCGAGAGTTTCGAAGGTTTAACCTTCATTAGAAAAAATTAACTCAAAGAGTAAAAAAACAGTGTTTAAATTCATCATTTATTAATATATTTATTAATATTAAAAGTAAAATATTGAAAAAATAAAATCATCCTAATTTTTTTTTAATTTCTTATATAGTTATATATTTTATTGACCGGTTTCTTCAGCGTGACTGACATCGATCGGCTGGTCAGTAAACAGATAAACAATTTTGATTCGTTTTATAGGTATTATCAAATCTTACAATTTTCTATTCAATACATTATTTCATTCCCATAGTGAAAATAACTACATAATTTGAGCATAGCAAACAAACGTGGCAAATAAATTTTAAAATTAAATCCTGTTTAATCCTGATATCATAAGGTACCTACGTCAATGTATTTAAAAATCACCAATTTACAATTTTATTAATTTGGAATGTTTTTTTTTAAATCTAATGTTAATCATATTTTTCCACACGATTGCCATAGGTAGGTATGTATATAATTTTTTTTTTAATTAGACATTATTTAAAAAAAAAAAGTAATTAATACGAATGAAACCGTCGGTTTTCTAGAAGTTTTAAATTATTTTATGTGAATGACATGTTTCGCCTGTCTAAGGCATTATCAAATGAAAATTAATAGTGCGTTTGACAGGCGAAACATGTCATTCCTATAAAATATAATAAAACTTCTAGAAAACAGACGTTTTCGTCTGTATTAATTATTAAATATGGAGTTTTACATCACTATTCAAGAAAAAATATACGAAAATAAAGTGTTTTCTAACCTTTGTTACGACTTTTTTGGTTTATTTTTTATGACTTTATAGCTTCTTTGGAAAATGCCTGTATCCTTGTTTGTAAATTTGTTTCACAAACGTAATTATTTAATAAAATTAAAAAATAAAATGTCAAAATAATTTATTTCGCTCCGCTCCTGTATATACACGAGTAGGTACTTACATTTTTTAACATAAGTACCTGTTGGATATATTTACATTAAAACACACAAAAGTTTAATGGCAATAATCAGTTTAAAAAATCGATTGTAAATATACTAGCTAGTTAAGTACTCAACTTTTTATATCACAGATTGTAATCTTTTAGGATGTGGTTTGGATAGAGGTCGCCAAACAAGTCAACGTACGTGTATCGTGCTCAATGCAGATTTATTTAAAATTCGAATGAAATGTTTTGACGACTTTGATTCTTATAGGTTAGTTTAAAAAAATATATTTGCTGTATGTTCTATTTTTTATTTTTTAACCCTTCGTGGCAGAGTGGCAACAGCTATGACTGCCACACCAAAGATTCCGTGATCGATTCCCTGCAATGATATTGTGAAAAAATTACGATCTCTTTGGACTGGTAGAATTCACATGACAATAAAAATGGCGATAGACTAGCTACCTCTAATATATCATGAGAATCAATTGCTAAATAAATTAATACAGTAATTGGATCCAAATAAACTGTTGTTTATAAAAATGTGTAAAGCAATGAGAAACAACCACATTAAAAGGCCCAAGTGACATCCCATGAACCAGCAAAATAAATATATTCTTGTATGTTCGCCATACTTTGTGTTGTAGAAGTTTCATATTTTTCTTTTTCTTTTTTGTATCCAACACTAATATTTTTTTTTAAAATTAAAATTAAATATGTTTCGGACTATCCAGTCTTTCCTCGGTGATATTATATAGATTTTTGAAATTTTATAAAATTGTTTACAAATATGGTCAGTTCCTTCCTTTCTTAACCTTTTGCACTCTGGCCATTTTTTCTCATGACTGACCAGCTACTCTGAGTTTTTTTTTTTACGTATTTATAAAATAAAAAATTAAAATTAGTTAAACAAGTGATAAACTTCCACGTGCTTGGATTAAGTATACGATTTAATGGAAAACAAAACGTATATTTTTAATTAAAAATAATAAAATTGGTCTGCTATTTTTGGGACACTCTGTTCGATAATTAGTATGACCATTAAATTTTTGGTAAATTTCTCAAAATATGCTTGCTAAATCACACGTAAAGTAACAGAAAATAATTAGTGACTCTTCAATATATTTTATTTTGATAATTTATTATATTGCATATCAATAATTGTGTACTATATAGGTAATATATACTAATATTTAGATGTAAATTCTTGAAGAAGTTGCTTTCTAATTATCTTGTACAGTGTAGCAACAAATTAACGCCTTCGTCTAAAGGGTCTCGGCCAACTAACGACTACCTGGAATTGTAAACATTTAATTGGCTAGAGCCATGTCATTTATTGTTTTGCATTGGTTAGTTCATTGACAAATTCGTCCCTCGGTCAGGAAACAAAAGCAAGAACAGCCCACAAGTCATAAAATAGGTAATATGCTTTGCAAACATTCTACACGGTATTTAAAAAATTGAGTCTTGTCACAAGTGTAGGACAACAACTTACTGTCCCCATAATATTAATAAAAAAATTAACTAACCGGAAACAAATGTAAGGCAGATGACTGCATCATGAATACAATTAAAAAAGGATCCCTGATATGGTTTGGACATATGGAACGAATAGATGAGAGTAGAATGGTTAAAAGGTTGTACACAAGCAGCGTGAGTAGGAAAAGAAGCCGAGGACGACCGAGGAACTTTTTCTAGCGTTATTTTTTTCTTATTTTGGCATTTGCAAATTTAATTGTTTCATCGACGATTTTACTAATGAGTATATTTGTAAAAAAATAGCGTAAAGTAATCGATAGGCTCCGAACAGTTTGTGGGGGTATTCGGTCCAACTGTTCTATTTCCAATAGAACATTTTATTTGTACTTCTGATGTATTACTAGACATTAAATGCTAACTTTTTCTGAATTAGAAAATCCTACTGGCGTAGGATTGATGGATGTTGAAGGTTGTTGCGGAATCAGTTCTTCAATATTTTCATCATCACTGTCTTCGCTAATATGTATAAATCTCCTTTTTTTGGTCGGTATAATATCACTTCCACTATCGGTAACGCTTGAATTATCACCGACGTCCATGTCCACAAAAAAACTATCACTTTTATCGCTGTCATTGCAATTAACATTATCAAATGTAAAAAGGTCCTCATCATCTCTGTTATCGATAAAATCACATTCGTTATTATTACTGAACTTTGAAGTAAAATTTTCGTTGTTTTCCATTGCAGTTAGTTCACTATAATTATAAAAAAGAAAATTACTATTTCTATTATTGTCAACTACTGAGAGAAATATCGCAAAATTAAGTAAGATAATCAAAAGAAAAAATATATAGTCGCAAAATGTAGAAGTAGCCTCGGAGAACCGTCACAAGTGCAGGACAACAACTAACTGTCCCAATAATATTAATAAAAAAATTAACTAACCGGCAATTGAAATAAAGAATAATGGTTTACCCAGCAGATTGTGTTGATTCTGACTGTGCCAATAATAATAAAATATGATATTTATTCTATCAGCTAAAATGGTGGATAATTAATTCCAAGAAAAAATCGAACTTTCCGGCAATTTAAATAAAAAATGTTGGTTACCCAGCACATTGTGTATTTATTTGAAATACGTTTTCGTAAAACACATTGGATTGAGAACTGTGGATTTATATTAACTAAATATACAATATAAGAAAAATTATATATCACACATTATTGTGTTTTCGTATTTACAATGAACTTCTACGAAGATATTTTAATTGACAACATTAATGTGTGACATTTTAGTTAAAATGCCTGGGAAATTATATTCAAGACAAGAAATAAGCTAGTTTGGTTCTGCATGGTGGTTAGGTAGTTATTTAGAAATGTGTACATTGCTTTTTCTATTACTTTCAATATCGCAAAATTAAGAAATATAATAATTCCACAAAACTATAAAAAAATAGTCACAACAAGTGGGTGTGGCCTTGCAGAAACCCTCATAAATGCCGGGTAGCGACAGACCGTCCCAAAAAACATTACTGTATGACAAATGTTTAATCAGCTAAAATGATGCATCTTTTTTTTAACGAGTATATCCATTTAATGGTAAATTTAAACGAAGAAATGTTAGTATATCCAGAATCTTATGTTATTTAAGTGTATTTGTGGCAAAAAAAAAATATATATATATATTTGCATACTAGAGAAATCGTCGAGTAAACTTATACCCGCGCTCGGCCACTACGTGTGGCCCACAGAGCTGGCAACTAGAACTCTGTGGGCCACAATGTCTGGCCCACAGAGTTGTAAGGGTTAACATCTGTCAAAACTGACCATATTTGTAAACAATTTTATAATATTTCAAATATCTATACAATATCACTGAGGAAGGACTGGGTAGTCCGAAACATGTTTGATATATGATTTTTATTTGTTTAAAAAATATTAGTTTTGTATACAAAGTAGGTACCTACCTATATAAAAAAGAAAAATATAAATGTACCTATTCTGTCTGCTAACCAAACTCTGGGATTGAAACTTTAAAAAAATATAAGTAGGTACCTACTGACACTCTGCTTGGCTTTTCTAGTTTTATTTATATTTCGAATAGTTTATCGCACAAACGGTTTTTAAAAAGAAAAGAAATATTAGTTACAATTAAAAATAACAGTTATATTTAGTAATAATTGTCAATTTTATTTATTGTTTTTTGAACAATGATGTAAAACTCCATATTAAATAATTAATACGAATGAAAACGTCAGTTTTCTATCAGTTTTATTACATTTTATGGGAATGACATGTGTTGCCCTTAGAAGGGCCTTAGAAGGGCGAAACACGTCATTCCCATAAAATATAATAAAACTTCTAGATTTCGGATTCGTATTAATTATTTAATATGTAGGTAATTACCAAGTTTATCCGAGATTGTCCTCACTATAAAACTGCCACTAACGTGGATGTTCTTGATGTGGTAAAATCTCAAATTATATTGACAATATTGTTCTTCCATTGATATGGGTATACCTAATATCTTCGTAACATATCACGAAAATTTATGTGAAAATTGAAAAAAAGTCATAAAATAATTCATACTTATGGTATGTTTATCACAGTTTTTTTTCGTTTAATGTTTATAAAAAAATAATACAAAATCTGTGAACTGAAAAACAAAAGTTTTACTTTAATTTGAAATGTTTCTTATCCTAATATTGCGAAATTATTAAATCTGTGAAAATATAAAATGCTTCGCATATTTAAAAATATTTACTATTATTTATTTAAAGATTAAAACATATTTCATTTAGTACTACACTTTATTATTTTTAACTTCTTATTAAAATTTTATAAATCCATCCATAAATTTTGGGTAATTTTTAAAAACGATGTTTTTTGTGTTTTTATGATACAGTTATGGTAAGATGTAATTAATACTTAACAAAATTATAAAATAAATTTAATACCTACACAAGAAAAAATGTAATCACAAAACTTTATTGCACTTTCCACAAATATGTATCGGGTCACATACATCCATTCTCGATGTAAATAAAAATCTAGGTAGGGCGTCTAGGGCGTCGAAACATTTTGATGAAAAGATAAAAAAAATTATGAGAAGTGTTTTTTTATATACAAAAATGATGGATAATTTAGAAGAAATAAAAATAACTATTACCTATAACATTCACGGTAGACTCTTGTCTGTCTAAATATTATCTCTGTATACTAATAATAATATGCTTACTTTTAAAACGCCGTTTTTGTGATGTACCTAATCAACTCAAGGGCGCATTAAGGCGTGTTTTAAATCTAAATGTGAACGCTGCATCTAATTGATATTCGCGATCGATTAGAAAGTATAATAGAACAAAATATGCATTTTTAAATAGGATATGAAATATGAAAAAGGTGGGTTTTCAGCTTAGATCTGAAATATATATTAAGTATAAATATAAATTAAAATAAAATATAATATTCAGTATGCTACAGCTATTATGAATAACTTTTTATTGATTTCATTGTGATACCAATGTAAGTGTGTAAATAAATAAATAAATAAATAATGTTTTGTACATTTTATGATACCTATCACTATTTATAAACATACAATAGTTGTATTGTACTCGTATTTATTTACATGTGTGCTAGAACAATGTACGACAGAATTTAAAATGCCAATATAAAAAAGGAATGTAGAGCGGAAGAAGGTATTATGAATACAATTATGATAGGATCGCTACGTTGGTTCGGACATATTGATGGAGAAAGAATGGTTACGAAAGTAGGTATAGGTACGTTATCGATGCAAATGGAGTACGGAATCGAGTTAGACAAAGGAAAACATGGCATGACCAAATTAATCAAATTTTAAAGGTTGGTCTTGAATCGACGTGCGTGTATGACTCGTTGTATGAATGTGGAGGATCCTAGAGAGGTAGATATATCAGGATAGAGTAGTGTGGCGGTCCATTCTCTCTGCCTACCCCTGCGGAGAAACGACGTGATGGTTTATTGCTGTAGTTGTAACATTATTGTATACCCACGAGTGGATTAATCATTGCAGGATTATATTTAGCTTTGCATCTATAACCGGTTTCGGAAAATATGCAATTATAAAATCATTTGAATGAGATTTTAATATATTTTTTTCATATTAATTGAGGGTGTGACGAAATAATTAAAAACAGTGATTTTTTTTAAATCAGCAAATTGTCAATTGTTTCAAATGTGCCAATATTTTTTTTTTAATGTTTTGTTAAATCAATTAAATGTTTTTTATTATTTAATCAAATTGTTAAAACCATTAATACTCGAGCATTTTTATCAGAATTAAAAAATGACGATGCCAGTAACCATCAATGAAGCCGTAATTATTCGATATGAGGGTACCTACTCAAGAACCTCTATTAGCGCGAAACACAGTTTTTTTTTTTGTATCACAGTAATCCTACGGGTAACCACAAACAGACTGACAAGCTTCATAAACTTCGGATACTTCGCTCCAACACCGCGTACGCGGTATGTCGATTCCCTTGAGCGAGAGAGAGACGGCAGCCGAACGCTTCGACTTGTCTCGAAATAATCGCATCAGTACAAGATGCAACCATAGAGACACGTTTTTTTTCGTCTTTGTTTAACTCAGTGGGCGGAACCGCGCGGCTGCCTTGGGCGGGGTTAGTGGGAGAGAGACGGCGAGCTGTTTTTCATATCTGGCGGTAATGAGTAATGACACTTTTGATGGACTCATAGTAGGGCGCTCTGGAAGACAATAAATAGGATTTATATTTTTTAAATGTTAATTGATTGGTCTGTCAGTCGCGGAATGTAAAAAGTCTACGAGTCAAAATATTACTGCCTTACATTCCAGGATAGGTACTGCCTTATATATCAACTTCACTCTTCAATAGCAGATGTACAAACATCAACTATTTTTGGACCTTCGTTTTCGATTTTTTTATGTATAATGTAATAAGTAGTCAATAATATTATGAAAAAAATCCCTAGATAATCCGAAAGAAGATGTTTATACATAAATATAAAAACATTTACGAGTATGTCATTAACTCTTTGATTTGACACAATTTTTTCATATTACAATTGATTTATTTATGATAATTTCAATGAAATTGTCGCGACAGCTGTTTCGCCAAACAATGTTCACATCATCAGGTATTAAAAACTGCTGTAGTTACATTTCGATAAGACTTGATTTTTATAGATAATCCATTGTTTTGGCGGCTTTGAAAATTCAACATTATTAACAATTTAAATATGTTAGTACCTACATATTTTATTAACTGATTCATTCATAAATCTGCAACAATTTTATTGCATTTCCATGAGTAGATTACTATTATTAATATTGAAGTAAAATAAGTATATTCTGCATACATAATAATAATTAATAAACATTCAGAAAACAGTAGGCTAACTCAGATATAAAATTTTAAACTTCTTGAAATATTTTCATTAAAATATGTGATCATCTTATTAACTATATATATATCAGAAATATTTTAATATTACTCAGTACATAAAATACAAATTTATTTAAATGTTTAATAAAACAACACTATGCATTTAACCACGGTATGGTTATTAATATAATTGATACCAACTAGTTCGCTTGGACCCAAACTTCATCAGGGCAAATGGTTAAATACAATTTTATTGTTTTATAAGTTTTAAATGTCACACCACAAAATGAGTGTTTCGTATGAAAATTTAAAGAAAATACATTTTATTATGTTGTATTGAATGGATCGTAGTCACAATCTTATAAACAATTAATATTGCAATTTGAAATTTCACAGTAGAAGTTCATTGTAAATAATAAAAATAAAAATTTATTTAAAATCCACTGATGTTTGTGTCTTCTCCAGAAGATAGCAACGAGCTGCCGAAACCGGTCAATGACACAAACATCAGTGGATCAAACATCAGTAAATAGATATTCATTTTAAAAAGATTTTTTATTAACTTTATAAACTTTTTAAAATTTACACAATTTCATCAGGTATAAAATACATGAAATATATATTACACATATGAATGTTAATATAAAACATGATACTGCCTTTCCAAAATATAAAATAAACAGTTTTTTCAGTCGAGGCAGACCGAGGAAAACATGGCATGACCAAATTAATCAAATTTTAAAGGTTGGTCATGTTAGAAGTCTGAGGAATCGACGTGCGTGTATGACTCGTTGTATGAATGTGGAGGAAGATAGAGATAGTGTGGCGGTCCATTCTCTCTGCCTACGATCAACGTTTAATTAATAAACAAATCATTCCAAAATATTCCCACATAATTTAACGAAACTTTTAGAAATTAGACTTTAATATTAATTTTAAATAATTGAAACCATTGTAAAAAAAAACGATAATTTTTCTGTGTATGGTTAAAGTGTAGCCTATAAGAACATCCTATCAAATGCGTAATTGGAATTATTATTTTTTGCTGGCATCCGCAAATTAAGGATTCAATAACGCTCGAAACACTGCAATATCCGAGTATTTTTTTAACGAATATCGTACTAAAAAAGGAGCTAAAACAGAGAATCTCTCTATTGGAACTCGAAGGGTGGGTAGGTACCTACCCGCCAATTCTTGTGTATTTCAGATATTGCAAATCCACATATATGTTTTTATTATTCGTAATAATGACATTTATAAAGAGGTACGTAATAAAGCCTCGGTCGTGTCAGGATGTCCAAGGAGTTTGATCTGGAAGAACAAGTACATGCGTATTGACAGCAAGGTAAGAATTTATAAGACACGCGTGTGATTTATTATGATATACCTATGCTGTAGAGACGCAGGTCGACCCTGTACAAACCAAGGACTACTAATAACATCTGAGATGAAGGTCCTAAGATCTATTACTTGAAATACTCTCCGAGATCGTGTCCGTAACGCAGACATAATAAAAACTTACTTAAAGTAAATCCAGAAGAAGATGCTGGAGGGACCATGTGGCCAGAATGGATAGTGACGGACAGCCGCTTACGAAATCTCCTCCGGACACCGTCTACCTGGGAGACCACCTAAGAAATGAAGGGACAGTCTCGTCGTTCCAGGAGCCATGGTTTTATGTGCCACAGATCGTCAGATCTATTAAGAGAAGAAGATCATGTCTTAATTAGCAATTAACAATTCCTGTATTCGCATGAATTATATATAATTAATATTATATATAATTATCGCTATTGTGAATTAATATAGAAAGAAAATTAATTCACAATAGGGATAGTTATTTATTATCATGACACAGCAAATAAAAATCACTATATTTATTTATTGTTACTTGAATAATGACGTAAAACTCTATAATTAGTCACAAATATTAGTGAAAACATCTATTTATTTTCAGAAATTTTTTAGAAGATTTTTTTTTTGTATTTGTTATACCTGTATTTATAATACCTATGTTTGGTTTTTATTTTTTAATAAAGTGTGTGTTGTGTTGTATACAAACTATATAAAAAAATTAACATTTTAGAAGATAATTTATATTTTACGTATTCATTCCTAGTTAATTTATATATTATATTCCACTAGGCCAGTATCAAATGACCATAATTATTAATGCCCCAGAAAGACGAAACATGTTACTCTCATAAAATTTTACAATATCAATTAATACGAATGAAATCGTTTCTTTTGTGGGAATTTTATTATATTTGATTGGAAGGCCATGTTTCGACTATACAATATCAAATGTAATTAATTTTCATCGTTTTATAATGTTTATATTTTTTTTTAACTTTATCACTTTTATATTTAATCATAAATATAAATGATAAACATTTGAAATTAACACTGGAATAGGTACCAATTTTTGTGTGAAAAACAATGTTTTCCTACTTATAATAATTGAGTTTATTTATACTACAGAGATTTGATCTATTAAAATATACTAATAATTAACTTAATAATACAATAAAATACAAAAAAAACATGTCTAGGTAGGTACCACCACCCTATTCCATTCACTGCAAGTGCTTATTAATCTAAGGACTTATATTAGTAGGTAGGTACTAAAGTGTAAGTACCTACTAATTAATAATAAAAAAAATGGTTGTAAATCTCTGCACAGAAAAAAATCCATGGGTTCCTATTTAATACGAACTCCGAACTCTAAGGGATGCTGAGTCGTCCTATGGCTCGTATCTCATATATTATAACACCCATTCCTAGAGCAATATACCAATACACATAATACAACAATACAATAATACAATCCGACACCAATACACAATACCCCAACGACCATCAATCCACATAAGAATGCGTCTAAAGTTGTAAGAGAGGCGCTCCTACTTGAAAAATGTCACCCTAGATGTGTGTATGCAAGCATACGCAAAGTTACTTTGTTCAGGGGTGGAATGTCCAACAGCCGGCCAAATGAAACCCAGCCCGATCTGCGGCGAATGTGTCTTCGGATTTTCCAATTTGAACTGAGTTATGGTCACCGAATATTGACTGGGGTGTTCAATATCACAGCCTCGCCATTCCTAATAGCTTCGCCCCAAACATGAGATTTTACAGCGTACGATACTCCTGAAACGATCGGTTAGCCATTTTTTAGTGCTGGTAGCGAAGCAATACATAGAAAAATGAAAAACTTAATCATCTTACACGATATCATTAAAGTAAACGATATTTTTAGATGTTATTTTATAGATTTTAACAAAAAACCTTTAAACTTTCACACGAACGAAAACGTCTGTTTTATAGTAATTTATGGGATTGACACGTTTCACCTTTCTAAGGAATTATCAAATACTTAATTTTTATTGTGACATTTAAAATAGCCTTAGAAAGGTGAAATATTCTTTCGCATTAATTATTAAAAATGGAGTTTTACATCGTTGTTCCAGAATCAATAAATATTTCAACCTTCTTCTGACTAACAAGTGAATAAAAAGTGGTGTAAAACTTCTTATTTTGTGGGAGTGACATGTTTTGTTCTGCTAGGCATTTTGGGCTTATACAATATAATAAAACTTCTATAAAACCTACGAACAACGGTGGGGAGAGCAATCAAACTGCTGAACATGATCGCTTCGGAGATCGATGTCTTTCATATTCGTGAAAGTACGTTCAGAAAACAAATACTCTTGACTTTGGAGAGTATCTTCTATTCCTGGTATTATATATTTATTATGTTTTACCTGTTCTCAATAGATGCCTTAAACTATTATATAAAAAATGTTTGTAATGTCTTTTGAGAAAATAAACTGATTTGATTTGATTTTGAACATTTTTTTTTGCCTATAACTCGTCATCTATCGTATTCCATATCAAACCCTCGTTTACCGGTTCAGGAGCTATTTTCTCTAGATATCCACAGTAACGCGATAAGTAAACTTAGTATTTAAATAAAATATCGATATTTAAGACAATCATAGAATTTAAAAATAACAATGAGTATTATGTGAAGTCATCAAAAGGCGAATGATTGTACCTGCAAACCAATTACAATATGGTATACAGGAAACGATTTAACGCGCCCTTTAGGAACCATCCTAACACGAATATAAAAGAAGTTTCAATTCAAATCAAATCAGTTTATTTCTCAAATACCAGGGAAACTACCAGAAACCAGTTTTGATTGATAAAAATTCAAACACTATTTAACGACTTTTATTTATCAAAAAATACTATGGATATATAAAATATTTATATTTTTGTTCTGAAAGCATAAAATTCGTATATTCGAAATAAAACCTTTAAATTGTTTAGTATGGTATAACTACACTGTTGTATGTATTTACATCGATTCATAATGACAAAAATCATATTATTACGAATGTTGCCATGTGCCTAAATTAAACATATAATAACGCATGTATAACAATATCAATAAGTATTCTTTTGTAGTAGAATGTGGTACGAGCTTAATGGCTGCCATTTTCGAACAATTCAAATTTCAAAACCAGTTCGAGAATAAAGCCGTTTGGCGTTGTAAGTTTTGATCGAATTCGGGCAGTCCGCAAATGCCCCTTCGCAAGACACCCCTTTATGATTATTGTTCGGGACATCGGGGACACGTGTTGACCAATGGAGTCCATCGGACACCGCACGTCCCACGTGACCGGACACCAACAATCGGAAAATCTGGAGACGCCTTTAATCCCCACGTGACCGCATCAAAAAATTTTGGGTTCCAAAATTACACGAAAACTTTAAGTTTTTAAAATACATAATGAAAATTAAATTAAATATGCGAAAATTATTTTTTAAATGTGTATTCAGTTAAAATCCACTTATAAATAAAAAAAATATATGTATCTTCTACCAGAATACCGTATTTTTCGAACCATAGACGCACTTTTTTACTTTGAAAATTCAATCAAAAATTGGGGTGCATCCTATGACCCGATGCATCGTATCGTCCAAGACATTTTTCTTAAAATTTATCGATAAATTTTAGGATAATCAAATGATTTTACTGAAATCTCTTGATCGAAGTTCATTTTAAATAATAATTAAATAAAACGATGTTTTTTTGACTACTTCTACTTACGTCTTTATTTCGGCAGCTTTAAATTTTGGGGTGAATCTTATGGTCCAATGCGTCTAATCGTTCGTAAATACAACAGTTCACAGATCGCTGGTACCTTTTCGCTATAGGCTTACCTAGCGAAATCAGTTAATCTTTTTTACATGATTATACTCATTAGTTTTATTTTAAATAAAGTGATGTATTTCATTTAAGGAATATTTTGTTTTGGCAGAATTATAGATAAAAGCTAGATTTGAAATTTCGAACGTTCGTAGACGACCCATAGGATCCAATATTTAGATATCGGCCAGTTCTTTATTGTGGCCGTTGGATGGAATCAGTAGTCCCAGCCTCCACGCCCACCCCAAGCTACACGGAAGCCCGCAATACGTAGGGCAGTTAGTTTTTATCTCCGGGGATCTTGTATTGCAATGCTTGCTCCGAAATTGAGATTCATATACGTTTGGATTGTGCATTTGGAAAAGTGATATCGCTAAAATCATTCAATTGGATTGGTACTCCCCGGTACCTGCTCATAGAGACCAAATTGCTCTGTTTCTGGGTAGGTACCATACGTAATTTATTTTGTTTATATCTTCATTCTATGCTTTAACTCTTTGAGACCGTAGTCTTGTAAATTTTTATACATCTTTTCAGTTTGAAAAACATTCACGTTTTCAATCAATTTTCGTAATAAAGTGTTATAAATTTATCAAAACACAGTATTCATACGATTTTTTTTATGAATTAATTCACTGCCTTTTCCATTTTTCAGTTTATTTTTCTCAAAATGTAAAAACCTTCAAAACGTATCGAAAAAAAATCTCAAATGTGGAAAAAAAAAACAATGTTTTAATTCAATACGATATTCCTCATTATATAATTCCACGGTGTTTAAGCCAATTAATCAAAAATGTTTATATCATTACACAATCTACTTCAAGATTTTCGCTAAAATAGAAAAACGCTTATCTATAATAAAAACATCAATTTAGTTCTGAAATAAAAATGCAACTCTTTAATTAAAATAAAAAAATATATTCATATAACACTATTTTCCTAGGTTGTTAAAAATATGAATTAAAAACTGCTTTTTCCACTTTTGAGTATATTTTTCTCAAAATGTAAAAACCTTCGAATCTTATAGAAATAAAACAATCTCAAAAGTGGATAAAAACAATGTGTTAATTCAATA
Source organism: Lepidostoma basale (assembly GCA_022606425.2). Classification (NCBI taxonomy): domain Eukaryota; kingdom Metazoa; phylum Arthropoda; class Insecta; order Trichoptera; family Lepidostomatidae; genus Lepidostoma; species Lepidostoma basale. The sequence continues at coordinate 1,598,341 of JAHDVF020000857.1, read as the reverse complement.
CAATATTCGTCATTATATAATTCCACCGTGTTTAAGCTTAAAATAATCAAAAATATTTATATTATTACACAATCTATTAACTTCAAGATTTACGCTAAAATAGAAAAAACGTTGTAAATTATCTATAATAAAAACATTAATTTAGTTCTGAAATAAAAATGCAACGCTTTAATTAAAATAAAAAAATGTCTTCATATAACACTATTTTCCTACGTTGTTGGAGTGTCCAGTCAAAACGTGTATTTTAAATTGATATTAGACAAAGTTACAAGATTAAGTATTGTAATTAGCTTATAAAAATTATTTTATTATGAATTTAACGTTCATAAATATAAAACAAGTGCAAGAAATGTGCGAACACAATGTAAATACACACGTCTCGTCCGCGAACAGTCGCAACAGAAATAAACTAGAGCGTCACTGGACACGCGGTATCCAATAACTGTGCGGCGAGTGTTAATAAAAAATCGATTGAAATGTTCTAAAATCGATAACCGAACAACATAACGAATATTGTACCTACTTATCTTTAAATAGTTTACTGTATTTTTGGAACTTACTTTTAATTTATGAAAATATTCCAATAGTATCCCAAGATTCGCTATACAATTGGAATAACGAATTACCGAAAAACATCAATTTATCTAGAATATCCCTAGCAATGGAATTTTCGTCCTCTGATTTCATCTTTCTGCCATTTTTCTACATCCTATTCTTTTGCAAATCTATTCTTATTTCAGGATAACATCGATTGGAAAACATTGTATCTGCCAATCATAATATCACAGTTTGCATCGGAGAATCTTCTCATTTCTTATCAGCCATAATTCTAATTGAAACAGTTTGATAGATATTCTTGCAATTTTTTTGGAAAAATCTGTATCAATGTCCATACCATAGTATTTTCATCAAATCAAATCAGTTTATTTCTCAAAGATATTACAAACAAAGATAAGAGTTTAGGGCATCTATCGAGAAGAGGTAAAATATAATAATCGTATTATGAAATAACAGGTAAAAATAACAGGATGAAATAACAGGATAATTATACAATGTTATACCAGGAACGCATGAGAGATGGTTCGACTTTAGGAATACAAGACACTCTCTAAAGTCAAGAGTATCTGCCTTCTGAACATGCTTTCACTAATATGAAAGACGATGATCTCCGAAGCGATCATGTTCGGCAGTTTGAGCTCTCCCCAGCGAAATCACCAGAGGCATGTTTCATTTGTATTTACTGTGTAATGAACGATGATATAAAACTCCATATTAAATAATTAATACGCACGAAAATGTATGTTTTCTAGATGTTTTATTATATTTTATTTAAAAGAACAGTGTATACATGGAATATAAATTAAATAAAAACAAAAGACCGGATCCTCCAGCCTAAAATATGTGCACCATTTTGATGGTGCACATATTTAAGGCTAAGAACATTATGTGTTATATTATTTTTATTTTATTTTATATCATTTATTTTAGATTGACGTTGGATGATTGAAGTGTGCGCGGGAGATGTCTATTCTTTGCGATGAGGTTTACAACTCATCACACCGCGTCTGACGCGGGGGCGAAAAGAGAAGGATGGAGTGCCGCATCGGTTAAAGTGTGACAGTCCATTATTTCTGCCTACCCCTTCGGGGAGATGGTGTGATGGTTAGTTATTTAGTTTAAAAAGTGAAATGTGTTTTTCTACTCATGGAAATACAATGTAACTATTGTATGTTTATAAAAAAAATATTTAATTAAAAAAGGACCTTGTGTAATTTTGTGTCTGAAAGGGGGGTCGTGGGTCAAAAAAGTTTAGGAACCTATAATTTAAATCCTTGGTGTTAGTCTTTTTTTAACCGCCCTACCTTTGGGTTATTTTCCGAGAAACATGCAAAAAAAGCAGGTTTTTTATTAATAAAATTTAATTATGTATTAATTTATTTTTTTTTAATTACGAAACGTCAAATACTCGGCCGCACATTTCTCCAGCCCCTTATAAAACTATCATATTTATGAAGACTTGTACTCGAACGTTGTTGGCACACGCGCGATCCTTTACAGTTTGTACATTTTAGGTACGTTACTTTTTCTCAAAAGGGCAAGTGGCAAAATTGAAATGGCAATGGGCTTGACACTTGGCTAGACAGGGTGGCAACAGATGGGCACCCAGGATACTCAGTTGGAGACCATGGGAAAAAAGACCAAGTGTCGGAAGACCGATGATATTATCAAAAGGGTTGGAAAATCTTGGATGCATAAGGGGCAGGATAGAGACGAGTGGAAGAAATTGGAAGAGGCCTATATCCAGCAGTGGAGGGAAGAAGGCTAGCAAAGAAGAAGAAGACTTTTTCTCAAGCGCGTACGTGATACGGGAAAGCGCAGAATGGTAGTCACAGTGAACGTATCACGTACGTTCAAATACGTAGGGTGATTAAACAAATAAGAAATCGTAACCACCATTTTGAAATGGTTTATGATAAAGTTGGATTCGATGACAGATTGCGTGTCGAAGTGTATAATTGTGTGATCCTCGCCCAGAGTTTGAATAAAAGCGTATCGAGGGAGTGTCCAATCCCGATGCAGTATTATTAAAACCAACTCATTAGCGACAATAATAACTTGCCGATAAATAGGCATTGCTGCCGATAATGGCGGCACGAGCGGTAGCCGTGTTCAAACAGTGCATTATATTCACGGTGGAAATATTATAACAGCTAGATTGGCAAATTGTTATCACGGCAATCTATGTCATTTATATTAAAATGTATGGATTTTATTTAATAATTCAGTTGTTGATTCCAATTGCATGTTTACAAGCAAAATTTTATTATAAAATAATTTTAAATGTATCTGAATAGTTAGATTTCTAAACATTTTAAATCAGATTGTTATAACACTAATTAAAAAACTATTGTTCATATGTTTGAATACAGAATAGTATGCAATGATTTGTATTTTATCTTATTAGTATAATAACTACAACAGACTGGAAGCATTTGAAATGTGGCTCCATCGCCGAATGCTCAGAGTACCCTGGGCAACATGGTTACCAATACGGAAGTCCTGAGGCAAGCTAGAGTTGACAGGGAACTTTTATAACCTATTAAGGTTCGTAAGATTTCAAATCTGGGTCATATACTGCGTGGAGAAAAGTACCACATTCTCCAACTGATAATGGAGGGGAAAATTGAGGGACGCCGAGGACCCGGTAGGAGATAGATGTCTTGGCTGCGAAACGTAAGGGAGTGGACCGGCATCCGAAGTGTGGAGGAGCTGTTCCGAGCGGCGCAGGACAGAGACAGATTCGCAAAGGTGATCGCCAACATTGGGGGGACCCGACAGAGCACTTGAAGAAGAATAAGAATGTAATAACTTACTCACTAAGTATCATGCTCTCTCTCCAAGAGGGTAGACAAAAAGAATTGACTGCCACACCGTTCTTTCATGACATACCTACTTTTAATGCTTCCTTAACATTTATATATCATGTCATGCAAGAATTAATAAAATAAATTATTTAAATCACGCATCTCCCCGAGAGTGAAGGCTAAATGAATGGAGCCCACACCTTTCTTTCTTGACATACTTCTATCGTTTCCTCCACATTCATATATAGTGACATACAGAAACTAATAAATTAAATTATAAAATAAATCACTTATCTCACAAAGCATCTCTTGTGCTCTAAAATCCACAATATGGAAAACGGCCATTAAGAGTAAGATGAAAATCTATAAAGCATGGGTAAGACCAATAATAACATATGGCGTCGAAGTAAGGGCAGACACAGTAATGACCAAATAAGTTTTGAGGACTTCCGAGATAAAGACACTGGGCACGATAGCAGTCAAGACACGAGAGATCGCGCAAAGAACGCCAGAATAAATGAGATATGCGAGGTTGAGGATATCATAAGATGGAGCAGATAGCGAAAAAGGGACTGGTACGGTCATGTTCAAATAATGGACACCACCAGACTCCCCTATCATAATCAGCCTCAGGGACTTCGAACCAGCCTCGTCCTCGTGGAAGCTTTTCTAAAAGATGGAAGGACAGCTGGGAGCCTACCTTTCAAAAGGAGCAACACTCTGGAAAACAGACCACATAAGTCTACAACGAGGAAGAAAAAGAAGAAAAAGACTTATCTCCTCGAGAGATCGTGTCAAAATATAAAACTCCATATAAAATAATTCATATAAATGAAAACGTCCGTCTTCTAGGATGTTCATTATATTTTAGATGGAATGACATATTTCGCCCTTTTAAGGCATTATCAAATGTCATTTGATTATGCCTCGGAAAGGCGAAACATATCATTCCATCAATATATTAAAACTCTTAGAAGACAGACGTTTTTATTCATATTCATTAAATGTCAATAATTAATTAAATACATTAGACAGGCGAAATATGTCATTCTCATAAACTAAACAAGGTATGTAAACGACGTGAACGGAGCTAGAAATAGAGGAAGACCGAAGAAAACGTGGCACGATCAAATCAATCAAATATTAAATATCGGTCACGTGTGGAGTCGGAGAAATCGACGTGCGTTCATGAGAAGGTGTATGAATGTAGAGGAATCGAAAGAAGTATGTCAGGACAGAACAGTGTGGCGTTCCATTCTTTCTGCCTACCTCTGAGACGGCGTGATAGTTAATATATAAGGTTCCCACCACCACCCGAGACTGTTATAGGACGCAGCGACGCCCTTTCGTCAGTCTCGCTGCACTATCTAGGCCTGTTCCTTGTCCATCCGGGACTTACGTTAATTTAATTTAGCCTTTTCTTGTCATCAATCAAAAGGGTGACAGACCACATTTAATCTATTCTTTTAACCTTATATATCTCCCGCGCGGCCTCACATCTCTTTATTATGAAATAAAATCTGAAGTAAATATTATATAAAGCACACCTTAAATTAGTAAAAAAAAAAACACATTAAAATTATATAAAACACACATTAATTCACAATACACAATAGGACAAATATATAACAAACTAAATTTTAAAACAGGAAGAAGATGGTGTATGAGGGAGGCGGGAAGATGTTAAGTAAGAATGAATGAATGGCGTGATAGTTAGTTAGTAAGTTAAAAACTAAAATAAATTTCTAGAAAACAGACGTTTTCATTCGTATTAATGATTAAAATCAATGTTTCTTACCACCGCCAAAGTACCCAATTATCGTAAATGAAGTAACTAAAACTTGTAGGGGAGACTAGAGAGTAATTTACTCCCAAAACGTATGACTCATTTTTAAATTTCCCCGGATGAAAGTGGGCGGCCAATTAGTTGGGAGGGATCCTCGGGGACCAGATCCACCGCCCTCCCCGCCCTGCCGCCCTCCCCGCCGGGCGGCGGAGACCAGGTGGTCTTACGAGAAGATGAGGAAAACCCCATTCAATTAGGGTTTTTAAGTCCGACAAAACCTATGTGTAGATAAATTCTTCTGAGTTATTTCGCAGTACATAATAACGGCCGACTAAGATTATTGCAAAAGTTTCCCAATTTAATTACCGCTTTCTTCGAAGTACTAACAAAAGCAAAATTATTATTATTATTTTTTTTAATGTATACAACAGGTTGTTTGAACCCAATTACTGTATACAATTTTTTTTAGCTATTATATTGATTCTCGTGACATGTGATAGGTAGCCAATCTATCGCCATTCTATTGTCACGTGAATTCTACACCAGACCAAAGATAGTGTGACAATCACACTGCCATCGCCGGGAATCGAACCCGGAACCTCCGGTATGGAAGCCAGAGCTCTTACCACTCTGCCATGAAGGTCGTCAATTATTTTCTGACCACCCTTCTTCTATAGAAAAATAGTTTTAACTCTTATATATTTTTTCTTCAACAGTGAAAATTAATCAAATTTAAAAGGTTGGTCATGTTAGATATCGGAAGAATCGACGTGCTTGTATGACTCGCTGTATGATTGGGGAGGATGTTAGAGAGGTGTGCCAGGATAGAGTAGTGTGGCGGTCCATTCTCTCTGCCTGCTGATGGTTTGTTTGTTGAACAGTGATGTAAAATTCCATATTAAATAATCAATACGAATGAAAACGTCTGTTTTCTAGAAGTTTTATTATCATTTATTGGAATGACATGTTTTGCGTTTCTAAGGCACATTCGATTTAATCTGTCGGGCGGAACCTGTCATTCCTATCAATTATAATAAAACTTCTTGAAAACAAATGTTTGCAATAGTATTATTCCTTCTTCTTCTTCCTCAGCCCACTCCTGGAAAAAGGCCTCCTCCATTCGCTTCCACGTCACTCTGTCTTGTGCAGACTGCATCCAGGTTATTCCGACATGTCTGTTCAGATCATCCTTCCATCGTAGTTGCGATCGCTCTGCATTTTTCTTTGCCGTCCACGGTCTCCAAGTCAGCAGTCTTCTTGTCCATTTTTCGTCTAAGCTTCTGGCTACGTGACCTGCCCATTATCATTATTATTATCATTAGTATTAATTAGTTTTAATTTTCTTAAAATTATGTTTCCAAACAAAAGTGCTAATTTTTTTTTGCTGTATACAACAGGTTGTTTGAACCCAATCACTGTATACACATTAATTTTTAGCTATTTTATTGATGATTCTCATGACATGTGATAGGTAGCCAATCTATCGCCATTTTATTGTCACGTGAATTCTACACCTGTTTGTTTGGTTTTCCAATAAATATTGATGAAAACGCCCGTTTTCTAGAACATCTAACATATAATATAATTTGAAGGTGACATTTTTCACCTTGCTGTGATCTGTTCCATCAAGTAAGGGCACTTAAGCTTGAATGTATAAAAATATGAAAATGTCCGTTTTCTACAACTTTGAGGTTGACATTTTTCACCTTGCTCTGATTTGTTCCATCATGGTGGAGCGCTTAAGAGAGCTGGTCACAAATGATAATGATTCCCGCTGCCCGTGAAAACGAGCATAAAGAACACAAAAATATTTAAGTCTGTCTTCTGTGCAGCCTAGTATGGCTAAATAGTCCTATTTTAGAATGACAGACTTTGTCACACTCCGGACAAGGATATTCTGCCCCCACTGCTGGACTCCGTCCTGTCCATTTCTCCGGCTCTTGGCACGCAGCGACGACTCTTCTCCAGTCCGTCTGCTATTTTTATTTTCATTATTTATTTACTTGCAGAACTGACTTGCCTCTGATAATGCCAGCGGGGATGACTATAACATATAATCAATGGAATAATGTCAAGGAGCGAATAACTTTTTTCCATCAGAAAATCGTATTTTTAATTTAGTTCCGTGTTCCATCGATGTGAAAACTTTGTAAGATGTTTTAGTTTATAAATTTTTGTTTTAATATTCCTAAATGATTCTGTAATTTTGTTATCTTTGTAGGTTTAGTTTCTATATCTGTGTTTTGATTTTTCCTAAATGTTTCTATAATTGTGTAAACTTTGTAATATGTCTGTTTCCTAATATTCCCTGAATGCTTTTGAAATTTTGTAAGATGTTTTTATTTTATTTTTCTGTGTTTTGATGTTTCCGTTTAAAATTGTTGTATGTTTATATGTAATTATTTAGTATGTAAATTGTCCCTTTGTCCCAGAATGAGTTTGTACTCATGGGAATACAGTATAACCACTGCATGTCTATTAAATAAAATAAAAAAAGACATGAAATAATTATTATTGATGACTTTGTGTAAAAATATTAATTATTTGAATTTATCAAATTTTAATATTATATTGATGCATCTCTTTGGAATAATCTTATAAACGGAAATTAATTTTACATAAACTTAAGCTTGGTCCAGGTTCCCGGGAGAGAATGACAGTTGTAGGATAGAACAAATAGAGTATAACAGCTAAGATCACACACGCTGCGTGGGACCAAATCACGTGCTCGCTAATTGAATTTCTGGTTAGGAGCCCTCTCCTCCTCCCGGAGGTACGGCGCCCCCTACCCGCCACCACGCCCACCCCCTTAATGGACCGAGGCCAGTAGTGAAGATGGGATGTGACCCGAGACCGGGATGAGACGGATCACGTACGGGAAAGACGGTTCATAAAGAAAAATTGCAGCATCTTGTCGACAGAATTTCCTTGTTTTTATTGGCGTCGACTTGACGGAGTTAAACAGTCCCTATTTGTCTAAAAAAAACTTGGATTTTGATAGTTAAGCACCCAATATAGAGTCGAATAAAAATTAAGTAAATAAACGATATTTAAAAATCCACTTTTTCTGTTTTTGAGTTTATTTTTCAATACATGTTTCGAAGGTTTCGAATCTTCACAATATAATGGTTAATAACAAGGAAAGCATGACATGACCAAAGTAATAAATTACGAAACGATAATTACATTCCTAGTCGGAATAGACGAGCGTGCATGTTACGATGCGAATGTTGAAGATTCTCCAGAGGTTCCAAGAGAATTTCATGTTTCATTTTATTTAGCAGTGTGGCGGTCCATCCTCTCTGCCAACCATTCCGGAGAAATGGCATGATGGTGAGTTAGTTAGTTAGTTTCCACTTATCTTTCTTCTAATTTGATCGATTTCGGCATCTTGCTCCCATCTTCGAATCAGATTATTCTTAATTTATTATAGTTCAGAATGGTCTCATACATTGATAATACCTTAGCAAGCCAAAACATGTCATTTCCATGAACGGACAATTTCGTTTATATTAAATAATTATAACCTATCAATTTAGTAAATTTGACAAGCATTATTTAATAAATATTACTCACAGATTTAATTAAATCATTTAAAAGAAAAATGTGTTATTTATTCATTCCAGCGTATAGCACTCAAATACATTGGGGTCCCAAATCCCTCACGAGAAGTCGACTAACCCCAAGAGTTGGTTTGATCGTTGGGATTTATGTGGAGTCCCCCCATCCCCACTTCTACCCCCATGCCGCCGCTTAAACCACCACCCCTTTAGATCTTCCTTACAATCCCCAGTCGCCAATTTACACAGAAATATCCATTCGGCGATTTCACCACACGAATCCATAAATGCTGCTTTATCTATTAATTGATTTACATTTAGTATTAAGTAGTTACCTGTACACCAATTTACATTTAAAAATAGTAACTTATTTATCTATGGATGTTGAAGTTGATTATCAACTTTTGAAGTTGTCATTTAAAAAAATTATTTATTTATCTATGGTTGTTGAGTTTGAGTTTTAAATTGACAATTAAAAAAATACACCATAGGTTGTTGAATCGTTTTATATTTCGTTTTTTTATAAACTTGAGGCGTTTATACTGAGAAATTTCATAATCACATTTTTTTAAAGAATTAAAACAACATTTTTCCGCTTTCGAATTTATTTATCTCGACATGTTTCGTTGGTTTTATATCATCATAATCGGAAGAAAGAATGAATGTATTTTGAAACATGTCGAGAAAAACAAACTCAAAGATGTTTTTTTTTTTGTTTTGAATAATTAAAAATCGTTTTATTTTTTGTTAAATGTAAAGATTCCTTTGCAACATGCATTGAAATAATAATAATATAAAAATATATTTGATTCTTTTTAAATCCCTATTTTGAATGAATTTATCAACTTAAATGTTCATTTCAAAATATTCCACGTTGTAACTAGTTATAAAAATCTACATATTTTGTATGAAGGCTGTGACTGAAGCAATCGATCAAGATTGTACAATATAATTTTAAAATACGTGTTTTGAGATAATTAAATGATTTTGAGAGAAGTTAATTTTAAATAATAATTAAATAAAATGACATATTTTAACTACTTCCACTTTAGTCTTTATTTCAACAGCGACCGGTTTTGCCGGGCTTGCTGGCATCGACAGACTGGTCCTAGTTAAAAAAACCATCGTTTTATTTAATTATTATATACGTTTCGATTATCAATGAAAACTCGGAAAAGTTCTCGATACTACATCGGCAGGAAGATTGTTCTAAGATCTCTATAAACTTTGTATTCATTTTAATTAAAAAAGTGAAAGAGAAAACTTATTTACGAAAAAAATTCGGAAAAATATTTTAATAGGACATTGGGACGATCAAAGATATGGAATTATACAACATATAATATAATAATAATGAAATAAAACGATGTTTTTCAAAACCATTTCCTCTTTTGTCTTAAATGCGACAGTAACCGGTTTCGCCCGGGTGGCTGGCATCGACAGACTAGTCCAGTATACCAGCCAGCCAGCCCAACAAAACCTTTCGCTAGAGAAATAAAGACGAATGTGGAGATAGCTATTTAAAAACATCGATTTATTTAATTATTATTTAAAATGAGAGATTTCAATTGAATCATTTGATAGAATTAAGTTTGACGTCTTCATAACAGGACCAAGATTGATATTCTGTCTGAAAGATCCTAAGATCTTTAGAAAGAAGAAGAAGATGAAAAAAAATTGTGATTTTTTTTAAATTATGATATTTGTTTTAATTGGGATATCCAAAAGCCACACCAAAATAAGAATGTTTACTAAACTGGAAAAACGTTGGGAAAATTTATAAAGAGAATTTTTGTTATTCAAATAGTATTCTTGAGTATGTTAATCAATTTATACTTTCGTCGATAAATCTGTCTTGCCCGGTGAAAGGGAATAAATGAATTCGCTTCGTTCACAAATTCAATTTTGCTGTGTTCGCAAATGCACCCATCACACCTCGCCTAACACGGGCGTAGGTACCGCGGCTAGATTATAAGGTAGGCGTGCACATAATGTTCCGTGACCAAAAGCGCCAATTACAGGCCGGGTTTAATACTGCGGTAAATTTGTAAATAGCCTATGAAATCTCCATTATGTCAAATTAAATGCCAAACAAACTTTACAATTTACATCTTGCGTCTTGCTCGCACCGAATAATGATGTCGGAACAATAAAAAAACAATTTTCGGACAGGATATCAAATGTCTAATTGAATATTATGAAAATCGATTCAATCTCTTTTCTAATATCTTCAATTTAATATTGGACCATTAGTGATTTTATGGCCCATACTGGTCTACGGGTACAGACGTCATTAAGCTTCACTTGAATTACTTTTTAAATCGTATTGGCCTTTATCTAGAAATGTCACGTTCTTAGGAGGATCGTGTTACAAATTGCTTCAAAAGTTCATTTTCAGGAATAAATCAAACAAACATCATAATACCACGTACTTCTATATATAGTCATATTTACCAACTGCAGTGGCGGGCGCTAAAATAAATTATAAAAAAATAGGCAAAACAAAGCCTCAAATATGTAACAAAATAATAAAAAACGTCAATTATTTTGCCTTAAGTTTATTACTTTTGTAAAACGGTGAAAATCTGGAACAAGTGGATGAATTTGTTTATTTAGGAAGTATGTTTGAAAAGGATGTGAGGGTGGAGAAGGATATTAGAAGAAGGATTGGGGCAGCCAACAGAATAAATGGTGCACTTAAAGTTGTCATCGCAAACAAAAGCCTATCCAAAAAAGCTAAGATGTCAGTGCACAATGGTGTTCTTGCGCCGACCCTTATGTATGGAAGTGAAGCATGGAACTGGCAAAAGAAGGATGAAAGTAGAATAAATGCAGTAGAAATGAGATCTCTTAGACGAATGTATACCAAATCTGTATATGATAGAGTGACAAATGCAAGTATAAGAAGTGAATGTGGTGCGAATGAAAGTGTTATGAACAAAATAAGGAAAGGGTCATTAAGATGGTTTGGACACATGGAAAGAGTGAGTGAAGATAGAATGGTAAAGAAGGTATATGTAAGCGGCGTGAACCGAAGGCCGAGGAAAACGTGGCACGATCGACGTGCGAGCATGACAAGATGTATGAATGTAGAGTAATCGAGAGAAGTATGTCAGGACAGAACAGTGTGGCGTTCCATTCTTTCTGCCTACCCCTCTGGGGAGACGGCGTATGGTAATTTAGTTTAGTTTTAAAGAAAATCATTGTAAAACACGTTTTCTGTTCGCATATTTAGTTTTAGTGCATATTTTTCTACGAAAATAAATCACAGTAATTAAATTATCCTTTAGGTCCAGTAATAGTAATAAAAAATGGCATTATAAGCAACACGTATTGTATTATTATTCTAATTCAGCTTATTACCGTCCACTCTTGGTCGAAAGCCTCCTCCATGTCCCTCCATGTCGATCTCTCCATAGCACCCCAGCGTTTCGTTCCAGGTCATCCCTCCACCTTATTAGTGGTTTTTCTACTCTTCTTCTCGTGTCTCTCGGTCTTCAATTCACCAGTATTTTGGTCCATCTTTCGTCTGCAGCTCTAGCGACATTACCTGCCCATTTCCATTTTAAAGTCATCACCCGGTGAATCACGTCTGTGACTCTTGTTTTATCCCTCACCGTTTCGTTCCTGACTCTGTCTCTAAGGGACAATAATATTAAAAACGGAGTATTATTATTAAACTTAGTCAATTGTTAAATAAGTTATGTAAGAAAAAGAAAATTATTATAATTTTCGAAATCATGATTGGAAACGATAAAAGTAATAAACATATCCACAGTTTATTTTGTGAAGAATGTATCCTTAAATTGTACCTACTCTTATAACATATTTTGAGCTTTTTACAAAATAACTTTAAAGTAAGTTAAAGTTACAAAATTAAACGTCATTATACAATGATTCCCAATCTTCCTTAATTAAAAATCTATGGTTTTACTGACGTTCTGTCAACCATATTCCCGCGCGCGAGAATCGATTAGCGAGCGAGTGCAGCGGAAGGCGGGAAACTGACAGCCACGTTCGCGGACAGTTGACGTGGCAACAATGCGCCATTCATCATGCGGCGGTCAACCCGAGGGCGGGGCGTATCGCCGTGTGAGGTCCGCCATTAGAGGGTCACCGTCGGTAATAATTTGCGGAGGCAGTTTTATTGAGCAAATTTTGCTATTACGGCACTACTCTGGGGGTAAGCAGTTGCGATAGAACGCACTTTATTTTAACTTCTGCACGTTTAAACAGAGTATCATCTTCTATATTCGCCATACTTTGTGTTGTAGATGCTTTATTTCTCTTTTTCTTTTTTCTATACTTTGTTTAAACAACACTTACCTAAATTTAAAAAATTAAAATTACATAGACGTGTTTTGGACAACCAGTCCTTCTTCAGTGATACATATTATTTTGTATAGAATAAATCCAATAATTAGGATTCCAAATTAAATCTTTATAATATCTGTCAGATCATGTAAACAATTTTATAATATTTTAAATGCGTATCTTTATAATATGTATCACTGAAAAAGGGACTGGTTGTCCGAAACATGTCTATGTAATTTTTTTTTTTTAAATGTAAGTGTTGTTTCAACAAAGTATATAAAATAGAAATAGAGTATCATCTACCTTATTCTAAAATGTTGCTGATTTTATCGTGATCGTCAACGTTGGGGAGACCTGACACGGCACCACAAGAAGAAAACCTTAAACATTTATGCTGTTTGTAATGTCTTTTGAGTAAATAAACTGATTTGATTTGATTTGAAAGAAGATCGTTACATGGACTTCTTCAAACTCCACTAAAGCAACAACTATTTACATTTTGTGGGTATCCTTTTTTTACCAACACTCCGTCATCAATTTGTTCCACAAGCCCAAATCATCATACTGAATATTTTTGACGCTTTTTTCTTTTGACTTTTGACTTTTTTGACGCTTTTTGACGCTATTTTTTGACGACGAACAATATTGGTTTATACGCAAAATAAATTTAAATCAATATTTTTCCAGTATAAAATGTGTTATGTTAACTTTTAACTTACAGGTAACGCTTTCGACTTTTAACTCAAATATTTTTCTTAGCGTGATATAATTAAGTATATTTTATATAAAACACAAAATTTGCTTGTGGGTGAAATTAAATAAAACCCATATGCATTTCAAATTACTACTTCGTAATCCGCCCAGTAGACATTTGAAACTTGAGCAATCTCATTTAATGTCAATTAATAAACAAAATGTATATGCAATCAAGAATGAAGACATCATTACGAATAAATGGCTCAGTTATTGGTACAAAATGAATCAAACTAGGATAATTTCAATAACTAAGTATGTGTAATCAATTTTAATGAGGGAGTGTAAATTTACCTTTTTGCTATTAATAAGAACCTACTTTCAACCTACTCATTCAAATTACACCTTCCAAATGCAATTAATATTATCTTACCACAAATATTGTATTACCTGTAAGTATTAATTGAATCACTGGTTTTCACGTTTTGAGTTTATTTTTCTAGACATGTTTCGATGGTTTAATACCTTCATCATCGGGGAACGATAGCATCATCAGCCATTAGTATTTCAGTGTTGAATATAGACCAGCCTTTCCGACTTTCACAACTCTCTATCTCTCGTCACTCTGTGCCAAAGGCCCCATTCCATTTTTATATCATCATCACTATCATACTTGTGGTCTACCTCGGTTTTCATGGCCTGTTCTCGGTCGCCACTCGAGAGTGCCTCTGGTTCACCGATCATACGTTGTCCTCTATAAGCAAATAACGAGGGTATTATATTTTGCAAGCTACATGACACGTGTTGAACACCATAGCGGAGAGGCGCGCAAGATGAATTGGTCATGTGTTGCGACACGAATGTTTCCTGCATAATGTGTTGGAGAGAATGGTCGAGGGATCGATTGGCAGAGGACGACCTCGCCAAGAGTACCTATACCAGATTGGCCAAGATATGGGCTGCACCTCTTATGCGGAGTTGAAGAGAGTTGCCGAAGACCGAGCGGAGTGGAAGAGGAGACAGACCAATCGTTAGGTTGAGACCGGAGAAGAAGAAGACATTAGCAACTTTGATCAAAGGATCAGAGAAAGCTCTGATCAATTAATTTCGTTTCCTGTCTCACAGACTATGTTCAACATTCTCCTCTCCATGTTCGATATATAGGTACTTTAAAAATAAAAACTTATCTACACTATTTTATAGTACCTACTAGAACAATGTTGGTACCTGCTCATGGAATGTACAATAACGAATAAATATGACTGCCTGAAGTTTTGCAATTTCAAGAGTAGCAATCATTGGAAATATATGAAATGTTAAATTCCGATTGATCTGTTTTTGCATAGCTATACCTCGGGCCACGTTCAACAACACATCCGCAATGTGGCCAACCTGCCAATTATTTTCGTTAATATTTTCTTTCAAGATATTCCTCGCAGCTATTGAGCAACTGTTAAATGTTCTCAATTATCAGTAGCGGGTTATAGGAATATATTATGGAGATTTCGAATGATTTTTTTGGTAACAATTAAAGTACTCTTAGAATCAACATTGTTAAACATGTTATAAATGTGTTTGTTCAAAACTCCGTAGAGAATAATTAATACGAATGATAACGTCTGTATTTGTATTATACTTCATGGGAATGAGATATTGCTCCTTGCTATGCATTGTTAAATATTTATCATTAATTAATTAACGTCTTCTTCTTATCATTATTCTTAGTGTAGGCCTAGTGGCCTGTTTCTTAAGAGGAATTGGCCTCATGCGTAGTCGACTCCCAGCCGTCAATTCATCTCTTTGATTATCTGCCCGGGGGTCGTCTACCATGGGGCTGGCCATGCAAAACAATGAAGGGGAGTCTGGATGGATCCATTCTCCTCACGTATGCATACCAGTAACTTCTCCTTATCCTATCTTGCAGTACAATGTAAACCTTTTGTTTAATTAAAAGTTCTTCTTCTTCTTCTTCTGATTGTAGATCTTGCGATCTGTTTATGCAGGATATCAACTTTCTTCCTGTGATGAAGACGACCAGCCTTCTTTCCATCACTTTGGTGGTCGTCCTGGTAGTCGACGGCCCTCTGGAGTCTCGTGCAACACGATATTAGGAATTCTTGCTGGATCCATTTTCTCTATGTGGTCCCTCCAGAATCGTCTTCTCTGCCTGCTCCATCTCACTATGTCTTCAATTTTGCAAGATTTGCGAATTTTTTCATTGGGTATCCTATCTCTAAGGGTTCTCCCCACAATAGGTCGCAATTTTCTCATTTCTGCTACTCTTAAGAGATGTTTAGCTCTGACAGTGTCTGCTCTTGCTTTGATTCCGTAAGTCATTATGAGCCTGATGCATGTTTTATAAATTCTAACTTTGATTTCTACTATCATATGCTTATTGTCTCAGACAGTGTCCCTTAGACATCCGGAGATAACTGCAGCTTTATTAGTCTATTTAAATTAAAAGTTGACATTGTATAATATATTTAGCATCATCCACTGTGTGGCGACTCTGATATGGCAATGGGCAGGTCACGTTGCTAGAAGCTCAGATGAAAAATGGACAAGAAGACTGCTAACTTGGAGACTGTGGACGGCAAAGAGAAGTGCAGGGCGACCGCAACTACGGTGGAAGGATGATCTGAACAGACACGTCGGAATAACCTGGATGCAGTCTGCACAAGACAGAGTGACATGTAAGCGAATGGAGGAGGCCTTTGTCCAGGATTGGACGTTAATAGGCCGAGGAAATAGAAGAAGAATATATTTAGTGCCTTGCAACATCTCCGCCGCTGGACCGATCAATGGTGGCGCTGACAGCAATGAGAACTATACGCGAAATGTCGATGGACCAATTTTGGATGGTGCCCGGAGATGAACTCGAATTAATCGATAATTACCCGTGAAGCGCTCCGCAGGAGACCACACGCGATTTCCTCGGAGATATTGCACGTCGTTTTATTAACTCCGCCTCGGCATTATCGTCTTCTAATTAAATGTAATAGGAAAATCATTAGGTAAACATGGGTTACCTCCTACATCGATGTGTTGTAATGCGTTCAATGGAGAGACTACATACATACTTACATTTACCATGTACTTATAATAAGCGACTATAGTCTCAACCCTACAGTACAGCGGTGACTAACAAAATAATTTGCTAACCTAAAATACAATATTTTGTAGATATTAATTAACACGGTGCTTTATTTGAATTCTGTTCTCAAACCAAATATAGTGAAAATAATTAAATGAAACGACGTTTTTTTTACTCCTTCCACTTTTGTCTTTATTTCGACAGCCACCGGTATCAACAAGCTCGCTGGCATCAACAGATCAGTCCTTTTTATCAAATCATTATATAAAATGAAATTCCATCAATGCATTTCAGTAAATTCATTCGATTATCAAATATAGTTTTTTGGTGTTAAAGATGAGAGATTTTTAGTCTGCAAAAAAAAAAAATAAAAAATATATATATATATATATATATATATATATATATATATATATATATATATATATATATATATATATATATATATATATATATATATATATATATATATATATATATATATATATATATATATATATATATATATATATATATATATATATATATATATATATATATATATATATATATATATATATATATATATATATATATATATATATATATATATATATATATATATATATATATATATATATATATATATATATATATATATATATATATATATATATATCTTCTTCTTCTTAAAGTGCCCTGTCAGGTCCCCTTCTGGTAAACTAAAAGGTAGAACGTCAAAATTTTATCAAATTTATAAGTTCTTGTTGGAGTTGGATTATTTTAAGTGCCTAACTACAGTTATTTAAAAAAAACAGTGGATACGTGGAAAATAAATTTTAATTTTTTTTTTTTTAAAAACACACAAAAGTTCGGATCGTCCAGCCTACAATATGTACACCATCTTAAAGAACATTATGTGTTATTTTATTTTTATATTGTTATTATTTTTATATGCTTGGTGGCGATGAGGTTCGCAACCCATCACACCACGTCTCCCGCGGGGGCGAAAAGAGAAGGATGGAGTGCCGCATCGGTTAAAGTGTAGCAGTCCATTCTTTCTGCCTACATCTTCGGGGAGAGGGCGTGATGGTTAGTTAGTTTGTAACATAGTTCTCACACGAATGTTGCTAAAAGTTGATAACTATTATTTCTAGAGAAACGGCGTATTAGTTAGTTAGTAAGAAATGTCAGCTCGGTCCGTAACGACCTCGCTTTCCATGCAGGTATTTATGTGACCCTCATTGTCCGTAATTACACGTCCCGACGATTGGTAAGCGGTCCGGCTGACTAGCGTTGACGAGGACAGAACCGGGCGGCGAGATTCTGTGACGCGAGATCCGAGTGGCGATCTCCCCGGGATGTGAACGCTGGACCGCCTGTTGCACGGATTGCCGAAGACGTGGCCGATACATCACTATACAAATATGGAGTAATTTTTTACCAGTTGTTTTCAACTCCAATCTAATAAAATATCTGAAATTAATCAATGTATTTTTATTTACTGTTTCTACTCGTAGAACAATGGTGTAAAACTTCATTTAACCGATTTAGTGCTAAGCAATTTTTGCAAAAATGTGTTAATTGCTATACATACTCGTTTATTGATTAATTAAGAGGAAAAAATAATGGTGTCAAATAAAACACTCTAATTTACACAAATATTAATCAATTTTAATAATTCTTTAATGAGCACCAAAAACACACTGAAACTCGCAGCGTTTTTTCGATACATCATTCTCATCAATTTTCAATACAAACGATAGCAGCGCTTTTGCGTAGCATTCTAACAGTTAATCGGTAATTAATACGAATGAAAACGTCAGTTTTCTAGAAGTATTATTATATTTTATGGGAATGACATATTTTGCCTTCCTAAGGCATTATCAAATGTTCAATCAAAACATTTGATAATGCCTTTCTAAGGCATTATCAAATTTCAAATTTAGTCCTTCCAGGGCGAAACATGTCATTCCCATGTTTCGCATGTTATTCCCAAAATATAATGAAACTTCTAGAAAACTGAAAACCGAGAGCAAAATTCGAATCTACAAGACATGCGTACGTCCTATAATGACATATGGAATAGAAACGAGAGCCGACACCATCAGAACAAGAATTCTCTTCTCTCACAGAAATGAAGACTCTCCGATCCGTTGCGGGAACGACACTCCGAGACAGAATAAGATATTCTGAAATAAGAAAGATCTGTAATGTAGTAGATGTCATGCGATGGGGATGACTGAGAAGAAGCTACTGGAGAGATCATATGGAAAGAGCATGTTCTGAAAGTGTGATAAATATAGCCGCAAATAAAGTACCAACAGGAAATCGACCTGCAGGAAGACCACCTAAAAGATGGCGAGAGAGTTGGACATCTGCTTCCCATGAACAGGATCCGAGAAATAACTGGACACAGTCCTTAATAAAGCAGAAAAAGAAGATTTTTACATCATTTTTCAAGAAACAATAAATAATTCACTTAATATATTTATTATTTCTTAAACAATATGTAAAACTTAATATTAAATAATTAATACGCACTTTTCAGATATTTGTTAATGTCTTAAGAATAAAAAAAACATGCGTTTCCAATCAAATTGATTTAAATAAAAATACCGTTTTTTACAAAATTATTATTATATTTTTTGGGAGTTACAATTTCGCCTTGCCAGGGAATTATCTTCAACTGTAAAATGTAATTAAATTTATTACTATAAAATATGATAAAACTTCTATGAACGGACGATTTCACCAATATTAAATAATACTTTTTATTATTATCGAATTCGTATATAGAATTCGATCGAATTCACATTTGATTGAATATTTTATAACTTTGGTTTATCGCATTACTTGACATATTTCGGATGGAGGTTATTCTTCTTGATTGTAAAAATTTTAGTCTCTAGATTTGAACAACAAATTATGTATTTTTTTTTTAATATTTCCCCTTTGATAATAAGATATTAATAATATTATAATAAGTAATATTTCGAATTTGGTAAAGCCTGATACAGCCATCACAGTGTGTGTCCAATGGTTGGAGCAACATTTGTCATAAACTTTTCGTTCAGATTTAATATGAAGGAGACAAATGGTCGGTCCAGCCACAGAACATTCCTCCAGCGGAATGCTCGGACCAAATATGTTAAGTATTCTATACACACTCTCTTCATTAGGCATCATGCCGCGGCATCCTGGACTGATTTAAGAGTAGGATATTCTGCACGACCAAGATATGAAAGGACCAGCTTAAATATCATCAGTTGCGAAATATAAAAATTAACTAACTAACTAAAGGGTGGACAGAAAAGATACACAAACACACGGTTTTCCCCTGATATTATTAGACTTATAATATTATCCCTCCATATTAAATCTTGGGCTATTAAAAACATCGGATTTTTAGCCTGATTAACACGTTCACCTTACTAGGGTATGCCATAGCAATCGACATATGTTACTCCTATAAAATATATTAAAAATAACTATACAATCTCAGTTTCATCAATATTTAATATTTGATATAGACTAACCAATATATATCGCTGTTCAAGAAATATAAAAAAATAAAAATATACATACCTACTTGATGAAAATTTAATTTAAGATATGATAAACATTTGATAACACCTTAGTCGGGCGAAACGTAGGTATCATTAAAAACTGAAACGTGTCATATCTAGAAAACAGACGTTTTCATTCGTATTAATCGACTTATTTTTTCAATAGTTACTAATTGATGCGCTAACTTTCTTAATTTTTACATGGTACATCAAAATATACGAAAGCTAATCTCTTTAAAATTCTAAGTCAAACGATTTTATTAATTACATATATCTGCAAAAACACATTTACAATTTTTCAGAATTCTGTTGTACATTGTTAAGTAGTTTCGAGCATAAATTATGTAATTCCCAAATCTTTTCTAATAATTATAATACGAATGTCGCACTTGTGACATACCATTCTTATAGATTTTAAAATATTTTTTAGACTTATTAATAAAATTTAAATTTGTTTGTTAGTTATGTATACTAAAAAATTCTTTTTCCATAAAAATTCACCATGTTACACTATTTATACAATGTAAATAAACATTTTACATAAACAGTCCATTGTTTTGGCCGAAACACTATGATACTTCAATATTATTAACTGTTAAATTATAAAACTCTGTTATACATTATATCACAAATTAAAAATAAATATAAACCCTTTTTTTATTCGCAACAGCTGTTTCCTCAATTTATCAATAGTTTATCAACTGATAAAATTAAATTTTCGTGATTTTTCGATTTTTTGTCATAAAGGTTTGTATTGTATTGTAACACCTGATTTGTATTGTAACACCTGATGATGGTAAACATAGGTTGAAAAAACAGCTGTCGCAAAAAAAAAGTATTTACACAAAAATTGTCGTACATAAACAGAGATTTATAATTTGACAGTTAAAACCATTACTCACAACTTTTGAAAATGAAAAAAATTATTTATTTAATACTTAAACACTTATTTTATTTATGATAATCGTGTAACAAAACATTTATTTTTATTTTTTAAATACAATATAAAATTTAGTACAAGTACGTATCTTAGGATGTATCTAAATAAAATAAAAACAGCTATATTTTTATTAGTATAATACCAGTTTCTATTTTATATTTGTTCCAATGACAATTTGAATATTTTTTTTTAATTCTTGTTGGTGTTGGATTATTTTAAGTGCCTAATTACAGTAGATTTAATAAAAACAGTGGATACGTGGAATTTAAATTAAATAAACACAAAGTCCGGATCGTCCAGCTGACAACATGTGCGCCAAATTATTTTTATTTTGTAATTTTATTTTATATCATTGTATTTTATATTATTTGTTTTAGATTTTAGATTTATTTGTTGGACGATCGAAGTATGCGCGGGGGATGCCTATTGGTGGCGATGAGGTTCGCAACCCATCACACCGCGTCTCTCGCGAAGGCGAAGGATGGAGTGTCGCATAGTTTAAAGTGTGGCAGTCCATTCCTGGAGAGACGGCGTGATGGTTAGTTAGTTAGTATAAAACCAGAATTACGAGTATTCGCAGTGTTAATAAGTAAATCTGAAATTTTACGAATTTTTAATTATGCAAATAATAAACCCATTAGCTATTATTCATTTAAATATCAGAATATTTGCACAAATCACTTGACGCCTTTCAATTATCATTTTATTATTACTCAACGGATTAACTTAACAATTACTTCACGATTGTTTGTTTTGCATTTAGTTAAAAGTCGTGAATACGAAAGAATACGATTGCGCAATACAAATTAAATGTTTAGCAACGTTTGCTTTTTCCCATGATCATAACAGTATTGATTAATGATCTCTGGACCCATAAACCGAGATGAGATGACACTGAGATACACGGATGCAATTCCTTTGTAAGTACATTCTTGTGTGAGGGTTACCGATGGGTAAATTCGATTGATTCGTTATTTAAAAAAATCTTATCTATTTATTCTGTTCTCCTAATATGACATTTTTGAAAAATTTATAATCATTAGGGATAATAGAAAAAATCCTAAGTGACATAAAAACGACATTTCTTGTTTCTTCATCTTCTTTTTCTACTTCCTTGTTGAAGACCTATGTGGTCTGTTCTTCAGACTTGTAGACTCCCAGCTGTCATTGTCCCATGAGGCTGATTATGTAATGCAATATAGTGGTGTCCATTCTTTGAACATGACCGTACCAGTCCACACTGAGGAAGACAGTGATGACACTGAGGACGATAACAGGCAGGACACTGCGAAATTGCTTGAGGAACACCAGAATAAGATAGATATGTGAGGTTGAGGATATTATAAGATGGAGCAGACAGCGAATAAGAGACTTGTTTCTTCTTAATGAAACATATATTTTTTTAAACAATGCGATCAAAGAACGTGGAAAAATCTCGAAAGGTTTGTCAGATTTAAGAATCTGAAATTCCATCATCTTAATCGTCTCTCCCGAGAATATTAGAAAATACGAGCATTTAAAAAAAAATAAAGGACTCTAATAAGTGTTTAATAATGTTTTCCTCTTTTTCTTCTATGTGTTAATTGCAAGTTGTATTTGGAGAGATGGCCCTAAAAAGGGCCATATCTCATATATTCTCTTGCCATTGTGGTGGAAGGTTTGACCGACTAAATGTCGTTCCCAGGAGCGCCGGGTGTTATTGTTATAAAAAAAACATCACACGTGGGACACCTGCCTTTGCTACCTTTAATTAATAATTCATGATTTAAATACAAAAGAATTTCACGAATCTCACATTCTCATGCAAATTATTGAGTTTAAATGCTTTATCACTTCACAATTGATTCATAATTTTTAATATTTGTTACTATGTATATTAACTAATATAACTCGTTATTAATAATAACTCGGTAACTACCGAGCAAATTTTAGGATTCTTACTAAATTTGTATAGCCTGTGTATACCAAACCTAACCTGTATATAACATGTTGCATTAAAATGTTGAAAACAATCTAAACTACCATATTAAAAGCCCAAATAACATCCCAAAAACCAGCAAAGATGTTGATAGACTTTGCTGCAAACCAATCTCTAAGATTGAAACTAAAAAAAAACTACTAAGGATCTAAATTTAAAATGATGAGTTACCCTAAAATAAATAATAAATAAATAAAATATCATCAAAAAGATATTGCTAAGATATTTAATTGTATCCACTTTTTAGTTTAAATAAGCAACCGACATCTGATTAGTTGAATTTGTAATCACACTTCGATTATTTAAACAAATCGAACGCTCCCATCTCTGCCGTGGGTAATTCGAGGTATGCCGCCGAGCGGGAATAACGCCGACCAGCGAACAAGCCGACTGCGACTCCGATGATTACCCATTGTCTTCAGCGCCAAGTTAACTGGAAGACCTCCCTGTGTAGAGAATGAGCCGCTGAGCAAATGTTTTCATGGACGACGTCAACATGACACGGGTGTTTTTGTCCTGTCGTGGTTTACCAAGTTTATTGATCATTTTTTTGTCCTGACGTGGTTAACGACGTTTATTTAACCGTGGGATACCATTATTGCTGCTGGTATTTAAATAAATAATTGCATTTAATTGAACTCAACAGTGTTTTTAATATATTTTTTTAAATAAAGTTATAATATAGAATATGACGACCTTCGTTGCAGAGTGGCAAGGTTTATGACTCCCACACCGAAGATCTCGGGTTTGATTCCCAGCGATGGCAGTGTGATTGTCAACTGTCTTTGGTCTGTTGTAGAATTCACGTAACAATAAAATAGCGATAGATTAACTATAATACATATCAATCTCAGTATAAATAGCTTAAAAGTTGTAGGTATACACTGAGGGGGTTCAAATAAACTGCTGCATACAAATGTGTAAATAATAAAATAAATCAGCCCGTTATAGAGTTTTAATGATAACATAAATTTGAAACTCCGCCAAAGAATGATCAAATGCTATTTGTGGTCTGTTTATTGTGTGGATGTGAAACGTGGACCTTAAAATTCAACTCAATGAACAGACTGGAAGCATTTGAAATGTGGTTCTATCGCCAAATGCTCAGAATCCCCTGGACAGACATGGTTACCAATACCGAAGTCCTAGGGCAAGTTAGAGTTGACAGGAAGCTTTTATCAACTATCAAGGTTCGAAAGATTTCACATCTGGGTCATGTACTGCGTGGGAAAAAAGTACCACCTTCTCCAACTGATATTGGAGAGGAAAATTGAGGGACGCCGAGGGCCCGGTAGGAGACAGATAAGCTGTTCCGATCGGCGCAGGACAGGGACAGGTTCACCGAGGGATCGCCAAAGTTGGGGGAACCCGACAGGGCACTTTAAGAAGAAGAAGTTATAGAGTTTTATTCAGTCAAAGACACACATAAAAATAATGAAATTTACCCTAATTAATTACATCAGCTAATAAATATTTTAAAAAAAACTTTTCGAATTGATTACATAATATTTTTTAACAAATGGATCCTTTACATAAACTCAGTATGCTCAAGAACGATGGTTTCAATCAAAATGATTTCAAATATACACGTATCACATATGTTATTTAATAAAACTGATTTATACAATAGAAACATTTTTATTTATTATCTTCTTCTTCTTCCTGTGCCGTGTCAGGTCCCCCCGACGTTGGCGATCACTCCGGCGAAAACCTCCCTGTCCTGCGCTGCCCGAAACAGGTCATCCACCGTCCTCATTCCGGTCCACTCTCTAATGTTGCGCAGCCAGGACATCTGTTTTCTGCCAACTCCCCGTCTTCCCTCTATCTTGCCCTCCAATATAAGTCGGAGGAGGCGGTACTTTTCTCCACGCAGCACGTGACCCAAATATGAGACCTTTTTCACTTTGACATTCGACAACAGCTCTCTCTTGGCTCCGGCTCTCCTAAGTACTTCGACGTTACTGACCTTTTCGGTCCAAGGTATACGAAGCATTCTTCTGTGTATCCACATTTCGAATGCTTCTAACCGATTCATTAAGTTCACTTTTAGAGTCCATGTTTCACTTCCGTATAATAGAGCTGACCATATGTAAGCTTTTATCATTCTTTGTCGAAGTTTAAGATTTAAATTATCGTCACAGAAGAAGGGTCTCATCTTATTAAATGCAGCACGTGCAACTTCTATTCTACATTTCACTTCTGTATCTGGGTATATTTATTTATTATAGATAAAAAAAATTAAGCATACAAAAAAATCTGTTCATTCGTGATGCCGTGTTGATAGTAATAATGGCAGATGTGTATTGGGATGTGTATTGTTTCTGCGTTCAATCATCTGTTGATGCTGACCCACCCGCATGGACCACGACGATCAGTCAACAGGATGATCTAAGGAAGTGACAGTTTTATCTGAGATCTGGCATCCCATCCGCTTACTGATCCATATGATGGTGTTAGGTGAGAATATTTTAGAAATTCCATATCAACGTTCGATCAAAACTTATCGAATAACAATTTCAGTGTCATCCAAAGCAAGTGGGAAGTTAAATAATGATTGATAAATACTTTGTTTTCTAGCAATTGTTTTCATAGAATATATTTATTATTGGGTCATAGGTTCGGGCGGTAGTGGGTCCACAATTAAATGGGGCGTTAAGGCAGCCAAGGGGGCGGCCGGGGCGTACCTATTAATAATAATTAAATATTTATTTTATAACAACATTTTATTTTTACATGAAATGCAACTTATGGAATGTAATGAACGTGTAAATATAAAATACTAACTAATTTTGCACATTCATTATTATATTCTGTTTAAAATAAAAATTTTAAGTAGTTAGTTAATATCGGTTTCTCAATGATGATGGTAAAATTCTTCGAATCATATTGAGAAATATAACTTCACAAGTAAAAAAAAAAAACGTTTTAATTAATTGAGTAAGCAAAGCTCTTAACTGCAATTCTATAAGAAAATGTTCAATTTCCCTTACCACGTATTATTTATTATTTAGTTATCATTATTTGCTCCTATTTTTTTTTATACAACAGAGAAGAGGGTTCCCTCTACACACCCGAGGCTGAAATTGTGCTGCGGCACCCTGTCGTCAGCCTCGCTCATGAACTTCCTAGGCCTGTTCGCCATCCATCCGGCACTTACATTTAATATATACCAATCGTAAGGGGATGCCAGACCGCATTTAATCTAATATTTTTTTATACAACAGGTTGTTTGAACCCAATTACTGTATACAATTTATTTTTAGCTATTATATTGATTCTCATGACATGTGTTAGATAGCCAATTTATTGCCATTTTATTGTCACATTAATTATACACTAGATTAAAAACAGTGTGTAATTACACTGCCATCGCCGGGAATCGAACCCGGGAACTTCGATATGACAGTTAGAACTATAACCAATCGAGAGCAATGCCGAGCAGGTGTGTACCTTTTAGATTATTTCAGCCATGTTGCGAATTATGTTGTATCTGAAATTACTTTTAAAAAAAGTGACATGTTGATCAACAGAGCGAAGCTCAAGAATTAACCTATTTTCCTTGAATCGTCTAAAGGTGTTGTCAATACTTCACAATTGGCAGTCCTTGTGCCGTCTTGAGGGGTAATAAATTAGGTGGCACACCCCAAACGGTGCCACCTGCCTGCGGGGCGAGGGAGGCTTCGCTGATCTGTAAATGGTGGTCCATTTGTATTGTCTCCGCGATCTGGAGATCTTATCTGAGGATTGTCAGCTTTTGTGCCACCTAATGCGGTTTAAATAATATATGTCAATCACATTTTAAAGATAGAATGTTTTATTGTTTTGAAAAATGGATTCGGTTTTTCAAGATGACTTTCAAAAACTACATATTTCTATGTGTATGATTTCTATTGCAGTCATGATATAAACATGCATTTCATTTTCATTTTTCATTTGCATTTCTTCTTCTCTGGTTTCAATCCTGGGATTGGTATGGAGCAATTTCCTCTATTCTTCTCTTCCATTATTCCCTGTCTTGTGCGGCTCTTTTGAAATCTGCATATGATGAGCAGCGCACGTCCACCAATAGGACCTCCAGGTACTCTCAGCGTGGGCGTCGCCTAGAGTCATTTATTTGAATAAAAATCACAAACATTACAGATATATAATTCCAGATCGTTTGCAATTACATTTTAAGAATTTATAAGAGTAGCATATATTTTTTTTAAGAATTAGAAAGAATCATAACACTGAGGTAACTCACAATATCACAAAATATGTCGACCTCCGAGGCGACCCGATTAAGCAATAAGATTGCCCTACCCACAGGTTTAACCATTAGCAGGTTGGTTCTGCAGCGCGGCAAATAAAACAAATTGCATATAGTAATCCCTCGTTCAACGCGGTTAATCCGTTCCAGACCGCGATACGTGAATTTCTGCGAAGTAGGATTCTTAGTCTTCCACGAAGTAGGAAGGTGTCGAGTTTAATTCCCGGCAATGATAGTGTGATTGCTCACTTTTTTTTAAAGGCACATAGAAGTTCCTGCCACGTACCCGAGGCTATTATAGGGCGTAGCGGCGCCATTTCGTCAGCCTCCCTCGTACATTCCCTGATTGTCTATGGTCTGGTGTAGAAATCACGTGAAAATAAAATGCTGATAGATTAGCTAAATATCACATATCACCAGAATCAATATATCTGCCATACTATTTACATCAGCGATTTTCAACCTGGGAGGCGCGGACTGTTGCCAGGGGAGGTGCCAAAAAATTTTATAAAAAAAAATGTTCCTGCCATAATATCTTCAAATATTATATTAAATATAAACTTTGTCCTATTAACAACAACTAGCCTCGCATTAAAGTTTGTTGCGATAGATGTAGTTGGTTAAAATCAGAGCCTTGCCGATTTCTTCTATTTTGTTCAGACCCCCTGCTTTCCTAAATTTTTTTTTTCAGGCCAAAAAAAATCCGAAATAAGAAAGCCGGAATTCGTTGTCGACCTTTTTTTTAGCTAATTGGGGAAAATTTGCCGGTCGAAACGTTTGGTGACCTTTTTTATTTTTGACGAATTCCGATCTTTGCCGATTGAGCTATAAAAAAAGAAAAAGGTCGCCGAAGATTTCTCTAGTCCAATTTTCCCAAATCATTTTTTTTAAATCTCGTGGACCCCTATTTACATCTCATGGACCCCCAATTTTTTTTGTAATTGTCGTAGACCACTGACGGTCTATGGTATATAAACCACTTTGGAAGTCACTGGTTTAAATTATTAAAAATAATTTAAAATAAATATAAATAAACATGAACGTATATGTTATATGATAACCTTGTTAAGTTTCTATTAATTGTAATTTACGTTTTTTTAGTTGTATTATTTAAAACGTGTCTATATTATTATAACTATCAAAGAAATACAATTTTGAGACGCGGAAGAAAAATTTTTTTCGGGAAGGTGCAGAAGCATAAAGGTTGTAAATCGCTGATTTATATCGTAATAATGTAAAAAGATATTCAACCACAAAAAATATCATTATCATTACATATTGTCGCTTAAATTTTAATCGTTATACATTTTTGTTTTCCTTGTTTTAAATTTATATATGAATGATTCTTATTTAAATATGTCAAACCACCAAGTAATGGCTTCCTATCAAAATTTATGCCAATCTATTCTCATTTCCTTATATCTCTGAAGTAAATTAGAAACCGAAATTTTATGCCTCCTTTTTACTTATAGCTTCGTTTAATATGCGTATTTCGCGATACAATCACCCATAAATGTCCAATAAAAATTGGCATAATTTAAAAAACCAAGATAGTTTATCAAGATAAACACATCATGAGACAATTATTTACCAACCGGTACCTAATTACGCCATCCATAAAGCATTACACGTGGTTTTATAAAATCGTATTATTTGATAGCCGGCTATAATAATGAGGGATATGTTTATAGTCCGGCGATAATTCTGACATATTTAGAACGAACAATAAAATAACGATTTGAAAAAGGAATGCGTTTTAAACGTCGATATTTTTTTTCTGACAGTTTAACATGTCGTTAGCCATAAAACACTCGTAACGCTGCTCTCGCGACCTTACAAACAATGCTCTTCAGAAAAAGCGTAATAAATAGTGCTGCCTCTGAGTGCCTGGATACGCAGGTACCTACTGCGTTTCTGACCATAGAAAAAATCATAAAATATTACGAAATAAAAATCATTACGAAGCCCTGAGGAAGCTTGGGTACTAGCGAAACTAGTCGGCAATTCAAATAACCGCATAGTGGTGAAAAACGAATTGCAGTGTTTTTATTTCTATTTTATTTTAAATATAAATTATAATAAAAAATTTAAATGTCTTACCACAAAGTGAATGCCTCATAAGAAAATTATTAAAAATAAATAAATAAATTTTAAATAAAAATCAGTTAGTAAATTAAAATACGTAATTTATAATAATTAATACAAAATGAAAATGTATGTTTCGTAATTTTTATTATATTTTATGAAAATTAAATATTTTTACTGGCTAAGACATTATCAAATGTAGCGAAAATTAACGTCGTTACTAATTATACACCGGGCTGATTTAAAAAATATCAAAATATATCATAATTTCAATTTTTTTTAAATACTATGGAGTTAGGCTAACCAAAAAGAAAGCATCTAAAATGTGACATTTGCGTCAATATTTATTATATTATACTTTATACTTTTTTTAAATAAATATTTAATAATTAATATGTGCGAATGAAGACGTCTGTTTTCTACTAGTTTTATTTGTTTATTTAAAGATAATTATATGTTTTGCCTTGCTTGAGCAATATGTTTCAAATGATAATGTCTTAACGAATTGAAACATGTCATTCCCATAAAATGAAATATAAGAAGGATCTGTAAGAGATTGATTATTTCACGCGATTTATTATACGCGAAAGCATTTTTTTCTGTCAATATTTTATAGAAGAATTTAAAATCAAAATTAAGTTGAACACATTTCACTTAGTCCTTATGGGGGTTCAGAAAAAATCGACTCCTACACAATCCGTTACAATTATTGCAACCAGCGACCACCCCATCGGCTGGGGCTCTCCGAGGCATTCAGATCCCAATTAAGACCAATGCAAACACACTCATTCCTAGGGGTAGGACTGTGAAGCGAGCCAGCAGGGGGTTGTGACAGACCCCTCGCGGGCGGCGGGAGGGACGCATTGTGCCAGTGATCGATCTTCTCCACTTCATTATAGTAATGTAAACGCCTAAAACGCCAAACAAACGCTAACAATGCACCCAAAACGCATTATCACGGGCACCGCAAATCAATTCTAAATCAGTTCAAAATGACATTGTCAAAATATTGGTTGTTCAATGATGAAAGAGCGCACTTCAAAAGTACAAAAATTGTTTTTGTGCAGTAACTTCGTTCCCAGATATAAGAGGTTACTAGATAGGGCATATTGTTTCGTTTAGGGCGAGTTTATAAAACGTCATATGTCTTAAAGTTGTACTTGAATTTTTGTTTGTAGAATAATAGAATAATAATAGAATAATGGAAAAATAATAATGTAGAATAAGATAATAATAATATAATTTATCAATGTAGAATAATAGTAAAATAATAAAATGTCGTTTATCCTGACGTCAATTAACCGGAACGTCAATTATACGGACAAGCCGAGATGACGAAGCGCAAAAAAGACAAGGAATTGTTTTTTTTTAATCTGATTATTTTTAGGAACCTACTGTAGAGTAATGTTAGCTTGTTTTGCAGTAAAATTTGTTATTTTTTATAATCAATAAATGAGCCGAGAAAAAAAAATCGATTAACCCCTTATTTCTTTTACGATTATACTCGTACAACACGTATATTAAAAAAATAAAATGACATAGACATTATTCTGACACACAGTCATTCTTAAGTAAAGATACATTTTATTATATAATATATTTTTAAAATGTATCTTTACTGAAGAAGGACTGTTTGTCCGAAACTTGTGTATGGAATTAATTTTTTTTTAATGTAAGTGTTATATATAAAAAGTATATAAAAAGAAAAAGAGAAATAAACCCCTTATTTTACCATAAGAATTAGCGCATATTTGATTATCCGGAAAGATCAGTATCCGGAACAATTCCGGTCCCAATGAGTCCGGATAAATGACGTACTACGTGACGGACTGATAATCTACGCAATACGGAAAACGAGACTCCAGTAATGTTTTCGTATTTCAAGAGACTGGAAATATGGCGGCATTCCATGAATGATTAAGGGAAGTTTAATAAGATTATTAAATAGCTTGTTATTTTAATGAATGAACCAATGAAATGAAACCAGTTTTTTATTTTTACGAGAAGGGCTAACTATTAGAAAACGTAAATAAAAGAAGAAATGGAGTGAGATTGTAAAAGTATGGACCAAAAAAAAATTGCGTCATTTATTGATTGTTGAAGAATATGACACCTAGTATTGAAAAATATGACCTAGATTGTAAAAATTTAACGTTGCTCAAAAAACGAGTTGTTTCGCGAACATTGTCTTATGATTCTTCCGACTTCTAACATGACCAACCTTTAAAAAATTGATTAATTTGGTCATGCCATGTTTTCCTCGGTCTGCCTCGACTCCGTACTCCATTTAAATCATTAACTATGCGTGTATGACTCGCTGTATGAATGTGGAGGAAGCCAGAGAGGTGTGCCAGGATAGAGTAGTGTGGCGGTCCATTCTCTCTCCCTAACGCAACGGAGTAATGGTTTGTTGTTGTTGTTGTTGTCTTATGAAATCGTCCTTACATGCATACGACATACCATACAACATGGAGTGCATACCTCACGGTCCTCATAATATCGGGACTCATACTGTGCTACTCAGCCGGTAAGTATGCGTGCCCAGTCTGGAGTCAATCTGAATACACTGAGCTGGTAGATGGAGTATTTAAAGCAACGTGCCACCTTATTATGAACTTTCTAAAACCCACCCCGCTGGAAAGAGTATACAATTTATCGAGAATAGCACCTCCAAAAGTCAGGAAAAACATTCGCAGCAGCGTGGAAAGGGAAAAACAAATTAATAACATCAGGCAACCACTTTTCAACCACAAATGTCCAGTCTTGAGACTAAAATCTAGAAATAGTTTCTTTAACTCCACTGCAACACAGCAGCATGCACCCAAAATGGAAAGACTGGACGAATAGAAGAAAAACTATGGATGCCTCAACTGGTTGGAGCCCAAGGAGGGTTTAATAACTGGACGAGAGCCATGAAGAGCCTAGAAGATTATGAATTGACTTCATACGTGCGTTGGCAGATCCAGGACAACTTGACAAGATGGGAGATCTTCGTGGCGAAGAGACGCACTATATATGCTGCATAAAACGCAGTGCTCAAGCTGTCCATTGACCTGCACCAAAACGACCTGGCTCTAGCACTCAGAAGCTCGGCCCGGCTAGCGATCTTCTGGACCAATGATATATTAGCACTACTATTACCATTGACATGAGCAAAAAGAAAAAGAATCCAAAACCATTCATAACATATTATATATCCAGAAAAATAACATATTACATTTAAATTCAGTAATAATAAAAACAAAAGTACTATTATATTATAAGTAAGCTACGAGTATAATAAAAATTGTAATCCATTGTATTGAATATGAATCATCTTGAATACCTGTAATACCAATATTTAAATTCAGTAAATTTTACATAAATATTTGAAGATTATTTTTGTATAGAATCATGTTTACCACCCCTGATATGTATATAAAGGACTCGATTTGCAATAGTGTCACCAGTCTGTCGATGCCAGCGAGTCTGGCGAAACAGGTCGCTGTCGAAATAAAGATAAAAGTGAAAGTAGTTAAAAAACATCGTTTTATTTAATTATTATTCAAAACTATTCACATTATAAAATGATTTTTCCTTTGTCTTTTAGTAAGTCTTTGACCAAAAATATATACAATACATTTTTTTAAATATCATTATGAAATATAATAATATATATGCGATTGTTTAATTCTACTATATTAAAGATTAACATTTCCTTAAACATAGAGATTTATAACCATGTATATATTTTTTTCGTTTTGTTTTGTTTAAATATTAAAATTTTAATTCGCGCAATAAAGTTATTGCGAAAGTTAAAACACATAACTGCCACATAAAAATATAGCTCGAAAATATCGCATTCACTTGACAGTTCAAATTACTAACATAATAAATTATAAATGTAATTCTGCCTTTAATGGTTTTGACATATTTTTATATACTCGTACACACCTTATTTAGCTTGATATTTTGCCCGCTTGTATTCTGGTACATTGAAAAGTCATTTTTAATATAAATATCATCTTCTCTCCTCACCATTACTACATTGATCCTGATATATCCTTGATATTGATAGGAGAATTCCACCTATTGATGTTTTTTAAACACCTTTACTGTTAAGCTTTATTTAAAACTCCCTCAATTTTATAATAATGTTATCATGAATCAATATATTTCTCCCTTAAAAACATTTTATTTACTAAATCCACAATAAATTTATCTTTTTATGTTACTATGTACGAGTACATAGGTACCTCAACCTTAACTATTAATTAATATCCCTATTTAACATTATGTATTTCGCCTCAAAATTCCCGGAAGTCTATTTAAAAGTTTATTTACAATTCTACAGATATCCAATTACAGTTACATCCAATACAGTTTATCCAATTCTACAGATAATTAATTTTTATAAAAAAACCTAAAATTTGTTATGTATGACTACACAATTTTTTTATCATAATTACTTATTAGTATCACCACAAATTTGCATTATATAACTTTCCCCACCCCTAGATTATTTTAAATCATCTTTATAAGGACACACTGTTTAGGCGATTAAATTTAGTTTGAGAATGCCCTCGCAAGGCTAAATAAATTTGTTACTATTGTTTATATATTTTTGTAGATCAATGTAAAACCACAAAAACAATTGACCTTTCATTGTTTTACACATTAATGGATGAAAGTAGAATAAAAGCAGTAGAAATGAGATCTCTAAGACGAATGTGTGGTAAATCTGTATAAATATGATAGTGTCATGCAAATATAAGAAGTGAATGCGGTGCGAATGAGTGAACAAAATAATGAAAGGGTCATTAAGATGGTTTGGGACATATGGAAAGAATGGGTGAAGACAGAATGGTGAAGAAGGTATATATGAATGACGTGAACGGAGCTAGAATTAGAGGAAGGCCGAGGAAAACGTGGCACGATCAAATCAATCAAATATTGAATGTCGGTCACATGAGGAGTCGGAGAAATCGACGTGCGTGCATGACAAGATTTATGAATATAGAGAAAGTGAGAGAAGTACTCGTATGTCAGGACAGAACAGTGTGGCGGTCCATTATTTCTGCCCACCCCTCTTGCGAGACAGCGTGATGGTTAGATAGATAGTTAGTTAATTAAATAATGGAATTTGACAACATTAAAACCGCAACCATCAATTAATAAATAATATAATTATCATTATCATACGCCATTTATCAAGCCTAACGATTTGACTATATGTGGTATCTATACTCTCTTATAAATATCAAAACTATTCTTGCAATATTCCGTTGGCGGTCATGATTTTGATTGATATGTTTCAAGTGATAAACGTTGGGGCATGTTTTGTTGTTTTTTTGCCTTCGTTATCTAAAATGCTGAGTTGTTTTCCATCATTTTCGATTAAAAAAACATACACGGATCTAGTCAATGGGCAATGACTTAACAAAAACTAGTTTGCTTTTCAGTTGTCGAAGCTCATATGAAAATTCGGAGACATATTTTTTTTTGTTTTTGATTGATGTTCCATTTTTTTAAATTTTGACACTAAACATTAAGGCAATAGAAAATTTTCAACAGACGCTATACAGAAAAATATAAAAAATAAATTGAAACACTTATACAATTTTTTTTAATACCACGTTATTTGTTTTAATTTTAACCAACCGGTTTCGCTTCCTTAAGTGCTTCGTCAGAATAATAAAACCGGGTAACAAAACTAGATAAACCATTTGGTTCTAACAAAAGTTGTGTGAAAACACATTACATAAATGTTTTAATTTATTTTTAGTTGCGTCATACTACAATTAAAGGATTTCATCCGATTGTACAATCTTCTTCACTGCTGGACATCGGCCTCCCCCATACTTCTCCATGTATGACATGTCATATGGGGGGTGGTGGGCATTACAACGCCACGCTTGCCAGACGGGTTGGCAAGTTGTCCTTCCACGTTAGCCTATGCATCAATATTATCCACCGAGGTTATTCACACTCGATTTTTAACATTTCGCATAGTTTCCAGGGGAGACCAAAGTCGAGGGGGTGTGGATAGGTACTTGGGATCAAATCAATCCTCCAGCGTAGCATGGCCCTCACCACGGTGATGGCCATGCACCGCTCGAAGAGTCAATAGGATCCCCCTTACTCACTACACTCCAATCAATTATAATATATTCACAAAATTATTATTATCATAATTTTTTTGTTGAATCGCTCTTTACATAATTATAGAATCGCTCTTTACATAGATGAGAAATCGATGAAAAGGGTGTAGATATAATACCTATTTATCACCCATGACATGCGATAGGTACCTAATCTATTGCCATTTTATTGTCACGTGAATTCTAAACCAGACCAAAGACAGTGTGACAATCACACTCCCATTGCCTAGAATCGAACAATTACACTCGCATCGCCTAGAATCGAACCTAAGACCTTCGGTGTGGCAGTCGTAGCACTTGCCACTCGGCCACATAGGTCGTAAGTACACATAAAAAGGTATAACAATTAATTTAATTTTTTAGATCTATTTTATATCCTTACCTTCCGGTTTCCTCTGCGAGCGAAGTTTCGGAGAGTGTTTCAGTTTTCATCTTCAATTTGATTGATGATACTTTACATGATATGACCACCTATAATCACCTACAAGTTAGAAATTGTTACCATATATTTAATTCAGTGTTCTTTCAACAATAAAAATCTATTAACAAAAATCTAAATATATATATGAAACTGTAAATATTTATTAAATTTGACAAGTTTGAAGTTAAATCAAATATGAATGTAAACACAATTAAGTAGATTATATTACATACTAAGCTGAAAGGGTATTTTTAATTACATTTTTATTGGTACTTTAAAGTTAAAATCAAGACATTATCCTTTTAATTGTTTTTTGCATTCAACCTTAGTTGCAAGGCGTGCATCCTTAAATTAATTACTATAAACACTCATTCATCTTCCTTTGATCGTGACGAAATTTCTCAGATTCACAGAGGACCGTAATCAAAGTGTTTTAATCACGGTTTTATGAATAACTCGTAAACATTTTACTGCCCCAGAACTGCGAGGGGAGTTATTGAGTTTTTAGTATTCACAAGAAAATTTATTTTACTGATAAAAAAAAATTAAAAACACAGTAGGTCAACAAGTAGTTAGCTCTTGGCGTAACCGAAACCCCCCAGGATACGCCATTATGGTATTTATGTATGTCACGAATCGTGAAATCCGAATATAAATTCTCCATCTTAATACAAAATAACCGATTCAAATAGTGACCTCATCTCTCAAGATCGCTCATGTAATAAAATATTGAATGTTTTATTTAAATAATGGCACAGGAAAATCATACACTAGTGAGTTATTGCAGTTTGTACAGTATATAAAATAATATGTCTTAATACATACTTAACCACAATTAAATGTTATAGTATATTGTTTATTGTGTTTAAAATATAGTACTTGTATCATGTGTAACATTATAAAACCACAAGACATTAACCCCTTACTGCATGATTTTTTTTAAATTTGTAAAAAAAATATATGATGGGTAAATGATGAAAAAAAAAGACACGTATTTTTTTATTTTTCAAATAATTTATTTTTTCATATATAAAATACAAAATAATATTTCTAGGTCTTCCCCTTTTTATCCCTAGATTTTACACAATATTATCCATAAACAAAAAAAAATAACACTTTTGAATATCACGTCTGTACAGAAAATCATAAACCGTCAGTTGGAAACAGTCGAACGCACATCTAGTACAACCAGAGACATCTAGCAAGAAGTTTGACAACTAGTAACGCGAATCATAGATAAATAAAACTTTAGTATTATTGCTAGAAGCAAGACATATTTTATTATTTTGTTGTTTTTTATGGCGAAAGATTATTTTGGATCATATATGAGCCAGTATGCGGTAAGGGGTTAAAATGCTTTGTCGAGACATTCTAACATTCAACTATATACAATGTACGATAATATCTCAGGAGACCTCGTTTAAATATCGTCTCTGGTCTGGATCTGCATTATCTCAGCAATTTGTATGGTGTACGTTTTTTATAGCGTATTCCATTATCCGTTGCACACTTTTTGCTACAATTTACACCAAATAAGTAGACGCGGCGTGACCACGAACGCCGCTGAGCACAGCTCGCTACGACCCAAGAACAAGAGCTTGTACTCGTACAATAAACGCCAGCAGTAAAGCATCTCGTTGGCAATCAAGACGGCATTATTAATGTCCGTTTAAAAGTTTTATATCCTTTAATGATCGAGAAAAGTGTACGTGCATAAAAAATATCACGACACGACGAGATGTGAGGCGGCGAGCGAAGCCCGGGAGCCAGATGGGGCCACTTCAAAGGGCCCGAAGATACGCTTCTCTATAAAGCTCCACGCATGTAAATACAGCCACGGCTTCTGGGTAAACATATTTTTAGAGCCAATAGGCGGATATGCGGTGAGGAGAGTCTAGATAAAAGGGTAGGAGCGAAAGACACACCGGCGATCGTCAATGGCTTCTGATATTTGAAGTGGTTTGGAATATAATCACTTCAATAAAACATTAATGAAACTGGGGCCCAAATAATGTTGATGTATCCCGTACACTGCGGTTGAGTCGTGCAGTGGTTTGTTAGAGGCAGATTTCGAATGTTGGGCCCACCGCGCATCCGTTAGGACTTGGCCGTGATCGTCTCGATCTGTTTTACCTTGTTTATTCTGCAACGTATCTACTGCGCTGATGCGTAATCTTTCAAAAGTGCGACGATATCTCTTCTTTGAGATTCATGCAGTTCTAAACTTCCGTTTCTTTACTAACTTATTCATTAAATCATTATAATATCCGGATAAGGATACGAAAATTGAATGAAATAATTAGTCCATTTTTTTGGCCGAAACACTATGATACTTCAACATTATTAACTGTTAATACAAAACAAACAAAACAAACCATCACGCCGTTTCAACGTATGGGTAGGCAGAGAGAATAGACCGCCACACTACTCTATCATGGCACACCTCTCTAGTTTCCTCCACATTCATACAGCGAGTCATACACGCACGTCGATTCTTCCGACTTCTAACATGACCAACCTTTAAAATTTGATTAATTTGGTCATGTCATGTTTTCCTCGATCTGCTTCGACTTCGTACTCCATTTACATAATTAACGTATACTTTCTTAACCATTCTGTATCCATCCATGCGCTCCATATGTCCGAACCAACGCAGCGATCCTTTCATAATTTTGTTCATAATACCTTCTTCCGCTCTACATTCCTATTAATACAAACAATAAAAATTTATGTGATATCATAACAGTGTTTGAAATTAAATGGTTGAAAAAAATGGTTTTTAAAACAAACAGAAAAAAACAATTAAAATGATATATTTAATAATTTTAAACAAATTCGTAGAAATTGTGATTGAAGAAAAATTTAATTTATTAAACTATACCAACTTGTAGATTATTCGTTTTAAAAAGTTTTTTAATATATTATAGAAACAACTTGTTTCGTCTTGCTCGGTACCTACATTTAATAATATATTTAATATTATACTCAATATTAAGTTTTTTTT
This sequence comes from Lepidostoma basale, assembly GCA_022606425.2. Taxonomy (NCBI): domain Eukaryota; kingdom Metazoa; phylum Arthropoda; class Insecta; order Trichoptera; family Lepidostomatidae; genus Lepidostoma; species Lepidostoma basale. The sequence goes on along the minus strand of JAHDVF020000857.1, from coordinate 1,559,164 downwards.
TAATCATTTTTCAGAGATAAGTTCCAAAATTGTGAATTCAATAATAATTCATTTTAAAAAATCGGTAAAGGGCATTTTTTTAAATATAAACTTTCTTTTGAGTCTCCTTGTACTTTGAAATTAAACACAATTAAAATTAAATCTGAAATAAATACTTGTACTTATAAACTGTTAAATTAAAAAAACTTTGTGTTTTATGTATCACAATTGTATTTTTATTTTACGCGACAGCTGTTTCAGGAACAAAATACACATAAAGGTTCGAGAAATCACGAAAATCACCTGATGATGTCAACATAGGTTAACGAAACCGATGTCGAGTAAAATAAAAATACAATTGTGATACATAAAACGAAGTTTTTTTTAAATTTAACTGTTTATATTATAATATTAAAGTATCATAGTGTTTCGGCCAAGACAATTAATAATTGTACTTGTTTAAATTCTGATGTTTTAAAAGTCGTTTTCTATGGATTTTTATTTCAATCAAACACACGTTTTAATATGCATCATTACTACTTTTCTCCTTAACACATTGACTTAACGGTAACTCGGTGTATAAATAATTATTTACATTTATCTTGACGCACGCCTGGAATAGTAATTTCCCTTCAATGATTGTATCCTCGTTGGTTTGGAACAAGATTAGGCGCCTGCATACTCCACACTTACCCCTATTACTTCCGAAGAGATAAAGACATTATTAACCGCGCTCTTTGACAACCTCCCGCCGGTTTACCTCTACAAACCATTAATAGACAAAAAAGTTATCTAGTCTGGAGTATGATAGACCGAATGAGATGAGGAAGCTACATATGAGAAGATTAATAATGCATAGGTAATGGTCCGAGCGGATGGCGTCACGAAGATCTATACTTAAGTGGCGGGTAGGAAACTGCTTCATTTAAAATAATACAGCTCTTTATTGTTTATATAAAAAAAAACATAATACCTAACAATATTGAACTATAAACAAAGTATTTTTCTGTTAATCATCTATTTCTTCGTATAAATGACATTACTTCTTCTTCTTCAAGTGCCCTGCCCTATAAATTCGTGCATGACATGATATATGAATGTTGAGGAAGCATTAGAAGTAGGTATGTCATGAAAGAACGGTGTGGCAGTCAATTATTTTTGCCTACCGTCTCGAAGAGAGAGCATGATAATTAGTGAGTAATTTAGTATATTCTTCTTCTTCTTCGAGTGCCCTGTCAGGTCCCGCCAACGTTGGCGATCACCTCGGCGAACCTGTCCCTGTCCTGCGCCGCTCGGAACAGCTCCTCCACACTTCGGATGCCGGTCCACTCCCTCACGTTTCGCAACCAGGACATCTGTCTCCTACCAGGCCCTCGGCGTCCCTCAATTTTCCCCTCCAATATCAGTTGGAGAAGGTGGTACTTTTCCCCACGCAGTATATGACCCAGATGTGAAATCTTCTGAACCTTGATAGTTCCCTGTCAACTCTAGCTCGCCTCAGGACTTCGGTATTGGTAACCGTTTCAAATGCTTCCAGTCTGTTCATTGAGTTGACTTTACAATCATACCATATATTGACCTTACACACATACCATACTCGTATATTGTAGAGAAAGACCTTAGGAGGCCTTTAGTCTTTATCTTTATCTTGCAATTGGAAGGTTTGTCATCTCCAGGGGTGCCAGGTGTTGTAGTTTTGGTAACAAGACTCGTGGAAGCACATTTCATGACCATGTTTAAAGTATCTATTTTTTTTTTTCAAAAAAATTGCCGTAAAAATTCGTATAAAATAATGATTCTAAGGTAAGGGTCTGATTTATTATAATATTTTATTATAATTTATGGGAAATATAACAATTGACGATGCGTTAAAAAAGCGTATTCTACGACTTCTCTATCCACTTACACTGCTTTATTATAATATCTTAATAATTCTTCTCTCAACTTATTGAATAATAAGGCATTGGCACTGTGGTATTCCATAGTAATATACTTAGGAAATTAAAAATAACTTTGTTTAATCCACAAAATAATTTGAAAACACGATATTTTTCGGATTTAAAAATTAACCTAGGCTATTTATTATAAGTACTAATTACTATTTTTTATCAGTAAGAACAATAATTGATTTCTTAAGTATAATTCTTCTCTCGTGTTCCATATATTCAAACCAAATCAGATATCCTTTTTAATTTTACGTATGATCATCTGTCTTACATTTCTTTCCTATTTTGTCGTTTGGTATTATAACATACTCGTAAATCGTTTTCCTCCACATTCTTCTTGGTGATCTCATTTCTACAGCATTCTTCTTATTTTTACAGCTCCAAGCTTCAGTTCCAAACAGATTGGTTGGCAATAGAACTTCATTATGTACTGCCATCTGTAACGCATATATATTTTTTAAATGTTTCATTTTTTTTTTTATTTCATTATTATTTTCTTTAGCGTCTATCTTTAAACTGTAAATTATAAAATTGTTTCAACCATAGTATTAAGATATATACCCCTTAATGATTATTGCTAGCTGCAAACGCAGAGGGGGTGAAATGTTCCTGCTACTACATTGACGCGAAAATTCGCTCGTTAGAAAGGGTTGACATTGTACGGGTACCAGGGAAACAGCGCTACAAGGGGAGCCATCTTCCCCTTGGCTGTCGCCGAGTTAATGAATTGCTCCGGAGCACTGAATTAATTTGATGCTAGGCAGAACGAGTCTTCATTTAGATTCCTCTCAATGCCACTCGCAGCAGTTTGTTCCTAGCTAATTCAAATTTGGAGTTGTTCTTCGATTAACAAGATTACTAGCTAATGCGCACAACTAAATATGTTGGAAGCTTATACACAATTTTCCGAAAACTCTTTTGATTGGTTAAAAATATAAATAATCGTGTAACTGCTAACGGAAGACTGAGAAGACGCTACTGGAAAGATCATATGGAAAGAGCATGTTCTGAAAGAATGATCAATATAGCAGAAAATAAAGCACCAACAGGAAATCGACCTGCAGGAAGACCACTTAAAAGATGGCGAGACAGTTGGACATCTGTATCCCAGGATCAGGCTCCGAGAAATAACAGGAAACAGTCCTAAATAAAGCAGAAGAAGTAGAAGAAGTGTAACTGCTGAAACCCTATAAAAATATTATGAAACATCCAGAATACACAGATTTTTCTTAATATTTTAGTTCGAGTCACACAATTGGTCCCGGGTTCGATTTCCGGCGATGGCAGTGTGATTGTCACACTATCATTGGTCTGGTACATTCTACAGAATTCACGTGGCAAAAATATGGCGATAGATTAGCTACCAGTGGCGGCACTCCCATAGAAGCCCAGAAACCCGGTTTGCGTAAGAAAATTTTGAATCAAAACCCCCAAATCTAAGTAATCATGCCCCCGCATAAACCATGAACCCACCAAATCACCTTCCAACAATGTTCCCATCAGACGTAAGAGGAATAGCCACAAGAGCTGAAATTTTGAATCAAAACCTCTTTAAGCCAGAAGAGGTTTTGATTCAAAAATTCTTACGCAAGCCGGGCTTCTAGGCTTCTATGGGAATTTTTCTAGGCTAGTATGGGAACGTCAATTATCCGGACAAGCCGAGACGAAGCGCAAAAAAACGACGATGAAATCTTGTTTAAAAAAATGGCCTAGATGCCCTTTTTTCTGGAATAGTGCATTCTCCAGTAAATGTAAGTTCCACATGGATAGGGGGCGGGACTAGGGATCGTATTAGCGAAGCTGACGAAAGGGCGCCGTTGCGTCCTATAACAGCTTCGGGTAAGCGGTGGTAACCTTCTATGTCTTTATTTAACTGTATGTTAATTAATACGAATGAAAACGCAATTTTTCTAGAAGTTTTATTGTATTTTATGGGTTGGGTAGGCCCACACACAAGGAGGCGATATTATTTTATTTTATATAAATATAATACTTAGATTGATTCATTAGTCACCATGAAATATGTAAAATCATTTATAAACAATTTGTAAGAAAATGTTTTTTCTCAGAAACACTTTATTTCGTCCTACCTCAAATAACTTTTTTTTTATTTATATAATATCACTTAGTATTCCCTGACTTTGTAATCATTGTCATAAAATTTCTTAACGAGTTCTAAGAAACACTTTCCAGAATTTCTGGGACTACCCAAATAATTATTTGTTAAAAATGTATAAAGTCACAAGTATTTTTCTCCATTTACTAGTGTATACGAGTATACACACCGTCGAGCAGAAATTTCGTCACATTTGATAATGCCTTAGAATGGCGAAACATGTCATTCCCATAAAATATAATAAAACTTTTAGGAAACGGTCGTTTTAATTCGTATTAATTGTTTAATATGAAGTTGATGAGATGTTCAAGAAACAATATAAAACTGTATGTTTATTCATTTGTTTGTGTATTAACAATCATTGTATGTTACCCTACTATAGAGTATTATAAGCCTTTTAAAATACATGTACTATATACATACCTTTTTTTTGTATTATACTATATCAATAAATGAGCCGAGAAAAAAAATCGATTTACACTATATTTTGTTAAAAGAATTAGCGCCTGTTGTTATCCGGAAAACCTCCGGTCCCAATTAGTCCGGATAAACGACGTTCTACCGTATTGAGAATCAACATAATAAAAGCAAATTGTAAGCAATATTTGTGTTCAAACGACCTGTTCTTAAAAAAAATCTTCCTGAAAATATTTTATTTTCCATATGGGCGTTTTTCAAAAAGTTGGCTCGTTGCGTAATAATTCCACTACGTCACATTTGGCGTTCCACTAATAAATCACGTCGCGTAGTGGATGTGACGTATGATGCCAGTATTGAAACAAACTCCAAAATGCAGGTTTATGAATATGATTTTACTAAATATTACATTGAATTCAGATTCTAGATGTCGGTCATTTTTACCCGACCACTATTTCACATAACATAATGCGACTGGTGTCAATTTACGAACATGGCGACCGTTGACGAGCTATAAAATGTTGCCATCAATCAAATATATACTTAGTTTTTGTAAATTTTTCGTTTAAATCAGTATATCGACGTAGCGTATACGGAATTTTCCACCAACGTCGTTTTGAGTGACTAAATAAAAACAGTATTTTATATTATTTTGAACTCTAATACGCTGTTATCTAGGAATATTATTGAATCTGGATCATATAATCCTTCCAAATAACATAAAACTCTTGGACAAGAAGTAGCTTATCAATGAATATTTTTCGTTTATAAAGTGCAAAAGGAGCGTGGGACACTAGAAAAATCACCACTTTTCTATCGTATATTCCCAATAATTAAGCAAAATAAACAGATATAAGTACTTTTGGATATGTGAATAATCAATTTGTGAGTTATTCTGTTGTTTTGAGATATAAAAAAAACAGTTTTAAAATCAATAGCCTGCAGAATTACCTCGAAAGTCATAGGACATGTAATTTTCGAGTAAACATTTTATTTGAAAAACACCCATATACTCGTACATGTTAATGGATTTTCTTCGCTAGTTATTCGTATCTATATAGTATGATAAAATGGTAATAATATGCAGTCTGGCTAATATTTTACAAAGGTACACTTATCATTTAATTGTATTCAAAAATATTCAAATATCTTGATACCCGCAATGCTGAGCATACAATTTTCGTAATGCGTGCGGATGCGGCACTATTATTTCAGTTACTGGACCATTTTATGTACTGTCCTGTGTTATTATGCAGGGGAAACAGTTCAATTATATCACAACTTATGCACATTTTAATACACAACACAATATTTTAATATCACGGTAATTATTAGAAACAACGACCTTTTGATAACTTAAAAAATCACGTGTTTTGACTTGTTCATGGACGCATAGTCATCAGATTTAAATATATCCTATATTATATATGTTTTTTTTTATTTTATTTATCGTTTCTTGAGCAATTATGTAAAACTACATATTAAATAATAAATATCAATGAAATCGACTGTCTTCTCAAACGGAAAATATATTTCACTAAAAGTCAAAATAACATTTGATAAAAATCAATACGAATGAGAACATTTATTTTCTTATAGTTAATATATAGGTCTTCTTCTTCTTCTTCTTCAGCCGTCTCTCCACTGCTGGATGTAGGCCTCTTCTAATTTCTTCCATTTTTCTCTTCTTTGGGCTTCTCTTATCCACCTGCTACCCGCGACAGGGACAATATCATCGGCCCAACGTTTCTGAGGTCGGCCTATTCCTCTTTTCATGTCCCATGGTCTCCATCCTAGGACTCTGGGTGCCCATCTGTCTGTTCCCTGTCTGGCAACATGACCTGCCCATTGCCACTTTAGCCTGGCAATACGATCCACCACGTCGACAACCTTTGTCCGGCGTCTGATTTCTTCATTTCTGATTCTATCTCTCAGACTTATGCCTAACATTTGTCTCTCCATAGATCGCTGTGTACATTTTAATTTATATATGGTCCTCGCAGTTAAGGTGATAGTTTCCAGACCATATGTAAGCACAGGGAGGATACATGTTTCAAACACTTTTCTTTTTAAATTCATGGGAATATCCTTGTTTTTAAGGATATGATTGAGTTTCCCAAAGGCTGCCCAACCTAGTCCAATTCTTCTGGGTACCCAGAAGAATTGGACTATAGGTCTTATTATATATTTTTGTGAATGACTTGTTTCACCATTCATATAAAATATGATAAAATAAAACTTCTAAATAATAGACGTTTTTAATCGTATTAATTATTTAATATGGAGCTTTACATCGTTGTTCAAGAAACAATAAAATTTGGGAATATCTTAACAAGTTTTTAGTTAAATAGTCCATTTATTTTGCCGAAACACTATGATATTTTAACATTTTATAACTGTTAATTGAAAAACTTTGTTTTATATCACAAATTGAATTTATTTTACTTTACAACAGCTGTTTCATCAACCAATGTTGACATCATCAGGTGTTATAAAAATATATACATATCAAGTGTAAAATTTTCGTAATTTTTCGAATCTTTCTGTATTTGTTCCTAGGTCAAGATTCGAAAAATTCCGAAAATTTGACATTTAACATATATTTTTATAACACCTGATGATGTCAACATTGGTTGATGAAACAGCTGTCGTAAAGTAAAATAAATACAATTTGTGATAAAAAACAATTTTTTTGAATTAACAGTTATAAGTTTTTAGTTATCTTATGGGATTGACATTTTTCCTTGGTAATTAGCATGGCATTAGCATGGCGAAACGTATCAAAAATAAATCCCTTAGACAATAGACGTTTTCGTTATTATTAATTATTATTATTTTCATTATAAACTAATTATTTTTTATACTTTCGTATGAAGCACTTAATTTATAATGTGGGATTTTTCTATAATTAAATTTTTATTTTGTAACTCTGACGAAGCTCTGACGGGAGCGAAACCGCTTGGTTGTTTTAAAGATCTAAGTGGTTTAAATACAAATTTATTCATTCATTTATTTCTCGGCGCTACATCCCGGTGTGGGACTTGGCCTCCTCCACAACGGTCCTGCACTGACTTCTGTATCTGGCCATCTCTCTCCAACAAGTATATTTATATTGTATTTAATTCTTTTTTATTATTTCTTGAAAAGTTCGGTGTCAGCACGTCTGAAGGAGATTTGCGAGGGCATGAACTGCCTATAAATGTTGAAATGAAGAGGGCTGCTGAAGACAGAGCACAGAGGAGGAAGATATGCAAGACTTTTCTGCAAACCAATCCCTCGGATAGAAACAGGGTAGAAGATACTTCGAATGTTAAAAAATAATGTTTTTCTCTATCAAGCTAGTATAAATCTTCTTCCCGTCACATCCCCGCCGACACGCTATAATGGCGCGTCCCTTCGATAATCCGAATAATAAGTGATTCCGTAAATCGGAGTGATCCTGCGGAAAATGGGCGCAATCACTAGTCAGGAGTCACCCGCCTGGAATGCAGCGCTGCCTATGGGGGTGGATTTACCGGGAGGGATAACTAACATCAAAAAGTGAAGCCAATATCAACTATAAGTTAAGAAGACGTAATATAATTTCGTTTATTTTTTACCAATATAATTTCAAAACAACTTCCGTGTGACATTAAACCCGCGTTTTATACAAACAATAATTTAGTTAAATTCATAAAAAATAATAAAGACAAAGAAGATAAATTTTCTCAATCGGGGATTTATAAACTGAAATGTTATGATTCCTCATCTTTTTATATTGGTAAAACAAGGCGTAATTTGAAATTGAGAATAAAAGAGCACATAAGATGTCTCTCTAATAATGTTTTTTTCTGAATTTGCTAACCACCTCATTGAAAAAGATCACTCATTCAACCGGGTGGTGGTCTAGGGGATAGAACGCTTGACTCCTGATCCAGGGGACATGGGTTCAAGCCTGGACCCGACCAGATTCATTCTTCATAATAATGAGCTATTTTCTGCTCACATTGAAGATTGTAAAATAAATTGTAAAGTCTTTTAAAAATAAAAATAAAAAGATAAAGGCGTTGAAATTTGGCATGTCAATAATAGAAATATAACTTTGAGCAATCTCGAAATTTTAGAAATTAAAAAAGCAATTAAAAATAAAGATAATATTATAAATAATCCAATAAATTTCACGTTCAGTCCGATATTTGATTTATTTCCTTTGTTTTAAGTAATTACCTGAACCCCAATAAGAACATTAAATTATTATTTTAATTTTTAAATTGATTCATAATATTTGCATAAACGTTTAATAAAAGCATAAACGTTTCAAAATAAATCTTTAAAACATCTGTCAAAACTGATAATATTTGTAAACAATTTTATAATATTTTTAATGTGTATCTTTATAATATGTATCACTGAAGAAGGACCGGTTGTCCGAAACTTGTCTGATATATATTTTTTTTAAGTCAGTGTTGTAGCATAGTATATAAAAAAGAAAAAGACAAATTAAAAGACTTTAATTTCGAAAGTAGTAATATAGTAGAACGTCGTTTATCCTGTCTAATTGAGACCGGAGGTGTTCCGGATACCGATTTTTCCAGATAATCAACCAGACGCTAATTTCTTTTACCAAAATAAGGTGTAAATGGATTTTTCCCTCAGCTCATTTATTGATTATGAAATAACAATTTTTACTATAATACAAAAACAAGTATGTATGTAGGTCATGTAGATAAAAAGGCTAACATTACTCTGCAGTACTGGAAAATTAATCAGAGATTTTTTTAAACAAGATTTCCTCGTCTTTTTTGCGCTTCTTTATCTCGCCATGTCCAGATAATTGACGTTCCGGTTGACTGACGGTTAAATAAAACGACGTTTTTTTATTAACTGCTTCCACTTATTGTGCTTATTTCAACACTGACCGGTTTCACCAAGCTTGCTGGCAACGACAGATGGGTAACACTGTTATAAACTTACTCCTTTATATTCATACATTTCAGGGGTAGTAAAAATTTAGTAAGACCGAATAAAACGTGGCACGATCAAGTCAATCAAACATTAAATGTGGGACATGTGAGAAGTTGGAGAAATCGACGTGATTGCATGACACGATGTAAGAATGTTGAGGAATCGAGTGAATTATGCAAGAAAAAATAATTGTATGGCGCTTCATTATTTCGGCCTTCCCCTTTGAGGCGATGACGTAATGGTTATTTTGTTAGTTTGAAGAGAAACAATACGAGTTTTAGACTCCCTCCACTAATATCGTGTATACGCAGTAGCAACCAATCACCCGGTCGGTAAATTACCATTGGATCCCGCGCCGTTAATTCGGCCGAGTCCGCGATGTGTCGCTGCCGAAAGCCCTCGATGGAATTAAACAACCATTCCAAATTCGAATAAAATTCAATTTCGAATCGACACCGCGGCCAATCGATTCTTTCGAGTGCGCAATTCCAAACGCATTTTGACATTTCGATTTGAAATTAGAACAGAACAATTTTTCTAACGGAAATTAGTTTTAGAGAATTGCGCAATTTGCACTCGTTATGAAAATGAATTCAATTATTGTATGAATAATAATTATTGTCATTAAAATTTCCACTAAATATTTTTTAGCAATTAGCCACGTTCCTCTCTTTCTCGACTAACATACTGTCCTTCTTATGCCAGTTTCAAGCTTATCTCATTATGATTTAGTAAACATAAGACGGTTTCACGTTATATTACTCAAATTCAAAAATGTGGATAAGAGATTTGATCCAAGTTTATTACGGTCAATCGACACAGGTCGAAAATGGATACGAACAAAATAATTTTATTTTATTATAATTATTTTTTTAATTTTGCAATTTTTTATATATATTTAACGACTTGTTTTTAACGTAACTTTTAAAAATAAAGGATTAGCTAAATAGCATTCATTTTTAATCATATGAAGTTTGGAACCTAAACATGTTTTTATTTATACGATTTAATGTGGAAGAATTGTGAGAGGCCTCTATTACTCTACTATTTATTACGAAAAGGCTATTTAAAATACTATTGGATCCCGTAGCATACTTGTTTTAAAATAAGTGGAAATATATTTTATTGTTTGGGGCGAAAAGAGAAGGATGGAGTGCCGCACAGACCATTATTTCTGCCTACCCTTTCGGAGAGACGGCGTGATGGTTAGTTAGTTAGTTTGGAATTTTATTTAGTAAAAAGTAACGAACTACTGAAATGTTAAATAAAAAACAATTAAAATGATGCATCCATTAAATATTACAATATATAGGAGATTTCCATACTAAAATGTTTATTTTTAACCAAAGTGTTTATTTTAGACACAATGTTTATCTTTAACTAGTTCATAAAATGGAGCTACGGCGCCCTTGAGATGATTAATTCATAAAAATGGCGCTCAGAAATTATCCAATTTATTATTATTATAGGAGATACATGTAAAATAATTTCCTAATTTTAACCCCTATGTTTCTTTAATAAGTTTAGGTTTTTAATAACTTTGTAGACTTCACGAGGAAGCGGCAAAAGTAGGTCTCAAGATTAACATGTCCAAGACAGTAGACCTACGAGTGTCCACAAATGACTCCACCCCAATCTTGCTCCACGGTGTCCCCCTTGTGACCACGACCAGCTTCTGCTACCTCGGTAGTATGATAGCAGGCTCAGGAGGTACGGAGGAGGATGTAGCCAGCAGACTTGACAAGGCAAGGGGAGCTTTCGCTATGCTTCGCCCTGTATGGCGCTCCGGTATCATTTCGAGAAAGCTCAAGCTCCAAGTATTCAGCAGTAACGTTAAAAGCGTACTGCTGTACGGATGTGAGACTTGGAAGTCTACCGCAGACGTTATTGGTAAACTCCAGGTGTTTATAAATAGGTGCCTTCGCTCAATATTCAAAATCTATTGGCCCCAAACAGTGTCAAATGCCGTTCTCTGGACCATAGCAGGCGAAAAGCCAATTAGAGAACAAGTCGCTAGGAGCAAATGGCAGTGGATCGGTCACACTCTGAGACGGAACCCAGCCTGCATCGCTCAGGACGCACTAGACTGGTCCCCTATGGGGAGAAAGAGAAAGCGAGGCAGACCTAGAGCCACCTGGAGAAGAACCCTGCAGGACGAGGTTAAGGCAGCAGGTCTCACTTAGGACGATGTTAAGCATCAGGCATGCGATAGAGTCGGGTGGAGAAGATTCCTTGAGGCCCTATGCACCACGGAGGTGTGACAGGACAGGTGCGGCAGCTACATTTACAGTCCGAAAAGAATGGTTTCCAACTGCGGCAGACTTCATTTGCAGCTAATATTTGAATTACCTAATAAACATTTTTACTTTAGTTCCGTCTACTAATTGGATGAACTAGACTATCTGTCTGAGCTGCAAATGTAGTCAATCGCAATTCGAGACCTTTTTAAGCCAGCCCTACAATGGGAGTTAAAGAAAATATTTAATTTACTTCGATAATTCTACTAATTACTAAATGTGCAGGAGATAGAAAGGAACAAATTAATACGGGAATCCTTAGTTCGAAACTTAAAATCAGATTTTAAGTATTATATTATATTATATATCAAGTAATAATTTATACTCAAGTATAAAATATATTTTTGAAAATTATGATAATTTGATAAATCTAAATAAACTTCTCTCTATTTAAATACAGGTATGATAACTAACTAACTAACTAACCATCACGCCGTCTCCCCGAAAGGGTAGGCAGAAAGAATGGACTGCCACACTTTCATCGATGCGGCACTCCATCGCGAGAGACGCGGTGTGATGGGTTGCGAACCTCATCGCCACCAACAGGCATCTCCCGCGCACCCTTCGATCGTTCAACGTCTACATAATAAATCTAAAACAAATTATCTGAAATACAATGGTATAAAATAAAATAACAAAGAAAAATAATTTAACACATAATGTTCTTTTAGATGGTGCACTTGTCGTCAGCTGGGCTATCCGGACATTTGTGTTTATTTAATTTTTATTCCACGTTATCCACTGTTTTTATTTTATTTACTGTAATTAGGCACATAAAACAATCCAACACCAGCAAGAACATAAAAATATTATTGAAGAATTTATTCAAATTGTCATTGGAACAAATGAAAAAATTTTTTTTACACCTGTCAAAATTATTTTTATAAACTAAAAAACTTATATAATTTTAACACCAAAACAGTATAAACGTATTTTTTGGCACAAATAACTATCATAAAGAGCGGCAATAATCAAATTGACCAAAACAATTCACTTATACACGAAATATCTCCAAATTGACGGGAGCACCATATGAACCAAACCAAATTTTCAAAATCAGAACCAATGAACAGGTATGATATTACGTATATTATTGTCTTCGTTTCACGAGCAAGCACCATGAATCAATTTTGTTTTATTTTCACTGGCTGGAATTGTTACATAACCAATTTTATGTATCCATTAAAATATATACGATTCATACCCAATACAACGTCCAACCATTACTCAAAATATGTGTGAGGTCGGATGCAATAAAATTGATACGCAGATGACAAAGTTTAACGTTCACAGTTAATTTAAAAGAAAAAAAGTTACATAATAATGTCACTTTACTATAATTTACGACCGTCCATTAATCTTATTGGTTTTAGTTCCGTAACGTTCTAAATAATATAAACAGTGAAATAATTTATATTTTAGTATCCGAAAGTTGAAGGTTTAGATTGAGGAGTAGTAAATTTCAAGCGGACCCTAAATATTGTCAGAATATCCGTTTTATTTGTCATATTAAATCCGGACGCGAGCGTATCAAATTCTAATTACCTAACACTCAAGACGAAAGAATTTCTGAAATGTGGTACGAGTATGTAGTAGGTACACGATGTTGTAACTACGAAAAAAAATGGTTTAATGGGTATGGACTTGTGTGGGAAAATGGATCACCCGTGTGAAGTGATGGAGCAAATAAACAAAGCTGCGGTCATTTCAGGATGCTTGAAGAATTCCATTTGGAAAAACCCTGACATGAATATCAGCAGCAAAGTGAGAATCTATAAGACTTGTGTGCGACCTATCTTTACATATGGGATCGAGTGCAGGGCGGACACCACAGTCACAAAAACGTGCTCAGAGTGTCAGAAATGAAGACGCTCAGATATATATCTGGCAAGACACTGCAAGATATATGCAAGGTCGAGGATGTCGTTAGGTGGGGAAGGCAAAGGAGAAGATACTGGTATGCACACGTGAGGAGAATGGATCCACCCAGACTCCCCTTAATTGTGTTGCACGGTCAGCCCCAAGGTAGACGACCCCCGGGCAGACCACCATAGAGATAGATCGACAGGAGGCCAGTTCCTCTTAATAAACAGGCCACTAGGCCTACACTAAGAATAAGTTATTAAAATGTTGGTTTATATTGCGACATAACCAGAGAGTATATATGTAACTAAAAGCCAAGAAGAAGAGACTCGATAAATACTGAACCTATTGCGACGAAATTTTCACTGTTTAATTATTAATAAATACTTCAGTGAAGGTTTAAAGAAATAGTTTGATACGAACTGAGCAGGTACCTACTATAAAACACCTTTAAAATGCATATAAATGAGTTCTTAGTGTGACAGGCAAATAAAGCGTTTAACCTCAAGACGGTACAGTCTATATCAGGTTGAACTAATTATTTTGATGTTAGTGTTTAATTGTGTATTATTATTATTATTTTGTTGAATCGCTCTTTACATCATGACAGCTTGAGCCAAATCGATGTTTACATCGATTCTCGTTACATGTGATAGGTAGCTAATCTATCGCCATTTTATTGTCACGTGAATTCTACACCAGACCAAAGACAGTGTGACAATCACACTGCCCTCGCCGGGAATCGAACCCGGAACCTTCAGGGTGACAGTCAATACACTTACCACTCGGCCACGAAGGTCGTCAAATGTGGTTCACCGAGAGATGGCAATCTGATCGGCTTAAATGACAGCTGTCAATCGTCATGATATTACTGCACGTGTATTCAAGCAAAAAATTAAATCATTAATGGTTTCCGTTAAGGATTCCGTTAATAGATGTTTCACGTTATGTACTCGTATTTAACACGTTGTTGGATGACATAAATGAATTGATATCGAACTTCAATTGTATTTGTTTAATTCTTATATTGTGTATGCATATACCTGAATATAGCAATAGCGTTTTGGAATCCGCTAGTAAAGAAATAAAACTTCCGCAACCTATATTTTCTTGAAGTTTTATTATATTTTAAGGAAATGACATAACAACTAAAAAAAAACAATAATAAAATGTAGTAAAAAGAGTGAAGTTATATATTTTGCAGTAAACACGTATGTGAGTACCTTTGGTGGTTAATTTGATAATAGAAATACTATATGTATTTATTAACCAAAATTAGCATACATTTATTATACTATGTTCATTTTGGTTATTAAATACAAGTATATTATGAAAAATACACATATTCTTCATAATAAATACTTAGTTTAATCCATTTGTTATTCTATAGTCCATTGTTTTGACCGAAACTCTATGATACATTAACATTATACACTATTAAATTTAAAAAAACATATACAATTGTTGTATACAAAACAAAGTTTTTTTATTATAATTTAAAATTGTATACCTATACTTGTTATTTTAGCTCTGATCGTTTTCGACAAATCGTTGCCATCTTGATAGCCATGAAGACGCAACAGAAAGTTGGTAAATCTAAATGGTGCTAACACATATATTTTATTAAAAATAAATCATTTGATTTTATGACATAAGTATTTTTTTCTTTTTCAAAGTCAAAATATGCAGATACCTTATACACACATAAACACAATAATACATTTTTTACTAATAAATATATGTATCTATTTGATAAATCTGTACATTTTATCATTTTCATCTTTGAATAGTTTAATTGAATCCATCAGTACGCAAGTATGTATGTATTTGTGTGTATCCAATATAATGTATCTGTCGCCCCCGCCCGATGCCGGCACCCGCCCGACACGTGGCCACATCACGTGGGCAGCAAGTGCACATCCCCGCTTAAGTGTTTCCGGATAATGGGATATCAATATCCTGCACCGTTTAATGGGATGCACTTGAAAGCGATACAAAACTTTCTATGGGCTTTTGAGCTTTGACTTGAATGTATCGCTGGATCCTAGAAATTGTATGAGATATTTATAGATAACTTATGCCACAAGTTAGACGGTATTATTTCGACCACAGTAATGCTTAACAGTACTTATATATTAATAACCCTACGATCCATCACAGGCAGTGCTCTCAGAAATCGGATTAGAAATGAGATGATAAGGTCATTCTTTGGTGTTGAAGACATAGTCTGTTGGAGAGTCAAGGTGAGCCCCATAGAAAAATAAAAAAATAAAATAAAAACAGCCCCAAACGACTACCAGGAAGGCCGCCAAAGAGATGGAGGGATGGCTTATATGTTCTGTGATCTTAGACTTTTTCTATATAACTTTGATAGAAATAAAATGCAAGACTAAAAGTTGATTTTGCTATAATTTTAACAAATAAAAACAACAGTGTTTTACACCGTATACACGTTTTACACCTTCATCATTGGGAGAACGATATAAACTGGTTGTGGCAAAGGGTGTGTTTTTATTCATAAAAAAATTCGTAGTTATAATGTGTGACCCACAAAATGATATGGCTACGATTTGATAATAATTCAATAAAGTTAATCAAAATAAACATTTCCATTCCTCAGAAAGTAATTAAACTTATGCACAAAATGAGCAGTGTTCGCTTGATCCAATCCCGACATGGCTTCTCGAGAAATGATTCAACAGATTTCAGATCTAAGCCGAAAATCCACATTTTTCATATTTCATACACAAATTAAAACCCAACCAGTATATACTTTTTTATGTTTTATATTATTTTCTAACTGATCGCGAATCATATTCAGATTTTTAGATTTAATGCGCTATTGTTATGATTATTTCACAAAAACGGCGCTGTAGAAGTAAGGATATTGTTATAATTATCATTATAAAAATAATGTTGGTGTTTGAAATTTCATTGTAAATAATGAAAATAACAACAATTCGTAAATTTTTTGAATGTCTATTTAGTTAAAATTCACTAATGTTGGCGTCTTCGACGGTTTTGGCAGACACTAGAAGATGGCAGCGAGCTGCCGAAATCGGTCGAAGACACAAACATTTGTGGATTTTAAATAAATATAATACATTTTTTTTCCTTTATTATTATTATTATTAAATAGTTCATTGTTTTGGCCGAAACACTATGACACTTCAACATTATTAATGTTAAAATTTTTAACATTTTATTGTAACACCTGATGATGCCAACATCGGTTAGCGAAACAGCTGTGAACAATTTTTAAAATTTGAACAGTAATGATTATTAGTATTAAAATGACGCATGTTATTGTGTTTGTTTATTTCAGTTTAAAATTAGGAATTAACATGTAAGAGTATGTTAGCTAATAATCTTTTTCAACCATCCCAGTGGAATCAAGGTTTGCATTAAATTGATTGTTATTAAAATATCTTAAATGTCTAATTATTCATATTTTTAAATACACATCTATCTTCAATTATCGTGAGACATCATACATTGTATTATGGTTTTCCTCCCTTTGTTTGAGACCGTTTAGCACTAAGTATCACAACCCCTTGAAGTTATCCATGCACAATGCATTTAAGCGCATCCAAGAGGCGCGTTTCATAATCGCGCCGGCCATCTTGAGAACTTGGGCCGTTTCCAAAATGTCTTGTACACTTAATGGCGTTATTTGTGTTTATACAAAAATGTGGGGTTAGGGTAATTATAGCCGGCTAAATTAGCATGGCAGCCAGCGGAGAACAATGAAAATTTAAAGACGTGTTTAGTCTCATTCCAGTCGGAACGGTTTCAGTGTTGCCCGGTTAGGTTAGGTTACAATACCGAGCTATTTAAATAATAACAAGTTTCCACGATGATGGGTGTTTAGCAATTATCAAGATTTCTATTAAATTTTGTAGTCATATCTCGCCCAGCCATCGCTGGAACACTCTTTGTTTATAATATGTTTCCATTTTCAATGAACGATGTACATTTTTTTTAAATATGTTTGCGCATAAATTACTGTATTGCTGATTCACTATACTGTATGATGTGAATTTTAATAATATATAAAATATATATCATTATATAAATTTACGTTCAATTATTCTGATATAGACATAATTAATTCCATTCCAATTTTTGCTGATTCAGATAAATGAACAAAAATCTAAGAGCATTTTAATACAGTAACAGTAAAAACTAAGGCTAAGACAAGTTAAGACGATATTAAAGTTAAGAATATTTAGTTATATTTCACTGGTTCTGTTCCATATTTTCGAGTTTCGTCACCACAGGTAACACACACTGCGCCAGCACTTTTGTGTTTAAATTCTGTGGCATGTTCGACTTGGAGATGTTGCCCAGCCTTCTGAATGCAGACCAATCGAACTGTATTCTCCTACCAATCTCATTGACTTGATTCCTTTTTCCAAAAGCCAACAGATGACCAAGGTACACATATTCATCCACCACTTCTACATTCTTATTGTGGATTTTGATATCTTCAATTGTGTGTTAGTCATTATTTTAGTCTTTGTCATATTTATTTTTAGACCCATTTTTGAGTATACATAAATTGATGTTTGCCAAGTTTTAAATTCTTATGAATGCTATATAGATGAGAATTTATAAGGCAAGCGTAAGACTAATAATAACATATGGCGTCGAAGCACGGGCAGACACAGTAAGGACCAAACAAGTTTTGAGGACTTCCGAAATGAAGACACTGAGGACGATAGCAGGCAAGACACTGAGAGATCACGTAAGGAACACCAGAATAAGAGAGATTTGTGAGGTAAAAGATATTATAAGATTGAGCAGACAGCGAAAAAGGGACTGGTACGGTCATGTTCAAAGAATGGACACCATCAGACTCCCCTATATTGCATTGCATAATCAACCTCATGGGACTCATGGGTCCTCGTGGAAGACCTCCTAAAATATGGAAGAACAGCTGGGAATCTACCTCAGGTCTGGAGAACAGACCACATAGGTCTGCAACAAGGAAGAAGAAGATGAAGAAGATGTAATTAATTTTTAAAATACATGTTTTACATACACAAAAAGCATGTAATTAAGAACTTACTTAAACCTAATTCAATAAACGACTAACTTAAGTGCACTAATTGCAGAATTAATATTCTTGGCACTTAATTGCATCCCTTCGCGCTGTTTTCGTCATCTGGTGATGGTTTCGCGTCATTAACTGACAGGGGAGCATGATTGATGGCAGTCGGGCGGGGAGGTTACCCTATTGGGGGCTTTGAGAGGACCACCCGCCATTCCTGGCTATAGGAAACACTGATACTCAACGGGTTAATTAATACGTTGCTATAAGAGTCATTAATAACCCATTAATACATTTAAATACTAGAATTTGAACATACACAATTTAATATGAAATTTGAAATCACTTATATGTGTTTTACTGTGTGTACACACTTATTCATTTATTTAATTAAATTGTTTTATTAAGAAGGGTACTAATTAAGATATTCTAATGATTTCACTGGAATCTCCTGGTGGGAATTAATTTTTAAAAAAAATTTAAAAATTAAACTGTTTTTAAAACTATTTTCACTTTTGTCTTTATTTCGACAGCGACCGGTTTCGCAGGGCTCGGACACTGGTATTGACAGACTGGTCTGTAAGAGTCTGTGGATTTTCTCAACGTGTTTACAATTGATTATAAAATATTATTATTTTAATGTTGCTATGAGATATCTTAATTGAAACAAATACTTTTTTTCATATTTTTCTTCTTCTTTCTATAGATCTTGGGATTTCTTCAGACAGGATATCAATCTTGGTGATGTGATGAAGACGTCTAACATAATTCCATCTAATGATTTTATTGGATGTCTTGACGGAATTTCATTTTAAAAAATGTTTTTTTAATAACTACTTCCATTTTTGTCTTAATTTCGACAACGACCGGTTTCGCCAGGCTCGAACACTGGCATCAACAGACTGGTCTGTAGGAGTCTGTGCCATACCAGTGAGGTCCATTTACATCGGTAACATATAGGGTTTTTTACTATTAAAAGAATAATGAAATGTTTTCAATATAAACAAGTTATATTTTTGTAACTCGTATGACTTGTGATTCTCTTTGCTGATTAATTCGAATAATTTTAATGTATAAAAATATATAATTGGTCTTTCCTCTTCAAATTTTATTTATACTACATTATAGTACGAGTATATAAATTTGATTCCAGATGTTGAGATTTTTTCACATTGGTCATACATTGAACACAGTAGATTTATATTTTGAGTATGGTGACTATGCCTAGCGGTATTTTCATACAATAGAAGAATATGTCCAATTGAAGTGTCCACAAAATGGTGATCAGATCAGCGGCGAGCAGCCGCATTAGAGGAGAGCTTTTTGCCCTAACCAATTACGGCAGCGACAAAAAATTCGATCGAAAATGTCGCTGGGTAAATAATGATGATATATCATATTTGTTGTCCGATCTGAACCTTAGCCTTTTCACAATAATCGATCGATCATCGATTAAGATTTGTCTGTCAGTTCTCTCGATTCGACCACTCACGCTGGAGCCGGGCACGGTAGTTGCACGATCTTCTCATCTATTCTCTCCTCTGATCCGACACTTCAATAAGGCGACCGTCGGGGTGTACTCGTTCTCAGGTCCATTGTGAGACGTGAAGATTCCGAGGAAAACAGCGGGAACTGCGTGACACGACTAACTACAGCCAAGCTGCTGGATTGTGTCCTCACGCTTTGAAAAGCATCATAAAACTTTTTTTTTTTAATTAATTATTTATTTATTTGGGGTAACAAACAGCGATTAGAGTACTTAAATAAAACACATAGAAACAACAGAATAAGGCCAATTACATGTTACCACAAGTTTAAATGATAAGAAGAGTTGACAGTACTCGTACATACTAGTTAATCAAAATTGAAGTTAAACTAGATTCAAACAAGTGAATTAAAATAATTGAACAAAAGGAAAAAAAAGCTAGAATGGCAGTGCACAATGGTGTTCTTCTACCGACCCTTATGCATGAAAGCGAAGCATAGAACTGGCAAAAGAAGGATGAAAGTAGAATAAATGCAGTAGACATGAGATCTCTTAGACGAATGTGTGCATACTCTGTGTATGATAGAGTGTCGAATGAAAATATAAGAAGTGAATGCAGTGCGAATGATAGTGTCATGAAAAAAATAATGAAAGGATCATTAAGATGGTTTGGACATATGGAAAGAATGAATGAAGAAAGAATGGTAAAAAAATATATGTTAATGATGTAAATGGAACCAGAAATAGAGGAAGACCGAGGAAAACGTGGCACGATCAAATAAATCAAATATTGAATATCGGCCATGTGAGGAGTCAGAGAAATTGACGCGCGTGCATGACACGATGAATGAATGTTGAGGAAGCGAGAAAAATATGTCAGGAAAGAAAAGTGAGGCTTTCTGCCTACCCCTTCGGGGAGACGGCGTGATGGTTAGTTAGTTAGTTAGTTGAACAAAAGGAAGTTATACTCGTATGTGATATTTCTTCTATGTTCGCCATTCTTTTTGTTGGAGATGTTTTATTTGCCTTTTTCTTTTTTATATACTTTGTATTTACAACACTAACTTTAAAGAAATTAAATTTACATATCTGTCAAAAATGATCACATTTGTAAACAATTTTATAATATTTTAAATATGTATCTTTATAATATATATCACTGAAGAAGGACCGGTTGTCCGAAACATGTCTGATATGTAATTTTATTTTTTTTAAAGTTAGTGTTGTATGTACAAAGAATATAAAAAAGAAAATGACTAATATTATATATGATAAACTAACTAAATATACAACCATCCCACTTAATGAATTAAAACAGTATTCTGTCCGCTTATAGGTTCATTTTTGGAGTTTACTTCTTGAGAATCGATTTTTCATACATAGACCACGGTACACAAATTAGATTGGGAGCAATCCAGTGTTAACAAAAAGTGCGAGAATATTTTGAATACAACATGTGAGAGAAAAAAATATATTACGTTTTTGTGCGCATGCCCAATTATTTGTGCGCATGCGCCTGAAAACGTTATTTTGAACTTTGTTTTAAAACAGTCAGAAAACAAGCTTATTGTGAAATTTTTTCTATTTTTCGTTTATTATTAATTTTTTTCTATTTTTCTTTTTTTTACACTTTATTATTATTAATTATTATTGTACAGTGAACGAGGTTAAGAGTAGAGAATCTCGTAAAAAGAGAACCGTTCGTGGAGCACTAACCTCAAATTAATTATTAGTTGTTGGACAGAAAGCTAAGGGGCGAAATGTTGTAATGCACATAGTCCTTGCAAATTCTTTGAATTTCTGTATTTACTATTCGGTCACGTAAGCGCTTGGCGGCCATACTCGTACATCGCAATACTTTCATTTCGTGTCGGCATTGGATTCAATTAAGTATGTTTCATTTCATTTATTTAAATAAAAATCTCAAACATTACAGAAATATAATTCCAGAACGTTCATCATCATCATCAGCCGTCTGTCATCCACTGCTGAATGTAGGCCTCTCCCAAAGCCCTCCACCGCCCCCTATCCATTGCCGCTCCCATCCATCCATGTCCAGCAATCCTCTTCAGATCGTCGGTCCAGCGGGCAAGGGGACGTCCAACTCTACGGAATCCTGTACGCGGTCTCCACTCCAGAACACGTCTTCCCCATCGGCTGTCGGTTCTCCGACAGATATGGCCAGCCCACCGCCACTTCAGCCCGCCTATCCGTAGAGCCACCTCAGTCACCTTGGTTTGTTGTCGAATACATTTGTTTCTAAATCTATCCCTCAAGGTTATTCCAAGCATGGCTCTTTCCATGGCGCGCTGGGCAACCTTGAATCTGTAGACTAGACCTTTTGTCAATGTCCACGTCTCGGCTCCGTATGTTATGACTGGCAAAACGCACTGGAACGTTCGTAATTATATAATAAGAATTTATAAGAGAAGCATAAAAAAAACATTTACAGTGAGATTAAGGAAGTAGAAAGAATCATAAGATTGATATTGCATCCCTGAGGCAACTCACACTATCACGAAATATGTCGACCTTCGAGGCGACCCGATTAAGCAATAAGCCCTACCCACAGGAATAACCATTGGCAGGTTGGTTCTGCAGTGCGGCAAATAAACCAATCTGTGCTTATCAGGGACAAATAGACCAACATCACTCAGGACATCCGAGTCTGTATATGGCCGCCAATCAGCTGAAAGAAGTGAACTCCCAAATGGATATTCCTCCTTCTCTACAATGATTGGTAGCTTAGCATACCTAGCAAGAATTCAGTCGGAAAGAGCCACGGGTAATAACCGCGCTCCCTGAGGTAAAGAAAGCGCAGAATTTTTTTCTGCACTATCTTCACCGCACTCGGTGACCAAATAATGGAACTATATTCCAGCCGACTTCTTACCATGTTAAGATAGGTCTCACGCAGGTTTTGTAGATCCTCGTTTTACCCATATGCTTATTTTTCCGGATGTTTTCCCTTAGACATCCCGATATTGATGCAGCCTCGTGTGCTCGCAGTATCTTATTTTATTGCTTCGTATAAAATGTAAGAAATATACATTGTTGAGCAATGTGTCGGTAGAACAAGGGGCTTTAATACATAATAAGTATGCTCCATGACTCTGCGGTTTGCAGTTCGGTTGCAGGATTACCGAGACAGTGCTTTGATTGCTACCGCCTATCGAGTATTTTTTTGTGTTTCTGTTATTAACCCCAACACAATAATTACTCACAAAGATAAGCCCCTTAAACCTACACGCGTTTTGATTGAGCCAAAGTACCTCACACGTTTAACATTTGATTCACGTATTTGATTATGAAACAATGAAAATCGAAACACTATGTTAATATTGAATTAAGTTTATCTACTATAGGTACATAGTAATACAGATATTTTTTTTATGTAGGCGTGCAAAGAATCGTTACAAAAAGTATTAACTTTAAGACCATGTAGAATTAAACTAAATTTTGCAGTGTCGCGTTTAAGTTGATTAATATCTTTTTTTGCTAAAATTACAAAATATAAATGCCATCATTATTAATAACCTCTTCCTATCTATTATAATTTGGAATAACTTTGAGGGACAGATTAAGAAACGAATTTATTCGTCAACAAACCAAGGTGGCTCTGAAGATGTGCGGGCTGAAGTAGCGATGGGCTGGCCATATCTGTCAGAGAACTGTCGGCCGATGGGGGTGACGGGTTCTGGAGTGGAGACCGCGTACAGGATTCCGTAGAGTTAAACGTCCCGCTGCCCGCTGGACCGACGATCTGAAGAGGATAGCTGGACATGGATGGATTGGAGCGGCAATGGAGGGGGTGATGGCGTGCTTTGGGAGAGGCCTACATTCAGCAGTGGATGACAGACGGCTGATCATGATGATGATGATGATCTATTATATAAAATTTCAATACCCCTTTTATAAAAATGTTGTGGTTTTGAATTAAAATATCGCATGACGTCTTTTTCAACAGTTAGACCAGTTTCCGTAGTTTGCTACCATCTCCTGCAGAAACCAGTCGAGACTAAAAAAACAAGTGCAATAATGCTAAATATATTTTATATTATTTTTTTTATAATTATGTTTCATTAATCACTTTTTAATTATCATGTTTATAAAAGTGAGTAATCCATGGAACGAATTTAAAAGAAGGTTCTTATTTCAAAATCTTTATTGTAGTTTTTTTACTATTCTCGTTTTGATACCGTGCACCGAACTCGGCTACAGACTACAGGGTGTCCGCTAAGGAGATTACGTCCTAGTGACGCGTGAAACCCGCCCATAATCTTCGTTGAAGCGAACAACGCCCCCGCCCACATTAATCCATCCACCCGAGTATACAAGAAGCCCAGACCGCATGCACCACTTTATAAAAACTACCAAACTAATCACCCTCAAATAATCTGCTTTATTATAATCGTTATCGTATTTTTATGCATAGCCAAAATTTGCAAGCAAAATCCACCATCATATGATTTTTATAAACACTTATATATTATTAAAATTCTTTATAAAAACGATAAAACTAATATAATTTTGCTGTTAAAATTATATTAGTTTTATCGTTTTTATAAAGAATTTTGACAGGTGTAAAAATAAAATTTTCATTTATTCCAATGACAATTTGAATAATTTCTTCAATATTATTTTTAAGTTCTTGCTGGTTAAGTGCCTAATTACAGCTAATTTAAAAAAAAACGGTGGATACGTGTAACATAAATTAAATAAACAGAAAAGTCCGGATCGTCCATGTCAACATGTGCAACATCGAAAAAAAAACATTATGTGCTAAATTAAAAAGGTGGATTCGTGGAATATAAATTAAACAGACAATTTGTTCACCATCTAAAAATAACATTTTGTGTTAAATTATTTTTGTTTTGTTATTTTATTTTATATCATTGTTGGACGATCGAAGTGTGCGCGGGAGATGCCTATTGGTGGCGATGAGGTTTGCAACCCATCACACCGCGTCTCCCGCGGAGCGAAAAGAGAAGGATGGAGTGCCGCATCAGTAAAAGTGTGACAGTCCATTCTTTCTGCCTACCCTTTCGGGGAGACGGCGTGATGGTTAGTTAGTTAGTTAGTTAGTTATATATTATTTTTATTGTATTGGAATATATTCATTGATTCGGTTGGGTCTTTTTGATGATGTGATCAAGAATTGTTTGCCGTCTCGTTTGTGTTGTATCGATTTCGGATTAGGTCTGTAGGTAACAAGAAGTGAGATTTGGTTCTCGCTGGCCGATAGTCTGATTGACAGCAACTTGGCGTTTATACTTATTGACCTAGAGGGTATTATCTTACTTTTGAATTGTATCTGATATTTGTTTTATTTATCTTAAGTATAGTAAAGGCGAATATTCAAGATCTATTGGCCCCAAATAGTGTCAAATGCCGTTCTCTGGACCATGGTAGGCGAAAAGCCAATTAGAAAACAAGTCATCATCATCAGCCGTATGTCATCCACTGCTGAACGTAGGCCTCTCCCAAAGCACGCCATCTATCCATTGCCGCACTCATCCATCCATGTCCAACAGTCCTCTTCGGATCGGACCAGCGGGCAGGTGGACGTCCAACTCTGCGGAATCCTTAAGAGAACAAGTCACTAGATGCAAATGGCTGTGGATCGGTCACACTCTGCGAAGGATCCCAGCCTGCATCACTCAGGGCGCACTAGACCAGTCCCCTATACGCGCTATACCTATAACAATATTATAAAAAATGCTTATTGATTGTTGTGATTCTCTTAGAGGTTTGTTGCCAGTCCCTTTCGCTGCAGCTCCTCCCTATTGATGTGTAACCGATAAGTAGCGATGTGGGGAGTCCCCACTCACAAATATTGACAGCCAAACACCGCAACACCAGCATCTGTCATTGCGGTGATCTGTCATACCGCTTTGTATTGGCATTTACCTACACGAGCATGTATCACATAATAATACACAGTATGTACACATATGTATATAAAACATCGGACATTCATATAAACGAATAAATGTATCCTACTATAATATTTTATTTTAAAAGAATATGCAAGTATACACAATTCAGAAATTGGGTAAAAAAACAATCTAAAACATTGTTTATTCTACTGTTATGAAACTGATTATTGATCGAAATTCGCCTTTTTAAGGCAGTATCAAATATTGTCATTTGATTATCCCCTAAAAAGGTTAAACATATCATTTACATAAATTATTATAAAACTTCAAAAACTTTGTTTATTCTACTGTTATGAGAAACTTAATGTTGGTAGAGATTCGCCTTTCTAAGGCATTATCAAATATTGTCATTAGGAAGGTTAAACATGTCATTTACATAAATTATAATAAAGCTTCTGGCGATGAGGGTTCGCAACCCATCACACCGCGTCTTCCGCGGGGCGAAAAAAGAAGGATGGAGTGCCGCATCGGTTAAAGTGTGGCAGTTCGGTCTTTCTGCCTACCTTTTCGGGGAGACGGCGTGACGGTTAGTTAGTTAGTTAGAAAACAGACATTTTCAATCGTGTTAATTATTTAATATGGAGTTTTACATTATTGTTCGTGAAACAATATATTTTATATTACATATAAAACGTTGCGACGGTTTGGACATATGGAACGCATGGATGAAGTTTGAAAGTCAGTAAGAAAGCTTACGTTAAATCAAATCAAATCAGTTTATTTACTCAAGAGATACAAACAGCATAATTGTTTAAGGCATACATGTTATTGAGTACAGGTAAAATATTATAGGTACATACAACATAATTCCAGGAAGGCGTGAGAGATGGTTCAACATTAGGAAGACCAGATGCTCTCCGAAGTCAAGAATATTTGTCTTCTGAACGTACTTTTACTAATATGAAAGACGACGATCTCCGAGGGTACCGCGTTCAGCAGCCTAATTGCTCTTCCCACCAGAAGCAGATTGGTTCTGGCGGCCGGTAGGTAAAACAATCTGTGCTCTCGCTGTCGGAGATATCTATCAGGGACAAAAAGACCAACATACTCTAGCACGGTCGAGTTCTCGAAATATCCCCTGATTAATCTAAAGAAATGGGTTATGAGATGTCCATATCTCCTAAGCAGTGACGGTACTCCCATAGAAGCCCAGAAGCCCGGCTTGCGTAAGAAATTTTAAATTAAAACCTCTTCTGGCTTACAGAGGTTCAGCTCTTGTGGTTATTCCTCTTACGTCTGATGGGAACATTGTTTGGAGGTGATTTGGTGGGTTGTCGGTTTATGCGAGGGGCATGATTACTTAGGTTTGGAGGTTTTGATTCAAAATTTCTTACGCAAGTCGTGCTTCTGGGCTTCTATGGGAGTACCGCCACTGCTCCTAAGCTGCAGAGAGTTAGTCCCGAGCATTCCCAAAAGAAATTCCTTGGGATGGAGCCACGGATAGCTACCATACTCCTTGTTATGGAGATACCTCAGATTTTTTTTCTGAACCCTCTCTATGTGAACCGATGACGATGTGAATGAATTACAAAGTCGAAGATGACTGGGAAGAACATGGCATGACCTAATTAATCCAATTTTAGAAGTCGGCTATGTTAGATGTAGGAATAATCGACGTGCACGTATGACTCAATATATGAAAGTGGTGTATCAGGATATAGTAGGGCGGCAGTCCATTCATTTGTTTGTTAAACTTAAAATCATTTGGTGCCACCAACTAAGTTTATATATGCACGATCTCGGAGGAGTATTTGATTAATATGCTGTTCACCAAATAAATTATACAAGCGGATGGTGCGAAACGTACAATTAAGACGATGAACCACTCACTTCCTCATTCGTAAATAAAGAATTTGTTTTAATTATTTAATTACAGATACAATGTTCGTGTTATCTCTATGAAAATATTACGGCCCGGTACGACAATAATGCCTAATGTATGTGTAACGTTTCTCCGTTTCTGCTACCTTATAATTACCAATGTTCTGCCCCTGATTATTAATTTGGGTGTGAAATATAATTAATACGTCTATAAATCATTCTCTCGAGTCAGTTTAGTAGAGACGTTTCACTATCTAAAATTAGGAATGTCTAGAATCGAAACATAACAAAATCATCGTTAGCCATTTTAACCAATGTTACATTTCAGACTGAATAGACTGAGATGAGCCCGTCACGTGCAGAGGATGCCGTCATCATGAACACCAAAATGGATATTGGAGTGGCATCCAGATGGTCGGAGTCCAATTGGACGACCAAGGCTGCGATGGGAGGTTAAAGTTGGGAGAGATGAGGCAAAAATCTTACGAGGGTCAGATTTTAGGTTGGAAGACAGGAGGAGTTGGAGGTGAAGAATAATGGAGGCTAAGGCTCGAGATATGAGCCGTAGGGGCATCGAAGAAGAGGCCAAAAAATACAATTTTTCGAAATTTGGGTTGTTGTCGTAAGCTTGTAGGTTTAGATTTCATAAACTAATTTCATAATAAATATGTAAATAAAAATAGACCTACTACCCGTCAGAACCAAAAGAAAAATCTATTAATGTTGTTACTTGAAATTTCGTGGTAGAAGTTCATTGTAAACAATGAAAATAATAAAAAAAATTAAAAAATCTTTTTAAAATGCTCATTTAAATGGCCGAAACTGTTCGAAGACAAAAACACGAGTGGATTTTAACTAAAAATACATTTTAAAATGTTTTTTTTTTGTTATACAAAAAAATTCTATCGTTATATTAATGTTGTTATTTGAAAATTCGTGGTAGAAGTTCAATGTAAATAATGAAAAAAATAAATTAAAAAACAAATTCTACGTATTTAGATTAATTCCATTTTTCTTTATCTTTCAAATAACTTTTGAAAACCGTTATTTTTTTTACAAATATGTTAAATAAAAGTATGTTTTGTTTAAAAAATAAGGAACAACAAACATTCAAATTGTTATAACAGAAATATTTAACTGCAATATTATGAACTGTACAGAAATAATTCTCTTTAAAACATCAAAATACATTTATTATTTTTAAGAATTTTGCACACATTTTTTCTATGAAGAATATTTTATTTTCTGGCCACACACTTTTATTGAGTACCTATTTTTTTGTTTATTGAAAATAAATGGCTTCATCAATAAATGTGGCATATCAATAATGTATTTTTTTAACCTCCACCCTATCCCCTAACCATGGACTTAATTCGTTAATATCCACTATTATTCAGATATGATCGATGCTCCACTCTTGTCTATGTCAATATAGCCACTATTATAATGTATTATGCTCCATTGACTCGAATTGCTGATCGACATGTACCATGCGAGTAACTTTCATTGCGCAATTCCAATATGTAGTATGGCTTACCAAGAGTTCTGTAGGTACTTCCAGTTTCCTGACCCACATACGCGTACATAGATCACCGGATTTCATAATGTCTTTATAAGCGTAAATTATTGATAGTGGCGATAAATCATATCGATGCAAAGAAAGAATCCGATAATCGGAACGAATCAAAAACTGTCGTAATTTTCAAATCGTCCAAGGTTTATAAATTATACGCGTGTCGGCTGGTATGCCATTTTTCTTCAAACACACCTATTATGATATTAAAATTAATTATACGTTAAAAAAATACTTACTTAATGTTGGATACCAGAGTGAGTTTGAACAAGAGATTGCGTAAATATACAGAAAGTTTAGTACTCTGCTTATAGCGAATTATCGATTTTCATTGGTAAACATACTGTAAACTATTGGATAATTATTTCTTATAGATGTTTTAAATAACACGTGTGAAGAATTTTGTTTCAATTTTCATCATATAAGTGTGAGGCGCGCGAGATGGTTTGGTCATGTGTTGCGACACGAATGTTTCATGCATTATGTATTGGAGGGAATGGTCGATTGGAAGAGGACAACCTCGCCAGGAGTACCTAGACCAGATATGCCGAGATATGGGCTGCACATCCTATGCGGAGTTGAAGAGAGTTGCCGAGGACCGAGCGGAGTGGAAGAGGAGATACATCGCCTTGATGCAGACCAATCTTTAGATAGAGACCGGAGAAGAATGAGTGTGAAAGGGCCTATATCCAGTAGTTAAGTAACATTTACCGAAGAGAATAAGTAGAAGAGAAGTGAAGATGTTCATACATTTTCGTATAAAACAAGTAAATTGTGGTGAGACATTTTTAGAAATAAATTATACATCTTTAATAAATTATATTATATCGCACCGTGAGTGTAAAACCGACGTAGGTGCAAATATACAGTTTGGGGATATGGGAGTTCAAAGATTTCATATTGCTTGGAAAAACTGTTTTTTTTTAATAAACCAATGATTTTCGGTTTATAGTAATATACATATAAACCGAAAATCATTATTGGCTTATTTAAAAAAAATGTTTTTCCAAGCAATATGAAATCTTTAAACTTCCATATCTCCAAAATGTATATTTGCACTTACGTCGGTTTTACACTCACGCATCACGGTGCGATATATACAAAATAAATTGTTACATCTGTCAAAACTTATCATATTTGTAACCAATTTTTAAATATTTATTGTATATACGCCATTCTTTGTGTTGTTATGATGGCTATTTCTCTTTTTCTTTTTTACATACTTTGTATATACAACACTTATATTTAAAAAAAATAATTACATAGACATAATAATAAATAATAATAATAATAATATGCCAACTTTTAAAGCGCCGTTTTTGTGATGTAATCACCTCAAGGGCGCATTAAGACGTGTTTTAAATCTTAAAAATCTAAATGTGACCGCTTAAAAAACGATCGGTTTGAAAGTATAGTAGAACAAAGTATAAATGTTTAAATTGGGTATGAAATATGAAAAAGATGGGTTTTCAATTTAGATCTGAAATCTGTCGGATCATTTATGCATCTAAGGTGTGAAGGGAGATTGTTCCAAGCTGATGGACCGGCTACCGCGAACGCTCGATCCCCGAAATTTGTACTGGGGCAACGCTTCGGCTCAACTAATCTTCCTATTGCTGAGGAGTTCGCCGAGCGAAGTGTGGATTTCCTTGAATTTAGGCTGTCCGTTATACAGAGTTCAGATATATAACTTGGTGCCATTCCATGTAGCGCTTTGAAGACTGTCCAGCAGAGTTTATACTGGATTCTTTCTGGACTTTTAAGCCAGTGAAGTTCTTTGAGATGTTGTGTTATATGAGACTTTTTTGGAATGCCTTTAATGAGCCTTGCTGCTGCATTGAACGCAGATTGAAGTTTGTTTATTTGTTGTTTTGGAATGTTTGCATAAATTCCATTACAATAATCAAGTCGTGACACAACGAAGGAATTTACAAGAGTTTTGAAAGTGTCGTGGGGAATACTCCTTTTGACGGATTTTAATCGTCTTAGGTGGAAGAAACTAGCGCTGACCGTGTTATTAATTTGGGATTTTAGAGACAGATTTGCGTCAAGATAAACACCAAGAAGCTTTGTGGAGTTTTTGGGAACGATATCATTGTCAGCTGTTGAAATTGAGGAATGATCGATAAGATGTTGGCGCTTTGCGGAAGAAGTCCAGAGAAATTCCGTTTTGGATGGATTTAGTTTAAGTTTGTTTGATGCCATCCATCTGGATATGGCATCAATGCAGTTGACAGTTGTTGACGTAAGATGTTTGGTGTCATCAGGGTTGCAGAAAAAATAAAGTTGCTGATCATCAGCATAGCAATGTGAGAGGAGGCCAAAGGATTCTATTATTTTGGCAACGTCATTTGTAAACATGATAAATAAAAGGGGTCCTAAAACAGAGCCTTGTGGCACACCAGATTGGATATTAGTAAATGAGGATTTTTTACCTGCTAGCTGCACAGCTTGTGAACGATCCGACAGATATGAATTTAGCCAGTCTATGGCATTACCTCTAAAACCATACGTGATCGCTAATCGTTGGATAAGATATGAGTGATCAATTGTGTCAAACGCAGCGCTCATGTCCAGAAGGGAGAGCAGTGCCAATTTGCCCGATTCGTTTGCCAGTACTAAATCTGACATGACTCTAAGCAATCCCGTCTCCGTTGAATGGAAACGTCTGTAGGCGGATTGTAATTTAGACAAAATATTATTTGTCGAAAGGTGATTAGAAATTTGGGAGGCTACAATTTTTTCAAGAACTTTAGAGATGAAAGGTAGATTTGAGACGGGCCGGAAGTTACTAAGATTTTCGGAATCTAGTTGAGGTTTTTTTAATATGGGAGAAACAATAGCTTTCTTGAGCAAAAAGGGGACTTGTCCTGTTAGAAGAGATTTGTTAAAAATTTTGACTAAAATGGAGCAACATGGTGACAGCATCTCTTGAGAAGCCATGTCGGAATCGGATCAAGCGAACACTGTTTATTAGGTGCGTTTAAGATAAGTTTAATCACTTCTTGAGGTGTTGTGATATTAAATTTAGTTAGAAGTTTTCCCTCATATGTCGTGAAAGTTAATGGTGTTGTAGATGAAGTCGTTGCACGAATCACAGCGATTTTATCTTCAAAGAATTGGGCGAAGTCCTGAAGAGATAACTTGGTAGAGGCCTTTTCTTGTTGATTATTTCCGAGTACTGATTTAACGGAATTCCATAGATGTCGGGGATTTTCCTTTTCCGATTCAATTTTACATTTCCAGTACTCCGATCTTTTCTTCTTGATCAGACATGTTGCGGACAAACAGTCCTTCAGTAAAGATACATTTT
Source organism: Lepidostoma basale (assembly GCA_022606425.2). NCBI lineage: Eukaryota > Metazoa > Arthropoda > Insecta > Trichoptera > Lepidostomatidae > Lepidostoma > Lepidostoma basale. Next base: position 1,526,417 of record JAHDVF020000857.1, on the reverse strand, counting down.
TAAAGATAAAAATGTATCTTTACTGAAGGGGGACTGTTTGTCCGAAACAAGTCTACGTAATTTTTTTTTTAAATAAGTGTTGTATTTAAAAACTACATAAAAAAGAGAGATATAAATTTTAAATATCGAAAATAGACGAAGGACCGGATTGTCCGAAACATGTCTGATATTTAATTTTTTTTTAATTAAGGTTAGTGTACAAAGTATATAAAAACGGAAAAGACAAATAAATTATACATTTAAAGATTTTGTTTTAACATCATTTTAATTTGACATTAATTTAATAATGGTGAATATAGAAAAAAAATTATTTACAATGAAATTGTACCGTGAAATTTCACATAACAGCATCAATTTAAGGAATTAATCGAAAAAAGAACATTTTAAATATGAATACATCGCAAAGCCGGCATAGAAATAAATCTTTGAGATGATCGACAAAGGATCGCAGGTGGGAAAACTGATAGGGACTTAACACAATTATCTCGTGTGATATTTCTTGAGTTATTTTCGTGTCAGAGGGAATAAAAAAAATAAGCGGAGAGAAAAAGAGCTTTCAAAAAGCCATCAGTCATATCCCCTGACAGGCGAAGGTGCCCACCGGCGGAGAGCACTGCAAGGGACCTCAATTGGGATCCAGTTATTATATAATATATTAAGTTTTATTTTATTTTTACATGCATGATCTTAATTAAATTAGTTTTTAATGATATCATGATAATATATTTTCCATTCAAACAAAAAAAATACTTTGAGGATTTAAGAAAATCAATTAAAACTTTTAGCTTAGTATAAACCACTTTATTGAATAAGTAGCGCCAACTGATTTAACTCTGTAACAAGCTTCTTCAGGGCAATACCCATTTTTTTCCTTTTATACAATAGGTCGTTTGATCCCAATTACTGTATATACATTATTTTTAGCTATGATATTGATGATTCTCATGACATGTGATAAGTAGCCAATCTATCGCCATTTTATTGTCACGTGAATTCTACACCAGACCAAAGACAGTGTGACAATCACACTGCCATCGCCGGGAATTGAACCCGGGACCTTCGGTGTAGAAATCAGAGCTCTTACCACTCTGCCACAAACGTCGTCAAACAACCTTCCTCAGGGCTATACAATTGTTTGTGTATAGCCCTGAGGAAGCTCGCTACGGAGTGAAACCGATTTGCGCTATTAACTCAATAACGTGGTTTATACTAAGTTCAGAGGGTTTAATTTATTTTTGAAATGTGTCAAACCACAAAGTAATGGCTTCTCATTAAAAATCAGGATTTTTTCGCTTAAAAAATATGAAAAACTGTAATTTAAATAAATAATATTGATAAAAAAATATTTAATTTTTAGTTTATAAGGACTGACATATTTCGCCTAGGTAAAATAGTATTAACTCTCCATTGCATGAGTGTCCGTGTTGGATTGATTGATGAATTACATGTTTTGTTTGATAGGGCATTATCAAATATATTTTTTACTATTTTTATTAATGAGAAAACATAAGTTTCATCGTGATAAATAAAATTTCAAAGTTTTAACTAGAATGCTTGGAGCATCTTTTCGGTGCTGCTATTTAAGTAACATTACGTTAATATATTTTGATATTTATTGTATCCTGAACATCCATATTATATTTTAATACGAATGAAAATATATGTATTCTAGAAATTTTGTTACATTTTATTGGGATGATATAAGTCACCTTGGTAAAGTATTATCAAATGATAAACCTTACAACATCTGATAATCCCTTAGTACTTACTAACTTCCTATGGCCATACAACTCTTGAAGAGTTTTAGCCTCCTTGATGATTTTTCGCCAAGCTCCTCGATCCCGCGCCTTTTGCTCCCAGCAGTCCGATTCGCCCAACTTAGCTAGATCAGCCAGAACATTGTCCATTAGGCGCTGTCTAGGCCTTCCAAGAGGTCTTACTCCAGTTGGTCTAGACGCGTATAGGATCTTGATTGCTCTGGTCTCTTCGGCTCGGCATTCGTGCCCAATCTATGCTAGGCGACCGGCTCACAAGGTGCTCGTTATAAGCGGCTGCTGGGTCATTGTACGGATCTCTTGGTTGGTCCTATGCCTCCAAGTTCTCGCTCCAACACCGGGTCTGGGTCCCAGGATCATTCTTAGTATTCTATTCTCATACCAGTAGATTCTTTGTTGTTCTTTTAGAGTCATTGTCCACAGACTGTTTTGTCTCCCAGCATGCAGAACCAACCTGCCTCTGGTGATGCCGGTGGGGAGAGCAATCAAACTGCTGAACGTGATCGCTTCGGAGATCGACGTCTTTCATAATCGTGAAAGTACGTTCAGAAGACAAATACTCTTGACTTAGGAGAATATCTTGTATTCCTAATCTCGAACCATCTCTCATGCGTTCCTGGTATTATATAATATATTTTTATGTTTTACCTGTTCTCAATAGATGCCTTAAACTAAAATTGTTGTTTGTAATATCTTTTGAGAAAATAAATTGATTTGATTGATTTGATTTGATTTGACTCAGAACCATATGTCACCACTGGCTTGATGATTGTGTTATAAATACGCAGCTTGGTGTTTCTGGACAGAAGTTTGGATTTTAGGAACGTTCGCAATAAGGCTGCAGCAATCCCTTAGTAAGGCGAAATATATCATTCCCATAAAATATTATAAAACATCTAGAAAACAGATCATTTCATACGTATTAATTATATAAAGTTCATTATTTGCGATAACAAAATCGTAAATTTAATAGAAAAAAATAAAAATAACGAAACAAATCTAAAAATCGGCCCTTGCAGAGTCAGCTCGCACACATCGCGCGGCGCTCTCATCCGATCGTTTACAACTTAAAACGTTTGTTTGTCAAAATGTAAATAAGAAGTGTTCTCATTTCCACTCGGCCACCTTTTTTTCACAACCCTGCATTGTACCCCTCGGCCCTACACTTCCACGGACACCACCGCCAATAAAATTAAAAACCGTTCTCTTTAAATGCGTATTGAGGAATGCTTAAAATATTTCATAAATTATTATTGACAAAAATAATATACATGCTAATTTATTGTTTCTTGAACAATGATGTAAAATTAAAACATTAATACGAATGAAAACCTCTGTTTTGTAGAAGTTTTTATTATATGTTATATATAGGAATGACATGTTTTTTTACTGAGTTATTATAAATTGTCTAAGAATGTCAAAGCAGGGCGAAACGCGTTATTTACATAAAAATGATATAAACATAAATATTTATTCTAAATACGCCATACTTTGTGTTGTTATGGTGGTTTATTTCTCTTTTTATTTTTTATATGCTTTGTATATAAGGTAAGGTAAGGTAATTTGGCAGTATATGTTTTAACCTGACTCGCACATCCATGTTTTGTACCAGCGGAGGCGCGTGTGATAACTGTGTTTTGAAGTTTATTCGTCTAATTCTAGTTATTTTGTCATCTATTGGTGAGTTTCCAAAGCTTACGTAGCGATAGGTTATTCAGTACGATTGTGTTTCAGAAAGTACTGCCAAATTACCTATACTGCCAAAATACCTTACCTTACCCTAAAACACTCATATTAAAATTTATAAAATTACGTAGACATGTTTCGGACAACCAGTCCTTCTTTAGTGATACATATTATAAATAAAAATATTATAAATATAAATAAAAATATCATAAAATTGTTTACATGATCTGACAGATCAGAGTCTATGTAATTTTTTATTTTTTAATATAAGTGTTGTATATACAAATTATGTAAAAAAGAAAGAGAGAAATAAACTGGAATGGTCCATGTTTTGGCCTAAACAATAATTAGAGTTTAAAAGTTCTCAATATTGTTAATTGAAATTTCTTGGTAGTGTTCATTGTAAATAATGAAAATAAATGAAAAAATATTATAAATTGATAATTTAAAGCCGTACAATAAAACGAATAGAAAATATGTGTTTTCATCATTGTTATGACTAAAATAATATCAATGCTAATTTTTTGTTTCTTGAACAACGTACAATTCCATAATATATTATTACTAACGAACTAACTAACCATCACGCCATTTCCCTGGAGGGGTAGGCAGAGAGGATGGATCGCCACACTGGCCTGTCCTGGCATACCTCTTGGGCTTCATCTACATTCATACATCGTACCATGCACGCACGTCGATTATTCCGACTTCGAATGTGGCCGCCTTTTACTAATTGATTAATTTAGTCATGCCATGTTTTCCTCGGTCGTCCTCGGCTTCTTTTCCCACTCACGCTGCTTGTGTACAACTTTTTAACCATTTTACTCTCATTCATTCGTTCCATATGTCCAAACCATCTCAGGGATCCTTTTTTAATTTTATTCATGATGCAGTCATCTGCCTTACATTTCTTTCTTATTTCATCGTTCGGTATTCTATCATACAACGTTTTCCCGCACATTCTTATTAGTGATCTCATTTCTATGGCGTTTATCCTGCTTTCATCCTTCTTTTTAATATATTATTAATACTCAAATTAATACATTTTACGGGAATAACATATTTCGCCTTGCTACCGTATTATTACATGTTTGACACTTGATCATGCATTTATAGGCGAAACATGTCATTCCTATAAACTTCTAGAAAACACGGTTTCATTCGTATTAACTAATACGGTACAGATTATATTATACAGTGTAATTTTATTTTGAATCAATAATATATGTCGTTATGTATGTATGTATCATGACAATTGAAAAAAGGCATACTTTTCATTTATTTAAAATATCCATCAAATATTGATAATCTAAGGTTATTATTTATTTCTAAATATTCGTATATAATAACAGGCATGAAATAACGATTTTACTAACAAAAATGAAACTTAATAGCTCGCCGTGTCGTTTCGTCAATAGTTTTTTTTTTATATACTACCTTTTGATTGAAATATTCCGTCATTGTGTTGTCACGGTGCAGGGTGATTTTCTGCCTAATTTAATATCACATAGCGAGCGGTGTGTGTTTTGTCATGTGGCTTATATAAATTTTATACTAATGATCAACGCGCATGAATGCCAGATAAAATCTAAAATGGTCTGGTAACGACAATGCTAGTCCATGATTGGCCGGGGGTAATTTGTAACAAATACGAAAAGGAACTGAAAAGTTTTCCGCCACATCAATGCCGAAAGCTTTCGGCGTACCGCAAGGAACAAAACAAAATAAAATCAAATCAACCTCATCGAAAACTACATAAAACATTCTTATTTAATTTTATGAATTCCTACTAACAAACTACGCATTTTTACTCGAGGTTTTGTTTTGTCGGCAAATCTTTGTCGGGAGAGATACTTTGAGTCGCCTTTTGAGCAGAGTGCCACACATTAAAAACGTATCAAAAATACCGCGAAAGTGAAATTTATGTCATTTCCTTTATTTCAATTTACGCAGAAAAATTTCACAAAAGAACTTTGTGAACGAATAGAGGTTATGTGATAATGTGTGTTCTTTAACTACCAATCGATGGCATGACCTTAATAGAGCATAACTTAATTATTTTAAATTTTCTAATTACTATAGAATACACGTTTTAATGAAAAGGATGATTATTTATACGCACCCTTAGAATATAAGAATATAATCTTCTTCTTCTCTTTGTTCTAGGTGGCCCTCGGTCGACTTCAAAACGTTTCCAAGTAATATAAACTTATTTTTCTCGGTTCTACATCCCAGTGTGGGACTTACCCTCCTCCACAACAGTCCTCCACTGGCTCCTGCCTCTGGCCATCTCTCTCCACGCTCCAGATCTTTCAAATTCCTCCCACTCCTCTTCAACACAGTTCACCCATATTTTTCTTGGTCTGCCTTTTTGTCACCTTTCGATAATAATGTAATAGCTTCATTAATTATTTCTTGGATCTTTGATATGCAATGCTTTAATAGTTATTACAATTATTTTGTGTTTAACAAATGTTTTAAATAAATGTAAAAATCTTTGATTTGATACAAGTTCATTTTTTTTATTTAAATGAAACTGCATTACTCCCTAACATACAAAGTGATTTTGTTGTAATTATCGTGAACATAGTATACTATACGTATAAACGGTTACAAACTGTTTTATTCCAATTGCAAAATATTATAAACGGTTTCATAGATTTTGTTCCAATTTCATAATTTACATATCATTCTAAACAATAAATTTGTACAAATGATCTCTTTCATACGACTACTTATACCTAATTTTGTAGTTTTCATTATTATATGCATTTATTTAATTATAAAATTATATATTTTTAGTTAATCTAACAATAATTTCTTACTTATTTTACATATATATAATAACTGTTTGATTTTATTTTCAAACAAATATTCTGAACATTTATAATAATAAATAGGATTTTTTAGTGGTTTTACTTGTATTTAATTTATATAGATTATAATATAGCAATTGCATAAATAAATTATAATTATAGCCTTGCAAGGGCAATCTCAAACTCTGTTTGAGAATTTTAAGTTTAAGAATGATTTAAGTTAACTTTGTATTGTATTGTAATTTTATGTATAAATTTTCGCTTATTTTTAATAAATCTATGTTAATACGGTTTAAAATATGTATTTATGTCATAAATAGTGCAGTATCAATTGACGAGAGTTAATTCACGATACTCTTAAATTTTAAAAATATGTTGTGTTGTTTACTATCAAAATGGCATGTAATTGAACTGATACTTTTATTTAGTCAAAAATAAAATTCATCACCACTCATTATACTCGTAATTTATTTATTAATAGACTTCGTGATGCGTTGCGACGATTATTATTGATTGGGCGAAATATCGTGTTTAACACGTCACTCGTGAATTTTTAATAGTTGCAAATTGTCCTTAATCGATGTTTTTAAAGTGCGAACAGGACATCTCACCCTTGGCGTTTCTGTGAAAAAATTACCCTACTCGAGCTCACCACGCACTTCTACTCGCTTTACCACATATTCGTATGAGCATCATGTCCTGGATAAGGCTGCATGCACATTAATTATGTGTGGCTGCACACATAAAATAATAAAATAAAAAAACAGTCAAATTCGATTGAGATATTCGTTTGAACGAAAAAAATAGATGGCACATTGAAACTGACATGTAAAACCTGGCATAGATGTGTAATATATTTTTATACAACTTCCAAAAACTCTCATACATGGTCATAAAAAGAAAATGTGGAATGGGGAATATTGTAATTACATAAAGCGTGCGCTTAACCCAACCAATGACAGGTCATAAGTCCTGTAAACACCTTGATCAACCATATTCAGTTTCCAATTTGCATCTTCGTCTCTATTGAGATACGTCCATTTTATATATATATTTCGTCTCTATTGAGATACGTATATTTTTTAGTACGAGTTCTTCCCTAGAACGGGTTACCTCAGTTAGCAGATATAAAAACTTAGTAGACGACAAACAACAAATTAAACATAGCGCAATAATAAATAATGTATATTATACGAACAGAGAGAGATTTCTATTTTCGATTTCTTTAAATGATATTCATCGTGTTGTATACCAAGAACTCATTTCTTTTAATTGCAACATTTTTTCGGAATTAGCGAATACTTATACTGCTGTAATGAGGCTAACAATTAATACATCTTTAATACCGGAGAGACGGCACGAGATGGTTTTTTTTTTATCAGGACATTTGGTAGCTCATTTGTACCAATAGTTTCGCGCCGTGACATGCGTCCGCATACCATCCGTCGCGACCGTGCGAGAGCGGCCTAACTCGGCGTGCAGGTCTTGACACAAGCGCTTGCAAAAAAACGGGGTTTGTTTAACCGTGCATAATGACATGTTTTGTGTTTGGAAAGGCGGATTGGTTCCGGGCTAATGGACCGCGGTGGATGAGTCTGGGCCGAGTCACAACATCCCTTTCACCCGTCACTCTCGCGTCATATCCCGACCCGCTAATCCCATTGTCTGCGGGTCCTCTTTGTTAATAATGTGTCATCTTGTGATTCCCGTCTAGTGTTAAAATATCTCACAAAACTTGTTTTTGGCAAACTGACACTAAATATTCGATTGTGTGACTGTCAGTCTTCGCCATTTCTACTGTCATCCACGTGTAATGTGCATCGTTACACGGTTTTTCGAATTTTACTAAATCTTCCAAAATGGAATGTTTTACCATTTCATTCATGACTAGACTAGAATTGTGTTGAATTATTACAATGAAACACATAATTTACTATTTTCACTCTGGCAGTGAATGCCGAGGAAAGACTACTGAAGGTTGACCTATTGTAGATGAAGAACAACAGTATATAAAAACACGTTAGACTTCGAAGCACAGAAACGACGCCGCAGAAAGAAGTGACCATAAGGAGAGGATAGTGGTAAACGTCTTTCCCTGCCACAGGGTTTATGGGTCCAAGATTGGATTCTATAGCCATATGAGGACTCACATCCGCGAAGTCTTCACCTTGATGAAATAGAGCCTATAGTGTGAAGCTACTATTATTCAAAGACAACTGCGCTGGGCTGGTCACGTCTTCAGAATGCCTGAAACAAGACTCCCGAGGAAGATTATGTACTCTCAGCTTACCCAAGGGAAACGCTCACACGGTGGTCACAGGAAACGCTTTAAGGACTCGCTTAAAGGAAACCTACAAAAGACTGGCATCGACTGTGATTGCTGGGAAGAGACTGCAGAAGATAGACCTAGGTGGAGAACAGCAGTACATAAAGGCACACAAGACTTTGGAGCACAGCGCAGAGACGATGTCGCAGAGAGGAGGAGGAGGAAAAAAGAGACACCACTGGAAAACGGTGACGGCTCCATTACAAACGCCTTCCCCAGCCCCAGATGCCCTAGAGTTTGTGGGTCCAGGATCGGGCTTTTCAGTCACATGCAGACCCACAGTCGTGAAGGACAGTCTTCCTCAGACAAGAGGGAGAGCCGATGATGATGAGAGCCTATAGTATGAAAGTAATATTATATACATTTATGAAACTTAATAGAATTTATAAATACACCAATGATAGTTGTTTCCCAGAACTTTTACCTTATAGAAAATGAATAACATCTATTGATTAGCTGGATGTAAATTTATAAATATAAATCGCTGGCCTTTCTAGCATTGTTACTTTCCAGTGTACCTGGTTTTACGACTGTCATACGAAATACATCATTACGTTAATTGCGGCACACAGCCGTGTTTGTACAACGAAAAAAGTTTCACCTAACAGTATATCGTTCACAAAATATTTAGAGGCAGATTGGAACCGCAGATAAGACCGCCATTTTGTAGATAATAACAAACTACTAAAGTGTATACGCAATTATGTTCATCGCCCCCATTATAATTTCATCAACTGTGGAATTACGATTCGGGTTTTTTATATGACAAAACGTTACGATTGAAGGCAGGTGCCGCTCACAAAGGACGCGCGGAGGAAATTATTCTGGATTTCTGGAATATTCGATTACCGATTATCGATACCTTGTATCTGGTATTTTTCCCGCCGTTAGTGTAAGCGCCAAGAGAAGGCCTTCTATTAGCGATTGGTCGCGGGCACTTAGCCCAGCCGCTCCGTTTATCCGAGAAGCTGCGCTGTTGTCATTAGCATTACAGATTCGCACCATCCATCGCATCCTTTGAAGCTCTGACCGGACACGTCGAAATAATCGTGCACATTCATCAAAATCTCCGCTACAATATCCCCTAACCACAATTTGAATGAAACCCTAATACGGCCTTTTTAATCTGAATCTGCGATTTAGTTGACCCGCAGTGGGCTTGGGAGTTTGGCCTGAAGGGTTTGCGGAGGCTTCACACTTCAGAATTCATTAATTTATAAGCGCTGGTGATGTTCTCCGGTATAATGGTCTATTCGCAATTTCAATGATAATTTCTGAGGAGATTTATGATGCAGTAAAAATTAATTAATATTATATTGCTAAGAAAACTCAACTCCTTCGCTATTTTCCAAACAGTATTAATAGTCTAGCAACTAGTCACAGTTATTACCCACTCCTGAATTTATACAAATTCTATAAATATCGCATACAGAATATGCTATGTTTAGAATCCTTGCAACAGCACAGTGCTGTTTTTATATAAGTATAAAAGTCTTTTTCTTTTTTTTTTAATTTCGTTATACTATTTCCGTTATTTTTTAACACATCATTTGTTTGTGTCTTATACGTATTAATAAAATATGTGTATTCAAATGTAGCATGTTTGAAATATTTTACTCATGTAAAAAATATATAATTGTAAAACTACCATAATGTTTACCCACTAAAAATGTTAGTTCATAAAAAATCCTTCATCTGGTAGTTTCTTGTTTCTTGAACGATTTGCATTATTACTACACACAATAACATCGAGGTATGTAATAACAGTAAGAGGTAGTTTATCTCAAGGAAGCAAGGAAGCAAGCCTCAAGGACGACCTCCCAAAAGATGAAAGGACATCTTGCAGTTCACCTTTCAAGAGAAAACTTGACGCAGAGTGTAACAGACCTAAAGGCCTCAAACAAGTGAAAGAAGAAGATGAAGTATTATATCTACGTGGTTATCTAGAATAATCTCTTGTTTAGGAAAATGACTGACACCAAGGAATTAAATAAATGGTATTAAAATACAATATATTATACAATCTCGAATATGAGAGGAAAAAAAGCTCATTAGTATTAAGAAGAAATCTGAATGTGTCCAGGCTTGAACCCATGCCTACGGATCAAGAATCAAGCATTCTATCCCCTAGACCACCACCTGATAAAAAAGGAATTATTGTTTTAAATTTTAACAGTAATAATGTAGAAGTATCATAGTGTTTCGGCCAAAAATATAGACTATTTAAAGAATTTATAATCTATCGAACAAAGAAAAAGCAATGCAAGAAGCAAAAGCGAATCGTAAAACAGATTTCTTATTTTGCAATTATATTTAAACGTATGTAAATAGTTTACACGCTCTTAATGTATTAAATAATAGAAGAGGCATAAATCTGCATCGTAAAAATATATTCCATCAAAACCAAACATTTATTTTGAATTCCAACACTCTAATGAAGTAATCCAAAATAAATAAATATAGGCTTTGTGCTGATTTCAGAGCCAATCCGATAATTTCATTTAAACATATTATTAACGATTTCACATTCGAGTACTTACCAGATCATATATTGCCGTTTATTTTAATTTCACCTCCCGGCGACACACCTATTTCTTTCGATCAACTAATAACAGTGATTGCATAGAAGAAATTTTCAAAGTATATCAATTTGTCTTCATTTTAAACGAATTACCATTATTGGTATTTTTTTACTACACTTGAAAAAACGTATATGAATGAATAAGTAAGGACAAATTGGAACGATAGGAATAATGTTTATACTAATTTGTTAATACTTGCAATTACCTTTGACATTAAATTTGGTAAAATTTTGTCTCCGGTATTCAAAATAGTATAATTTGGAATATATTTAAATTTTAAAATGCTCCTAGCACTTTTATGTCAAATTAAGACATTAGTAAGTATCAATAAAATTCTCTAATTGGTACTAAATATTAGAAATTACTGCTAATAAAACTTGGTTGCTAAACGATTTTTTGTACTGAAATGCTGTGGAAATCCATAATTTAATTTAAACATGTTTTAAATCACTGCATCTATATCAGTCTACAGACCAGAATACAAATATCTCGGCCACAACATCTTACTTTAAATGATTGACAAACTGCTGGGCTTCAGAGGAGAATCGGTCTTGGGTGGGCGGCATATGGCAATCTGAAGAAGTTCTTTAATAGTAAGATTCCCCAATGTCTGAACGTAAAATGTATTATCAATGCGTACTCCCAGTACTGACATATGGAGCAAAAACGCTAACCCTCACCAAGTCGACCATAAGGAGACTCCGTGTAGCACAGAGGAAACACAAAAGACCCATGCTACACGACCGGATAGGAAATACTGAAATACGTAGAAGGTCGGGAGTAACAGATGTCGTCGCAAGGGTAGCTAAACTTAAATGGTCATTTGCGGGACATGTTGCCAGATTGATAGACGAGAGATGGATCAGAAGGGTGGTAGAATGGAAACCCCGCGAAGACAAATGAAATAGAGGGAGACCCCCCACATGATGGTCCGATGACATTAAAAGAATTGCTGGCGATTGGATGCAAAAGGCACAAGACAGAGATACGTGGAGAGACAGGGATACACAAGACAGGGATAATAGATTGTATATGAAAACGTCGAAACAAATAATGGTTGGCCTAGGAAGTATTCGTTAAGAAGAACCAGCAAAAAATATTACACTCTGCTGCAAACCAATCCCTTGAATTGAAACTTTTTAAAAAAGAGTCCGGTGCACAAATCCACTTATGTTTTAAGTAACTTTTAATAGCTTGTCACCTGCGCTCATTTTCCCTTAATTCGGCTCACAGAGATCAGCTAGCAGTCCAACCATTCATAGGTATTATTATCAGTGTAATCTGATAGTCCTGGTGTCGGCTCAGTGTTCAGTGCGCAGAACTATGAGCACGAGGCCCGGCAGCGGCGGCACGCGGCGGGCGAGGCAATAATTAATCCGCATCTCCACCGAAGACAATCCGAAGCGCGGCGGCACCGGTGAAAGGCCCGTAATGAGATCGAGAGCTTGGGATGATCTCAGATTATTGCATGTGCATGCATGGCTGCAGTGGCGACTCGTAAATATTTTCACACAATTCGCTTATTCCAAAAAGTGTTTACTTATACTTGTACAACATGGATATGATCAATGCAACGTACTTGTATAATAATTACGACCTTCGTAGCCGAGTGGAAAGTACTTTGATTGCCACGCCGAAGGTCCCGGGTTCGATTTCCGATGGATTAATCAGTTTTATGTAATTGGTTTCATAATTAATATTAATGAAAACGTCTGTCTTCTAGTGGTTTTATTAAGTTTTTTTTATGTAATTACATGTTTCGCCCTTCTAAGGAATTTGTTCATTGCTTTGAAAGGCGGAACATGTCATTCCCATTAAATAAAATAAAATTTCTAGAAAATTTCATTCGTATTTTATTTAATTTGGTGATTTACATCACTGTTCAAGATACAATACATATATTTCAAATGTCATATGATAATGCCTTAGAAGGGCGAAACGTGTCATTCCACCAAAACTTAGTAAAACTCCTATAAGACGTTTTCATTTATATTAATTATTCAATTTGGAGTTTTACATAATTGTTCAAGAAACAATAAATAATTGGTTTCAATTTACTAGTCACCACTGTTTTATCATTATTTTATATATGTTTGATATTTTGAAATATACGTTGCATTCAGAACCATGAGAATCTATAATATTTCATATAATTGTGCATATTTAAATAAATATAATGTGTGTTTCAGCACAGATTGAACCTCTTCTTTCGTAATTAAATACGCACAACTTTGAAATTATATGTTATGTTTAGAATTAAGTTGTTTATATTTCATAATTACTTTGCGCACGCAAATAAAACATCTTCTTTCTACATTTCCTCATTACTGAGGATCGTGATCTATGGAACTGCCCGTGGCTAAAACAAAACTCCTCTCATCCTCTCTGTTCTCCGCAGTCCGCACCGCCAAGTTGAGATTTCCCCCGGTCATCTTCATAGAACTGGTCAAATGTTGTTGAAAGTAAAATAAATGCGAATGATCACATATTTGAAAATCGAACAAATACATGATTTTATTTAAGCTTATAGCGTCAATACTATGAAATTCCATTGTTCATTTGGAAGGAGAATTTATATAACAACAATTGTATTCATATTTTTAAACTAAATATTGTATTTTTATAAATAATAATATTTTGCACGACATGTTTTGGACGTTCCATCCGTCCTCGTGTATAAATAAAACTAAACATAAATTCCTGAATGGCTATTAAAATAAACAAAACAAAACATTAAACGAAACAGCTATCGCGACTAATTCGTAGAAATTAAATAAATAAATTGTATTGTGTTATAAAACATATTAGGCAGTACTTTTGGGATAACAAAATCAGAAAGAAAATGTATATTTTTTTTAATCACACAATAAGTAGACATTAATAGGTCCAAAATGTATATTTGACGTCGATTTATCAAATAAAAAATTTGTTTCCTTATCGTTTATAACTTTTCGATTAAAATGGGAATGCTTTTAACCCTTAAATGGCGCCAAGTTTATGTTAAATATTATAATATTTATTAATACGAATAAAAATGTCTTTTTTCTATAAGATTTATTATATTTTATGGGATGACATGTTTTCCCTTAGTAAGGCCAAAACTTAGAAAGCCATGGGATGTCTCAAAACTTAGTAAGCCATGGGATGTCATGCCTTAGTAAGGCCAAACTTAGTAAGGCCATGGGATGACATGTTTTCCCTTAGTAAGGCCAAATGTATAATTTCTATAAAATATAATAAAACTTCTCGAATATAGTCGTTTACATTCGTATGAATTAGTTAATACAGAATTTTCTTTCCATTGAAAAACATGTTAATTTTATTGAAATAAAATTTTAAGCGGGTTACTTACCTGTGACTGTAGTAACATAGAAAATATTAAATGGGAAAAAATTTCTTCCGGTACAATTAAGGGTTAAACAAAATAAACTTAATTAAATTAATCCATCCGTGTATCCCATTAAGAAATATTACCGTTTAAAAGCTTCTTCATGTGCCATATCAGGTCTCCACAACGTTGGCAATCATTTCTGTAAAGGCTTCTCTGTCTTGCACCCCACCGCCCGGAACAACTCTTCCACGCTCCCTCTTCTATTAAATACAATCTTTGGTATTGCGCAGCCAAAACGTTTGCCTTCGGCCAGCACCACGTCTCCCTTCAATTTTGCCATTAATATAAGTTGGAAGATCTCATATCTGTCTTTACGCAAGATGTGACCCAGATATGAAATCTTACATACCCTAATGCTTTTCAATAATTCTCTAATGCAATAAGCTATCCTCAGGATTTCAGAATTGCTACTCAAATCTGTCCACGGTGTACAAATGCATCTAACCAGTAATAACAAGTTATCAGTGTCCAGATTTCTGAACCATAAAACAGAACAGACCAAAACAGATTTTTTACAAGGGTTTGAAAGTATTTAATAGCTTGCCGCAAGTCATGAAGGACTCAGATCACAAATTCCGCAACCAATGTGTAGTGTACGTCCGGTCACATTTTAAAGTTTTAAAGTTATTATTTTTTCTTGTTGTTAAATTTCTTCTTTGTGTGTTTTGTGCCTATTTACTTTTTTTTAATTTGTTTTCATTATAAATTTAAATATTATGTATTTAAAAAAGTCATATACTAGTTGTAAGAAATACGAGTATGTAATTTTTTATAACTAAATAAAGAAATATTAAAAAAATAAACACATATTATACTTCATGATCTGCCTAAGATTCAAATTTATTTATAGTTGCAGAATATTTATAAATGCACTCTGATAATAGCTCAGTTTCTAAAAACATCTCAAAAGCTTACTATAATTTTTTTTTGAAGACATACAATAATTATAGTGTATTCACATAAGTGCAATACGCATTATGGGACAAAATGACAATTTACAAATTTAATAATGACGTACAAATATGCTATGCAACAATCGTTAACCATTTAAGAAATTGAGGATCAATTGAGTGATAATACGATTGAGCACACGGGATGGTGACTTTATTTTATATATAATACTTGTGAAATAATAGATGCAGAAGTTTATTATATAGAAAAAGACTTTATTTCGTCCTACCTCAAATAACTTCTTTTTGATTTATATAATATCATTTAGTATCCCCTAACTATGTAACCATTGTCATAAAATTTCTTAACGAGTTCAAAGAAACACTTTCCAATATTTGTGGACCTACTCAAATAATTCTTTGTTAAAAATGTATAAAGTCACATCGATTTTCGTTAATTACCATATTCTGCTCCATTTACTAGTGTATATTAACTGCAACGAGTTGAAGTTTCGTCACATTTGATAGTGCCTTAGAAGGACGAAACATGTCATTCCCATTAAATATAATAAAACTTCTAGAAAACTGACGTTTTCATTCGTAATAATCATTTAGGAAATACCAAAACACAGACATATAAGATTATAATGTAGGTTTACCCTAAGAATATTAGTTATAACAGTTAACATAGGCAGGTATCTACTCAGTTCGTATGATACTCGTATTATACTTCGCAAATGAGTTACAGAGACACAAACGATTGTCAACCGCCATTTTACAGGTATCCACGTAAATGCTTAATTCTCCACAGCGGGTAGGCTTTGAGAAATAATAACTGTTGAACAATTAAAATATCATTAAGGCGGTGTAATGACTTAAAAATGTTTTTGGAAATTCGCTTCACATTGTGTTATTCCGTACATAGGCGGGCATTTGGGTAATGTTATTTAGAAATGTCCTACTCAAGTGGGCACGCTTTAGAACGACACTAACACAATGATTAAATACTGTTTTGCTTGGATATCCGGAATATGCTTGATGTGCAAGGTACAGCTAATTAACGGGCATTCTTTTGTTTCTACACATAAAGAAATATATGGCGTTTAAGCAGAACCAAAATAGGTACGTGCAATAACAACAAAATACAGTCGAACTTGATTAGTACGAGTAAGATGGGACCAAATAATTTGCTCGTTATAAGTATTACTCGTTATATCAGAGAATATGTATATTTAAATCACATGAAGTATCTGTTTCCTCGTTACATCCAAGATCTCGCCATTTTCGTGATCGTAATAACCGAGATCGACTATATATCAACATTTGAGATTCTACCATACAATGTTTTACTACACATAACTCTAAAGGTCCATTTACACTGAACAGTGACCGTAACGGCACCGGCTATCCAAAAAAGCTAAGATGGCAGTGCATAATAGTGTTCTTGTGCCGACCCTTATGTATGGAAGTGAAGTATGGAACTGGCAAAAGAAGGATGAAGGTAGAATAAATGCAGTAGAAATGAGATCTTTAAGACGAATGTGTGGCAAATCTGTATACGATAGAGTGTTAAATGCAAGTATAAGAAGTAAATGCGGTTCGAAAAAAAGTGTTACGAACAAAATAATGAAAGGGTCATTAAGATGAGTTAAGACAGAATGGTGTAGAAGGTAGGTATATGTAAATGGCGTTAACGGAGCTAGAAATAGAGGAAGGCCAAAGAAAACGTGGCACGATTAAATCAATCAAATATTTAATATCGGTCACTTGAGGAGTCGGAGAGATCGACGTGCGTGCATGACAAGATGTATAAACGTAGAGGAAGCGAGAGAAGTATGTCAGGACAGAACAGTGTGGCGTTCCATTCTCTCTGCCTATCCCTCCGAGGAAACGGCGTGATGGTTAGTTAGTTAGTGCCCGTAACGGCACCGTTAAGTTACCGATGTAGCCTTGAAACGCACCGACTCGTTATCTCAAATGTCATAATAAAATCGTCGTCGAGAGAGTTGATAAGTGTCAGTTTTACGTCTGCGCGTCTTTTATCAACTCTCCCGATGGCGATTTTAATATGGCATTTGAGATAACAAGTAGGTTAGATTCAAGGCTACGTCGGTGACGTTACGATCACTGTCAAGTGTAAATGAACCTTTTGATTTTAGAGACCTTTAAATAAAAACAATCAAAATTTTCGTATATATGAAAATATATGAACAGCATCCCTGAACTTGGGAATTATGTGAAAAACTATAGTGAGTCATATAGTGGGAAGATCAAACGCGTTCAAGAGCAGTTCGGCCAACTGAAGAAGATGATTTCATCAGTTTATGCGCTCTATAAAATACTTGAATCAATAAAAAACATTTTGTAAATCTGTACATAATATATATGTATGCTGAAGATAGTTATTAGCAGCTGGAAATGTCGATAATATTTTATTACAATGAGAATATTATGCATCTATTGTAGCTTTTTGTAAATGAAATGTGCAGAGAATAATTTATTTTTTGTTGAGATTTTTTTATGCGATTGTGTTGGTCTTTCAGAGCATCATTAGCGGCACGTGATGTTTTGTTGATACAATAAGTAAATTTAAATTACCAATACTTAGGAATGGCTAGAATGGCAGTGCACAATGGTGTTCTTCTACCGACCCTTATGTATGGAAGCGAAGCATGGAACTGGCAAAAATTTAATGAAAGTAGAATAAATGCAGTAGAAATGAGATCTCTTCGACGAATGTGTGGAAACTCTGTGTATGATAGAGTGTCGAATGAAAATATAAGAAGTGAATGCGGTGCGAATGATGGTGTCATGAACAAAATAATGAAAGGATCATTAAGATGGTTTGGACATATGGAAAGAATGAATGAAGAAAGAATGGTAAAAAAATTATATGTTAATGATGTAAATAGAATCAGAAATAGAGGAAGACCGAGGAAAACGTGGCACGATCAAATAAATCAAATATTGAATGTCGGCCATGTGAGGAGTCAGAGAATTCGACGCGTGTGCATCGAATCAACACGATGTGTGAATGTTGTGAGGAAGCGAGAGAAATATGTCAGGAAAGAAAAGTGTGGCAATCCATTCTTTCTGCCTACCCCTTCGGGGAGACGGCGTGATGGTTAGTTAGTTAGTTAGTTTTTTACTTAGGAAAATTATTTTGTTTATAAATAATGAAAGGTTCATTAAGATGGTTCGGATACATGGAATGGATGAATCAAAGCATATGTTATCGATGTATGCGGAACAAAAAATACATGTATCTGGGAGACGGCGTGATGCTTGGCTAGTTTAGTTAAATTGTGTATTTCTTGGCCTGCCTCGAGACTAAATCGACATTTAATTTTAATAATTTGTAGTTTTTCATTTGTAGCATGTTCACAGCGGATAGCCGAACGGACAGTGATGTTGAAAGAAGGGTTGGTGCGGGTAACAAAGTGAATGGAGCTTTAAAAGTAGTTATTGGAAACAAGAATGTATCAATGAAAGCGAAAATGGCCGTTCACAATGGAGTTCTGGTCCCAACCCTTATGTATGGAAGCGAAGCATGGAACTGGCAGAAGAAAGATGAGATAAGGTCCCTAAGACGTATGTGTGGTAGAACGATGTACGACAGAATCTCAAATGCTGATATTAGGAAGGAATGTAGAGCGAAAGAAGGTATTATGAACAAAATTATGAAAGGTTCGCTGCGTTGGTTCGGACATATGGAGCGCATGGGTGAAGAAAGAATGGTTAAAAAGTATACGTTAACAATGTAAATGGAGTAAGGAGTCGAGGTAGACTGAGGAAAACATGGCATGACCAAATTAATCAAATATTAAAAGTTGGTCATGTCAGAAGCCGGAAGACTCGACGTGCGTGTATGACTCGATGTATGAATGTGGAGGAAGCTAGAGAGGTGTGCCAGGATAGAGTAGTGTGGCGGTCCATTCTCTCTGCCTACCCCTGCGGGGAAACGGCGTGATGGTTTGTTGTTGTTGTTGTTCTATCTTTAGTTTTAGCTAAAAAGTAATTTATCATTCGAATAGTTTTTTGAAGCTATGTCTGGTGAAAAGCCTTTTACAATTGTACTATGTACGAGTATATTAAACAAAAACATATGTTTTTTACACAATGCATCGGGAGAGATCTTAGTACTAAGAATTCATGGGGGATAAAAACCACCTTGTGTATGAAGCAAATAACGGGAACATTAGCAGTCGTCATTTCTGTAAAAACTTATTTGTGTACAGTCAAATCTTTGAGTGTGTGCACCATTTACTCTGTTGCCTGCCCCAACCCTTCTTTCAATATATTTCTCCGCTCTCCCATATTTTGTAAACATACTTCCTAAATAAACAAATTCGTCCACTTGCTCCAGATTTTCACCGTTTACACTAATGTTGCAGACTGTCATGTTTCCTTATTTTTGGAAAATCATTAATATGGACTTATTCACATTCATCATCAAATCGTATCGCTTGCATAGCTCATACATACTAGACACCAGGGCTTGTAGTTCATGCTCGTACAACAAACAGCTTACTGACACACCGTTCATTTTTGCACCTGCTTCCAACCCTTTCAGTTCTTTATTTTGATTTTTTAAATATCTCTATGCAAAAGTTTCACGAATCGCCCTTGGTGGCTACTACCGGCATATTCGTCGATAGATAACAATTACACAGATGTGTAACAAAAAAAAATCGATATGAGATTAGAAACGCACAACACCAAAGCGATTTAACCATCACCTCCGGAGCCTTTATTGCATTACGATAGTGAAAATATCTCACACCGCCGGATACGGCAGCGCGTCAAAAATAGACGGAGCTAAAACCACTCATAAAAACAAGTCCGAAAACAATTTATGAGACATTAATACCAAATTGACACCGGATAGATCGGCGCGGGGAATGATTAAAGAAGCAATAACAGGTCGGCCCCCGCCTGTTTGTGGCCGCAGCCGCCCTGTAATCATCTCGCCGGCCCGCTATTACGGCGGCCGGTCGCCGCGGCGCGGGGCGGGCGACCACGGGCTCGCGTCCGCGGGACGTCTCGAGATGAGTTCCTACCTCTAAAGGACTGCTGCTCACCGTACAAGAGTACGGCTGACTAAAGCTGCTTCTTTTTTCTCCTGGACAAAGGCCTCCTCCATTCGCTTCCATGTCACTCTGTCCTGTGCAGACTGCATCCAGGTTGTTCCGACGTGTCTGTTCAGATCATCCTTCCACCGTAGTTGCGGTTCCCCTGCACTTCTCTTTGCCGTCCACGGTCTCCAAGTCAGCAGTCTTTTTGTCCATTTTTCATCTGAACTTCTGGCTACATGATCTGCCCATTGCCATTTTAGAGTCGCCACCTGGTGGATGATGTCAGTGACCTTTGATTTTTCTCTCACCGTATCGTTTTTGACTCTGTCTCTTAGACTTATTCCTAACATGGCTCTTTCCATGGCTCTTTGGGTCACTTGGAGTTTCTCGGCACTTTGTTTGGACAATGTAACAGTTTCAATACCATATGTACCAACTGGCTGAACGCAAGCTTCATAGACTTTTCGTTTCAGGTAGATCGGTATTTTTCCGTTTTTTTAGGATGTAACCCATGTTTCCGAAAGCTGCCCAGCTTAGTCCAAGCTGCTTAGGAGTACTCTACTGGCAACCCCTATATTATAGAACAGACAGTTAGAATCTGATGATGTTTACTAACATCACGTCGTTTCCCCAAAGAGGTAGGTAGAGAGGATGGACCGTCATGCTTCTATATCATATCCTGACATACCTCTCGAACTTCAAATTATTACTACATCCGAATGCGGACGAGATTTAATATAGCAGAGAGGAGTCTCAGGGTCAGGGTTCGAAACTCTGAAATAAGAGAGACCTGTCAGGCGGAAGACATCGTGAGACGGGGCAGGAAAAGATAGTGGTATTGGACAGACCACGTAGATAGGATGAGTGATGCACAATGGGACATCGTCTGCCAGGAAGACTGCTGGTTTCCCACTTCTCAAAAGGATAGAAGGTATGCTAGATTAAATGAACACTGCATCCAGACAAGTGGGTTTCGGGATGAATTTGGACAAGACGAAACTCATGTATAATGAACATATTATCCCGAGATCAGTAACCGTCGATGGGTCGGCTCTCGAAGTGGTACAAGAATACACATATCTTGGCCGAATCATATAATTAGGACGAAACAATTTCGAGAAAGAAGCCGACCGAAGAATTCAGTTGGGTTGGGCGGCTTTTGGAAAATTTCGTCATGTTCTCACTTCCAAAATACCACAATGCTTCAATTCTAAAGTCTTCAACCAGTGCGTCTTACCAGTCATGACGTACGGAGCCGAGACATGGACACTGACAAAAGGTCTAGTCTACAGATTAAAGGTCGCCTAGCGCGCCATGGAAAGAGCTATGCTTTAAATAACCTTGAGGGACAGATTTAGAAACGAATTTATTCGACAACAAACCATGGTGACTGAGGTGGCTCTGCGGATAGGCGGGCTGAAGTGGCGGTGGGCTGGCCTTATCTGTTGGAGAACCGACAGCCGATGGGGAAGACGGGTTCTGGAGTGGAGACCGCGTACAGGATTCCGTACTGCTAGCTGGACCGACGATCTGAAGAGGATTGCTGGACATGGATGGATGGGAGCGGCCAATGATAGACGGAGGTGGCGTGCTTTGCGAGAGGCCTACGTTCAGAAGTGGATGAAAGACGGCTGATGATGAAGAGGATGACCCTTGTTCAATAACAGATAAATAATCTAGAAGATGATGACGAAGAAGAAGGAATGACATGTACATTAAATAATAATTTGTTTCTAAAAACATATTTTTCTAATTAATTAAAAACTAACTAACTAACTAATCATCACGCCATTTCCCAGGGGTAGGTAGAGAGGACGGATTGCCACATTGTTCTATTCTGACATAAATTTTGCGCCTCTTCTACATTCACACATCGTGATATGCACCCTCGTCGATTGTTCCTACTTTGAACATGGCCACCTTCCTTGGCCTTCCTCGACTTATTTTTTCATTCGCACTACTTGTATTTATTTTCGTAACGATTCTTCTCATCTATTCGTTCCATATGTGCAAACCACCGTTTTTACCCTTTCGTATTTTTTTTTCGCCTTGCATCGCCGGAATTAATTATTTATATATTAAATAATTAATACGAATGAGAACGTCAGTTTTCTAGAACTTTTATTATATTTATTATATAGCAACGAGCTGAAATTTCGTCACATTTGATAATGCCTTAGAAGGGCGAAACATGTCATTCCCATAAAATATAATAAAACTTCTAGAAAACTGAAATTTTCATTCGTATTAATTATTCAAAATGGAGTTTTACATCATTGTTCAAGAAACAATAAATAATGTACAATATGGTCACATTACAATTAAGTACTTTTACAATTTTTTATTATCCTAAATTGATAAAATAATTCTATTAAAATCATCATTTTCTAGGGTGTTATTTACCACACGCAATGTGCAAAATGAATGCATTAGCCACAAATGACATTTCATAGACTGTTCTTTAAATTGTTTCCCCCATCCGAGATAACCCCCACCCCCTTTCCTTTGTCGGCGTCCACCGCACAAAGGGTTCAAACAAAACAAAAAAAATCGTAATGGAACTACACCCAAATTAACGTTGCTTGCCACTTTTAAGGTGTTGTAGAAAATTGAAGGTTGAGCAACAACTTTATAAATATTGTTATTTGGGGTAATTTGTGAAGATGTAACATTTCATCAGAACTGGGGACGGTCCTAATGGACGGGGGGCAATTTGCGTTGGATTATCATGGCGGCCAGACGTGTAATCTGCCATTTTGTAAATACTCTCAACACCCTCGCTGGCGCGTTATCGCCGCCCGCCGTCCGAATATCTATCGGCTCATTTCACCTGACGAGGCCCGCCCATTCGTCACGTCCGCCTGCGATGCCGAGTACCTGCCGCCCAGCCGCCTAGCTGCCAAGCCGCCCTAGCTTCCGCTTGGATTGATCCTGCGGAATAATTAACAGACTTATGCCAGATGAGACATTCCGATATCGCTCTATCTGTACCACACATCACACTGTTTATAATTCAATTAACAAGTATTTGTGAAAACCTCTGTTCTATAAGTTTTATTAAAGTTTATGGGAATGACATACATCACTTTTCTAAGGCATTATCAAATGTTTTCATGCATTAGAAAGGTGAAACATGTCATTCCCATTCCCATAAACTCCAAATTTAAAAAAAATTGGATTTTAACACAATTGTTCAAGAAACAATACATACTCGTATTTTAGAATGATCATACGAATGAAAACGTTTGTTTTCTACAAGTTATATTATAGTTAAGTATATATGGGAATGACATGTTTCAATAAATAAATGCCTTTCTAAGGCAATTATTGTTTCTTGAACAATGATGTAAAACTCCATATTAAATAATTAATACGAATGAAAACGTCCGTTCAGCCACGTTTCCTTTTCCAGACACATTTCCTTTCACAGTCACATATCCTTTCCCAGTAACATTTCCTTTCCCAGTCATACTTCCTTTTCCATTCCCATTTTCCCGTATTATCATTATTATTATATTATTATACCTTTTTCATTCCCATTTTCAAGTATTATTAACCGTATGGGAAAAACATGTTTCGCCCTTCTGAGGCATTATCAAATATCAAATATACGATACAAGCCATTCCTATAAAATTCTAGAAAACTGACGTTTTCATTCGTATTAATTATTTCTAAGGCATTATCAAATGTTTAAATATTGCCTTAAAAAAGCAAAACATCGTATTACAATAAACTACAATCAAACTTTTAGGAAACAAACTTTATAATTCGTATTAAGTATTTTATATGGAGTTTTACATCATTGTTCTAGAAACATTATTTTTTTGTTAATTATTTTCATTTTTAAATATTAATTGTATCTCAATAGAGACGAAGGAGTAATTTTTTTTTCCAAGTAATTGTATATATTCAAAAACAAATTACTGTCTTCTTATACCTGATTTGTGTATCACTTTCTTTGTCTCATGCTATTGTTTTATTTTACTTGATATTATATGAAAAATATTATAAAACGCATGAATGAATGAAGACCGCGAAAAACATGGCATGACCAAATTAATCAACTTTTATTGATCGGCCATGCTAGAGGTCGGAAGAATCAACGTACGTATACGACTCGATGTATTTATTTTTATTTTATTTATTTATTTGAAATAGTACACATGTACATAACACATGTTCTAATAAAAACAATTAAACATTATATTATATTATAATAAACCACATACACTTTAATATAAGGTTACATTTTGTTTACATATTTATTTAATTCTATTCTTAATTTTTTTATGCCCTGCACACTTTTGACATCCTCCGATATATCTTAATAAATTTTAAATGCTTCTTACATAAGGGAATTCTGAGATTTGGTTGTTTTTCTAAATGGGAGCTTTAGTTAATTTTTCTTTCTTGTTTCATATTGATGTTCATGTTGGTTGCTTTTTATCTTCCTTAAAAATTATTGAGAGGTGTGCCCATTTAATAATTTTGTGTATTAGTAAATAAACGTATGTAATTATTTTTTTAAAAGACATAATTTTTAGTTTTTTAAGCATCACTTTATTCCTGGCATGCTCGTATCTGCTTCTCCTTAAAATTATTCTCATTGCCTTATTCTGGAGAATGGTTAATCTTCACATATCTTCTTCATTTGCTATAAATAATATGCTGCTACAGTAATTTATACGAGGGAGAATGATTGCGTTATATTTAGTCTTGCATGTTTCTGCGCTGATATATCGTCTAATCCTGCCCAAGAGTGATATTTGTAGCCATCTTCTTAGTAACATATTTTGTATTATGTGAAAATTTTAGTCTGTTATTTATTAGGATACCTAAATATTAGAATTCGTGTATTTTATCTATAATTTCATCATTTTGTTTTTTTGGATGTATACAAATACTTGTAGACATATACTGGATTTTACCCATTACGGGTTAATCATTAAGAATGAATTGTATATTGAGATACTCTATTGAGAGACGAAGATGTAAATTATTTGGAAACAGAATATGGTAGTCCAATGGTGGTCCAATCCAGTATTTGTCTACAAGTATTTGTAGACATTAAAAAAAAATGTTGTATAAAAACTGGTGAAAAGTTAAAAGCATGTAAAAATTTAGAGTTTTCTCCAGGCGTTGTCTAGTCATGTGTGATAATTGGGTTGATAGCCTTTCACATTACATTAATAAAGATTTTCTGCTTAATCCTTACATCTAATATCAAAAGATGGCGCTAGCGTAGATTGAACTAAAATATGTGAAATGTTTCTCAACATGGTAGCAAGTATACAACTTTCAAAAATAATTGTCAGACGTGGTGTTCGTAATAAGGGTGGAATGGGGAATGTTATATTACATAAAGCAATCGCTTTACCCAAACAATGATAGGTCATAAGTCCTTTAAACGCCTCGACCACCATATTCTGTTTCCAAATAATTTACATCTTCGTCTCTATTGAGATATAATTTATACTGTTATGTGACGGAAGTTAGATAGGCATGTAGTGTGGTGGTCCATTCCCTTACTGCCTGCCTCTCCGGAGAAACAGCGTCATGGTTTGTTATTGTTGCCAACATAATCATGAACAATGATCACTTAAAAATGATTTGTGACACGTTTTATTAAGAAATATCTTTTTAAATTTTGTTACACGCGTTCTTACGAAAAAATTTTTTATTATAAATACGAAACACATTATGTACATAAAAATAATGCAATAACATTGTATAATGGAATTTCATAAATGTTTATATGAGGCGTATAGAAACAAAGACGGCAATGTCAAGCAAAATACGAAAATATTACAATCGGAGTGTACATTTGGTTTGAAACAAATCCGCCATTAAAACATACATTTTCGACTTATTAAAATCAGATTTGAAACAAACACGGTGGTGTCAACAAAATTTCAGAACAAAAGCGACAGTTACTAAATGAACCAATCAGAATGCGAGAAATTGTATTTTTCAAGATGGCGTCCCATACAAATATCGTTCGTATGAAAAGGTGTTGATAACAAATATAGCAATGACATGCTGCATTCAAAATAAAACCGGCAGTGTCAAAAAAATTGTAATGAAAACGGCAATGTCAATTATAAAATAGCAGATATCTTGGAAAAGAAACCACGAGTATAAATAAAATTTACTCAAATTATAGCTGCACGCTATGTTTTAATATTTAAAAATTGTTGCATCGTATAACCTTAAAAAACTAACTAACTAACTAACCATCACGCCGTCTCCCCGAAGGGGTAGGCAGAATGTATAAACTACCACACTTTTCTTTCCTGACATATTTCTCTCGCTTCCTCAACATTCATACATCGTGTTATGCACGCGCGTCGATTTCTCTGACTCCTCACATGGCCGACATTCAATATTTGATTTATTTGATCGTGCCACGTTTTCCTCGGTCTTCCTCTATTTCTGGTTCCATTTTTTTGGTTTTTGTTTTTAAAAGACTAATATCAAAGATTTACATCAATGATATTAGAATTTATTTTACAATCTTCAATGTGAGCAGAAAATAGCTCATTATTATGAAGAAGGAATCTGGTCGTGTCCAGGTTTGAACCCATGTCCCCTGAATCAGGAGCCAAGCGTTCTATCCCCTAGACCACCACCCAGTTTATTTATATCGTTAACATATAATTTACATCGTTAACATACTCGTATAACTTTTTTACCATTCTTTCTTCATTCATGCTTTCCATATGTCTGTGGGGATGTGGTGCGGGTTGAACACACGTGGACGTCGTCGGCGTTTATGGCGGGTGACAGGTAACACTACGTTAACGGTACGATGGACTCGGTGATGGAGCGTGGCTGGATGTCGATGGCAGCGGGGCGGAGTCCGGTGGTGAGTCGTAGAGGATGAGGGCTCGCTGGGCGGTATCGTCGAGTGGCTGGAGCGAGGAGTCGTCGGAGGTTCCTCGTACGTAGACTGCGTAGTGGAGACTCGTGTCTCTTCGAGATCGCGATACTGGCTGACGTTTAGAGTTGACTGACGTCTAGAGTGGACTGACTTAGCTTCGTAGCTCGGCGTCGGAGGGAGTCCGATATCCCTCGTGGCGTGGACTGACTGTTTTGGGTGCTCGGGAGTACTGCTTTTATATGCTTTGGTTTCGTCATCTGATGACCTGATCCGATGACCTGACCTAGTGACCAACTTGAAGAATTCAGGGCCCGCGTATCATCAAATTTGATAAGTAGATCTTGGGTCAGCGTTTTTGTGTTTATTCGTGTCATGTATTTCTTCATGAAATATGTTTATCTGGGTTATGCATTTAACCCCGACATGTCCAAACCATCTTGATGATCCAAGAATAATGATTATCCATAACCATAACCGTAAGCAGGTTTAAATTAAAAAGTTTTTTATTGTTCACCAACAATTTGATGATGCTGACATCGCCGTTTTTGTTTCTATACGCCTCATATGTAAAAGCACGAGCTCGCATGTGTGCAATACTTAATGCACCACACACTCACCGATTGTGTTTCGTCTTTCTCGGTTGAATTTTATAGCCTCGAGAATAATAAAAATTCAGTATAACCTGGAATTATGCATTTATATAAAATTCTGCATTACCCTTCAGGGGATTCGCATAATGGGACATACATCATCTTTAAAGATAACTTTTAGCGAAAATTTCGAGGTGTAAGTGAATTTTAATGACTGAAAAGTAAGTAACCGTCATTTAGCTTAACGAATTAAGTATTATGAAACGTCTCGAGCTGGTCGCAGTACGTCATCCGAGAAGGACTCCGCCGAGACTATCAAGGCGAACGGGGGCTATGTAACAATTACGGTGTCACTCTCTCGTCCCGCGTAATCCATCATGGCAATACGAGTAGGTACTGGTCCGGTCCGGATGTACGAGTCACCCCAACAAAACGTCCGCGTGTAAACACAGACATAATATCGAACGTGAAATCAAAACCGGCACTATTCTCAAAGACAACCTTTTTAGTTGCCAAGTGAAGGTATAGCAAAGCGAAGGATCTAAAAATGTGATTACCTTTTAACACTTTATGTGCGGGAAATTTAAAACATATTTTATAAAACCCCAAGTAAATCGATGCTTAGAAACATAACAATAATCCATACTGTAAAATATACTACATAAATAATCTTCTTCTTCTTCTTCTTCTCACCCTATCGCGAATAGTCCTTTCTGCTATCATCCTCAGCGTCCTCATCTCTGCCACCCGTACTTTAGCCTTCGTTCTTGTGGTATCCGCTCTGGTCTCAATGCTAGATGTCAGTATAGGCCTTATAAATAATCTAATTTACATATTTATTTCTAAAAAAAATACAGCTCTTTTGCCAATCGATGTTGACGACATCGACGTTTGAAGAGGCCTACATCCAGCAGATACATGGCTAAGGTAAAGAAGAAGACAGTAGGTATATAATTTTTTAGCTTTCAATTCTCATGACATGTGATAGGTAGCTAATCGCAATTTTATTTTCACGTGAATTCTACACCCGACTAAAGGCAGTGTGACAATCACACTGCTATCCCTGGAGATCGGGACCAAAAATGTGGCAACGTACATAAATTATTTTAATTTTTTAATTTTATTTAGTTGAATCGCTCCTTACATCATTACAGCGCAAACCAATCGATGTTATGGGTATAGCTATCATGTTTATTCTCATGACATTATTCTCATAACATCGAGGTGATACGTAGCTAATCTGTAGCTATTTTATTGTCTATAGTCATGTCTATGTCAGCTATTTATTACTAGCCTTAAGATACCCCCTCCCTTTTCATCATTGTTATCCCATCTGTATCTCAACCCTTTTTGCCATATTGACCTCCACCCATGACCACCGACCCACATCCAAGGCCACTCTTGTCTCACTCGGTTCTGTATCCAGGATCAACCGCCCCCCATGGCCACTCCTCGTCACCGTCCTTTGATCTCCACCCTAGACCCCGACCCCTGTGCAAGGCCACTCCCGACCCCTCCACACTCCTCCCTACCTGGGTAGTCAGGGTCAAATGTTGGACCCAACTCACCACATCCTCCAAGTAATCCTCATCTTACCATCCAACAGTCCGTCGATGCCAGCGAGCCTGGCGAAACCGGTCGTTGTCAAAATAAAGACAAAAGTGGAATTAGTTAAAAATAACATTGTTTTATTTTATTATTATTTTAAATGAACTTCCATTACTAATTGAATTACTAATTCTGATTTTGAAAATTTGGTTTGGTTCATGTGGTGCTCCGGTGAATTTGGAGAAATTACGTGTATAAGTGAATTGTTTTGGTCAATTTGATTGTTGCCGCACTTTATAATAGTTAATTGTGAGACGTAATACGTTTGTACTGTTTTGATGTCAAAATTATACAAGTTTTTTCGTTTATATAAAGAATTTTGACAGGTGTAAAAATAAATTTTTCATTTGTTCCAATGTCGATTTGAATAATTTCTTCAATATTCTTTTAAAGTTCTTGCTGGTGTTGGTTGGTTTTAAGTGCCTTATTACTGCCAAATAAAAAAAGTGGTTACGTGGAACATTAATTAAATCATATAACAGCTAATTTAAAAAACGGTGGATACGTGTAACATAAATTAAATAAACACAAAAGTCCGGATCGTCCATGTCAACATGTGCAACATCGGAAAAACATTATGTGTTATTACATTATGTGCTAAATTTAAAAAACGGTGGTTTCGTGGAACATAAATTAAATAGACAAATGTGCACCATCTAAAAATAACATTTTGTATTAAATTATTTTTATTTTGTTATTTTATTTTATATCATTGTATTTTTATATTATTTGTTTTAGATTTATTTTGTGGATGTTGGAAGATCGAAGTGTGCGCGGGAGATGCCTATTGGTGGCGATGAGGTTCGCAACCCATCACACCGCGTCTCCCGCGGGGCGAAAAGAGAAGGATGGAGTGCCGCATCGGTTAAAGTGTGACAGTCCATTCTTTCTGCCTACCCTTTCGGGGAGACGGCGTGATGGTTAGTTAGTTATGAACTTCCATCAAGAGATTTCATTAAAATCATTTGATTATCTTAAAAAAGATTCTTTAGATACACCCGCTTGCAATGTGTTAAGGTAACGTATTGCCTTTGAAGATTTTTGTAGTGAAGCAGATGGTAGTATAGATGGTAGTCCGTGTGCGCGGGTCCTCACGCAGATCATAAAGCAGAAGTACAGAGCAATAAACAAATAGAATGCTCGCGGAGGCCGTAATGGCGGCCGCGCCGGCAGTAATGCGGGTGGCCGCCGCCGCCGCCGTGACGGTCCGCTGTTCGCCCTGTGATTATTCCCCTATCGAGCGCTCCTCGGCCACTTCATACGGCGCTAATCTCCGGTGACCCGAAAACAACGCCACGTATCGAGATGAGACCGGCAATAATAACACCAGTCCGATACTGTATAATCAATTCACATTAAAGCTACGTCCAATGGCTCGGACTTAAATACCAGCGGTTGCCTATGTTATGAACAAATATCGCCAGTCAAATGTACAGAAATATATGTAGGCACAGCGCACCCACTATATTTCAAATTAAGTTATTATGTAACCTTTAAAAAAATATATTATTATTTGAATTTCATGGTAGAAGTTCATTGTAAATAATGAAAATAAATAAATTGTAAAAAATATATTTTTAAATGTAACTAACTAACTAACTAACCATCACGCCGTCTCCCCGAAAGGGTAGGCAGAAAGAATGGACTGTTACACTTTTACTGATGCGGCACTCCATCCTTCTCTTTTCGCTCCGCGGGAGACGCGGTGTGATGGGTAGCGAACCTCATCGCCACCAATAGGCATCTCCCGCGCACACTTTGATCGTCCAACGCCCCCAAAATAAATCTAAAACAAATAATATAAAATACAATGATATGAAATAAAATAAAAAAATAATAATAATTCAACACAAAATGTTCTTTTTAGATGGTGCACATATTGTCTATTTAATTTATGTTCCACGAATCCACCGTTTTTTAATTAAGCACATAATGTAATAACACATAATGTTTTTTTTCGATGTTGCACATGTTGACATGGACGATCCGGACTTTTGTGTTTATTTAATTTATGTTACACGTATCCACCGTTTTTTTAAATTAGCTGGAATAAGGCACTTAACCAGCAAGAACTTAAAAATAATATTGAAGAAATTATTCAAATTGTCATTGGAACAAATGAAAAATTTATTTTTACACCTGTCAAAATTCTTTATAAAAACGACAAAACCAATATAATTTTAACAGAAAAACAATACAAACGTATTACGTGTCACAAGTAACTATTATAAAGTGCGGCAACAGTTAAATTGACCAAAACAATTCACTTAATTTTTAAATGTATATTTAGTTAAAATCCACAGACGTTTGTGTTTTCGAGCTGCCTAAACCGATCGCAAAAAATATTAATATTAATAATACCGTTCGAACTTTTTTAACACTATTAGATTATTTAGAGTCGTTAAACTTCAACCCCCCAACATTTTATTTTTATATTTCAAATCAAATCAATCTATTCACTCAAAAGACATTACAAACAGCACAAATATTTAAGGCATCTATTGAGTACAGGTAAAATATTATATACATACAACATAATACCAGGAACGCATTAGATATGGTTCGACATTAGGAAGACAAGATACTTTCTAAAGTCGAGAGTATTTGTTTTCTGAACGCTGCCATCTTCTGATATACCTAACTAGAAGATGGCAGCGAGCTACCGAAACAAAATAAGCAATGGTAGTTATTATTTCTATTGGATAAATTAGTTGACTATTGCGCTTTCTAACTTTGAATATGGACGACACTTAAGGGGTACTGCAATCCTACATAATCCCATCCTGAAGTCAATTTCCTATGTCGCACCCTCCCCGCGTTAGTGCAAATAATATTTGTATTTTGAATAAAAACGTATATTTTCTATGAGTTTTAATAAATTTATTTGGAATGACATAATTCGCCCCGCTAAGGCTTTATGATATATAGTTCACATTTGATATTGCCTTAGCAAGGCGAAATATGCCATTCCCATACATTGTAATTGAACTTCCAGAAAATAAATTGAATATGGAGTTGTACATAATTTATTCTATATTCGCTATCATTTTGTTTTGTGGATTACCATTTACACAAGGGCATAAAAGTGTTATGATAATACAGTGATTTAAAATAAAAATACTTCCCACTTACTTGAAGCATACGAGTATGTCTTAATTTTTGTCAACTTGAATATAAAGAAACTATTCATGTTACATTTCGTCTACAAAAAAGCTCGATCTCAAGTTGCGAGTAAGTATTATAATTAAGTTGAAATGTTCTTCCGAATTATTCCAATTTTTATGGCCGCCTTCCCAGCCCTAAAAAATAACGCGTAACTTCCGGCCACTAAATAAACTCTCGGAAAAATCCCGCCTGACAATCTCCTTTGTTGGGAAATTTCCTCCAAAGTGATTCTTCAAATCTCGCATCCCTTCATTAGGCTGAGCGTAAGCTGGCCGAGATAATCTCGTCTCGGCCTCCCGCGGATCAGGCATTAAGCCCCCTGCAAATGGCGTCTCCTCTGCTCTCCGGCGGGCGGCCGCGCGGCGGGGTGGCATTACGGTTAGCCGTATCTGTTCATCATTCCGCAACGCCACGTCCACAAGTCAAAACCGGGTAAACTCCGCGAGAAAGTAAATTCCCGGATGATAAGAATCTCCACGCCAACCAATAGCAGTGAAATATACTGTTGGCGTGCTACATTATCGTAGATCCCTCTACATCTGTGCCAGACCATTCCGCTCCGGAATTATCGCGCCCGGCAGTCGTTTGCTCCACAATTTGTCGGGTATACTCGTTTGCTCCACAATTTGTCGCTATATTATTTCGTTATCTGAGAGTGGCCGGGGGCAAAGTGCCATCACTGCAAACTGCCACCGACGAAACTCCCTTATCTACAACTCCGCGCACAGCGTTAAAATAAGAAAAGGATTGCGGGGAATGTGCTCGGCACTTTATTCTTTGCTCCGTTCGGGGCGCACTGTGAACCGGGAGGAGCTTTTACAGCTTTTCCGACAAAAGCTCATTTGCGAAATTTTACTACATGCTTAATTAAATGTGTTAGTACTGTAATAAGCGTTTTTATTAATTTAACGCACAAATCAACAATATCCAAGTAAAACACATGTCTCATTAACATAAAACAAAAAACAAATATTAATTGTTTCTTGAACGCCGTATCAAATAATTAATTCGATTGAAATCATCTGTTTTTTAGATATTTTATTATAATTTATGAGAATGACATGTTTTACCTGTCTAAAGCTTTATCAAATGTGATATTTGATTATGCCTAAGACAAGTGAAACATGTTTTTCTCATAAATTATAATAATACTTCTAGAAAACAGACGTTTTCATTCAAATTAATTTAAAAAAACCAAGACATTCTTTAACAATGTTACATTAAAATCACATTAAATTAAAATTTCTACTTATTTTGAATTAAGGTTAACTACACTTACACCAGAAGATGGAGGTCACCTCCGAAACATTGTCGTGTTTTAATATTTTTATTATTTTATAAAGATATTGAAAAAACTAAAGTGCAATATAATATGTACATGGAATTTCACAGTGTTAACGCCTTAACTTTCAATAAATTTTAATTAAGGCTTCTTGTGTTTTCAGATAATGGGCAAATTATTAGTTAGAATAAGTTTGAAATTTTTTAAACATTTTTTGCGATGCACATACCCTAGTTTATATTGCATATGACAGTTATTTAATTGTCATTTTATTTTTGAATAATCCAATACAATATGCAGCCACTGGTATGTGGACAAGAAACGAATTTTTATAAGTTTTACATGTCTTTTTTAATTAAAATTAAATAAAAAGATGTTTTTTTTAACTATTTTCACTTTTGGCTTTATTTAGACAGCGACCGGTATCGCCAGGCTCACTGTCGAAATATAGATAAAAGTGGAAGAATACTGGAAGAATATTAGTATATAATAATAGTACATAAGAATATATAATAATAGTATCTAAGAATATATAATAATAGTTATATAAGAATACTCTAACTACGAGTATAATAATAGTAAAAAAAACATCGTTTTATTTAATTATTATTTAAAATGAACTTCCATCAAGGGATTTCAGTTAAATCATTTGATTCTCTTAAAAACAAATTATTTAAATCAATGGTATTAAAGTTTATTATGCAATCTCCAAAATTGAGAAGAAAATAGCTTATTATTATGAAAAAGTTTTCCGATCGTCTCCAGGCTTGAACTTATGTCCCCTAGATTAATTTGTAGCTAAGCGTTCTGTCCCCTAGACCACCACCGGGTCAGATCGATTGTTTTAATTACAATGTATGTATCATCATCATCGGCTGTCCCTCGTGTCCGAGGAAGACTGTCCTTCACGGTTGTGTGTCTGCATGTGACTGAAGAGCCCGATCCTGGACCCACATTTTCTAGGGCATCTGGGGCAGGGGAAGGCGCTTGTAATGGTGCCGTCACCGTCTCACAGTGGTCTCTCCTTTCTCCTCTCTGCGCTGTGCTTCAAAGTCTTGCGAGTACTGCTGCTCTCCACCTAGGTCTGACCTTTGCAGTATTTTCCCAGCAATCACAGTCGATGCCAGTCTTTTGTGGGTTTCCTTAAAGCGTTTCCTCTGGCCACCGTGTGAGCGTTTTCCTTGGGTAAGCTGAGAGTAGCTACATATTCTTTCTTGGGAGTCTTGTTTCAGGCATTCTGACGACGTGACCAGCCCAGCACAGTTATTTCTGAATAATAGCAGCCTCAATACTTGTCATATTGACCTCAGCAAATATGCTGTCATTTGTCCGTTTGTCCTGCCATTTCACATTTAGGATTTTATAATATTTATATTTTATAATAATTATATTTATAAATATTATTATTCAAATTTAATTGAGATACTAAAGGTTTATAAACTACAAACTCCGAATTTGGATGTTTGTAACTATCGTATGTATATTACACAATATTATTTACTGTTAATTTCTGAGAATTATAATATAGAAATCCATGCCTGTGCCACACGGCACAGATAGTCGCGAAGAAGATAATGGAAGCCCACCCTGCTCATCCCGCCCTCGCCCCCGCCCAGCCGCCTGCCGGGCGATCAGATAGCGCTCAGCAATAATATGACGACACTTCGCAGTGCTCGCTTTTTAGCGTTGTGAGCATTTCGGGTCCCGAGGCGTCCCCGCCCACAGCCGGCCAACTTATAAAGGCACTTTACGTGAGGGCAGATAGGGATGCTAATAGAAGTTTTCATGAGATCGCTGCGAGGAAACGTTTGTTGAGAGAACGTTTTACGATGGGCGGCGGCTGTGGGCGGCCGAACTTTCAGAACCGAAAGGCGGCCGGGCTCGCCTGGAATCTCTGCCTCTTGCCTTTGCTCTCTACTAATCTTTTGCTCCATTCTCAATTTGTTGAACTAGAGATCGTAATAAAAGTAAGGAATCACATTTAGCATCTTGGAATAGATTAGAAAATAAGCGTTTCAACTTTCCATTTGCTGGTTATAAAGAATAATTACATTTGATTGGGAAATTTCAATGATTTTACGTGTATTTATTGATGACTTATGTAACAACTTTGACGCCTATTATGAAATTAATCTAATGTGATTTATCCTTATACCTGCTAAGATAAAAAAAATTAAACGTCTGTTTGCTAGAAGTTTTATTATAATTAATGTGAAAGACATGTTTCGCATTAAGGCATTACCTATCAAATATCCAGATATTCACATATACAAGACGTTTGATAATGTATTTAAAGGCGAAATTGTCATTCCTATCAACTATAGTCAAATTTCTAAAAAACACACGTTTTCATTCGTAATAATTATTTATTATGGAGTTTAACACAGTTAGGGAAACAATAAATAATATTGAACCACGCAAAAAATAATTGCCCAAGTTTATCTATACGCATTCAAAGAGTTTTTATTATTATTCTAATATCATAAGTCAGTCAGTCTAATATCATCTATCAATATTCGTATTTTTTATAACTTTTTTAATGTGGAGGTAACACTCTTGTTTAAGAAGTATTAGAATGGCGGTTAGTTAACATATATAGCTTACAGATATGTAATTGTATTGTTTGTATTGTATATAGAAAATTGATGTGACTTTATTCATTTTTAATAAATAATTATTTGGATAGGCCCAAGAATTACTGGA
This sequence comes from Lepidostoma basale, assembly GCA_022606425.2. NCBI lineage: Eukaryota > Metazoa > Arthropoda > Insecta > Trichoptera > Lepidostomatidae > Lepidostoma > Lepidostoma basale. The sequence goes on along the minus strand of JAHDVF020000857.1, from coordinate 1,489,647 downwards.
AAGTGTTTCTTGGAACTTGTTCTGAAATTTTATGACAATGATCACATAGTTAGGGAATACTAAATATTATATAAATAAATAAAAGTTATTTAAGGTAGGACGAAATGGAGTGTTTTTCCATATAATATATAATAACTCCTGCGTCTATTATTTCACATTTCAGATGCAGAAGAGAATAATACATCGATTGAGTCTACGCACGCAGGAAGGCGATTTTAATACTTAGAATCATTAATCACCTTGAAATAAGTAAAATCATTTGTAAACAATTCGTAAGAAGATGTTTTTTTAGAACTCTGCTTTAGAAAATTATTTTTTAAATTTCTTTACATTATCAGACATGAAGAACGGCGTCTGAGACCAGAAATATCTGAAAAAGTGACAAAAAATTGTTGTGAAAATACAATATTTTTCAAATGTTGTTCAAGTGTGAATAATCGACACAAAGGAGTGGCGAATGTCAATGAAGAAAGTTCTGATTTCCATCTTAAATCTCGCCTTAAACCTGCAATGTACGAGTATGTCTAAATACCGTAGAATTTTCACATAATTCTGCTGTGTAAGTAGGTACTTATATAATATAATGTGATATGTTCGTCATATTCTGCAATGTGACATAAAATATTTGTGCAGTAAAATATGTACAGTAATCAGAATAGGGAATAAACTCTTAACTATATACATGCAGATCGTATAAAGCATAGGTTCCCAAAGTGGTGTCATCAGCTCTCCTGGGAGTACTGGAGGGAACAAAAGGGGACCATTCTGGCTCTGGGGGAAGAAGGGGGGCCTAGGGAAGTAGTAAGGAAACCATAAGTTGTATTAGGTTTATTTTATTTTATTTTACCTATACAGTGGACATAACTATTTAATTTGTAATATTGTTAATTAATCTATCACGGCCACGTATGGGGTGTTTTTTTCCACGGAGGTTCGGTTTTGAATCTGGCAACATTGTTTCTATAGACTGTCAATTTGACACTTAACAGTTGATTTGTAGTCAGTACGTTCTGTATGTGTGTTGTGCAAATTTATTATGAAAATCATGGTTTAGTTCGCCAAACTTATTGTGCACTACGCCCATTTTACGGTCGACATAATCGTCCTTACGAGCAAGTTATTCGGAAGACCATGATTGTTTTAGCACCGCGTATATTCTAGTGGGTAATACATATCCACAAAGACGATAATTGTTGAAATTTCGATTTCACGATTGCGCTTCATTCGAGCTAGCCGTGGCGCTCATATGCCCGAAATCATATTTAAACAATAATAAGCATAACATGATCTATTAAATAAAGCCAATATCATTATTTTAAAGTGTTTTTTTTTTCATTTTGAATATGTATTGTATACCTCTAAAAAAACACAGTATAAAACAATATATCAAAATGGTAAATTTCCAAGGAGCCATGTGATTTTTTTTCTTCTGAAAAACGGGTCGGGGGTCAAATAAGTTTGGGAAACTATGGTATAAAGTAATGCGAATTTTTAATACCCAGCTGAATAGCGTAACAAATCCTGCGTATAAAAGCGGTACCTACTTAAACACGTATCTATCCGAGCGCTCAGATTACCTCATCAAACAACCGCTTCTTATCTGCACAGAGATTAAACTCCTCTCGCCCTCCGCCCTCCGCCCTCGCGCCGCCTCCCCGCGGTCCCTCGGGAGGACACAAATATGTCTGCCCTCCTCACGAAGAAGAATTGTCACGAAAGAAGTGTGAAAATGAACGGTATAGTCTTAAATTACACACTCACAAACTTATACCAACGCCGAATATAGTCCGTTCGAAATTGTGTCACACGACTTTTGTTTTTTTTTTAATTATAGAACTGCAAATATTTTTTTCCCAGAGAAGTAAGGTCACAGGTAGATAAGGCTGCAACAGTTGCAGGCTGCCTGAAAGATGTCATATGGAGAAACAAGGACATGAGGAGTGACAGCAAGGTACGCATTTATAAGACCTGTGTGCGACCAATCCTCACATATGGCATTGAATCGAGGGCAGACACTGTCAAGACAAAGAGCATGCTCAGGACAACCGAGATGAAAACACTCCACGCTATAGCTGGCAAAACCCTACGTGATCGAGTTAGGAATACAGCAATCGAAGTCGAAGATGCGGTCAGATGGGGTAGTCAAGACGGGGATACTGGCATCAACATGTAGAAAGAATGAGCTCAAATAGAATACCATACATAGCTCTACATGGAACGCCAAACGGACTACGCCGACCAGGAAGACCCCCGAAACGGTGGAGAGAAAGCTGGAGTTCCGCGTCTCAAGAGGACCCGCCTGAAATAACAGACTCCTGAGTCTACCAAAAGTGAAGAAGAAAATGTTTATATCTGTCCTAAATGACAAATGATAATATGCTTTTAACATTGATCAAACATGGGAGAAATCTAGTCTTTACTGAGAACACATAGTTTTATTCACATGCATATACCATTATACCAATATCAATAATTAATGAGAACGAAAACTTTTGTTTTCTAGAAAGCTTGCTATATTTTGTGGGAACTTATAAAGGCGTCGGCGGCTTGAATTATTTTTGTGAAAAGTGCAAAAAAGTGACATGAAAATACAATATTTTTCAAAAATTCTCATTTAGTATTTTCAAAATCTGCTAAAGTTCTCGTTGAAAACAGTTTCGCCTTACCAAGGCATTATCAAATGTCTGGATGCAAAACGATACTAACGTATCGTTCTCATAAAAAATTGAAACTTCTAGAAAACAGACGTTTTCCTTTATATAAATTATTTAATATAAAGCTTTACACCGCTGTTTAAGAAACAATAATCTTTTTGTATTCCTTCATAGATCATAGTTTTGTATAATACTCGTATATTGTATAGGATGTTTTATTTAGAGGTATAAAATACATATTCAAAATGAAAAAGAAAACATATTAAAATAATGTTGATGTCTATGATATTGGCTTTATTTAATAGATTATTTTATGCCAATATTCTTTGAATATGATTTCGGGCACATTAGCGTGCTACGGCTAGCTCGAATGACGCTCAATCGTGAAATCCAATTTTCGACAATTGTCGTCTTTGTGGATGCTTATTATCCACTAGAGTGTACATGGTCTTCCGAATAACTTGCTCGGATGGACGATTATGTCGACCGTAAAATGGACGTAGTGCACGATAAGTTTGGCGAACCGAACCATGATTTTCAAAATAAATTTGCACAATCTGCAACCTCTGTTCTAACGTCAGTTATTTGTGGTGAAATGGCATAACGTATTGACTACAAATCAACTGTCAATTGTCAAATTGACAATCTGTAGAAACAATGTTGTCAGTTTAAAAACCAAACCTCTAAATAAAACACTCGATATTTTTGTACGCGTAAAACTATGGAGTCATTATCACTAACTAACTTACTAGGCATCACACAGTTTCCCAGGAGGGGTAGACAGAGACGATGGACTGCCAAAATGATTTGTATTGATAAACCTATCGATTCCTCTACATCCATACATCATAACGAGCACGCTCGTCTTATTCATTCAAATTTATTTGTATAATGTCTTGTACCAGAAACTTTTAGCTACTGGACATCATTTGTATTGACTTGGCAAACTATTTTATCGTTTTCTTAATTTGCTATCCGGATTAAACTGGCTCCTAAAAAATATAGTTAAAAAGTAGTATTTTCTTCCAAGTTAGTGTATTTCGATCAGAGTATAGTCGAGTACAGTGACGGGGCGAGCCAATAACCGGCAGTTCCCTGTTCCCCGGCAGGTTGGGGCGTGCGGCGAGGACAGCCTTATGCCAAGACGCGGGGCGGAGGGAGACGGAAGCCGATTGGGATTTGCGCGCGATCCTATCCAATTACACGCTCGAGCGCCGCCATTGTGATGCTCTTGGCGCGAAAAAAGGCGCCGGGCGGGAAAACTTCCGGAAGCGGCTGGCGGCGGGGGACGCCACTTCTCAAATTCAAATTAAATACTCGCGATCACCTCTTCGCCATCGCGCCTTTGAACAAACACATAAGCTCCTACGTAACTTTTTACCCCAACACAAACGCACACATTCCTCTTCTTTTTCCTCTTAGTTTATGACGGTTGTTGATGTCCAGCCATCTCGCCATCTTTTTGGAGGCCTTCCTGATCTTTTCTTGGGTTTTTATCTTTAACGATTTTTGCAATTCTTAAATTCAAAAAGCGGTCCACGCGGTCTCTCCAAAAGTGCCTTTTGCTTCTTCCCCATCTTACTATATCCTCAACACCGACTTTCATTCGCACTGCATCAATTATTTATATTTGCATTTGACACTCTTTAATATACAGATTTAATAACATTATTTTAAGAGGTCTCATTTCTACTGCATTTATTCTACTTTCGTCCTTCTTAAGATAGTTCAATGCTTCATTTCCATACATAAGAGTTGGCAAAAGAACACCATTGTACACTGCAAATATTAACAATATTAACCGCCCTAGATATATGAACGTACGTGATTCGTTCACTCTGACTGTACCATTTCTGCGCTATCCCGTATCACGTACGCGCTTGAGTAATGTAAGTAAGTGTAAAAGTAATGTATCTAAAATGTACAAACTGTTAGGAATACGCGCGTGTGCCAACAACACTTGAGTACAAGTCTTCACAAATATGATAGTTTTACAAGGGCCAGGCGAAGTGTGCGGTTGAGTCTTTGACGTTTCACAATTTAAAAAAAAAACGTATTATAAATAATTAAATTTAATTAATAAAAAATCTGATTTATTTTTGCACGTTTCTCGGAAAATTACCTGAAGATAGGTCGGTTAAAAAAAAACAAACAATATTAAAAACTTTTCAACAATTTGATCAAATACATAAGACATGATTATACATACCCCACGATAGATTTAGGCTCTAATCTTTCATATTTACCTGTAAGGGATGGATGGCAGCGCTAGAAGGGGGGATAGCGGGATAGCAGCGTAGGGGAGGGAGAGCGGGTGTTATAAATAACCGGAATACAATCCCCGCAGTATAATGTGATATGATGTGGCAAATTGAATCACAATCGCCAAGGGAATAAGCGCATACCCGTAAGCAATAAAACATTTGGTAAATTATTCCTTTTACTCCTATTGTTGGGATGTAATACGCATATTGAGTGCAAGGGTACTCAAACAAATATGTATTACTAAATTTCCCCACACTGATGGGCTACTTGGAGTAAATCAAATTACTTACTTGTCTTTTTCTTTTTTTATATACTTTGTATATACAACACTAACTTTAAAACAAAATTTAATAACTGACATGTTTTGGACAACCCGGTCCTTCCTCAGTGATATTATAAAGATATTTTAAATACTATAAAATTAAATAAATCAATTTATTATATCAACAGACATTACAATCAATATTAATATTTAAGGTATCTATTGAGTACAGGTAGAATATAATATAGAAAATATACTATCTAAAGTCAAGAGTATTTGTCTTCTGAAGGTACTTTCACTAATATGAAAGACGTCGATCTCTGAGGGGTCACCAGAGGCAGGTAGGTAAAACAATATATTATGCTGTCGCCGTCGGAGATACCCATCAGGGACACAAAGACCAACTTCCTCTAGCACGGCCGAGTTCTCGAAATATCCCCTTATTAATCTTAAGAAATGGGTTATGAGATGCCCATCTTTTCTAAGCTGCAGAAAATTGAACTCCAGCATTCACAAAAGAAATGCCGAAATGCCCAAAATATCTCCATTCTCCTGGGAAGTGGACTGCCAACTACTCGCCATCTTTTCGGTGGTCGTGCACATGGTCGGGAACCCTCCGGTAGACCGTCACGAGCTAACTTTTGGATCATTTTTTCTTGCATTCTTTAGATTTCTGTATTTCTTATTTAATCACGAAGGGTTTTGCCGGCTATACATGGTAGTACTCTCATCTCGTGGAAGCGCAGGAGTTGCTTGGTTCGAGCTTTGTCGGCTCTGGATTCTATTACGTATATTAAGATATGTCTGACGCAGGTTTTGTATATCGTCATTTCACCCTTGATGCTCATGTGCTTATTTTTCCAAAAGGTTTTTCTTAGATAACCCAATTTGATGCAGCCTTTGTGCTTGCTGAGTAATAAATTAGTTATAATAATATAAATATTACACATTTTCCCAAACGATTATCGAGATTAATTTATCGACGATGCTTAATCATAATGAAACACGTCAAAATATTTACACACGTGATTAAATGTTTAAAAAATTACGATTTCGAAATCAGAATGGAATAAACACATTTTTTTTATTTTGTAATGAAAAGTAAAAATTTAATTAAATTCTGTAGCCGTGTGAATCTAATAATTTTTTTAAAATCTAATTTTCTACTGAAAACAATTGAACTTTTAATTTTTTTATTTTTGTTTGTTTATACGTAATGTAATTATATATTATTTAAACGAATTGTTATATGTTGCTAAGGTAAAACTATAAATTTCTCCTAAATGTGGATATGGAAAATCCTTTTTTTTTAATACAACAGGCCGTTTGAGCCCTACTCAATCCCCATTTTATTGTGACGTGAATTCTATACCAGAAAAAAGACAGCATGAGAATCATTTTATTTTATTTATTTATTTAGACATACAATAGTAAAACTGTATTCCCATGAGTATAATACTCATTATGGGACAAAATGATAATTAACATATTTAATAATTACAAACAGATACACAACAATTGTAATACTTTCAGGAAATATCGAAACACAGACATAGAGATTAAGACATCTTACAAAATTTACAGAAATACAGAAACATTTAGGAAATATCAGACACATACTTTGAAACTTAAATATCTTACACATTTTATGGAATTACAAAAACATTCAGGAATCATCATCCCGCCGGGAATCGAACCCGGGGCCTTCGATGTGACAGTTATAGGTCTTGCCATTCTGCCACGAAGGTAAAGATAAAGGTGAACTGAAAATACCGTAAAGCTTAACATGACAACAATAGAATGAAATGAAACTGAACACTGCATCCAGACGAGTGGGTCTCGGGATGAATTGGACAAGACGAAAGTCATGTATAATGAACATATTATCCCGGGATCAGTAACCGTCGATGGGTCGGCTCTCGAAGTGGTACAAGAATACTCATATCTTGGCCAAATCATACAATTAGGACGAAACAATTTCGAGAAAGAAGCCGACCGAAGAATTCAGTTGGGTTGGGCGGCCTTTGGGAAATTACGTTGTTTTCACTACCAAAATACCACAATGCCTCAAGACTAAAGTTTTCAACCAGTGCGTTTTGCCAGTCATGACGCACGGAGCCGAGACGTGGACATTGACAAAAGGTCTAGTCTACAGATTAAAGGTTGCCCAGCGCGCCATGGAAAGAGCCATGCTTGGAATAACCTTGAGGGACAGATTTAGAAACGAATTTATTCGACAACAAACCAAGGTGACTGAGGTGGCTCTACGGATTGGCGGGCTGAAGTGGCGGTGGGCTGGCCATATCTGTCGGAGAACCGACAGCCGATGGGGAAGACGGGTTCTGGAGTGGAGACCGCGTACAGGATTCCGTAGAGTTGGACGTCCCCCTGCCCGCTGGACCGACGATCTGAAGAGGATTGCTGGACATGGATGGATGGGAGCGGCAATGGATAGGGGGCGGTGGAGGGCTTTGGGAGAGGCCTACATTCAGCAGTGGATGACAGACGGCTGATGATGATGATGATGAATAGAAGCTAAAAATCAAAATAATTAAAGAATATCTTTAAAAAAAAAATGTACACCAAAACCTATAGTAAACTAATTATAAAAATGTGTATATTTTTTGCCACTATTTTCAAAATTCGATTATTGTACTAAGTACAACCCTAACCTCCTCGGAGAGTCGTTACGTCACACACACAGGGACAAGGGTACCCGAGGTAGCTACCCGAGTAGGTACCTACCTCTCGGCCCGTGTAAATACAATGTGAATATAAAATGGCGTATGTAGTGTCCGGCGCTCGCATATCATAATGAGGCATTCCTACCCTAACTCAGCGCGACATTGTCCGACCGAACAATCCTAACCGCGAGTGAAATATCACCAACCCCGATCAAAAAGAACCCGAACCCGAGAATCCCAAAACCGAAAAGACAAAAGTACGAAAATACCTTACAAATACACCTTAACGCCAAAGCGGTGAAGTAATCTTATACAAAATTCATACTCACAACAGGAAAAAAATATTTAAAAATTTTGTAATAGTAATAAATCTACCTGTTTCGCGGAAAATCACATTGCCGCTGTAACGTACAGCATTTATTTTTATATATTCTTTAAAATCAAAGCTGTAGTTATGCCGTTTTGGATCCGATCTTTCGAAGGACTTACGACATTCTCGGACGCGTTCCGTATTCAAAAAAGGTACGGTGATGTTATTCCGAGTGTAATATGGTAGCGGAGGTCGAAAAATTCCTCTGAAAACGGTCAGATGATGTACGGCGGTAGAGGAAGTTCGGGCTCAGGTTTAGTTACTAGGGAACTCCTTCAGTGGGTGGAAAAGGACACGATAAATCTCAATTCCGGTGGATTTATTTAGGCGCCCATTTTTTTGACTTTCAATTAAGTATAAGTATGCCCATAATATGATGGTACATTTTTCAAATATTTTTATTTGGTGTATTTATTTATAAAAATATCACGTAATCGAACTTGGAATTGTATTGTTATTAAAAATTTAATCAGTAATATGGATAAAAACTTTGGATTACTAGAAGTATTATATTTTGTGGGAATGACGCGTTTTACCTTGCTAAGACAATATTAAAGACATTTGAAATATAATAAAAATATTAACATCGACGTTCAAGAAACAATAATAATTCTTCCATCTAAAAATCCTTTCAAAATTTAACCCATTGGTATGTCTATTGTTATCTCCCTAGTACTAGCCGAGTTAACAAACACATGTTATTATATTTTATATAATATAATATATGATTCAAGGTTCTTGCACTCAGTTTGTAATAATTTTGGTTAGTTTATATCGTTCTCCCGATGATGAAGGTGTAAACTTTCTAAAAATGTCGAGAAAAATAAACTCAATATGAAAAAAGGGTTTTAATTCGTAAAAAAAATCGTCAATAACTGTTTCGTAAGTAATGAGTTAAAACACTGTTTTATACGCTTTTGAGTTTATTTCAACGATATAAAATTGAGTTTATACTCGTATCATTCTACCTGTGAAGGTGTAAAACCTTGGAAACATGTCGAGAAAAAAATACAATTTAAATTTAATTAATAAGAGCGTTAACTCCATAAAATTAATATTATTATCATAAAAAAAAAAAATTATCCATTAGCAATTTTTTTTAAATATGAAGTATTTATATGATAGTTTAGAAAAAATTTCAAAAAAAATTAATTGCCTTACTTTTTTAAACATGTAATATTTAATTGTTTCTTATGTTTAAATTAATTAACTAACTAACTATCACGCCGTCTCCCTGAAGGGGTAGGCAGAAAGAATGGACTGACACACTTTTCTTTCCCGACATATTTCTCTCGCTTCCTCAACATTCATACATCGTGTCATGCACGCACCTCGATTTCTCTGACTCCTCACATGGCCGACATTCAGTATTTGATTTATTTGATCGTGCCACGTTTTCCTCGGTGTTCCTCTATTTCTAGTTCCATTTACATCGTGAACATATACTTTTTTATTATAAAATTATTATTATTAATACACAAACTTTATGATTGTAATTTACGAGTATACAACAAGATTAAATAATAATAGCCTGTGTTCTGCCAGTTGGAACTTATGGTCTTGAAACTGTAACATTGTCCAAACAAAGTGCCGAGAAACTACGAGTGACCCAAAGAGCCATGGAAAGAGCCAAGTTAGGAATAAGCCTAAGAGACATAGTCAGAAACGATACGGTGATAGAAAAATCAAAGGTCACTGACATCATTCACTGGGTGGCGACTCTAAAATGCCAATGGGCAGGTCACGTAGCCAGAAGCTCAGATGAAAAATGGACAAGAAGACTCTGACTTGGAGACCGTGGACGGCAAAGAGAAGTGCAGGGCAACCGCAACTACGGTGGAAGGAATATCTGAACAGACACGTCGGAATAACCTCGATGCAGTCGGCACAAGACAGAGTGACATGGAAGCGAATGGAGGACGCCTTTGTCCAGGAGTGGACGGGAATAGGCTGAGGAAGAAGAAGAAATTGTAATTATAACATGTTGTATATTTTGTTATACCCTTATGTATGGACGTGAAGCTTGGAGTTGGCAAAAGAAGGGAGAAAGTAGGATAAATGTCGTAGAAATGAGGTCACTAGGAAGAATGTGTGGAAAAACAATGTATGATAGAATATCTAATGATGAAGTAAGAAAGGAATGTAAAGCTAATGAATGCGTGATAAATAAAATTAAAAAAGGGTCACTAATATGGTTTGGACATATGCAACGAATGGATGAGGGAAGAATGGTTAAAAAGATATATACAAGTAGTGTGAATGGGAAAAGAAGTCGAGGAAGGACAAGGAAGACAAGGCATGACATCAATTACTGAAAGGCGACCATGTTCGAAGTAGGAACCATCGACGAGCGTGCATGTCACGATGTGTGATTGTAGAAGAGGCGCGATAATTATGCCAGGATAGAACAATGTGGCGATCCATCATCCCTGCCTACCCCTCCGGGGAAACGGGGTGATGGTTAGTTAGTTAGTTAGTATATTTTGTTAACAGTCGAAGCATTTGGACAAGCATTTCTATATCAAGCCTTGTCACTAGACAGTTAGTAAAAAATATGTTCACCTTATTCACTCACATTCCTCTGCGGATTATACTCATTACATATCTGTGACGGGCGCTGTGTCCGCCGTATTCACAATCTCTTGGGAAGCGTACAGTCGGAGCAGTATCACAAGATCACATCGAAACAGGCAAAAAAAAACTAAAAATCCTTATATACACAAAAATCTTCCTTTAAGTGTCGTCTAGGGCGAATCTTTTTCGCAAGTCGGTCAAATTTATAAAAATAAAAAAGCGCTGGCTATCACAAAAATGAAAATCGTAAAACATTTTTATTTAGAATGAAGTCTATGGCGACCTTTTTTATCAGCGACTTCCGGTCAGTAGAATTCGGTGGCGACCTTTCCTTTTCTTAACCCATAAGGGACTTCCGGCCAGTAGAATTCGGCAACGACCAATTCGATTTTCGCTGATGAGCTAAAAGAAAAGGTCGCTGACGAAAAATATCCCTGAAAACGACCCAGAATTCGGTATCGAATTTCTCCCGCGGGTCACGTAATTTCTAACGCCATTTTCTATTCACCATCCCTGGTCTAGGGCACAGTTTTTTTTTAACCACCAACACAACAAATCACTATAAATCGACGTATATTACGTACATGACACGAAGTATGAATTTTGAGGACCAACAAAAATGTCAGGATAGAAAAGTGTGGTGGCCCATTACCTTTAGCGTCTGCTACCTCTACAGGAAGACGACACAATAGTTAATTTGTTAGTTTAGAATTAAATACAATTAAGTATAGATCTTAAGCCTACTTTATGATCATGTTTCAATATACCAACGTTATTTGATGTCACAATAAAAATTAAATTTTGATAACATAAACAGCGTTTTATAATTTAACAGTTAACAATATTATTTTCATATGATAGTAGTTGTTTGCATACGCGCATATTTTATAATAGCATATGCCGTTGAGACAAGGGCAGACAAAGTCAGGACCAAACAAGTTCTGAGAACTTCCGAGATGAAGACACTGAGGACGATAGCAGGCAAGACACTGAAAGATCGCGTGAGAAATACAAGAATTCAAAAGATATGTGAGGTTGAGGATACTATACGATGGAGTAAACAGTGAAAGGGGGGCTGTATGGACATCACAAGACTCCCCTATATTGCACTTCATAATCAACATCACGCGACTCGTCCTCATGGAAGACCTCCTGAAAAGATGGAAGGATAACTGGGTATCCAACTCACAGGAGGAGCAATCCTCTGGAGAACAGGTCACATAGGTCTACAACAAGAATAAGAATAAGAAGACATATATATTTTTATAGTGTTCTTCATCATCATCATCATCATCATCAGCCGTCTGTCATCCACTGCTGAATGTAGGCCTCTCCCGAAGCACGAAACCGCCCCTATCCATTGCCGCTCCCATCCATCCATGTCCAGCAATCCTCTTCAGATCGTCGGTCCAGCGGGCAGGGGGACGTCCAACTCTACGGAATCCTGTACGCGGTCTCCACTCCAGAACCCGTCTTCCCCATCGGCTGTCGGTTCTCCGACAGATATGGCCAGCCCACCGCCACTTCAGCCCGCCTATCCGTAGAGCCACCTCAGTCACCTTGGTTTGTTGTCCAATAAATTCGTTTTTAAATCTGTCCCTCGAGGTTATTCCAAGCATGGCTCTTTCCATGGCGCGTTGGGCGACCTGGAATCTGTAGACTAGACCTCAATTAATCAATTAAATATAGTCATCCACTGCGACTAGTATCAATTAAATATAGTCATCCACTGTGACAAATCCCTCAAACTTATTCTTCAAACTGTACCCGTATTCCGTACCTGTCCAGGCGAATAGTTAAGCTCTCATTAAGTTAGCGGAAGGCGGCCCGCAGATGGTGAGCCTGATACATGGGCCGCTTAGCCCGCCCTAATCAGTCCTCCGCCGCCCATAAAGCACCGGCGTTGTCCGTCACTTCACAGCCTCACGTCCTTCCGCCGCCCCGCCCCAGGATTAAGCGACATATAAAAGCTTATCCCGGACAGGATTCCCAACACCCACGGAATAACATTCCGAGAATTTTATTTATTTTTCAGACAAATCTGTGAATATTATAATTGCCATTTCATTTCGACTTTGTGTTTACCCAAGAGAAACTGTTATTTCATTATTAAATCATGTCAAAGGAGGTAAATTTCTTTATATAATTTAATAATATTGGATCATCGCAAACAAAAACCTATCCAAAAAAACTAGAATGGCAGTGCACAATGGTGTTCTTCTACCGACCCTTATGTATGGAAGCGAAGCATGGAACTGGCAAAGGAAGGATGAAAGTAGAATAAATGCAGTAAAAATGAGATCTCTTAGACAAATGTGTGGATATTCTGTGTATGATAGAGTGTCGAATGAAAATATAAGAAGTGAATGCGGTGCGAATGATGGTGTCATGAACAAAATAATGAAAGATCATTAAGATGGTTTGGACATATGGAAAGAATGAATGAAGAAAGAATGGTAAAAAAATTATATGTTAATGATGTAAATGGTACCAGAAATAGAGGAAGACCATGAAAACGTGGCACGATCAAATAAATCAAATATTGAATGTCGGCCATGTGAGGAGTCAGAGAAATCGACGCGCGTGCATGACACGATGTATGAATGTTGAGGAAGCGAGAGAAATATGTCAGGAAAGAAAGGTGTGGCAGTCCATTCTTTCTGCCTACCCCTTCGGGGAGACGGCGTGATGGTTAGTTAGTTAGTTAGCTAGTTTAATAATATTGGATAATTTATACAGCGCCATTTTTATATATTACTCATCACAAAAGTGCTGTAGAAAATGCTCCGTTTTATGAACTAGTTAAAAATGAACATATTTAGTATGAGGGCTGCACCTAACGCAGTCAATCAACATTTACATCAGGAAAGGATAATTTGAAAAGGTGCGTTTTGAGTCATCTAAACTCTGGAAGATTGTTCCAAGCTGAAGGTCCGGATACTGCGAAGGCACGACGATATATATGTCAATATCTTAAAATGTACAAAGTTGGACAATGGATTTTACAAACTTAACGTTATCGATAATAAATTGTATACAATTTTGATATTTTAAATACTTGGGATTTATTGTTTGTGCATGAACAATGATGTAAAACTCTTATTATACTCGTATAAGTGAAATATTATGTTTACATTTGATGATTTGACATTTGATAGTGAGGTTTCATAATGCCTTAGAAAGGAGAAACTTGTCATTCCCATAAGATATAAAAAAAACTTCTAGAAAGCAGACGTTATCATTCCTATTAATTATAAAATACTTTATTTACATATAAAGCAAGTGTAAACAAATGTATTTTAAATTACGAATTTGTACAAGAAATAACATTACAATATGGATTTTTTTTAATTAAAAAAAAATTACTAACTAACTAACTAACTAACCATCACGCCGTCTCCCCGAAAGGGTAGGCAGAAAGAATGGACTGTCACACTTTTACTGATGCGGCACTCCATCCTCCTCTTTTCGCTCCGCGGGAGACGCGGTGTGATGGGTTGCGAACCTCATCGCCACCAATAGGCATCTCCCGCGCACACTTCGATCGCCCGACATCCACAAAATAAATCTAAAACAAATAATATAAAATACAATGATATAAAATAAAATAACAAAATAAAAATAATTTAACACAAAATGTTCTTTTTAGATGGTGCACATATTGTCTATTTAATTTATGTTCCACGAATCCACCGTTTTTTTTTTAATTTAGCACATAATGTAATAACACATAATGTTTTTTCGATGTTGCACATGTTGACATGGACGATCCGGACTTTTGTGTTTATTTAATTTATCTTATACGTATCCACCGTTTTTTAAATTAGCTGTAATTAGGCACTTAACCAGCAAGAACTTTGAAATAATATTGAAGAAATTATTCAAATTGTCATTGGAACAAATGAAGAATTTATTTTTACACCTGTCAAAATTCTTTATAAAAACGATAAAACTAATATAATTTTAACAACAAAACAGGACAAACGTATTACGTGTCACAATTAACTATTATAAAGTGCGGCAACAGTTAAATTGACCAAAACAATTCACTTATACGCGAAATATCTCCAAATTAACAGGAGCACCACATGAACCAAACCAAATTTTCAAAAACAAAAGAATATAAAAATTATACTTATTTTATTGCTTTTAGTATAAGGTTGGTAACATTGAGAGCTGCGCGGGCACTCTGTTATGGACGTGCGACATGATGAGAGTTAGCCATCACTGATAAATAAATAAATAACGGCCGCCAACTCACGAATTGCAAAAACATGTCATAAAACGAGACACGAAGACATGAAGTCAGTCGTAAAAAGTGTAAAATATTGTAGTACTAAAAAAAACAGTAGCAACTTTTGACGTGTTTCTAATTAAACCTTTATTAATTGTATTTAATATATGTATTCTATTATTTTATCATATTTTTATGGAGTTATTTTTGTTTTGTTACGCCAAAGAACTTCTTACGTGCGTACATAAATAGGTAAACACATGCTGTTTTTTTATTATACAACAGCTTTTTTACAAACCGGTTTTGACATCTTAGGTGCTACAATAAGATGTCAATTGTGTAACATTACCTAGCCGTATTTACTTTGCGGTCACATGTTATAACTCGCATGAATTCTGATTTATACTCATTTTTGGTAAATATTTCACCTAGCAAAACTTCATAGAAACAGTCCATTGTTTTGGCATTATCAACTATTATTATTTGTTTGTAGCACATGATGATGCCAACATCGTTTGGCGAAACAGATGTCGTGACAAATAATATAAATTGTGATATCATAACACTGTCTCAATAACAGTTCATAGAAATACAGGAAGGAAAAAATAGAGGAAAACCTGGCACGATCAAATAAATCTAATATTGAATGTCGGCCACGTGTGGAGTCGGAGAAATCGACCTGCATGCATGACGCGATGTATGAATGTTGAGGAAGCGAGAAAAATGTGTCAGGAAAGAAAAGTGTACCAATGCTTTATTTCTGCCTACCCCTTCGAGGAGAGGAGAAAATATAAAAAATCATATTATGAATTTACATGTGTTCAAACAACAAAATCCACACTAAATAACTGTATGAAAACGTGAAATTACTTAGCTAACTAGCCCAACTACCCTTGTAATATTTATGTATAACGTAAGGAAAACCACCCCACCTCATGTGGGGGTCAGCCTCGCCCGGGGCGGGTCAGATTAGCGGGGTGTGATGTACCCGACACTAACGCTGGATGAAAGAGAGTGATGGAAGTCGAACCGGGGTCCTGCCCGCTGATTAGATTACACCTCGCCGAGGACCTACTCGAGGAGCTAATCTTCTTCATAGGTAAACAACTGGGTACACAATGCTTTTTAGTAATCGTTAAATTATTCTTACGTAATAAGAGAGATGAAGGAAAAAAATCGTTAATTGTGATGTTATTGGTACCTTAATCAGGACGAATACTTTACTACCCATACTGACACTATTGGTACCTTTTTCAGAACGAATACTAAACCAACCATACTGATTCTATTGGTACCTTCATCAGGATGAATACTAAACTACCCACACTGACACTATTGGTACGTTTATCAGGACGAATACTAAGCTAACCATACTGACACTATTGATACCTTCATCAGGACGAATACTAAACTACCCACACTGACACTATTGGTACGTTTATCAGGACGAATACTAAACTAACCATACTGACACTTTTGGTACATTCATCAGGACGAATATTAAACTAACGGCAAGACACTTTTAGTATCTTCACCAGGACGAAAACTAATATTTTTTTATAGGTACGCCGCGTTTTGACTGAGGTTTTCTATGGTTCCCTCAGTTGTATGACGAATGTCGGGACGCTAATAAGATAGCCCATTAAACCACAAGACAGGCACACTTACATACAATAAGTTAAATTCGCACATAGAATCACTTGTAATAAAGATCACACCACCTTGAATAATTAAAAATCTAGGTTTAATGAACATACAGACAATCAAGTAAAAAAATTCTTATTACCCTTTTAGTACCTTCATCAGGACAAGTGCGAGTTGTCTAAAAATTATGTCCAAGCAGGAATTCTTTGTTTATGGATGTTTGAGTGAATTATTCAACACTTTGGAAATGGGAATTTACTTACATATTATTTAATATAATAAAATAGTAATTTTTTGACCAAAACACTATGATACTTCAATATTATTAACTGTTAAAATTTATAACACTGTTTCGCCAACCGATGTTGACATCATCAGGTGTTACAAACGTGGCACAAATGGACGGACTATTGTTGGCATTATCAGGTGTTACAAAGGTAGTCCGTGCTTTAGTACCTTATTTGTAACACCTGAAAATGCCAACATCGGTTGGCGAAATAGCTGTCGCAGCACTCAAAAAGTGAATAATAAAATTTGTGATATCAATACAGTGTTATAAATTTTAACTGTTAATAATCTAATAAATTTACAGAAAATAGGTTAAACGTTATTTATTCGCTACTTAATTTATGCATTGCAAATAGGGATACTCAAAACGATCGAATAGTAAAAAAAGGATCCAAGGCCATCAAAAATGCCTGTGGAAATGTCCCCTCAAAGATTCACCTTCCCTTTGGCTCTCTGCTGAGTCCCTTAGAACCCGGCTTAGAATACATTAATTAGTTGACTTTCTCTAAAGCCCCGCTTACACGCTCTCCCTGGTACATTTTCCTGTTAACATTATACCGCGTGAGGTACCTGCACATGTGTGCTTCTAAGGGATAAGATAATTTTATATATTTTTTACTTAATTGAAAGTTAAGGTGGTAACACTGTGAATTTCATTGTAAAAACTTTGAAATTGAAAAACAACGCTGTTTATGTTCCACTTTTTTATTTTATTAAATATCTCTATACAATAACAATACTAAACACGACAACGACCTTCGTGGCCGAATGGTAAGTGCATTGACTGCCACCCCGAAGGTTCTGGGTTCGATTCCCGGCGAGGCCAGTGTGATTGTCACACTGTCTTTGGTTTGGTGTAGAATTCACGTGACAATAAAATGGCGATAGATTAGCTACCTATCACATGTCACAAGAATCACTATGACAGCTATAATACCCTTTACATCGATTTGGCTCATAATAATAATTTTTAAATAACAAAATAATAATAATAATAATAATTTCTCCAATGAGTAATCGACCACCAGGACGATATCCAAAGAGATGGAGAGAATGTTGGAATGATTAAGAATGACATCCTGTCTGAATAGATCGCAGTCAGTAAAAAAAGAAGACAAAGATGAAAAGTTATTATGTACATGTTTTGTTGTTTTCAAAATCATCCTTAAGAACACAAGTAGAACTAAAAGCATGAATTTTATTTCCGCCGTATTTTCTCATCCCAAATGGGATACACTCCGAAAATTGTAGCACTGAGCGCTTCACGTTTTAAAGCACATAAAAATCTACAAAAATTCCCAGGTACAAAGTTTAGTGTGCTGTAAACATTTTAAGCAACATTAAATTGTTCCCGAATAGCGGCATATTCATGCGTACATTTGCCACAGCATCACGGATATCTGCGTGTATGTGCTAGATCTGGGTAGGTGCCCAGATAATAATGTGGGGTAGAGAGGGGAGAGCGGCGGCTGGGGTTAGCGTTTTACATTTTACCTTTGTTACCGGCTAAGCAGCCACCACACAAGGGGTTTTACATATTTAATTTGTTTCGCTACATGGAGGCATTAGGCTGGCATTACACCGTGCCCTAATGCCGGAGATAACAGTGCGATGACATAAACCCGGAGATTTAACTAAAATATTCTTGACATAATAATTCTACAGAATACACGTGAATCCGCATATGCAAATGACGATTCAGTTGAATTTATCCCCTACATTACAATAGCAATGAAATAGCTTTTTTTCTTCATACAAATATCCACACACCATTCTATTTTAAATTCGGTTTTCAGAATTTTGTGTGAACTGAAAACAACTTATTCTTCTTATTTTTCTTGCTCAGCCTATTCCCGTCCACTCCTGGACAAAAGCCTCCTCTATTCGCATTATGTGCAGACTGCATCCAGGTTATTCCGACGTGTCTGTTCAGATCATCCTTCCACCGTAGTTGCGATCGCCCTGCACTTCTCTTCGCCGTCCACGGTATCCAAGTCAGCAGTCTTCTTGTCCACTTTTCATCTGAGTTTCTGGCTACGTGACCTGCCTATTGCCATTTTAGAGTTGCCACCCGGTGGATGATGTCAGTGACCTTTGTTTTTTCTCTCACCGTATCGTTTCTGACTCTGTCTCTTAGGCTTATTTCTAACATGGCTCTTTCCATGGCTCTTTGGGTCACTCGTAGTTTCTCGGCACTTTGTTAGGACAATGTAACAGTTTCAAGACCATAAGTACTAACTGGCAAAACAACTTGGTCTGAATTAAAATGGTATATAATTTCTTGAACGCACGTGTTTTTGCATGTCTTTGTGAAGGATATGTTCTACACAAATGTAATTCTCGGCTTAAAATACTTCTTCTTCTTCTTCTATATCCTGATATATTCATACAAGATATCAAATTGCTTCCTCCTGCGTTGAAGATGTCTAGCTTTCTCACATCTCTTTGGTGATCGTCCTGGTGCTCGAGGTTCCTCTGCTCGAATCTCTGAATCCTCGCTGGATCCATCCTCTCGATGTGGTCCTTCCATAATCGTCTTATCTGTCTTCTCCATCTCACTATGTCATTAATTTTGCAGGATCTACGAATCTCTTCGTTGGGTATCCTATCTCTGAGGGTTCTACCTACGATAGGTCGCAATGTTTTCATGTTTGCTACTCTTAAGAGATGTTTGGTTTCAACAGTGTCTGCTCTTGGTTCGATATCATAAAAAACTGATTTATATAAAAATGTAGAATCAATAAATCAATCAGTAAATTAGGCTTACTCGTATACTATTAAAGAAATTTTTAATTGAGTGCTAAAGCAAATATAGGTAATTCTAGTACCACACAGATAGTTATACAAAAAATAGTTTGGAAAAAAAAACTTGTTCAATTTTATTCTTAAAGATTTTCATTCATGAAAATTTCAAAATACTGGAGGAAACTGAAAAGACCTGGATAATGGAGAGGGATGACCAGAGACAGGAACCGTGTATACCGTGTTCACGAAAACGGCGCTATACAAATTAGCCTAATTATTATTATTATTATATATAAGACTGTTGTGAAAGAGACCAAATTCCACACCCGGATGTAGCTTCATGAAGAAAAAGTATAAGAAAAATGGTTTCTAAACCTTCACCATCTTGAAATTATTCAAGGGTTAAATTAAAGTTTCTTAAACAAATCGCAAAAAGGTTTTTATTACAAATAAACTATTTGATATTTTGTACAAATATTATGAAAAAAATTAATTAACAAGCTACACCACATTTGAAATGTTAGCAACATTATAATAATGGCGTATTTTGAATACATTTTGTTGAACCTTGAATAACATGACACGGAGTGTTCCATTAATGTCGAACCATATTTCATGCGCTCCTGGTATTATATTGAATTTTACCTGTACTCAATAGATGCTTTAAACGTTGTTTGTAATAATTAATACGAATGAAAACGTCAGTTCTCTAAAAGCTTTATTATGTTTTATGGGAATGACATGTTTCGCCCTTCTAAGGCATTATCAAATGTTTTGATAATGTCTTAGAAGGGCGAAACATGTCTAACTAACTAACTAACCATCACGCCATTTCCCCGGAGGGGTAGGCAGAGAGGATGGATCGCCACACTGGCCTGTCCTGGCATACCTCTTGAGCTTCCTCTACATCCATACATCTTACCATGCACGCGAAACATGTCATTCCCATAAAATATAATAAAATTTCTAGAAAACTCACTCTTTCATTCGTATTTATTATTTAATATAGAGTTTTATATCATTGTTAAAGAAACAATAAATAAATTGTTTGTAATGTCTGTTGAGATAATCAACTGATTTGATACATTTTATATCGATAGCAAGATACCTGCAAAACGTTCAGTTCAATCACTAAGGCAACCACTAAAGTTCGTTAACGATCAGCATCATCCCTCAATCAGCCCCAAAGAAGGACACCCCTCATGCATTATTCTCGCTGCAACAGTTAGTGGCCTCGCCTGGCGCTAGTTTATTGAGTTACCGTTCGCCCCGACCACCCCGCGCGCCCCCGCCGCGCCGCCCGCTCCCTGCGGGGCTGGAAAAAATCTGTAGATGTCACTTGTTAACCGAACATAGGGTTACTAAATAGACACCAACAGGGGCCGGAGATACTGTCAAGTGTATCGGGAGCTGACGGGGACAAATGTTTGGAAAAGAAGCTAAATAGGATTAAAGCGGATACAACATCAGATTTGTTTCCAGGGGTTGCACTCTCTATACATGAAATATTATGTACGTACGAGAAATATTATGTACGTATTATGTCGTATGCATAATTGAAATCGGTTCACAACTGCTTTAAACTCAAATTCATCAGGCAGAGTTTTGAAATAATTTAATACAAAATGTTTAAGATACCAAAAATTCTAGAATGGCAGTGCACAATGGGGTTCTTCTACCGACCCTTATGTATGGAAGCGAAGCATGGAACTGGCAAAAGAAGGATGAAAGTAGAATAAATGCAGTAGAAATGAGATCTCTTAGACGAATGAGTGTATACACTGTGTATGATAGTGATATGATGTGAGTGTCGAATGAAAATATAAGAAATGAATGCGGTGCGAGGTGTTATGAACAAAATAATGAAAGAATCATTAAGATGGTTTGGACAAAGGGAAAGAATGAATGAAGAAAGAATGATAAAGAAGTGTATGTTAACAATGTAAATGTAACTATAAATAGAGGAAGACGGAAGAAAACGTGGCACGATTAAATAAATCAAATATTGAATGTCGGCCACGTGAGGAGTCAGAGTCACGACGCGCGTGCATGTAGCAGTGTAGTGTAGTAAAAAGTGTAGCAGTCCATTATTTCTGCCTACCCCTTCGGGGTGATTGCGTGGTGACTAGCTAGTTATAATTGACTAAATAATTGTATGTTATTTTTATTACGAGTATATTTGTGTTTTTAGATTTAGATTTAAAGCACGTCAA
Organism: Lepidostoma basale; assembly: GCA_022606425.2. NCBI lineage: Eukaryota > Metazoa > Arthropoda > Insecta > Trichoptera > Lepidostomatidae > Lepidostoma > Lepidostoma basale. The sequence continues at coordinate 1,467,714 of JAHDVF020000857.1, read as the reverse complement.
TGCACCAGATATGTGTATGTCCCAACTTTTACATTTGTTTTTTATTTATACAATATGTTTCATATCATTTTCTAACGGATCAGATACAGCGTTCATACTCATATTTAGATTAAAAACATTTTGACCGCAATGTTACAGAGACAGTAAACGGTAACATAGAAAAATATTTCTATTCATAAAAACACTTCAAAATGTGTTCTAAATTCTTAGGTACGTGGTGAAGAAATTTCCCAAACACTGCAAAGTTAGTCAGTGCTATTCACTAAATTACGTCAAAATTGATTCTTGATTCTTAGGCGTCTATATGAAGAATTTACGGAAATCTCTAGAAACGATAATCATATTCAAAGAATCCCAAGTACCAACAACATGCGTGCAGTGGTGAATCAAGCCAAGGGGGCCCAATGCAGTAAAAAAATTAGAACCAACAAACTCATATTAAAATAAAATAAAATTTACAGAAATTTCTAATTATTGTATAAGTTAATTAAAAATAATCATTATTTCTTCTTTTAGATGAATTTTATTTTTCTTCTTCTTCTTCTTCCTCAATTTTAGGTCGTGTGACCTGTTTGTGACGGTGGGCTGTCCTGGGATGATAATGTCCAGCCATCTCTTTGGCGGCCTTCCTGGTAATCTCTTGCTGCTTAGGTCTTATCTTTAACATTTTTTTGCATTTCTTATATTCTCCATGCGGTCTACATGGTCTCTCCAAAAGCGCCTTCTGCTTCTTCCTCATCTCACATGTCCTCAACACCACAGGCAGACCTTATCGTTTCATTTCTGATCTGATCTCTGAGGGTTTTGCCTGCGATGGAATGTAGGGTTCGCATTTCTGCTACTCTAAGAAGGTTCTTAGTTCTATTGGTATCGGCTCTGACCTCTATTCCATACGTCATGATGGGGCGAAAGCATGCCTTGTATATCTTGACTTTCGGTTAGCATGTATTTGTTCCTCCATATGGTGTCGCGCAAGCAGCCAGCCACGGCTGTCGCTTTGATGGTTTGTGCTCGCACCTCGTCATATAGGTCACTGTAGCTACCGATCTCTATGCCTGGGTAAGTGAATCGAATGACTTAATTTATTAAAAATACGTCGCTGCCGAAACCGGTCGACGATAAACGCAAGTGGAAGCACACTAAATATATAATAATAAAGAAATTTTGTATCATTTTTTTTTTATTACTTAAAAATAGAGTCTATTTTTTTTGAAACCAATAAAAATACATTTTAAGATCTCGGTACTTATTTAAAGCCCTTTGGTATTCCAGGCCCCGCGTGGCCGCTTGTTCCGCCACTGGGCGCGTGTAGCCTCTATTCCTATATCCACTGCCTTTTGTATCTAACAAGTATCAGCCACAGCCTTGTGTATCCAACAAATTGTTCCACTGATTTCGGCGTGTCATTGTTCCACATTCTAGATCTGCTCCGGCCCCACGCGATCCGATCAGCGTCCCCTGTCCGGACTGTTTCTGTTCTACCTACCGCAGTGCCGCCACGTGAATCTATAAATCAAAAATAGTATATTGAAAATCTTCTTCTTCTTCCTGTGCCGTGTCAGGTCCCCCCGACGTTGGCGATCACTCCGGCGAAAACCTCCCTGTCCTGCGCTGCCCGAAACAGATCATCCACCGTCCTCACTCCGGTCCACTCTCTAATGTTGCGCAGCCAGGACATCTGTTTTCTGCCAACTCCCCGTCTTCCCTCTATCTTGCCCTCCAATATAAGTCGGAGGAGGCGGTACTTTTCTCCACGCAGCACGTGACCCAAATATGAGACCTTTTTCACTTTGACATTCGACAACAGCTCTCTCTTGGCTCCGGCTCTCCTAAGTACTTCGACGTTACTGACCTTTTCGGTCCAAGGTATACGAAGCATTCTTCTGTGTATCCACATTTCGAATGCTTCTAACCGATTCATTACGTTCACTTTTAGAGTCCATGTTTCACTTCCGTATAATAGAGCTGACCATATGTAAGCTTTTATCATTCTTTGTCGAAGTTTAAGATTTAAATTATCGTCACAGAAGAAGGGTCTCATCCTATTAAATGCAGCACGCGCAACCTCCACTCTACATCTCACTTCTGTATCTGGGTCGAGTGTTTTAGTAATGACACTGCCGAGGTATTTAAACTGGTCAACCATTTCGATATTTACTCCTTTTAGTCGCAAAGATGATCCAGAATAATCAAGTCTTCCAAACGACATCCACTTGGTCTTAGCGACATTTATTGTCAGACCCAATTCTTCTCCAGCCGTGTCAATCTTATTTAGGAGCTCTTGGAGATCAGGTATACTTTCAGCCAATATGACTGTTGAAATGACCTTGAAAATAAATAACAATATGTGAAGATAAAAAATAATAATTATAATAAATTCCTTTATTAATACACATTTAGTTTAATACCACTTCGACATGCGGGTATGAATCGCTGTATGAATGTGGAAGAATCTAGAGGATGTCAGGATAGAGTAATGTGGCGGTCCATTCTCTCCGCTTCCCCTGTCATCGATTATGTTCAAATTTATTTTGTTTAAAATTGACGCGAACGTTGGTTTTTTTAGGATTTTTCTTGGGTTTAGTTTTGCTGGGGCATTATCGTGAACGATTGCCATTTGATAAAATCATAGTAAGGCGAAACTTATTACTATATAAAATAAAATAAAACTTTCTTTATCGACCTTTACTTATCAAAAGAAAGAATGGAAAGAACATATAAGTTAACAATGCCAAAACTAGGTAGACCGAAAAAAACGTTGCGCAATGAAATTAATCAAATGTTAAATGTACACCCATTCAGGCTTGTAGAAATCGATGTAAAGGGTATTATAGCTATCAAAGTGATTTTCGTGACCTTTGATAGGTAGCTAATCTATTGCCATTTTTTTGTCATGTGACTTCTACACCAGACCAAAGACGGTGTGACAATCACACTGCCCTCGGAACCTTCAGGGTGGCAGTCAATGCACTTAACACTCGGCCACGAATGTAGTCAATTTATATACTAGTTTATTTAGTAAAAAAAAAAATTGATTGGTAGAGTTGGGTTAATTTTTTCTTAGACACCACGGGGCGCCACTGGTCCAGCACCCAGCGTATTTGACAGTCATCTCGTGTCACCGTGGTGTTTAATTAGCATAAACAATGTGCGTATGTACCGGGAGCGCTCACAATTGATTCGGATTATACTACGTATGCTTCCTAAGAAGCCCGAGACGTCTTGTTACAGTTGTTATGGATCGTTCAAACAGTTTCTCAAATCCTGACACTAAATGCTTCTTGCTCCAATAAAGAGAATTTCAAAACATCCATAGATTAAGGTCACCCTCTTGTCTCTGTGATTTTTACAATTGATAAGGCTCATTGTTTGAGATTTGATGCTTAATGAATTTAAATAATGTGAAATCCAAAAGATTCCGGTTTATACGTACATATATCATATATTATTATTATTATTTGATCATAAAAGGATCCATCAGTATACATGGGAGAGAGGGAATGAAAGGACGACTATCGATTACGTCATCATTGACTCTAGATTACGGACGGACACTGTAGATACCAGAGTGTTCAGAGGGGCCGAACTCGGAACTGACCATTTTTTGGTGGTGACAAAGATAAACCTGTTCCGAGGTTGGCGCACCAAGAAGAACAAAACAGTGACCGCCCCGTCTAGAGTTAAAATAGAAAAACTCCAAATCGATGACGTAAAAGAGAGTTATATGACGAAAGTGAATGAGAGGCTGAGTGGTCGAGAATTTGAATTTAGAAGTATAGACGAGATCTGGAACAAATTGAAAGAAAGTCTATGTGAAACAGCGAAAGAGGTATGTGGTACATGTGTGCAAGGAAGAAGGAATGGAGATGCTTGGTGGGATGACTGTGTAAAAATTCTGGTCAAAGAAAAGAAAGATGCATGGTTAAATATGATATCTGTGGATAAAAGAGATTGCGAGAAATATAAAAGAGCAAAAGAAGCATACAAAGTTTGTAAGATGAATGTCAAGTTGAAAGTGAGAGAGAAAAAGGATAAACTGAAGGAGGAAGACGGTCTCAAGATGACGAGTCACTTTCAGAGCAACATAAAAATGTTCTGGAAGGAAGTCAAAAGGCCCGGAATCCTCCCGAAAATGGTTGTGCGAAAGCAATTTTGAGTTGTGAGGGAAGAATGATTACTGATTTTGACAGTATACAAGGAAGATGGATGGAATACTTTAAAGATGTATATGGCAGTGAAATGACTGAGAGTTCAATGAGAAGGAGCGTTACAAATGTGAGTTGTACGAATAGCGAAAGAGATATGACAGAAATAAGTTTGAACGAAATAGTAAAATCTGTAAGCTGTATGAAAGGTGGAAAAGCTGTTGGTTATGATTGTGTCGCTTTGGAGTTTATTAAAAACGGTGGGCCGGTTGTTGCAGCGTGGTTATACAGACTCTTTAACCAGTGTTTAGAGGAAGGATATACGCCGCTTGACTGGAGGAGGGCTGTTATCATGCCTCTATATAAGGGAAAGGGGTCTCGTATGGACTGCGGAAATCACCGGGCAATAAGTCTGTTAAGCGCCGTTGGTAAACTCTACGGCCGAATTTTAATAGAAAGAGTAAAAAAGACGACGACTGAAAGAGTATGGGATGTTCAAGGCGCTTTTATGACCGGAAGAGGATGTATGGATCAGATTTTTGCACTTCGAACGCTTGCGGAGAAGTTTATGGCCAAAAACCGTAAGCTTTTCTGTGCGTTTGTCGATTTGCAAAAAGCCTATGATCGAGTGAACAGAGATAAACTGTGGTCAATCTTGTCCGAATACGGAGTGAGCACAAAACTGATACGGGCGGTTGCTTCTCTCTACGAAGGGAGCACTGCCAGTGTTAGGGTAAATGGAGACATCACGCCTTGGTTTGATATCACGAAGGGTGTTAAGCAGGGCTGCGTGATGTCTCCATGGTTGTTCAATCTGTATATGGACAAGTGTATGAAAGAACTTAAAGGTATAAATGCTGGTGCTAAGATGAGTGATCTATCTGTAAACTGTCTGCTTTACGCGGACGATGCCGTTCTCGTTGCGGATAGTGCGGACGAATTACAAATCTTGGTGTCGAGAATGAATGAGGTATGCAAGTCAAATGATTTAATGATGAATGTCGGGAAAGTCAAAGGTGATGGTTTTCGAAAGGGAAGAGCAAATGACAGTTTGTAATATAAGTGTGAACGAAGAGAACTTGGAACAGGTGAAAGAATTTGTGTATTTAGGTAGTATGTTCACAGCAGATGCCCGAACGGATAGTGACGTCGAAAGAAGGGTTGGTGCGGGTAACAAAGTGAATGGAGCTTTAAAAATAGTTATTGGAAACAAGAATTTATCAATGAAAGCGAAAACGGCCGTTCACAATGGAGTTCTGGTCCCAACCTTAATGTATGGAAGCGAAGCATGGAACTGGCAAAAGAAGGATGAGAGTAGAATAAATGCGGTAGAGATGAGGTCCCTAAGACGTATGTGTGGTAGAACGATATACGACAGAATCTCAAATGCTGATATAAGAAAGGAATGTAGAGCGGAAGAAGGTATTATGAACAAAATTATGAAAGGATCGCTGCGTTGGTTCGGACATATGGAACGCATGGATGGAGAAAGAATGGTTAAGAAAGTATACGTTAATGATGTAAATGGGGTACGAAGTCGAGGCAGACCGAGGAAAACATGGCATGACCAAATTAATCAAATTTTAAAGGTTGGTCATGTTAGAAGTCGGAGGAATCGACGTGCGTGTATGACTCGTTGTATGAATGTGGAGGAAGCTAAAGAGGTTTGCCAGGATAGAGTAGTGTGGCGGTCCATTCTCTCTGCCTACCCCTGCGGGGAAACGGCGTGATGGTTTTGTTGTTGTTGTTATTATTTTGTTGAATCGCTCTTTACATCATGACAGCATGAGCCAAATCGATGTAAAGGGTATTATATGTAGCTATCATAGTGATTCTCTTGACATGTGATAGGTAGCTATTCTATCGCCATTTTATTGTCACGTGAATTCTACACCAGACCAAAGGACAGTGCGACAATCACACTGCCTGGAAATCGAACCCGGAACCTTCGCGGTGGCAGTCGATGCACTAAGCACTCGGCCACGAAGGTCGACATACTATTATATATCTTAATTAATAAATATCATATATTATTTGGAACGAGAATTTGTAACACGGTTTCTATCAACTTTATTTTTAAAAACAAAATTACTTCACAACATGTTTCGGATGTTATATTATACACCAGATGATAGAGGTCAACTCCGAAACATTCTGTGACATATTTTTAGACATTATTAAATGTCTCAGACCTTGATAATACCTAAGACGAACCACTCGTATAATAAAACTTATAGAAAACGTTTTTATTCGCATTAATTATTTACATCATGGAGATTTACATTGTTGTTGAAGAAACAATAAAAACATTATTAATGTTTAAATCTTGTATTTAAATCCCTAATTAACTTCTCAAAATCACAAAATATTAATTAAGCATGTGACTGTTAAAATTTAAAACACTGTTATAATATCACATTTTTTTTTATTCACTGAGAGTGTCGCGACAGCTGTTTCGCCAACCGATGTTGGCATCATCAGGTGTTACAGTTTATTGTAACAGCGGTCGCGAAACTCTCAGTGAATAAAAATAAATTGTGATATTATAAGTATTTTAAATTTTAACAGTAATAATGTTGAAGTATCATAGTGTTTCGGCTAAAACAATGGACTATTTATTTAAACATGTGTATAAAGCTTTCAATAAAGAGGAATATAAGATATTTTATAACGAGGAAATCGTGCCACGATCAAATAAATCAAATATTGAATGTCGGCCACGTCAGGAGTCAGAGAAATCGACGCGCGTGCATGGCACGATGTATGAATGTTGAGAAAGCGAGAGAAATATGTCAGGAAAGAAAAGTGTGGCAGTCCATTCTATCTGCCGACCCCTTCGGGGAGACGGCGTGATGGTTATTTAGTTAGTTAGTTTTTTAAGATATTTTTTAATTATTTTGCATTCATAATTTCACCTTTATATTAAGTGTATATACCTAAATTCCAACAACAAAAAATATGACATGACAAAACCAATACATCTTAAACATACCTTCGTGGAATTCCAAAAAATTTACGTGCGTTTATTACACTATATATGAATATTCTAAGAGTTTAGAGAACTATGTCAGGATAAAACAGTGTAGAGGTCCATTACATATACCTGCCCCATCGGAGACACCGTTTATATATATTTGTTTCTTTGTAAAATCTGAAACATTATAAATCACTTGTTCATTTCCATCCGCGAGTATCTGACACTAACCTCTCGAGTAGTAAGATATTAATGACATTTACGAAACATAAGTTTGTAAAAAATGTAACTAGCCGATAAATTATTTAGTTTTATGTACACCAAAAGATGACGCTGGTAGTCTTCCAAATTTTGACATAATCTGGGAATATTAGATAAATTACAAATGAGCCCCAAGCATAGGGCCAGAGGCTATATGACTCAGTATTTCAGGGTCTCACGGTTGGGGAGGTACGCGTGGAGAGGATAATTCAGAAAATATGAACTGGTTGATATAGACTAGATGTGTAACTGAAATGCTTAAAGAATTAAACGATGTATCCAAATCTGTAAGTTTGAATATGAACCTGGCAAAGACCAAAGGATGGCAACAGAATTGAGAATGTCCAAGAATATACATACCTAGAACACAATATTCGATTGGGGCGAGATAACCAAACCGCAAACTTAAAAATACGAATTGGACTAAGCTGGGCAGCTTTCGAAAACATGGGTTACATCCTTAAAAAACGTAAAATACCGATCAACCTGAAAAGAAAAGTCTATGAAGCCTGCGTTCTGCCAGTTGGTACTGTCTTGAAACTGTAACATTGTTTAAACAAAGTGCCGAGAAATTACGAGTGACCCAAAGAGTCATGGAAGGAGCCATGTTAGGAATAAGCCTAAGATACAGAGTCAGAAACCATACGGTGAGAGAAAAAACAAATCCACCGGGTGGCGACTCTAAAATGGCAACTCCCTTAGCATATAGCCTCCCGGCATACTCCCGAGACTTACTAGACTTAAAGCTAACATTAGGTATTTTTATGTCACTATTCGAATGACTATGTACAAATTAAAGATTCAGTATTGTTTTAGGTTGAAAATATACAGTAGTCCTAAACAAATTTAAATATTTAAACATCTGTATGTTACACGTAAGTATTTAAGGATGTGTTTAAGAAATAATGTATGTGCATAAAATTTGTAACTGAATATTATTCTAATTAAAATCCGTAAAAAGTCGACAAATGAAAATTAAACACAAAATACAATACATTGTTTATTTTGCTCCAACCGCTATACAAATGAAGATACTGTGTATGCTTACATAATGGAGTTATGTTGCTATCCCTGTTATAAATATGGAAGTGAAGCTTGAAGAAGACAATAGAATAAAAAAAATATGATAACTACTGTAAAAATGAGATCACTTAGCGAAATGTACAAAAAGACGATATATGATTAAATTACAAATATTTGATAATGCCTTAGACAGGTGAAACATGTCATTTATATAGAATATAATAAAACTTCTAGAAAACAAACATTTTCTTTCGTATTGAAACAAACCGTATTATAAAAGTGTGTAACTTATTTTTATTGGCTTTCTCTTTCTAGCATTTCCGAATTCTTCTCAACAATAATCATTAATAATTCTTATGGTTAGTAACTTTATACGCTGGTATCAAATGTTTTTGTATTTAAGATCTGTTTACTCCATCGCTATAGCTGCACCTTTCAGCCATGCATTCTTTCCTTATACAAAACCATTTATAGCTGGCTACCTGTACCAGAGAATTTCATATAAATCAATTTAATCGGTGTTTATGAGATAGAGTGCCTAAATTTCGGTGTAGAGAGGCGAGAATTGAATTCAAAAGACGGTGCGTGTTTTTTAGTCAAATATTTTTTCTTTATATTATAACATATCGTACAAAAAAAATGGTTTAATTCCCTCCCAGAAAAGCTAAAAAAAACCTAATTTCATACAAGAAATCAAAACTTTCAATTAAAAACCTGAAAACTCAGTGAAGAATTTAATGATATATAAGAGAAATCTGCCAGTTAGTTTTCTCCTTAACACAGGTAACTTTCTTTGTAAGAAAAGTAAGAGAAACGAAAATAATATAAACGTTGTTTTTAAATTTATCTTATTATAAATAATTTTGTAAAATTTGTAACAATTAACTATCACGCCGTCTCTTTGAAGGGGTAGGCAGGAAGAATGGTCTACCACACTTTTCTTTCATGACATATTTTTTCCTCAATATTTACATTTTATCCCAAATTACTTTATTTAAAAATTTCAAGTGTTTCGTTCAAATCCCTTTCATTAATGTGTGTTAAAATATTTTAAATTCATTGCAAATCTACAAAACATCCATTATAACAGTGTTACAAATAAAACATTTAACAACGTTAAAGTATCGTTGCGTTTCGATCAAAATATTGGATTATCTAACAAATATGAATTCGAGTAGTTCGGGGGGGAGTGAGGGAGATTCTATTGACTCTTCGAGCGGTGCATGGCCATCACCATTATGATATCAATGCTACGCTGGAGGATTGATCTGATCCCAAATACCTATCCACAACTCCTCGACTTTGGTCTCCCCTGGAAACTATGCGAAATGTTAGAGATCGAGTAATTTACCTCGGTGGATAATATTGATTCTTAGGCCAACGTGGAAGGACACCTTGCCAATCCGTCTGGCAAGTTTGGCGTTGTAATGCCAACCACCCCCCGTATGACATGTCATACGAGGAGAAGTATGGGGGAGGCCTATGTTCAGCAGTGGACGACAACGGCTGTTTAAGAAGAAGATGATGATGAATTCAGGTGATGATCTAGGGCGCTTGGCTCCTGATCTAAGGTACTTGGGTTCAAGACTGGACACAACCTGATTCCTTCTTGATAATAATAAGCTATTTTCTGCTTATATTGAAGACTGTAAAATAAACTCTCATATCATTGTGTTAGTATTTTTAAAAACAAAACAAAAAATTATTAAGAATCAGGATTTATATATTTTAACATATTTTTTCTTGAGATATCAAGATAGCAGCCTTAGATGGCCGTCACTGGTCATCTGGACCCAGCCGCCCCCCGCAGATGACGGATTCTGGGGACCGCGGACCGGATGCCAGGAGCCCACAACCCACTGCCATTGCTGAGGGCAATTCTCTATTATAACCGTGTCACCCGATCCTCCGCTAACACCAAATTATGAACGGCCCGGCTAGTAGATACAATTTAATGTTAATCTTGGAATTTCATTGATAAACTTCTTCAATGAGTTCTGAGGTGTGTAGTCATAGCATTACAAATAAATGTTGAGAACTCTTCAAAACATTTCATTATAAATCTTAAATACAATTAATTAATGAAAACCAAAAAAAAATTATACAAAATTTCTTTATTATTATGTATTTAGTGTGCTTCCACTTGTGTTTATAATAATAATAATAATAATAATAATATGCTAACTTTTGAAGCGTTGTGATGTAATCACCTCAAGGGCGCATTAAGACGTGTTTTAAATCTAAATCAAAAGGTTAAAAGGTATAGTAGAACAAAGTATAAATGTTTAAATTGGGTATGAAATATGAAAGAGATGGGTTATGTTTGACTGGTTTCAGCAGCTTGCTGCATTCTTCTGGTTATAATAAAGAAATTTTGTATCAATGTTTTTTTTTGTTTTCATTAATTAAAATGTACTTCTCCCAAGAAATTTCAATTAAAAAAAATTATTTATTAAATATAATTGTCAAATTACATTTGACTTGAAAGTAAAAATACATATTTAACAATATTTTATTTTTTATAATTTTAAGGCGTTAACAGTGTGGAATTCCATAATGATAAATTTTATAAATTATGATATAATACAGATTTTCATTTTTCTTGATACGAGTATGTTCGAAGGTTTATACACTTTCATCATCTTCTCTTCCAAATATAAAGGTACAAATACCTACCTACCTTCTAATCATACGGAGCAAAATAAACTGAAAAGTGGAGAAAAAAAAAAAACAATTTAGATCATAAAAGAAATTTGTATTTAATATGTTTTTATAATTTTTTTTAGTAGTTATGTGAATAAAAATGTACTTGTTCTAGATGTTTTTTTTATTATTTAATACAGTGGCATATTTCATCTAAATAATACTTTTTTGAATAATATTTTAAGCAAAAAAAAATACCAAGCAATCAGCTGTATCACCCGACTTCGCCCCGTATAGATTTAAATAATCTTTTTTTTTTTCATTGTTTTATAATTATTAAACCATCCTGAGACGACAATACATAGAATAAGATTTAAACCATTACTTCTGGTGCTAAGTAAACCAAACGTTGTAATTTTCAGGAAAATCAGTCCAATAGTTTTTGAGTCTAAAGGACACATCTTCTTCTTCTTCTTCTTTAACAGCCGTTGTCGTCCACTGCTGGACATAGGCCTCCCCCATACTTCTGCATGTATGACATGTCATACGGGGGGTGGTTGGCATTACAACGCCACGCTTGCCAGACGGATTGGCGAAGTGTCCTTCCACGTTAGCCTATGCATCAATATTATCCACCGAGGTTATTCACACTCGATCTCTAACATTTCGCATAGTTTCCAGGGGAGAGCAAAGTCGAGGAGGTGTGGTTAGGTACTTGGGATCAGAGCAATCCTCCAGCGCAAATTGGCCATCACCACGGTGATGGCCACGCACCGCTCGAAGAGTCAATAGGATCCCCCTTACTCCCCCATAGGACACATACTTACGAACAATAGCCTTTATTTATTTAAATTTCAAACAATGAAATAATGTGCACACCATGTTAAAGGTTATTCGTTTATTTGAAGAGTCAATTGCTGTAAAATCTATACAAGCATCACCACAAGAGAAACGCCCACCTTTGGTGGTCGTCTTCAGTTTATTGTCTCAGGTTATTGATTTCTATTCTCCATTTTCCACTATGAATGGCCATCGCATGGAAGCTCTGGAGCGGCGCGCCCACGCTGCCGGCGGGGGACACGGTGTCGCCTCAATTCACGCACACCTCTCAATATATTATAAAAAATCAACAGAGCCTTATGAATGAAATTCCAGAAAACAGATTTTATTTTACAGCGCCCATAAATTAGCGCCGCTTTACTGCCCGAGCAGGGATAAAGCCCATTTTTATATTCATTATATTTTTAACAAGTGAACAAACGAAGCTATGACACTATGTTGTTGGATTACTCATTGTAGTTTCGTAAAAAAATATGAAGTCGGGTAAATGACCAATATTTCATTTCATGAATAAAATGAAATATTTTAATTATTTTAATATTTGCATGATAAGTTATATTCTTTTAATTTATTGTCAATAAGATCACACCACAAATTAAGTGGTTCATACAAAAATATGTAATAATTAGTTCAATCGTTTGACTAATTAAAATTATACCCTTGCAGGGCATTCGATAGCATTGGAATTTCAATAAAATAATGAATTAGTAAGATAGTTTCAATTCATAGATTCTTCTTCTTCTTTCGGTGTCAGGTCCCCCCAACGTTGGCGATCACTGCAGCAAAGGCACCTCTATCCTGCGCCACTTGGAACAGGTTCTGAACTCTTGTTATTCCTGTCCACTCTTTGATATTCCGCAGCCAGGACAGCTGCCTTCTACCAACTCCCCGACGTCCCTCCACTTTACCCATTAATACCAGTCGAAGGAGGTGGTATTTTTCACCCCTAAGCATATGAAACAAATATGAGACCTTTTTAATTTTCACACTCGATAACAGCTCTCTATTGACTCTAGCTCTCTGTAGTACGTCTGCATTACTGACCCTATCGGTCCACGGTATACGGAGCATTCTGCGGTATATCCACATCTCAAACGCTTCCAACCGGTTCATTACATTCACTTTCAGAGTCCAGATTTCGCAGCCATATACTCGTAGTAGAACAAACCATTTCATAGATTATTCATTTTAATTATTAGTTAAACGTCATTCTAGCAAATATAATTTTATTATACAAACATTATGATGGTATACCTTTATTTTTCCCTCAAATCACAGTACCATTGGTACCAAAAAAATAGTGTTGATAGTGTTCAAAATGATAGATAGAACGATGAAGAAAGTATAGAATGTGATGTGAGTTGAGCAGGTAATCGAGATAGGAAAAAAACACTGCATTTACAAATTAATCGTATTTCAAATATCAGAAATCAGAACAGTCAACCATGTAAAAGAAATAACAAAAGCAGGCGAAAGAAATAAATTCAGAAAATAGAAAATCATCTGTTGTATATCTTCATCTGTTATCCTCTTATAGGCGTGAAAAGGTATAAGTTAATTAATAATTAATAATTCTTATAAATAAAAACTATTTTTAGTTATCTTAATTATTGTTAATCAAATTTATAAAATAATTATTAAATGTTAATAAATTTAAACATTTAATAATTATTTTTGCTACAAAAAAATGCTATAACAAGACTTGTACAGAAGCGAAATCACTACCTTATTATATAAAAAAATATATATTCAACGGTGGAAAAAAGTGTTTTTAGTAGTATAAAAATCATAATTGTTTGGTAGGTAATCACTTCATATTTATACAGACTTCAAACCCTACTATACAAAAAGTCCCGAATGCTCCCTTTTGTAATATAATTCCTCCGCAGTCAGGATGGTAACGCGTTCCCCAAGCCTCTCACCTCGGTGTTAATATCAACAAATTCTTCAAAGGACATAACGTTTTAGGTGTCATTTTCATAAATAGGTCCCTAAACGAAAGGGTACAAATCTGCTCATCGTATTTACTATAAGCTGACTACAATGGAAATATCACTTTGATTCAATGTTGTGATTTGACACTTCTTTAATATTCTAAACTTAATCCTCTCCTATCACACATATCTACTCGCCTTCAAGCTGATTGGATAGCACAGTGGCACTACAGTTTATTTTTAAATGCATTAAATTTCTAAATATTGCTATCATGATGTTTTACGAAATTTCTATTCTTTTTCTTATTCTGTAGATCTTATTCTGTTGAGGCAGCATTTCAATTTAAATAATGTGACGAAGACGTCCGACTTTCATTTCGTCTCTTTGGTGGTCGTCCTGGTGGTTGACGCCCCTAGAGTCTTGTAAATCACGATCTTGGAAGTCCTGGGTAATGACAATTCCAATAAGCTTAGTAGTTCAATCCAACCCTGATTAATTAATTATTTTTATTTTTAACCAGATATCTTTACTTCTTTTTCTTCTTCCTCAGCCAATTCCCATCCACTCCTGAACAAAGGCTTCCTCCATTCGGTTCCATGTCACTCTGTCTTGTGTAGACTGCATCCAGGTTATTCCGATATGTCTGTTCAGATATTCCTTCCACCGTAGTTGCAGTCGCCCTGCACTTCTCTTTGGCGTCCTCGGTCTCCAAGTCAGCAGTCTTCTTGTCCGTTTTTCGTCTGAGCTTCTGGCTACGTGACCTGCCCATTACCATTTTAGAGTCGCTACCCGATGGATGATGTCAGTGACCCTTGTTTTTTCTCTCACCGTATCTCAGATTTCTTTACATTGATAAAACTAAAAACTTTTATAACAACTTCCACAATGGTCTCTATTTAGACAGCGCTAGCATTGACAGACTGGTGACACTGCCATTCACTCTCTTCCTTATATACACATAGATAATGTGGACTAAGTTATAAAAAAAACATTGTTTTATTTAATTATTATTTAAATTGAACTTACATCAAGAGACTTCAGTTAAATCATTTGATTATAATAAATATGTACCGATTTTGTCAATATTTACACTGATGAAGGGTTTCTGGGTCCCGAAACATGTTTGTGATTTTTATTACTTATTATCTTTTTTATAAATAACCTTATTTTTAGTTGTACTCGTATGTAGATTATTAGTTCTCGAGTTGCGGGCCACCTCCGCGAAGGAGCCAGGAGCTTAGAGCCCTGCACGGAGCCCAAGCGATGATCGTTCCCCACCTAAAACGACTCTCGCCCATTTGCATAATACCATAAATTATCCTCCGATTAAGTTTATTTTAGAATCCAATAAAATCCGATTGTAACGTGTCAACGATGAAATCATTTCCACTTTTAAAAATACCAGCGACATTTCGAAAATTCGCTTTATCGCCTTAGCATTATTTACGGCCGCCATAACCGCCCAATATTTAATTTCATTGAGTAATATTGTAAATTATTAACTAGTGTTTGAGGCTCTGTTCTGACTGCCTATTACCACCGTAGGCTTATTAATGTCACTTATGTCACAAATGAGCAATCTTCTATGTCGTTATTTGTTTTGCAACCGGATTGTTGTTTTCATAATATTAAAAAGGGGATATTAAAATGTTTAAGAGATTCTTTCACGCTTAAGTAGTAAATATTTTTTTAAATATATTTATCATCTCTGAAACTAAACATCTGTATACATTGCCACATATTCTTTAAATTTAATATATAAAACATGGACATTGTAAGATGGAGAAAGTAAAGAAGACAATTCTGGAGAGACCACGTTGATTGAAAGAAACTAGAGAAGATTCCCATGATTGTGGTCCACTAGAATCCAAAGTGACATCAAACAAATTTTTTTGAAAAATTCGGAAAACTACAGAAAGGAGATTTGAAGATTAGAATCAAATCCTTCCTTATCCTTACTTACTTACTGACTTGTTGAGAATGTATAAGGTATGAAAGTCAGATGATTTGCGGAAATGACTTTGAGTGCACCATTTATTTTGTTTCCAGCTCCAACCCTTCTTCCGATATCTTTCTCCATTCTTCCATCTTTTGTAAACATGCTTCCCAGATAAACAAATTAGGTAACTTGCTCTGATTTCGCACCGTTCACACTTCTGTCACAATCCGTCATACATTCTACCTTTTCAAATACCATAACTTTAGACTTTGACACGTTCATCACAAGGTCATACTTATTGCATACTTCGTACATTCTTGACACCAGGACTTGTAGTTCGTCCATGCTGTCAGCGATCAAAACAGCGTCGTCATTTTCAATCCATTAATCTATTAATATTTATCGAAATACATAATAACAAACAAATATGTATTAATTTCAAAACTTTTATATAACAAACTACCCGTTTAATCTGTAGTAAACCACTTAATTTGTTTAATGTGTTAGACTCATTTGAACACGGGCACATCCCAAAATCATTGTGAAATTGTGCTATTTTGAACGGACAGGTTTGCCTACACTTTTAAAATGTTAAAACTTTCCATTTGTATTTCCAGGGAAACTGTAAAATAAATTTAAAACCGCCATATCCAGGTAATACTGCGATCCGTGTTATTCTGCTAAATGCTACGCTAAACGTTTTAGGAAGTAACATCCCTCGAGGGGGCGGTAATGAATAGCCGGTCAGGCCCCTCCCGGCCGGGCCTGCGGTGGCGGCAATCTGTCCTAGAGCAGGGAACACGCGTCACTAGGAAAGGGATATCTTCCGCTATATGTTTATCCGTTTAATCTGTCTCCCATCTCCGTCCTCTGGACTTACTGCTACCCGCTAAAGGTTTTAAAACACGCTTTTAAACTCTACAAATTAGTAATGTGGAAAATTCCAAGTTTGAAACAAAATAAAATGCTTGTTTCTCCACTTAACAAGCAATACGTTATTATACATTAATGAAAAAAATTAAATAAAAAAAACTAACTAAATAATCAGGAGAGGAAAACCAGGAATCGGACCAGAAATTAAATGCAACATACAAACCTAACTTTCCACAGAAATGCAAGGCCATTGATCACATTAAGACAATGATTAAATCTTAAACAAATAAATAACCCATCACGCCGTTTTCTCGAAGGGTCTTCTTCTTTTTCTTCTTGTCCTGTCACACCTCGTGGTGCATACCAACCGATCCATCGCATGCCTGATTCCTAACATCATCCCAAGTGGGCCGGTTGCTTTAACCTCGTCCTGCAGGGCTCATCTCCAGGTGGCTCTAGGTCTGCCTCGCATTCTCTTTCCCCCATAGGGAATTAGTCTAGTGCTCCCTGAGCAATGCAGGCTGGGGTTCATCTCAGAGTGTGACCGATCCACAGCCATTTGCGTCTAGCGACTTGTTCTCTAATTGGCTTTTCGCCTGCCATGGTCCAGAGAACGGCATTTGACACTGTTTCGGGCCAATGGATCTTGAATATTGAGCGAAGGCACCTATTTATAAACACCTGGAGTTTTCCAATAACCTCCCGAGCCTGCTATTATACCACCGAGGTAGCAAAAGCTAGTCGTGCTCACAAGGGGGACACCGTGGAGCAAGATTGGGGTGGAGTCATTTTTGGGTACTCGTAACTCTGCTGTCTTCGACATGTTAATTTTGAGACCCACTTTTGCCGCATCCTCGTGAAATCTGCACAGTTTCTGCTCTGCGTCCACCCGATCAATCGAAAGCAAACAGACTGGAAAGAAAAAGCAAACAAAGTTAACTCAAAGAACAGACTGGAAGCATTTGAAATGTGGCTCCATCGCCGAATGCTCAGAGTTCCCTGGACAGTCATGGTTACCAATACCGAAGTCCTGAGGGGAGCTAGAGTTGACAGGGAACTATTATCAACTATCAAGGTTTGCAAAATTTCACATCTGGGTCATATACTGCTTGGGGAAAAGTACCACCTTCTCCAACTGATATTGGATGGAAAAATTGAGGGACGCCGAGGGCCCGGTAGGAGACAAATGTCCTGGCTGCGAAACGTGAGGGAGTGGACCGGCATCCGAAGTGTGGAGGAGCTGTTCCGAGTTGCGCAAGACAAGGACAGGTTCGCTGAGGTGATCGCCAACGTTGGGGGGGCCTGACAGGGCACTTGAAGGGTAAGGCGAGTTAATTGAGCATGGCTCTTTAGATTCCTCCATATCCATACAGTGAGTCATACACATACCAAGGCTATATCCCTGATAACTCACTCTGGCCAAACCAAATGGTTAATGGCGTAATTTTTTCATCGCGTGTCATTTATCGGCGAGTAACTGTGTCTTTACAATAATGATACAGTAAGATTCTTAATTCTCTAATTATTAACAAGTCGTTCAGAAACGGTTTGATGAATATTTATGCGGCCCATACGTTTCTACAACTTAATCACAGCGCGTCCGCTCGCTCGGAAAGTCGATTACAATTTGTGATTACAGTTCTCGGCGACGGTCGGTTTGTTTGCAGTGCTTATTAATAACGCGTAACAAATAGTTTACGACAAGCGGCCGCCCACGAAGCTACGAAAAATAGATATGCCTCGCAATTAGAGTAAACATTCGGCAATCGGCGGTGCGCAATCACATCTCCCGGCCGCGCGGATAATTGAGTTGTCCGTTCGTACTCATTAATCGGCATCCGTGTGAGAGGCGACTGGATGGAGTACGTACCTACATTTTATACGGACGGCACGTCTCTATTTGTCTTTCTTTCACCTGTCATTTGACAATTTATGGGACGCCATTTTGTTACAATCATAATCTAATGATTTTACTGAAATCACTTGATGGAAGTTCACTTGAAATAATAATTAAATAAAAATACGGAGAAGGCAGATAAGCCGATTCTAGAAGAACTACAGCGAGAGGATGGATCCAACGAGGATTCCCAATATCGTTATGCACGAGACTCCAGAGGGCCGTCGACCGCCAGGACAATCACCTAAGAGATGGAGAGAGCTATGGACGTCTTCATCACAGGAAGAAATTTGATATCCTGTATAAACAGATCGCAAGATCTAGGGAAAGAAGAAAAAGATGTATTTTTTAATTAATATGCCAACATTTGATAATGCCTTAGAAGGGCGAAACATGTCATTCCCATAATATATAATAAAACTTCTAGAAAACTGATGACTTCATTCGTATCAATTATTTAATATGGAGTTTTACATCATTGTTCGAGAAACAATAAATAATGTCTTTATTTTTATTAGCTACTTCCATATTTTTTTGTCTTTATTTCGACAAAAAGTCATATTTGCATATTTGGCATAAAAGTTAAGCACGGAAATTTGTATACAAAAATAGTTATTATATATATTCCAACAGCCTTACTATTTAGAATTTTGAAGTAATTATCTCTTTTGGCTTAAAATAATTGAAATTGGCTTATATTTACTTTAACATTTTTTTTTGTCTGTTTTGTTTGATAGACTGATTTGATTTTATGTTGATACACTACTTTCTTTTGAGTGTGATTTTACAGTTTTCATTTTATAATACCTTCCTCTACTTCTTGTTGTTCCTCTTCTATCGTAGGTTGGACACATCATGTCGATTTTTACTTTGGATACAGCAGCTCTTAACAACGATATTGTGCCTCAACTGAACCTTTGTCGAAAATTTTCTAGCCGGGATTTTCATCTTCTTCCTTCAATCTCACCTCAGATAAACAGTCGCAACACTTTTTAGTTATCGTTTCTCATAACGCCCCCGAAGTATTCCAATTTGACCCTAATTTCATCATCATCAGCCGTCTGTCATCCACTGCTGAATGTAGGCCTCTCCCAAAGCCCGCCACCGCCCCCTATCCATTGCCGCTCCCATCCATCCATGTCCAGCAATCCTCTTCAGATCGTCGGTCCAGCGGGCAGGGGGAAGTCCAACTCTACGGAATCCTGTACGCGGTCTCCACTCCAGAACCCGTCTTCCCCATCGGCTGTCGGTTCTCCGACAGATATGGCCAGCCCACCGCCACTTCAGCCCGCCGCCACTTCAGCCCGCCAATCCGTAGAGCCACCTCAGTCACCTTGGTTTGTTGTCGAATAAATTCGTTTCTAAATCTGTCCCTCAAGGTTACTCCAAGCATGGCTCTTTCCATGGCGCGCTAGGCAACCTTGAATCTGTAGACTAGACCTTTTGTCAATGTCCACGTCTCGGCTCCGTACGTCGTGACTGGCAAAACGCACTGGTTGAAGACTTTAGTCTTGAGGCATTGTGGTATTTTGGAAGTGAAAACATGACGTAGTTTCCCAAAGGCCACCCAACTCAACTGAATTCTTCGGTCGGCTTCTTTCTCGAAATTGTTTCGTCCTAATTGTATGATTTGGCCAAGATATGTGTATTCTTGTACCACTTCGAGAGCCGACCCTTCGACGGTTACTGATCCCGGGATAATATGTTCATTATACATGACTTTCGTCTTGTCCAAATTCATCCCGAGACCCACTCGTCTGGATGCAGTGTTCAGTTCATCTAGCATGCCTTCTAGCTCCCCAGCAGATTCCGCCAGAATAACAATGTCATCCGCAAAACGATGGTGAGAAATGTATTCGCCATTTATGTTGAGGCCACGTTCAGACCAGTCCAAAGTTTTAAATATATCTTCCAAAGCACAAGTGAACGGCTTCGGAGATATCACATCCCCTTGTCTGACTCCCCGTTGCAGCTCAATCGGTTTGGTCTTCTGGTTTTGGATTTGAACGGACATTGTGGCGTTATTATAGAGGACATTGTGGCGTTATTATATACCCTAATTTACTCAAATAAAATCCATTTTAACACCAATTATATAAAAACAATATGTTTTATCACAGTACAAGAAGTTGTTAGAAGCGAAAAGATTATTATAACACTTGTAAAATGTCTATATCAGTTGGTAAAATTATTTGGTATAATAAATTAAAACCGTGTTGGTACTGTGTTTCACTTCTTTTTTTATTTATTTTTTGTTTGAGCAAAAACGAATTCATAAATCATGATTAACATTCAGTGTTTTCTATTAAAAAATATTATTTTACAGTTTGATCGTATAAAATATAATTTTAACGTGAAAACTGTAATTCATTTCTTATAAACATTTTATTATTTATGTGGAAGCGTGTCATTGGCCTTACTGAATTATTTCTTTGTATATGTAAAATATACGTTAAAACAGCAATCGCTGTTTGTTACAGTATTTGTCGTTGTTATATTTAGTTATATAGTCGTTACAAGTATTTGTTATTTATATTCATGATATACTTCTATTTGTGATTTCGCGATAATATTCGAATCAATAAACAAATAATTTATGTGAAACATTCTGCAGAAAAGGCGTACTAATGCAATTCTATTTATTTATTTATTCCATTTATTTATTGAGGATAACAAACAGCGATTGTAATACATACGAGTATATAAAAACACATAGAAACAATAAAATAAGGCCGATTACATGCTACCGAAACTATACATGATTAGAATAGTTAACAATACAGACTAGTGAATCGAAATCGAAGTTGGGGAGAGAGAGAGAGAGCGAGAGAGAGAGAGAGAGAGAGAGAGAGAGAGAGAGAGAGAGAGAGAGAGAGAGAGAGAGAGAGAGAGAGAGAGAGAGATAATAAAAATGTAAAAATTAAAAGTAGCATAATATTGTAGATTCATTCACGCCGCGCCGTGGGGTTGCTACAACTATTTTATTAAAGTTTCATTCGTTCGATGAAAAATATCTATATTAATATAACACTTATTGTAGCCGTCACATATTTGAAACATTGCCGCACTTTGAGCGTAGTTAGTGCGATAAGCTCATCTTTAGTATATCTTTTTCTAAACTTTTTTATGTATTGTAACAGGTCGTTTTGTGCATTCTCAAGCTAAAGTAAGTTCTGCGTGGATGGGGGGCGGGCTTAAGGATTGTTTGAGCGAGGCTGACGAAGGGGCGCCGCTGCGTCTTATAACAGCTTCGGGTAAGCGGCGGGTAACCTTCTATATCTTTATTTAACTGTAATTTTGTTCATTTGTATGTGTATTAATGTATGTTACCCTACAATAAATAAATATTAGGTGTTTTGTATTAATATAACCTGCTCATTTTGAATTTTCGTATATTGTTATCTACTTTATATTGTTTACGAAATATTTTTTTTTAATTTTCGCAAAAGCCGCCATTACGGTTAATTAAAACGAGGCATCTGTAGTCTCGTGAGTCTGCGCTAATCGGCCTATCACAAATTAGAATTAATCGGCGTCCTCAGGTGTGGAATTTGGTTGTTTCATCGCGAGATGGACTTGGCTCCCAGCACGCGGTCCATCCGGGTGACGGTGCCCAGCACTCGGCATTACTCGCGTGAAATATGATCGCCGGCGGAGCTGACACCCTCGCTCCACCAGCCTTCTGTAACACCCACGTATTGTGATCTTCACTTGAAGCTGGACCACAAATAGTTTCCGCTTCTTGATATATTTCTTTTCCCCGTACCTACACAATACCGTAGCTATGTAGTATTTTTTACTTTATTTGTATACAACATAGAAGGTACCCCAGCGCTTACCCTAGTCTGTTTTAGGCCGCAGCGGCGCCCTTTCGTCAGCCTCGCTCGTACACTTCCTAAGCCCGCCCCCCGCCCATCCTGGGCTCACATTTATTTCAATCAACCATAGACGAGACGGTGCCAGGCCACATTTAATTTACCTTTTCCCGCACTTACAGATATTAAACTCAATTTATTTTCAAAAATCATACAAAGGAAAAACTTATTTGAACCTCATCGTCGTATACAGAAATTAGTTCTAATTGTATCTCAATTGAGACGAAGATGTAATTTGTTTTTTTTTTTGGAAACAGAATATGGTCGTCGAGGCAATTACTGGACTTATGACCTGTCATTGGTTGGGGGTAAGAACCCTGAAGATGGAGACTGCAACGATCTCCGAAACGTCGGTCGAGAAGGAGACATCACACGTTGTTACCCAAAAACACACCAAACATATCACCTAAAAGATGGCGAGACAGTTGGACATCTACATCCCAGGAACAGGCAGACACAGTTCTAAATAAAGGAGAAGAAGAAGAAAAAAATATTAATCATAACAAGTCTACAAAAGAAAATCATTTGAAACGGAAAAATATAATATAAAATCCGAAACCGAATAAGATATGGAAACACAATAAGTATTTTTTTTTTAAATTGATCATTTACCAAGTACATGGTTTTAATACCTCCCAACTGGGGTGACCCGTTCTAGGGAGGCATTCAAATAAAAACTTTTTTTGATTGTTTGAGTATTTCTTGGATTTGTGGAGATTCTTGTTGATGGTACAGCTATAGTAAACCGCTGACGACCGGTAGTCTGGCGCGCTCAGCGGGTCGGATAACCTCGCCCTCTCGTTACAAAAGACGCTCCCAGGTGGCGCATCATGTCCACTAAACAATACATTAAAACAATAATGTATAATGTTTAATGTATAATATTTACAAATCACAGATAATTTCGCTAAATAAATATTCCTATAGATTCTGTTTCCAGAATTCTCTGATATTTATTTGGATTCAATATTTATCGATTACGTTAACATTTTTCAAATGTTTATTTTCTAGGCGTTTTTATTATAATAAATACAAGTGAAAACGTCTATTTTCTAAGAGTTTTATTATATATCATGGGAATGACATGTTTCGCCTTGCAAAGGTCCAACTGTGTCCAAGGCGGATCTTGTCATTCCCATAAAGTATAATAAAACTTCTAGAAAACAGACGTTTTCAATCATATAAATTATTTAATTTTGAGTTTTAGATCATTGTACAAGAAACAATTTTAAAATGTTTGTTCGATGTTTTTTACTTTGAAAACAACACTGAATTTATTAAAAAATTAAATTTTAAATATTTGTGAAATGTATACTTATATCTGTATACGAATCCTGGATTTTCACCTGTGGGTGGTTAATTTAAATTTTTAATTGTATCTCAATAGAGACGAAGAAACAAACTGGAAACTGAATATGGATGATCAAGGTGTTTACAGGACTTATGACCTGTCATTGGTTGGGTTAAGCGCACGTTATGTAATTACAACATTCCCCATTCCACCATTGTTATTATGATCATGCATGATACATTTTTGGAAGTTGTATATATACTCCAAATCCATACCTATCTTACATTTCACAAATATTTGTAAATATTCTGGTCAATTCTTTGGCGTATAAAATAGGAGTGATACTCCAGGCGACTTCTAAAACAGTGCGCTAGGAGGCGGTAGCCTCTTCGCATTGTGTTAATAAAGTAGTTTGCTAAATGCTAAACAATCATTCTTCATAGATGGCGTTAGTGGGTGGATTGTATAGATTAATCTTAAAAAATTAATTAGTACAATCAAATCTACATAGATGGCTAACTGGAACTGACACGTGAAGATAGGTATGGATTTGGAGTATATATACAACTTCCAAAAATGTATCATGCATGATCATAATAACAATGGTGGAATGGGGAATGTTGTAATTACATAAAGCGTGCGCTTAACCCAACCAATGACAGGTCATAAGTCCTGTAAACACCTTGATCATCCATATTCAGTTTCCAGTTTGTTTCTTCGTCTCTATTGAGATACAATTAAAAATTTAAATTAAATTTTAATTCAAACATCTTTCAGACACAGGATTCCTTCATCAGGGTTTTGTTAGTTTTTGTATAATACGAGTACATACAAATATTCATTTTTGTACATTTTTTTTCTAAATAAATTAAGTGTTTCTTCTATATTCGCCATTCTTTGTGTTGTAATAGATTTTTTTCTTTTTTTATACACTTTTTTACACTACACATACATTAAAAAAAATTACATAGACATGTTTCAGACAACCAGTCCTTCTTCAGTAATACTTATTATAATGATACATATTTATAATATTATAAAATTGTTTACATGATCTCACAGATGTTATAAAGATAATAATATGAATCACTGAAGAAGGACTGGTTGTCCGAAACTTGTCTACGTAATTTAAAAAAAATTAAGGTAAGTGTTGTACAAACAAAGTGTATAAAAGAAGAAAAAGAGAAATAAGTGTTGTTTACAAAGTAAAAAACAGTGTTTAATGAATCTACGAACCAAAATTATGGCGAATATAGAAGAAAAATATACTTCTATTGTACAACTCCAAATGCTTTGCTTTAAACAAATACATACAAATACACATGTTTTAGATTCTGGTTTAGTATTTTAATGTCTGATGCTCCAGTCCACACCTGGAGTCCGTTTTGTACCCCGGCAGCATTCAGAACACGCCATTCTTCACCGACGATTAGGTCAGAGTTATTGTGCGCTGTGTACCTCGCTACCGTGGGCTGACAACTGACAACCAGCCGCTTCTGGTAATCGAGAAGAAGCCCGGGCCTAAAGCCACTATATCAAGACAGATTTCACAAATCTACCGCAGCTTCATTGTTACGGAATCAGGACAACGGCTAACTGTGTTTTAGTGACAGGTCACGAAACTTTGTATTGTACTATAAACAAGATATTTAATTAGATTCAATGAACTCTTGATTCTGCACTGTATTTATTTCACATTTCAGATGCAGAAGAGAAGAATACATCAATTGAGTCTATGCAGACAGACTTAATTTGTTGTTTTATTTGGCGATGGCGATTTTATTTTAGATGTAATACTTAGAATCATTAGTCACCTTGAAATATGTAAAATCATTTGTAAATAATTTGTAAAACGATGTTTTTCTTAGATACACATTATTTCGCCCCACCTCAAATACTATTTTTGATTTATATAATATCATCAGTTCCAAGAAACACTTTCCAATATTTCTGGACCTACCCAAATAATTCTTTGTTAAAAATTTATTATATAAAGCCACATTACTCGTATATAAACTGCAAATAGTTGAAGTTTCGTCCCATTTGATAGTACCTTCGAAGGGCGAATCATGTCATTCCCATAAAATGTAATAAAACTTCTAGAAAACTGACGTTTTCATTCGTATTACTTATTTAATATGGAGTTTGACATCATTGTTCTAGAAACAATTTATTGTATTGTATAAACAACTGGTTTTTGAACACAATTACTGTATACAGTTCACACATATGCATATAATAACATTATTAAAATAAATCTATAAAAAAGAAATGAACCTATACGATCCTTAAAAGACGCATAGGTCATTTGGAAAATGTCGACATTGACTGACATCTCATTCAAGAGCACCATACCCCGAGTCATAGGATGCTGCGCCATAACATTTCTTGTCTGCGCCTTGATTCATGTAAATAATTTTAAACAAAGATATAAACAAAAGATTGAACAACATATTAATTACAAAAATCTTACAGGGGGAATGTAAGATTTATATAAATACTTGCTTGTGTAGAAAGCAACATTGCCTCTTATTGAAGAGTTTTAGCCTCCGAGATGATTTTTTTCCAAGCTCCTCGATCCTTCGCCTTTTTGCTCCCAGCAGTCCGATTCGCCCAACCTGATCAGCCAGAACATTCTTTATCCATTAGGCGCTGTCCAGGTCTTCCTAGAGGTCTTACTCCAGTTGATCTAGACGCGTACAGGGTCTTAATTGCACTGATCTCTCCGGCTCGGCATACGTGCCAAATCCATGCTAGGCGACTGGCTCTCACACCTATAAGGGGCTGCTGGGTCATCGTACGGATCTCTTGGCTGGTCCTATGCCTCTAAGTTTCCGCTGCAACACCGGGTTGGGTCCCGGGATCATTCCCAGTATCCTATTCCCAAACCAGCATAACAATAATAATAATAGCAATAATAAAATAAATAATAATAATAATAATAATAAAATTGCCGCCTTTAAGATCTCCCCTTTTACATGGACTAGCACTCCACACAGTGAATGTGTTTGATTAACTTAAAACTGGTTTATCAAATAAAACATTCGTATTTTTTTACCAATTATTATTCTATTAATTCAGTACATGAAATAATGTACTGAATTAATTCAGTACATATTCAGTAAATATCTTTATTTCATGTACTGTATTAATTAAGTACATGAAATTAATTAATAAAACAATTATAAAATATATTTATAATAAAATCCGTATACTAAGTTTAATGTTTGTAACATATTACGTTTTCTAAATTTTAAATAAAAAAATAAACTTCAATCCGACGTGTTTACGTTGGGTACACTGTTAACCATAAGCAAATAAAAACTTGAATATCACCTATCACATATTCTATATTTAAATCATGTCAGTTTATTTCAAGGTTATAATGTGTTGTTGAAAAACTTGACTATAATTATGCTGATATTATCTTTAAAGCAATATACTCGTACTTACACGTAGCCCCTGTTTGTAATTGAATTCGGTAGCAATTATATAAACCAAATGTCTATAATGGGCACTAAAAATACATTATAATATCTTAACTTAGTTGTATGTTTATGTCCATAAGTGAACTTAATAAGGCAACTACAATATTAAATAATCATTAAATAAAACGATGTGTTTTAACTACTTCTTATTTTGTCTTTATTTTGAAAGATACCGGTTTCGCCAGGCTCGCTGGCATCGACAGACTAGTCATAACAAAGGGAAATGTTAATAATTATTTTAAATTAACTTTCATCAAGAGATTTCAGTAAAACCATTTGATTATTTTAATAACTACAATATTTGAAGTATTTTGGGTCATTCAAAATTAATCCTATATACGCATCACAAATCAGTATTAACAGTTTTTTTAATACTGTGTTATCACCCTATTACACAAACTAACTATCAAACTAACCATCATGCCGTCTCCCAGGAGGGGTAGACAGAATGAATGGACCGCCACACTGTTCTGTCCTGACATACTTATCTCGCTTAATTTTATCATTATTTTGATTTAACAGCGCCTTATATGTTTTTTTAAGTAGCAACCGGTTTCGCACCCACCGCACATTTATCTGGGTAATTAAAAAAATCTAATTTTGGATAAATTAAAAACAGATGGTGCCAAAATTTATTTAGTATTAAAATTTATTTATTGTCACTTCACAAATTAAGAGCTTTATTCGGAATTACTCTATATCTTATTTGTTTGATATAAAGATAATCTATAACTATGTGGTATCGAGGAGCAATTTGCCACATCGCCCTTGAGGTGATTGATTCATAAAAACGACACTATGTAAACACATGTATTATTGACATAATGCTATCTTATTTTAAACCTCACTTTTTATATTGCCCTTACAGAAGTAAAATCATGAAGGAATGCTGTTTGCAAACACCTTTAAAAAATATATAATACAGTATAAATTATGTATACCATATTAACGATTTTTTGTATGAATTTTTGATAAACTGAAAGCGTTAACATTGTGGAATTCCATAATGATGAATTTGCGAATAAAGAGTTTATTTCGTTTTCCTAATGATGAAGGTGTAAAGACTTCAACGTATCGATAAAAAATAAATTGAATGTAGAAAAAGCAGGGTTTTAATTAATAATTTATTTTTTTTTGATAAATTTAAAACCAGCTGTTTTCCAGTTTTGAATCTATTTTTACCGTCGTGTATCGAAGGTTTCATACCTTCATAACCCGGATAACGATAAAAACTCTCTTTCGCCTGACGATGAATGTACAAAACCTTCGAAATATGTCGAGAAAAATTAAAAGACGAAAAAAAAGTTTTATTTAATAAATAATAAATACTTTGAAAACGAATTCCACTGTGTTACCCTTAAAATTATCGAACCTTATTACTTATATGGTACATAATGAAAGATTATTTGGTATATACATTACTATGTGTATGATAGAGTGTCGAATGAAAATATAAGAAGTGAATGCGGTGCAAATGATGGTGTTATGAACAAAATAATGAAAGGATCATTAAGATGGTTAGGACACATGAAAAGAATGAATGAAGAAAGAATGGTAAAAAAATTATATGTTAACTATCTAAATGAAACTAGAAATATTGGAAGACCGAGGAAAACGTGGCACGATCAAATAAATCAAATATTGAATTTCGCCCACGTGAGGAGCCAGAGAAATCGACGCGCGTGCATGACACGATGTATGAATGTCGAGGAAGCGAGAGAAATATGCCAGGAAAGAAAAGTGTGGCAGTCCATTCTTTCTGCTTTACCCTTCGGAGAGACGACGTGATGGTTAGTTAGTTAGTTAGTTAGATACCCTAAAAAATTATGTACAAACTATGGTACATAAAAAAAATAATTAAAATTAACTTATTATTAAAAAATTTTACGTTTTTTAACAATGTTGTTTGTTCCATACAGCTATTTAAATATTAGCTTTTTTTAGCGTTTGTAAACCAAATGCTTTTGTGATTATTCAATACGAGTATAATATACACAGTTTGAATTTCGAATATTTACATACCACAACGTCTAATAGAGAAATCCTTATAACATTAGTTAAAAAGCCACAATGATCCACGTATTGAAATGTTTGATAAAT
Organism: Lepidostoma basale; assembly: GCA_022606425.2. Lineage (NCBI taxonomy): Eukaryota > Metazoa > Arthropoda > Insecta > Trichoptera > Lepidostomatidae > Lepidostoma > Lepidostoma basale. The sequence goes on along the minus strand of JAHDVF020000857.1, from coordinate 1,438,430 downwards.
TTTAATTTCAAATAGGTCTTAATAGATTCGTGGAGTTTCAAAATGTATTCAGAAACATTGTGGTTACGTACCTATTAAAATACACACAATGGCTCCAACAATTTACAATACCAAGTATCTGGGGGCATTCTGGCATCTTCTTCCCATCGGGGGGTACTATAAACATTTCCCTCAGACAGAAATACAAAGCCCTTTTTCAGGTTTGCTACCGTGGCACTTAAACAAAATGCTCATTACGACGTAAATTTGAAATGAAATATTTCATTTAAATAATCCAGCATTTTTGTGAGTTCGCATTTTGTCAGCAGTTTGAGGTTTTTGAATTTTTGGCACCAGACTCAAGACACTTAGGAATTTTAAGGTGACACTTCTATGCGTCTTGTGGTGCTGGAATCGGTAATCTCGTTAACTTAATAAAATTATTGACTGTTTCTTTTTATTGAAATCATAAACATAAATATTTACATGTGGCAGCACCTTCAGGAATGCGATAGTTTAACAACAAAAAATAAACCCTTTTGAAGTACAAAATAAGTTTGTTGAACTTTTTTTGATAGCACTTGTTTGAAATACAATGTATGTTTAATTGTGTAATATTTATTTATTTCTTTAGGGTAACAAACAGCGATTGTAATACATCTATCAAAAACACATAGGAATAATCAAATGCCGAGTATAAAACATGCTACCACAAATATAAAACCGAAATAAAGTTAAACTTAATTTTAAACTGTTCAATTACATTGTTTTTTGTATCACAATTGTATTTTATTTTACGCGACAGCTATTTCATCAACCAATGTTGACATCATCAGGTGTTACAATAATATATCAAATGTCAATTTTTCGTGATTTTTCGAATCTTTATGTGTAATTTGAATATTATCGTTTGAAAATCACGAAACTTTGATATTTGATATTTAATATATTATTGTTACACCTGATGATGTCAACATAGGTTTATGAAACAGCTGTCGCGTAAAATAAAATACAATTGTGATACCAAAAACAAAGTTATTATTATTATTATCCTGATGACCTGATGTTTTTAAAATCAATTACTCCAAGGGCGCACTAGGAATTGAAGTGATTTTATTTAATAGTTAAAAATGTTAAGGTATCATAGTGTTTCGGCAAAAACAATGGACTATTAAACTTAATTCAAACTAAATAATAATAATAATAATAAAGGAATAAAAAAAGTAAAGCAACATTATACTTGTTTCATTTAGGCCGAAACGTTGCCCCGACCATTTTTATAATTATGTGGAAAATATCGATAATACTAAAGTAATACTGTCGCAAATTCTGAATATATAATACTGAGTACTTTCCTTAAAAAAACATAGTATAACATCTTGAGTATTAAGATAATCAAATGATTTTACTGAAATCTCTTGATGGAAGTTCATTTTAAATAATAATTAAATAAAACGATGTTTTTTAACTACTTCCACTTTTGTCTTTATTTAGACAGCGACCGGTTTCGCCAGGCTCGCTGGCATCGACAGACTTATCTTGATCTATTTAATTATTATCTTGAGTATTATTCAATAACAAATAATATCATATTATGAATTTTAAAATTGGCAAAACTAGTTTTTTTATTGGATTAGTTCTGATTACACACGTTAGATGGCGGCAGCACACCAAATGAGAAACAATTGAATCAAGTTAAATTACCATCAATTACTCTTGGTTTTGCACAATGCGACTGAATTTATGGTCCTTGCTGGTAAGAAAACATTTAATTTGCGAAAGTGCTTTAAAAGAGTGCCTACTCAAGACTTAACGGTCTCTTCGCACGCCAGCTCTTCAGCTGCAGTCTCCGCGCTCTCATTATTCACGGTGGGTCGCATCGAGATGCTACATTATTCACGCGAATATAAGAGTCCAATTTGCCATCGTTTCAGAGCGTCAATTACCCAAACTCCTGACGTCTACTTGAATGCTTTAAATCCCGCACACACCCAACATATATACTAAAACGATTTCAGTCAAGTCTTCTCTCTCGTAGCAACCTTTAAAAGAAGGAATTCAAAAGACCACGATTTACTACCACAGTAGAGACAGCTTGACTGAAGTTCATTGTGATTTTATGGAAATTATTTTGCAATTAATTATATTTTGCTTCATAACCAATGCAATATGCGCATTGGTTATGAAGCGGATAGGTAGAGAGAATGGACCGCCACACTACTCTATCCTGATAAACCTCTCTAGCTTCCTCCACATTCATACAGCGAGTCATACACGCACGTCGATTCTTCCGGCTTCTAACACGACCAACCTTTAAAATTTGGTTAATTTGGTCTTGCCATGTTTTCCTCGGTCTACCTCGACTCCGTTTACATCGTTAACGTATACTTTTTTAACCATTCTTTCTTCACCCATGCGCTCCGTATGTCCGAACCAAAGTAGGGGTTCTTTCATAATTTTGTTCATAATACCTTTTTTCGCTTTCCTTTCTAATATCAGCATTTGAGATTCTGTCGTACATCTTTCTACCACACATACGTCTTAAGGACCTTATCTCTACCGCATTTATTCTGTTCTCATCTTTCTTCTTTCTTCGCTTCCATACATAAGGGTTGGGACCAGAACTCCATTGTGAACGGCCGTTTTCGCTTTCATTGATAAAGTCTTGTTTCCAATAACTATTTTTAAAGCTCCAACCACTTTGTTATCCGCACCAACCCTTCTTTCAACATCACTGTCCGTTCGGCCTCCAGTGTGAACATGCTACCTAAATACACAAATTCCCTCACCTGTTCCAAGTTCTCTTCGTTCACACTTCTCTTGCTCTGCTCTTCCCTTTCAAAAACTAAGACCTTGACTTTCCGGCATAAATCTTTTGATTTGCATACCTCATGTATTCTCGACACCAAGATTTGTAATTCGTCCGCACTATCCGCAACGAGAACGGCATCGTCCGCAACCTCAACAACAACTACAACAACAACTAATCATCACGCCGTTTCCCCGTAGGGGTAGGCAGAGAGAATGGACAGCCACACTACTCTATCCTGGCACACCTCTCTAGCTTCCTCCACATTCATACAGCAAGTCATACACGCACGTTGATTCTTCCGACTAACATGACCAAACTTTAAAATTTGATTAATTTGGTCATGCCATGTTTTCCTCAATCAGTCTCGACTCCGTACTCTATTTACATCATTAACGTATACTTTCTTAACCATTCTTTCTCCATTCTTGCGCTCCATAATAATCCGTTGCGGAAGACATATTATGTCTACCGCAACCTCAACACTAGTAATATGGTCGACCTTCGTGGCAGAATGGTAAAAGCTCTGACTTCCATACCGAAGGTCCCGGGTTCGATTCCCGGCAATGGCAGTGTGATTGTCACACTGTCTTTGGTCTGGCGTAGAATTCACGTGACAATAAAATGGCGATAGATTGACTTCCTATCACATGTCATGAGAATCAATATAGTAGCTAAAATAAAAGTGTATACAGTAATTGGGTTCAAACGACCTATTGTATACAAAAAAAAAAAAAAAAAAAATATATATATATATATATATATATATATATATATATATATATATATATATATATATATATATATATATATATATATATATATATATATATATATATATATATATATATATATATATATATATATATATATATATATATATTAACCTCAGCAAGTATGTCTTCTTCTTCTTCTTCTTCTTCCTCAGCCTATTCCCGTCCACTCCTGGACAAAGGCCTCCTCCATTCGCTTCCATGTCACTCTGTCCTGTGCAGACTGCATCCAGGTTTTTCCGACGTGTCTGTTCAGATCATCCTTCCACCGTAGTTGCGGTCCCCCTGCACTTCTCTTTACCGTCCACGGTCTCCAAGTCAGCAGTCTTTTTGTCCACTTTTCATCTGAGCTACGTGACCTGCCCATTGCCATTTTAGAGTCGCCACCCGGTGGATGATGTCAGTGACCTTTGTTTTTTCTCTGTTTCTGACTCTGTCTCTCAGGTTTTTCCTCACATGGCTCTTTCCATGGCTCTTTGGGTCACTCGTAGTTTCTCAGCACTATGTCTTAGACCAAGAATACGTGATATAACATTCTTTGCTCCTAGTTATGGTAGTTACTGTACTGCAAACTGCGTGTTTCGTACCTTCACGCGAGATTTATTTTCCACTCCGCGTTACTCAGCTCGCATTCGGAATCCCGCGGATAATTTTACACCAGTTTGAAAATATGAATCTCGCCTCGGAGTGTTATTGTTCGGGCAGTTTATAGGGCTGCTGGGCAGACGGCCGATACCCGATATCAGGCCGGACCACACGGCGGCGCGGCGGGGGGTTCCCGGGCCGGAGTCAACGCTTGTCGAGCCCGACATTCACGATCGGCCCTCCGCGACCTCCGTGCCAGCTCTCGACTATGCTGCACCATCATACATTGACTTAAAGCCAGCGAGAACCGAAGTATATCCCTAGTTTTTAGAACAAACCAGACTTACGATTGCCACCAAAATATTTACACCGTTATTTTTTAATATGCAAGTCCATGTTTTTATGTTTCGAGAATTTCGAGAAGAAGTGTTTGAATGAATTTAAAAATATTGGCAAATATTAAGCAATTAGGGTGATGTTTTAACCACTATAATTATCTTTAACGTATGATTACTGTATTCGTCAAACAAAATAAACATTTTAGCTCCAAATGGACTTATTCTATTTTCAATAAGAAATATAAACGAAAGGAAAATTAAGTCCGCATTTTTATATACATTGGCTTTACATTTTACACGATTTTTATTGATTAAATTATAGAAGAAATCGTGGTCCTTCGAAAGTATAATTATAAATATAAAATATCGCGGATATCAATCAGATGCAGCGTTCACATTTAGATTTAAAACACGTCTTAATGCGCCCTTGGGGTGATTACATCACAAAAACGGCGCTTTAAATGTTAGCATATTATTATTATTTATTATTATCAATATAAATGTAATACTTAGACGTAAAATATAAAAACTAACTAACCCTCCATCACGCCGTCTCTTCGAAGGGGTAGGCAGAAAGAATGGACTGCCATACATTTCTTTCATGACATATTTCTCTCGATTCCTCAACATTCATACATCGTGTCATGCACGCGCGTCGATTTCTCTGACTCCTCACATGGCCGACATTCAATATTTGATTTATTTGATCGTGCCACGTTTTCCTCGGTCTCCCTCTATTTCTGGTTCCATTTACATCATTAACATATAATTTTTTTACCATTCTTTCTTCATTCATCTTTCCATATATCCAAACCATCTCAATGATCCTTTCATTATTTTGTTCATAACACAATCATTCGCACCGCATTCACTTCTTATATTGTCATTCGACACTCTATCATACACAGAGTATCCAAACATAAAATATAAAATATAAATATAAATATAATACCTTACCAAAATTACTATTACTCTAATGATTTTACTGAAATCTCTTGATGGAAGTTCATTTTAAATAATAATTAAATAAAACGATGTTTTTTAACTACTTCCACTTTTGTCTTTATTTAGACAGCGACCGGTTTCGCCAGGCTCGCTGGCATCGACAGACCAGTCTGTCGATGCCAGCGAGCCTGGCGAAACCGGTCGCTGTCTAAATAAAGACAAAAGTGGAAGTAGTTAAAAAACATCGTTTTATTTAATTACTATTACTCTTTTTTTTTTAAAGTGGACATATTCCACTTTCAAAAATAACGGCTCATGTCATAAACCATATTTTGAATTGTTGTGGAAAAATGTCGTAGCAGCAGTATGAGTGAAAAGAGAAGCCGTGAAAGACCAAGGAAAGCATGGCACGACCAAATTAATCAAATACTGAAATGCGGCCACATTCGAAGTCGGAAAAATCAACGAACGTGCATGTTACGATGTATGAATGTGGAAGAAGCAAGAGAGGTATGTCAGGACAGAACGGTATGGCGGTCCATCCTCTCTGCCTACCCCTCCAGGAAAACGGCGTGATGGTTAGATAGTTAGATAGATAGATAGATAAAAATAAATATTCTAATGGGTTGAAATGATTCAATAATAATAATAATGATATGTTAACTTTTAAAGCGCCGTTTTTGTGATGTAATCACCTCAAGGGCGCATTAATATGTGTTTTAAATCTAAAAGTGAACACTGCATCTGATTGATATTAGCGATCGATTAGAAAGTATAATAGAACAAAATATGCAGGTTTTAAATTGGGTATGAAATATGAAAAAGATGGGTTTTCAGCTTAGATCTGAAATCTGTCGGATCATTTATGCATCTGAGGTGTGAAGGAAGATTGTTCCAAGCTGATGGGCCGGCTACCGCAAACGCTCGATCCCCGAAATTTGTACTAGGCCAACGCTTAGGCTCAACTAATCTTCCTATTGCCGAGGAGTTCGCCGAGCGAAGTGTGGATTTCCTTGTATTTAGGCTGTCCGTTATACAGAGTTCGGATATACGAGTATAGTATTTGGAGCCATCCCATGTAGTGCTTTGAAAACTGTCCAGCAGAGTTTATACTGGATTCTTTCTGGACTCTTAAGCCAGTGAAGTTCTTTGAGATGTTGTGTTATATGGGACTTTTTTGGAATGCCTTTAATGAGTCTCGCTGCTGCATTGAACGCAGATTGAAGTTAGTTTAATTGTTGTTTTGGAATGTTTGCATAAATTCCATTACAATAGTCAAGTCGTGACACAACAAAGGAATTTACAAGAGTTTTGAAAGTGTCATGTCAATATTAGTGAAGTATTAGTGAAAGTGTCATGTCAATAATGTCATGTCGAAAGTGTCAATATTAAGTAATAACTTATTACCCGAATACAACGACAACTCCAAAGACAACAAAATAAAATAATAAAATTAGCATATAACATTAACTACCTTACCCCAACCATACAAGTTTACAGACAAACAAAACAAATGGACATATCAGACCTGACCAAATTTGAGACCTTGAAAATTGTACACAGAGTGACCATGGAAAAGACAGCAGACAGCAGCTTCAAAATAACTAAAAATTCAGACATACACAGACACTGGACCAGGAACTGTGACAGATATAGATAACTACCATAAGACACAAGGAGTCTCACTACAACTCAATATAAAATATATCTGAAACATAACATAATTAATAGTAAGATCTAAAAATGTATCCATATAACCCAATTAGTTTTTTTTTTAAATAAATTAAATAAAAAAAATTAAATTAAAATTAAATGTGAAAAGTGTGTAATTTATTTCTAAAGAAAATTTTGTATTTCTCAATCTCAATGTTGCATTTGGCGTATCATAATTTCAAAGCACGTGTTTTTATCAATGACACGTATTATAAAATATTGAATAAAGTGGTTCCACAACAAATGAAATGTGTATATTCGTAATGGAGAGTTCAGAATTTATTATTGCGTATAACTTAACCGTTTTACGACCTAATACTAGGACTCAGATAAATACAAAAATTGTGAAATTCCGTATTGAATTTATTATTTACGCCACAAACGATATCACACAATTCGATATCCACACCGCTGTATAGATACTACTCGTGTGTGTTATAATATGTTCAACTGCATACATGTACAGTATTTTATATACCAACACAAGCGTCCATTGCATACACACAAATTTTAAAGGTTTTATTTCATTGGCGGAACACTTTTTTTTAATTGAATAAATCACTTTTTTAAAACACCTTGTTTAAAACAATTTTATTTTGCGTAAGGAGCGCCAACCGGTTTCACTCTGTAAGGAGCTTCATCAGGGCTATACACAAATTGTGACGAGCTTCATCAGGGCTATATACAAACACATTTTGTGTATAGCCCTGATGATGCTCGTAACAGAGTGAAACCAATTGGCGCTACTTACTCAAAATAAAGTAGTTTTATACAAAGTGTTTGATTCAATTTTTAAATATGTCTAACCACCAAGTATTGACTTCTTACCAACCTTTTTTTTTAAATTGAGCATTATTGTAATGTTTGATCGCGCTAGAGAATTTTTGAAATTCTCTTGTCGTTCATCTGTACATAAAAAAATTTAATGTGTTTATCAAATATGCAAACATGTATCTTAATATAAGTAATAAAGGTATTGAACCTTTCACTAATGTTTAATACCCTAATTCCAGGCCATCGCATGAGGGTTTTTTAGTTTCTGTGATTGAAAATATTGATATTTCCACAAGAGTTCAATACGGTTAAAATAAAATCATAAAATATACGGTTAAAACCACCTTATATTTTTATAATATACATGACTGTATGAAATATGAACTGAAATGAAATGACTATCATTTAGACTGTATTAAAAATAAACAATAATTTTTAAATGTGGAACGAGACTAAACATTAAGTATAAATAAAATTATTGATGATTTAGGTATTAGTTTTGTTCTTATTATTCTTCAAGTGCCCTGTCGGGTCCCCCCAACATTGGCGATCACCTCGGCGAACCTGTCTCCACATTTCGGATACCGGTCTACTCCCTCATATTTCGCAGCCAGGACATTTCTCTCCTACCGGACCCTCGGCGTCCCTCAATGTTCCCTTACCAATATCAGTTGGAGAAGGTGGTACTTTTCCCCACGCAGTATGTGTTTTGTTAAACTCCATTATTAATTTATAATAGTAAACACGATTTTTCAGTAGTTTTACTTCGATAAATAAATTGTATCATAATATAAATAAATAAAAACTTGAATGTCGTCAAGAGAGAGTACGAGAATATTCTGAGTATATGAGAACGAGAGAGGAATACTTCTATTCTCCGAAACCGGTAGAAGACAAAAACATTAATTTCTACCATGATATTTCAAATAACCGTCAAATAAGAGAATTTTTTTTAGAATTGATATCACGCGCCGCCAGTGCACACGTACCGGGATCGGGTAAAGAGTAAACACGCCCAGCCGCGTGTATTTGTCGCGATTTTTTTCAATCCAAACACGGCGACACGGCCATTTTGCACGAGGCTGTAAATTGCGTCCCGGTCCGTATCGACGGCGATTCGTTACGAATTCAATTCGGCAGCGGAAAATGGCGGAATGCGATAAAATTCAAACGTATTTATGGCCGGCCATTATCAGCGGATTCGGTGTTACCTGCGCTGGCGCTAGCCACCGTGTTACGGGGTTTGTGCCTATATACGATCGGTACCGCACCTTCTGAGGCGTGACGCTCTTATTATTACCCTCAACATCAAATCAAATCAGTTTATTTTCTTAAAAGATATTAAAAAACAACAATTAGTTTTAGGCATCTATTGAGAACAGGTAAAACATAAAAAAATATTATATAATACCAGCAACGCACGAGAGATGGTTCGACGTTAAGAATACATAATACTCTCCAAAGTCAAGAGTATTTGTCTTCTGAACGATCTCCGAAGCGATCATGTTCAGCATTGATTGCGGCATCACATCCCAGCGGCATCGCCAGAGGCAGGTTGGTTCTGTATGCTGGGAGATAAAACAGTATGTGCCGACGCTGTTGAAGATCCATCCGGAACATAAAGGATGGTTAGCCTCCAAGGTGACGAAATTCTCAGAGAAAAGTCTGAAGAAATGGATAAGTGTGCACCCATCCCTCCCTATCTGCAAACTATTGGTCCCCAGCATGCCCAAGAGGAATGCAGTGGGATATAGCCACGGATAGCTACCAAACGCATATAATATACGAGTATATTACCCTTATGTATGGAACCGTAGCATGGAACCGTAGCATAGAACTAAAAATGCAGTAAAAATCAATCAGATAACCCATTTTGTTTTGACGGAAACACTTCAATATTTCGACATTATTAACTATATAATTGAAACACTGTTATATCGTTTTCTTCTTCTACTACTTTATTTAGGACTGTGTACTATTATTTAGATAAATATGTGTACCTTGGTCATCTGTTGGCTTTTGGAAGAGGGGGTCAAGTCAAGGAGATTGATAGGAGAATACAGCTCGGGTGGTCTGCATTTGGAAGGCTGGACAACATCTTCAAGTCGGTCATCAACATCAACATGTCACAAAATTTAAAAACAAAAGTGCTCGACCAGTGTGTGTTAAGACACAAACTAAAGAAGCAATGCACATAATCAAAGTTGCACAACGGGCCATGGAAAGATCCCTGTTAGATATCTCACTTAGAGACCATATACCCAACATGGAGATTAGAAGACGCACTACTATAGTCACCGATATAGGGATACGCATTCCGAGGATGAAGTGGCAATGAGCTGGTCTTGTGTGTCGACGGGATGGTGGAAGATGGAGCCAGAGGGTTACTGAATGAAGGCCAATGTTGGGCCGGAGATGTGTCGGGAGGTAGCCAACCAGGTGAAGCGGTAATATTGTGCGGACGGCGGGAAGGGCCTGGAGAACACTGGCGAGAGACCGAGAGAGATGGGGTGGGTGTGGAGAGGCTTACGTCCAGCAGTGGACAGACACAAGCTGACGAAGACTGTTATTTCTCGGAGCTTGTTCCTGGGATATAGATATCCAACTGTCGCGCCATCTTCTGAGTGGTCTTCTTGGAGATCGATTTCCTGTTGATACTTTATTTGCAGCTATATTTATCACTCTTTCTGAATATGCTCTTTCCACGTGATCTCTCCAGTAGCGTCTTCTCAGTCTTCCCCATCGCGCGACATCTTCCACATTGCAGATATTTCTTATTTCAGAATTATTTCTTACTCTGTCTCGGAGTGTCGTTCCCGCAACGGATCGGAGGGTTTTTATTTATGTGGTTCTTAGGAGACTTTTTGTTCTGATGGTGTCAACTCTCGTTTCTATTCATCATAATACTTCTTCTCAGTCGTATTCTTCGTGATTGAGGGTCGTGTCCATCCTGTAAACTATTTACCATGGCACGCCATGCGCTTCTTTCACCCGTCAGTCTCCAGACTGCAGCTAATGGTAGACCAGTCAGATCCCTGATTTGGTCGGACCAGCGGCTCGGCGGTCGTCCTTGTGGTTGCCTTCCCTCCACTTTGCCTAATTGATTAATATCATATAATACAATTGATTTCATTTATATGAAATTGTCGTGACAGCTGTTTTGCTAACCAATGTTAGCATCATCAGGTTTTACAATCAACTGTTGTCCCATTATTGTGAGCTTTTCAAGGTTGTCCTGCTCTTCGGTTTATGTGATCAAAACATTTCAACACTATCTGAAAATAATTAAATAAAACGATGCATTTTTTTCTTCTTACAATTATTGTGTTTAACTAGCTGGCAGACCAGTCTGTTGATTCCAGCTATCCTGGGGAAACCAAGTCACTGTCGAAATAGAGACAATAAGTGGAAGCAGTTAATTTAATTATAATTTATATAGCTCTACTTTGTTACAGCACTGCCACGCCATCGCAATAACGCCGGATAACCCGGAGCGGACCTCTCGAAATGTCGAACTGCGAAACGTAAATGGCTAAAACCAATAAGTAATTGTACAAATTTTGTGCCTAAATAACTAGCCCATTGGTCCCCTTGTATTTATTTATTGATTTGGGCACACCGAAAAAATACAACCAATTTATTGTAAATTTGAATTGCCTAAAACGAAGGTAAATCATACCTGTCTGTAATTTCCCAACGAGGGATTTTCCCCTTTTTTGTAAAGTGAGGTTTAATTAAATAGGTGTGTGTTTCTAGATTTTAAAAATACAAACGTATTCACCATTTTTCACAGTAAAATTATTCATATAAGATTCAATTTAAACCCCCCTGTGAGGCTGACTTCATTTCCAGGAAGAAAAAAATATTTCTAACTGCGGTTGGTTAAATTTACAGCTCAGACAGATAGTCCCAGTTAAACAGAACTTTTTTTTAAGGAACATAGAAGTTCCCGCCACATATCCGAGGCTGTTTTAGGGCGTAGCGGCGCCCTTTTGTCAGCCTCGCTCATACACTCCATGGGCCTGTTCTCAGTCCATCCGGGACTTACATTTAAATACGGGAACAACACAAGGTGCCAGACCACATTTAATCTACCCTATCTTACTTCTATGGTCCGCTGTATTTTATTGAATAAATAAGCATAATATATAATACATGAACATTTCAGAAACATTATATAAAAGATAAAAAGAATGATACCTCACAGGAATATACAGCGGGAAGAACAGGAGAGGCAGAGGAGACAAATGCGGGATGGGAAAAAAAAGTCGGTGGAGCATGATACTCTTTCAGTTAAACAGAACTGAAGTAAAAGATTAATTCAAATATGTGATACAAATGCAGTCTATCGCAGTTTAAAATTTTTTTTGGACTGCAAATGTAGCCAGCCAATTCATCACAATATTGCCTACAATTTATTAATAAGGAACTGATGAAAAAAGTTGAGGTATTCGCCATATTACACAGTAAAATTATTCGAATTCTTTTTTTTTTCGAACCCCTTTGTATGGCTGGCTTCATTTGCAGTAAAAAAAACTTGAACTAAGGTTAACAACATTACAACTCAGACAGAGATGAACAGTTCATGTTATATTTAGTAGTAAAGAACTCAAGTAAAAGGTTTAGTTATTCAGCATTTTACAAATTAAAAATATTCATACTAGTTTCATTTCGGCTGGCTTTATTTGCAGTAAAAAAAATAGTCTTAAACTGCGGTTGGTTTACACGTACAGCTCAGACAGATAGTCCGAGTTCATCATAAAATTACGTACAATTTAGTGTTAAATGTTTATAAGATTAATTCAAATATGTGCTACAAATGCAGTCTATTGTAGTTCAAAACATTTTTTTTGGACTGTAGATGTAGCCAGCGGCACTATAGTGGTTGGGTAAATACATTCTGAAAATATATTTGCTATACATTATACGTACCTACGTATATCATACTTTTTAACCCAAGAATTTCGTTTTATTTCGATCTTTACCATACTTGGGGTTTGAATGAAAGTGTTATGAAGAAAATAATAAAAGGTACTCGTACATTAAGATGATTTTCTACAAACGAAACGAATGAATGTATTAAGAATGGTAAAAAAGTAAACGTTAACAATGTAAATGGAACCAGAAATAGAGGGAGTCCGAGGAAAAAGTGACTAGATCAAATAAATCAAATATTGAATGTCGGTCACGTAAATAGTCGGAGAAATCGACGTGCGTGCATGACACTATGTATGAATGTTGAGGAAGCGAAAGAAGTATGTCTGGAAAGAAAAGTGGGGCCGTCTTTTTTTTCTACCTACCCCTTTGTGAGACGGCGTGATTGTTGTTAATTAGTTAGTTAGTTAGAAAACAAACGTTTTTATTCATATTAATAATGGAACTAAACTAACTAACTAACCATCACGCCGTCACTCTGAAGGGATAGGCAGAAAGAATGAACTGCCACACTTTAACCGATGCGGCACTCCATCCTCCTCTTTTCGCCCCCGCGGGAGACGCGGTGTGATAGATTACGAACCTCATCGCCATCAATAGGCATCTCCCGCGCACACTTCGATCGTCCAACGTCCAAACTCGCGATTTTCTTACTTTGCTTAAATCTAACTTTACCCTCTCAAAAGTTTGCCCGTTTTATATAATATAATAAAATTACTAGAAATGCTAATTTATTTTTCTTTAAACTTATATAATATTTATATAAATATCTAATATTAATAGTAAATGATTTTACTGAAATCTCTTGATGGAAATTCATTTTAAATAATAATTCAATTAAATTACATTTTTTAAGAACTACTTCCACTTTTGGCATTATTATGGAACTTATGCAAATTAAAAAGATCAGCCATTGGTCCTAAACGAGTTATAAATGAACTATGAATATGAGTTGCCGCGATAAAATCAAAATCAACCCCACCCGTGCATAAATGGTCCGATTGTTAAAATGTTTTGACAATCAAAATCACTTTCCCGGTTACCCTATCGCGGCAGCCATGTTTGCAATAAACGTCATCATGAAATTGAAATACAATTATCAATGTTATCGTGGTTGTGCTTTGGCGTTGATATTATTCTACGGATTACAAATATAACACATTTTGTGAACTTCGTATATCTATAAATTAAATTGTAATATTATATAAACTATAAAGATTAGAGTGTTTCTGTAACATTTTTAATATTGTGAGATCCTACATTGTCAAATATGTGCTCAGATTCCCACGGTAGGTAGAATTATATGAGATCTTTGAAATATCTCTGGCTTTTGATATCCTCTTCGGTTGATGCTTAAAAGTTCGAAGAGGGTGCCAAGAGTCACGGATTTCTGGAAGCTACTCTAAAGATGTAGGGTGAAGAGTATGCGAAACTTAATTACATTCGTCTTTATTTCAACAGTGACTGATTTTGCCAGACTCTCTATCATGAACAGTCTGGTCTGTCGATGCCAGCGGGTTTGGCGAAACCGGTCATTGTCACAATAATGAGAAAAGTGAATGTATTATAGTTATTATTATTCAAATGAACTTCTTTATTTTATTTGTATATAACAGCTCGTTTGAACCCAATTATTCTATACAATTTGTTTTTAGCTATTAAATTGATTCTCATGACATATGATAGGTAGCTAATCACGTATTGTCACGTGAATTCTACACCAAACCATAAACAGTGTGACAATCATACTGCTATAAACGGGAATCGAACTCGAACCTTCGGTTTGGCAGCCAGAGCTATTACCACTCTGCCACGAAGGTTGACATTTGAGAGATCAAGAAATTCCTTCAAGAGATTTCAGTGAAATCATTTGTTTATGTGAATATATTTATGTAAACATAATTTTTAATATACCTAATACAATACCTACCCTGTACATTTGCGTTGATTTTATATAATACAACTTTTCTGCCCAAAATTTTGTCATGGGCTGATTAATATAATATTAAATAGCCTCAAAAAAGTGTTCTAATAACTAATCCACCACCAAAATTATGATAATTCCTTATTTACTTAGCATTTTGCAACATTATTTAATATTTTTGAGAAAAAAAATTTACTGTATATTTTTAAACTAACACCAAGGATTGTAAATAATAATTAAATAAAACGATGTTTTTAACTACTTCCACTTTTTTCTTTATTGCGACAGCGACTAATTTCGCCGGGCTCGCTGGCATCGACAGACTGGTCACCAGTCAGATTGGCGAAACCGGTCGCTGTCGAAATAAAGACAAAAGTAAAAGTAGTTAAAAAAACTTTTTTATTAATTATTATTTAAAATGAACTTCCATTAAGAGATTTCAGTAAAACATTTGATTATCTTAAAATCCAAGGATTTTTATTAGAATGTATTACATAATCTCCAATATAAACATTATTATGAAAGAAGGAATCTGGTCGAATCTAGACTTGAACCGTGGTCCCCTGGATCACGAGCCAAATGTTCTGTCCCCTAGACCACCACACGTTTAATAAGCTTGAGTATCCAGAGAATATCATTAATTGTTAGACCCCTTTAAACAGTCCCTTTACAATGTTTGAAACTAAGTTCTGGGAGAAAAAGATGAGTCTCCATCGTTAAAAATAACAAAGGCACGTTTCTTTTTCAAAATTTCCGACTCATTACACGCCGCTAAGACATTTTTACTGACCCGAAAATAGTCTAACCTTAAAGAGCGTTTAGCTCAGGCGAACATCTCCATAATGGCACCCGCCCAGCTTTTATACGACTCGAAATAATGAAGCTAACTTAATAACGTAATGCTTATAATGATGCATTAACTTAATGGCCTGACATTTTGGCAGAGATCGTTTGCGAAGACCTTTTCTGGTCCCGCTCGGATCCCGCCGGAATCCACCGAAAGCTCCCGACATCCCTTGACACGCCTCCGGCCTACGAGCCTTATTGGATGAAAATTGTTTTCAATTTCTTCCGATTAATGAGGCGTTTTTAAGTGAGCCTTCTTCTTTGACTCTTTTTCATTCTAATATGTTTTTAATTAGGAACAGTCGCAAGTAACATACACTATTTAAATAGCACCCAAACATGCAAACCATTTATTTCTGCGTTACCTAACTTATTATAGTCATTCAAACGTGAATCCACAACACAAAGTGACGACAAATGCAGAAGAAAGTACAAGTCAACAACAACAACAAGAAACCATCACGCCGTTTCCCCGCAGGGGTAGGCAGAGAGAATTTATTTATTTATTTATACATAATACACAAATGTGACATAACAAACGAAAAACATTTAGGCGACTCATTTCCATACAAAACGGTGTTACAAAGATAAGATAGAACAACATAAAACCAAAAAATCATACATATCAGAAGGAACCCAAATATGTCGACGTCAGTGAGGCAGTCCTCTTTCCAGAATTTGTAATATTATGTAAGAATGGACCGCCACACTACTCTATCCTGACAAACCTCTCTCGCTTGCTCCACATTCATACAACGAATTACAAGTCTTGGTGGAGTACGGAGTCTTACTTACCTTAATCGTCTTTATTTGGTTTATCGCACTGATAATTTGCTTATGTCACGTTTCAAAATTGCTCGTGTATAAAAAAAATATTAAAAATATTAAATTTTTCATAAAATTATAATAAATAAATAACTAACTATCCATCTCCAAGGGGGTACACAGAAAAAAAGAACAAATATAACTAACTTACTAACTAACCATCACGCCGTCTCCCCGAAAGAATAGGCAGAAAGAATGGACTCTCACACTTTTACTGATGCGGCACTCCATCCTTCTCTTTTCGCTCCGCGGGAGACGCGGTGTGATGGGTTGCGAACCTCATCGCCACCAATAGGCATCTCCCGCGCACACTTTGATCGTCCAACACCCACAAAATAAATCTAAAACAAATTATATAAAATACAATGATATGAAATAAAATAACAAAATAAAAATAATTTAACACAAAATGTTCTTTTTAGATGGTGCACATATTGTCTATTTAATTTATGTTCCACGAATCCACCGTTTTTTTATTTAGCACATTATGTAAAAACATATAATGTTTTTTCGGTGTTGCACATGTTGACATGGACGATCCGTACTTTTGTGTTTATTTAATTTATGTTACACGTATCCACCGTTTTTTTAAATTAGCTGTAATTTGGCACTTAACCAGCAAGAACTTTAAAATAATATTGAAGAAATTATTCAAATTGTCATTGGAACAAATGAAAATTCTATTTTTACACCTGTCAAAATTCTTTATAAAAACAATAAAACTAATATGATTTTAACAGGAAAACAATACAAGTGTATTACAAAACATAAAAATAATACAAACGTATTAAGAACAAATATTAAATTTGGAAAAGTGAGGAGTAAGGTAATCGACATGCGTATATGCACTATGTATGAATATAGACGAAGTGAAAGCAATATATCAGTACAGAACAATGTGGCGATATATTGTTTCTGCCTACCCCTACGGGGAAACGGTTTAGTGGTTGTTTAGTTCGTTAGAAAATATTTATTATTATAGAACCAAAATAAAAAATATTAATTTCCTGGGCAATTAATGTCATGATTTTTTTTTTATCTTTTGATATGATATAGATGAAGATATAGAGTAACTGCATGATATAACGCATTTAGAAGTACATTTCAATGTACTTTTATAGCAATGCTTACTCCAATGATTGTGAATTATTTATATTCGATCTTATATTACGTTCAATCGACGAATCTTTTATTGTTCGATCGGGCAATCTAGTTTAACTTCGTTATATCAAAATTAACTTCGTTCATATATTAGGTCACATATGAAATTGGGAAGGTGAAAAAGCTTGAAAGGTGGGCACCTCACGAAATGAGTGAAGCAAATCAACAAACACGCGTTGACTGCTGCGTTGCATTACTCAACCGGCACAATAATGAAGGGATTTTGAATCGAATCTGTAATGAAAAGTGGATCCTGTATGATAATCGGAAGCACTCATCGCAATGGCTGAACCCTGCCGAACCAGCCAAACCATGCCCCAAGCGAAAATTGACTCCAAAAAAGTTACTTGTGAGCGTTTGGTGGACTAGTGCTGGTGTCGTTCACTACAGCTTTCTTAAATCTGGCTAGACGATTACGGCAGATGTCTATTATCAGCAACTGCAAACCATGATGGAAAAGCTAGCTGCTAAACAACCGAGGCTGGTTAATCGCTCTAGGCCACTGCTGCTTCATGATAACGCTAGACCACACACTGCACAGCAGACGGCTACCAAATTAGAAGAGCTTCAATTGGAATGTCTAAGACATCCACCGTACTCTCCGGACCTTGCCCCAACGGATTACTATTTTTTTCGAAATTTGGATAACTTCTTGCAAGGGAAAAAATTCAACTCCGATGGGGCAGTCCAAACCGACTTCAAAGATTTTATTGATTCCCGTCCGAATGGTTTTTTAGTAAAGGGATCGATGAACTACCTATGAGATGGCAAAAGTGCATAGATAGCAATGGTACATACTTTGATCAAATAAATATATTATATTTTTTTAAAATCAACTTTATGTTCCTCCCATACAAAACGCCAATTTCATATGTAAGGACCTAATATTATTGTACAATAATAAATGTGTGTTTCACATTCATTTCTGCGAAGTTTTGTTTATAGACTGAATATTCAATTATCTTATTGTTTTTTTAAACAATGATGTTAAACTCCATATTAAATAATTAAAAACGAATGAAAACGTCTGTTTTCTTGAAGTTTTATTACATTTTATGGGAATGACATATTTCGGGTTGTTAGGCTAATGCCTAAAATATGTAATTTTATTTTAATACATAGGTATATTTTTTCTGGTGTAGGTTCTGGTTCTCTTAGGTTCTGGTGTAGAATTCCTTGTTCCTATTTGTTTTAATTTAAAAAAAAAATTAATTTTTGATATGTCGTATGGTATCCAACATTATTACGTTTAAAATTGGGGTCAAAAACACTTTGATATAACTTCTACAGATTGTTATTCGATTTTTTTTATCAAATATCAAACCATAATTATAAATTTTTTAACAATATATTTTAACACTTGATGATGTCAACATACGTTGACGAAACAACTGTCACGAAAAATAAAAATACAATGATACATAAAACAAAGTTTTTTTAATTTAACAGTGTACAACATATTCTTATATCAACTTCACGATGTTTGAATAAAAGCTTCAAGTATTCGTTTTTCGGTCTGACATCAATGAATTTTAAAAAAATATACAATTGTGTAAATAATAGGTCAATTTAATGAAGAATGAAACTTTGGAGTGTCCAGGATTTAACCAAAATCTCCTGGATCAGAAGCCAAGCATTCTGCCACCGCTTGATGTTGACACTTGACGAAACAGAATAATAAACATATAATCTGAACTAAAGAATTAAAAAGTATTTATTTTATCTAACGCGAGTGTCGTGTAATGCCACGCTTATAAAATCATAATACACTTTTAGTAATTTGTATTAACACCACTTTATTTGGTAACACCAAACGGTTTCGCTCCCGCCGGAGCTTCGTCAGGGTGAGAGAATAAACTAAATATGATATATTTAGTTTATTCTCTCATCCTGAGGAAGCTCCGGCGGGAGCGAAACCGGTAGGTGTTACCAAATAAAGTGGTGTTAATACACATTACTAAAAGTGTATTATTATTTTATTTAATAATGTCACACCACAAATTAAGTGCTTCATACGAAAGCTTTTTATTTTCATGAATAAGATATTTTCATCATATAAATACGAAAAATACGCCATAAAAATCTTCAATATTTTTTATATAAATGTTCAAGTATCACTAAATTAAGTATATCACCAAGTTAGCTGATTTTTAGAGTTGGACACCCTCCGCATTTTTTATGCTTTTACCGAAATTACTGTCGGGGTCCCGCGGCAATAATGTATTTGTAAAGTCTTCTGAAGGAAGGTTTAGCCGCTTCAGATCGGCCGTACGAGCCGTATCAAGTACGCAATATTTCTCCGACCCTCATTTAGCAAACTATCCAATAAACACTTGTAGTTGATGGGGGCCGCTCTCCGGCCCTGATTTACAGGTGGGTCTTCTGCCCTGCGTCCGCGGCCGGCGCACTGGCGCAACAACTAACTCCCTTCCCCCATCTCAAAAATATTATTTTACTGACGACCTTCGTAGCACAATGCAAGAACTATGACTGTCACACCAAATTAAGACGATGCTACGACGTTGAGGTTACGACGATAAGGATTTGAAGATGTTATCAATTGGACAAACGGTCGCCTTAAATACACTTATTTTTATTCGTCTTTTTTCTTTTTTAAATACTTTGTATATACAACACTAACTTTAAAAAAAATATTGCATATCAGACATGTTTCGGTCAACCGGTCCTTCTTCAGTGATACATATTATAAAGATACATATTTAAAATATTTTAAAATTGTTTACAAATATGATCAGTTTTGACAGATGTCAAAAAGATTTATTTTGGAACGTTTATGCTTTTGTTAAAACGAATAACATGAATCAATTTAAATTTTAAAATAAAAATTTAAAGTTCTCATTGTGGTTCAGATAATTACTCACAACAAAGGAAATAAATCAAAGATGGGACTTGACGTTAAATTTATTAGATTATTTATAAAAAAAAATATTTTTTATTATTTTTCTAAAATTTTGAGAACACGTTTTTCATCGCGATCGCTTAGAAAGTAAAATAAAGCAAATATACAAATTATGTTTGGTATGGTTTTTCAAAAAACAAGTTTTTTTCTTCTTGTACTATCATTTTTAGGCCTTCAAAGATCCTTGTTCAATCCATTTTATCACGCACCAGATGGCAAAAACCACTCCATGAGAACTGATTGCTAATTACGCCTCTGGGCGTGTACCTCGGACACGAGCCTGGAGTTTTTTACGCCAATCTGACCGGCCGCATCGCCCGCCTTCCTCACCCACCCCATCTTTCATACTATCGGAGGCGCTTTGAGGTTCACCGCGCTCCATGAAATATTGAGAATAACTCATTTCCCCCGTTCGGGCCGAGAGCTCTGCAAGGTCCGTCATTCCTAACACTCGGCTAAGTACCGTCATTGTTTGAACAAATCTGCCGCAGAGTCAATATTACTTCTTTTTTTGAAAACATGCGCCCCCCTTGTGATTTTCTCACGGGACATTGTTTTGCACATTTGTATATTCTACTTTAACATTCGCTGCATGGTGATGGATTCCGGGTGACTAGTGACTCGCGAGATCCTTCCTGTCGCAACTGTCATTGAAATAAAGAAAGCCCTAAATAATATTTTTCCCATAATAAATAATCAGACAAATCTTTCCCATAGCCCTATTTTATCCATGTTCCCTATTTTAAATTATCACTTAAAATTGAAGACCCATGTATGCCATTAGATTAATAATTAGAATGTCTCCTTTGCTATTTCCCTAATTCTCGCGACTCATCGTTCTACCATTCTAATTGACCATGTACACATTTGCTATTTCTGATCCCCCCCCCCCTCCCCAACCCAGTTTGTTTTATATTTTGTTTGAATATTCAACATTTAATTCATGATTAAACCATTGTATAGCTAATAACAATAATTAATCTTAGAGATTTTACGTTACACGAATTCAAAACACACATTTTAAATGGATACTAAAGTACAGTGGACGGAAGTTAAATTTTGCATCGTAAAGCGAGTGTAAAATACATTCCCATCCCTAATCCAGAGGGAAAATGCCATACATTTAATTAATAAGAGTGCAAAACTATTTAAAATTCGTCGCCGTCGAAATAAAGACAAAAATGGAAGTAGTTAAAAAACATCGTTTTATTTAAATATTATATTATTTTGGATTATTTCTTACTAATAAAGATAACTTATTAATCTGTTCGAAGAATTGTACCACAAACTACCAGTTACAAACTGGTTGTTTAATGCTACTTTGAAAGTATCGGTTCTTCCTTTATTCCGAAGCGATACAAACTACATTACCGCGGTTCAAACAGCTTGCCGTGAAAACTAAAACTAAACAATTTCCTCTATAAAAAGACTGTATTACAGCATCCGTAAACCGAGACATATTTCCTCCATCGCATTATGGAGAGGAAGGGAGGGGATGGAGGGGGGGGGGTAAGTGGGGGCAGAAAGAGAGGGGAGAGAGGGGCTCTTCATATTATCGCGCCGCTTGTTACCCGCGTAAAATAATAATGGCGCAAGTTTTCCCCGAGAACTGCTGCCCTGGGCTCTGGGGGAGGGCGGAGGCAAGAACCGCGGGGATAGTATGGCGGTTAATTTATTAAGACAGCCCTTCGGAACCGCCACTCTGTTTTATAGCGTTTTTTTAATACCCTTTCCTCCATTCTACACTTTTCTTTTACGCCTGTCATATACCGCCACTTACGGCCGCGGAGGGCGCTCCCCTCAACTTTTCCGCGGAGTAGGTACTTGTGGAGAACGATTCCATTTTCATATTTACGACAATTTTACAACTTTCCTATGTACCTACCTGAGACGCGAAGTCGCGACTGAGGAAAGTTTTTATGCCGCCTCCTGCCTACCCGCTTACTGCGCGGTGCGTGCCACAACCCATTTACATATCTTTTAATAAAATGTCTATTATCTAAATCAATTTGCCGCGTATTAAGTCATGTTTTCCTGAAAATATTCTTGTTTTCTTAAGTGGGAAGCGTATTTCATGTTTTTGCCTCCTAAGCGTCTCGCGTTTACGTATTTTTAGATAGTAAAAATTACAATTTGTTTTTTGAATGTATACAAATACTTGTAGACAAATACTGGATTTTACCCATTGCGGTTTACCCATCTGTTTAAAAAAAAAACAATTTCCATCTTCGTCTCTATTGAGATACAATTAATCCTTAAAAATAAAAATTACTGTTAAAATTTAAAACACTGTTATATCACAATTTATTTTTAGTCACTTAGAGTGTCGCAACAGCTGTTTCGCTAACCGATGTTGGCGAAACAGCTGTCGCCACACTATCAGTGAATAAAAAGAAAATGTGATATTATAACAGTGTTTTAAATTTTAACAGTAATAATGTTGAAGTATCATAGTATTTCGGCCAAAATTATGTTTATTTAGATGATAAAAATATTACGAAAACGTATAATGTTCTTTAAACGCAACTATATACATACAAATTATAGGACTTATTAAAATCAAAAGGTCCACAAAGTTCAAAAGCTTATTAACATCAAAAGATAACACCATCTTTAATCTAAAAAAATGTTTTATCAACTGGAACACTAGTATGATATGACAATTTATTTATTACTAGCTGACCCGGCAACGCTTCGCTATTGCTAAATTCGAGTACATAAATAAACCCAATATATATTCAACAAATACAATTAAAGTTCAATAACAATTCGTTTATTTATTGGATTAAATGCCATGTGTATGGATGCAAAAATGTGTGTCTATATCTATAAAACAAAGTTTCAATCCAAGCAAACTCGCTGTGAATTATAAACTTGAATACATATTACTAATGTAATTGATAAACGATTTTTTGAATATTTTATATGAAATTTAATAATCAAATAAACAATATTATATCACATTTGCACAAAACATTCATTATATTAGAGAAACAAAAATCTTGATTTTGTTGTCCATGAAATTCACATCAGAGCCAATAAAGTAAGTTTCTACGATCGTGATTTCGGTACTGCGAGTCCGCTGGCGTGGAAAAGTAATATAGATTATAATACTACATAAGCCTCCCTTCCCGACTTCTACAACTCTATCCCTCGCCGCTCTGCGCCATTGACCTCCTGCCACTCTTTTAATGTCATCAGACCATCTTGCTTGTGATCTGCCAGAATTCGTGTAGCTGTTTCTCTTTCGCCACTCCAGGCCAGAAGATCTTATCATCCGTTGTCCTTGATTTATGACCGATCCCATTCCATTTAAACATTAGTTATTTTACACGCTGCATCGGCAACTTTGGTCCGATCTTTGATTCATCAATTTTGGGCCCTGGAATTAAAAAAAAAAAATTAGAATTGCCATAAGGCGGACACTGAAGAGGCGCATAAGGCAAAATTTAAATTTCCATACAATGAATGAATTACAACTGTTGTTCATTTGTTTGCTGAAGATATTCTTCATATAAAAGGCAGTTCATGGTATATGCATAATAATAATAATTAGGCTAATTTGTCAAATTAATTAAATTAATCAGATTTTAAAGGTTGGTCATGTTAGAAGTCGGAGGAATCGACATGCGTGTATGACTCGTTGTATGAATGTGGAGGAAGTTAGAGAGGTTTGCCAGGATAGAGTAGTGTTATTGTCCATTCTCTCTGCCTATCCCTGCGGGGAAACAGCGTGATGGTTTGTTTATTTGTTTAATTTGTATAATCGCCGTTTTCGTGAATAGCTCACCTCAAGGGCGCTTTGACAATGTTTTTAGTCATGAAAGGTGCATGTGACAACAGCGAAATCACGATCGTAGAAACTTACTTTATTGGCTCTGATGTGAATTTCATGGACAACAAAATCAAGAGTTTTGTTTCTCTAAACATATGAATGTTTTGTGCAAATGTGATATAATATTGTTTATTGATATACAGACAACCGTTGTTAACATTTTATGCAATATTTTGAAAAGGTGGGTTTTTAGGTGAGATTTAAAGTCTGTCGGATTGTCAATGCATCTGAGGCGTGCAGGAAGCATATTTCAGGCGGACGGACCTGCTACTGTGAAAGCCCGAGCAACACAAAATTCAGATATATTGGTGGCACGTTTGGGAGTGTGCTTAATTATTGTCTATAAACTGTAAATTTAAAAACCTTACCTGAAATTAATAATGGAATTTTCATATATGAATGAAAACTACTAAAAATAGCTTATGTGTAATGTGAAAATGAGCCGGTTCTCATTCGCCACTCCAGGGTACATCTAATTCACTGATCATCCGTTGTTTGACTGATTTAATTCCATTTTAACGAAGTTATTTTGCACGCTGCATTGGTAATTTTCGTCCCATCTCTGATCTGTTACTTTATTTTCCTAGAAATAAACGGAAAAAGTCATAAGAATTGTGTCATTCATTCAAATTGTAATTCATATTGTATATCATTAGAACTTTCTTACCGTTGCTGTGGTAATGTAACAATTTCCCTGACGAAAGTATGCGTATAAAGAAAACGGCAAAATAGAATAAACTGAAAATATATTTATGAATTAGAAATATAAATATTATATTATACTTACGAAAGCAAGTTTCTTCACATTATTTTAGAGAGCTTCGACGTTCAATATTTTATATTTTCGCTATCATCCTTTGAAATAACCTGAAAGCAATTTAATTATCATTGAATATTTTTAATCCCAGAAACTTCATAACCTAAAATTACATAGATATGATACGTAAGTAAAACGATATATAATTTCTTCTCTATTCGATATTATTTAGAACTATAACTTTGAAATATGTAATGCGGAAATATAAAATGTATTCATTTCAACGGCAAAATAGAATAACTTGAAGATATATATGAATTAGAAATATAAATATACCTACAAAACAAAAGATCACGATTGACAGTTCAGAGACCACGTGACCAATTGAACGGCTAGAATTCTAGAAAACAAATTAAAATATGTTCACAAACGTTCAAGCGAGTAATATTTAATATCATGTGAAAATGGAAATTATAATAATATATAACTCACAGCTCAATTGATTTCTCATATTAATATTGGAAGATTATCATTAAGTAATCACCGTCGAACGTAAGAGAAACGAATAAGTTTCAGCCACACGAAAAAATAAAATTTCGTTCATAACCTCAAAATGACGAGTAAAAATTATACTCGCCAAAATTAAGAAGCATAATTACCTGTCTGCATTAATGTACATTAAAATAACGCCAATAAAATAGACTACCAATTAAACAACCAATTATTTTAGTACGTAATAAGTAAAACGTATTAAGTATTATACATCCCAAAGTAAAACGCAATATATTGGACTGTCAGAAAGAAAAACACATTGTTGCCACTACACAAAATTACATGGAGACTGAATTCTCTCCAGACCATGTCAAACGAATATAGACTCAAAAGATCGATACTCAGGTGATACGAACATTAAGGTCTGTATTCGTTTGCACTACGAAAATTTTCAATTAATTGATTAATTTATAAAGTTAATTAAAGCTCGATTAATAACAAAAATATGCCTATGACGACCGCTGAATTCCACTTAATCCATTCTCCAAGATTCAGAAGGATCTGTTGAGGAATCACCGAGAAAGAAGGAGACACACAGATGGGACATTGAGTTTTATTTATATGTAGATTATTTTAAAAGACTAACACTAATAGTTTATATCAGAGATTACCAAACTTTTTTGTCCCGTAGACCCATTGCCGATTTTTTCTATGTCGTGTAGACCCCCTGCTTTTTAAATTGATTTTTCGAATCGATTGCTAAAAAAATTGGTCGCTGCCAAATTCTACTGGCCGGAAGTCGTTGTCGAGCTAAAAAAAAAGACCCTCAATGATTTCGATTGCCCAATTTTATTTTATTTAAAAAAGTTCGCTAACGAATTCAATATTCAGCTTCAATTTAGTTGAACCATCTCGAGGACCCCTATTTACATCTCGTGGACCCCCATTTTTTTTGCAACTGTCGTGGACCCCCTGCAAGTTGTCATGGACCCCTTAGAGTCTATATAGACTACTTTGGGAATTACTGATTTATATCAATGATATTAGAATTTATTTTACAATCTTCAATATGATCAGAAAATCGCTCATTATTATGAATAATGAATCTGGTCGTGTCCAGGCTTGAACCCACGTCCCCTGGATCAGGAGCTTAGCGTTCTATCCCATTGTTTGTTGTTGTTTGTAACACCTGGAGATACCAAGATGGCGAAACCTGTGTCGTGAAAATTTCATATAATTTTAATAAACAAATAAAAATTAATGTCGTTTTTGTCCGCAAACGTTTAACTTCTTAGTATATTAACAATTTTATAACTACTGATTATAATTTATAAAGTACCCCACAGCGTATTTTAGTTTATCTGCCTTGCATGCAGAGTCATCCTGCCTCCGGTGATGTCAGTAGGGAGAGCAACCAATCTGCTAAACATCAGTTTGGTTTTTTTTTTATCGACACGTTTCAAATGTTTAATGCCTTCATCATCATTCAGTTTAAGATAAAAGTAAAAAGCCTTCGTTTATTGTTGGTGTGTGTATTTTTATTCACAGTACATGCGATCGGTAATACATTTATTTTTTTGTCTTTTTCTTTTTTATATACGAGTAGTTTGTATATACTCGTACAACACTAACTTTATAAAAGTGTTTAATTACATATCAGACATGTTTCGGACAACCAGTCATTTTTCAGTGATACAAATTAAAAAGCTACATATTTAAAATATTTTAAACGTGTTTTTTATTGTTTACTAATAAAACATCTACAACACAAAGTATGGCGAACATAGAAGAAATATTTTTTTGTTAAGATAAATGTTGTAATTTAACTTAATGTCGAAAGCACAATTGCATTTTCAATACTCACGTTTACAACATCCTACTAGAGTAACATAGAAATCTCCCGATTCGTAATACTGTTCGGATCTCTTCGGATAGCCATCTCCTAGCAGTCAGTAGAATAATTACCCGGGCGGAGTGGGGGCGGGCGGGGAGGGGGGCGCCGAGACGAGTGTCAGGAATTAGTCTCCTTAACGCGGCAGCGAGATAACGGTTATCCCAGGGGTGGTCATAAGACCTACCCCTTACCCGCCCCGCCCCCTAGAACAACAGACCCGTTTTATAGGGTTGAAATTTATTTATTGATTAAATATTATACGTATACCTACCTATAACAATATGTTTATGATGATGATTTATTTTACGCCAATTATTTGAAATCCACTTAAAAATTGCTCTGCGTGTGTTTCACGATTCTCTCTTATTTATAATTAATTCTATAAATTCATCAAGCCGTCTCCTCGAAGAGGTAGGCAGAAAGAATGGACCACCACACTGTTTCCTCGACACACTTCGTGTCATACGCACGTAGATTTCTCCGACTTCTCATGTGGCCGACATTTAATATTTTATTGATTTGATCATGCCACGTTTTCCTCAGCTTTTCTATATTTCTAGTTCCATTCACGTCATAGACATATACTCTCTTAACCATTCTTCGTTCATTCATTCTCTCCATTTGTACAAACTATTTTAATAACCTTTTCATCCCCCACACATGGGTAGCAACCCTCTGTAGAATAGACTAGATAGGTCTATAGCGAGGAAAAATAAGATGAAGACATATATTTAGAATACTCGTATGTACAATGTTGTATTGTAGTTGGGTTTATGGAGCCAATTAGTAATTGCAGAAAAAATATTTTTTGAATCCATAATATATTATATTGTATTTACAATTGCGATATAAAATAAACTAACTAACTAAAAAAACATCACGCCGTCACCCCGAAGGGGTAGGCGGAAAGAATGGATTGCTACACTCTTGCTACACATCGGTAGAGACTAAAGAACAAATGGAATAAAATGAAATGTGTATTAAAATGATTTATTAGTGTACATTTTTTCATTTAAAATTAAATACATATTTATAAGAACGAATTATAATCAAAACCATGTATAACATTAGTTTTTATTCAATTAGTACAGTTTCAGATCCGTATAAAACGCTGTGTTTAAACGTAATTACGTAATGATCTTTTAATATGAAACAACCCTAGTGGCCAACCCCCCGTGGCCGCGCGGGGAAGCGAGATCGTTTAACACACCGAAGTTCATTCCTCCGCAAGTTTTGATTGCCGAAGTTGGCGCTTCAACTCAATTCTGAGTCCATCCTGTCAGGGGAAATCGCTAATTTGTAACGAAAGTCGGAATCTCTATTAAATACTATTTACTCCAGGAATGCCACATTCTTTTGACAATATTTTAACCACGTAATTATAAACACACAAAAAAATGTACGGAAGCGAACCATGGAACTGGCAAAAGAAGTATATAAGTAGAATAAATGCAGTAGATTTGAGATCTCTTAGACGAGTGTGTGGAAAATCTGTGTATGATAAGGTGTCGAATAAAAATATAAGAAATGAATGTAATGCGAATGAAAGTGTTACGAATGGAATAATTAATGAAAGGAACATTAAGATTGTTCGGACACATGGAAAGAAAGAATGGTAAAAAATTAGCAGTTAACGATATAAATGAAACTAGAAATAAAGGAAGACCGAGGAAAATGTTTCACGATCAAATTTATCAAATAATTAATGTCGGCCACGTGAAGAGTCGGAGAAATCGACGTGAAAAAATAAAATCACATAGACATGTTTCGGACAAACAGTCCTTCTTCAGTACAGATACATTTTTAAAAATATTATAAAATTGTTTACATGATCTGCAGATGTTATAAAGAGATATTTTGGTACGTTTATGCCTTTGTTATAACAAATATTATGATTCAATTTAAATTTTAAAAAAATAATTTTAAGTTCTTATTGTGGTTCAGGTAATTACTTACAACAAAGGAAATAAATCAAAGATTGGACTTGCCGTTAAATTTATTTGATTGTTTATAATATTTACTTTATTTTTAATTGCTTTTTTAATTTCTAAAATTTCGAGATTGCTCAAAGTTATATTTCTATTATGTGTTTCTAGTGTGATATATACAAAGTGTATAAAAAGAAAAAGAGAAATAAACCATCATAACAACACAAAGTATGGCGTATATTGAAGAAACAGTTATTTTTATTCAAATACGTAATTTAATTTGATTTAATCAATAAGTGAAATCTGCCATTACATTGCCAATAAATATCT
Source organism: Lepidostoma basale (assembly GCA_022606425.2). Taxonomy (NCBI): domain Eukaryota; kingdom Metazoa; phylum Arthropoda; class Insecta; order Trichoptera; family Lepidostomatidae; genus Lepidostoma; species Lepidostoma basale. Next base: position 1,408,667 of record JAHDVF020000857.1, on the reverse strand, counting down.
TTGTATGTATATTCAAAATTCACCGACTTATACACAGTGTATTATGTATGTACCTGTATATTTATATATAGGAATATGTTTGATATATAATTTCTTACAATTTATCTGATCCTTCTCAGAGAAAACTTTTTACGCACACACATACGTGACACGTCAAATCAGTTCCTGCGAGAGAGAAAGGAAATACTCCATCCTTTATCATCTGAAGACAGTCAACCCCAATCATGGCGACCGGGAAGACGAGGGACAGGTTGGCGGGTGGGGGTCTCACCTACCCTTGGAATATACTGCAGATATATAGTCACCGAATACATAATAAGTGCTGTGTTACTAAAATATACAAATCCCATATACTACTCCCATATACGAGAGTAGCGTAGCTTAAATGTGGTCTGGGTCCCCCTTGATTGCAAATATATAAAAAGTATTATTTTTTTTTAACGTAAGTCCCGCATGGACGGGGGACGGGCCTAGGGAGTGCACGAGTGAAGCTGACGAAAGGCGCCGCTGCGCCTATAACAGCTTCGGGTAAGCGGAGGGAGCCCTCTATGGCTTGGCTATTATAATAAAAAATCCCATATACTAATTTTCTTTTTAAAATATACACATTAAAATGTTAGGTTCCCTGTTTTCCTGTCCATAGTTTCCATGATTGTTTTCTCTATTTACTTAGGATTTTTTTTCATCATTCCAAGTTTTCTCTCCCATCCCACACTCTGTCACAATTTTATAATAGGTCATAAAATCATGTACCATATTTTGCTTTATATTGTTAGATTGAGACATAGAAGTGGATTGAAATTAAACTGGATTAAATGTGGCCTAGATACCCTTTTTGTCTTTTGCTTAGTTTCTGGAATGGTGCATTATCCAGCTATTGTAAGTCCTGCGTGGATGGGGGACGGGCCTAGGGATTATTTAAGGCGCCGCTGCGTCCTATAACAGCTTCGGGTAAGCGGCGGGTAACCTTATCTGTCTTTATATAACTGTAAGTTTGTTCATTTGTATGTGTATTAACAATCACTGTATGTTACCCTACAATAAATAAAAATCCCATATACTACGTATTTTTCAAAACAAACTATACGTATTTTAAGTCTTCTTCTTCTTTAATAGATCTGATGATTTGTGACACAGAAATCATGTCTCGTCGGATGATGAGGTGTAGCTGTCCCTCCATCTCTTAGGCGGTCTTCCAGGTTGGCGGTGTCCGGAGGGGATTTCATAAGCGGCTGTATATGCAAGTCTGTCACCATCCATTCTGGCTACATGGTCCCTCCAATATTTTCTTCTGGATCTACTCCACTAAACGATATCCTCCATTTCGCAAGTTTTTCTTATGTCTGCGTTGCGGACACAATCTCGGAGAGTTTTTCCAGTAATTGATCTTAGGACCTTCATCTCCGATATTCGTAATCTTTTCACCTTTGCTTAAAAATAAAACGAATGACTCGTGATTTGAACCGAGCACCAGCCGGACAGCATAAAAGATGTAAGCTATCCGCACAGCCACCAACTATTGATACTACTTGCGATTTTTTTATATTTAAGCAACGGTGAAAAGCTTAAAGGTTTTATTTTTCATAAATTGACTGGCTATTGCGCTTTTTTACTTTGACTATGGACAACTCTGAGGAGGTACTACAATCCCACAAAATTCCATCCCGAAGTCAATTTCCTATGTCGTGCCCTCCCCTTGTAAGACAAGCAGTTAATTTAAAGCATTAAGATGATGACTCAATCAGTGCTTTGTGCTTACGACGGTTTGCTTACATTTTCCAGAAAAAGCGCATACCCACGCCAGTGAATTGGACTAGGGGTTGACTTATTGCGCCATGGTACAGGGCCAGCGGCAGTTATTTATCGGTGTACTATATGTCTCTGGGGCCCTACTGCCTGCCTAACATGTACCGCCCCCACAATTACCACGTATGAAAAAGCTTTAATATTTGTTTATGATTTTTTCATTAAAACTCGCTGACTGGTTTCGTGAGACGCATGTGTTAATTCACTTCTGGCATGGTTTAACGTTATATTTTCATACATGTCCTTGATGAGTGTGCAGAAGCGAGTGATTGAGTGAAGAAGGTAGGTACTCGTACTTTTATCATTTGACTTAGTAAAATTTTACAATACTCCACAGAGCTTCTATTTTTCAACTATATCAATTGTAACATTAATCGTTCTTCGTTCATTATTATTATTGGCTCAACGTTTAGAGTGATTATTTGATGATTTGGTTCATATATTATATATTCTACCCTAATACATTTTTTTAAATATATTAGGATTATTAATACGAATGATAACGTTCGTGCATGACACGATGTATGAATGAAGAGGAAGCGAGAGAAGTGTGTCAGGACAAAACATTGTGACTTTCCATTATTTCTGCCTACCTCTCCGGGGAGACGGCTTGATGGTTAATTAGTTAGTTACATAGTTTTTAAAAGGTCTGTTTTCTAGAAGTTTTATTATATTATCAAATCAAATCAGTTTATTTACTCAAAAAACATTACAAACAGCATAAATGTTTAAGGCATCAATTGAGTACAGGTAAAATATTATAAAAATACAACATAATACCAGGAACGCATTAGTGATGGTTTGACATTAAGAAGACAAAATATTTTCCAAAGTCAAGAGTATTTGTCCCCTGAATGTACTTTCACTAACATGAAAGACGTCGATCTCCGAGGAGACCGCGTTCAGCAGATTAATCACTCTTCCCACCGGCGTCACCAGAGGCAGATTGGTTATGATTATATGTGAATGACATGTTTCACCTGTCTAAAACATTATCTCATTTGATAATGCTTTAGACAGGCGAAACATGTAATTCCCATGAAATATAATAAAACTTCTAGGAAGCAGACATTTTTTAATATGGAGTTTAACATCATTGTTCAAGAAACAATAAATATATTAATTTTTAGGGTATTTAATATTGATGACGTCATTTTATAGAAGTTTAATTATGTTTTATAGGAGTGAAATGCTTTGCTTGATAGGTCAGTATATTTGAATACTTTGTTAATATTCAAGCTAGGCAAAACCTGTCACATCCATAAAATAATTAAAGTTGGTGGTGGGTGGTGGTCTAGGGGATAGAACGCTTGGCTCCTGATCCAGGGGACATGGGTTCAAGCCTGGACACGACCAGGTTCCTTCTTCGTAATAATGAGCTATTTTCTGCTCACATTAAAGATTGTAAAATAAATTATAATATCATTGATATAAATCCTTAATATTAGTCTGTTTTTTTTTAAATAGAAAAATTTATCAACGTTATTTTTTATTATTAATATTTATTGTTCTTGAACAATGATGTGAAACCGTATATTAAATATTTAATATCAAATATCAATGAAAACGCCTGTATTCTAAAAGGTTTTACAAATGTATTTAACAGTAGTTGCATATTTTGCCTAATTATGCTATTATTAAATATCAATACAATTTGATAAAGTCTTAGTAAGACAAAGTTTATCACTCCCACTAAGTAACAATTGAATATATTTTAGTACATATTTGGCCAAAAGATTTCACTTCAATTTACATTATTTTCTAATCTGATTCACATAATTCAGCAATTAATATTTTCGTTAACTTCTCAGCCTTGATTATTTCATGTTTATGTGTTGATAACAGAGTGCAAAAGGTTAAGTCAGCCGTGGAATTATTTATTGTGTCGTTATCAATGGTGTAAAACACCATATTAATGAAAACGTCAGTTTTCTATAAGATTATATTTTATGAAAATGACGTGTTTCGCCCTTCTAAAGCATTATTAAATGTTTGATAATGCCTTAGAAGAGCGAAACGCGTCATTCCCATAAAATATAATAAAACTTCTAGAAAACTGACGTTTTCATTTGTATTAATTATTTTATGGAATTATTGAGAATTTATTTTAAAATTAAAAATATATATTTGTTACTATTTTAAAAACTTCTCACACCATTCTCACATATTTGGATGCCTTACTTAACGCCTGTAATGTTATTCAAAAGAGATTAGTGGTACATATTAGTTCCTGGAGCGGCCGCCGGACCCAGCGGCCCGAGCCTAGTGTGTGAAATCGGGCAGCGTTGCTAATAATAGCCTTCGCGGCAATAAAATGTTCGTCAGACTGTAATGAAAGGTAATTGTAAAATCGTAACAATTTTCAATTTGAATAAAAACTCTGAAATTACACGTTAAAAAATAAACTTTGGTGGGCGCACGTAAGCGTATTGCGTCACGTTCTAATATAGTCATATCGGACGGTCCCCCGAGCTAGGCTCAAATTGCTTTATTGATTATTATGCAGACACTATTCAATTTGGTAACGTTCATATAATGAATTCATAATACGGCTCGCTAATGCGAATGCCTGGCATTATGGCGTAATTATTGTGATGCTTACAATTTTGTTTCTTATATCTTATAGGTTTCTTTATGCGTAAACTTTCCAGGAGAATGGGTTCGGGCCTGATATTTAAATATAAAGGTTAATTTTATACTACATAAAGCAATGAAATATGTGTTTTTTGTCTTCTTCTGGTGCCACATTAAGTCCCCTGACGTTGACTATCACTTGAAAGTAGGCGTCTCTGTCCCTACTCTGTTTTTCTTTTTCACGTGCACTATCAGGTCTTCCTGACGTTGGCAATCACTCCGGCGAAGGCTTCTCTATCTTGCGCAACCCGGAACAGCTCCCCCACGTGTATCATCCCGGTCCAGTCTCTTATGTTGCACAGCCAAGATGTTTGCCTTCTACCAGGACCACGCTGTCCCTCATTTTTTCCCATTAGTATAAGTATTCTGTTCTACAGCTTCTCAATTATTTTCAAGCCAGTAGATTTGCCTCCTGATAACACCTCGTCAACCCTCTATTCTGACCTCAATGACCATGTGCAGCGATTCTTTATTTTTTTTAGTTTTACCAGTAGTCTCATCATAACGTGTAGGATAGAAGTCAAAGCCGATACAAATAGGACTAAGAACCTTCTCATTGTAGAAGAAATGTGAACCCTGCGCTCCATCACAGGTAGAACCATCAGAGATCGGATCAGAAATGAGACGAGCAGGTCTGTCTATTCAATGCCCATTGCCCGTGGATACGAGCATAAGGAACACAAAAAAATATCTAGGTCAGTCTTCTGTGCCTCCTCATCATCATCAGCCGTCTGTCACCCACCGATGAATGTAGGTCTCTCCCAAAGCACGCCACCGCCCCCTATCCTTTGTCGCTCCCATCCATCCATATCCATCAATCCTCTCCAGATCGTCGGTCCAGCGGGCAGGGGGACGTCCAACTCTGCGGAATCCTGTAAGCAGTCTCCTGTCCAGAACCCGTCTCCCCCATTCCCCGTAGGTTCTCTGACAGATATGGCCAGCCCATCGCCACTTCAGCCTGCCCATCCTCAGAGACACCTCAGTCATTCGACACTCTACCATACACAGAGTATCCACACATCTAAGAGATCTCATTTCTACTGCATTTATTCTACTTTCATCCTTCTTTTGCCAGTTCTATGCTTGAAACTGCATGGCTCTGTGCCACCTGATGTGACTAAATAGTCTTACCCTGGAATGACAAACTTTGTCACACTCCGGACAGGGATATTCTGCTCCTACCGCTGGACCCCGTCCTCTGGCACATAGCGACTACTATTTTCCACTCCGCCCTATTAATTGCCATCTGCTCCCAGTCCGTTTGTCTGTCTACACTCTTTACTGCATGGTGCAAGTTGTCATTATATATCTTGCGCTGACCTCCATGCTTCCTTTTTCCTTCTAATAGTTCACTATATAATATGTTTTTGGGAAGCCTGTTATCGTGCGTGCGTACCACATAACCAGACCAGCGCAAGAGAGCGCGAATGAGCAGTGTTTCCATGGTCTGTCTATATCTTGAGAACGTATTAGGATAGGGAAGAAGCAGAAGACATTCTCAAACTACAGTTTGAAATTGGCCTCTCAAGGCGAAAAAAATTGTCACTCTTTATATAATTTATATAAATTAGATCCAAGTAAAACCACTAAACAATCGTGTTTACTATTATAAATTAATCAATTGTGTTTATTTTAAGTATATGTTACATCAATATTATTACTCAAAGGTATTTATTTATTTATTGCTCTGATGACTTTTATTTTAAGTGCGTCGTTTTGTAAAATCAATTACTCCAAAGGCGCACGAGGAAATAACTTACCGAACAGTGCAGTCTTTAAAAATTTCTTAAATTTAACGTCACTATCCTCATACTTAATACTAACATGGAGGCTATTCCACGTCAACGGATCTGCAACGCTGAATGCACCATCATAGAAACTTACTTTATTGGCTCTGACTGGAATTGTTGTCGTTTGCACTGGTTTCTACTGATCGGAGTGAACGTTGCCTTTCCGTTGGCATGGGTTTCACGCAGAGGTCCAATATATACGCTGGCGCTCTCTGGTGTCAAGCCTTAAACACTGTCAAACACAATTTGTATTTTACTACCAATATACCTGAATATGCCGTAAAATGAGACCCCTGTAAAGAATGTGCAGGAAAACGATGTATGATAGAAAATCAAACGACAAAATAAGGAAGAAGTGTAAGACAGATTGCATCCTACGTACTTTTTTTTAAAGATTCACTTAGCTGGTTTGGACATTTAGAACGAATGGATAAGAGAACAATAATTAATACGTTGTATACAAACAATGTGAATGGAAAAAGACAATGAGGACGACAGAGGAAAACATGGCATGAACAAATTAACCAAAAACTAAAAGACGGTCACATACGAAGTCCGAAAAATCGACGAGTCCACGTTACGATGCATAAATATATTATAGCTGGAGAGGTATGCCTGAATAAGGCAGTGTGGTGGTCCGCCCTCTCTGCCTATCCATCCGGAGAAATGACATGATGATTAGTGAGTTAGTAAGTTAGACATGTAGTTTCGTCTCATATTATAATCATTAATTAATCAAAATATTTAAATACTATAATAGTTACATCGTTTAACGTCGTTATAAAATTTTCTTCCGAATTTGCCAAAAAGTTCGTAATTGAAATGGAATTGTGGTGCCCAACATTATAATTACCGGGTGATCCACACGAGACAGGGTGGTTCAAAACGTACCGTCCTCGCAGCAAACCCTTAATTATCCCAGTACCGCCTTAAACAGTCATAAACTTTTTTTAAATAATATTATAAATCACATTTCAAATTATAAAATTTTTAATTGAACGCAAAAATCATTTTTTAACAAACTAACTAACCATCACGCTGTCTCTCCGAAGGGGTAGGCAGAAAGAAACTGCCACCATTTTATATTTATAATAAATGTTATATCAGCATAAATAATTATGACGATTAATTAATATGCCGGCCATTAAGAGTAAGATGAGAACCTATAAAGCACGCGTAAGACAAATAATAACATATGGCGTCGAAGCAAGGGCAGACACAGTAAGGACCAAACAAGTTTTGAGGACTTCCGAAATAAAGACACTGAGGACGATAGCAGGCAAGACACTGAGAGATCGCGTGAGGAACACCATAATAAGAGAGGTATGTGAGGTTGAGGATATTATAAGATGGAGCAGACAGCGAAAAAGGGACTGGTACGGCCATGTTCAAAGAATGGACACCACCAGACTCCCCTATTTTGCATTGCATAATCAGCCTCATGGGACTCGTCCTCGTGGAAGACCTCTTAAAAGATGGAAGGACAGCTGGGAATCTACCTCACAGGAGGAGCAACACTCTGGAGAACAGACCACATAGGTCTATAATAAGGAAGAAGAAGAATAATAATAAGCCCTTTCTACTCCTCTGGGAATCTGTATGATAATTAGTAAATTGCTATATTATATTCTCTTCCTTCTAGCCATCTCTCCATGCTGGATCTAGGCCGCTCCAAATAGTCGATTTTTTTCCGTCTTGCGTGACTTTTATCTATCTCCTTCCACCGACTGTCATCAGCCCAACTTTTCTAGTGTCGACGGCTTCCTTTTTTTCCATCTCATGGTCTCCACATAAAATTCTGGCCCATCTGTCCATTCCCTGTCTGGCAACATGTCCTGCCCTTTTCCATTTTAGTTTGGTAGTGCAAATTAATACATAATATTGATTCACTGAATACTTAGGTACATTTTAATTGTATGTCCACGCTCTTCTTCTCAGAGTGCCATGCCAGGTCCCCCCGACGTCGCCTATCACTCTAGCATATGCCTCTGTCCTGTGCTCTCCAAAACAACTTCCCAACCTCCGAATTCCGGTCCACTTTTTGATATTTTTGAGCCAGGGCATCTGGGGTCATCCCACACCGCACCTACCCTCAATCTTCCCTTTCACGTTGAGGTGCAGCAGACCGTTTTTCTCGTTGCGGAAAATGTGTTCCAAATATGCCATCTTTCTAGACTTCACATCAGACAATTTATTTTCCTACTCTGGCTATTTGTAGCACCTCATTGTTGGTAACCATGTCAACTGTCACACTAACTTAAGAATGTATTCCCCAATACCTCGAATACACAGACTTGGCAACATGTATGGACGTTCGTTGGATATGTACTGCAATAGTCTTCCTATTTTCAAAAAGCAACTCCTTGCTCTTTTTTAATTCATATAGATTCTTAGGCTTTATTAGTATAAGTATTCATCTTTTTGTTTGTATTACTTGAACATTTTGTGTTTTTTGTATTTAAGTTTGTGTTTTTATTTTATTTTTTATAACTTGGTTTGTATTTCTGTGTATTTGGTATTTTTGCACTTTGTATTTGTACTTTTTGTATTTTAGTATGCCATTCTCCATTTTGTATGTTGCCATCTTATGTTTATTTACGGTGTACGAGTATATGTATTTACTCACTGTATCCATCATTACTCTGCATGCATTTTTTTTTTGTAAAAGTCAAATAAATAAATAAACAAACAAACAAACCATCACGCCGTTTCCCCGCAGAGGTAAGCAGAGAGAATGGACCGCCACACTACTATATCCTGGCAAACCTCTCTAGCTTCCTCCACATTCATACAACGAGTCATACACGCACGTCGATTCCTCCGACTTCTAACATGACTAACCTTTAAAATTAGATTAATTTGGTCATGCCATGTTTTCCTCGGTCTGCTTCGACTCCGTACCCCATTTACATCATTAACGTATACTTTCTTAACTATTCTTTCTCCATCCATGCGTTCCATGTGTCCAAACCAACGCAGCGATCCTTTCATAATTTTGTTCATAATACCTTATTCCGCTCTACATTCCTTTCATATATCAGCATTTGAGATTCTGTCGTACGTCTTAGGGACCTCATCTCTACCGCATTTATTCTGCTCTCATCCTTCTTCTGCCAGTTCCATGCTTCGCTTCCATACATTAATAAATAAATAAAATAAATAAACCATGTCAGTCCACGAGATCCGCAACATCCGGCTATGATCTGCACATTGCGTAATCCGAATTGGTGTTTGAATTTTCTTTAGATATTATGATGATAGTGTTTTCGATTTGGCGGTACATCACTGAGGATTGCCGGTGTCGTACAACAATAGTCGATCGCTATCTTGTCCACAGTACAATCCTAATTCCTCGATGTGTCGAAATTATCATTCCGACACCCGGCCGCGGGCACGGGGCGGCCCTAATGGCTCCCGGGGGACACAAAACAATTCTCTAATCAGATCAGGGGCCATTATTTGTCCCGTGATGTGGTATCCGTACCAAAAGCTAATGACACCGGCTAAATTACAAAAATCGAAACGATTAGATTTGTTGATACACATTCGGCCATAATTTTACAAATTGTTTGGTTCTATTAAATTTATTCTTAATGATGATTACCACATGATTTTTTAGAACAATAACAATATATTTTATGTGGTGACACATTTAGACCGATTTAAAATTATTTTTCTAATCAAACCAAGCAAACGAAAACCGTTCTTCTGTTGTTGCAGGTATGCTAATTACTTACAATTTGTTTGTACAATTAATATGAAACACAACATCGGATTTCTATAATCTTATGTTTTTTGGGAATAACATATTTTGCCTTGCTAAAAAAACATGACATTCAATGTTATTTTCTTATTCTTCTTTTAATGGGTCTGACGATCTGTGGCACAGAAATCATGTCTCGTCGGATGATGAAGACCAGCTGTCCCTCCTTCCCTTAGGTGATTTTCCATGTGAACGGTGTCCGGAGGGGATTTCGTAAGCGGCTGTATATACGATTATTATATGTTATTTTCATTAAATATTATGAAATTTCTAGAAAATACCATTTTCATTCATATATGTGGGTATTACCATAATGATTTAATATGGAGTTTTAGATCATTATTCAAGAAACAGTTAATAACAATGTGTGAATATTAGGTAAAAATGTATCTGAAATTCAAAATCATGCGTAGTCATGATTTGATTTATTGTTTCTTGAACAATGATGTAAAACTCCATATTAAATAATTAATACGAATGAAAACGTCAGTTTTCTAGAAGTTTAATTATATTTTAGGGAATGACATGTTTCGTCCTTCTAAGACATTATCAAATGTTTAATAATGCCTTAGAAGGGCGAAACATGTCATTCCCGTAAAATATAATAAAACTTCTAGAAAACTGACGTTTTCATTCATATTAATTATTAAATATGGATTTGTACATCATTGTTCAAGAAACAATAAATAAAATATAGTTTATATTATAGATAATGTCTCAGTTCAATCGTGTAAAACGTTCGGAACACAGTTGAAATATTTAAGACCTAAAACAGAAAATTATGATCATTTCAAGTTGGTAGTAAAACGCATCTTATCTCACAGCACCAGTGTTTTGTATCCTATTACGTAAGATTACATCAATTGACATAATTGCAGGGTTCGGTTGTAACGGAAACAACATAACTACTACTTTTTGCCTCAATTTATACCTTTGTGTGGTCTGCCTAATATTTACTACTATTTTAACACGTTTTTACTCCTGTCTCGACATTAGTGCGAGAAAAAAAACTACAGCGGTCGGTCGAGTCCATTAAACTTCAAATGTCAAAGAACTAACTAAAGAAACTGTTGTGCTGACGACATGATTCAAGGGTGTACAAAATCCACCGTTTTCAAAGCAGTGTTCGTATTTTACCATTCTTTCTTCATTAATTATTTCCATGTGTCCAAACCATATTCATGAACCTTTTATAATATTGTATTTCTCTTTTTCTTTTTTATATACTTTGTATATACAACACTTATATTTTTTTTTTAAATTACATAGACATGTTTCGGACAACCAGTCCTTCTTCAGTGTTACGATCTGACAGATGTTATAAAAATTATAAAGGTATCTGTCAGATCATGTAAACAATTTTATAATATTTTTTTAATGTATCTTTATAATATGTATCACTGAAGAAGGACTGGTTGTCCGAAACATGCTATGTAATTTTAAAAAAATAATATATGTTTTGTATAATAATATACAAAGTATATAATTAAGAAAAAGAGAAATAAAACATCATAACTACACAAAGTATGGGGTATTTAGAAGAAACTTTTATAATATTGTTTAAAACGCTTTCATTCATACTGCATTCACTAATAATATTTGCATTTGATACACATACACAAAATTATCAAGCATTCGTCTTAGAGAGATAATTTCTACCGCATTAATTATATTTCATGACACCATTGCGCACTGCGTATAGGAGGTATTATGAAAACTTAAATTTCATAATATTATATAATGTTCATTGTTTCTTTCACATTGGTGTGTAACTCTATAAACTAATTAATACGAATGTCTGTTTTCTGCAAGTTTCATTTTATTTCATTTGAATGACATGTTTCGCCTTGTTTACGCCTAATCAAATGGATCAAACGTGACACTTGATAATGCATTAGCAAGGCGAACGATGTTTCATGCATAAGTCTCTGCTTTGATAAAAATTTATAAATTATATAAATGATTCCAATTTTAACATATCGATTCTTATTATTTTGTCAAATTTTCCATATTCTTAATTGTGAACCTGTGAACATAATATGTGAACATAACCAAAAAGAATTGTGAACAAATAGGAAAACTTGTTATATATATTGTTTCTTGAACAATGATGTAAAACTCCATATTAAATAATTAATACGAATGAAAACGTCAGTTTTCTAGAATTTTTATTATATTTTATGGGAATGACATGTTTCGCCCTTCTAAGGCATTATCAAATGTCGTGATACATTTCATATTGCCTTAGAAGGGCGAAACATGTCATTCCCATAAAATATAATAAAACTTCTAGAAAACTGACGTTTTCATTCGTATTAATTATTAAAACTTTGTTATATATTTATTTAATTTAAAACAATTTAAGAAAACGGTTTTCTTTAAGTTCTATCGGAATTATTATGTAATATCAATGTACGAATATTTAAGTTGCTAATGCCTCCAAGTACCAAACACCAGGTATGGGTTCCAACACCAGGTATGGTTTCCAGGATCATTCTTAGGATCCTATTCACAGCAGTAGATACTTTGTTCTTCTTTCAGAACCATATGTCACCACTTTGTTTGATGATTATGTTATAAATGCGCAGCTTAGTGTTTATAGATAGAATTTTAGACTTTAGAAACGTCCTCAAGGAGGCTTCAGCACTTCTTACTTTTCTGAGATTTTTTGAACTCTGTGTTCTAACTCTGCGAACAAATAATTGGCTTTCTTCATGACCGTACTGGGATAAGCGAAGTCTATCACTTTTATTCTAACATAATTAATAAAGTTTTAATTATTAATTGTAATAATATAAAATATATGTTGTTTAAAAATATACTATATGGTCAAATTAATTACTAGCAATAAATAATTACTTGTTTTAAAAGAAAGATGGTAATGTGCCAGAAAGTTCTAAAGTAGCTTTCTGTGTAATATTAAAGCGCCATATATTCCTAATGAGCGTTATGTTAGTATCACCTTCTCGATCGATTAAAAGCTTACAAAAAATGAGCGCAATTAGTCTTCGGTAGCGTTTGTTGGAACTTTTTACAACTTCGGTACATTTTACGGCGTTATTAATATCTTCCGAGTAATGGCTCAAGAGTATGGAAGAAATGCCCCAAAATAAGTGAATCGCAACTCTAAGATATTGCCATTTAATTTGTTATGTGTATCAGATATAAAGATCTTATTAACTATTACCATTCATCATCTTACTTAGACTTTATTTTAGAGTAAATTTATTTTTCAAATTATGAATTATAAATGTTTAAAATAAAACTAGTTGCAACCCGTGAAATATTCACGAAAGTAAAGATTTCTTACCATTTAAGAACTTGATTGGCTGTTCAATCGTAATCAGTAATAATTTTTAACTATTAATAATAAATAAATAAAATTCACACAGGTAAAAAAACTCACAAATAACAAAGCGCCCTTGAGATGAGCAATTCATAAAAATGGCGCTTTATAAATTATCCAATTTATTATTATTATTATTATTAAAATAAAATTATTCTCCTTTTGTTCTCTACAGTACTATCATACAACGATATTCTTCTTTAAGTGCCCTGTCGGGTCCCCCCAACTTTGGCGATCGACTCGGCGAACCGGTGCCTGTCAGCCTCGGCGAACAGCCTCTCCACATTTCGGATGCCGGTCCACTCCCTCACGTTTCGCAGCCAGGACATCTGTCTCCTACCGGGCCCTCGGCGACCCTCAATGTTCCCCTCCAATATCAGTTGAAGAAGGTGGTACTTTTCCCCATGCAGAACATGACCCAGGTGTGTGATATCTTCCAAACCTTGATAGTTGATAACAGCTCCCTGACAACTCTAGCTCGCCTCAGGACTTCGGTATTGGTAACCATGTCTGTCCAGGGAATTCTGAGCATTTTTCATTGAGTTGACTTTTAAGGTCCACGTTTCACATCCATACAATAAAACAGATCACACATAGCTTTTGATCATTCTCTGGCGGAGTTTCAAGTTTACGTTATCAATGCAGAAGAGTGATTTCATTTTAATTAATGTAGCTCTTGCTGCCTCAATTCTGCATTTTATCAAATATAGTTTAAGTTTACATGTGTAAGTGAGCGGGACATAGAAGGGGGAAAAATATATATTAGATTAAATGCGGTCTGGCATCCCCTTGCGGTTGATATATTTTAAATGTAAATTCCGGATGGATAGGGAACAGGCCTAGAAAATGCATGAGCGAGGCTGACGAAAGGGCGACACTGCGCCCTATAACAGCCTCGGGTATGTGGTGGGAACACCCTTCTCTACATCTGGGTCAAGAGATTGTGTTAGTATGCTGTATATATACGTTAGTATGCTGTTATAATACAACGATAATCAGAACTCAATTCAAAATAATCCAGAGACGTTCATCGACATAGTAACATTAAAATTTTAGTTAAGATTTTGTAAATCTTCTTCTTCTTCTTTCCGTGTCCTGTCAGGTCTCCTCAACGTTGACTATCACCCTTGAGTAGGCCTCCCCGTCCTGGGCAGCTCGGAACAGCTCCCCCACGGTCCTCAGCCCCGTCCACTCTCGGATGTTCCACAGCCAGGAAACCCTCCTTCTCCCAACACCTCGTCGACCCTCAATCTTACCCTCCAAGATTAGATGTAATAGTGCCCTTCACACCTTAGATGCATAAATGATCCGACAGATTTCAGATCTAAATTGAAAACCCATCTTTTTCATATTTCATACCCAAGTTAAACATTTATACTTTGTTCTACTATACTTTTAAACCAATCGCTTTTTAAGCGGTCACATTTAGATTTTTAGATTTAAAACACGTCTTAATGCGCCCTTGAGGTGATTAAATCACAAAAACGGCGCTTTAAAAGTAAGCATATTATTATTATTATTATTAGTGCGTACTTTTCGCCTCTCAGAACATGGCCCAAGTAGGACACCTTACGGACTTTGATGTTGCTCAGCAACTCTCTGTCAACTCTGGCTCTATGGAGAACGTTTGTGTTGCTGACCATGTCAGTCCAGGAGATGCGTAACATCCTTCGGTGTATCCACATCTCCAAGGCCTCCAATTGGTTCATAACAATGACTTTAAGGGGGTTGTAAATACAAAAAGATATCTAGTAATTGTGGTAGTCGTAGTCAATAAGATTATTATATTTTGGCCGAAATTGTGTTTCTCTTGTTTTGAGTCAGTTGCTTATTTCTTCTTTCCTCAAAGATCCCTCGCCATTTGCGCATCAGCTGCCCCCAGCCCCGATTGGGAGCTTCACGCGTATCACCGCCACAGCCCAACCCAGCGCAGCGCCGCTCTCACGCATTCGGCAGATATCTGTTCAAAAGTTGCTTTCAATTATAAATATTACTCTCCTTTGATGGGCCGTCTGACGAGTGAGAACACATCCATCAGGGCAGTTCTGCGCTAATGATACCGGTTATTGTTTTAAAGCACCACAAAAGCGACGACTTGTGTGGGAGCGAGCTTTTGTGTATAAAATGTTACTTGATAGAAGGCTAAAATGAAACACAGCTGAAAGTATTGAAACTATGTAAAAAAAAACGCTGAAAATATCTTCTATATTCGCCATCACTTTGATTTTTTGTTTCATAATTGAATCCTAAAATCAAAGTGAGGCCCATAAGCGGGAGACACCTATTAATGGCGATGAGGTTCACAACCCATCACACCGCGTCTCTCGCGGGGGCGAAAAGAGAAGGATGGAGTGCCGCATCGGTCAAAATGTGGCAGTCCATTATTTACGCCTACCACTTTGAGGAGACGGCGTGATGGTTAGTTAGTTGATTGAATAACTTTTTTGAAAACATTGTATCCCTGATCGATATCTCCGACAACAACAGCATAGGAAGAGCAATCAATTAGCTGATCGCGGTCTCCATGGAAATCGACGTCTTTCATATTAGCAAAAGTACATTCAGAAGGCAAATACTCTTGATTTTGGAGTGTATCTTGTCTTCCTAATGTCGAACCATCTCTCATGCGTTTCTGGTAGTATACTATAAATAATATATTTATTATATTATCCCTTCTCAATAGATGCATTAAACCTTAATTTTGAAATGTGTATTGATGAAATAAACTGATTTAATTTGATATATTCACAACTCTTTATTTCACTTTTCACAAACATGCTTCGGGACGCAGACGCCCTTCCACAGTGTAGAAAGTTTTACACTGAGTTGGACGTCTTGCCCTGAATCATGTTTGTGAAAAGTGTTGTAAAAATACAGTGTTTTTAAATAGTTATTCAATTCTCTCAAACACGTTTATTGCCACTTCAAATTTGAAGCGCTGTTCTCCAAAAAGTCATTCAAAAAGTATCTTTATAATGTCCGAGCTTCACAGTTATACTTATTTAAGTGGTTCGTTGTTTCTTGAATAATAATTTAAAACTTCATACTCCATATTCAATTGAATGGAAACATTTAATTTCAAGTTGCTTTATTGGATATTATAGGAATTACGTGGTTTACCTTTCAAGGGCAAGATATTATATTATATATTTGTTAAACGATATGTTATTCGTTGAGATAAATACTTAAATATAACTGAATAAACAATGTTTTGATTATTTATTGTTTCTTTATATAAAAAAATACTCATGAACATTAACATTGATGAAAACATATGTTTTATGAAGATAATATTTTTTGCCTTTTTTGGGCATTGTAAAATGTTGGATCATGTTTGATAATACTAGTAAGGGGATATGTATCACCCAATCATAATACGATATATAAAATAGGACTCCTAGAAAACAGAAAAATATACATTTTAAGATACAATCGGGCTATGAAAAATACAGTTGTAAATAATTATATGTACTTAATTAATTACGGTGTAAAAGCTGAAAACTAAAAAATTCAAGTCATTCTATGATTTGATTAAAATATTTATGACGCGTGTGCAATAAATAAGGTTTTGTAGACTTGGAATTGATTCAGGTTAATAAATCATTTAAAATTACATGAACCACAATCCCACTGATTATAAAAATAATGTGATAAATACCAACAACAGAGGTACAAAAATGATATATAGGGTGTATTACATTACCTAAATATCAAATAATCTTCAAAAATGATATATTCAATGTATTACGTTACCTAAATGTCAAGTTATCGAGTCCTGCAGAATAGACATATGAAGCTTTAGAAGATGATAAAACTAATGCTAATAAAATATAAACCTCAAGGTTACGTTCTTTATACACAAAGATTATTTTAAAAAAAAACAGGATTTTATTTATATTATGTAATTATGAATATAACATGCCACGCGTTTACTAAATATAACTATAAGGTTAGATGTAATCCATTGTTTCTATGCCGTCCAATAAAACAATCAAAATCAATACATCTTTTCATAATCATCAATCAAATCTCCGAATTATTTACCATTCTTATAATTGTTTAAACACATACAATAAACATATATCTTTAGCCCAATATATTCTGCGATGATAGTTAATCAATGGTTTCCAAAGTGGAGTGCGTATGTTCCAAGGCACCGTGACAGATATTTTTATTAACTCTCGCCGCACGTTGATGGGTGCATATGACAAGTGACGCGTGAGTTCATTTCTGTGGCGACTGTCGCATGAACGAGATGTGAAAACATTAGTTTGAGTTGATTTTAATATGTAACTTGCTTATGCTCGGCATGCGTCGAAATTCTTCTTTCAATTATTTGTTATACTTTATTAAAAACCTTTCCTCAATTGCCAACAACAATTGTATAATGTTTCAACTCAATGTGATGTTCTATACGCGAACGCATAGAGAACGAACACACAGATATAAATTTTTATATATCAGATTATAATCCGATTATATCCTTGTAAGTATTGCCTTAAAACATTTTTTTATAAACTAAAATATTAAATCAACTTATTGAAAGCTAAGCTAATGCTTAGCTTCTGGAATTCCAGTGTAAATACGCTTAGGAAATTGAAAATAAATTTGTTCATTATCCACAAAATATTTAAAAAAAACACCACATGTTTCGGAGGATACCTCAATTTTCAGGTGTAAATATATAATAAAAACTTAACAAAGAAAGACTAATATAAAAAGCGCATTTAAAATTCGATACAATAATTTAAATTTAAAAATTAACCTCCTATGTATAGAGTTAGGTATATATATTGAGGTATCCTCCCAAAAATTTCGTGTTTTCTTAAATATTTTGTGGATAATAAACAAAGTAATTTTCAATTTCCTAAGTGTAATTAAAAAAAAATCTACTTTTGGGTTTATTTTTCTCTACACGTTTCGAAGGTTTTACACCTGTATCATCGGGAGAAAAAATGAATAACATTTTGAGAAAAATAAATTTAAAAATGGAATAAATGGTGGTTTAAATCATAATATTTCGTCATTATGGAATTCCACCATGTTAACGCCTTATGTTTGTAAAATTATTGCCATTTAAAATAAACACACTTTATAAACTGGATACATAACTGTAGATAAAATACGAATTCAAATCAAATCAAATCAGTTTATTTCATCAACAGACATTACAAAATTTATTTTTTAAGGCATCTATTGAGAACAGGTAAAATAATATATTGGTAAAATAATAATATACTACCAGAAACGCATGAGAGATGGTTGAACATTAGGAAGACAGGATACTCTCCAGAATTAAGAGTATTTGCCTTCTGAACGTACTTTCACTGATATGAAAGACGTCGATCTCCGAGGAGACCGCGTTCAGCAGATTGATTGCTCTTCCCACCGGTGTCACCAGAGCCAGGTTGGTTCTAGCGGCGGGTAGGTAAAACAATCTATGCTGGCGCTGTCGGAGATATCTGTCGGGAACAAAGAGATCTACACCCTCCAGCACGGCTGAGTTTTCAAAATATCCCCTAATAAGTCTAAAGAAATGGGTTATGAGAAACCCGTCTCTTCGAAGCTGCAGAGAATTAGACCCCAACATTCCCAAAAGAAACGCTGTGGGATATAGCCATGGATAGCTACCATACTCCTTCATGTAGAGATAACTCAGAAATTTTTTTTGAACCCTCTCCAGCATAAGGGAATATCTCGCCTCGTGCGGACTTCATATCACAGAACCACTTTCGAGTCTGCTCCGAACCAATGAATTGTATAGTACTCTGAGCACATTGGGATCTCTGAAAACCCTTCCGGTCCGAATTGTGAAGCCCAACATCTTCAGCGCAATGCCACAAATTCTCTCAACATGAGCGTGAAAGGTTAATCTACTCTCATAGATGACCCCGAGATCTCTCATAGTGGATACATGTGCCAATTGCTGGTTATTCATCGTGTATCTATGATATATAGTTCTCCGTGCTCTCGTAAAAGATAGAATTGATCCCTCTAAAATGAGTTTTAAACGAATAAATTATAATTTGCACGTGTGACGCAGCCTCCTATAATATCCTTCCTCTAGACAGGACGCCTCTGATGTATTGCCCTCTGTCTGATGAATTTACGCGTCTCCCGCGTGCGCCGGAAGAAGAAGAAAAAATCAATTACCTCGGGAGACGGACCCGTCCCTACCTAGAGACAATATTCATTCATGAGGTGATCCTAATAAAGTATCCATCAATATTCCATTACGTTCAGTTGGCTTGTTATTAGCTACTCGGCCGACTAGAATTTTCATGTTTTTAAACTAATCGCCGTCAAAAGCGCGACCTAGTAGGTCTCAGCTTCCTGCAGAAGTTTACTCTGACATTCATCAACGGTTCATTCATGTTCGATAACCATATTAGTTGTTATTAAATACATAACTAACTTCATTGATTTCACTGCAGTTTTTGCCGTATATAAAGTAAGTCCGTGGTCTCCAAAGTCCCTGTGCTCAAGCGTGCTACTAAACGAAATAAAATACATTTTGAAATATTTATTGTTTCTTTACCAATGATGAGAGATGTGGTCGTATAGAAGTATACTAGGAATTTTTTGGAGGGACCACAACACAAATGACTAGGTTTTCAACAGAGTCGAAGAAGGGAGGCACCTTGTAAAGACAATATCAAAGAGACGGACCAGATGGATAGGCTAATAATGCTACTTGAAAACTTTTTCCATACTGTATTGGAGTGTATGACTGAGGGAACCAACTCCAAAGGACGCCCTCGACGAAAGCACCGAGAAGAAATTTGCGACATGAGCTGCACCTCATACTTGGAGCTAAAGAGGGCTGAGGGCTGCGGAGAATCGAACGGAGTGGAGAACCAATTCTCTACAAACCAATCCAAGGATTGAAACCTGAAAGAATAATATATTAAATAAATAAATCGAATGAAAACATCTGTTCTCTAGAAAATTTTGATTCTATTATGGTAATGGTTTGTTTATTTACAATCGACGAGCGTGCACATGCATTCACATTTACACATCGTGACATCACGAAGTGTAAAAGAGGCACGAGAGTTGTGTCAGGATAGAACAGTGTGGCTGTCCATCCTCTCTGCCTACCCCTTCGGAGAAACGGCGGGATGGTTAGTTAGTTAGTTAGTTATTGGTTTGTTTTGCATTGCTAAGGAATTTTCAAATGTATTTCATTCACATTTGATAATGCCTTAGCATGGCAAAATATGACAGTCATGTATAATATAAACCTTCGTGGCCGAGTGGTAAGTGCATTGACTGCCACCCCGATGGTTCCGGGTTCGATTCCCGGCGAGGGCAGTGTGATTGTCACACTGTCTTTGGTCTGATGTAGGAGCCACATGACAATAAAATGGCGATAGATTAGCTACCTATCACATGTCTCGAGAATCACTATGATAGCTATAATACCCTTTACATCGATTTGGCTCAAGCTGTCGTGATGTAAAGAACGATTCAATAAAATAATAATAATATTATAATAAAATAAATTTTCTAGAAAACAGACGTATTACACTAATTATAAAAAATATATATTATTACAAAACATTAATTTTGTTAATGGAAATTTCTCTTCTCCTTGTATATAATAAACATAAAAATAAAAACTTTATGTATAGAACAATGTTTCTGTTTTTGTACAGAACACCAACTTTATTAAAAATGCAAATTAAAAAACAACAAACGTGTTTCTGACACAGAAGCCCTACTGTCATACATTTGGATGCTATTTGATAACCGCAAGTTTCATTATTTTCATTCATATTCGTAGGTACTTCTCTCATAAAATAGCTAAATCATAATTTCTCTCTCTGTTTAAATAATAACTCCATACATCGATTTGGCTCGCGCCGTAATGATGTAAAAAGCTATTCAACAAAATAAATATATTAATACTAAGCCCAAAACTCTGAATTAATTTAATGTTATCAAGAACTCATTCTACGACAAGAACATGTCTACGATCGTGTCCGCAACGTAGACATAAGAAAAGCGTAGACTTGCGAAATAGAGGATATCGTTCAGTGGAGTAGATCCAGAAGAAGATAATGGAGAGACAATGTAGCCCGAATGGATGGTGACAGACTTGCATATACAGCCGCTTATGAAATCCCCTCCGGACACCGCCCACCTTGAAGACCCCCTAAGAGATGGAGGGACAGCTGGATCTCATCATCCGACGAGATATGATTTCAGTGTCACAGATCGTCAGATCTATTAAAAGAAGAAGAAGAAGAACTCATTGTTCTGCTTCATACGCTTTATTGTAATTTTACTTTCGGTATTTAGTACATAATCGTCATTCCGCAAATTTATTTACGTATTTTTTGTATCGAACGAGTTGAAAAATAGGTATAAAAACTTCGGTTTACCATTGTTACACTTTAATTACAGCCATTTCTTTACTTCAATAAACTTGAGAATGGTTTTATGCGTTCCGAGAGAGCGCCTATTTAACTGCCAGGACGCCGAAACGTAAACCAATACACCCTCGAAAAAATGGCAGGCGTAAATTATGCACTGATATTCGTAAACATTATTGTCATTTGTAAACCAGGGGCGGAGCAGCGAGCCACGGGAAATGGCCTCCGAGCGCCCAGAAGGGAAATCAAATTAATATCACCCCTGGGCCTCTGCCGGGTGGCAGCGCCGCCCCCGTTAAAAAAACTGCCCGTACAAGAAGGGAAATCTTCATCCCCTCAAGTCTTATTTCTCGGCCGGCAGGGGTGTGGCACATTTCATTGGCCGATTTCCTTAATGATTTCCTGTTGTGGTAAGTACCTAAACATTTTTTTTTGAAGCCGTATTCGATAAAAAGTTTTTATTAAACCGTATTGTTGTATGTGTGGTAGGTACCTAAAGATATTTTTTACTCCAACCATATAGTTACGACATCTGTGCTGGGCTAGCCATGTCATAAGGATGTCTGAGGCTAGTCTCCTAAAGAATATAATCTACTCTCAGGAAACCTAAGGAGAACGTTCACATAGAGATCAGAGAAAAGCTTCAAAGCCCGTCTAAAAGCAAACCTCCAAAAGACTACCATTGAGAATGAACGCTGTGAAAAGACTGCAGAAGATTGACCTAAATGGAGAACAACAGTAAATAAAGGCACTCAAGACTTCGAAACACAGCACAGAGACGACGCCGCAGATATGAGGTGAAGACTAAAGGAGAGACTATCGAGAGATAGTGGCGGTTCCCCACTACCAACATCTTCCCCTGATCTAGATCTGATCTAGATCCAGAGCGTGTGGGACCAGGATTGTATATTATAGTCACATGAGAACCCTCACCCGCGTAGGACAGTCTTCCTCGGATTTGAGGCACATTTGAGAATATTTTAACACGTAATTGGTACAATAAAATGCATATTGATAAAGCGCGAAGTATGTAATTTAATAAAAATAAATATTTGAGGGTGTTAAAGAAAAGCATTCCTACTTTACAATAATCGAAAGGACTCATAAAAATCTTTTTTAATTCATTATTTCATCATTTTCAATCTAGCAATTCGAATACATACGAGTATTTTGTTTTTGGAAACTAAATTATTTTTTTAAAGGAAAATATGTTTATTCTGCAATACATTTTGTTTAGGCTGAGTGTAGTTCTAGTGCCAACCTTTATGTATGGAAGTAAAGCTTGGAGCTGGCAAAAAAGGATGAAAGTAGAATAAATGCCGCAGAAATGAGATCACTGAGAAGAATGTGCGGGAAAACGATATATGATAGAATACCGAACGACGAAATAAGGAAGAAATGTAATGTTATAGATTGCATCATAAGTAAACTTAATAAAGGATCCCTCAGATGGTTTGGACACATGGAACGAATGGGTGTGAGAAGAATGGTTAAAATGTTGTATATAAGCAGTGTGAGAGGAAAGAGAAGTCGTGGAAGACCATGGAAAGCATGGCATGACTAAATTAATCAAATACTGAATTCGAAGTCAGAAAAATCGAAGAACGTGCATGTTATGATATATGAAATCTGGAGGAAACTAGATGTCAGGACAGAACGATATGGCAGTCCATCCTCTCTGCCTACCGAAGACGGCGTTGATGGTTAGTTAGTTATAAAAAGTAGATTTTAACGGGCGAAAAATATACAATAGTTACTATTAAAGATGTCAGTATAAAACTGTTTATAGTTTATTAATATAGGGTGTTTTTTTTAGAGGTTTGGTTTTTAAACTGGCAACATTGCTTCTATAGACTGTCAATTTGCCATTTTACCATAAATAGACTCAGGTCAGAACAGCAGAACATCAAAATCATGGTTCAGTTCGCCAAACTTATCGGAACGGAAGACCATGGATCGTTTTCACACTACGTATACTCTAGTGGATAATACGCATTCACAAAGACGACAATAATTGTCGAAAATTGGACTTCACGATTGCACTTCATTCGAGCTAACCATGGCGCTTATATGCCCGAAATCATATTTAAACAATAATGGCATAAAATTATCTATTAAATAAAGTCAATATCATAGACATTAACATTATTTTAATGTGTTTTTTTTCATTTTGAATATGTATTGTACCTCCTATACCTTTAAAAAAACATCCTATATAAACAGTTCCTTGGTAGTTTAATTAGAGAAATTAAAACTAAACCCTTAATAAGAACTCATTGCATTGCATTGCATTTCAAGATGGTTAACCTTGATATACGAAAGATGGGTTTTATCGCTTCGCTAGTTTCCATCCAAGGGATTGGTTTGGAGCACAATGTAACATTTTTGCTGGTTTTTGGGATGCCACCTGGGCCTATAATGTATAATAGTAGTTTCGCGTTGCTTTTTAGATTAGATTGTAACAGGTTATTTGAACACAATTACTTTTTAGCTATTGATTCTCATGATATGTGATAGGTAGCTTATCTATCGCCATTTTATTGTCATGTGAATTCTACACCAGACTATTCGTACTAATTCTACCCCGTGCCACTCTTCCATGAAGATCTTCGAAAGGTAATACTAGTGGCAAAACAAGGAAACTAAGGTAAAGTGGGTTGCGCAATATGAGTAGAAAAGGTTGAGGCTAGCTGTCGCCGGCAGGTAGGAGAGCCGACCAGAAGTCCCGTGTAAAAACGCGGGCAATATTTATTGTAAATGAAAATGGGATTTAAACTAACGTCTTGTAACTAATACCCTCTTACGGTTAAAACGGGCACTAATTTGGTTTTTATAGCGCGTTCTTAATTTGATTTGGCGGCATCGCGAGTGGCCCTCCCCATCTGTTTGTAAAGGAAGGCAATTAATATCTGGGGATTATATTTTTTTCGCGAGGGTTGTTCTTACCCCATAGTGTTGCCATTCCTTTATTTTTCCCCAAGTTAAGCTTTGTTTAATTTGAGGGGGGTGTTCTGGACGATTAAAGTTTTACGCGTACCTACCTATTGCGAAATTACTTTGATTTTTTCGAGCCTCTCTTTAATGCAAAAAAATTAAGCCTCGGAAATACAAATAAGTAATTAAAAGTTTGCTATGGACGATTAATTTTGAGAGTGGTATTAAAATCGTGCCAGGGATTCCATTTTGTTATTAATCGAGGAAGTCTTACATTTTTATGTATTTTCATTAAATTTAAATACAAAGAAAGCACTAACGAGTTTCTTTTTAAAGCGTTTAATTGGTTTTGGAAAACATCTTTAAATACAGACGCTTAAGGAATTCAACCCTAAAAACGTACTTTTTTCGATCATTTTAATGTCGTCCAAATTCTGAAGATTATGTAATGAAAATCTAATTTTATGAGGCTTAATTGGGTTAAGGAGATGGAATATAAAGTATTCATTGATTTTGTAGGTTATTGACCTCGCAGGCAAAGTACGAAATGCATGACCCACATAAGTAGACGCAATGGACTTCGACTGCTGTACCAGCATATTTCATGATGAAATATATTGCACGGATAACCGAAAACACCTGACGTTATACCTACATATCGCAATGATGTAATACATTGCATGGACAAAAGTGATGAATCAGGGCCCGGATTCATTCACACAGGTCACTAGAGGTTGTCCAGCAGAGCATCGTGTGCAAAGGAAGCAAAATATATAAAAAACGGTACATCTGACCACCCGATACGTCATTCCTTCTTGCGAGTTCTAACAGACACGAGTCTACGTTATCGAGTCTACGTACGAGGAACTTCCGACTCTCCCGCCGAGCTACGCTACTATCTACCCTGCTACGTCACGTAACTTCCGGCGAGTCTTCGCTTCAGCTGACCGACGCTACCGCCCAGCGTGTCATCATCCTCAGCTGCTCACCGCCCATACTCCGCCCTCGTTGCTGACAACACCCGCGCACCGTTACTGACCTTCATCACCCAATGTTCCACTTTGACACCAATGTAACGCCATCGACAATCAAAAATAAACGCTGAAACTTCCACTGCTTTTAACTCTCACCACATCCCCTAAAATTTTAAATGAAGTTTTTCGTAATAAGTAATACAGCTCTGTATGATATTATGAATGTGTGCTTATTTATGTCTACGTGAACTCCAGGTATAATAACCGACATAGAGTTTTAATTGGCACTAAATAAGAATGAGTTCAAGAAACAACGCATTATCCATAAAAATTCCAAACGTTTCCTTCGGTAAACTGATGTAAATTTTAATGATGATTGAACAGTGTGCATGGGCAAGTGGATATTATTATATACGACAGCATTTATTACACAAAACCATCAAACAGCGAGAGAACTCGCTTCTCCTGTCTTCATACTTCATACGTCGTATCGCCGAGACCTCTGGCGGAACAATCGGTGCATAAATATTGACGGTTCCACTAACAACCTCACGCCCACTTCTTAACCAAAATCACGCCGATGTAATACAATAATATTATTTGCATGAAAATAAAAAAAATAACAACGCTTTCGAAGATGCGAATAGAAATTACTGATCTTAACATGTTTACTGCTGATCACGCGTTTGTGCGTGATAAGGGAAGTGCATGGAATACTTATCACGCAATTACGCGTAAAAACAATATGTTCGGAATTTCCACTCTTCACTCTTGTCAGAGCGACAATGAGCCTGTCAAACTTTTTATATGCCTATGTATTTACATTTAAACTAACAAACACGTCGAACAAAGCTACCGACATCGCAGAATGAAGTGCAAAGCTAAAATAGCAGAAATCGGGGCATGTGACGAAACAGGATGAAAACGAAACAAGTCACCTAGAATCCTGAAGTGGAGGCCTTGAAACAATATAAGAGGCATAGAAATACCACAAAAAGGTGTACGATGATGCTATCCAACTTGCGGGTCGTAGATGGCGAAAGATAGAAAATGTTGGAAGAGTTTAGAAGAGCAGCAGCGGAGTGAGAATAGCTGATAAGAAGAACAAACATAAGATAACTAAAATAGGCAAAAAAAGATGGACTGTCACACTGTAATTTCTTGGCATACAACTCTCGCTTCTCAACATTCTTATGTCGTGTCACGCACGCACGTCAATTTATCGAACTTAAAATTTTCTTTTTCTTATTAAAATAATTACTTCTTTCAGCACTCACTCAGGCTTCATAGCAACCACTTTAATAACAACAGATTTACATACAGTAGACGTGTAATGGGATACAAAAAATTATATTATTTCTAACGCAAACAAGTTTATTTTTATATTTAATAATTTGATTCATTCATTTGATTCATTCATGCGGTGCGAATGATGTTGTCATGAACAAAATAATGAAAGGATCATTAAGGTGGTTTGAACATATGGAAAGAATGAATGAAGAAAGAATGGTAAAAAAATTATATGTTAACGATGTAAATGGAACCAGAAATAGAGGAAGGCCGAGAAAAACGTGGTACGATCAAATAAATCAAATATTGAATGTCGGCCATGTGAGGAGTCAGAGAAATCGACGCGCGTGCATGACACGATGTATGAATGTTGAGGAAGCGAGAGAAATATGTCAGCTTTCTGCTTACCCCTTCGGGGAGATGGCGTGATGGTTAGTTAGTTAGTTATTTGATTCATAAAAAATGCGAAAATGTATTTTTTTATCTCCCCATCCCCGCACTCAAAATGTTCGATGCTCAATTATTCGGTATTCAATTATTTCCAGTAAGAAGTAACGATTTTTAATTTTGTAAAATGTAATGTTTTAATGGCGGAGATGGCACGCAATCATCGATAATTAGGAACACGGTTTAAAAATAACACCCTTGCATCAATAATTATTTATATGTCGGGCGCAGTACGATGTCTGACATTATTTCATTTCACGGTCATGTCCCAAACAAAACGTACGTCGAGTCAGAAGCCTGATGAAACCGATCTACTTTACGAAAGCACAGCAAAAAGTTTCGGTCAAAATAGAAACAATTATCAAAAAATATTTTTATTTATAGTTAAATTTATTAATATTTTACGTAGTTCCTGCCCCTTTCGCAGCGGGGCTTCAGCTGTATTCGATGGTCCCACACAGTAGACGTTCATCTACTGTTGGTGATTGGGTTTGAAGAACAATTGCAGATGGATTCCTTCGAACCAATTTTCTTCAGTCGTGTATGAGTCCCATAGCAATCTTTCCGATACAAATAATAAGTACCTTCGGCCACACTGCTCACCTGTCTGGTCAATAAATATCATTTGAAATAATAATAATTCATTTCGCTGAATATTTCATGATTCGTACTTACCAAAATGTATTTTTGCATTTTTATTTAATAATAATAATAATAATAATATGCTAACTTTTAAAGCGCCGTTTTTGTGATGTAATCACCTCAAGGGCGCATTAAGACGTGTTTTAAATCTAAAAATCTAAATGTGACCGCTTAAAAAACTATCGGTTTAAAAGTATAGTAGAACAAAGTATAAATGTTTAAATTGGGTATGAAATATGAAAAAGATGGGTTTTCAATTTAGATCTGAAATCTGTCGGATCATTTATGCATCTAAGGTGTGAAGGGAGATTGTTCCAAGCTGATGGACCGGCTACCGCGAACGCTCGATCCCCGAAATTTGTACTGGGGCAACGCTTCGGCTCAACTAATCTTCCTATTGCTGAGGAGTTCGCCGAGCGAAGTGTGGATTTCCTTGAATTTAGGCTGTCCGTTATACAGAGTTCAGATATATAACTTGGTGCCATTCCATGTAGCGCTTTGAAGACTGTCCAGCAGAGTTTATACTGGATTCTTTCTGGACTTTTAAGCCAGTGAAGTTCTTTGAGATGTTGTGTTATATGGGACTTTTTTGGAATGCCTTTAATGAGCCTTGCTGCTGCATTGAACGCAGATTGAAGTTTGTTTATTTGTTGTTTTGGAATGTTTGCATAAATTCCATTACAATAATCAAGTCGTGACACAACGAAGGAATTTACAAGAGTTTTGAAAGTGTCATTGGGAATACTCCTTTTGACGGATTTTCATCGTCTTAGGTGGAAGAAACTAGCGCTGACCGTGTTATTAATTTGGGATTTTAGAGACAGATTTGCGTCAAGATAAACACCAAGAAGCTTTGTGGAGTTTTTGGGAACGATATCATTGTCAGCTGTTGAAATTGAGGAATGATCGATAAGATGTTGACGCTTTGCGGAAGAAGTCCAGAGAAATTCCGTTTTGGATGGATTTAGTTTAAGTTTGTTTGATGCCATCCATCTGGATATGGCATCAATGCAGTTGACAGTTATTGACGTAAGATGTTTGGTGTCATCAGGGTTGCAGAAAAAGTAAAGTTGCTGATCATCAGCATAGCAATATGAGAGGAGGCCAAAGGATTCGATTATTTTGGCAACGTCATTCGTAAACATGATAAATAAAAGGGGTCCTAAAACAGAGCCTTGTATTTTGCCCTTTTATTTAATAAGTATGAATACCCCATTGCTGAATTTGTGAAAACACGCGGGATGGGTATTATTACCCTTTTCGCGGACTCACACGGCATAAACTGTTGGAAACATATTTTCACACGGAATTTTAGTTACATATTTTTATTACGTGTCTAAAAACACATAACGTTATTAAATATTTCAGCTACAAACAACACGTAGTAATTAGTTCGTGTATATACCCAAAGACTGTATTAAGTTAATGCCTGATTTAAACGCGGTTTTCTTAGCAAAGCGTGGTGTCAAAACTGTAACAGTAAGGCAAAAAAAAAACTAATTGATTAATTTGGTGCTGCCATTATATAAACTGTTAATGAATAAACTTTGTTTTTGTATCACAATTGTTATTTATTTTACGCGACAGCTGTTTCATCAACTCATCAAATAATGTTGACATCAAATGCCAAACTTTCGTGATTTCTCAAATCTTTATGTATATTTGTTCCTATGTCAATTTGAATAATTTCTTTGATATACTTTTGAAGTTCTTGCTGAAATTGAGCTAGGTACCTAAATATTTTAATTAAAAGAACGGTTAGTTACTATTTATAGGAGAAAATATAATACAATTGTAGTACAAATAACAAAGTTTATTCATTAACAGTTTAAAATGTTAAGGTATCATGGACTATTTTTATATAAGAATACAATGTAAAGAAGATCTTTAAGGCCACAATAAACTTAAGGAAGAGTCACTAAGATGATTTAAACATATAAAAATAATGATTAAAATGTTGAAAGCTAGTAGTGTGAGTGGAATTTTTTTCGCGGAAAGGAAAAAAAAGGAAAGCAAAAGGAAAATACGCGGAAAACATGACAGCACCAAATTAATAAATTATGAAAGGGTAGCCATGTTCGAGGTCGGAAAAATCAACGAGCGTACATGTCACGATGTTTGAATATAGAGGAAGATCGAAACGTATGTCTTAATAGAACAGTGCAACCGTCAATCCTCTCTGCCTATCCTTCCGAGGAAATGGCGTGATGATTAGTTAGCTAGTTTGGTTATTTACCAGTTGTTAAAGGACACTATTTTATTAAAATCTAACGATTTTACTGAAATCTCTTAATAGAAGTTAATTTTAAATGATGAGTTTTTAGTAACTAGCAGTACTATGAAAATATCGAAATAAAGACAATAAGTAGAAGTATAGGGTTAATAAAAAACATCGTTTTATTTCATTTTACTATTATCCAACATATTTTATAAAAGTTTTCATATATTTTACGGAAAGGAGATGTTTCGCCTTGCTATGGTAGCTATTAAATCAAACTTTTTTAGATAAACTTAAGGCGTTAACACCGTGAAATTCAATAATGAGGTTTTTTCATTAATGGAATAAATAATGTTTTGATTCATAAAAAATCATCTAACATTAAAAATCATCATATTAATAACAAAAAAGTATATCAATTCTTTCGCATAACATTTTAAGATCATTAGTTTTTTTTTTAATTTTATTATTAATGAAAACGTTCGTTTTCCTCAAGTTTCATCTTATTTTATAAGAATGACATTTTTTCGTCGTGCTACGGTATTTTCAAATGTCGTACTTTAGAATGGCCAAAAATGGCAATCCCATAAAATAAAAGCACCTTCTAGAAAACACACGTTTTCATTCGTATTAATTATATTTTTTTCATATGATACATTTTGAGCAAAGTATGAGTGCTAAAATGTGTTGTGGCAGTTATTATATATTACAGAGAAAGATAGAGAGAGACACTTCGATTACTTGAAGACGCAATGTCCGCCAGATTGTCTCGATATTGCAAAGTTCATCTGCCAACAGTTATTGTATTTCGTGAGATTCGCTGACGTGACAGCATGCGCAGGCAGCCAGCGCTGCAGCAGGAGATATCTCTCCGCTGAAATGAAATGATGCGTTCTAAATTGATAAGTAACATTATTACTGGGATGCTGTGCAATCAATTTAATATATCGGGAGTCGTGTTTTTGTTTCAATTATTCGACTACCGTTGGGTTTCAAACGTGAATATAAGTCCATAAGAGAAAGCAAAGATTTTGCAGGGATATCTATTTAGTCGGATATTTATACTTGGTTTGATAGTTTAATCTAACATTTTGTTTGTACATTTCTGAAGATTTAACAATTTAAAAAACAATCACTGCTTATTTTTTTTTCGATGTGAAGATGTCGAACGATCTCATGTGACTAGGTTCATCAAGGTTGTTTCTTGAACAACGATTTAAATATTCATATTTAATAATGAATTCGAATGAAAACGGCTGTTTTCTAGAATTTTTTTATATCCTATGGGAATGACATATTTCGCCATGCTAAGATTTTATCAAATGTCTTAACTGGGTGAAACGTGTTATTCCCATTAAATATAATACGACTTCTAGAAAAGAGATGTTTTCATTCGAAAAATTCGAAGACTTCTAGAAAAGAGATTAATTAATTCAAATTCTTATTCCGGTAATATTACACTGATTCTCCCCAAAAAGCTGGATGCGTTTCATTCATCCCAAAAAATGGATGCTGGATTCATTAACCAGGATAAGACAACTCCACCTAGAAATGAGAAATCTTAATAATAGATGAATTGCATAACTCGATATGAGCTGTAGAGCCATCGAAGAAGAAGAAGAATGAGAGATGAATACATTCATAAAAATCTCATCGTTTTTACGAAGCACTTAATTCATATTCAATCCCTATAGTGAAAAACTTCTCAATTTACAACATAAGCACTTTTACCCACCTTAAGCATCCAAAATCAACCCTTAAAATAAACACTCCGGGTCACACAGATCAAGCCCCGCTAAGACCAATATCAAATTAAATCAAAATTTTAACAATGTTCCAATCAGACAGACAAGAAACTCCTTCAATTTAATGTAACTAACTAACTAACCATCACGCCGTCTCCCCGAAGGGGTAGGCAGGAAGAATGGACTGCCACACTTTTCTTTCCTGACATATTTTTTTTGTCTCGCTTCCTCAACATTCATACATCGTATCATGCACGCGCGTCGATTTCTCTAACTCCTCACATAGTCGACATTCAATATTTGATTTATTTGATCGTGCCACGTTTTCTCGGTCTTCCTCTATTTCTGGTTCCATTTACATCATTAACATATAATTTTTTTACCATTCTTTCTTCATTCATTCTTTCCATATGTTCAAACCATCTTAATGATCCTTTCATTATTTTGTTCATAACGCCATCATTCGCACCGCATTCATTTCTTATATTTTCATTCGACACTCTATCATACACAGAGTATTCACACAGACATTGCAGATCTCATTTCTACTGCATTTATTCTACTTTCATCCTTCTGTTCCATGCTTCACTTCCATACATAAGGGTTGGTAGAAGTACACCATTGTGCACTGCCATTCTAGTTAATTTTGGATAGGTTTTTGTTTGCGATGACAATTTTAAGTGCACCATTCACCTTGTGGCCTGCCCCAGCCCTTCTTTCAATATCCCTATCCACTCGCCCATCTCTTGTAAATATACTACCTAAATACACAAACTCATCTACTTGCTCCAAATTTTCACCATTCACGCTTTATTGTGCAATGTATTCCACTACATTTTTAGCTCCAGAAGATGGCAGCGAACTGAAACCGCCCGGAGCTAAAAAATCAAGTGAATAAAACAAAATACGTATTATAAAGGATTTTTTATTCATTTATTTTTATTTTCATTAGACGTAAGAGTAATGATGAAAACAAGAGCATACCTCCGTATGCCAGATCCAAGCTGTTAAACATTTTATTTGTGTTAATATTTAACGAATAGCTCACCCTTCGTGTATGTACATATCGAGATGATTATTTTAAAACACGCTTACCGTTTTAATAGGCAATGAACATGGCGCGAGGTGGGAAGACCGATTAATACTAATCCCCATTTGATACGCTGCTGCGGTCGGGGAAGGAAAAAACCGACTTCGTGACATAAATTGTTAGGAGCATCTCCCCACGGCGCTGGCAGCGGTATTGGTTTAATACTCCGAGGATAATGGCAGACGGCATTATCTTCTTGTTTATGCCTCTAATACGATTCGAATATCTCGTCTGATCTCAATCGCTCCAGGAAGGGCGAGGGGCGTCCCCTCTGTTTATCGTTTAGTGTTCCCGACATCTGCAAGCATATAAAACCAGGAGGCAGGTCTGTAACTGCACAATCTGGCGCCCTGTTTATTACTTAAAAAAAAATTACTACCTGATAAGCATTTATTTTTATTCAAATACATTTATTTTACTGTAGTATTTTGGTTGACAAGAGCGTTTTCGTAAACATTTTATCCGAGCATTACACATTTCTCATGTTCATTATTACATTTCCAAGCATATTTTATTTTTCCAAGCATATTATAGATGTCAACACAAGATAACGAAACAGCTGTTGCGAAAATAAAAATAAAATTGTGATACATAAAAACAGAGTATTAAAATTTAACAGTTTATATTTTATTTTAAAAATCTCCCGGCTTTTAACTAAGTGAAGTCAACTTGGGAAAAACCTGACATGAGAGTATTTGGCTTCCTAATTTCAACCCATCTCTCCATCTCCTATGTACTCAATAGATGCCTTAAACATTAATATTGTTTTTAATGTATGTTGAGATAATAAACTGATTTGATTTAATTAAAATTGTTGCTAATTAAAATAATTATATGTACATGAGGTTCTAATGGTTTATAAGACGTGATGGATAATGTCTTGCTGGAAGGCCAATTTCAATAAAATATTACGATAAAGCAAACTACGTCAAAACAGCAGCCAACCAACAAATCTTGTTAACTAATGACATAACTATCAGTGTCATAGCGGATAGCGAGAGGGCTAATGGCGAATATCCGGCACCATATAATAAAATAATAAAATTTATCAAAAAGATTGTATTTTTCATTTTCATTCTTAAAAATGGAAGTACAGTGAAAAAAACATTAAATAGAGAGATATTTTCAACCGTGTGACTTGTTTCACCTTAATTAGATATTAGAAAATATTTTTCAAAACACCCCGATATATAATATATACAACCCATATAGCAAAAATCGTAGGAACCTATTGCTTTGTGGTATGATATGAGTAATATAAAATTAATGTATTATATAATATTACAACAGAAATTGGAGAATTTATGATAATATCTGTTTCAACCCATAAAATATTATTACCGAATAGATTTTTGATTTTTTCACAATTATTGGTAAATTTTAAATGAAATTGCAGTTCCATCATTTTTATGTGCAAAGAGTAAATAGTTTGAATTGAAAAGAAAGTACTTTTTTAAGTATTAAATATAAGATTTTATAACGGTGGTATTGTTCACATTGCTGAGGTATTTTTAAATATCCAATTGCAAAAATATAAAGAAATTTACGGAACACATACATTTTTATCGACATTAAATATTGAACATTGAGTTTTACATCATTGCCCAGATAACGAAAAATTAAAAGGATAAGTTTATTTTAGAAAATATAGTATAACACTCTGAATATAAATATGAGTAATTATTATGTGCCTTCTTGTCAAATATTTTGATGGCTCGAGTTTGCAGTCAGACCGGCCCTGGCCAGGGGTCATATTGTGCAGCGCATGGCGGAATGAAGAATCCTCGAACTGCTCGGGCAGTCGACATTTCAAAACACTTTTATAGCCCGATCGGAATATTGCGAGCGTCAAAATGTTTTTTAGGATTGATTTTGCGCAATCGGCTTGTTGTTCGTGTGCGATTTCGACAAAATTACTATTCTAAACGCCGCGGCCCGGGCCCGCCGCAATATCCGGCCAGCCGCAGCCTTCTCCCGCCATGTTTGTCTTCCCATAACGCAATCAAATATGTGACGAATAAAGTATCCCTTTCTGCTAAATTTGATTCCGCGCAACCTCCGAACCATACATTTGTTATTCTCTCAGTTATCCGAATTCAACTTTCGTCGTACCGAAACTGAAAAATATGCATTATTAAATATGAATCACAGATATAAGATGTGATATTTACCTATTCAACAATATCATAAAATCCTATTTGGGAAAAGTAATTACTTGCCATGAAAACGGTGTTTTTCAGCAATTAATTGCATTCGAATGTATTAAAAATTTTAGGATAATCAAAG
The DNA here is from genome assembly GCA_022606425.2 of Lepidostoma basale. Taxonomy (NCBI): domain Eukaryota; kingdom Metazoa; phylum Arthropoda; class Insecta; order Trichoptera; family Lepidostomatidae; genus Lepidostoma; species Lepidostoma basale. The sequence goes on along the minus strand of JAHDVF020000857.1, from coordinate 1,373,324 downwards.
CTACGAAATATCACAAATGCCACTTTTATTTCACCTATATGGTGAAATAAAAGTAACATTTTACACCACCCTGAAATTTTCAAAAAATCGGAGGAGATCGAAAGCAATCAGAGAACTCAATGTAATTTTAAAAAATATTTTATTTAAAGACGCTGACGTCACACTTTTTTTTTCTATTGCGTTTATCTTTAAACTTCTTTTTTCAAAACGGTGTACACGATATCTTCCGATTTGCTTGAAATTTGGAGTAGTTTTTTTTCCATAATATTATCTACAATGTTACTTAGGCTTTTTTTTTATTGGGAGTCATGTTCAAAAGTAATAATTCTTTTAAACTCAAAATTTTAATGAACATTTGAGGGGTTTTTTTCAAACAGCTGCCTGTTCTACAACAAAGGAAATAAATCAAAGATCGGACTTGACGTTAAATTTATTTGATTATTTATAATATTTTCTTTATTTATAATTTTGAAGATGTTCAAAGAATATTTCTATTATTAACATGCCAAATTTCAGAGCCATTATCTTTATTAAATTAATGATCTTTTTCAATCAGTTCGATCACAACAAAACATTACTGAAAAAAATACATTGCTTTTGTTATGATATATTAATTATTTCAAAATCATCTGTCTCAGAGAAGATGCTGGAATACAAACCACATTTAACATCCATTCATGTTCAACAGACGAACATAACATAGAGTAATTAAAAAATTACTCCCACCGTTAACATTAACAGTCTGTTTACATTTATTTTCAAATAAAACCATCAAATCTGAGATGATGACACAAAAACGCATTTTCGGTGAAACGCTTTTACAAAAACTGCGTCTCAAGTGCCCAGAACTATCGTGAATGAGCAATTTGTGCTTCCACTGTACATCTTGTAAACACCATATCACCAAATTACTTCATCCCAAAATAAATTTTACTCATAATATCATGTACGCCCGACGCACAGTGATACAAATGCATTTTTAATTGTAAAATAAATTTTAGATGATCCATTATTTTAGCCGAAACACTATGATACTTCTACATTATTAAATAATAATTAAATAAAACGATGTTTTTTAACTACTTCCACTTTTGTCTTTATTTAGACAGCGACCGGTTTCGCCAGGCTCGCTGGCATCGACAGACTGGTGTCAGTCTGTCGATGCCAGCGAGCCTGGCGAAACCGGTCGCTGTCTAAATAAAGACAAAAGTGGAAGTAGTTAAAAAACATCGTTTTATTTAATTATTATTTAAAATGAACTTCCATCAAGAGATTTCAGTAAAATCATTTGATTACATTATTAAATGTTCAAATTTGAAACACTAATATTACGAAAATTTACTAACTTTGTTTTATGTATCACAATTGTATTTTATTTTACGCGACAGCTATTTCGTCAACCTATGTTGACATCATCGGGTGTTACAATTGTGATACATAAAACAAAGTTATTTAATTTAACACTTTAAAATGTTACGGTATCATAGTGTTTCGGCCAAAACAATGGACTAATATTACGTATCACAATTTATTTATATGAGATTGTCGCGACAGCCGTTTCGCTAACTGATTGTTTGTAACATCTGATGAACAATGAGTTTATCTGTAACACCTGATCATGCCGAATTAGGTCGGCGAAACAGCTGCCACGAAAAGCTTGTAAAAATAAATTGTCATACGTAATTACAGTGTTTCAAATTTAAATATTCAATTATATAATTTTTAATTATGTATATAGCTAATCATCACGACGTTTCTCCGAAGAACTTCTCCCGGACTTCTTATTTTCTTAAAATATATTAATTAACCAATCAGCACGCCGTTTTCCCGGAGGGGTAGGCAGAGAGGATGGACCATCATACTGTTCTGTTCTGACATACCTTCATCCTAAAGTGCACGCTCGTCGATTTTTCCGACTTTGAATGTAACCGTATTTTAATAATTTATGTATTTTAAGAGGATAAAAAGAATATTGCACATATTGAGGGTACTATGGTAATTTCTTTTGTATATGTTTATTTCATGTAATTATGTAAAATGATAATATTTAAAAAAATCACATTAAATATTTAATGTTAATGAAAACGTTTGTTTTCTAATGTAAGTTTTATTATATTGGTTAGGTAATATGTAAAAATAATTTAAATTTTTACATATAAAATAATAAAACAATTTCTATTGAACTACGATATGGTTATTATAATTGATGCCAACTAGTTTCGCTTGGGCCCAAGTTTTATCACGGCAGTATAATAACTAAACAAAAACACATAGTTTACATGTAGGTATATCCATAAGCATAAAAAGAGTGATTCATATGAAAATAATTTACTTTAAAATAATAAATTTATAACGAATTTATTCATACTGCGCCACAATGTATATTACCTATTATTCCAGATGAAAAGTTGAACGAACTTTACCATATTCCGCATTGCCACAAGGGTTAGGTGTTTATTCTAGTTTAGTCTACTCCAGCGATAAAGCTGATGGCACTCGAGCAGGTGACTTGCCAGCGAAAGCTCCTTCAAGTGGACCTGTAAAAGCTACTGAAAGCGCCGCTACCGTGGCGCCTAGGCCTGCGGCACTTACCGAACCGCACAGCAGTTAGGAAAGAGTTGCTACCGCGGGTGTTGATGATAACCAAAATATATAGATACACGTGTCTTTCGGCTGCTTTTATATGTATACTAATATCTACTTACGAGAAAGGTACCTTCATTCAATTTTGTTTATTAAGAGGTCACTACATATTATTGTTCAAATTCCGACACATGTTTATCAAAGCGTACTATGAATCTTTGTTTGTTAAATACTATTGACTTTAGAAAGTATCTTGTCTTCCTAATGTCGAACCATCTCTAATGCGTTCCTGGTACTTTGTTGTATTATAATAATATCTTACCTGTACTTAATAGATGCCTTAAATATTTTCCTGTTTGTAATGTCTATTGAGTTAATAAACTGATTTGGTTTAGTTATTTTTTAAACTGTTAATTATAAACTTTGTTTTTTGTGTCACAGTTGTATTTTATTTTACGCGGCAGCTGTTTCATCAACTTATGTTGACATCATCAGGTGTTACAATAATATTATCAAATGTCAAATTTTCGTGATTTTTCGAATCTTTATGTGTATTTGTTCCTATGTCAATTTGAATCATTTCTTTGATATAATTATGAAGTTCTTGCTGAAATTGAGTTAGGTACCTAAGTTTAATTAAAAAAACGGTTAATTACTCTTATATTTGTAGGAGAAAATATTAAAGTTGTCTGAAACAGCTATTTAAAACAAAGTTTAATCATTAACAGTTTAAAATGTTAAGGTATCATAGTGTTTCGGCCAAAACAATTGACTATTTAATTATTTTTTAGTTTATTTTGTAATCCTGACGCGGCTTCGGCGGAAGCGAAATCGGTAGGTTTAGTATCTTATGTATGGAAACGAAGTATGGAACTGGCAAAAGAGGATGAAAGTAGAATAAATGCAGTAGAAATGAGATCTCTTAAACAAATGTGTGATACTCTGTGTATGATAGAGTGTCGAATGAAAATATAATAATTGAATGCGGTGCGAATGATGGTGTTATGAACAAAATAATGAAAGAATCATTAAGATGGTTTTGACACATGTAAAGAATGAATGAAGAAAGAATGGTAATAAAAATATATGTTAACGATGTAAATGGAACTAGAAATAGAGGAAGACCGAGGAAAACATGGCACGATCAAATAAATCAAATATTTAATGTCGGCGACGTGAGGAGTCAGAGAAATCGACGCGCGTGCATGACACGATGTATGAATGTTGAGGAAGCGAGAGAAATATGTCAGGAAAGAAAAGTGTGGCTATCCATCATTTCTGCCTACCCCTTCGAGGAGACGGCGTGATGGTTAGTTAGTTAGTTAGTTAGTAAAACAAAATAAAGTGGTTAAAAAACAAGTAGAAATTTGTTTTTTGAATCTTGAACAATGATGTAAAACTCCATATTACATAATTAATACGGAATGAAAACGTCAGTTTTCTAGAAGTTTAAATTTGGCATTATCAAATGTCTGACATTTGATAATGCCTTAGAAGGACGAAACATGTCATTCCCATAAAATATACTAAAACTTCTAGAAAACCGACGTTTTCATTCGTATTAATTAAGTAGAACATTTTTTAATTTTTTTAAAGCACTTTAGACACGACATGTTTCAGAGGTGACCTCCTCCATCCTCTGGTGTAAATATAACGAAACTAAAATTGGAACATGAAATCAAGGACAACTGGGTAAAACAGGACTGAATAAAAACTTTCATATCAGAAGTCACAAAAGTCCTCGAGGGTGGATATCACGCGGAGAATTATAGAAACAACTGTCAGGATATTAAAATGTGGAAGTCATTAATATTTCTCTGTCGATCCGTGGACACGGCATGATGGATTGTTAATTAAATAAATACAATCATTCATGATTAGTCCATAATTGTGACTTGCAATAATTTGAATTGTTTTACCAGACATTTTAAATTTTCACATATATAAAATAAATTAACAATTTGTATATTAAATAGTCCATTGTTTTGGCCGAAACACTATGATACTTTAACATTATAATCTGTTTAATTAAAAAACTGTGTTTTATGTATTACAATTGTATTTTTATTTTACGCGACAGCTGTTTCGTCAACCTATGTTGACATCATCAGGTGTTACAATAATATATCAAATGTCAAATTTTCGTGATTTTTCGAACCTTTATGTGTATTTGTTTCTATGTCAATTTGGATTATTTCTTTGATATAATTTTGAAGTTTAAACTTTCTTTAAATTTCTTTGATATAATTTTGAACACAGACGAAACATCTGTCGGGTAAAATAAAAATACAATTGTGATACATAAAACAAAGTTTTCTTTTTAATTTAACAGATTATAATTTTTATATTTACTACGAACTTATAATTACGCCAACTAGTTTAGCTTAATCAGATAAACATAAAAAGTAAATAAGAATACAGATTTACATAAATGTAAAGACAGTGTTGTTCATGTGAAATTAGATAGGGTAGTTACAATTTCGTGTTAAATATACAAACTAAATGATGGAAGTAGAAAAAAATATATATGAAATACGAATTATGAATAATAGATGAAGGTCCTAAGATCAATTACTGGAAAAACCCTCCGAGATCGTGTCCGCAACGCAGACATAAGAAAAACCTGCGAAATAGAGGATATCGTTCAGTGGAGTAGATCCAGAAGAAGATACTGGAGGGACCATGTAGCCCGAATGGATGGTGACAGACTCGCATATACAGCCGCTTATGAAATCCCTTCCGGACACCGCCCACCTGGAAGACCGCCTAAGAGATGGAGGGACAGCTGGATCTCATCATCCGACGAGATATGATTTCTGTGTCACAGATCGTCAGATCTATTAAAAGAAGAAGAAGAAGAAGAAGAATTATATATATTTTGTTTCATTCCACTTTATTGCCATCTTCTTGTGGCAGCGATCTGAAGAAATCAGAAGTTGGCAGCGAACTGCCGAAACCGGTGAAAGACATAAAATCTAATGGAATTATACTAAATATATATTATAAAAGATTTTTTTTCTCCATATTTTCATTTTTTCATTATTTACAATAGACTTCTACCAAGAAATTTAAATTAATAACATTAATACCTACTTTAATATATAAAGTGTCATTTTATTTTATATAATATATTATGTTATAATAAGCTATATTTTATGATTACAGTTATCATTTTTATAACTCACAATATTTTTTTAAAGAAAGTAAGTGGAACAATCCACGCCATTCTGATATGGGATTGTGAAATATAAATAATTCGCGTAAATAAACCCCTAGAAAAGAAACGTTATACAATATAATCTCGCCCTCAGACATAAATGTTTTACAAAATCTTAAAACACTAAAACTTCTAAGTACTTTTGACGCATGTTTGACACAATCAGTTTACAATTTTGAACATAAAATATTAGCCGCGTATTAAAGTGATGTATTATTCATTAGGAGGTAGGTACCCTGTGTAGATAGATACCCTATGTAGGTAGGCAACGTTCAGTACCTACGCTGAACAAACAGAGAGACCGCCCCGCGAGACGGATTACTTGACACTGTCACAGAAACATGATAAAAATCTGTCCGTTTTAAAATGGGTCGACATTGAATATAAAAAAAAACAACTAAGTCAATTTAAAAAACAACATAACACCTCAGATCAATCATTGTAATGGGATTTAGCGGGGGTTATGGTAATTTTTAAAGGATAACATTTTATAGCCGCCTGCCCCATCATTGGTATACCGCGGTGTATTAAATATGTAGGTACTATACGTATTTTTAACATTTAAAATAAGAACAACGTCGAAGAACTGTATTCAAAATATTTGCTTAGACAAAATCATATTTTCGTCTAGTGTCACTTTGGAAATAGGTACTGATTTGTACCTATTTCCTTGATATGATATTCTTACCTGACATACTTTCCTCGCTTCCTAAACATTCCTTCACCATGTCATGAACGCAAGTCGATTTCTCCGACTCCTAACGTGGCCGACATTTACAATAATATTTTATTGATTTGATCGTGCCACGTTTTCTTCAGCCTTCCTCTTTTTCTAGTTACGTCGTTAACGTAAAGTTTCTTTACATTAGACCATCTTAATGATTCTTTCGTTATTTTGTTCTTAACACTTTCATTCGTACTGAATTCACTTCTTATATTTACATTTGACACTCAATCATAAACAGATTTACCACATATTCGTCTAAAAGATCTCATTCAATATTCTACTTTCATACTTCTTTTGCCAGTTTTATGTTAAACTTCTAAACATAAGGGTTGGCACACGAACACCACTGTGCCTTGCCATCTTAGTATTTTTTGAAATGCTTATGTTTGCGATGACAACTTTAAGTGCACCATTCACTTTGTTGCCTGCCCCAACATTTCCTATATTAGCATATTTTATGTTATTATTTCGATAAAGTATTTCACTTCACATATTCTGATACATTAAAACTCATTACAAAAACAAAAAGTATTATGTCTCATATTTGTATGATATTTCTCAACTGATATTTACCGAAAACGTGATTTTGCCTTGTGTCACTTTAGAAATACGTACATGATTATTTGAAATTTTGTAGTATAAGTGAAAAATTGTTCTGATTCATAAATATTTGGATTTATTCGATAATTTTTATAAATCTGTTTATTCAATATAGGTTATAAAAATAAGGATCATTTAATGAGACCTGAATTTCAAATAATATTATTTGTTTCGTGAACAATTGTGTAAATCATATTAATTGATATTGGTGAAAATGTTCGTTTTCAAATTTTCAAATTAAAATTACATAAATACATTTGTGAAAATACGAAGTGCAATTCTATAAATTTTATTCAAATGTGAATCCACAACACGAACAAGTGAAAACGAACATAGACGAAATTTAAGAAGTTAATACGAATGAAAATGTCTGTTTTCTAGAAGTTTTATTATATTGAATGGAAATGACATGTTTCGCATGTCTAAAGTATCATCAAATGCTATTTGATAATGCCTTAGACAGGCGAAATTTTAAAAAAAAATATTGAATTAATTAATTATCTAACTAGTTGCAACCCGTGAAATGTTCACGGAAGTAAAAAAATCTACCCTTTGCAAACTTAGTTCAATGTACAATCGTAATCAGTTATAAATCTTAACTTTTCATTATTGTTTTTTTACGCACATAAAAAATTTCACAATTAACAATACCAAATAATTCTCCTTTTGTATCTACACTACTGTCATATAACAATAATCAGAACAAATTTCAAAATAATCCAGAAATGTTCTCGGGCATGCGCTGTTGTATTCAAAATATTCTCGTATTCTTTCTTGATGACATGGTTTTAGCCTATTTACATTATGAAATAGAGTTTTAAATCATTGTTCAAGAAACAATAAATAAGATTTTTTAATGAAATATATCATTATCATAAAATATAACGAATCTTCTAGAAAACTGACGTTTTCACCAATAGTATTAGAAAAAAAAATGTATTCTTCAAATGATCTAACACTCTACTTGAATTGTTTCGAAAAGATGTGTATATCTTGTGACTGAATCAAACAAGCGTTGATTACAAAATAAACACAGCGAGACACATTAATTATTTAACTTGATATTTGGACATCCAAACAGTGATTCACGAAGACATTAGTAGGTGGTATTGGTACTATGGCCCCCGAAACGGGCATCGCCGCCGCCCACCATTGTTCGAGGACCCGCCCATCTGGTAATCATTATCACGCACATTATACTATAACTATAGTGGCGCGGTGTATAATATAATGCCCCCTCCACGGCGCAAGATGCTAATGCACGCACCACATAGTCTACATTATCACAGGGCCATGTACCTACCCGCGAGGTAAACAATGTAAGGGACATTCATAATGGAGTCGTTCAATTGTTAACCCTTTTAGAACTTTCTAGACGCTGGCTAATGTGTCGTGAAAACATTTTACATATTCAACAATCAACATGCAGCCTATGAACATAAATAAAAACAGTTTATCAACATATTGTTTTCTTCACTAATTTTCACAAGTACTTAGGAAATTGAAAAACTTTATTTAATCTTATTTAATAAAAAAAAATTAAAAAAAGCACGACATGTTTCAGAGGACACCTCCATCTTCAGGTGTAAAAATATAATAAAAACTATACAAAGAAAGAATAATAAAAAACGCATTTAAAATTCGATACAATAATTTAAATTTAAAAATTAACCGGTGCTATTTGTTAAAAGGAGGTACTAACAAATAATATTTAATAATATTGATGATTATATAAAATAATATTTTTTTAAATATACATATAAAAAAATTGTAATTTAGAAAAAACATACATTTGAAAATACATAATTTACATAGAAATAAATAAATGATTCATTATTTGATTGGGAATGGGAACTCGGGAGATTAAATGTAGACAAAGTATTTAAGGAGAAAGGAGTAAAAGGAGGAATCTTATTACTTTTAAATATATCAAACAATATACGAGTATCTATATACAAGTCTACCTCGCACATCCGTACAGCAGTACCTAAGCGTACTGCTGTACGGATGTGAGACTTGGAAATCTACCGCGGACGTTATTGGAAAACTCCAGGTGTTTATAAATAGGTGCCTTCGCTCAATATTCAAAATCTATTGGCCCCAAACAGTGTCTAATGCCGTTCTCTGGACCATGGCAGGCGAAAAGCCAATTGGATCGGTCACACTCTGAGACGGAACCCAGCCTGCATCGCTCAGGGCGCACTAGACCCCCTATGGGGGGAAAGAGGAAGCGAGGCAGACCTAAAGCCACCTGGAGAAGAGCCCTGCAGGACGAGGTTAAGGCAGCAGGCCTCACTTGGGATGATGTTAGGCATCAGGTATGCGATAGAGTCGGGTGGAGAAGGTTCCTTGAGGCCCTATGCACCACAGAGGTGTGACAGGACAAAAAGAAGAAGAAGCAGTACCTACCTACAGTCACGTAAGAAAAAATATCAAAATTTGTATTGTGTATAATTCAATTGTGTCGTGGTTGATACTAAGTGTGCCTTGAACGATGTGGATAGAGTTATCAAGGAAGACCAGAGAAAATATAAATAAGACCTTCTTAAATTTCTGAATAAATTATAAGTGTGTTCAAAACTGAATTTGAAATGTCTCTAAAAAAAACGTCAAAATATGTACTGGAGTATCAGATTCATACGTGTAAAATGGTTGGATACATTCACAAAAGGTAAAATAATTAAAAACTGAATGTTTCATCTCAAAACCTTCGTATAACTATTAGATAGCGGTACAAATAAATTTATTATTTTAAATACCGCATTAATACCACTCAAAGTCATTACTGCAAATAGAAATATATCCACAGAAGCAAAGATGGCAGTACACAATGGAATTCTAGTGCCAACCCTGTATGGAAGTGAAGCTGGAGCTGGCAAAAGAAGGACGAAAGCAGGATAAACGCCGTAGAAATGAGATCACTAAGAAGAATGTGCGGAAGAACGTTGTATGATAGAATACCGAACGATGAAATAAGAAAGAAATGAAAGGCAGATGACTGCATCGTGGATAAAATTAAAAAAGGATCCCTGAGATGGTTTGAGCATATGGAACGAATGGATGAGAGTAGAATGGTTAAGAAGTTGTACACAAGCAGCGTGAGTGGAGAAAGAAGCCGAGGACGACCGAGGAAAACATAGCATGACCAAATTAATCAATTACTAAAAGGCGGTCACATTCGAAGTCGGAATAATCGACGTGCGTGCATGGTACGAAGTATGAATGTAGAGGAAGCCCGAGAGGTAAGCCAGGACAGAGCATTGTTGCGATCCACGCTCTCTGCCTACCCCTCCGGGAAATGGTGTGATGGTTAATTAGTTAATTAGTTAAATACCGCATAAACATTAAGACGAGAGATAGCGATCCTAACTGATGCATTGACCCCGTCATCCCTGCCGTAATAAGCGTATGAATATCTGTCCGTCGCCATGTTGGCGAAAATTGAAATGCAGAGCGCTCGCTGTCATTTAATTAATCAGTTAATCGAGGCGTATCGCGGATCGGGGAGGTGTTGCCAGCTCGGATGTGGCGTAATACTCGAAAATCTCCGCGCGGGGATTACGCGCTCCGCGGCAGGTACCGGCGCGGGGTGCCTGCTCCTCCGCGCCAGGCAAGCACCCCGTGTAAGGTATAACTACGTAAATAACGGCCGTTCGCGCCATTAAACCGGAAGTCACCGAAATGGAATCGCTTCCTTCGAAAGCCCCTGATTTACCGGAAACTTAAATGCAATCATTGACTAGTTTCCCAAATAGTTTTTTACGATTTGCAATGGGGGTATTTTTGTTCCGAACATATTTTAAAATATACGATAAGTTTACTTATAAATATACTGAAACTAACTAACTAACCTAAAATTCGGGTGGTGGTCTAGGGGATAGAACGCTTGGCTCCTGATCCAGGGGACATGGGTTCAAGCCTGGACACGACCAGATTCCTTCTTCATAATAATGAGCTATTTTCTGCTCACATTGAGGATTGTAAAATAAATTCTAATATCATTGACATAAATCCTTGATGTTAGTCTTTTTTTTTTTAAATAATAAAAAAAAAAAAAAACATCACACCGTCTCCCCGGAGGGGTAGGCATAAAGAATGGAACGTCACACTGTTCTGTCCTGACGTACTTCTCTCGATTTCTCTACATTCATACATCTTGTCAGGCACTCACGTCGATTTCTCCGACTCCTCACGTGACCGACATTTAATATTTGATTCTCTGCTTGTATTCAAAATTAGTCTTCTCTCATATGGTATATTGAAATATCATTAATAACTATTATATATTTGGTTGTATTTAAGTATTTATTTGATTATTAAAATCAAGTGTATTTTGAAATGGTGTATTCACCGAGTATCAATGATTCACTCCCGTGAAAATTTTCTCAAAAAAATAACATTAAAGCATTTCCCTCGGTTTTGGAATCGTAGTTTCCAATCCCATTATCACGTGACGTCATCCATCATGGCGGATCACGCTGGCGACTTGGCGAAACACACAGCCATAAATAAGGATTATCCGAGGCGGGGAAACCACTCCCGCGCAATAATACACCAAAGCCGAGTTTGACGTTTGAATGTTGCCAGTTTATTTGTCTTGCTTTCTTCGCAGCGAAACGCTACGACGGCGTAGCGCTCATCGTAGATAAAGCCGCACATTTCAAACGTTTCTCCGCTTATCGCCCTAGCTTCAAATAATATTATGTCGTTTCGGATATGCAGACTAATGCACGCGATAAATTAACTTAATTGTATAATTTGAAATGAAACCACTCTTCTGCAATGATAACGTAAACTTGAAACTCCGTCAGAGAATGATCAAATGCTATGTGTGGTCTGTTTTATTGTACGGGTGTGAAACTTGGACCCTGAAAGTTGACTCAATGAACAGACTGGAAGCATTTGAAATGTGGCTCCATCGCCGAATGCTCAGAATTCCCTGGACAGACATGGTTACCAATACCGAAGTCCTGAGGCGAGCTAGAGTTGACAGGGAATTGTTATCAACTATCAAGGTTCGAAAGATCTCACATCTGGGTCATATACTGCGTGGAGAAAAGTACCGCCTTCTCCAACTAATATTGGAGGGGAAAATTGAGGGACGCCGAGGGCCCGGAAGGAGACAAATGCCCTGGCTGCGAAACGTGAGGGCCGGCATCCGAAGTGTGGAGGAGCTGTTCCGAGCGGCGCAGGACAGGGACAGGTTCGCCTAGGTGATCACCAACGTTGGGGGGACCTGACAGGGCACTTGAAGAAGAAGAAGAAGTATAATTTGAAAGCGTAACTAATAGTAATAATTTATATGTCGAATGAGCTCGAACAATTTGTTTACTCGTATCGCAGAAGATCGGACAAACGGGTCGTAATCTGTATAGACAAACAAAAAACTCATTAGCCGTGTTTGTTTCTCCAAATCAGAATGCGGAGATTGTATCAACGGGCGGCGTGTGTTCTTGAGGCGGGCTCTGGGCCGACGGTGACAGACAAAGCCGGGCCCGGCACGGCGTCTCGTCATGCCGTCCCGTTGAAATGCCAAACTTTCCCCCGATCACGATATTCCCCTCATAACATTTACAAATGGCGCGCTATCAAAATTCTCATCATTCGTCGAAATTCTTTTCAAATCGACCCGACCGATGGCGCTCGCCGCGGCAACCGACGCGATCCATCCATCCTTTATGTGAAATTATAATAACATGGCATGTTAAGTCGCTTGTCACTCAGGAGGATAAAAAAACATCGGAGATATCATGGGCCGCGATGCTGTAAGATAAAGCCTACAACAGGTTCCACTAATGGCAACGAATTTATCAAAGGCTCCCTGTGTCATTACTGACTATGGGAACGCTCTGACATGGAGAACTTTTTTGCCTTGGCGTTCTTATTCGTACTTTGTTTTATTTATGTACGATGCGTCTCGCCTTGTGATTTATTCACTGCGCTTAGACTGAATATCGCCCTTCAAATAATGACTACTTTGATAAAATGCTCGAGGTACACAGCATAATACATACCAACATTCCTACATTCCGAACATACTCAGAACTTAATAGATTGGTAATAGTTCCCGGAACACTACCTGTGAAGGTCATTGATCATATCTGCTCATCTCAAATACGCTTGGGATTCAACATATCTTATATGTTACTATTGTAATAAAAAAATAATTTCGCACCACCGAACAGGAATCATAATAAATTTAATTCTCACATGAAGCACTCACTTTATGGTTAAATATTAGAATTAATAGGTTTAAAATAATAAAACACTTTGTATTTAACATTATTTTGGAGAGACCACGTGGACCGCATGGAGAATACAAGAATTGCAAAAATTATTAAAGATGAAAACCCAAGGCATCAAGAGATTACCAGGAAGGCCGCCGTAGAAATGGAGAGATGGCTCGACATCATCATCCCAAGACAGCCCACCGTCACAAACAGGTCATACGATCTAAACTAAGAGAAAGAAGAAGAAAAAGTATTTAACCACGGAATGGTAATTATAATTGAATAGTTTCGCTGGTACCAATGTCAAATTAAAATGTTTTATTGTTTTATGTATACAAACTCATAATAAATTTATTTATTGTTTCTTGAACAATGATGTAAAACTCCATATTAAACAATTAATACGAATGAAAACATCAGTTTTCTAGAAGTTTTATTAAATTATATGGAAATAACATTAGATAATGCCTTAGAAGGGCGAAACATGTCATTCCCATTAAATACTTATAATAAAACTTCTAGGAAACTGACGTTTTCATTCATATTAATCATAAAAAAATTGTTTCTAGTTTTACGCAATTCATTTCCAGAGGTTTTTCCTTTCGAACATTTAATCGGTACACATAATAATTATATTTTACGTGTATTTTCTATAGAATATAGGTACTTAAACCGATATAAAATTAGAAATCTCAAAAAGATAGTTTAAGAAATCGATTAAAATCATAGATGGGAGATTGTGCGAAATAATAAATGATCTAACGATCTTACGATCTAAAGAAAGAAAGATGTTTTAAAAAAACACGTGTTTTCTAAGAGTTCACTTTTAATATTATATTAAAAAACGTTGCATGATTTGCTTTACTTTAACATTTTCAAAGGAAAATCACTGTAAATAGATATATGCATAATATTGAAACAATAAGGCAATACATAATGGAGTTCTTACGTCAACCCTTACGTATGGAAGAATAACTTGAAACTGGCAAAGGAATGGTAAAAGCTAAATAATTCCCGTAGAAATAATGTCGCTAAAAAGAATGTCCAAACAATAATGTACAGAATAACGAACGAATATATTATGTGATATAAGGAAGGAATGTTAGGCAGATAAATGCATCCTTAACAAAATTAAGAAAATGTCACTAAGACATTTTCTTGGACAAATGAATAAAATGGAATAGGAAATAATAGTTTTAAAGTTGTATGCAAGCAATCTAAATAGAAAAAATAGTCGAGGAAGGCTGAAGAAAATATGGACTGAGCGAATTAAATTGTCACTAAAAATCAGATATGTCCGATGATGGCAAAATCATATATATCACGAATCGTATCACGGTTTATGAATATAGAGGAATCTCGATATGTATTAGGGAATAGAACGGTGTGGTGATGCGGGTTAATTAATTGTCACAATGTTGAAATTGTGAAATTCTTACATAAAATAGTCCATTGCTTTGGCCGAAATTACTACAAAAATTTTAAACACTGTTATAATATCACAATTTCTTTTTATTCAATGAGAGTGTCGCGACAGCTGTTTCGCCAACCGATGTTAGCATCATCAGGTGTTACAATAATAGTTTATATCGACACTCTCAGTGAATGAAAAGAAATTGTGATATTATAACAGCGTTTTAAATTTTAACAGTAATCAAATTGATATTAAACGTTGAATAATGTTATAAATATACTGAATTAATTTAACAATGTAGGTATATAACTTTGTAAACATCACTAACTTTATTTTTAATTTATTTAATTTAAATACAAACATGTTTCGGACACAGAAACCTTTCATCAGTGTTTTGTTCGCTTTTGTGTATAAAAAATAAATATTCAAACAGATTTATTGCGAATATAGAAGAAATACTGAAATAATTATGGAAATGGGGTATATTTTGTATTTGAAATAAATAATGATAGTATTAACTACAGGGACGCCGTTGTTCGTGCGATGGATAGATATGTATTCAACATTAAACGGTCAGTTTATTGTGATTTTATGAATCAGAGCTCATCATGTCGCGATAAGTGTCCCCTCGGACATGCCCACTTGCGGCCGTAACTCTTCCCGGCCAGTCTGTCAGGCGTTCCCTCAGGTCCAGCCCGGCTCAGACCAGACATCTGCCAGCCCTTAATTGACTCCTGTACGCCAGGGGAGGGTACAGGAAATTGTTTTCTGTAGTTGGTAAATGAATAACGATACGATATTAAACTTACTTCAAATTCAATATTGCAAATAATTATTATACGTTTTGATTAGATCATTCATTGTTTTGGCAGAAACACTTTGATATTTCAACATTATTAACTGTTTAATTGAAACACTGTTATATAATATCACAATTTATATTTTTATGACATTGTCGCGACAGCTGTTTGAATAAAAAACTAACAGAAAGACTTAGTTTAGGTTAACGAGTATATGATACAAAAATCATTAGGATAGAAAGGAACTACAAACAATAAAGGTGAAGAAAATAAACGTAATTAGATAACAACAATTAGGTATGCATGAAAGAAATTCAATCACTAAGAGATCACTAAGAAGAATGTGTGCGAAAATGTTGTATGATAGAATACCGAACGATGAAATAAGAGAGAAATGTAAGGCAGATGACTGCATCATGGATAAAATTAAAAAAGGATCCCTGAGATGGTTTGGACATATGGAACGAATGGATGAGAGTAGAATGGTTAAAAAGTTATACACAAGCAGCGTGAGTGGGAAAAGAAGCCGAGGACGCCATTGTGGCGATCCATCCTCTCTGCCTACCCCTCCGGGGAAATGGCGTGATGGTTAGTTAGTTAGTTAGTTAGTTGAAAGAAATTCAATATCGAAGAGTCAAACAAAATAAGGAAAAATCAACAAGGAAGCTAAAAACATTTATAAATAGAAAAGGGTTCAACAAAACCTAGTCAATTACAATAAAGGTGGGGAAAGGTTTTATAGAAATTAAATCGATTGTGATATTATGTGTTATCAATAAAAGTTTTTAAATTAAACAGTTTATAATATGTTTTAAACACACAAAAGATTTAAATAAATGGTGCTACAATCTATTATCAAATCAAATCAATCAATCTCAAAAGATATTACAAACAACAATTTTACATAGTAAGACATACTCGTATACTGAGAACAGGTAAAATATAAAATAGAATACCAGGAACGCATGAGAGATGTTTCGACTTTAGGAATACAAGATACTCTCTAAAGTCAAGAGTATTTGTCTTCTGAACGTACTTTCACTAATATGAAAGATGTAGATCTCCGAAGTGATCATGTTCAACAGTTTGATTGCTCTCCCCATCGGCAGAGCATGTTTCTGCATGTTGGGAGATAAAACAGTCTGTACTGACATTGTCGAAGATAACCATTCAGAGCATAAATATGGATACCCACCAAATGACGGAAATCTCAAAAAATCCCCTGATAAGTCTCCTATATAATACAATCTCCAAACTGTGCCTAAATTATTGTGAAGAAGAAATCGGCCCGTGTCCAGGAATAAACCCAATTCCCTTGAATCGGGAGACAATCGTATAGAAGTATAGAAGAGTCTAGAAATCCATACTTTCTATCTATTTGTCCCAGACATCGGTCATAATGATAAGATAATTACACGCTATTATTATTTTCTGCAAGATTTTGGTAAACTCATTAAACGTAAATACATGACTTGAATTTTTTTATCTCTTAGATACCTGCTCTTTAAAAATCTCGTAAATGTTAGAAATTAGTAAGAAAAGTTTTTTTTTAAGTTTAAATATATTTTATAAATATTTTTTGATTCTTGGACAAGAGCGTCAAAGAACATATTAAAAATGCAATATTTATTAAAAGGTATTTTTTTACAATATTTATTTGATAATACACTAGCAAGACAAAACATGTCCCTCCTATTTAATAATACTTCTATATAACTGATGTATTGATTTATAAAAACTATAATATTTATGGGAGTGAGATTCAATTTACTTTAGTAATTATGCCTGATTAAAAATCAGGCATAATTAAGAAGATAACAGCGAGCTGCCGAAACCGGTCGAAACTATAGAATAATAACTAAAAAATATATTATGAAATAATAATTGAAAAAATATACCATTTGAAAACGCCCTTACAAACAATTTACAAAATAACGTTTTCGTCAATATTAAATACTTTATGATTTACATCAATGTTAAAGAAACAATAAGTTCCTGTATTCTGGTCATTTTAAATTCAACCCCTATTTTATCAACTGTGGGCTACAGGAGACGTCACTTTATTATCACAGCGGGGGGCTGGGCTGTGTCCGGCGACTATTAAGGGTAACAATCGGCCACATCACCGCAGCCCCCATTCAGTCGCGGGCCAGAACAGCACGATTTATAGCCAAACGTTTTATTAACAACTCCTGAAAAGACCCAATCCTTAAATTATACCACATTATCTAGTATCGGCGATTGCACAATGAGTGAGATGTGAGATGCCCCTGGGTCCAGCTGAGCTTGTGTTCATGTAATAAATAAACTGTGAAGTAAGGGGTATGGAGGTAGGTTCTCGTGACGTGTGGTAAGGGTTTCAATTGTCAGTTGTTGTGACAGATATTAAAATGTTAGTTGCAACCCGTGAAAAATGTTTAACATTCTACGATATATCCACATTTAAAGGCATCCAGTTTTTTGATAGTAGCTTTTGTCTAAGGACATGTTTCCATATCGTAGAACAAGACGGGTAGCACGTATTTTTATTTTCTTAAATCGTTCTTTACATCTTTACAGCGCGAGCCAAATCGATCCAATGGATATACCTATCATATTGATTCTAATGAATAGTTAATCTATCGCCGTTTTATTACCACGTAAATTTTACACCAGACCAAAGGTCGTCAATCTCACCCAAACAAATCCTAAACTATTCCAATTGGAATCAAACTAGGTTTTAATCGTTAACGATATCAGTATTAAATTCTATTTGCTACACACACGTATTAGTAACATTTAATAAAATGAAAGCACTCTTCGGCATCATTGCACATTTAATATTAACATAAATTTGAAACTCCACTAGAGAACGATCAAATGCTGTATGCGGTATTTTTTATTGCATGAATGTAAAACGTGGACCTTAAAAGTCAACTCAATAAACAGACTGACAGCATTTGACATGTGCCCTGGGCAGACATGGTTACCAATACCGAAGTCCCGAAGAGCTTGAGTTGTCAGGGATCTGTTATCAACTCTCAAGGTTCGGAAGATTTCACATCTGGGTCATTTACTGCGTGGGAAAAAGTACCACCTTCTCCATCTGATATCGGAGGGAGAAATTGAGAAAAGCCGAGGACCCGGTAGAGACATATGTGCTGGCTGCGAAACGTGAGGGAGTTGACCGGCATCCGAAGTTTGAAGGAGCTGTTCCGAGCGGCGCGAGACAGGGACAGGTTCGCCGAGGTGATCGCCAACGTTGGGGGGACCCGACAAACCACTTGAAGAAGAAGAAGAAGTAACATTATCATTTGATTCTCAAAATATGTACTTAAAATGCGGATGATGCTGAATCTTTGAATCAAATTTTGCATGTAATTGTAAAGAGGTAATTACTATTATAGTGTTTAATTTGAACGTAAAACCTGCGGATGACGATACCTGCAAACGCCGAGCCGCGGTTTGTTAATTTAATGCGAGATTGAAAGCGATAATAACAGCCGATCTGTACTCTATTCCCGGCCAAAGAGGGGCTAATTGGGTGCATCCTCCCAAGAACAAGAGTTCTTTAATTTTTTACCCCATAGCGTGGAAACTTCTCCGCTAACAGCGCCGATTGAGACCCGAGACGCCGCGTAGCGATTTCTCAAATGTTTTACAATTTTTAAACTTCGAATATTATTATATAAGTACTGATTCTGCAAAAAGTAAAACCTGGATATTTATTTAAAGGGGTGTTCGATTTTCATTTAGAAATAACTATTAAATGCATGAAAATGTTAATGTATTTTCTAATGTAATATTTTATTTTCAAAATTGAATATTTTCTATTCATGACTCCTATTTTTGAGAAGAGGATTATTTATAGAACGTATATTTAATAAGATCCGTTATCATAACAAACCCACATCATACCGTTTGATATTCAGTCGACATCAAATGTTTTTTTTTTCATGGCTTCCACGGAAAAACAAGTACATGAATTTCCGTGATTTTTAAAAACGTATTAAATTTATTTTTATAGAGTTGAGTAAATTCAAAATGTATTATATAAATTATTGTTAAGTACCTATCAACATTCTTGAATAATGATGTAAACGTCACTGAAACTGAATGAAACTACCACATTAAAAAGGCCTTGGTGTCATCCCAAGAACCAGCAAAGATTTGAATAGGATTTGCTGCAAAACCAATCCCTAGGATTGATACTTAAAAAAGTTCAAGTGAAATATCGTAAATTTATAAAGTATGATATTTGAAAAAATCTATATTAAATTCGCAATATTGAACTAACTAACTAACTAACCATCACGCCGTCTCCCCAAAGGGGTAGGCAGAAAGAATGGACTGCCACACCTTTCTTTCCTGACATATTTCTCTAGCTTCCTCAACATTCATACATCGTGTCATGCACGCGCGTCGATTTCTCTGACTCCTCACATGGCCGACATTCAATATTTGATTTATTTGATCGTGCCACGTTTTCCTCGGTCTTCCTCTATTTCTGGTTACATTTACATCATTAACATATAATTTTTTACCATTGTTTCTTCATTCATTCTTTCCATATGTCCAAACCATCTTAATGATTCTTTCATTATTTTGATCAAGACACCATCATTCGCACCGCATTCATTTCTTATATTTTCATTCGACACTCTATCATACACAGAGTATACACACATTCGTCTAAGAGATCTCATTTCTACTGCATTTATTCTACTTTCATCGCAATATTTATGCGTTGTGAAAAAAGTAATGATTTAAAATTGTGCAATAATTTGAGTAAATGATAATACCATAGAATGCGAAACATATGTATATCAAGCATATGACATTTAATAAAACTTCTGAAAAACGGACATTACCATCAACTTAAATATTTAATATTGATTTTTACATCATTGTTATAGAAGCAAAATAATATTGTATTATAATTAAAGTTTGTTCTTAAGCTAAGGAACCCGCTGTATGCAAAACACTTTCACGAAGCTTCATAATCAATTACGCTCAAAACGTGACACCTGAAGCGGTCATTCTGCGGCTGAGGGCGGCGGCAGGGGCGCGAAGGGCTTCAAGGGGCGCGGGGTTGGGGCGGTGGCGGGGGCGGATAGCCTCGTTCACCGACAATTTTTTCTCCGTAATCTCGTTACTGGTCCGTACCTGTGTCATATTAAATCCTTTATTAGAAACCGCTACTTTGTTACTTAATAGCCGCCCCAGCGATCCCAATCCGCCGCCGCAAAAAGCTTAATCATGGCTAAACCCGACACGGGGGGACTCGGAGACTTAACAAGGCGCTCTCCCCATTAACTCGGCGCGCCTTCAGCCGCCAAGTCTTGCATACTAAGGACCCGCGATTAACTTTTCAGAAAAAAAATCCAGAAAGCACTTGCCTCGAAACGGAGTACTTGTACACTTATATTACAATAACTTTATCCTTTTTATTAACCCTCAGTATGCGGTTAACTACATTTGCAGTCCAAAAAATGTTTGAAACTGGGACTGACTACATTTGCAGTCCAAAAAAATGTTTCAAACTGCAGCTGACTACATTTGCAGTCCAAAAAATTAGCTCAAACTGGGGCTGACAACATTTGTAGTCCAAAAATGGTCTCAAACTGGGACTGCCTATATGTACAGTAAAAAAATAGTCTCAAACTGTAGCTGACCAAATTTGCAGTTCAAAACATTCTTCCAAATCGGGCCTGAATATATTAGTAGTCCAAAAAATTGGTATCAAACTCGGGCCGACCACATATTTAGTCCAAAAAATTGGGCTCAAACTGGGGCTGACTACATTTGGAGTTCAAAACATTGGTCTCAAATTGGGCTAGACTTGATTTGCAGTCCAAAAATTTATCTCAAACTGAGGCTGACTTATTTTCAGCTAATTTTCACTACAGTTCCTTAATATTAAATTCTAGTCAATATTATGATGAACTGAAACAAGCTGTCTGAGCAGCAAGTGTAGCCAGTAGCCACCATTCAAGAACATTTCTTTTGTACTGCAAATGTAGTCAGCCGTATAATAGGGGTTAATGGGTATCTAATCGAGCTGGTTTGTTCCTATTTTCTTTAGAAAGCGAAGCATGGAACAGCAGATTAAATTCTGTAGAGATGAGATCCCTTAGATGGATCTGTCGCAAAACAATGCATGTGAAAATTTCAAATGCTGATATCATGAAGGAATATAAAGCCGAAGAAAGTACTCGTATTATGAATGGATTACTGCAATAGTTTGAATATATTGAACACATAGTTTAAAATAATCTGATTAAAAAAGTGTAACATTAACGATCTGAAGGTAGCACAAAGTCGTGTCAGAACGTGGAAAACATGAGAACAAATTGATCAAATTTTGAAGATCGGTCATTATAGAAGATGGAAGGATCATGTATGACTCGTATAATGTGGAGGAAGCTAAAGAGGTATGTCGTTTGTCGGGAGAATAGTGTGGTTGTTCATTCTATTTTCCTACCCCTTTTCTTTTTCTTTCGGGAATTTGAGTATCTACCCAAAGTTCACGATTTACTTAATAACTATGTATAACTTAAATGACCAACTTACTATTTATTCAATTATTCTTAATTTTTGACAAACTTTAGGCGTTAGCTGTGTGGAATTCCATAGTGCCGAAATTTTCATCAATTAAAACACTATTTTTCCACTTTTTCACTGCTAATTTATCATTTTTTTAACGTGTTTTGAAGGAAAGTGGAAGAACAATATAAACTAACAAAATGATACAAGAACCAAAGCATGTAACATGGACATGTGTATATAAAATATACTTACGCTTTATAGTTGCACATTGGAATTAGGTATTTCTTGGTCTCCATAGCTGTGATTTCGCGTTATAAAAACGCCCTTAGCATTCATCCCTTAGTGAGCTATGATCGCTGAAAATAAGGTAAAATATGGTGAAAAATAAATTGAATTAAATCTATAACTCAATGAAAATCGAAGATTAGTTTGACGCCATCGTTTCAGGAGGGATGACTCCAAATCATAAAAACTACAAAGGAGAATAATTGAGATGTTTTAAAAAGTAAACTGATCGTTTTTAATAAATATCTAATTTTTTTAGTAAATAATTCCTTCAATTAGTTATCCAAGATAATTCATGAAATATTTGTAACTGTAAATATGTTTTCCCTCAATAATAAAATTGATTGATGTAATGAAATATACGACGTAATTTTGAAAGTACCAATATGATTGGGCGTACATATTACAATATAATTATTTTGTTGAATAGCTCTTTACATCATTACAGCGCGAGCCAAATCGATGTAAAGGATATAGCTATCATATCGTATTGATTCTCGTGACATGTGATAGGTAGCTTATCTATCGCCATTTTATTGTCACGTGAATTCTACACCAGACCAAATACGGTGTGAGAATCACACTGTCGTCACCGGGAATCGAACTCGGGACTTTCGGTGTGGCAGTCAGAGCTGTTGCCATTCTGCCATGAATGTTGTCTCCGTGTATAGTATATCAAATCAGATCAGTTTATTTCATCAACACACATTACAAAATTAATTATTAATTTTTAAGGCACCTATTGAGATTAGGTAAAATAATATATATTGTGTATAGTATACCTACTACCAGAAACGCATGAAAGATGGTTCTAGATTAGGAAGACAGGATACTATCTAGAATTAAGGGTATTTGCCTTCTGAACGTACTTTCACTTATATGAAAGACGTCGATCTCCGAGGGGACCGCGTTCAGCAGATTAATTGCTCTTCCCACCGGTGTCACCAGAGGCAGGTTGGTTCTGGCGGCCGGTAGGTAAAACAATCTATGCTGTCGCTGTCGGAGATATCTATAAGGGACGAAAAGCCGAACACCCTCCAGCACGGCCGAGTTCTCGAAATATCCCCTGAGTTATCTAAAGTGTATCGAGTGTATACATATTTACACTCGATGTAAATTTATTTGACGGATTATGTAGTACGCAGATTGGAGAAAACAGAGGAAAATGTTTTCCACATTCCCGTAACAATTTTATATGAATAAAATGTTATTTCATAAAACAGCCAAATTCGAAGAGAAACGCTTTGAAAGAAATTCGTAGGCAGTTGTTGGTGGATTAGCTGTCTTCTTGCGGAGAACACGAGCCCGAGCCCGCGCGAGGCCCGGCTATTACGCGGGAGATTTACGGTGATGATCCTCCTTTGTACACAAATTCGTATTGAATATTTCATTTGCGGCGCTTGCACGTGAGCGCGAGTCGCAAATAATAAAAAGCTTTAGCCCCCTCCCCGCGCCCGGCCCCAGGTGGCGCGCCGCGAGGATAATCATCTTGGCGCTCAGCTCCGGGGACATCCCATTTACTGAAAGAATCCGCTAAAGTCCCATCTTAATCCGCCATCTTGTGCGCGTGCTCGCATTAAATGCCATCTAGATTTTCTTCGAGACATAGACAAGGCTCCCCTCCCGCGGCGGGCTTACTTACTCTATGGATTAAGAAAGAAACATTTCTTATGCTGTTGCGCGGGAAAATTTATACTTTTTCCCGACTACTTGTATAGGAATAAGCGTGCAGATAAGTTAGCTCGGAAATAAGCTCCCAAAGCAGTAAATCTTGTGTCTGTAGATTGGATATTTTGTTCCGCCTTCGGGAACCATCTTAGTCTACAGACGTGTTTAAATGTTACCTTGTACAGTTTTATACATTATACGCGATGTTACTCCGCTCGGCGTTTGTGGCATTCCGCTTTCCGGATCTCAAAAGAAAATGTCTGAAACTTGACATTATTTCAAATGGGCAATCTTAATCCATTGTTCACTTTGAGTGGAACGTAAACAATAATTGCTCACGCAGGCGGTTAGATGTCCGTGGCAAAAACATGCACTATTTTCCAGTGCCGTGAAAAATGTTAATAATTCGCATTCTACCGGAAGTCGCAGCCGCCCTCGCCGCGGGCACACCTCTGTTTAAATACGCAATCATAAATTCACATTCTGGGAAACGAGCGAATTCTCGCGTCAAGGTGGAGACTGGGCCCGCCAGCAGCTGGTGCCAGCATTAGGACACGCATAAAAAGTAGTATTACCACGAAGCAACAAAAAAAACATAAGACAAACTTCATGTACTCTTTTGCCGTGGGCTTACATAATTATTTTTAATGTTTTGGTTTGTGAAGCCTCGTGAATATAAAATCCTCATTGAGATTGCAGAGCTGTCGCATTCTGATGCAGTTGGAAGTGGTTTATTGAGTTTCACCATCAAATTTATTTCAAACGTCGCAGTTTCCGGCGCAATCTGGCGGGGAAGTCATCATCTTGCACGGAAGAAAATACCGGATACACGAAAGCCAGTTTTGCATATATATTTTTTATCTCCCTAATTGCAAGCTAATTTGAAGTCATGAATTTTTGGTAAGTATTTAAACAATTTCGACTTTGCTGTATTGATGCTTATATATAGGGAGTAAGGAAGGTGCCGAAACGACGTAAAGTTAGCCAAATCTTCCACCAAATTGGCAAGAGAAAGAGAAATATTGAGACCATCCTTACAAAACTAGGTAGCCATATTAATACGAAGAAGTTAAGACAGTCAAATTGATACAATCAAATATTTTTATTGTTTAAAATAAAAAGTATTATTGCTCAAACTTGCTCAAGTTTAATGGTGTGTTATACCTACTTACATTTTCTCAACCAGCGATTCCACCCTCATACAATTGTGGACCTTCCATGAAGTCGATTTCTAATAATTTATTGAGTACAAAAAAAATTCCATAATGTGGGCTATTCCCAGATAGTCAGAGTTTGGCTGCCACCTATTTTCATTCGTTCCGGCCGGACTGATTTAGTCGGTGCGTCACAAAAATAGCTGTAACTACGAAAATATTCAGAATTTCTAAAAATCCTCTAAGTTTAATAGTCCACGTTTAAAAATAGGCACAAAAAAAATTGTCGACACTAGAATACCCCCTTCAATAAACAAAAACATATTATATGTAAACATTTTTATATTGTACCTTTTTTGTATATCATGGGAATATAATTTGTATTCCCAGGAGTAAAAATGCTCTTAAGTAATATTTTCTAATGAATCGTTAATGTTGATTGAGTGCACGAATATAATACAACAGTAACGCAGTCAATTATTCTCCCTCAGATGCCACAACTCCCAACGAATTAGGTCGGATCACCCCATATTAATAGCTAGCAGGGCACTTAAAGGTGTTTAACCAAACATCCTTAATGTAATTGATACAAATTGAAAACAATTACAGGGCATAGCGTGCCCCGACTTCTCCCCAAATGTTTCGGCAGATTGCGAACATATTCTGATATGTCTAAATTCCACGAACCAAATCAATTACCTTTAACTTACATGTGTACCTACTCGTACTTGCTAGCGACAAGTTCTGCTTATTTTGTATTATACTATATCTCCCTAAATTGTACAAGTGATTCACAAATACCATTCAATCATTACGCTTAAAATCTAATACACACATTTATTAATTAAATAATTTCAAAAAAATATTATGCCCATGTAAGTGATTTTATTCACCGTAATACCTAAGATTAAACTCATTAAAAACCCATACCTATTACATTACTGATAATAGAATGACACATTGTATTTTCACAACACTTTATTTTTTTATTTGGAGACATGTTTCGTTTGTGATCTAACATTATTCGATGCACTTTTAAATCGACTTGTGCATCGAAAAAGGTTCGGTGACAGCCGAAACATATCTGCAAATCAACAAATAATGAGTTGTGAAAATTCAAAGTATTTTTTGTATTTATTCAAATGTGAATTCGCACGAAGTGAAGGCGAATATAGAAGAAAATTAATATGTACTATTCTTCTTATTCTTCTGATTGTAGAACTAGTGATCTGTTTATGCAGGATATCAACTTTCTTCCTGTGATGAAGACGACCAGCCTTCTCTCCATCTCTTTGGTGGTCGTCCTGGTGGTCGACGGCCCCCTGGAGTCTCGTGCATCACGCTATTAGGAATTCTTGCTGGATCCATTCTCTCGATGTGGTCCCTCCAGAATCGTATTCTCTGCCTACTCCATCCCACTAAGTCTTCAATTTTGCAAATCATGTACTCGTAGTTCTTATATTTCCTTAGGCAACAGTCAATAAAAATAATAAGCTAAATCAAGTGGTGGTGGTGTAGGGGATACAGCGCTTGGCTCCTGATCTAGGGGACATGGTTCGATCCTGAACACGACCAGTTTCCTTCTGAAGAAGGAATCTGGAATTATGAATAATAATGAGCTATTTTCTTCTCATATTGAAGAATGGGAAATAAATTCTAATATCGTTGATTTAAATATTTGGTGTTAGCCTTTTAAAAAAATGTTTGCTTACTAAACTAACTAACTGACCATCACGCCGTCTCCTCGGAGGGATAGGCAGAAAGAATGTTCTGTTCTGTTTTGACATACATCTCTCGCCCTCTCATACATTCATACATCGTGTCAAGCACGCACGCCGATTTCTCACATTCGACTCCTCGTGTGACAGACATTTAATATTTGATTGATTTGATCGTGCCAAGTTTTTCTCGACCTTCCTCTATTTCTAGCTCCGTTCAAGTCGTTTACATATACCTTCTTCACCATTCTGCCTTCATTAATTCTTTCCATGTGTCCAAACCATCTTGATTTTTTCCAACCCTTTCATTATTTTGTTCATAACAGTTTCATTCGCACCGCATTCACTTCTTATATTTGCATTTAATACACATTCGTCTTAAAGATCTCATTTCTACTGCATTTATTCTACTTTCATCTTTCTTTTGCCAGGTCCAATGGTTTGCTTCCTTAATTTATAAATAAGTTCTCTCGTGTTTCCGCAAAAGTGGTCATGGAAGATTAGGTACTCCCAAATCAGGATTACTTTCCCCATATGTTCGACAGATGGCAGCACTGTAATAAAACAAGCGTAAAGCGCATGCGTGATCGAAGATACATTCGACAATCACATCTTTATTATATCTGGGGGTACAGAATGATAGTGGTTTTACAAATGCAGCGGGCAAGAGTACTCAACTAAATTACCCCTGACGACCATTAAAAACCGAAAAAAAAATTAATCGATACATGATACTTTGTATTTTGTGACTGGTGATTATAAAAATGTAATCATACCTACTGATAATGTTTTGTATGCAATTCAGATCGGCTATCATACGGTAATATCTTTTTAATAATTTCACTTGCAGTGCAGTTATACCTCGCTTTGTTCAAGGAATCGGTTTTGCCGATGTCCACGACTGTTTAAAACCGGATAAATTGAGGACGACTTAAGAAGACACAACTAAAGATTGAAACTTTACGAGAAGACTCCTTCGCAGTTTCAAACCTAAGAATTGATTTGCAGCTAAGTCTTGCAAGTCTAAGTCCTCGTCATCCACTACGTTCGGTCTTCTGCAACCCTCTTCAGCTCAACATATTTCATTTATTTATTTAAATATATCCTAAGCAATACGGAATTATTTTCCAATACACTAAGGATACAAGTTGGAGGTACACAATTATAAGTAAAACATAATTAAATAATAAAAAGAGGGAGAAACATAAGATAGGTACATGACAAATTAATCAAATGAATATACAATTATAATAAGGACAGTGCTTCCCTCAGGTGAGCCAGACTATCACAAAATACGTCAAATTCCGATGGGATACGATTTAGAAAAGATATTGCTCTACCTACCGGCATAACCATTGGCAGGTTGGTTCTGCATCGTGGGATATAAAACAATCTATGGCCCCTTTGTCGAAGATAATTATCAGGGACGAACAGACCTACATCACTCAGGATTTCTGAGTTGTGTATACAATCGCCTATCAGTCGAAAGAAGTGAACACCCAAGTGAATGTCTTGTCTCCTCTCGAGTGAATGGTAGCCCAGCATCCAGCAAGAAATCAGTCGGAAAGAGCCACGCGTAGGTAATATCCGTACTCCCTAAGATAGAGGTATCGCAGAAATTTCTTGTGCACCCTCTTCACCTTCAGGGAATATCGAACCTCATGCGGCGCCCAGATAATGGAACTAAATTCCAACCGACTTCTCACCAGAGAGCTATACAGCAACTTCAGCGCCTGAATATAACGAAAGATCTTGGCATTTCTGATGACATAAACAAGCATTTTGAGGGAGCTATTAAATAATGAAGTTATGTGAAGACTAAGCGAGCGTCGAACAACACCCCCAGATCCAAGGACGTCACCGCTCTTTCGAGCTGCGCTTCATCCATCAGATATCTGAAGTAAATTGTTTTAGTTGCTCGTGTAAACGAAGTTACAAAGCACTTGGAGATGTTGACGAACAATTAATTATGTTTACTTCATTGCATGATGCTCTGTATATCTTTGTATGAGACGCAGTTCATGCCCTCGCACACCTGTTTCAAATACTCCCGTAGGATACGCACTCTGCAGTTTGTGAAGAAACTCAACACATCAAAACTGACAATAAGTTAAAGAATATAGCCCCAATTTTTCAATTAACAAAACACGTCATCTTCTTCTTCTTCTTGGTGTATCCCTTGGCCTGTTTCTTAAGAGGAATTGGCCTCCTGCGAGGTCGACTCCCAGCTGTTGATCTATCTTTTTGGTGGTCTGTCCGGGGGCCGTTTACCTTAGGGTTGGCCGTTCAACACAATGTGAGGGAGTCTGGATGTATCCATTATTTTCACGTCTGTATACCAGTAACTTCTCTTTTGCCTTCCCACCTAACGACATCCTCGACCTCGCATATAAAAAAACACAATAAAATATATTCAAATACCTATAATTAATAATATTTTGATTTTTAACTATATTTTATATTCTCTTTAATTTGTACTTTGTGATTCTAAATAGATAGATTAAATATGCATAATTTACAATTATATTTTAATATCTAGTACAAATATTTTGCGATAAGGGGGCATTAAAATTGTTTTTCTAGTAAAGGGTGCGGGGGCTTAGAAAATATTGGGAACCTGTGATTTAGACTTTAAAAACCGAGCTACAGTGAATGCGTACTTATCGAAATCGGACTATACGAGGTATTTCTGTATACTATATGTTTAATTGGCAAACATCTGCTAATGATATCATATCAGATAAGATCGACCTTAAATGAAATGTGCTCATTTTGTAATAACTGCACACTGAATTATCAAAAGGATGCCATAAATATTGGGGTAACTTCTTTAATAACTCAATTTAAAAGAGGACAGTTTTATCGAAAGGAAGCTTGCATATCAGATGCTTAACATATCATTACGGTAAAACGTAGAATTTGTGATCTGTCGACACTTGACTTTAATTAAACAAATTATACCATACCTTTATTTTTCTTTATAAACTTAAAGCATTAACACTGGAATTCCATAATGACATTTTTCATTAATGAGAGGGTTTTTTCTACTTTCATTGTGTCTTCGATGCGGCTGTATTGAAGTGAAGCATGGAACTAGCAAAATAAGGATTACAGTAGAATACCTATATGCCGTAGAAATAAGACGAATTTGTATGGATATTAAATGGGTGGTTCAGAATATTAATGGATCAACTCCATCGATCCTTAAAAATTAAAAATATGTAACCAAAATGTAACCTTATATTAATTTTTATGTACATTATTATTTTTAATTGTTTAAACGTTTTTATTAGAACATGTGTTTATGTACATGGCTGTGTACTATTTTCAAGTAAATAAATTAAAAATATAAAAAAGTTCGAAAAATGAGTGTTTAATTCTAAATGGTGTTAAACATCAAGGCTAATAACTGATTGAATAATAAAGTTTAGTTCAAACGTCAACCTAAAGATGCCACATGTGGTAAATAACATACCTATACATCAATAAACTGTTTTTATTCTCGTTTTTTTGTTTAATATTTAAACCACTTAGCACCCTTGTAATAAGCAACCTTCAATTGTATTATAAGTGCAAGTTCTATGTTCAAAAACAAGATATAAATTGGTTTAAATTAATTTGAATCTTGTAGTGGTATCCCGGGAAGGAATGGAACGGGCGGCCGTATGTCTCATCCCGCCTATTAATAGCATTAATTAGTATGAAACGGTAATAAAATAACTTAGTGTCACGCAATATGGCCATCTCACACACACCGTCACACGCGGGTAAATTTAAAACGATAGTTATTCGAAAACAAATAAAAGTAACTTGGGATAGTTTATGGGGAGTCGTAGCGAAGTTTGCGTGTAATGAAGTGAAGTCCCCAATGGACGTTTCCACGTTCGGTCAGTGGCCAGGACCGCCCGCGCCCGCCGCACCAACAAACTATATAATACAAGTAATCGCAAGTATGTTCAAGTATTGCTATTAAGTACATAACGTTAGTAAATACTGTGAAGAGTAGCAAAGATGGCAGTACACAATGGAGTTCTAGTGCCAACCCTCATGTATGGAAGTGAAGCTTGGAGCTGGCAAAAGAAGGATCAAAGCAGGATAAACGCCGTAGAAATGAGATCACTAAGAAGAATGTGCGGGAAAACGTTGTATGATAGAATACCGAACGATGAAATAAGAAAGAAATGTAAGGCAGATGACTGCATCGTGGATAAAATTAAAAAAGGATCCCTAGATGGTTTGAGCATATGGAACGAATGGATGAGAGTAGACTGGTTAAAAAGTCGTACACAAGCAGCGTGAGTGGGAAAAGAAGCCGAGGACGACCGAGGAAAACACGGCATGACCAAATTAATCAATTACTAAAAGGCGGCCACATTCGAAGTCGGAATAATCGACGTGCGTACATGGTACGATGTATGAATGTAGAGGAAGCCCGAGAGGTATGCCAGGACAGGCCATTGTGGCGATCCATCCTCTCTGCCTACCTCTCCGGGGAAATGGCGTGATGGTTAGTTAGTTAGTGAAGAGTAGTAATTACTTGGGTAATAACTCGAGTAACGATTTTATTAATATCTTTAACAATGACTTAAATGATATCTTTAGTTATAACAAGTAACTATGTTAATACTTGAAAACACTTGTAATCAACTTTTTAGCATACACAAATTTGTGGAAAAAGTGTGGAATCCAGTAATGACGTACAAAATGTATTAAACACTATTTTTTCTACTGTTAAAATTTAAAACACTGTTTTACGAGTATATCACAATTTCTTTTTATTTACTGAGTGTCGCGACAGCTGTTTCGCCAACTACTATTGTAACACTTGATGATGCCAACATCAGTTGGCGAAACAGCTGTCGCGACACTCAGTAAATAAAAAGAAATTGTGATATATTACAGTGTTTTCAATTTTAACAGTAATAATGTTGAAAGGCGGAATGGGGAATGTTGTTAACATAAATCGATCGCTTAACCCAACCAATGACAGGTCATAAGTCCTGTAAGCGCCTCGACCACCATATTCTGTTTCCAAAAAACAATTTACATCTTCGTCTCTATTGAGATACAATTAATCCTTAATAATGTTGTAGTATCATAGTGTTTCGGTCAAAACAATGGACTATTTAATTATTATGTCTTTTTAATTCTTATTTTAAGTATATTCTTTATTTTGTAAAAATGGACAATATATTTACACAATAAAACCCAAAAAACAACTCTCTCTTCTTGGTATTCCAACATTCAAAGATATATTTTTTTAAATCGATAAGATGAAAGGTTTTACAGATTTGTACCAAAAATATTGCGGGAACAATTTCGATAAACTTTATATTAGGCGACAGAACACTTCGCTTATTATTCAGAAAATTTTCCTTCATTATTTGGTATACCCCAGATCCAAACACGCGCAAGTGTATGATTCAAATAATTAAGGAGAATCATTAAATTCGTTTTTCTTTGGAACGCAGTTAAATATCAATTGTTTCAAATCCGACCCTGCTCGGGCACTCGAGCGAAGTCTCCATAATCTCCTCACATCAGGCAATTTGCTTAAAAGTATCCAATCGGCTGCCCCAACAATAATAATGATCTTAACAAGATTACCCAGAGGACTAGCCCCGTGTCTGGGCCACGCGCGGCGCTAGCTGACCGCAATACTTTAAATTAAGTACCCACTCAAATTAAACCTGGGCCCCTATTAAGATTTTCGCGTCCTAAGCGCCCTGACGACCGACAACTTCTAATCGCAGCCCGTAGCTCCTATTCTACACGTGGACTACGGAAAAACTAACGGGTGCAACCTACCCTTAAATAAACGATTAACGCCAACAGAGGAATCTTCTCGTTGGTACACGTTATTAAAACCAAAAAAATACAATGTTTGCATAACTAAAATAGTGAAAGAGTCTAGAAACCCAAGCCTCCAAGATACCATTAAGTTACCATTTACCAAGATTCCAAGACGGATACAACTTTGAAATAGTCGATGACTTTACCATCCTCGAATCCATGAAATCAAACGAAGGATGGCAACTGGAAACAAAACATTCTTCCGTCTTGTCCATAGAAAAACTAAAATCACCCTCTACAAGACTATAAATCAGAACAGTTGTGACATACTGGCGTGGACGATGACGGCAAAATCTGCAGAGATGATGAACATATTTGAGAGAAGAGTGTAATGGAAAATCCCAGGGCCTTTAAATGATGGTGCAGTGGAAAATAAGGTACAATGAGGACCTGTATCTACAAGACATGCGTACGTCCTATAAATGACATATGGAATAGAAACGAAAGCTGACACCATTAGAACAAAAAGTCTCCTAAGAACCGCAGAAATGAAGACTCTCCGATCCGTTGTGGGAACGACACTCCGAAACAAAGTAAGAAATTATGAAATAAGAAAGATCTGCAATGTTGAAGATGTCGTGCGATGGAGAAGACTGAGAAGACGCTACGCTCATGTGGAAAGTGCGTGTTCTGAAATAGTGATAAATATAGCTGCAAGTAAAGTATCAACAGGAAATCGACCTCCAGGAAGACCACCAAAAAGATGACGAGACAGTTGGACATCTACATCCCAGTAACAGGCTCCGAAAAATAACAGGACGCAGTCTTAAATAAAGCAGAAGAAGAAGAGGAGCTGTATAACGTCTATAAAGTACCCAAGCTTTCTATACATGCTAGAAAGAGTACGCTGAGATGGGCTGGACTTGTGGAATGATTGCCGTCGTCTCAGGCACCAAAGAGTATCCTTGAGGGACATCCGGGTGCAAGGAGAAGGGTCGGTAGACCTCTAGGTCCTGTCGGACCTCACCTACTCCGGAGTCTACGGATGGTAGGATTAGGTGAGGAAAGACGCTGAGATTTGAATTCTTATTTTAAATAACTCGTCCATTTTGTAATAAACTGAAATAAATTAAATATATCTTGACGTATCGACAAAAAAATTAAATGCTTACTATATGCGACGAAAAACATTGTTTGTGCTGAATTGGATTCCTTTCACAAATGGTTTCTGAACATGGTACAATGAATAACGTATATAATTTGTATGTTTTTTTATATGAAACAAGTTTATTTTTAAACGTCAAATCAAAATTACCTATCGGGAATTTAAATTGCTCAATTTGTTTGTCAATTACGCGATTTTAAATGTCATGTTAAGTTTATTGTGGGTAAGTGGGATATATTTTTTTAACAAAAGGTCAAATATTACCTCCCACCGAGAAGCGATATACGGTTGAGTTTGTATTATCAATACACGAATACCCTTTTAATGCAGGAAATGAAACAAAAAATATCATCTTCAACCATTAGTCGTCCAATGTTGGACACAGGCCTCCCTACCTAACTTCCAAGACTCTCAATCCCGCGCCACTCTGTGCCATTAAACTTCTGCCAATCTTTCGATGTCATCTTGGTTATGCTCTGCCCGGGTTTCTGTGGTCGGGTCACGAAAACCAGATCGTCCATTGGCCGACACAATTCCACTTCAGCGAAGTTATTTTGCAAAAAATTTGATAAAAAAAATATTTGCAATATTATGCGCACGATTGACATTTGTAAATCGTAAATGATGGGTCACGTGTATTTTCTTCTTTGATATTGCCTTTTCGAGAGATCCAGTCCGGAAGCTATTGCTCCCCCACATGTTGGACATTTCTTTATTGAATGCTGAGGATAAATATTGTTGGATGGTGAGAGGAGGGTTTCTTGGAGGATGTGATGAGTTTGGCCCGACATTTAGACCTGACTACCCGTATAGGGAGGAGTGTGAAGGGGTCGGCGGTGGCCTTGGAATCCGCCTACCCAAGGCTTGGATAGGGGCCGAGGTCTTGGGTGGAGACCGAGGGACGGTGACAGGGAGTGGCCTTGGGTGGGGGCCGGTTGGTCCTAGGTACAGAACCGAGTGAGACGAAAGTGGCCTTGGGTGTGGGCCGGTGGTCGTATGGGACCAATATTGTAAAGAGGGTTGAGATACAGAATGGGATAAGGATGATCACGTGTATTTGAGGGATGAAATATAATGCGTAACATAATTTTTTTTTCTATGGAAATAAAATGACCTGAAATATTTGAAGAGCTTTCTAAATGATTATTTTACTTCAAATTCAATTACAGCAATTCTTATTGACTTTTTTAATTCTCTACCATTTAAAATATTATATTAAATAACAAATTAGAGAATTACATAACAAATAATCTTATTTTGAAATTCGGTTGGTGAAAATTAATAGATAATTTAGAATATGAACTAAAGGATTGTTCACACCCTCTTGAACAAGAGCCAAGTGTATTCTATTGTGCCTGAGACCTACAACTGGGTGGAACCCATTTTGACTTCAGTTATTTTTATTTTTAGCAACTTTGAATGGATAGTTCCAACAAATAAAATAAAATCGAGGAATCGGGAGAAGTTTGTCAGGAATGAACAATGTGGCGGTCCATTCTATCTGCCTACTCCTTCGTGAGACTGCGTAATGGTTAGTTATTAGTTAATTGCGTAGATTTTCACCGTTGGCAGCAATATGTTTTGTGTGCTTTTGGGTAACACCATGTGATTTCTCCTTCTCAAACGACGTTTCGGAAATCGTTGCAGTCTCCATCTTCAGGGTAATGTGGTGGTGGTAATGATTACCACCACCACATTACCCTGAAGGTGGAGACTGCAACGATCTCCGAAACGTCGGTCGAGAAGGTGAAATCACACGGTGTTACCCAAAATCACACAAAACATAGTTGTTAGTTATAAATTCATCTAAGTGGTAAGCCATAAAATGTGCAAGTAAGTAATTATTCAAATATTAAATTTAGAACACCACAAATTCACTACGAAATACGAAATATACCATTTACCACAAAGTAAAAAGAATCAATTCAAAAATATGCACAAAATTGATTTACCGTTACTTACATCGCATTCTTTTCAATAGAACATTTATTTAAATGTGTTTAAATTTATTTTTGTTCCCCTCGGAACGCAGATTTTCGATGCAAGGAAATTTAAAAACTCAATACAAATTTAATTCGAAACTAAAAGTGTTCGATTGTTTATATGATAATGATTTTATGATATAATATATTGAAATGCACTTGTTATAAAGTGTATATTTATTTCCTCCTGAAAGTTTTTTTAAACACTGGATGTTCCATTATTTTTAAATAAATTATTAAGGCTGTTTAGTTTTTATTACCACTAACCAATAACTTGTATATTGAAAAATAAAGTTTATTATTATTGTATTAATAAATACTATGATAAATATATTTTTGGTGCTAAAAGACGAACTTCTCATCTTAGATGCCATAATTTCTGTAAAATATAACGTATGATATATTTATATTTATTTTTTAAACAACATTCCATCGTAATTACAAAAGTTACTTTCATAGTTGGCGGCAAAACTAAATCAAATATACTGTCTATGGAATAAAATATAAATCACGTTATAAAATAGCTTATTCACCACCGAATAAAAATATCTGACTGAATGCGTTTGTTTTAACAAAATTAGTTTGCTTGTTTCGAACACATTTACAAAAAGCATTTATTTCAGCGGATTTTATTATAGTCGCACTGCAGTCGGAACGCAGCTCTTTGATAGAAGAAATTTAAATTTAGAATCTATCTATCTATCTATCTTCTATCTATCTATCTATCTATCTATATAAATAAAAGGCGATCTTCCGGGTGTGTGTCGACTATTTCTGAGGTTATTCCTGAGCTGATCCTTCTGTATCTTGGGGAATGGACTAATTGGAATTTAGCGGTCGTCATAGGCATATTTTCGTTATTAATAGAGCTCTAATTAACTTTATAAATTAATCAATTAATTGAAAATTTTCGTAGTGCAAACGAATATAGACCTTAATGTTCGTATCACCTGAGTATCAATCTTTTGAGTCTATATTCGTTTGACACGGTCTGGAGAGAATTCAGTCTCCATGTAATTTTGTGTAGTGGCAACAATGTGTTTTGCTTTCTGACAGTCCAATATATTGCGTTTTACTTTGGGATGTATAATACTTAATACGTTTTGCTTATTACGTACTAAAATAATTGGTTGTTTAATTGGTACAGTATATTTTATTGGCCATATTTTAATGTACACTAATGCAGACAGGTAATTATACTTCTTAATTTTGGCGAGTATAATTTTTACGCGTCAATTTGAGGTTATGAACGAAATTTTATTTTTTCGTGTGGCTGAAACTTATTCGTTTCTCTTACGTTCGACGGTGATTACTTAATGATATTCGTTTTCTAGAGTTCTAGCCGTTCGATTGGTCACGTGGTCTCTGAACTGTCACAATCTCTTTGTACGTCGTAATATTTTGTAGGTATGAAGTTTCGGTACTTTTAGGTTATGAAGTTTTTGGGATTAAAAATATTCAATGATAATTAAATTGTTCAGGTTATTTCAAAGGATGATAGCGAAAATATAAAATATTGGACGTCGAAGCTCTACAAGAATATGAAGAAACTTGCTTCCGTAAGTATAATATAATATTTATATTTCTAATTCATAAATATATTTTCAGTTTATTCTATTTTGCTGTTTTCTTTATACGCATACTTTGGTCAGGGAAATTGTTACATTACCACAGCAACGGTAAGAAAGTTCTAATGATATACAATATGAATTACAATATGAATGAATGACACAATTCTTATGACTTTTTCCGTTTATTTCTAGGAAAATAAAGTAACGGATCAGAGATGGGACGAAAATTACCGATGCAGCGTGCAAAATAACTTCGTTAAAATGGAATTAGATCAATCAAACAACGGATGATCAGTGAATTAGATGTACCCTGGAGTGGCGAATGAAAACCGGCTCATTTTTACATTACACATAAGCTACTTTTAGTAGTTTTCATTCATATATGAAAATTCCATTATTAATTTCAGGTAAAGTTTTTAAATTTACAGTTTATAGACAATAATTAAGCACATTCCCAAACGTGCCACCTATATATCTGAATTTTGTGTTGCTCGGGCTGCCTGAAATATGCTTCCTGCACGCCTCAGATGCATTGACAATCCGACAGACTTTAAATCTCACCTAAAAACCCACCTTTTCAAATTATCGCATAAAATGGTAACAACGGTTGTCTGTATATCAATAAACAATATTATATTACATATGCACAAAACATTCATATGTTTAGAGAAACAAAATTCTTGATTTTGTTGTCCATGAAATTCACATCAGAGCCAATAAAGTAAGTTTCTACGATCGTGATTTCGCTGTTGTTACATGCACCTTTCATGACTAAAAACATTGTCAAAGCGCCCTTGAGGTGAGCTATTCACGAAAACGGCGATTATCAGTTCCGTAAGTTCAATGTTTATATTTTGATATGTACAGGTTTAAATTTTGAATTAATTGGTTTATTTTGTTACATAAGAATATAGACAATTTATATGAAGGAGTCTGGTTGTAATGAATGCTTTTGTAAAATTTTTGTTATTTCTTTAGCACAATCATAACTGCATTGATTAGCATAGTTTTTGGTAGTTATTTTTGCCGTTCAGGTAAAGTTTCTAAAATCTCCTACATATAATATTAACACATTTCCACGCAACTCTTGCAATGCTCGATCAAGAGCCTCGAGTATTTTTTTTAAATATACTGCTTAGTGAACACTTGGAATTCATTAATTGTATGGAAGTTGAAAATTTGCCATATGCGCCTCTTCGATGTCCGCCTTATGCCAATTCCAATATTATTTTTTTTATTTCTAGGAAACAATATTAATTAATCAGAGATCGGAATGGAATCGGTCATATAGCAGGGACAACGGATGATAAGATGCACCCTGGAGTAGCGGGCGAGAAACAACTGGCAGAATTTTGAATGGTATTGCGCTATTTTATTAATGTTATTTAATTATTATGATTTTAATTAGTTATTTAAAATACAATTAATATGACATTTGATGAATTCAAACATAAAGGTGTTCTTTATACGCGTACTTTGGTCAGGGAAATATTAAAATTACCACAGCAACGATAAGAAAGTTCTAATGATATACAATATCAATTTATTCGTTTTACTTACGTGTCATTTTAGGTTATGACGTTTCGTTGTGTAATAATTAGTTAATTGGTATAATCTATTTTAATAATGTTGTTTTAATGTAAAATTGTTCTGGCAGGGCGAAAATCTATATCTTTGGGATTAGATATTAAGTTTTGATAAAATAATTGCCTGGTTGTGAGAGACCACTGGTCTAATGGGGATATTTTTGTATTGGGATTGAAATTATTTTGATAATGAGCCATATTGGTGCATCTGCATGTTGCAATTCTTCTTTATTTTCCATTCCACTGAGTAATTCCAGCAGCACACATACCCAAATACACTATGAGTTACTTCAGCTGTTTTAGTTTTTCTCTGAAAACAAATGCTGTGATAGGTAAACATATCCTTATATGCAGCATTAGCTGCCTCAGTTAGAAGAGTCCAGTAATATTCCATTTTTGACCATTAAATTCTACATTATGCTGAGATTTAAAATATTCAAAGATAATGAAATTGATTTCAGGTTATTTCATTTGCTTGAGGATGGGGAAGACAACGCAGAAGATAATGGATTGCGCATGTGCAGAGGATGGGGAAAACAACGCAGAAGATACTGGAGTTCGCATGTCCAGAGGATGGATCCCACACTTCGATATATGCGTATCACAAGACAATGTTGTTATCTTTATGAACTAATTTGGAATGGTATGTACAGGTTTAAATTGGATTAATTGGTTTAATTCGTTACATAAGAATATAGACAATTTATGTTTACTACTCCATGATACATTCTCATCTGTCTTACCTTTCCTGTATTTGGGGCTTTATTACAAAGAAGAAAGCTAATGAGATTCAGGTGATCCAAAATCGGGCTGTTAGAAATATTTTCCGTCTACCGTGGTACACTCATGTAAGGGCCCTATATTCTCAGACGAAAATAATTCCATTTCAAATCCATCCAAAATTAGAGATCACTAAAACTATAATACAAATAATAAAGTCATCAACGCGCTCTAATACTCGACCAATATTCAATACGGACGTACACCAACATGATACGCGCTCACAGAATAAGAAGCATTGCGTTCAACTAGATTCGGTGTAAAATCCTTACAATTTATAGCCTCTACAGAATTTAATAAACTCCCTAATGATTTAATAATGATGTCGAACCAAAAACTTCAATCTGATCAACTTAAAAGTAATTTTTACATTACATTTTTACATTTTTACATTACACATAAGCTACTTTTAGTAGTTTTCATTCATATATGAAAATTCCATTATTAATTTCAGGTAAGGTTTTTAAATTTACAGTTTATAGACAATAATTAAGCACATTCCCAAACGTGCCACCTATACGAGTATATCTGAATTTTGTGTTGCTCGGGCTTTCACAGTAGTAGGTTCGTCCGCCTGAAATATGCTTCCTGCACGCCTCAGATGCATTGACAATCCGACAGACTTTAAATATCACCTAAAAACCCACCTTTTCAAATTATCGCATAAAATGTTAACAACGGTTGTCTGTATATCAATAAACAATATTATATCACATTTGCACAAAACATTCATATGTTTAGAGAAACAAAATTCTTGATTTTGTTGTCCATGAAATTCACATCAGAGCCAATAAATTAAGTTTCTACGATCGTGATTTCGCTGTTGTCACATGCACCTTTCATGACTAAAAACAATGTCAAAGCGCCCTTGAGGTGAGCTATTCACGAAAACGGCGATTATACAAATTAAACAAACAAACAAACCATCACGCCGTTTCCCCACAGGGGTAGGCAGAGAGAATGGACCATAACACTACTCTATCCTGGCAAACCTCTCTAGCTTCCTCCACATTCATACAACGAGTCATACACGCATGTCGATTCCTCCGACTTCTAACATGACCAACCTTAAAAATCTGATTAGTTTAATTAATTTGACAAATTAATCAGATTAAAAGGTTTTATTAGTTTTATCGTTTTTGTAAAGAATTTTGACAGGTGTAGAAATAAATTTTTCATTTGTTCCAATGACAATTTGAATCATTTCTTCAATATTATTTTCAAGTTCTTGCTGGTTAAGTGCCTTACTACAGATAATTTAAAAAATGGTGGATACGTGTAACATAAATTAAATAAACACAAATGTCCGGATCGTCCAAGTCAACATGTGCAACATCGAAAAAAACATTATGTGTTATTACATTATGTGCTAAATTAAAAAACAGTGGATACGTGGAACATATTATAAATTAAATAGACAATATGTGCACCGTCTAAAAAGAACATTTTGTGTAAAATTATTTTTATTTTGTTATTTTATTTTATATCATTGTATTTTATATTATTTGTTTTAGATTTATTTTGTGGGTGTTGGACGATCGAAGTGTGCGCGGGAGATGCCTATTGGTGGCGATGAGGTTCGCAACCCATCACACCGCGCCTCCCGCGGGGCGAAAAGAGAAGGATGGAGTGCCGCATCAGTAAAAGTGTGACAGTCCATTCTCTCTGCTTACACTTTCGGGGAGACGGCGTGATGGTTAGTTAGTTAGTTAGTTAATTTGACAAATTAGCCTAATTATTATTATTATTATTATGCATATAGCATGAACTGCCTTTTATATGAAGAATATCTTCAGCAAACAAGTGAAAAACAGTTGTAATTCATTCATTGTATGGAAATTTAAATTTTGCCTTATGCGCCTCTTCGGTGTCCGCCTTATGGCAATTCAAATTTTTTTTTTTTTAATTCCAGGGCCCAAAATTGATGAATCAAGGATCGGACCAAAGTTGCCGATGCAGCGTGTAAAATAACTAATGTTTAAATGGAATGGGATCGGTCATAAAGCAAGGACAACGGGTGATAAGATCTTCTGGCCTGGAGTGGCGAAAGAGAAACAGCTACACAAATTCTGGCAGATCACAAGCAAGATGGTCTGATGACATTAAACGAGTGGCAGGAGGTCAATGGCGCAGAGCGGCGAGGGATACAGTTGTGGAAGTCGGGAAGGGAGGCTTTTGTAGTATTATCATCTATATTACTATTCCACGCCAGCGGACTCGCAGTGCCGAAATCACGATCGTAGAAACTTACTTTATTGGCTCTGATGTGAATTTCATGGACAACAAAATCAAGAGTTTTGTTTCTTTAATATAATGAATGTTTTCTGCAAATGTGATATAATATTGTTTATTTGATTATTAAATTTCATATAAAATATTCAAAAAATAGTTTTTCAATTACCTTAGTAATATGTATTCAAGTTTATAATTCACAGCGAGTTTGCTTGGATTGAAACTTTGTTTTAAAGATATAGACACACATTTTTGCATCCATACACATGGCATTTAATCCAATAAATAAACGAATTGTTATTGAACTTTAATTGTATTTGTTGAATATATATTGGGTTTATTTATGTACTCGAATTTAGCAATAGCGAAGCGTTGCCGGGTCAGCTAGTTCTAAATAAATGTTAACGTAAAAGTGTTCGATCATTAATATTGGTATAATATTAAGACAGAATTGACAAAATGTCCATATGGTAAAAGCAGGTTTTCGGTGTTTTCAATATTTTTGTACAAAATGACGATAGTTAAAAAAAATATTTTTGAAAAATAAATATTACTGGAAGTATTACTACAGTGGTTTCCCGTTGCCTTCTCCAGGGATTTTCTGTGGATGCTACCTTCCCTTAGCTGGTAGGTCTCAGTTTTGTGACGCCTAAGTTAAGCCATACACCCTCTCCTCTGCTATGACCCTGGTATTATGGTCGGTGATCACATTTACCGGACTTGCGGAATCACGAGGACCGCTCTAGGACGCCAGGGAGTCGGAGGTATTTAATATTAATGTTTATATAGATGATAATATTATTATTATCTTCTTTCTTGTTGTAGACCTATGTGGTCTGTTCTCCAGAGTGTTGCTCCTCCTGTGAGGTAGTCTCCCAGCTGTCAATCCATCTTTTAGGAGATCTTCCACGAGGACGAGTCCCATGAGATTGATTATGTAGTGCAATATAGGGGAGTCTGGTGCTGTCCATTATTTGAACGTGACCGTACCAGTCCCTTTTTCGCTGTCTGTTCCATCTTATAGGTAATATCGTCAACCTCACATATCTCTCTTGTGTTCCTCACGCGATCTCTCAGTGTCTTGCCTGCTATCGTCCTCAGTGTCTTGCCTGCTATCGTCCTCAGTGTCTTCATCTCGGAAGTCCTCAAAACTTGTTTGGTCCTTACTGGGTCTGCCCTTGCTTCGACGCCATATGTTATTATTGGTCTTACGCATGCTTTATAATATATTCTCATCTTACTCTTAATGGCCATGTATTTGTTTTTCCATATTGTGGATTCCAGATCAGCTCCTCCCACCAGGTCTATGCCTAGATACTTGAAGGTCCTGACTTGTTCTATGGGTTGATTTTCTATAACCAGGTAACATGTTTTGGTTATTATCTAATATTAAATATTTTGATGATGAGAATGATAAATAAAAAATGAAATAATTTTCGAACAATTATTACCATCAGAATACAATTCTAATGACGGTGAAAATCAGCTTGATGTGACAAATGTACACGTTTTTCTTTGCACAATTGCCGTGCGTAGAGTCCGTTCACTACAGGGAGATCGTTTGCAATAGTATGAGTGACAGTGCGTTTACAAAAAATCTGATATTTTATTTATTTTTTTATGATTAGAAAATTAAAAAATGTTCAATCACATATTCAAATTTTAAAATAAATAAATATGTTATTTTTTCATTAACAAAAATGCGCTCTGCTTAATTGTAATGATTATAAAAATTAGGTAAGTTCAATAAAATTAAAACTTGTTTATTGATTTTTCCTTGGAAAAGCGGCTAAGGGTGAGATTAATATTAGGTCCTTACATATGAAATTGGCGTTTTGTATGGGAGAAACATAAAGTTGATTTTTTTTTAATATAATATATTTATTTAATCAAAGTATGTACCATTGCTATCTATGCACTTTTGCCATCTCATAGGTAGTTCATCGATCCCTTTACTAAAAAAACCATTCGGACGGGAATCAATAAAATCTTTGAAGTCGGTTTGGACTGCCCCATCGGAGTTGAATTTTTTCCCTTGCAAGAAGTTATCCAAATTTCGAAAAAAATAGTAATCTGTTGGGGCAAGGTCCGGAGAGTACGGTGGATGTCTTAGACATTCCAATTGAAGCTCTTCTAATTTGGTAGCCGTCTGTTGTGCAGTGTGTGGTCTAGCGTTATCATGAAGCAGCAGTGGCCTAGAGCGATTAACCAGCCTCGGTTGTTTAGCAGCTAGCTTTTCCATCATG
Organism: Lepidostoma basale; assembly: GCA_022606425.2. Taxonomy (NCBI): domain Eukaryota; kingdom Metazoa; phylum Arthropoda; class Insecta; order Trichoptera; family Lepidostomatidae; genus Lepidostoma; species Lepidostoma basale. The sequence continues at coordinate 1,329,045 of JAHDVF020000857.1, read as the reverse complement.
GTTTGCAGTTGCTGACAATAGACATCTGCCGTAATCGTCTGGCCAGATTTAAGAAAGCTGTAGTGAACGACACCAGCACTAGTCCACCAAACGCTCACAAGTAACTTTTTTGGAGTCAATTTTCGCTTGGGACATGGTTTGGCTGGTTCGGCAGGGTTCAGCCATTGCGATGAGCGCTTCCGATTATCATACAGGATCCACTTTTCATCACAGGTAATGATTCGATTCAAAATCCCTTCATTATTGTGCCGGTTGAGTAATGCAACGCAGCAGTCAACGCGCGTTTGTTGATTTGCTTCACTCAATTCGTGAGGTACCCACCTTTCAAGCTTTTTCACCTTCCCAATTTGCTTCAAGTGGATTAAAACAGTTTTATCACTAACACCGCAGCCTGCAGCTAACTCGGACGTGGTTTGCGATGGATCCGCTTCCACAATAGCCTTCAATTCTTCATTATCAACTTTGGTCTCCGGCCGTCCACGGGGCTTGTTCTGCAGGTCGAAATTTCCACAACGAAAACGTTGGAACCAAAAACGCACTGTGTTTTCTTTTGCGGCACCGTCGCCATACACATCATTAATCCTTCGAGCCGTTTCTGCAGCACTGGTGCCACGGTGGAACTCGTACTCGTAAATAACGCGATATTTCAAGTTTTCCATTTTGTAAACTGAGTGACGCAAAGAAAAAAAACAATTGAGGAAAAAACAAATGAATTATAATTTTCGAAACACAAATACTTGAGTAAATAGCTGTATAAATTTGAATTTGGAATTCCTAACCAAAGAGAAGATATTTGAGATCAAAGTTGCCAGTACGGCAAAACGCCAATTTCATATGTAAGGACCTAATATTAGTAACGATATTTTTTTGCCTGTATTGGTTCCGAGTTTATCTCAAGAATATTATTACTAGTTATTATAAAATTTCTTTCTATATTATGTATTTAAACTGACCCGAAAGTGCCTTTCCTTTTCCTAATTTCGACTTGGTAAATTTGAGATTAATCAATAATAAAAATAATATTTTAAAAACACTCCTGAAAATCGAGTATTTTTAGAATCACCGAGTATATGAGCAGCCAAACGCGTGCGCTCCGCTTCACGTCTCGGAACACACTGACGTTTGACGTACCTAAACGGACGCAACCAATCAAATTCCAAGAAAGACCACCATTCTAACACATAAGCAATCGGTCTTTGGTTTGTGAATCAACTATACCCCTTGATGCAACTTCGCTTAATCCTGGGGAAACACTGCGCTATATTTACTGACTCCAGCCCTGGCACCGAGCGCTCCGTGTCTAGTGACGGCCCTGTCGATGGTGATTAATTGAAACATGGCGGCATATCATTATTACAGGCCGCCGGAGCAAACCACAGGAGCGGCGCGGCCTGGGCACAAATTATTCGGGGAAATTGCTCACTGGCCACGCCATCTGGGCCGATATCGGCGTGTGATGTCCGAGTAAAGGCCCAACCTCACTATTAATTATATCATTTCATCAATGAGTTATTTTTAACCCATTAAACCACTGAAATTGAGTATTTGTATATTTTTTTAAAGTTACGTACTTCAGATGGCCTTACAACTTGAAGAAGCTCCACGAACCTCCACCTTTTACTCCCAGCAGTCCCTATCCCCCAGCTTACACAGATCAGCTAAAACATTATCCATTAGGCACTGTCTGGGTCTTCTTCTGTAGAAGACCTTTCATTTAGAAAACAAATACTCTTGACTTTAGAGCAGAGGTTCCCAAACTATTTTGTCCCGTAGACCCCTTGCCAATTTCTTATATTTTGTGTAGACCCCCTGCTTTCCTAAAAAAAAATTTTTCAGGGCAAAAAAAATCCGAAACAAAAAAGCCGGAATTCGTTGTCAACCTTTTTTTTAGCTCATTGGGAAAATTTGCCGCTCGAAATCTTCAGCGACCTTTATTTTTAGCTCATTTGGGGAAATCGAGTGTCCGATCTTTGCCGAATGAGCTAACAAAAAGGTCGCCGAAGATTTCGATCGTCCGATTCTCCCCAAATGAGCATAAAAAAAAGTCGCTAACAATTTGGATATTCCTTTCAATATTCGGCTTCAATTTAGTTGAACCATCTCGTGGACCCCCATTTACATCTCATGGACCCCCTTGCAAGTTATCGTAGACCCCTGAGGGTCTATATAGACCACTTTGTTTTTTTTACACACCATTTTATTTTAGTATTAGTGCTCCGCGATTTTTTTTCTTCCTTTTTTTACCAATCCGCAGGTGTAAAAAGGTTGGGGAACACTGTTATATATGGTACTTACTTTTTTTACAAATTTTTTTAATGTTTATTAATTTCATAAACTGCGATAATTGATAACGTATAAAGAATATTTTTTTTTAAATGTTTTATTAAAATATTTATTGTGGATAAGGTAGGTAAGAGATACGGTATAATCATATTAAAAATCAGTTACTTAATAATAATTGAGAAATTCACAATTAAATTGACATTTTTATAAGAATTCAATATGCTTATGTATAATGTTGTAAATAATAATAATATTGTGACTGCACACTCTTAACCTGTTAACCGTTTTTTTTTTTGCAAAATATGAAGTAAAACGCAATAAAAACACGCGGTGAGTCCATGCAACTCAGTTTCTAAATATATTTACGCAAAAATATAAGCTGTAGACCCACCCCCATTATAGGGTTATATTATAAAAGTCTTGGCGGAATAATTCATCACAGCCGCTACTGTTGCTTTCTTGGAATGATGTAAATTCTCATCATACCCGGTTAACAGGTTAAATAAAATTTAAAATGCTCCATGGTTCTTAATGCAAACCTTGAATTAAATTAGTATACATTAGTAATCAGTACACAAACAAATCTTTATAAAATATGCATAATGCCAACTTCAAAAAATAAAACATTACAGTAGAACCTCGATTATCCAGATTTTCGATTATCCGGATTGGTCAAAATAAACAAAAAAACAGCAGCAGCTGATTTGCACGTCCACTGTTTAAGTACGTGTTGGAATTCGTTTTATGCATTTGTTCCAACAATAAGTCCCAACAAGTAAAATATTGCTCAGTAGTCATTGGAATTATCGAATTATATAATATGGATGATCGTCTTTGTATGAACCACATCTGGAGAGCCAATATCTGGTCCATTATTGTCAAATTTTGGATGAAGAAGAAATAATTAAAGAAATATCTGTCTCAGAGGAACACGATCAAGAAGACGAAGAAGAGATTTGCGAGGAGGGAGATATTGGTCCTATACATTCTAAAGGAATTCAAGGAATTCAAGGAATCAAAGGAGGAAGACACCTGCTCAGGACCTTGTCCGAAAGGCGTGCAAGATGGATCGGCCATGTAATACGTCAAGAAGGCCTCTTGCATGCCATAATGGAGGGTATGACCGAGGGGACAAACTGGAGGACCTGTTGGTGGACGTGCGCTGTTCATCATATGCAGATTTCAAAAGAGCCGCACAAGACAGGGAAGAATGGAAGAGAAGAATAGAAGAAATTGCTGCAAACCAATCCCAGGATTGAAACTTTCTAACTAACATTCTGAAGCTTTTCAGTGTTTAGATGTCGCCATGAAGTGGTTTGAAAGTCATGAAGAGTGTAATTCAGGACAACTTATATGTCTTAAAAGTATTCGCAGCTTCAAAAAGAAAAGCTAGCTTTAAGCCGAAATCGATAATTGATTTTTTTAATAAAAAATTATTTACAATAAAGCTATTTATAAATCTAAATAAATAAAAATTATTCATACTGAATATCTGTCTTTACCTGTCAATTATATATTTTTTCTATTATCCGGATTTGTCCTTATCCGGACTACCTTCATCCCCAATTAGTCCGGATAATCGAGGTTCTACTGTATTATGCACCTTTTTTTTTACATAGATTCAGATAATTATAAAAATATCACTCTGTAATTCATCTACACATATGCAATGAAGGTATATAATTATGTTTTAAAAATGTGTAAAATACATGTATATATTAATAAGCAATAACTTAACGTCAAATTACATATTTTTTTAAATTAGTTATCATTATCAACTATTAAAATCTCTTAAAAAATGGTATTCAAACACTATTTACAGTTTCTTGAACAATGGTGTAAAACTCCATATGAATTAATTAATATAAATGAAAACATCTTTTTTCACACCCTGTCGGTCACACCTCGAGACTGAACCCAGCCTGCATCACTCAAGCCGCACTAGACTGGTCCCCTATAGGGGAAAGAGGAAGCGAGGCAGACCTAGAGCCATCTGGAGAAGAACCCTGCAGGGTGAGGTTAAAGCAGCAGGACTTTCATGTGATGATGTTAGGCATCAGGCATGCGATGCAAGAAGGTTCCTTGAGGCCCTATGCACCACAGAGGTGTGACAGGTCAAGAAGAAGAAGAGTTATATTTATAGGAATGACATGTTTCGCCTTTCTAAAACATTATCAAACAAACAAACCATCATGCCATTTCTCCGCAGGGGTAGGCAGAGAAAATGGACTGTCACAGTACTCTATCCTGGCATAGCTCTCTAGATTCTTCCACATTCATACATGCACGTCGATTCTTCCGACTTCTAACATGACCAACTGTTAAAAATGTATTAATTGGGTCATGGCATGTTTTCCTCGGTCTGCCTCGACTCCGTACTCCATTTACATCATTAACGTATATTTTCTTAACCATTCTTTTTCCATCCATGCGCTCCATATGTCCGAACCAACATTATCAACATTTGATAATACTTTACTTAGCAAGGTGAAACATGTCATTCACATAAAACACAATAAAACTTCTAGAAAACGGATGTTTTCATTTGTATTAATTAGTTATTCAAACATCTTAGAAAATTTATATACATTTACAAAATTTCAGTGAAATTTTTGTTTGGGAGAATGAATTGCAAAATAATAAAGAGTTACTCATTAAAGTTAAATATAACTATTTTTGAAGACACAGATGGGAATCTAAGCTAGGAAGTAAATTTCAATCAGTTGGTCATAACAATATGAATTAAAAAATGTATAAACCTGTCAAAAAAGTAAAATATTTTATATAAAAATTATTTAACATTTAGCACAACGTTTAATACAGCAAATTGTGTAAATTAAATAAATAACGTTTGTGAAATTTAGAATACAATATATTACAGCCAACGGAATAAAAAGGGCATTAAAATTGGTACACAAATCCAACAACATTATCATTTTTCATTAGCATCAAATTATAAACATCTTTGGCAAGATTGTAGTCTTCATTCCATAATTTTTTTTAAAAATTCTTTCAATGTTGCGTTTAAAAAATGTGTTTGAAAATTCTTAATAATTGAATCAAATACAAAACTAATCACACAGAAGTAGAGGAAAAGAAAAAAATAACACTCACAATCGTTAAATATATTAAATAATTCAATAAATAATGTAATATCAGATTATAATTTTACAATAAGTAAAGCATACAAAAAAAAGTCTAATGGCACTCCAAAACCTTTATATTTTAAATCTAAACAAATATGCATTAAGTTGTAATTAATACAACCAATAATACAATGTAATTAATAAGGTAATTATAATTTTATTAAACTCAAAACAATAAAAGTGAAATAGTTTGTATTCCTAGTCACATGCAAAATTGAGTGCTTATTTTCAAAATCTATAGATTCAAATGTTTTTTTTTTTTAAATCACAAACACTATGAGCGTCATTGAACTAGCAACACTTTGAGATAACAGCTGAAATGCAACACAAAGACTGTGCCCTTGGCTAGTTAATTTCAAATAAAAAGATTCCTCACAAAATCCACTGTGACCAAAATATTTTTATTTTCTCGTCTACCTTTAAAATAAATCATGACTCACAAACGCACATTAAATAAAGGGTTTTTCATTAAGAACATGTCTAAGTGATATTGACACAATTTTTTTTTTGATCTTGCGTTTCTTTGACGTACAGGCAGTGCTTCATCGACCACCGATCCGGTTGTCTCAAATTTATGCATTAAACGACGTATTGCAGACTCTGCAGGACGACCACGAATACCATAAATTGGCGAACAGAATACTGATTTTGATAATAAATTTTAACAATTTCAACGGGTTGTTGAAGTGTGTAACGTTACATGGTGAAATGTCAAGACTAAATAATTTTTCTTGTCAAATTTGACAGCTATCGCTTTACCAAAATGGATACTATACGCTGTCAAAGTTCGAGCGTCTCTATTGAAAAACCCTTTGACCACCAGGATACAACACTTGCAGTGAAGCCACTGCGGCTATTTGGCCATAATTATATTCCATACAAATGTCCTTTAAAATAAAATAAAAATTGTGGCACTATCACTTAGACAGGTTGTTTTATTTCATTTCAATGTTCGAGCGCTCTTAATGAAAAACCCTATATATCGGAAAATTTTATCTCATTTCAAAATAAATTAAATATTTGGTCAGTCTTTATTTCATGGCTAGTAAAAATATTTTCATAAAATTATAATGTCTGAAAATAAAAAATGTTTATTGAGACATAATTTAATTTTAATCCACTTTTTCTTTAGTTTCAACCAGTTTGGGCATCTCGCTGCCATCATCTGGCATGCGTCATCATGTCATCACCAGAAGATGGCAGTAAGTTGCCAAAACCAGTCATTCCTAAAGAACAAGTTGGATCAAACTAAATATATATTATAAATAAAAAATATTCTGAAGTTCTACCAAGATATTTCAATTAACAATATGATTGAGGACCTTAAAAACCTGTTTTATATATATAAAACAAATTAAATTGTGATGAGTATATATTAAACCATTAGATTTAACTTTGAATCAATAATAATTTAAATATAAATTTAATTAATATCATAGAATTAATTTAGAATAAACCCTAATAAATATTTGTGAGATGAGTTTGTATAAGTATGATCCCTTATCAATTAAAATTTTAAAAACTAAAACATCTGGTAGGTAAAACATAATGACATACACAATTAATAAATTAAACATATATTATCTATATAGACATGATGATGGTCAAGATAGCAGAGGTGGAATGTGCGGTGGTCAAAAAGTATTTTCATATGAATGGTGAGTGTGTCTTCAATCTTGTGTTGTGTCACCGTTTTTCATAAAATGCTTCTATACAACTCAATCCTTTTAAGAAATAATTCTTCCTCCTGGGAAAAGGGAAAATATCATTGATATCTGGCATTAATTCAATAAACAAAATATTCATCCCAGGTGAAAGTAAAATATTTCCTCATTTTAACAAATATATTTTTTTGACAAACGCATGCAAATTAATATGTAATAGTTTTAAAAACATTGTATTTTCACAACACTTATTACACTCTTCACAAACTTGGTTGTGTTGGTACTCATCCTCCTTCAGTGTTAAAATGGTAACAATTTAACCTTTTGAAATACGTATGAGAACGTATCAACAACGGACAACTCAAGAGTTGTGAAAATACAATGATTTTCAAAAGTTATTTAAATGTAAATCCACAACACAAAGTGATGCCATATATAGAGGATATAATAAGTAATTTATTTATTTTTTTAATTAAGAATACTTACTAATTCCATCATCTTGTGAATAATGGAATTATATAGATATCATTCGATCCATGTTATGCACTCCTGTAATGGGTCCGTAATGGGTTGTGAACCTTATTGTATGATCACGAAATGTTAAAGAATACAGATTTTTTTTTAATAAGATGAACATTAATACACTTACTTTTAAAAGAAGTAATGAACAAAATAGCAAAGTAAAATAAGTAGTATGAGTAAATGTAGTGCAAATTCGATAAAATAGACTTCCATCTTATCCAAGAAAATATAAATAATTCCTCCGTTAACCTTTCCCTTATTGCGGTAATAATAATTACACATATTATGGTGCTGTGCGATCACTACACACTTTAAAATGAGAGCTTTAAATCGGAAAAATTGATTATTCAAAGGATATTGCTTCAATTTACAAGAATCGTGAATTTAAAAGTGACAATGATTGCTAAAAAAATTTAGCTAGAAGTCCGCTCATGACAAGTGTCTAAGACCGACTGACGTAATAATCATATTAACTGAACAAGACTAATAATTTGTCTCTCTCGCGCTCGTGAAAATGGAATTAGCGGGAATGAGATGTAAAATGTGTGATAGACAGTCACACATTCTTTACAATTTACACTTTAATATGCCACCAGTGTGTCACAAACGATACTGTTTGATTGTATTGGTAATTCATCTCCGATTTTTGATAAAAAATAGTTATTCTGTTGCCAATTGGAATTTATAATGTAATAATGAAATATTTAAATTGATACTTTAATGTATAATGGAAAAAATATTTATTATACATATTTGTAAAGATATTTACGTTATTAGAAGCAACATGTACTAGCAACACAGAATTGGGAAGGAAAGGCTAAAAATATAAACATATCCCATTGTGTGGCGATGAGGTTCGCAACCCATCACACCGCGTCTCTCGCGATGGCGAAAAGAGAAGGATGGAATGCCGCATCGATTAAAGTGTGGCAGTCCATTCTTTCTGCCTACCCTTTCGGGGAGACAGCGTGATGGTTGGTTGGTTGGTTATCCCATTAAAAATATGTTTAAATATAATGAATGAAATAGTCTAATTATATTCAAAATTAAATAATTTATTTTAATACATATACCCCAAACCAATAAAAGAAAAATTATTGATTTTCTTCTAGAAGTAGAAACCCATATAATTAATTTATGACCCATAAAATAACAATGAAACATGCATGAATAAAAAAAAAGTATTACTTTATAATATTCAATAGACACTTCTGTATATGTTTATAATATTATATTAATGTGTGACCTTTTTGGTTGTTGGACCTGTTTGTGACCTTGATTAAAAAATGCTTAAATAAGGTTTTGTGTGACTTGAAAACCTTCCCCATGCATATATATATATATATATATATATATATATATATATATATATATATATATATATATATATATATATATATACTAACTATATATATATATATATATATATATATATATATATATATATATATATATATATATATATATATATATATATATATATATATATATATATATATATGCCTGCTGCTATATATATATATATATATATATATATATATATATATATATATATATATATATACTATATATATATATATATATATATGACACTATGAAAAGCAGCTTGGATGGTAAAAGGATATATTTTATTTTCATATCTGCCGAAGAATAAATGGTAATCAGATAGCGCAACATTGGGAGAGTAAGGCGGATGAAGCAACAGCTCTAAATATACTTATTTTTTCCTGTGTAATGCCACGTTAAATCTTTCTATTTAGACCTCACGATTAGAAGACAGTAGACCTCAGTTGGGATACGACAGATCACGTTTTATATATTCACACACAAAATATCCCACCACATGCACAAAATAACATTTTTTAAGGTAAAAGTTGCTAAAAGTGTTGAAACCGGAGTTTGACCTAGACCAAGCCATTGTTTTTTATGTGGATTCCCATTAATGATCCATATTTCCTCAATAAAAATTCGTTTCAGTAATGGATCTGTTTCATTCCTGGTCAACAGCTATAAATGGTAATCGTTGATCTGAAACCGACGACAGTAAACAGTTGGATGGAATCCTAACCCCTTCGATTTTGATAAAATGACTTTATATAATTGATTGAGGAAAGGTGATGTGACGGGTTGATTCCTTAATATTTTTTTCTTGATTCTATCAAAGATTTCACAATTGTCATCATCAAATTTTTGTGGTCTTCCCGATCTCAACTCATCTTTAAGTTTTCTGTTGCAGTTTTTAAATTGTTTGAACCCACAAGCATTTGTGAAATTTTGCCAAAAGTTTCGTGAACGCATCCTGTAACTTTGTTGGACTTTTTTTTAATTCAATGAAAAAAGCAACAGTATCCAAAGAACTTCAAAATAATATAAATATTGATGTGCTTACTTGACGATAACCGCACAAACCCTGGTTTCAAAAAGACATTTCTTTTCACAATATCTAATGATATTAAGTTTGTTTATGACTGACAGTTTTTCCCCAATCGTTACCACGTGACTATGAAAATAATATTCAACGTGCAAACCATTTTTAAAAAATGTTGTCGTTAAATCATCAAATTATTTTTTAGATTGAATAATTTCCAGAAATATTTTTTATAGGATAGTGATCCATTGATATTTCTATTTCTTAACCTGAGTACAATGCAGTATTCTCCCCGGTGTGCTCGTCACTTGTCCTGAATAACAAGCAGGATGGTGAATTACTGTACAATTGCCAAAAATGAGAAGAAAAAAAACACATTTGCAGAAACAAATTAATCACTATAGACATTTCGAAAATTAACTGCATGAAATAAGTCATAATGGCATTTAGAGTTTCTGCGAGATGAAAAGGGTTGGCAACCGCTTTTCTAGATTTATATTAACTTTATTCCAGCTATTGTTAGATCAGTGGTCAATTAGGTTAGGTTAGGTAGGTTATCAGCATTTAAAATAAAATAAAAATCAAATATTAGTCAATGTTAATATCATAAATATACATTATTCTATTTTCATCCGTGACACGTCAATACAAATATTCCACCATGCAGTACGACAAATGAATAAATATCTTTCCCTTGCACATATACCACCTCAATATAAATAGACACATTAAAAACTCAAATATTTAAGATATATTGGTCAGACTGATCAGGGAGTTACCGCGGAGCGCTCCAACTGCTCAATGGCCGTCATGAGGTCGGGACACGCGTCCACCTTCATCCCCCTCCTCTTCATACTCGTCAGATCACTCTCCAGCGGTTGGTAGTCCTTCCCCAAAACTTTCCTGAAATCAGGAATAACACCAATTAAACTAAGTTTCTACAAACAGAATATTTCTTCGGCTCACCACCTTCTGAGCTACACTGACCACGGTCTAGTATAATACCTCCATCTAACCCATCCAGACGGAATAATGAGTCTGAATCATAGAATCTGAATCATTATATATAAAAATCAATGTTCGTTTCTTCGTATTTTATGCGCTGCCATACTGTTTATCCAATTGCGATAAAACTTTGCCAACTTATTGCTTGCATTTGCGGCTAACACTTCGGGAAAAAGGTGTGATTGTTTATTTAATTAAACTTATAGATAATATCGGAAAGAAAAGGAGTATTGGGAAGCCATCTAAAAGATGGACTGACGATATTGCCCGAATAGCTTGAACGACCAAGAGGCGAAAGAGACAAAACAGGGTCGAGTGGAGAAAAATGAAAGAGACCTATATCCAGCAGTGGAAGGAAGAAGGCTAAAGAAGAAGTAGAAGGTTATTATGAGGCACCTACTAACAAGAAAACATCGGCATGTAGACTTATGCAAGTGCATATCAAGTGCACATCCCACGCAAGGCCATTTCAGCGAGGTTTGCAGCTTGCGCAACTTGTGCTAGCCTACACGTGTCGACTTACGGGGGTCTTTACACCAGTGGCAGTACTCCCATAGAAGCCCAGAAGCCCGGCTTGCAAAAGAAATTTTTAATCAAAACCCCCAAATCTAAGTAATCATGCCCCCGCATAAACCAACAACCCACCAAATCACCTTCCAACAATGTTTCCATTAGACGTAAGAGGAATAGCCACAAGAACTGAACTTCTATAAGCCAGAAGAGGTTTTGATTCAAAATTTCTTACGCATGCCGGGCTTCTGGGCTTCTATGGGAGTACCGCCACTGCTTTACACAGTCATTTGTGAAAGTTTTCTTACTAGTGGACACTTGGCTTTACATTACTCATATTACATATACAATAATCAGTATAACAATTAATGAACCTTGAGACAAAATAAACAATAGATAGTCTATATAAACAAGAATCAATAATAGTGCCATGTTATCTGAAACACTAACAATAACAACTAAGAATAGATAAAGCTGATAGACTGGCTGATAGACATTAGAAACTAAGAAGACATGAAGATATTACCATATACTAATGCAGGCTTGAATCAAAGGCACGTAAAGGGTGAGAAGGTCTGCGTCACTAACTGCGTCAAATCTACGCATGGCCAGGGAGGCCCAGCGCTCCACGGGACCAGCCAGCGCTCCTCGGCCTGCCCCTTCCTCTTCCCCACCCTCAACGGGGGGTGGTCCTGCCCCACAAGCCACTAGTCGGCAAAGAGAAATAAGCACCACTCGAGAGCGATCAGTATATATCTGAAATTAAAAACATCAATGTCAATTAAGGTGTTTTGAATTCAATTTTCCACTTTTATTAACACTTTTTAATGAATTATATTCTTAATACTTTGCATTCCCTTATGTATGGAAGTGAAGCATAGACCTGGAAAAAGAAGGATGAAAGTAGAATAAATGCAGTAGAAATGAGATCTCTTAGACGAATGTCTGATACTCAGTGTATGATATAATAGAATGTCAAATGAAAGTATAAGAAGTGAATGCGGTGCGAATGACGATGTTATGAACAAAATAATGAAAGGATAATTAAGATGGTTTGGACATACGGAAAGAATGAATGAAGAAAGAATATTTTAAAAATTATATGTTAACGATGTAAATAGAACCAGAAATAGAGAAAGACCAAGGAAAACGTGGCACGATCAAATAAATCAAATATTGAATGTCGGTCATGTGAGGAGTCAGAGAAATCGACGTGCGTGCATGACACGATGTATGTATGTTAAGGAAGCGAGAGAAATATGTCAGGAAAGAAAAGTGTGGCAGTCCATTATTTCTGCCTACCACTGTCAATATTTTTAAAACATGAAAAATTTACGGGATTTCTCTTAAAAGAACTTGTTTAACGAAACATCCAAGTACAGTGTGTTATAAACATACTTCATGGTACATACTGGATTACAACAATAGTAGATTTGAGTCAATATTTACTATACGTATCAATAAATTCTTCATTGCTAATTCAATAAATTCTTCAATAATAATCTATCTATCTATCTATCTATCTATCTATCTATCTATCTATCTATCTATCTATCTATCTATCTATCTATCTATCTTTTTAATTTGACTTAAAATATTAAGGAAAAAATTAAGACTGGACGTTTAATGGTTTAAACATAAAGCTGAAAAAGATAAATATTAACTTTTTTTTGGGTGGCATCTTTAGGGTAACGTTTGAACTACACTTTATTATATAATCATAACGCGCTTTTGCACAGCTATGTTTAAGACCAATTGGCATCAAAAACTCATTTCAGACTTTTTGTAAACTTGCCACCTTGGTAATGTCCAGCCTTCAATTGTTCAATTCACATTAGTATTATTCAAGTTCACAGCAAGTTTGCTTGGATTAAAAAAATGTTTTAAAGATATGAACTGAATTAGGATACACACATTCTTGCACCTATACACATGTCATTTTATCCAATAAAATAATTGATATTGAACTTTAATTGTATTTCTTTAATATATATTGGGTGTATTTATATACTCCAATCTAGCAATAGCGAGGCGTTGCCGGGTCAGCTAGTCAATAATAAACAAAGAATTTGATAATAACTGGGGCAACAGAATCCAACACAACTGGGCAGATATATGGCAACTAAAACAACAGGACATTCGTCAAATTGTTACAGGGTCAAGAACAACTTTCTACAGACTATCTTTGATAATTATAAAATATTTATATTTTTAGTTTTAAAAATTAACTAACCATCATCCTGTCTCTTCGAATGAGTGGGCAGAAAGAATGGACTACCACACTTTTCTTTCCTGACATACTTCTCTCGGTTCCTCAACATTTATACATCCTGTCATGCACGTGCGTCCATTTCTCTTCACTCGACTCCTCACGAAGTTTTCCTCGGTCTTCCGCTATTTTAGTTCCATTTATATCGTTAATATATACTTATTAATCATTCTTTCTTCACTCATTCTTTCCATGTGTCCAAACCATCTTAATGTTCCTTTCATTATTTTGTTCATAAAACTCTCATTCGCACTGCATTCACTTCTTATATTTTCATTTGGCATTCTGTCATACACAGATTTTTACACATTCGTCTAAGAGATCTCCTTTCTACTGCATTTACTCTCCTTTCATCTTTACATACATGAGGGTCGGTACAAGAACACCATTGTGCACTGCCATTTTAGCTTTTTTGAATAGGCTATTGTTTGCGATGACAACTTTCAAGTGCACCATTCACTTTGTTACCTGCCCCAACCCTCTGATACTAGCAGTGCTTGTATAGTGTAATTGCTGTGATCAGTTTCCAAAAGGCCGTTCACAATGGAGTTCTACCATGTTTTCCTCGGTCTTCCACTATTTCTATTTCCATTTATATTGTTAATATATACTTTTTTACCATTCTTTATTCATTCATTCATTCCATGTGTCCAAAACATCTTAATGTTCCTTTCATTATTTGTTAATAAGACTCTCATTCGCACTGCATTTACTTCTAATATTTTCATTTGACATTCTGTCATACACAGATTTTTACACATTCGTCTAAGAGATCTCATTTCTACTGCATTTATTCTACTTTTATCTTTCTTTTGCCAGGTCCATGCTTCTCTACCATACATGAGGGTCGGTACAAGAACACCATTGTGCACTGCTATTTTAGTTTTTTTGGATAGGCTTTTGTTTGCGATGACAAATTTCAAGTGCACCATTCACTATTTTACCTGCCCCAACCCTCTGATACTAACAATGCTTGTATCGTGTACAGCGACTTAATTGCCGTGATCAGTTTTGTATTTATTGCATATTTAAACAATATTTTCCACAACTTAACTCTATTTACGCAATCATATGCTTTTTGCAAATCGAATTATATTTACCTTATTCAACAACTTGAAAATACTCTCTAGATAGTGCAATGCCAGGTCATATCTATTCTCGGACATACATTTTTTGGCTTCGATTAGTTCAATATTTTGGAAAAAGTCAATGGTGCAGCGGGCTTCTCTTAATCTATTTTCTTTGGCTATATGATCCATTAGCGACTCAAACCCTGTGGTCCGTGAAGAAATCAACTCGGGATCAAAATTTCCCATCACTACCTGAAAAATAATACAATCATTATATGTTTACATACCGACTATATAGGAAGTTAAACATAAATAAACATATTCCGAATTCAATGAAAATTTTTGAAAATTGTCTACAATAGTATGATTATTAATAGATACAATGTTTCTGAACAAATTCTTAATGGAAACATGTGTAATCTTAACATACAAATATGTACAAACGTTTATGCAAATATTTTATTTTATCAACCCAAACATTGAATGATTTCCTGTATAAAAAAATATTCCAGAAAATAGTCACTGGCAATATTACATACTTAAGGTCCATTTACACTGGACAGTCATCAGCAGATACTGACACATCATGGTAAAAATAGCCTTGAATCTCACAGACTCTTTATCTCAAATGCTGTAATAAAATCGCCATCAGAGTTGCAGAAGAAAGCACCTACCTACATGAAATTGACACTTAATAAAAAAGATTTGTATTTTTCAGGAAGCGTTTCCTGCAGTACCTATATAATTCTTTTTTACAGATTACCATTTTTACTACAATTTAAATTCGTCATGGAAAAGGCGATTATCTCGGATTTCAAATAAAATATAAACAGAAGGAATCGGCATTAATTAAAAGTAACAAGTATTGTAAAATTACAGTAACAGTCGAGTCTGATATATGAAGATTATCTTAAGAGAGTAATAAAAACAGTCATAAAATCAAATAAACCAAATGGAGCAGTCTAGTGTGTCATTACAATTAATTAGAATGCTTATGACACAACAATATAAAATATCAATTTGGAGCAAATTTCATTAAATCAACTAATTATTGACAGATTTTTAATTGTTTAAAACTGAAAATGAACAAAGATTTTAAAAATCTAAAATGAAACCTCGTGTATGATAAAGATTATGTTTCGAAGGCTTACACCTTCATCATCGGGAGAACAATATAAACGGTTTATATCCTTCTCCCGAAGATGAAGGTGTAAGCCTTCGAAACATGTCGAGAAAAATAAACCCAAAAGTGGAAAAAACAATGTTTTAATTGATAAAGAATACCATAAATCTCTTATCTGATAATCAACCTTTCAATTTAATCGAGAAAATGTATTATGCAAGATATATTGGATTTAAAAAGTTTGATATAACTGAACAAGATGCATTGTTGTTTAAAATCATTCAAAAAAAATTTTATTTAAGAAAGGTCAAATTAAAAAATTTATCAACAATTTTTTAACGTCAAATTGAAAAAAATTGTGTTACCTTCTTAGGGAAACTAACTCCTGCCATCAAAGCAGGATATTCTCTCTTTAAACTATTGTAAAGATTTAAGTAATCCGTGTATCTTCTGTCTAGGGTGGAGGGTTTTGAAGATTCCTGTTCCGCATTCTCCTGCCCGATGGATAGTGTGTAACACACATATTTCTTCTCAGATTCAGGAGGCTCAACTACGCGACAAGATGATATCTCAAACTTCAGCATGGCTGCCACTTAACACAACTAGAAATGGAAAGATGTAGAAAAAATGTAATCAAATGGTTATAACAAATTAATATCAACATTGTTTTTTCATCAATGCAATATTTGAAGATTGCTGTTGAATACTACAACGGCTTATATCGTAATTTACTAATTAACTAACTAACCATCAAGCCATCTCCCGAAGGAGTAGGCAGAAATAATGGACTGCCACACTTTTCATTCCTGACATATTTCTCTCGCTTCCTCAACATTCATACATCGTGTCATGCACGCGCGTCGATTTCTCTGACTCCTCATGTGGCCAACATTCAATATTAGATTTATCCGATTATGTCATGTTTTCCTCTGTCTTCCTCTATTTTTAGTTCCATTTACATCGTTAACATGTATATTTTTTTACCATTTTTCCTTAATTCATTCTTTCCATGTGTCCAAACCATCTTAATGATCCTTTCATTATTTTGTTCATAACACCATCATTCGCATCGCATTCACATCTTATATTTTCATTCGACACTATCATACACAGAGTATCTACACATTCGTCTCAGAGATCTCATTTCTACTGCATTTATTCTACTTTCATCCTTCTTTTGCCAGTTCCATACATAAATATCGGTACAAGAACACCATTGTGCACTGCCATTTTAGCTTTTTTGGATAGGTTTTTATTTGCGATGACAACTTTAAGTGCAACATTAATCGTAATTTACTTATTATATTAATTTGAAATACAGAAGTCCCTCTTGATAATGATTCTCCCGGTAACGAAAATCTCTCTATAACGATGAAATGAACGAGAGGTGTTTTGTTTTCGTAGTATTTATTAGATATTGCTCTCTCTCTCTTTATAACAATGGTATTTCAGTCATTCAAGGACCCCTTCTGTCTTGATTTTAAAGCGGACTGGGTGCCAACGGTACCTGAGTAGGTAGGGTTATTGCCCAAGTTTTGTTTCCCGTTTCAAATTGTTAACGTTATTTCATTTAAAAAAAGGTTTCTCTATATAATGATCTCTCTCTATAACGATGACGATACCCGGTCCCTTAGATATCATTATAAAGAGAAACTGCTGTACAAAAAATATTTTATTGAATAATGGGTGTACGATAACAGATGCCAATATTTAAAAAAAACTAATAAACTCTAGAGAGATCAATATTGTTATCCACCATATAAATTACAAATTGAACAACTGCAAATACTGTATTTGGAAATATATGTATTATTTAATGAGTGCAAAGACTATAAATATGTTGGAAAACTTTTTCATTTATTTTATATGATTTTTATTAATTGGAAATAATGTTATAGCAAAGCAATCACGCTGTTTTACCGAAACGGTAGGCAGGGAGAATGAATGAATGCCACCATTATTACTACTGATCTTGACACACGTCTCTAGCTTCCTCCACATTAATACAGTGAGTCATACACGCACGTCGATTCTTCGGACTTCTAACATGGTCGACCTTTAAAATTGAATTAATCTGGTCATGTCAAGTTTCACTCGGTCTCCCACGACTCCGTATTCCATTCACGCCGCTAATGTATACTTTTTTTACCATACTTCCTTCATCCGTGCGTTCCATATGTCGAAACCAATGCAGTGATCATTTCATAATTTTGTTGATAATACTTTCTTCCACACTACGTTCCTTCCTATATCAGCATTTGAAATTCTGTCGAACATTAATTTTATCACACATACATCTTAGGAATCTCATCTATACCGAATATATTCTGCTCTCATCCTTATTTTTCCAACTCCATGCTTCACTTCCATACATCGGGGGTGGTACTAAAGCTCCATTGTGAACGGCCATTTCAATGAAAGCAAAATACTGTTTTAAAATCAAATATTTTAAATTTCATATGAAAAATATACAATAAGAAAATTACAAGCTGTTATCAAATGGCACTAATATTTAGGCTAATATTGGAAATTTTAAAAATCAGAATCTGGATTATCATAGAATAATACAAAAATATAGGTCACTAAAATTATAAGAAACTAGGCAATCCAGTGCACTTTAATGAATAAACAAAAGCATAAATGGTATATAAATATCCCCAGAGATTGATTCATATGAAAATTTGTGGAGTCATAGTGGTCATGAGATATATTACACATACCCACAAATATGAAAAGGAAATGTTACAACCAGCGATTCTCAGTACTAGCCTTGTGTTTACAATGTCTTAAATTGAAAATGACTCATAGTGAATCATAATCATACAAATCTCAAACACTATTATCACAAATTAATATCAAAGTAATTTGAGTCTTAAATAAAAGAAAATAATTTAAATAGTTCATTTCGTTACTAGTTGTCCTTAATTAATAATATTCACAACCTATAAATTAATTATGTTTTTCCTTTGTGACCACAAATTCGCTACATTTGAATCCATAAATATGTGAAACTAATAATTGTAAACAAAACAACAATAATGATTCTCAAACACGATTTTTAACAACAAAACAAATATTAATAAACAATATTCAATACCTTTGATAATAAAAAAAGAACGAATGGTATAAATTAAAATGAAACTGAAATTATTTTAAAAATACCACGTCATAATGGCATATAATTTGCAATTAGTTTTAAAAAAACGCAATTATTGGTTCCTAATCAAAACAGAATTGTATGCAAAATATAACAAAAACTGTCGCCACACCACAGCTGAACACGAAGAAAATCACGAAAACACAATCAAAATGTCACTTTTCAATGTTATTGTAGTATGCCACTTATTGCCATTACTAAAAAATATAAATTATGATTCAACAAAAATTAAAATATGTATTTATTTGAAAATATTGGGGTAAGTCTAAAATAGATAGACACAATATTATATTTTCAAAAGAAAATATTTTTTAATTAGGCTTTATTCAAATTCAATTGTCAAATGCCGCTCTCTGGACTATGGCAGGCGAAAAGCCAATTAGAGAACAGGTCGCTAGACGCAAATGGCAGTGGATCGGTCACACTCTGAGATTGAACCCAGCCTGCATCGCTCAGGGTGCACTAGACTGGTCCCCTATGGGGGGAAAGAAAAAGCGAGGCAGACCTAGAGCCACCTGGAGAAGAACCCTGCAGGACGAGGCTAAGGCGGCAGGCCTCACTTGGGATGATGATAGGCATCAGGCATGCGATTCCTTGAGGCCCTATGCACCATGGAGGTGTGACAGGACAAAAAGAAGAAGAAATGCTTTATTCAATATTATGTTGCATAGCTACGAAAATCTTCAACCATCATCAACTTGGGAATAACATTATATAAAGGAATTTTCAAAAGCAACATTAAATATACAGGTAGGTACATTAGTCAAATATATTAGAATTATTTATACAAGATGAAATTTGTAGAAAACAAAGTTCCATGAGGGTGTTCTCTTGTATCATACTATCAGATTTAAATATAGGATACTTATTCTTAAATTCTTTATAAATATGTAATAATGCATACATGTTCTCACAACTACTGATGACAATATTTTAATGTTTGAAAAAGTAGCGAATAGTAATAAAAACAATTTTTATATTATATATTTTATTAAAATATATTTATTCATATTTCAAATATCTTGAGAGTTCTTTCACATTTATCTTGAAGTTATTAAATTATCTGCAGCAGGTTGAATATCAACTCCTATATAATCACCAATGTCATCCAAATGAGAAATTTCTAAGGCATGACGCCGGTGGATGTGTGAAATAAGAATATCTTCTCGTGAAGCTTTAAACCGACAATGTGGGCAACAAATACCATTATTATGCTTCAAGGCATGTCTTCTTAAAGTACCTTTCCGGGTAAACTTGAGTCCGCATGTATCACAAACAAAGGAATGCTCATTCCCATGTGTTAAGGAATGTTCCTTCAAATGTCCTTTATAAATTGAGGTGAAAGTACAATTTGGATAGGAACACTTCAATAAATTTCCTTCGTGCAAACGTTTATGAGCTCGAATCATTCCAGGATACAATGTACTGAAGCCACACTTATCACAAAGGTATTTCTTTTCGTTTGAATGAACACGTAAATGATACTTTAGCGCCAATTTACTTTTAGAAGCTTTACCACATTGAGTACATGTAAAAAGTCGTTGAGTCGTATGTGATAGAAAATGTGTTTCATGTAAAGACCTTGATTTAAACCGTAAATTGCAACAAATGCAGATATAAGGTTTAGCATGCTTGTGAATATTAAAATGTTTCTCCAGTTGGGAAGAATCTGAAACTTCAGCGTCACAAAAGTAGCATACTGTGCCTCCATGTCTTGTTTCAATAAGGTGATTTAATAAATCAACATTTTTGAAAAATTCTGACTTACACTCTAAACAAACTTGTTTTCTACGTATTAGAGATTTCGGTAAATTATTTTCAATTTCAATAACATTATTTGTTAATAAAGAATTAACTTTATATTCTGTAATTTGGGAAGTCTCAAAACCATTAATGATCGGTAAATCCAATAAATTACCGCAAGAAACTGTTTTGGGTATGACAAAACTGTTTTTTTGTGGTATAAGTTCCTCTTTGGCATCTGTATCCTCTAAAATTTTCAAATCATTATTTATAGGTAATTTCAAAGAATCGTTGCGATTAGTTTTATTAATAGAGATATTTGTATAAAATAATTCATGTCCCGAAATCAAATTATCTCCAACACTATCACAATATATAGATTCTTTTGATATAACAGGAGTTTTATCACTACACAAAGTAGACATTGAACATTTTGGTAGTCTTGATTTTTCATTAATTAAACATTCAGATTTAGTTGGCAATCTTTTTACTTGGCATTCAACATCATCATTGGCGATGTTTTCATTTGATAATAAAATATTTTTAATGTAAAGTTTGGAGCAATAACTTTGGAAATGGTTGAAATGGTCGTTTTCAACAACAGTTGTGCTCCCATATATCAAATCCATTATTTTATTAAGGCAGGGAAAACAATCTTCTGAATTGATTCCTTGAAGATTTATTTCTGTAAATGGTGTAGACAACTTCTCACTTTTTTTAAATCTTAAACGTTGTTTTATCTCTAGAAATGTGTTATACAGAAATAAACTAACTGGACATACTACTGCGGAATGTATAAAAGTGAATCGATCACCAATTACAAGGCGAATATCACAAAACTGTCCAGTATTTCGTTGTCTTTGGAGGTTATGAAATATTAAATCTTTAGAAATCACTGTTGATTCATAAGTAGCCATCTCTGAATGGTAAACTTAAACACTTCTTATAATGTATTTTCAATTATTTCACTTTTATATGATTCCTTCGTTTTTAAAGTCAGCAAAACTTCACACCGAAAACAAACTTTGATCAATCTGTCAATATTTTGTTATGGTCAATGCAACTTCTATGGTTAGAGATGTCAATGTGACGTCTGACGTCGAATATGTTTTGAATTGGTAAATTTTGTTATATTATTGCGATTTCATAATGTTGGATTCCACAACGACAGTTAGTGATATAATCATTAACAATTTGTCTAAACAACGTAAAACAGGAAAATATTGTGATATCCGCTTAGTTGTAGGAACACAATTTACATGGGTTCATTCGGCTGTTATTTGCTCCGTAAGTCCCTATGTTTCTAATCAATACTCTGATTCTGACGAAAGTGGACTTTCTTTTTCTGGACACCAAATACCCTCTATCGAAATTAAATTTAAATCAGACGGATATGAGTGCTTCCAATGCATGGAAAAGATTGTTGATTTCGTGTATGGACAAAAAATCATAGCTGATAATGATCACGCTCATCATATATCTGGTTACTGTAGCATTTTAAATTTACCAGATAGCCTGTTGCAGCCATTAAATAGCATTATTACTAAAGAGCGTGAAGAAATTTGTAAAGATATTAAAAATGAATTAAATATAAAAGCTGAAAATTTAGAAACAGATTCAGAATTTATAAGAGAACCTCCTGATAATAAAGTGAATTCGCTGACATTGGATTCAATTCTATGTGATAATACGCTAGAAAATATAATCACAACCCAACGCTCAAGTTTACCTCACACTGTAATCAAACGAGAAGCCTATCTTAAACGATCAAAGGGAAAATTTCAATATTGCATTGGATGTGACTTTAAGTGTTTAAAATCTACCATATTATTAAAACATTTACTCCAAAGCGGTCATGGAGGGAAAATTTGTTCTCTTTGTTTGACTGAACTAGATAATTCAGATGAATTAAAAGATCATCTTACATTACACGAGCATCCGAAGCCATATTTTTGTGTATATTGCAACAGAAGATTTCCAAGTCGATCATTGCTGAAGCAACACCTTCCCAGACACATGCTACAGAAACCTTTCTCCTGTCCCCACTGTCAAAGAGGTTTTAAAAGAAAATATGGACTTAACAGTCATTTGCTCACCCATTCTACTGAAAAAACACATTTATGTGATGAGTGTGGGTTTAGCACTATCCACGCGAGGGTTCTTCGCTCGCACCAGCTAACTCACACGGGGGATTTATTCAAGTGCCCCTTCCCTGGCTGCAGTCATCAATCAACGAGGAAAGAAAACATAAAGCAACATTTAAGGACTCACAGTGATGAAAAACCTTTTGTGTGTGAACTCTGCGGACTCAAATTTACTCAAAACAAAAGCCTTAGAAGACATTCACTGATTCATAGTCAAAAAGAACAAAGAAATTTATCGTGTCCACACTGCCCCTTTAATGCTATACGGATCGATAATCTTAAAGCTCATATTCTTCGGCGACATAGTGGAAAGAAATCTAAAAAAGATTTACTTTTAGATGCTTAAAGAAACGACATATCTCAACTCTTCAACTTAAAAATGCAATAAAAGACAGTGAACATAAATTATATATTAGATTTATTAATATATGATATATTAATCACAAATTCATAATATTTCTGTCCTGTAATTAATATATTATACACAAAGTTTTAACTAATGGTTTTTTATTCCAAACAAGTCCCAGTTACAAGCTTTGTGTATTTCATTTCTTTTATTTTGCTAATAATCACAAACATTACAGACATACAATTCCAAATCATTTGCAATTACATTATAAACAGAGAAGCATTAAAAAAAATAAAAATTAAGCTTAAGAGTAAGAAAAAATCATAACATTGATATTGCATCCCTGAGGCAACTCACACTATCACGAAATATGTCGACCTCCGAGGCGATCCGATTAAGCAATAAGATTGCCCTACCCACAGGCATTACCATTGGCAGGTTGGTTCTGCAGCGTGGCAAATAAAACAATCTGTGCTGTCTTTGACGAAGGTAATTATCAGGGACAAATAGACCTACATCACTCAGGACATCCGAGTTCTGTATACGGCCGCCAATCAGCTGAAAGAAGTGAACTCCCAAGTGAATGTTCCTCCTTCTCTCCAATGATTGGTAGCTTAGCATACCTAGCAAGAATTCAGTCGGAAAGAGCCACGGGTAATAACCGCGCTCCCTGAGGTAAAGAAAGCGCAGAAATTTTTTCTGCACTCGCTCCACCATCAGAGAATATCGGATCCCAGGCGGTGACCAAATAACGGAACTATATTCCGGCCGACTTCTTACCAGGGAATTATACAACACCCTAAGTACCTGTGTGTTCGAAAATATGTGTATGTATATGTATGTATGTTTGTGTATGTAATGTGTTTTTATATGAAGGATAATCCTGCAGAATATCTTTAATTATATTTCAGAAAACTTTTAATACAAACGTTAAATTTGTTTAATGCTTTGAATAATTAATATGAATGAAATTGTTTGTTTGCTAAATTTTATTTTATGGAAATGGCATGTTTCAACTTGTTAAGGCATTATCAAATATAGCAAGAATCAAACAAGTTACTATTTATATACCCGAGTATATATTTATATACAATGTGTGATTATTTCTTAACTATTTATATACGAGTATATTCGTACAATGCTCATTATTGAAGAATAAGAAATAATAATATCTTTCAAATAGTTTTTAACTTATTGAGATAGTAGTGCATATGGTATGAGGTATTTTTGAAAGCTTATATCACTGATGTATTATTCAAAATATCTATAAAAAATATGCTCCAATTCATAATCTTATTAAAACTAGGCCTAAATAAAATAAAATTCAAAAGTATAAGATCCTTATAAGAACTGGCGTTATCTAAACTATAATTTGATACCAGAATCTTAGTTGTATCGATCCATATATACGAGTATATATTTAAAATATGGACTACTCCCCAACAACTGAAATATAAAACTCGCATACCATTTCTAATGTAGTCACAGTGAGAATGCCATCAATATCTAACCAATTAATACGAATGAAAAAACTTATGTTTTTCTAGAAGTTTTATTATATTTTTTGGGGATATGACATGTTTCGCCCTTCTAAGGCATTATCAAATCTGTTGTTCAAAAAACAATAAATATCTAACTGTTGATACGATAAAAAACAATAAATAACTAAAATGTTTCGCCCTTCTAAGGCATTATCAAATGTGTTGTTCAAAAAACAATAAACATCTAACCACTTTTTTTTCAGAGTTATGGTTTACTTTCATTTATAATTAGGTTTTCTAAAAAATTTCCATTAAAAGAAAAGAGGTTCTTAATTTCCTGGAGCTGGTCTACTTTACCTACTTACTTGGATTATATTATATTTAAATCTCCTCAATCCTACACCTTCTCAGCTCATACTATAATAAATTAAAAAAACTATTATATTTTATGTCATATCCAGGAATACTCTATTTTTTTATAAATTAGAAAGATTTTTTATTAGTACATAAACAAGAGTATAGGAAATTAATAAAACCAATAATATTATTTAGGTATGATTATTATTTATTATCAGAACCTTGAAGTAAACCACTTTCATCACATAAAACCAACATATGTATTTGATCAATACCGATTGACATTTCTGAGCTCATATCCGAAAATGTGGGATTCGCTATCAAATTATCAAAATTTCGTGACAACGATGACAATTCAGGGTCTCCTTGAAGAGTAGGAACCAAACTGACATTCTGTATTTTCGTACAAGACGAGGCAGCATCCGCTAACACTGAAAGATCATTCTCATCCTTAACAACAAAAGAAGAATGCTGAACCTCAATATCTGGTTCAAATTTTATAAGTGTGCAATCAGTGTTAATTAGATTTTCCGTAAAATTATCACTCAACTCAAGGTTCAGCGGTTTTTCTGTATGCTGCCTTAGAATGTGTGATTTGAGGTTATCAGATCTCAGTGCCTTGAAAGGGCAGTGTGGACAGACGCTGAATGATCTACCTTCGCTATGTTTGAGTGCATGTCTCTTTAAGCTCTTGCTTTGTGTAAATTTATGACCGCAAATTTCACAAACAAACGGTCTATCATTATTGTGTGTTCCAAGATGAATCTTCATATTTTCTTTTCTGGAAGAAGCGTGAGTACACCCAGGATATGAGCAACGGAACAGTTCTCCCGTGTGGGTAAGTTTGTGAGCGCGTAATGTCTTGGCATGAGTGGTACTAAATCCACACTCATCGCATAGGTGCTTCTTCTCACTGGAGTGAGTCACGAGATGACTGTTTAGCCCATGCTTCCACTTAAAACCCTTCTTGCAATGGGGACAGGTGTAGGGGGTTTCAGTGGAATGTCGCGGCAGGTGCTGACTCAATAATGTTCTAGTTTGAAATCTTCCATCGCAAAAAGTGCAAAAAAATGGTTTTGGGTGATCGTGTAAACTGTAATGGTTATTCAAATCTTGAGCAGATTCTATTTTCATGAAACACAAAGAACAAACTTCTTCACTGTGACCTGTGTTTCGCAAATGAGCTAATAAATCGTATGGTTTGTAGCATTTGTATTTGCACTCAATACATGATTGCATTTTCCCTGATAATCCTTTCAAATCAGTTACATACTTAGGTCGTAGATTTTGTTTAACTGGATTACTAAGGCTCTGGTGTGATTTATCGGATGATGTTCGATTTAAAGTGATGATAATATTTTTTGTTTCAAAGATGTCATCGACACTTTTTTCCGAGTCACATGAATTTTCTAGGTTATTTTCTTCTGAAGAATTCAATTGTTTACGTATTAATTTAAGAATCGACTCAGAGAAACTTAATAATCTGCACAAATCATGAATATGTGCTATGTGTTCAACATCAATCTCTATTTTTTGGCCATAAATAATATCAATTAATAATAGCAAACATTGAAAACATTCTAAGCTATCTTTTTCGCACAAGTTTATATTTAATGGTGATGTAAATGAAAACACCTTTGAATTCTTCATTTTAGGAAACCGTAAAGCATTACAGCATTTTTTATTTATAAGTGGGCTAATGGAACACATAACAGCAGAGTGAATCCAAGTAAATTGTTTTCCGACAAAAAGTCGAATATCGCAAAATCTTCCAAACTTCCTCTGATTATGAAGATTGCCCATGACTATTTCAAAAATTTCGTTTGGTTTGCTGATCTCCATAATTTAATTAACACATAAAATTACATATCATTACACAAAACAACACGATTATTTATTTCATTTATTTATCATGTAATATTCTCTATTTTGACATTTGAGCTCGAAACCATAGAACTTTAAATTACTATCTCTTATTTGAACCATAGACTCTGAGTTAATTGAGAAATAGACTTTAACATGCCCGGTGGTAAGACAGTACCGGTACGGTTGCGCCTACAAATAATTTATTATTCTATTTTTTCCAGAATATCGAAAAATACTGGCATCTGTAAACCAGTTACCAGAAATGTTCAAAGTTTTTATAAATGTTACTATAATATCGTAGGAGTAATTCACATTTTGAATATACTATGACGTCATCATTCTCATGTTAACCTTTTAACATCAGGCTGCGATTTATTTACAAAATTAAAGTACGATAATTGTATATGAAAAGAAAAATACGATTTTATGCTTCTCATTTATCTTGAAATAATCCCAATCGTGTTACCTAAATTAATGATCTGTTCTGACAGACCAATAGTTGACTGTGCATGAAAAAACAATTATTTTTTCCCTCTAAATCGTTTAAAATAGATTTTTTATGGTAGTTCCTAAATAAAAATGTAATGTGATTTTGTAATCTATGATCTGCCATTAAATTATTTTTATTTTGTTGAGTTAAAAAATTACTCACTACTGGACAAAATATTACAATAATTGACGGGGGTTATATGGAGATATCATATTTTAATTTAAAATTTGTACTATGAACAAATAGACCATACTAATAAAAATATCTTTATTATAGCTATGAAAAGTTTGCTTTCAATTTGTCCATATTTTATTTCTCCCCTACACTTCCTATTCAATCTCTCATATAATACAAACTTATTTCCTGATTTAGAGAAAATCTTCAAGTTCAGTCTCTTATTCAAGAGTGTCGTCATCACATCGTATTTCCAAAGCAACAGGCAGAAAGAATGGATCACCGCACCGTTCTCTCCTGATATATATTTCTCTTGCTTACTTAAATTTCATATATCGTGCCATGCATGCACATCGATTCCTTCGACTCTTTATGTGTCCGACATTTTATATTTGATTGATTTACGGAAATTTTGATATTTTGTGAATATCATTTAATTCATTGGTCCAAAACCTGTTTTAATGTGATTCAGTGATATGGATTTCTGAGGAGACGAGGTACTCGCTCATGCCAGAGAAGGTTCAGAAAATATGTTTTTAGGTAACTCTACATATATTATGGTAGCTATATATAGCTTTATTTATCATTATACATTTTGATTCATATAAAAAAAACATCTCTAGAAATGTTTTTTTTTTGTGTGAATCAAAATGTCGACAAACCTCCAAAATTTTAATGTTATTTGAAATTTCTTGGTAGAAGTTCGCTGTAAATAAAGAAAATACATACATTTTTAGTTAAAATGTCTTTCATTATACTTGTATATTATACGAGTATATGGTACTTGATTTAATTCCATTTAGGCTTATGGCTTCGACTGGTTTCGGCAGCTCGCTGCCATCTTCCAGAAAATGGCAATGAGCTGTCGAAACTATAAATCTATATGGAATTAAATTAAATGTATAAAAGCAAGTTTATTTTAAAATTTTTTTTTTTTTTTGACAACAAACCTGTTGAAAAACTACCTTACCTTTAACAAAAAGTTTCGTCAACTCTTGTTACTAATTTTGCAGCAAAATCACTCAGTTATGAATAGGAAATTTGAAATTATAATAATTGATTAAAACCATGTTTATGAAATTAAATTAGGTAAGGGTTTCTTAACTATAAATAATACAGCGGAGTGCAAGTTTATAATGTGAATATATTTTAACAACATATGTATAATGATTAACAATTTAGTCTAGTTGGTCGAAGCGCTTAGATTTATATCAATTAGATGAAGTTAAAAAAATGGTGTGAGAAAATAAATATGTAACGTAAGCATTATCTCTATTCAGGCTTGTATGCACAAGTATACATAAATCAGCACTATTACTAAAGCAGTATATTTAATGATGTGTCATCTAAAATGTAATATGATTTTTATTATATCATTTTCATAACTAAAATACCACAATAGTTTTGTTTAAGAATCTCAACATGCATATTTGCAATACTGAAATACTTATCATTCAGCTTTTCGCATTATAAACTAGTTGCCCTACAAGATTTTCATTTAAACAAAACATCATACTGTTAGTTTTTATTGTTGAAATGAATCATTAAAAATCAATGGAGAATTGTGATAATTTTTTTGCACCAAAATCAAAAAAAAAATGTTTATTTCACATTACATAAAAAAGTGTAAAAAATATAAATCATTTAGGAATGATATACCATGATGTAAGAGTTTTTAAAGATCTTTAATTATACACAGAATCTAGATGACTATATTTGAACGAATTCTTATAACATGATTGCTTAAATAGGACCTAAAGTAAGTGATTTTAAATAATACTATAGCTTTGTTTATAAACTAAATTACATATTTTCTTTTAAACTAAAAATAATAACATGTTTTTTAGCCTCTGTATGGTTTTTCTAATAAAAGGTTTTAATAAAAATGATTTGGTCATTTTTTATCATAAATACACATATTTTGCATTAAATATTTATACCTATTTAAATTGAATGAATTATTAACTATTAATGCAGGTATATTTTCGGAAGTACAGTTTTCAAATAAAAAATGCGTTAGGTTTGGAAAATATTAAATTTATTTAAAATTAGTTGTACCATTCATTATTTTTGATATTGTTTACAATCTGAAAGCATAAAAAGTCTCTTTATTTAGACATTATAGACAAAAAATTTGGCATATACATTTTAATGCAAAATAATCCTGTATTTTCTTATAATTATAAAGTAATAATATCATTTATATCATGGAAGCCATTTACCTAATGAGTATTTTTATGTGCCTTTTCTTGTCAAACATACACTAATAAAAACATGTATTTGCCTATATCTCATGGGTTTAAAATTATTTTGTATACATATAAAATATAATGTCACATAATTTCAAATACATTTGCATGCATGGAAAATACATCAACTTTTAATTATTTTCATTGTATTTTAAATCATCTAACTGTTTTAATGTTCAAAAATTGGATTGATGTAATATTATAATTACATAATTTAATCAAAATATTGAATTTTTACATTTACAATGAGATATTAAGTATAATCAAAATAAAATAAAACAATATTTTATTTTTATTTAATAAACGGAGAAAGATTTTTCAACATATTGATTAGTTTATTTCAGAATATTATCATCAATCGAATATTTGATATGGTAAAAAAAAACTTTGCAAAATAAAGAGAAATGAAAAAAGAAAAAGAAAATCATCTTACAAAATCATTCATTCAAGTTAAAAGATTGAATTTTATCATGCATACCTACAATAGAATACTTTATAGAATAATTATACAATTATAGATAGTTTTTAGTAACCATGAAGAAAATCCCAGAACGGTCCAACAACTTTTTTTTGTCATTTTGTAAAATATGGTTTAAATTATCTTCATGATAAATTAATTTATAAAATCTGTTATGAAAAATAGGTATAATACTGTGCAACAGTATTTTATAAATCCATCTTATTCAATCATATTTTAATATTTTTATATAATACAACAAATATTTTACTCACATGGAGTTGCGAAATCTTCCCGCTTGAAATGAAATAGAAAAAGTGGAATGTACACAGATCTATAAATTACAATAAATATGTTAAAGACTAGAAATGCCTTGTAGACATTTTTACACTTTTTTTATAGATACGATATAATGTACATACTTGGAACCAGCCTATATATTTTGGATAAATCCTTACACAATGTAAATAATGATGGGCTTGATTCAGAAAGTGAAACTAGATATGTTTTGTTTAAAATTAATAATAATTCACTCAGAATATATAATAATAATAAACTAAGACACGCATGGTAAATAAGAGCCGCTCAGATGTGAACTGATCATCGATAACACACCCATTGAGCAAGTCATACTATTCACTTACCTAGGTGTAGAGATATGTAACCGCAGTGACCTAACGACAGCCGTGGTTGGCTGCTTGTGCGACACTATATGGAGGAACAAATACATGCTTACCGAAAGTAAAGTCAATATATACAAGGCATGCGTCTGCCCCATCATGACGTATGGAATAGAGGTCAGAGCTGATACCAATAGAACTAAGAACCGTCATAGAGTAGCAGAAATGCAAACCCTACGCTCCATCGCAGGCAAACCCCTCAGAGATCGGATCAGAAATGAAACGATAAGGTCTATCTGTGGTGTTGAGGACAGAGTAAGATGGGAAAGAAGCAGAAGGTGCTTTTGGAGAGACCACGTGGACCGCATGGAGAATACAAGAATTGCAAAAATTGTTAAAGATGAAAACCCAAGCAGCACTACCAAGAAGGCTGCCAAAAAGTTGGAGAGATGGCTGCACATCATCATCCCAGGACAACTCACCATCACAAAAAGTTCATATGACCTAAACTAAAAAGAGAGTAAGAAGATGGTAAATGAATAAATATAAATGTGGCGTGACAAGGGCATTGCATGCAAATCAGTGAATCTCATTTGAAAAGTAATGTGTTTTCATCACAACTAATAAATCTCTCCAATTTCTGAATCACCTCAATTTGACTTCTACATTGTGTAAGGGATATCCCTGTATGTTTTGAGATCTATTACACACTCGAATGTCAAACCATTTGTAGCTGTTAATGCTCGTTTAATTTTTCGGTATCGTCTACAAACGTGCAATTTAATAGTTTTTGAGTTAACACCATTGTAGATCTTGAAAACTTAGTGTATGCTTCTGGTTTCTTCCATTTAATACAAACATAATACACGGGTATGCCGGAGATCAGGATTCCGATTCCTATTGCTGTATTCCACGGCTCAGCAATAGCAGGGACTACCACCAAGAATCCGATACATATCAGGAAAGATACAGGCAGAATGGTGTTGACTCGTATCGGCCTAGGGAGTTCAGGTCTCGTCTTCCTGAGAGAGAGCATCCCCAAGATACTGGCGCCAACAGAGAGCCACAGTATTTGCGAGAAATAGTTTATCAATGCGAAGATGTCGCTTGTGCACAGCATCAGCAGTGATATACCGCACTGAAAATAAAAATGGTATCACTTAAATGCTATAAATACAAATAAAGTTTCAAAATGAAATATATTCTCCTTTATAATATGTTGGGTAAATATCAAAAAAGTATAGCATCTATAAAGACATATATGGTATATTTATTTATTTCGATATACAATAGTAAAACGTACACTGGAAAACCAAAATCACCCTGTATAAAACAATCATCCGAACAGTAGTGACCTATGGGTGTGAGGCGTGGACAATGACAGCGAAATCTGCAGAGCGACTGGATACTTTTGAGAGAAGGGTGCTGCGCAGAATTCTGGGGCCTGTGAATGACGGTGAAGGCTGGAGAGTGCGGCATAATGACGAGCTGTACAATATTTACAAAGCTCCCAGTCTCTCCACACAGGTCAGACTGAATAGACTGAGATGGGCCGGTCACGTGCAGAGGATGCCGTCATCGCGAACCCCAAAAAGATTGCTGGAGTGGCACCCAGGTGGTAGAAGACCAATTGGACGACCAAGGCTGCGATGGGAGGATGAAGTTGGGAGAGATGGAACAAGATTGTTAAGAGTGTCAGATTGGAGGGTCGAAGCGGAGGACAGGAGGAGTTGGAGGCGAAGAATACTGGAGGCTAAGGCTCGATATGGGCTGTAGGGCCATCGAAGAAGAAGAAGAAGATACAATAGTAAAACTGTATTCCCATGAGTACATACTCATTATGGTACGGAGTGTTGGGTACTGAGCAAAAGGGATGAAAATACACTGCTGGTCTTAGAAAGGTGTTGAGAAAAATCTTTGGGCCTCTCTGTGAAGGTGGAGTGTGGAGAGTGAGGTATAACCAGGAGCTGGAAGGACTTTACAACGAGCCCAACATAGTGAAGTTTATAAAAATATAGAAGAAGATCGAATCCCAAGGAAGATTCTGAATACACGACCATATGTGGGAAGTGAGAAGACCAAAACTGAGGTAGATGGATGGAGTGGAGGGGCACCTCAGGGCAATTGGTGTTACAAACTGGAAAATGTGGGTGATGGACCGGGAGAGTGGCGAAGAATTCTGGAAGAGGCCAGGGCCCATAGTGGACTGTAGTGCCAATGTTGTTGTTGATAAGACATTTTCATCTAATAAACATCATTATTGCATTCAAATTTTTGAAATTATGTATAAAAATCCCCATTAACCTCTCGAGTAGTAAGATATTTATGACATTTACAAAACATATTTTTTTTAGCTTACAAAACATGTAACTATAATAGCCAATAAATTACTTAATTTTGTGTACACCAATAGATGTCGCCGGTAGTCGAAATTTTGACATAATCTGTGAATATTCAAGAAATTATAAATGAGCCCCAAATATGGAGCCATACGCTGTCGGACCATGTATTCAATGACCCCACGGTTGGGGCGGTATGCATGGAGAGTTGACCAAAATTATATTTCATACACAATGTCATTGAATGTTCTATAAAATAAAAATAAAGATTGTGGCAATATCACTTAGATAGGTTGTTTTATTTCAATTCAAATTTCGAGCGCTCTTAATGCAAAACCCTATACAAGTGTATTTAGCTAGAAGGAATACTGAGTTTAAAAATATGGTAATATGCAATCTGAAAAATTCATTATTATTAATATGGCAAAGCATTATTGCTGATGAAACAAGTCTAGACTAAATAATCATGAAATAAAAAAAAATTAAGTAATGTCGTTTTTTTTTACTTAAATTTGGATTGTCAATACTCGTAATGAAATTATTTTTATTTAATTTGTTTATTTGTAGATGGGAAAAACATTTCTTTTTTTTAAATATATTTTGTTAATTTATATTATTAACAAACAGAAGGGTTAGAGTTATTAAAAGCAACATGTACTAATTCTATAGCAACGCTAAGAGAAATTTAACCTTATTTTTCCAGAATATTTTATACTGTACAAATTTAGTAAAGGCCATCTTGCGTGGCAACGTGATCTCACCGTGAAAAGCAAAGCTGGCACCGGAGTTAGCCTCTTGGTATGCACGAGAGAGAACACGTCTGGCAGGTGTCCCTCCTGCGCACCAGTCATGAACAGCCGCGCCGAGGTGAAGAGGATCCCGTTCACTCCGCCGAAGGTAGACAGTGCCACGAACAGCGGGATTGCCCAGTATGCGCTGCCAAACATCTTCTGCCCGAAGGTCTACAAGGAAACCATTTTGTAATTATCCATCCACAACTCTTTGATTAATTGAAGACATCATAATTATAACAGATCAAATAAGCAAGCAGAAACATTACTTTTAACATATTTTTGTTGTATAATATGTATTTATAAAACAAAACTGATGCTAATTAATCAACTAACTAACTAACTAACCATCACGCCGTCTCCCCGAAGGGGTAGGCAGAAAGAAAGGACTGTCACACTTTTCTTTCCTGACATATTTTTCTCGCCTCCTCAACGTTCATACATCGTGTCATGCACATGCCTCGATTTCTCTGACTCCTCACCTGCCCAACATTCAATATTTTCCGTGTATAGCAACTTAATTGCCGTGATCAGTTTTGTACTTATTCCATATTCAGACAATATTTTCCACAACTTTACTCTATTAACGTAATCATATGCTTTTTGCAAATTAACAAACGCACAGAAAAGTTTGCGGCTTTTGGCCAGAAACTTCTGTCAATGTACGAAGTCCAAAAAAATTATCCATACATCCTCTGCCATTCATAAAGGCA
The DNA here is from genome assembly GCA_022606425.2 of Lepidostoma basale. Taxonomy (NCBI): domain Eukaryota; kingdom Metazoa; phylum Arthropoda; class Insecta; order Trichoptera; family Lepidostomatidae; genus Lepidostoma; species Lepidostoma basale. The sequence goes on along the minus strand of JAHDVF020000857.1, from coordinate 1,294,155 downwards.
CCTTGCACATCCCAAACTTTGTCACTTGTCAATTTTCTTACTCTTTCTATTAAAATTCTGTCATAGACTTTACCAACGACACTCAAAAGACTAATAGCTCTGTGGTTTCCACATTCCATACGCGATCATTTTCCTGGCACAATTACTGCTCTCCTCCAGCCAGCGGCGCATATCCTTCCTCCAAGCATTGGTTAAATAACTTACATAACCACGCAGAAACCACTTCGCCACCGCTTTTAATAAAATCTATGGCGATACAATCAAACCCAACAGCTGTTCCACTTTTCATTGCTTTCACGGATCTTTCCATCTCATTCGTACTTATTTTCTCAATATTATCATTTATAGGTCCCGCACTCGCATTAATTAATCAATAGCATTAGATATAATATTTTTGTAAAATTCCTGTTGTGAATTACATGAATTATGAAGATGGATCAATATGGTTAATAATGGAATTAATAACGTAAATAATTATTTATAAATTATATTTATCATTTAACTAAAAGCTGGATAGAATTAATAAATTAAATTATTTGAAAAAAATTGTAAATTAGCAATGTTTACTGAATTTTTTTTGAATAAATGTAAAATAAACAAAAAATACTAAAGAAAAAGAGCAATTTAATAAAAAACATTTTTTTGTAATCGTAGTTAACTGCCGAAAACTCAAACTTCGACTCAATTAGTTAACAGTTGTTAAGATAATGGCGAGTTATTTTTTAATCATAAAGAAACCCATATTTTAAAATGAAACTATGATTATAATAAAATAATTCCCAGTTTACCACAGCCACTGCTGCTGAGGCTAGCATCTCTTGTTTGGTGACCACAGCAAAGTACGCAAGATTAGCCAACACGTAAATACATGTCACAAGAGGCATAGCGATCCAAATTGCACGTGGTAGGTTCCTAAAATAAATAAATAAATCATGAATAAATATACATATTTTTTTAATACGGAGTATTTTCATATAAAAAGTCTGAAATCTTATTTGATTGTGGCGTAGATTTTTGGCATTTAATTATTTATTTTTCAGATTTAAATCGGCTTATAATGGATGCTCGAGCATTTATTAAAAAGGCATTGTTTTCTAAATTGTCTGAGTTGTTTTTCTGACAATGATACGGCGAAACTTCGTGTTGAATATGAAAATACGTTCTTACATCATACATGGAATAACGTTAAAAACAAAACACGAAACTTAAAATAAACAATATTTTATTTTTGTGTAGGTACTTATACTTGTATACGAATACTGAATTTCACCCACGATGGGTTATTAATTCATGAATTTTAATTGTATCTCAATAGAGACGAAGATGCAAACTGGAAACTGAATATGGTTGATCAAGGTGTTTACAGGACTTATGACCTGTCATTGGTTGGGTTAAACGCACGCTTTATGTAATTACAACATTCCCCATTCCACCTTTTTCTTTATGACCATGTAAGACAAATTTTTGGAAGTTGTATATATGTTACAAATCTATGCCTAATTTCACATGTCAGTTTCAATATGCCATCTATGAAGATTTTGATTACATATGTTAATCTTTTTAAGATTACTCTATATAATCCACATACTAACGCCATCTATGGGGAATGTTGTAATTACATAAAGCGTGCGCTTAACCCAACCAATGACAGGTCATAAGTCCTGTAAACACCTTGATCAACCATATTCAGTTTCCAGTTTGCATCTTCGTCTCTATTGAGATACAATTAAAATAAACAATTCATAAAAATTAAGTCCAACATTGTTTGATTAATTTGCGCGTTTTCTAGGCAATAAAATACCCCAATATAATTTTAAAACAAAATAAATGTAATTTCGGATAATATTACACTTTGCTACAATCTAATCCCTTAGATTAAAACTAGCGAAGAAGCTTGTGTTGATGATATTTTTTTTGCGTTTTTAGTCACTGAAATTTCTTTGATTTCGAATATTTTATTTTTAACTTTATTTCTAAAGTTATATTACATCTGATTATTTTGTTGTATACCCAATCACCCGTTCCCACGTATCGTTTCCCACGCCTTTGTCTGAATCATTGAAGACTTTGTTTATAATACATATTATGATTATGTAAATATTAAGAGTACGGCCACGTGCCTTATCCTTAAGGATTCACACGCGAGATGCACTTATTGATCTTCTGTTCCCACAAGTACACGTGTCGTCAAACAAAGACATCATTATTATGATTAAACAGTATACATAGGTTGCCTTTTATGTTTTTACAATCGAACAATAGATGGCGTTAGTGAGTTATGGCATCACTGTATTTGTGAACATTGACGTTTGTTATTGCGAAGCCAGTGGCAACATAGTAATTGACCGATTAGGTTGTTGATAGTGAACGTTTAAAAGAAGCAAGTTTTTGCGAAAATGGAGATCACCACTGAATGTTTTCGTTGGATGATTTTTTATGATTTAAAAAAAAACCTTACTCGACAACAATGCATAGAATTGCTTCGTGCAACTTTTGGTAATGAAGCACCATCAGAGAAGACTGTTTGTAATTGGTTTGCAGAATTTTGTCGTGGTCGTGCGTCTGTCAGTGATGAATGACGAGAAGGTCGGCCAAAACCGGTTGTCATTCCGAGAAACATCGATGCTGTGCGCATTATGATTAAAGAAGATCGGCATGTGACTTACAGACAGATAGAGGCCACTCTTGGCATATCGCAGACTGCAATACAATCGATTTTGCATTAGCATTTAGGTGTGAGAAAGATTTTTTCCAGGTGGATTCCGCCGGACGACCTTCGTGGCAGAGTGGTTACGAGCTCTGACTTCCATGCCGAAGGCCCTGGGTTCGATTCCCGGCGATGGCAGTGTGATTGTCACACTGTCTTTGGTCTGGTGTAGAATTCACGTGACAATAAAATGGCGATAGATTGGCTACCTATCACATGTCACGAGAATCAATATAATAGCTAAAAAATAAAAATTGTATACTGTAATTGGGTCCAAACGACCTGTTGTGTACATAAAAAAAAAAAATAAAAAAAAAAAATAAATAAATAAATAAATAAATAATAATAATAATTTGACCGAAACGAAAAAGGGCTCGTGTTGATTGATGTCACGTAATGTTGAAAAAATTCGACCAAGGAAGGTTCAAAATCCGTATACAACATTGTTACAGGACACAAAACTTGGATATATTCGTATGAACCTGAAAACAAACAACAGTCTACAGTTAGGGTGTTTGACGATGAACCCAATCCCACTAAAGTTGTTCGTTCACGGAGCACTTCCAAGAAAATGATCGCTTGGGTATTCGGTTGTACTGGACACTTTGCAACCCTTCCTTTAGAGGATGGAAGAACTGTTAATGCCGAATGGTATACAACAATTTTTTTTGCCAACGGTCTTCGATGAACTAAGGAAAAACAACAAAAAACGTCGCATCATTCTTCATCACGACAATGCCAGCTCCCATAAAGCACGTCAAACAACTGAATATTTGAAGGAGAAAAACATGGAATTAATGTCTCATTTCCCGTATTCCCCTGATTTATCGCCTAATGACTTTTTCTTGTTCCCAACTGTCAAACAAAAGATGCGTGGATTTTCATCACCTCAAGAAGCTGTTGAAGACTTTCAAAACCACGTTTCTACAATATCAGCTTCAGAGTGGAGAAAATGTTTCCAGAATTGGTTTGAACGTATGCAAAAATGTATAGACCTAAAAAGCAAATATTTCGAAAAGAAATAAAATACTTTGTTTCAAACATGTTTGTTTCTGTTTCACTTTTTATAAAAACTTAAAAGGCAACCCTCGTATAAGCCAAACAGCATAAAGGAATAAGCAGATTACGGTTGCAATTGTTACGTATAAGACGTTACCAATAAACTTTTCTTATTAAAATTTAACCGTGTTGGAAGTTATTCCATCCGAAAAATCCTCAACCCAAGGATAACACATAAATACTGCACCTAGAATCGGGAATCCCGATGATAGATGAATTCATTCTGAAACTTGCCGAAGGCTTTTACAAAGGACTCTCCCTTCACATCCTAACCCCACAATAAAAGACTTCTAAAATTACGATCCAAACACCTCCAGCCGCCACAAGCTCCCAAAATCGATCCTCGTTCAGAGGAACACTCCGGGCCACACAAATCATGCCCCTGCATAAACCAACAACCCACCAAATCACCTTCCAACAAAGTTCCCATCAGACGTAAGAGGAATAGCCACAAGTCCTTTGCGGCGTATATCTATAAGTAAATTAAAATCTTAATACTGTTTAATTTTTGTATCACGTGTTTGTAACGTAAATGAATAAATAAAAATTCCCATAGTTATACAAAAACACGCTGTGTTACAAATATATATAACTAACTAACTAACCATCACGCCGTTTCTGGAGGGGTAGGCAGAGAGGATGGATCGCCACATTGTTCTGTCCTGAAACAACTCTTGCACATCTTACACATTCACACATCGTGACATGCACGCTCGTCGATTGTTCCTACTTCGAACATGGCCGCCTTTCAGTAATTGATTCATTTGGTCATGCCTTGTCTTCCTTGGCCTTCCTCGAATTCTTTTTCCATTCAAACTACTTGTATATATCTTTTTAACAATTCTTCCCTCTTCCATTCGTTCCATATGTCCAAACCATCTTAGTGACCCTTTCTTGATTTTATTTATCATGCATTCATCCGCCTTACATTCCTTTCTTACTTCATCATTAGATATTCTATCATACATTATTTTTCTCATTTCTACGGCATTTATCCTACTTTCATCCTTCTTCTGACAACTCCAAGCTTCACTTCCATACATAAGAAAATATACAAAGTTTACATAAGATACAAATATATTTATAAAGTTCTAAAATAAGATTGATTAGTGAATTTATGTATTTAGGTAGCATGTTCACAGCGGATGGCCGAACGGATAGTGACGTCGAAAGAAGGGTTGGTGCGGGTAACAAAGCGAATGGAGTTTTAAAAATAGTTATTGGAAACAAGAATTTATCAATGAAAGCGAAAACAGCCGTTCACAATGGAGTTCTGGTCCCAACCCTAATGTATGGAAGTGAAGCATGGAACTGGCAGAAGAAGGATGAGAGCAGAATAAATGCGGTAGAATGAGGTCCCTAAGACGTATGTGTGGTAGAACGATATACGACAGAATCTCAAATGCTGATATAAGAAAGGAATGTAGAGCGGAAGAAGGTATTATGAACAAAATTATGAAAGGATCGCTGAGTTGGTTCGGACATATGGAGCCCATGGATGAAGAAAGAATGGTTAAGAAAGTATACGTTAATGATGTAAATGGAATACGGAATCGAGGCAGACCGAGGAAAACATGGCATGACCAAATTAATCGAATTTTAAAGGTTGGTCATGTTAGAAGTCGGAAGAATCGACGTGCGTGTACGACTCGCTGTATGAATGTGGAGGATGCTAGAGAGGTGTGCCAGGATAGAGTAGTGTGGCAGTCCATTCTCTCAGCCTACCCCTGCGGAGAAACGGCGTGATGGTTTGTAGTTGTTGTTGTTATATCTAAAAATTAATAGTTGTTGTCTAAAAATTTGCTTATGAAGATAAAAATATAACAAAGTGCGTTCTACTCACAGCATAAACATGGTAACTATAAAAAAACAGTATATAAAAGCGGGTGAAGTATGGCGGAGTTTTAAGATACATAAATTGGAATAGGTTAATGTGAGAGCGCAAGCTTATGTACCAAAGAATACATAGACTCAATAAAGCCCGCTAACTCTCGGAAATGGTGAGAGAATAAATGGCACATTCATTGAAGAACCCTCATTGGAAATACAGCAGACATATACTTAAGTTAACAATTCCCCAAGGAAAAAGGTTGAGATTTTTCTTTGTGGTAATGGAAACGACCTACATACTAGATACTCTTTATTTTATTTCTCGCTTCCATTACTAATCCAGTGTATAAATGAACGTACACGTACGTGTATATGTACACAACACCAACTTTATTTAAAAAAATACAACAACAAACCATCACGCCGTTTCTCTGCAGGGGTAGGCAGAGATAATGAACCGCCACACCGGACACTCTAGCTTCCTCCACAATCATTCAACGAGTCATACACGCACGACGATTTCTCCGACTTATAACATGACCAACCTTTAAAATTTGATTAATTTGGTCATGTCATGTTTTTCTCGGTCTACCCCTACTAATCCATGCGCTCCATATGTCCGAACCAGCGCAGCGATCCTTTCATAATTTTGTTCATAATACCTTCTTCCGCTCTACATTCCTTTACATATATTTTTAAATTAAATAATGATTCCGAGAAGAAGACACTGAGAATGATAGCAGGCAAGATACTATGAGTTCGCATCGGGAACACCAGAATAAGATAGATATGTGCAGCTGAGGTTATTATAAGATGGAATAGACAGAAAGGGGTGTACTGATACGGTCATGTCCAAATAATAGAAACCACCAGACTCCCTATTGGACTACATAACCAGCCTCACGGGACTCGTCTTGTGGTAGACCTTCTAAAAGATGAAAGGACAGCTGGGAATTCACCTCACAGGAGAAGCAACCCTCTGGAGAAAGACCACATATGTCTATAGCGAGGAAGAAGAAGCAGAAGGAAGAAAACGAATCAACAAAAATATCGGGAAGAGATATTGGTATTAACAGAACCATAGTATTATATGCAAATGTAACAAAAAATCGGAATGAAACCTTATCCGCTTCTAGCAATAACGTGTCGAGAAAAACAATTTCATTTTGTATGATTTCCCAGAGATTTTAATTATCTTTGACCGTTATATGAATTGTACTTGTGTAGGTTGGTAGCCAGTCTTGGTAACGAAAAAATAGGCATCTATATTATGTGCTTACATAGATAAATTACATTCAAGGCGGCAGCCCTACTTACTTAGGGGAGGCTCAATCAACACTCCCCCGCTTTACTTGTTGATTCTAGAGAACGCAATTCCTCGGAAAACTCGAAGGAAATTCACAGAAGAGAAATATCTGACCTACTAACATTTACGGCTCTCATCTACCCCTCTGTTCGATTCAATGCAGTTGTATAACGAACGTTTTATATAATAATAACTTATTTTATCACGTAAAAGAAATAAGCTCATCAATTTGTCTCTATAAAATAGAGTTTTTTTTAAAAAAAAAAAGACTAACATCAAGGATTTACATCAATGATATTAGAATTTATTTTACAATCTTCAATGTGAGCAGAAAATATCTCATTATTATGAAGAAGGAATCTGGTCGTGTCCAGGCTTGAACCCATGTCCCCTGGATCAGGAGCCAAGCGTTCTATCCCCTAGACCACCACGCGATTTTTAACCTCATTCATGTCATTTTGCCGGTTCTTGGGATGCCACTTGGGTCTTTAATGTGGTAGTTTCCAGTTGCTGTCCACAATTACTGTATACAACTTTTTAGCTATTGATTCTCATGACATGTGATAGGTCTATCGCCATTTTATTGTCACGTGAACTCTACACTACACCAAAGACAGTGTGACAATCATTCTGCCATCGCCGGAAATAGAACCCGGGACCTTCTTTGTGGTAGTCATAGCTCTTGCCACTCTGCCACGACACACAAATCATACTAAATAACATACTTGTATTATTAAACCATTCTAGTGTAGTTATGTATAAAATTAGTTCCATTTCGATTTACTGTGAGAAATATGATACAATAAATAAATAATTGAAATATTGAAAAAGACAGAAATGAGGACGTCTTGAAACTTTACGTGGTAATTGAAAAACTTCATAACTTTTAAAATCACAAAAATAAACTGTTATATCCCAAGCTCTTAAAAATCACATAACAATACGAGTTATAATACATAAAAGGTATTTTGTTGTTTATTTTATCTACCATCACGCCGTCTAACCGAAGGGGTAGGCAAAAAGAATAGACTGTCACACTGTTCTTTCCTCGCATAGTTCTCTCGATTCCGATTCATTCATACATCGTATTATACTTAGTATTAGTATATACTTATGTACACGTCGTGGCAGTGTGGCAAGAGATATGACTGCCACACCGAAGTTCCATAGTTCGATTCCCGGCGATGGCAGTATGATTGTCACACTGTCTTTGGTATAGTGTAGAGTTTACGTGACAATAAAATGGCGATAGACCTATCAGATGTCATGAGAATCAATAGCTAAAAAGTTGTATACAGTAATTGGGTTGAAATAACATGCAGTGTACAAATCGCACGCTTAATAGAACACTGGCTTAACTAACAAAAACAGTCGTAAAACACGTACGAATGAAAAAGACCGACATAGTGTAATGGAGGTCAATTGGCGGAATTTTGATTTTAACGCGAAACAATGGATAGCGTTAACACAAGCCTCTGTCTAATGTTAACTCAATTATGACCTAAGCCATAATCGGTCAGTTTACTATTAAGCGTGCGAAATGTGGACAGCAACTGGAAACTACCACATTATATACCCAAGTGGCATCCCAAGCACCGGCAAAAATGTTACACTTTGATGCGAACCAATCTCTTGGATTGAAACAAGCGAAGCGAATGTACATATCGCACATCCTCTGAAAAACTGTCACAACACAAAAAAGCAGTTCTGAGAAAAACACATTTTAATATTTTTTTTACCTTACATGAACTACTATGTTGTAATGATAATGAATAAAATGCTTATATTGTTATTATTGTATGTGAAATTCATCAATCTATTCGTGGATTATAAAATATATTAAATGACAGCAATATATTTTATTATTTCCATTGAAAACAAAAATTTTCTGTGTTACGACAGTTTTTCAGAGGACGTGCGAATAGTAAATTGAAATGTCAGATATGATAGCCATTATTAAACCAAAAGCACGGCCCGCGATAAACTATGGTATAAGGATGTATAAGATCCTTCTAGAAAAGATCTGCGATTTATTACGTGATCATTCAATACAAAGCCAATTTTTAAAAATCTCGAGTTCTGTAAAATAAAATACGTAAGTGAAACTACCAACACAATATTTTGTACACGACTACTTCAATACCCTCGTAACCTAATATATAAATTTAATAATAACTTACTTGTAAGGATCTTGAAGTTCCTCGGTGACGAAGTTCAAATAATTCCATCCTCCAAATGCGAAGAGTCCAGAATAGAAGGCGATCGCCACATTGGGCACAGAGTACTTGCCCTCAAATGAGTTTTCGAAATTTTCGACGTGACCTAAAAATCATTACGTTAATTATTACTTCTTAAATTTCCATTGGTGAATAATATCACGATACCAAATGTGTACTTGTTATTTTATTGTTATTTGAAATTTTTTAATAGAAGTTCATTGTAAATAATGAAATTATTATTTTTAATTAATAAAATTCTTTATAATACAAGGTATCCCAGCGGCAGACATCCGATTTTAAAATTGATTTAAATAAAATAACATAATATTCAATAGATCAAAACTTTATGAGAGTAGTTTGAGAATGCCCTCGCAAGGTGAAACAAATTTGTCACAATTTATATAAATTAAATCCAAGTAAAACCACTCAACAATCGTGTTTACTATTATAAATCAGATCAAAACTATTTATTACTATGAATAGCGGACAAAAGCGGATTTCATTTTTAAAGATCACTTTTTCTAAATGTCGAAATTATTTAGATTTTTTACTAAAATATTTTAAATCAATTTATGTTACTAAATGCGGAATAAATTCTTCCCTAACTGGTAACTAAATCATAACATAAATAGGCGAAAACCCGGATGCCGTCAAGAAAGAGTAAGAGAATATTTTAGAGAGGAATACTCCGATTCTCTCCGAAAGTAATTCGAAATTTTTATTTGTTTCTTGAACAATAATAGAAAATAAGTATTTTTCAAGGATTAATTGCATCTCAATAGATGAAGATGTAAATTATTTAGAAACAGAATATGGCAGTCGAGGCGTTTAGAGGGCTTATAACTTGTCATTGGTTGGGTTAAGCGATCACTTTATGTTCAACATTCCTCATTCCGCCCTTCTTACGACCACATTTAACAATTTTTTTGAACTTGTATATATGCTACTATTTTTAATAACTTCACATTTTTCATCAGTATTTTTCTTTTTTATATACCTACTTTGTATTTTATTAGGTCCTTACATATGAAATTGGCGTTTTGCCGTACTGGCAACTTTGATCTCAAATATCTTCTCTTTGGTTAGGAATTCCAAATTCAAATTTATACAGCTATTTTACTCAAGTATTTGTGTTTCGAAAATTATAATACATTTGTTTTTTCCTCAATTGTTTTTTTTCTTTGCGTCACTCAGTTTACAAAATGGAAAACTTGAAATATCGCGTTATTTACGAGTACGAGTTCCACCGTGGCACCAGTGCTGCAGAAACGGCTCGAAGGATTAATGATGTGTATGGCGACGGTGCCGCAAAAGAAAACACAGTGCGTTTTTGGTTCCAACGTTTTCGTTCTGGAAATTTCGACCTGCAAAACAAGCCCCGTGGACGGCCGGAGACCAAAGTTGATAATGAAGAATTGAAGGCTATTGTGGAAGCGGATCCATCGCAAACCACGTCCGAGTTAGCTGCAGGCTGCGGTGTTAGTGATAAAACTGTTTTAATCCACTTGAAGCAAATTGGGAAGGTGAAAAGCTTGAAAGGTGGGTACCTCACGAATTGAGTGAAGCAAATCAACAAACGCGCGTTGACTGCTGCGTTGCATTACTCAACCGGCACAATAATGAAGGGATTTTGAATCGAATCATTACCTGTGATGAAAAGTGGATCCTGTATGATAATCGGAAGCACTCATCGCAATGGCTGAACCCTGGCGAACCAGCCAAACCATGCCCCAAACGAAAATTGACTCCAAAAAAGTTACTTGTGAGCGTTTGGTGGACTAGTGCTGGTGTCGTTCACTACAGCTTTCTTAAATTTGGCCAGATGATTACGGCAGATGTCTATTGTCAGCAACTGCAAACCATGATGGAAAAGCTAGCTGCTAAACAACCGAGGCTGGTTAATCGCTCTAGGCCACTGCTGCTTCATGATAACGCTAGACCACACACTGCACAACAGACGGCTACCAAATTAGAAGAGCTTCAATTGGAATGTCTAAGACATCCACCGTACTCTCCGGACCTTGCCCCAACAGATTACTATTTTTTCGAAATTTGGATAACTTCTTGCAAGGGAAAAAATTCAACTCCGATGGGGCAGTCCAAACCGTCTTCAAAGATTTTATTGATTCCCGTCCGAATGTTTTTTTTAGTAAAGGGATCGATGAACTACCTATGAGATGGCAAAAGTGCATAGACAGCAATTGTACATACTTTGATTAAATAAATATATTATATTTAAAAAAAATCAACTTTATGTTCCTCCCATACAAAACGCCAATTTCATATGTAAGGACCTAATATTTCATGGGTTGCAACAAGATCAATATTTTTTGCTGGCATTGAAAAACTAAAACCTAATTTAATGACAAAATAATATTTTAGATACGAGTAAATATATATTTTTCAAAGCTACAATAACTTATAAATATTATAACTAAAATTTCAATACCTGTTTGGACAAAATGTTTTTAACTAATGGCTTGAATCTTGTCATCCATTTACATGATTTAATTACAATTATACCATTAGCTTCGTTTGCAGTAAAAATAATGATCTCGAACTGCAGTATGCTATATTTACAGCTCAGACAGAGTCCCAGTTCATCATAGTGTTACTACGTAGTGAGGAAATAAAGTAAAGAGATATTCATAAATGAGCTGCAAATGTAGTCTACCACAGTTTGAAAACAATTTTTTTGGACTGCAAATGTAACCAGACGCACAATAGGGGTTAATCATTGCACATACTCGTAATATCATTGAGTATAACTCGATATCTTGTGAAATCCGACTCTCGGTACTTTAACATTTGATAGTAGCGAGTTACTGCACACGAGTGTGGATAATATAAACAAGATGGCGAGTATTGCATTGTTAACCCTTTAAATGACGGCAATACTAATAACTTCTTTTTTAAAAACTAAAATTAAAAACCTTCTGGATACGGATCCAGAAGGCCGTATTATGGAAACTTAATAAATATATTCTACACCATGTGGCGTTTGTACTGCCGTTCACTCAGAAAAAACACAGTTTAAATACTCACAAAATGTTAGGATTGTTACAACTTGACACAGAAAACACGTTTACTTATAAATGGAGCTGTGTTTATAAAATATATTTATTTATTTATTAAAAATTAACAAAAACGCACAAAAAATCAACCATTGAACAAAACTGCAATTATGACGCAAAAAACTGTAGTCGGTAACCCTGTAACCCTGAAACACCTATTGACTGTCAGTGAAAGCTTTTGGAAAGATGTTAGAAAGATGACTGTAACTTTGATAATATCGATAAATTGTAATATTTAGGTATTTCTTGACCATCCTAATATGTCCCTATGTATTTTATTTATAAATTATTCAAATTGGATTTGATATTGGCTTTCAACAAACTCAAAGTGAGCGCGTATACGCGTATGCCCGGCCTGGCGAACACGGAATCGGAGAGCGCGTTAACGCGCTCGTGGCATTGAACCAGTTAAGTAATGCAATACTTAAACTATAATAAGACTACTTCTGCCCCTATGAGGGGGTGTCGGACTCCTCGCCGGGGGAGAGGGGGCCCCGTTATTCCTCTTGGATCAATTTTAGTTTTAAATTATACACATTATAATGTTAGGTTCCCTGTGTTCCTGTCCCTAGTTTCCATGACTATTTTCTCTATTTACTTAAGATTTCTTTATTTCTTTCATCATTCCAAGTTTTCTCTCCCATCCCACACTCTGTCACAATTGTATAATAGGCCATAAAATCATGTACCATATTTTTCTTTATTTTGTTAGATTGGGACATAGAAGTGGATTGAAATTAAACTGGATTAAATGTGGCCTAGATACCCTTTTGCCTTTTGCTTTTTTTTCTGGAATGGTGCATTCTCCAGCTTATGTAAGTCATGCGTGGATGGGGGGCGGGCCTAGGGCGCCGCTGCGTCCTTTAACAGCTTCGGTTAAGCGGCGGGTAACCTTCTATATCTTTATTTAACTGTTAGTTTGTTCATTTGCATTTGTATTAACAATCACTGTATGTTACCCTACAATAAATAAGTAAAGACTACTTCTAACTATAATAAAAATTTTATTGAAATAATTTGTACCCTTTGTAAGTACCAATACTAACTAAAGGATGGGTGTACAAAACTACTATGAGATCAACCATGCTCTAGAGTTCGGAAAACTAGGCTGTAAGCCGCCAAATGGAACAGAGACTGATGTAGCAGAGATGAGGTTATTGAGGTCGGCTGCTGAAGTGATTGGGATCGATTACATAAGAAAACTTCAGAGAGAGGATCGTCTATGATGTTACAATAAAAACAGGTTTGCTTTCTAGATGTTTTATTATATCTTATGAAAATGACATTAATTAATACCCTAACAAGGCGAAACTTGCCAATCCCTTAAAATATATTAAAACTTCTAGAAAACGGACCGTTTTAACAATATTTTATATTTAGTTACTATTCCTGAATGTATTTGTAAGATGTTTTCAAATCAAATCAGTTTATTTTCTCAGATGATATTAGAAACAACTTACATAATTAGTTTAAGACATCAATTGAGAACAGGTAAAATATAATAAATATATTATATAATACCAGGAACGCATTCGACATTAGGAATACAAGATACTCTCCAAAGTCAAGAGTATTTGTCTTCTGAACGTACTTTCACGAATATAAAAGACGTCGATCTCCGAAGCGATCATGTTCAGCAATTTGATTGCTCTCCCCACCGGCATCACCAGAGGCAGGTTGGTTCTGCATGCTGGGAGATAAAACAGTCTGCGCTGACGCTGTCGAAGATAAGTATCCGGAACACAAAGCTGGGTAGCCTCCAAGATGACGGAATTTTCAAAGAATCCCCTGATAAGTTTGAATAAATTGGTAAGTGTGCACCCATCCCTCCTTATCTGTAAACTATTGGTCCCCAGCATGCCCAAAAGGAATGCAGTGATATAAATCCACAGATAGTTACCAAGTTCCCTCATGTAGAGGTATCTCAGAAATCTTTTCTGAACCCTCTCCAACATGAGCGAGTATCTCGCCTCGTGGGGACTCCATATCACCGAACCACACTCGAGCCGGCTCCGAACCAATGAGTTATACAAAATTGTATGTTCTAGTTTCTAAGTCTGTGTTTTGATATTTCTTGAATGGTTTATGATTGTTATATATTTGTATGTAAAAAATTTAAAGGTGTAAATTGTCATTTTGTCCCATAATGAGTATACAGTATAAATATTGTATGTCTATAAAATAAAAAATAAAATAAAATAATACGATTTTCACTACCAATACAAATATTAGTCTACAGGTATATCTACAATATTCTAACTCAATAAAACGTCACATGAGAGTAAGAAGGTTCCAACTGTCAAAAGTAAAAAGCTGAGAAAAATTAAGTCAAAGTTTTGTTGGTTTCGGGTGTGTATCTTGGAATAAAAGGGTTCCATCTGAATCAGATGAAACTCTTTTACCGAGAAACGTGTAAATTTTCTCTGGCGACAGTTGGAATAATAAAATTCTAAGTGTAAATGAATCCTTCTTTAGTGAATCGTGTGTTTTGAATGATCAGATTTGGAACTTGATTATTTTCGTCACATCAAAATGACGATACTATTACATATTTTTTTTAATTGTACGTATAGATAAGGTTAGTAAGAAGCCTTTTCACGAAAAAAAGTCAAATGTGAAATTTTGTTAGTTGGAACCCTCTTACTAACAGGTGAGGAAAAGTTAAGCTTTTGAGTTGGTAATAATCTTATCAAGGGGAGAAAAACAATTATTTATCTATGAATGAGAATAAATATCATAAAAAACTTACCAGTAAATATATGGTATAGTCCAGCAATGATGATGACGATGAGGGCGAGCAATTTGGAGGACGTGAAGACATCTTGGATTCGCATTGTCCATCTTACGCTCAAGCAGTTCACAGCTGTTAACAAACCTGGAGACAAATAATACTACAAAGTTAGATTTATTAATATTAAAGAAACCAATCATAATATAAATCAATAAGAGTACAATAATAATTTGAATTCAAGAGAGCGAGAGAAGAATACTTAGATTCTCTCCGTACGAAATTCGAAATGCACACGATGCGCATGCCCGAGAACGTTTTTTTTTTTTACAATTATTGTGTAGATAACAAAAGGATAACAATTTGGTGTTGTTAATTGTGAAATTTTGACGTATGTGATAATTTTTTATTTATAATAGAACAAAACTTATAACTGATTACGATTATAGTAAACCAAGATTTTAAAGGGTAGAAAATCTTTACTTCCGTCAATATTTCACGGGTTGCAACTAGTAGAAATAATTCTTGGAATAAATAGAACACAATTCCGTTTTTCATGTTTTAAATATACAGTCGCCGCACGGAGATGTACACCATGTGACGCGCGAGTTCATTCCTGTCGCAACTATCGCGCATGTATATATCTACATACATGGCGTTTGTAATTCTTCCGCATATTTTATATATTATTCGACTTTTATTCACGATAAAACCATTTTTATAGCTAATTAGAATAATTAACCTTGTAGCTTTTAACTTATATCAATTTAAAACGCGCATTTTTAGCTCAATCCACCACCGCGGGTAAAGAAGGAATTTAGCGCTGTAATGTTATAGCTAATAGATGAGTACATATATACCATTTGTTTTTAAATCTAATTGAATGTAACATGAAAAATACATTGTATCATATGATAATAAAAAAAATGTATCTTTTATACCATTAATTAGACAAAACGGTGATTTAAAAACGAATATTTTATATTGTGCATAATCTGCATGAATTCCCGTCATCATTTTAAACCGGTAATATTTGTATATGTTTTTATTTGTTTCTGTAATGTTTTTTGATTTCTAAAATATATATCATGTTCAAATAATGGACACCACCAGACTCCCCTATATTGCACTACATAATCAGCCTCATGGGACTCGTCCTCGTAGATGACCCCCTAAAAGATGGAAGGATGCACCTCACAGGAGGAGCAACCCTCTGGAGAACAGGCCACAAAGGTCTATAGCAACGAAGAAGAAGAGGAAGATATATGGTATATTTTTTTGTTTCTTAAAGTTTACTGTAAGCAATATTTAAAATTTTATGTCTCGTATTAATGTTTTTTTAATGACTGCTGAAAATGTATAAAATATGTATTATTTTGATATATCTTTTATAAAACACCATGTTATTAACATACACATTAACATTTTGTAAGTTCCTGTTTGGAAAAATACCTTAAATGTGAGAGATTAATTTCTTTACATATAGTCCAATGTACGATAGTCCATGCTGCTGAAATGAATATGCTACGCGTTGGACGGGGACCTTTTTTAAATTTTATATATGTATAATATTTTTCCAAATGGACATAATATTTAAGTCGCCGAGTTGGAAGAATGTATAGACCCAGGAACACAAGAACAAGTAAGATGATAATTTGCCTGAATAGGTACCTACTCTCCAATATTTTGAATATTTTCTTCTTACACTGTTTCATAACATGAAAAATGTCGATCACTGAAGCAATCGTTTTCGTCGTGTGTTAAGTGATTAAAATATTGAAGTTGTGTGTTTCACTCAATCGTTAAAACAACTCTGTATTTTATTGTTCATGTGACTTGAAACAAACACATCGTCGTCACATCCATTTCCAGAATGCAAAAAAACTTCTTCGAATGACCCTACCTCGTTTAAAATGTCAAATTTATTACCCAAGAGACGGAGCGATCAACCCAATATAAGATAATTGTTAAATACTCCAATATAAATTGCGCATTTAATTAATATGTCCTTGAGTACAAATACTGAGGAAAAGAAAATATTTCCGTCAACTTATTTATGTATTGTATTTCAAGCTTATATTAAACACCATGAAATTTCTAACGTACATTTAGTTAAAATTCAAACGGCAAGCATAGGATAAATTTTAAATAACCTGTTATAAATACATCTTTTTAAGAATACTTGGACTTGGACTTGGACTTAGACTTGGATCTTCTGGATTACAGAGGTTCAGCTCATGTGGCTATTCCTCTTACGTCTGATGGGAACATTGTTGGAAGGTGATTTGGGGTGGGTTGTTAGTTTATGCGGGGGCATGATTTGTGTGGCCCGGAGTGTTCGTCTGAAGGAGGATCGATTTTGGGCGCTTGTGGCGGCTGGAGGTGTTTGGGTCGTAATTTGAGAGGTCTTTTATTGTGGGGTTAGGATGTGAAGGGAGTCCTTTGTAAAAACGTTCGGCAAGTTTCAGAATGAATTCATCTATCATCGGGATTCCCGATTCTAGGTGCAGTTGTGTGATCCTGGTCCATGAAGGCGCACCAAGCGATAAACGGATAGCCTTATTTTGCAGGATTTGGAGTTTTCGTATAAGACTCGAAGCTGCATAGCCCTAGATTGGGGCTGCATAAGTGAAGATACTTGGTGTGAGCTTGCGTGACCGCATAAGGAATGAAGATATCAGACGCCGCACCAGGGTTGCTGACGTCATGGACCGAGTGGCAAAATTGAAATGGCAATGGGCTGGACACTTGGCTAGATAGGGTGGCAACAGATGGGCACCCAGGATACTCAGTTGGAGACCATGGGCAAATAGGCGAAGTGTCGGAAGGCCACCGATGAGATGGACCGATGATATTGTCAAAAGGGTTGGAAAATCTTGGATACGAAGGGGGCAGGATAGAGACGAGTGGAGGAAATTGGAAGAGGCCTATATCCAGCAGTGGGGGGCTATATCTAGCAAAGAAGAAGAAGATGAAGTGAAGATCGGCCTTATGACCGTTTTGTATATCAGGAGTTTATTGTCGGTGCTTAGTTTACTGTTTCTAGCTAACATTGGGTAGATACGTAAGTCGTAGATTAATTACAAAATATATATTTTGAAATGTTGAGAACAGTATGTACAGTAGTGTTAATAGAATGATAGATATTTAAATATTAAATAGTTTCTATATGATGGTGTACACCAAAAATGGTGTAGTTTTTTATTGGAATGCTTTTAAAAATTACTTCTTCTTTCGTCCTATTCTAAAGTCAGATTACGAACATAAAAATAAGTTAACTTTCATTTTGTAATGAAATCATAAATCTATACATTTATCGTTATATTCATTTCCACAAATTTTGGAATCACATTATTAGATATTTAATTTATAATTTATTCAACAGGTGAAACCAAAACGTAGGACTACACATTTTCAAAGATAAACTGCAAAATTTGCTCACAGATCTTAATGGTAATTTAATCTATCGGGTCGTTAAGAGAATGATACTGTAATTGTATAAGTACTGAACACAATAGAGGCATTGAATTTTGTAATTATCAGCCAACCATTGTAATATACACTATATTACAATATATATTATACATACACATATACGATTTTAATATCACATATGTATTCAGACCTTCGTGAAAGAGTGGCAAGAGCTATGACTGCCACAACGAAGGTCCCGGGTTCGATTCCCAGCGATTTCGAAACTGTCTTTGGTCTGGTGTAGAATTCACGTAACGATAAAATGGTGATCGATAAGCTACATGTTATGAGAATCAATAGCTAAAAAGTTGTATACAGAAATTGAATTCAAATAACCTTTTGTATACGAATTTGGAAAGCAACAAGAAACTACCACATTAAAAAGGCCCAAGCAATCCAAGAACCAGCAAAGATATTCTATAGACCTTGCAGCAAAACTAACCCAGGGGTCGAAACATAAAAAAATATAGTAATAGAATAGTGACACTTTTCGCTTAGTATAAACCACTTTATTAAGTCAGTAGAGCCAACCGGTAGCGAGTTTTCTCAAGGCTATGTATAATATAAACTGAGTATAGCCCTGAAGAAGTTTGTGTACAACCCTGAGGAAGCTCGCTACAGAGTGAAATCGGTTGGCCCAACTAACTCAATAAAGTGGTTTATACTAACAAGAGGAGGACCCGACATAATAAACTGACTACGTGCAGGGATATTGCAGGATCCTATTATTCAACTATCCTGCAAAATCCGGTGCTAAAGTGAATTTAGTATGTCGTAATGTCTTCGTATTAAAAAAAGACCTTAAATTATATTATATATTTACGTCAGAGGATAGCGGAAGGGTTCAAACCCTACTGAAATCACGGTATTTATGTTTATACATTATCTTAATAATATATTTTGATTATTTCTTAATAATTGTATTCAATTTCACTCACACAGGCAGACGGCAGACAGCAGTCGCACGGCGTTCTGCGGCGGCTCGCAGTCGGGGAAGAACGGCTTAGCGGCATAGTGCGCGAAGGTGAGCGCCACTATGGCCTGCGTGGTGGGCCTGATGATGAGCAGCGCCGCCCAGATGCGCAGGAAGGCCGGCAGGGGCCCGAAGGCCACGTAGATGTAGGCGTAGTCCCCGCCCGACCGCGTGATGGACGTGCCCAACTCGGCGTAGCACAGCGCGCCCAGCGTAGACATCAGCCCCGAAAGAGACCATATCAGCAGCGAACTCCCCACAGACCTGTAAAATTGTAATATTTTAGCAGTGGCAGTGATTGTCAACGTGGTCACGAGAATTGAAGTCGCTTATCTTTAAATACGATCAAAGTAAATCATAAGAAACATAAAAATGATTTCATTTCATTAATTGAAAAAAAAATTATAACTAACCAACCAACTGTTTCGTAAGGTAGGTACGTGAAAAGAATGGACTGCCACACAGTTATTTCTGATTTACTTCTTTCGAGACCTCAACATTCATGCATCGTATCATGGACGCAAGTCGATTTCTTCGATGACATGGCCGACGTTAAAATATTAATTAATGATAGTGTCATGTTTTCATCGGTCTTCTTCTATTTTTTTCTCTATTCTCATCATAAAAGTATACTTTATATAATACATATATATTTTATTAATTTCCATGTTTCTCATTCAAAATTAACATATAATTCACGTTTGAAAAATACAACTTCTCGAAGGGCCTCTTTAGTGTTTAAAAGTACAATTATCTATGATTTAGTTATTTAATTATCTATGGTTTATCAAACTTTCTTCCGTAGAACACTCGTGTTTTGCGAAGACAACAAGTACAATTGTTTTTAACATGTTTCGCCTAATATGATATTTTCAAATACGTTATATACCATATAATTTTACTATTTAATAAAGTATTTAATGATTTTTGTATATGCCTAGAGCATATATTTTAGAGCAATTTAGAAAGTGGTAATACGTATTCCCACCAACCATGAAAACGTTAAGTTAAAATACAAATTTTAGATTTTAGCCGCTAGAAAGTAATATTAAGAAGTGCACATTTTTTCTTAATCATATGGGGTTTATAACCCCTACAAAAGTCGGTCAATTGAAAGAAGGTGGCTACGAATTTCTTGATAAGGGATCTAATTTCTACCCTTTATAATAAGTCAAAAAATTACATGAGATTGTAACGAAATTAACCCTTACCACTCCTTTGTTGAATGCCAGACGACATCGCTATATGTACGCTCAGTTGTCGGCTGGCGGCCGACAAGATAAGACTTGCGCACGCGGTGTATTTTCGCGCGCAAAACTTGACACGTGTCGTTATTTCTTGTGATTATTCGTTAAAAAAACATTTAATTTCACGTTTTAATAAGATTTTGACTGTTTTCCATTTTTATTTTACTATAAAATAATCCTTGCAAATTCACATAACCTAAAATAGCGGGAACTTCGTGTGATACGTCATGCAGAGGAGCGATTAGAGTACAAGCCCCACTTCATTGCGAAACTGGCAAAGGTTCTAAAGACTGTACTGTGTGCAGTAACAGAAAGATTCCAGGGGGGAGACGGGAAACAGTGTGGTTTTGTGAGACCTGTTCCAGAAAACCTAGTCTCCATCCTGCAGACGGTTTTAAAAAGTACCATACTATGCAAAACTATAAGTAGACCATAATGTTTTTTGTAAATTGTTTTTTATTTGAAGAATAAATCATTACAGATGAATTTTTAACGATTTTTTTTGTAACTACGTATTAATAACAATATTTTGAGATTATTTAAATTAGAGTTGGTTGACAAACAATATCAAAAATAATCGAGGGGTAACGGTTTATTTTTTTTGGCAATATAACTGACATTTTCATCTATATTTTTCATAAAATAAACACACTTATGATTACGATTAAACAAGTTAGAATAAATACAACGGCACGCCTGCACGTATACGAAATTGTTCACACTAACGATACCAATTTACGTAAAACCATTAAGTGTGTACTTACAAGAGATTAACTGTGAAAATACAATAAAGTGTTAGCTTATATGCAGTGCGTACTTATGTACGTACATTTGTTATATTATGTAGATTGAATTGTGATGGAAGGTGAACTGAGCGTAACTCACTTGATCTAGGTGCGGTTGTATTAACAAGTTAATTGCCTACCAGCTTATCCATACTTACCTACTAACAATAAGTAGGTACTGAAGCTAAATATGTATAGGTACCTAAGTGGTTCACAACAACTAGGAACAGATTAGTAGAGTATCGGTAACCTATTTTGATAGATTTATTGGCTATTTGGTTGTTTGAACAACTTTCAATTTTGCGAGCTATTAAAGATTTGCATTAGAAAACTTATTAAATTACGTTGCAATAGCAAAATAATTTGTTTCTATTATATTTGCTATCACTTCGCATTGTGGATTCACATTTGTATAACTTTTGAAAAATGAAAACAGAAAAATATTCGACGCATGTATACTGCCTATCCTGATATATAGTCTAGAGCAAGGGTGGCCAACCCGAGGCTCGCGGAGCATATGCACACATTTCTATTCTTTTAGTGTACATAAAACCACCAAAATAACATTCTATCGTGCGTAGTTCGTATCATATCTCATACGAGTATATGGAAGTATCTCAGTACATTGATTCAACTATCGTGACAATTTCTTCTATGGTATATTCGTGTTAACAAACAATCAGAACGTTTAGCTGATTTTAAAAAGCGCCACAATGAGGTTCGCAACCCATCATACCGCGTCTCTCGCGATGGCGAAAAGAGAAGGATGGAGTGCCGCATCGATTAAAGTGTGGCAGTCCATTCTTTCTGCCTACCCTTTCGGGGAGACGGCGTGATGGTTAGATGGTTAGTTAGTTAGTTAGCGCAAGCCGATCTTGTGTGGATAGCCGTGAGCGTGAATGCGGGGCGGTAAGATTTTAAAAAGTATCGTGTGCCTTCTCCGTAGACGTGAATTTATTGCCAGGAATTTTACAAATGGAACATCGTGAAATGTGTTGTGATACACAGTTAAAGGAGAAATTCAATCATGTTGGTTTGGAAGAGTTTTAAAAAACATATTTGGACTAGGAGAAATATCCTGCATTTTACAAGCATGCTCTATCGATGATTTCGCTATTTGGAAAACTTACACGTGTGAACAGCTTTTTAGTCGATTAAAGCATATTAAATCTCAAATGAGAACACGAATCACTGATGAGCATTTGGAAAACTGTTTGCGTGTAGCAACAACATCAATCGTTATCAACATTGATGCACTTAGTTCTGACAAACAAAATCAGACGTCTCGAGTGGAAGAAAATGGAAGAGGCCTATTTCCAGAAGTGGAGAGAAGGCTGAAGTAAAAGAAGAAGCATTTTCACAACACTTTATTACACTCCATACAGACATGTTTCGGATGGTTCTCATCCTTCTTAGGTGTACAAAGTTTTGTACGATGAAGAATAATGAGAACCATTCGAAATGTATCTGTAAAGAAAGTAACAATTGGTAAATTTACGGAATAAACGTTAAATACAGAAAGTAACAATTAATTTGGTCATGCCATGTCTTCCTTGGCCTTCCTCGACTTCATTTTTCATTCTCTCCTCATCCATTCGTTCCATATGTCCAAAACATCTCAGTGGCCCTTTCTTGATTTTACTTATCATGCATTCATTCCTTTCTTACTTCATCATTAGATATTCTATCATACATTATATACAACATACAAAAAAAAATCATCAAAATCGGTCCAGCCGTTTAGGAGGAATTCAACTACATACACCCGTACAAAAGAATTACATACTCGTATATAAAGATAAAATAAAAATGCAATTATGCGTGCAATACCGGTTCTTGTTTAGTTGTAATGAATTACAAATCGAATCTATAATATTGAATATAATGTAAAGTTTCGCTACTAACTTTCGTCTCTTGTGATTCAAATAGTATTTCTACAGCTAAAACAATTCAATTTTACAAAAAATCTGCAGTTATTTCTAGCTTACACGACATAATAGTTTTTCGTTGCATCAGCTCTTTACAGGCGATATTACATAAGCCATTAATTTTCTGGGAAAATAACAAACTCTCATTCCTTTTACACTGTTACACGCTTGTTTTATATTCAGTTCTAGGAAACTGCGGCAATTTGGTTATGGGAAATTCAGATCCGGCGCCATATCAGGGATTGAGATAACCACCTGTTATAGCCGCCCGCGAGCAATCTGAGCATGCGTGTTAATGGTAATTCCTACGTCAGGGAAGGTTTGTATAACTTACCCACAAAAATAATCTAGTTCGTACTTCAAACGCCGTACAAACAAACTAGGTACTAAATTACAGAGATTAAAAATACAAATGTTCTGCTGGAGAGTTACAAAAAAGTTATGTTATGCATTTGATTAAATATGTGTTAAACTTTTAAGAATTTTTTAAATGTTATATATAAAAATGTGTAGACTTACTCAGTACAAACGAATACTCCTGTTGGTGAGATAAAAATTCCGGATCCTATGATTGTCCCTATTATGATTGCCACCCCATTGAAAAGGGTGATTTTACGTTTCATCACCACCTTTTCCTCACCCCCCGGTTTCTTTTCTTCCCCCATGGAAACGGTTTATTTACAACACATGAAACAGTACACGATTAGTAAACGCCGGCCGCCGATCGTCTTTGCAGCTGACGTACGACTCCTAATTTATAACTAAGCACCGTTAGAATCTAGTCGGAATCTGACAAGAATCATTCTATATTTTTTACATGTGTCAAGGGACAGGTGTTCCTAGCGACCACCCTGGAATAAAACCAAAACGTGTTTGAGCGCTCTTCGCCATGTGTCTGACTGTCTGCGCAAAGCTCGGCATTCCCTCGACTACGCATGTGCGGAATCCGGCACATGTTCGACAAAGCGATAGAGACGGCTACCTGCTGACGAACGCTGTGAACAAGGACGGGGACACGCAACCGCCGTCTACACTCAAGTATGAATCATCGGCGTAAGAACGGGACGCGAGGATGTCAGACACTCCGCCGTCGATTGTGACCGGAATATTTTAAAACTATTAATTCATAAATTAATAATTTCATATATTTTAAATCAAACAATAACAAACATATTTAATGTGTAAAAACGAAGTTTAATTCCCGCCTGAAATAAACTGAAATTGGGGTTAGAGTCGATCCGATCAAAACTGCCTGAAGAATCCAGTACTCTGCGGAAACGGGACGATAAGAATTACTACTTTCTTTGCGAAACTATTACTTGAAGTTGCGTGCGTTATGAATATTTTCCCGCCTTAGTAACTTGTACTCAAGATTGCATCATGAAATTTTATTCTATTATATGAAAAGTGATTTTTCTGTAAAAAAAATGTGAAACATTAAATACAATAAATGTTTCATGTATTTCAGGTAACATAACTTCGAAAAATCCGAGGAAATATATCTTTTTACTTCTTTTTCTTCTTCTCCTTATAGACCTTTGGTCTGTTCATGAAATCAGGCTGGCCTCTCTTGGAAGGTTGACTCCCAACTATCTCTCCATCTCTTCGGCGGTCTTCCGGGAGGACGACAGCCGGCAGGAATCTGATGCGCCACAGCGTGTGGGATTCTGGTGGGATCCATCCTCTGCACGTGCGCATTCCAGTATCTTCTGCGTTGTCTGCTCCATCTCACGACATCCTCCACCTTGCAGATCTCGCGGATAGCAGTGGTATAAAATGGTAAAATATAATATTTGTATGTATAGATCGTGAGAGATAAAACATGAGATGGCAAACATAAAGGTAAAACATCGGGTGGTGGTCTAGGGGATAAAACGCTTGGCTCCTGATCCAGGGGACTTGAATTCAAGTCTGGACACGACCAGATTCCTTCTACATAATAATGAGCTATTTTCTACTCATATTGAAGATTGTGTTGTGTGGAACGGTGTGTCAGTAAGCTGTTTGTTGTCTGCGGACGACGCTTTGCTACTTGCAGACAACAAGCATGAACTACAAACTCTGGTGTCTAGTATGTATGAGGTATGCAAGCGATACGATTTTATGATGAATTTGAATAAGTCCAAGGTAATGATTTTCGAAAAAGAAGGAAACATGACAGTCTGCAACATTATTGTAAACGGTGAAAATCTGGAACAAATGGATGAATTTGTTTATTTAGGAAGTATGTTTATAAAGAATGGGAGAGTGGAGAAGGGTATTGAAAGAAGGGTTGGGGCAGGCAAAAGAGTAAATGGTGCACTTAAAGTTGTCATCGCAAACAAAAGCCTATCCAAAAAAAGCTAAGATAGCAGTGCATAATGGTAGGGTAAATAATGAAAGGGTCGTTTAGATGGTTTGGATACGTGGAAAGAATGAGTGAAGACATAATGGTGAAGAAGATATATGTAAACGACGTGAATGGAGATAAAAATAAAGGAAGTCCGAGGAAAACGTGGCACGAACAAGTCAATCAAATATTACATATCGGACACGTGAGGAGTCGGAGAAATCGACGTGCGTGCATGACAAGACGTATGAATGTAGAAGAAGTGAGAGAAGTATGTCAGGACAGAACAGTGTGGCGTTCCATTCTTTCTGCCTACCTGGGGAGACGGCGTGATGGTTAGTTAGTAAGTTGAAGATTGTAAAATAAATTCTAATTTCATCGATTTAAGCAACCGAGCCTCACCGGCTATGAAAATATTATATGAAATTTGTACAATTGTCATTTTCTTAACTACCATAATATGGTATATGTATGTTATGACATCTATTTATTTATTTATTTATTTATTTAGGGTAACATACAGCGATATCAATAACATATTGAGGTAGGGCGCTTAATATGGGCCGGTCATATAATAAGCACGGACGAATACAATCCCACAAAACCCTCACTTCCACTCCACAAGGACGAAGAAGATCAGGAAAACCCAAAATGCGGTGGATGGACTTTGTTAGCACTGATACATTTTCACTACAGATAACAATTTGGAAAATTAAGGCAGTAGACACACAAGAATGGAGGAGACTCCTGGATTCAGTTAAAGCCTAATGGTAGTCGTCTTCTTCTTGGCCTTCATTTAATAAAATGATCTCATTCTGATAACATTCCGAAGGTTCTGGGTTCGATTCCCGGCGATGGCAGTGTGATTGTCACATTGTCTTTGGTCTGGCGTAGTATTCACGTGACAATAAAATGGCGATAGATTGGCTACCTGTCACATGTCACGAGAATCAATATATCAGCTTAAAAAAAATAATAAAAAAAATAAATAAATAAAAAAAAATAAAAAAATAAAAATAAAAATAAGGTATACTGTAATTGGGTTCAAGAAACCTGTTGTATACGTAAAAAAAAAAATTAAAAAAAAAATAATAAAAATAAAAAAAATCTCAACCGTAGCGAAAAGAGTGAGGTTCCACTGAACTTATTAAATTCAGATTAAATGGACATCACTATATTATTTTGTGATATTTATTCGTGTTACATACTACATACATGTAATAATAATATTATATTCCCATTAGGTATGTTAAAAAATCAATTGTTGACAGATTTAACCATATTACACTAGCGCCATATTTATAATACGCCATTATAATTAATATCATAAATCATATTATAAATAGGCAAAAACCCAGATGTCATCAAGAAAGAGTACGAGAATATTTTGAATGCAAGACCGCAACTACGGTGGAAGGATTATCTGAACAGACATGTCGAAATAACCTGAATGCAATCTGCACAAGACAGAGTGACATGGAAGCGAATGGAGGAGGCCTTTGTCCAGGAGTGGACGGGAATAGGCTGAGGAAGAAGAACAAGAAGAAGAATTGTAGAAAACAAAAGGAGAACAGTTTGGTGTTGTTGATTGTGACATTTTTAATGTACCTATAATATGTGAAAAAAATATATTTATAATAAAAAATAAAAATGATTACGATTGTACAGTAAACCAAGTTTTTATATAATAGGGTAGAACACCTTAACTTCCATGAATATTTCACAAGTTGCAACTAATCTTAGCTAAGAATAAAAAAGGAAAGTCAGATATTTCAGACCACCCTTTTCAATACGAGTATATTCACATTAATTAGATCCACAAATACGACTTTATTATGATGTTTTAACTATAATAGGTATGTAATTATTAGTCTGGTCAGTCATGCTCTTTGTGATTAACATCTAAAAGCATTATTTTTTGTAAAGAGAAAATCACAATAACTTTTAAATTAAAAGAACTATAATTTCTTGCTCATTTCACAAAAGCAAAAATGTATTGTGTGTTTATTTTTGTGCAAATTCGTCATAACAAAGTATATTTTCATATACATATTCAAAAAAATATTTTAAACTTTGTTTTACCAACCGGCCGCTAGAACCAACCTGCCTCTTGTGACACCGGTAGGAAGAGCAATTAGTCTGCTGGGCATGATTTCCTCACAATCACATCTAGCGATCCACTTCACGGTCATCTCTCTCTGGAAGTAATAAGTGTTGGTAAATTATTTGAATAAAGAATACGAGAGTTTTCTTTTCTATTTTTCAAATTCATTTGTTTCGTTCTTTTCAAATTTTCAAACAGTGCACACGGCTGCGGATTGAGTATTGTATAATTAAAATAATCTCTGATCGGTGTCGAATTTCGAGCACCCGGCAGAGTAAGCTAAATTGAACTATTTTTTGTGTTGCCGTAAGACACCATTGCAAATCTCTGAATAGGAAAAAGTCTATTTTAGTTAGTGTAACCCGACCGGCCGCCATACCCGTTACCTACTCTCCGGGCATGAAACACCATTCTTGCTGACTGTGTGTGTGTGTCCCTCAAGAATGTCTCACACTTTCAGCGGGCCTCGAAACATTCCGAATACCTACGTTTGTAATTAGGGCCTATTATTAGGATTATAGTTATATCATATGGTGTGAATGCCATTTAAAATAAATGTATGAAAATACGTATATTCCCTTTTTCTGAATAGCATTATTTTATTGATGACAATAATTTACAAAATAAGCATGATTTCATGAGACCTTATTTGTTTTCCTCTTAGATCAGATAAGTGGTGTAATCCTCACAAATTATTTATGACAATGTACCAAATACGTGTTTATCATATGCCCAAATAGAAAATACCGTTTTAAATGCCTCATTCATTTTGATACTATTTATACACACTATTTTGAATATTGAAATACTTTTCTCATTTATATCACGTCATTAAGTAGTCATTACATATGTAAACATTGTATTTATAAATTTAACTGATTCCAGGTAATACTTTCCTGTATTCTAAGGTTTATCTCTTAATTTTAATTGTATCTCAATAGAGACGAAGACGTAAACTGGAAACTGAACATGGATGATCAAGGTGTTTACAGGACTTATGACCTGTCATTGGTTGGGTTAAGCGCACGCTTTATGTAATTACAACATTCCCCATTCCACCTTTGTTATTTGTGATCATGCATGACAAATTTTTGGAAGATGTATATATACTTCAAAATCCATATTTATCTTCACGTGGCAGTTTCAGTCAGCCATCTATGTAGATTTGGTTGCACTAGTGAATTTTTTCAAGAATTAACCTATACAACCGACCCACTAACGCCATCTATGGAGAATGATTTTCGGCATTTAGCAAACTACCTTATTAACACAATGTGAAGGCTGTCAACCAACATATTGTTAGAAGCCGCTAGGAGTATTATTCCATTCTATATGCCAAAGAATTATCCTAACCTATCCTAACCTATCTCTTAATTGTTTTCAACAATTAATTGGGCCACGTTAAATACCATAATTACCGTATTCTGCTCCTTTAACGCGTGTATATAAACAGCAACACATTTGATAGACAGGTGAAACATGTCATTCACATAAAATACAATTAAACTTCTGGAAAACAGAAGTTTTCATTCGTTTTAATTTAAATTCTGTTTAAAATAATATGGTTGTAATCATACAATTGTTTAAAAAATGTATGTAAATAGTAAAAAAATTATCAGAAATATTTTTTAGTAGGAATCAGACATTTTTTGGTTCATTCTACTAAAACTGTTTTGCTGTTTTCAGTAGCAATACAGTCAGATTTAATCTAGACAATGATTGCTACAAAAAACAATCACATTGTTTTTTTAATGAACGTGAATGAAAAGACCCGTTTTCTGGAAGGTTTCTTTTATTTTATGGTAATGACATGTTTGGGCTTGTTAAGGTATTATCAAATGTCAGTGTCAACATAAAATAAAATAAAATAAAACTTGTAGAAAAGAAACATTTTCATTATTTAATATGGAGTTTTACATCATTTGATTAACTTTTTGGAAACATTCTATTTTCACAACACTTTTTTAAATTAAAAAAAAAAGTCTTGTGAAAACACAATGTTTCCTAAAAGTTATTCAAATGTAAATTCCCAACACAAAGTGATAGCGAATATAGAAGAAAAAAACATCATTGTTCAAGAAACAATAAATACGAGTACATACTCGTATTTTTAAATAGTTTAAAATCCACAGCAATGTTGTAATTTGATTCGTCTTATCTTAAAAAAATCCTTCATAAATCCGTGGTTAAATCCTGTTACTATATCACCCCCCTCCCCCACACTTCGAAAATAACAATTAATATTGCACTGATCTAATAGAAATTAGCAGCATTGTACAACTTTCAATAAATGTTATTTTATTTATTGTTTATTGGACAATATTATAAAACTCCGTATTAAATCATTAATACGAATGAAAACGTCTGTTTTCTAGAAGTTTTATTATATTTTATGGGAATAAGGGAATCTAAGGCATTATCGAATTCATACATTTGATAATAATTTTAAAAAAAGCGAAACATGTCATTCACATAAACTATAATAAAACTTCTAGGAAACAGACGTTTTCATTCGTATTAATTAAATTTCATTACACATGTTTAACTGTCCATCTGAACTGCATTCGAAATAAACCAAAGTTTGATACATAACAACATAAATCAATGTTAAAAGATTAAAACATAAACAAGATCTTTACTTGTTAATAGCACACTCGTGAAAGTTAAATGTTTTTTGTAGCATGTTTTATGCGTTGAGACATATTTTTTATTATATTCCCGCACATGTGGTTCACAATTAGATTTCTAGTAAAATATATTTAGAATCGTTACAACGTATTAAAACGTTGTCTTAAGATCTCGAACTGAAATCGATATTTACGAGTATATCATAATATCTAATTGACGATATATTTACTGTCGATGAGGTTCGCAACCCATAACAAAGAAAATAGAAGGATGGAGTGCGCATCGATTAAAGTGTGGCAGTCCATTCTTTCTGCCTACCCTTTCGAGGAGACGGCGTGATGGTTAGTTAGTTAGTTAGTTTACGATATATTTATGAATTAAAACACTTTGTTTCCACGATTGGCTTTATTTTTCTCGAAATGTTTTTTTATCTTCACCATCGGAGGAACGATATAAACTGTTAACGAATATCGAAGTTGCTGTGATAAAATATTCGAAATATGTCGAGAAAAATAAACTCATAAGTGGAAAGAAAAAAACAATGTTTTAATCCATTAAAAATATTTCATTACGGAATTCTACAGGATTAAAGCCTTAAGTTTATTAAAAAATATATCAAATTGTTATAAGCTGTATAATATATATTTTAATCGTTATTATTTAAACGACAATTCAAAGGCAAAATTAATATTCATTTTGTTGAATATTTACAAACATATTATTGATCCTTTAAACAAGCCCTTGTTAAAAATCTAAATACAGCTTTGGAGTGTTGTTCTTTTTGATTTTACACAATTCAAACACATTTATGGTAGGTGACTCATTTGAACATACATACATATAACATATTTACATAATAAGAAACAAGAAACAACATATCGTGAAGGATATAAAATATGTCGACGTCAGTGAGACAGTACTATTTCCAGAAGTGATAATACCTACCTATATTGTTTATGAACACTGCCTCACTGGCACTATAAATGTTCAAATCCGAGACAATTAAATAAGATTAACCATTACATTATTTATGGAAGCTCTTGAATCGAGGATAGTTTGGAATCATCTGATTTACTTGAGCTTTATTGACATTAGTTGTAAAAAACATGTGCGATGTATTAAAAACATGAAGTAAGTTTGCTGAGGTCGCACGACGACACGTGCTCGAAAGCTCCGAGACCAACGCGAGCCGCTCGCACTCCGGCCGCGGCGGGCCGCGGGGCGCGGGCGAGGGCCGCGGGAGGCGGCTGAAAATAAAAGTCGCGCTGAAGAATCACGTGGTGGAGTTCCGCGCCGCGACGCCAGGCGACGCTGCTGGACGCTGCAGCGACTCGCCGTTGTCCGTCGCGGTGCATCTTCCGCCGGTGCCGATACCTCCCGCCCCGCGCCCCGCAGGTGAGCAGTTTTCCAGCACCTTGTTTTCATTGTGTTAGGTTATGATTCACACGCGACCGTACGCTGTTCCACAGAAAGGACCACGAGATCTGCTCTCGGTGTTTTCAAGTAAATATATCAATTTCGGGGGAAATCGGAAAAACACGCAGGTATGTCGGTCAGTTTCGATGTTTTCTCCATCCCAGTGATCGCGTTCTTCCATTTACTTTATCGATTAATATGTGAATCAAAGATAATTTGCGAGCTCGCTTAAGCGATAATTACATAATGGAGAAAGCTCATCCTTTGTCCGCAAACACAAATAACAAGAACTTTTAAAGAAACGCGGACGCCATATTGTAATTACGTCAGAATTATCCATTTTCATTACCTTGTTCGCAATACGATTTAAGAAATAACGTGTCATGTTTTTTAATCTATATTTAATACGAATAAACATGATTTGTAAGAAGCGTGTCTATTTTTATGGGATCATTTTTTGTGTTAGGACATCCCCTACTGAGAATCCAGAGAGCGCCGCGCCGGGCCGCTCGCCTCTTCAGATGGTGCTCGTCCTCGCCGCTGACACGCGCTCCGCTCCACACGTTCCACACGCTCCACACGCTCCACGCCAGCAGGATCGCAGCTTTCACGATGTCACATGAGAACAGCTGGTCCGAGTGAAATATCTTACTTGCCATCGCACCCTCTACTATGGACGAAAGCTTCTCCAAGACAGTAGGAGGTAAAAGCTTACGGCCAGTGCGGAACAGGCGATACTCCAGGTTTGTCACAAGCACCCACGAAGCTTCCCACTAACATGACTAATAACAACGGTACGTAGTGCTAATTTATTTATGAAAACACACTTAACCCGCATTGTCCCTATAATTTTATTGCTATTTTTTCAATACCAATTTGTAATATATTTTAAACTTATAGATATAAAATAATAAAACACTTTGTATTTATAATTGATGCCAACTACTCGTATATAGTATATTTAACTATACAACTTCATCTGGGCGATATAAGAACTCCATGCCGTGGTTAAATACGAAGTGTTTTATAATTTTATATCTATAAATTTAAAATGTCTAACCACAAAGTGAGTACTTCATATGAAAATTTAACATGTTTTTTCTCTACAAATTGATTTAATTGCGCAGACCTGAAAATATGTTTTAATATTCTCGAGATTTTCGTCGTCAACGAAAAGCGTCAATAGAATTATATTTAATATTGTATTGTTTTTTTTAATACACGTATACATTTTTTTATATTAAGCAAAAGGCGTCAAATAATAATTATGATATACACATATCTCCAATGTTTTTATTTTATTATTAAAATTATAAAGAAATTATTAAATACGTATAACTAGACATATTTTTATCATCAATATATTCATTTAAATCTTTACATAATCGTTCAATACGCTGCTTCTGATCTACAAATATTTTTTTCTACTGATTATTTCTAAATTTAATTGATTTGTTTATCTGGATTTTGATATTCTCTCCAGAAAGTCTTTCGCAGTGGGCCAACGGCCAGCCAAGCGGCTCTTCACCCCCGAGATTAAGAGATTCCTGAAAGAATGGCTAATTCGACGTAGAGAAAATCCTTACCCCAACAGGGAAGAAAAGAAAATTCTCGCAGTGGACACGGGCCTTACCTACATACAGGTATGCCTCTATAATTAAAAACAAATTGTTTATTATCATTCCGTAATGAAAACATATTCGAAAAAAGAACCCGCTGAATAAATTAGTGAACCGCTCCTACCCATGAATTCGCAGGGGTAAATATTATAATATAATGAATGTGGATGTAAATACAGAAAAAAATCGGGTAGGCAATTTAGAAAATGGTACATAGTATAATTAAATGACAATTGATTTTGATCCAGCATAACCGATGCAATATTACAATTTAAGCTAATTAAAATATTCCAAAAAACTCTTGAATATAAGTACCTACTATAAAATCGATTACTGAATTTCTATGAATTTTTATAAAACAATATTTTTTATTCTTCACTAAAGCGTGGCCTTAAGTTTATCAAACAATAATACTCGTAATAAATATAATACAATATAATAAGCCAAACATAGCCAAAAATAGAATGTTACGTATTATATTCGTATTATAAACTCATATTTAAGAAAAAACGACGTGTTCTTTTATTATTTCAAGTGTTTTGTTATAACAAAACGTTTCTAATGTTTATTCAAAAATATAATAAATTGGCTATGACCCACAATTAATATTTTTTTACGTAAATCTTCAAGAGGCAAAAATTCAATTGTCGTTTGCTATACGAAAATAAACGCATGTGCCTATAGATATGAGATCAAATATTCTTTTCATCATTTATTATTTCCGTTTCCAAATATATTGGTGATCGATTCGGGAGTTTTATTACAAATGTTTTGTAATTAAATAAACTCTGAATACGCGTGTGGAAAGAAAGAACGAATAAAAGTCCATCATTTCCAATTCGTGTAGGTAATCAGACTTTAAGACATTTTTATGATTTCAGATTTGTAATTGGTTTGCAAATTGGCGAAGAAAATTAAAAAATGCCGGAAACGAACGTCACAGGAAGACGTGGGGCCACTTGATCAAGACATACAACAATCATGCCCAGGGGAACGTGGAGCAGTTCAGCATCTGCTCCGACGATAGCATCTGGGGCGAGCCGGAGCCTGCCGCCGCGGAGGCGCGCGGAACATCCGACCCGCCAGAGGATCATTGCTACAGCACGGCCCGCTCCTCTGAACTCAACAAACTCGACGCATTCTCCAAATTGGACATCGTGCAAGACGTCTACAATGCCCAGTGCTACCAAGTGAGCTCAACGACTGAAGAATGCAAAAACGATTCGCTCTATGGATCAAATGGCGGAAACAAATATAAAAGTTACATAATAGAAAAGTACTTCAAAGGTTTAAACGATTCCCCCGGGCCGGTTCAAGAGCAGTCCAAGGCGGCATCCCAGCAACCTATGCAGCTGACCAAATGGCTCGAGAGCACGGCCAAGTTTCAACCGTGTCAGAGCAATTATGTGGCGTGGGAACGGCCAGATAAGCGACCCAGGAAGACGCAGGGGAAGAGCCCTGCGCCCCGCGACCTCGCCCAGTACTCCGAGGTCCATGGTCGAGAGGAAGTGGAGGCGGCCGTGGCGCTCACGAGGCTCGCCAATCTGCGTAGACCCTGATACATCCCCAGAATCACCTACAAAGAGTTAAATTGATCAATACCCCTTGATATGCCGTTAATTTTAATGAAGAAATCGTGATACCTACATGAAAAAAAAAGTACCCGGACAATTTGGTTTTGTAATGAATATCAAATTAAAGTATTCGCGTGACAATGACAGTGGCAGCCGGTGCAGGTGTTCACAATAAACAAAATTACTAAACACAGCAGCAATAGTGCTGCCAAAATGACATATGTTATTGTTTTAAATTGACAAAAGATTTTGTATTTAAAATTAGTCATAATAAACTATAGCCAAATACCAAACACGAATACCACCACACACCAGCCACGACTAGTCAAGAGGTGGACCCTTAAAACAGCCATCAATTTTATGCGACATAATGTGTGATTCGACGGCAGCTCAACATGGGGAGCATATAACGAAGAAGGAATAGAATAATGGAGAAAATTATTCAAATATCTCAATTAAATGACTATCGAACTATAAACCACAGATCTTAATGAACTGCTCAATTACAATCCGTAAGATAAATATATTTATTGCGACTGATAAATGTGATACAAATTATTGTTTATAAGCGAAGTGCGGCCAGATAATGTGTGAAATAGGCGTAGCCAACAAAACATTATAGATAAGATTTTGAGTGATAAAGTGTAAGTAGATTTAATTACTATTGTGATTTCATTTTCAAAATTAAACATTCACAAATTTGAGTATAATATTTACATACTTACACAAACGTCTATAATTTTCCTATAACACTCCCATCCAGTGGATATATCCCTTTATCACCTATACAAGTTATCTTATGAAACGTAAAAGTTAAATATCACAAATGATATAGCTCATTACTTTGTTCAACTGTTTATAATCAATACTTTGGTATAAGTATAAAGTAAGGTAAGTATCTGCATATTTTTTTATTGTAAGTATTTTTGATATTCTTGACTGAAGTATCAAATACACATATATTATATATTAGATGCTATATACAATACTTACTTATCAACCGTCTGTCATCCACTGCTGAACGTAGGCCTCTCCTAAAGCACGCCACTGCCCTCTATCCATCGCCACTCTCATCCGTTCAGCAATCCTTACAATATCGTCATCCAGCGGGCAAGGGGATGTCCAGCACTATAAAATCCTGTGCGCTGTCTCCTCTCCAGAATCCGTCTTCCCCATAGGCTGACGATTCTCCGATAAATATGGCCAGCCCACCCCCACTTCAGCCCGCCTATCCTCAGAGCCACCAGAAACCATGGTAACTGAGGTGGCTCTGAGATGCTATGTGAAATAATTATTTTAAAATTTCCCACTACATATCAAAACATGTTTTCTTCTATGAAATACAGATGTAATGTGGATATTAGAAAATAATATTCATAATTTATAGTATATCTACAATTTGGTGTTACATCATCTCGTGAAACTGTCTCCACATAAAACTCTATAATCCAACTGACTATTAAAATTTTAGAAATTGACTCTTTGAGATACCTTTTAATCAATTGTACTGCTGTTTCATACCTCTAAACTTTTCCTTCTGAAATTCTCATATTGATCGCCCTTCACAATGAGTGCAATATACTATTAGAAATTCTTAATTTTTATGTATCTAATTGAAAACTTTAATAAATTTCAATTGAATATTTTAATAATAAAATGGAATGGTTGAGGCCAGAAATTGTTGAGGCCGCCCAAGGGAGCCTATATGGATCAGGTGATAAGCGACATACGCTGTGGCAGCTATGCAGAAATGAAAAGACTGGCTGGAGACAGGACTTGTGGAGGAAATGAGTGAAGCATGTTGCAGACCAATCGACAAGAATGTAACCATGAAGAAGGAATAAATTGCAGCAGAAAATAATTACTAACCTACTAGCCATCACGCTGTTTCTTCAGAGGGGTAGGCAGAGAGGATTTACCGCCACTCTGCTCTATCATGACATACCTCCCGAGCTTCCTCTACCGCAACACACGCACACATTGAATTTTCCAACATCAAATATCGGAAATCATGCCATGTTTTCCTTAGCTGTGCTCTTTTTCCATTTGTATTACTTGGGTACCACTTTTTAACCATTATTCCCTTGTCCATTCGTTCCATATGCCAAAATCCATGAGTGATCATTTTTCTTTTCAATTATGATTTTGGTTAGTATATACAAAATAAAAAACAAAGGTATAAAATCATAGTAAAAAATTAATGGAATTCTCCATTTACAAAATGAACCATTAGTTTTGGAACAGCATAAATAAATTTCTTTCTATTGTGTATTTAGAAAAACATAGCCATTGAATAATAAAATCTGATTTATTAATTCCAAATTCTACATAATAAAACTAAGCAATACAATGCAACATAACAGGAAATAAACGCATTTGCTACAATTTAGGCAAACCGTCCCCACACATAAATATTTGCTCTAAAAATAACATGTGTACTTCCACTTCATGTTAAATATGATTTGTGGATTTAACTTGTTCTAACTATTATTATTTGCCAAAGTATTCCTACAAATACAAACTTAATTACACTCTGAAACTAGGACATCATAGGAAAAGAATACCACAAAATATCATTTACAGTGTTAAAATGCTCCATTTAACCTGTCTGGTGGTATGCCAGTACTGGTACGATCGCGTATACATATAATTTATTATTCAATCAATCTGTGAACCATTTGTCATAAATGTTCGAAGTTATTAGCAATGTAACCATAGTATAGACGGAGTAATTCACATTTCATATATTCCGTGACATCATCACTCTCCCGTTGCTTGTCAACTTTTAATGTCAGTAATTTAACAATTAAAATAAAGGTTGATAATTTTATGTGAAAAGAAAAAAGAGATTTTGTTTTTCATTTATCTTGACATAATCCCAATTGTGTTAAATAAATTAATTATCTGTTCTGATAGACGTATGGTTGACTATTTATGAAAAAGCATTCATTTTTTCCCTCTAAATTACTGAATATTGATTTTTTTGTAATAGTTCCTAAGTAAAAATGTATTGGAATTTCATATATTATGATTTGGTATTGAATTCTTATTATTTTGTTGAGTTAAAAAAATAACTCAAGAAGTACAATTAATAAAAGACAATGAAAAAAAATGTTGCCTTCCTGTGTGAGCGGTAACCTCAAAACTTAAACCGTAGTAGATGGTTCTTCGTCTACTTTTTCTTCACCTTTTACACCTTCATTCGCCATTTCTTGGCTGCATTTATTTTCAATCTCTACATAGCGGTCCAGGTTGCTAACAAGGGCTAGTTGATGTTGAGTCATTTGTCTAACCAAATTCAAAGCACCACTTTGGAAAGTCTGACACAATAAGGCTCTTGACACATCCAGTGAAGGCAATTCTGCATATGCTAAAAATTCATTCCTAGACACCAATTGCCCATCAACAATACCGGCTGAAATAAAAAAAAATATATGGTTAAAATATGCAAGTTTTTAATTCAAATCTCCCATTTCTTCAATATTCACCCTTCACTTTGTTGTGAATTCACTGGATGGTTTAAAAACAAATAAAACTAACATTTCGAATTTTCACATCACTTTATTTTTCTATTTGCAGACATGTTTCGGTTGTGATCCAACCTTCATCGATTGTACAATTCAAATTTTCAATTTATTGTTAAAATTTGTGCATCAAAAAAGATTGGGTGACAACCGAAACATGTCTGCAAATCTAAAATAAAGTTCAAACGATAAAAATTAACAAAATATTTCTCAGTGAAGATAAATTCATCAACATTGATAATATGAACCAATTGAGTAAATTTGCTATGTAACAACAAATCATTTGAAGACTACAAGGGAAAAACAAGGAATGTCAGTTAAAATTCTAAATAAATGTAATAATGCCATCTAGCGGCATTTGTACGTATCTATCCACAGTAAAATTTTCATATTCAAAAATCATCTGTGTCATCGACTATGGCCAGATAATCTATTGCTAATTGCTAAGAAATGTATAGACTTTGATTAGCTTTATTCTCAATTTATTCAAATTAACATTCTACTGACATTCCTTGTTTTTCCCCTGTAGTCTTCATTTATTACATGAAAAAATATACATATTTTTAAATTTAGCTATAAAATCAAATATAAGACTACCTATTTTTTTTTTTCATGAAGAGTTTATTTAAAATAATGTTTCATTTTTATTTTTCGCCTCGGCATTGAACAACCACGCGTGAAAATTTCAGAACTTCAGGAACCAAAATGCGAACATAATAGTTATACGAGTAATTAAAATATGAAATATAATAATAATACACTTGTAAAATTTGTATATAAACCACTTTATACTTTATAAACACCAACCAGTTTCGCTCCCTGTTGAGGAAGGGTTCATTTACACTTAGAACTTTATTATTCCAACTGTCGCCAGAGAAAATTTACACGCTTCTCGGTAAAAGTTTCATCTGTTTCAGATGGAACCCTTTTAACACTACCAACAAAACTTTGACATAATTTTTCTCAGCTTTTTACTTTTGACAGTTGGAACCTTCTTACTCTCAGGTGACGATTTTGGACATTCATGCCCGACTAACCATATACTTCCACCATTGACAATAATTTTCAATTGGTTTAAAACCTAACCTAACCTAACCTAACCATATACTTCCACCATTGACAATAATTTTCAATTGGTTAAAAATCTTTTTGCGTCGAAAAACTAATAAAATTATAATATTTTTTTTTTAAAACTTACCAATTAATATCAATTG
The DNA here is from genome assembly GCA_022606425.2 of Lepidostoma basale. Taxonomy (NCBI): domain Eukaryota; kingdom Metazoa; phylum Arthropoda; class Insecta; order Trichoptera; family Lepidostomatidae; genus Lepidostoma; species Lepidostoma basale. The sequence goes on along the minus strand of JAHDVF020000857.1, from coordinate 1,254,417 downwards.
TGGTATTTTTTTCATGATTTTTAATAAATTTTTAACTTGCACTTCTTCGGAAAATACAATTTGTACATCGGCAACGAACACTTTGCGAACTTCCTCGAAATTCGTGCCAGTTAACGCCAATTTGATAATGTCTTTCCCATATTTACGCATGTGCATGTTCTCCATCTTCAGATTGGCGAACACAGGTAACTTATATTCCATTGTAACAGAGTTCTCATGAAAGAATGCAACCATACGGGAGTGACTGAACCAGTTTAAGCATTCTTTAGCAAGGATGCGCTCAAACGGATTATCTATTTTTGGTGAACGTTCGCCTAAATTTCTACAATGACCCAATCCCGGAGTTGATGAAGTTCCTTTTGTACTGGGATATATTGGCTTGCAAACATCTATAAGCAGTTGCTTTAAAAAGCGAGGTTTTCTTGGTCTTTGAATATTTATTTTTCCCCGAAATCTTCTGAATTCTCGAATTGGAAGAGATGTTTGCAGCAAGACTGAAAAAAAAATTAAATATGAACTACAATCAAATATATTTGGCTTATCTGTTTGATATGTCTATGAAAAACATACTTTTCTGTACAAAAGACATTTTAGGAAACTGCCAAACAATAATATTATACAAATTATATCCGATACAAATCGAGCATAACCTAAATTTACCACAAACTTGACTTGACAGTCTAATTGCAGTATTGCCAATGCACAATATATTCATTTTTTACTCTACGGGTGATCCGGAAAATAGACTTAATTTATTAAAGGAAACCATATACGAACAAATGATTTACTTCTTCATATAATACTAAATTATTGTAATAATATTACAGTCTTTTTTTACAAATCTTGTGCTAAACAAAGTTATCAAAATATATATATAAAAAACAATTTTGAACATTTTGAATTCAATTCACTCTACAATAGCTAACTCATCAAATATATTGATATTTTAATTAAGAGGACCTTTGACGAAATTTCAGTGCATAAAATACAATTTAATAACAACAATTAGTACAAAAATTCAGTGCATTTCGAGAGAAATTATGAGTTTGAAAACTAACGCCATTTATTTATATTTCAATTTGCACGCACGGTTTAAAGGTAGACTATATTACATAGCTACATTAAACTCTACGTTAAAAATACTGTTTATACGACTTCGTTTATAAACATCTTTTTTTTGGGGTTGGCCTTTTAGCCTGTTTTTTGAGAGGTCGCCCAATGTCGTTTTGAAAGTATTTACAAATAATACAATAATGATTTCGAGACGGCATTGGGTCGCCCCTGCGAAGTCCATATGATATACAAAAATCTCTATTCGTGGTTAAATACCCAACCTGTTTAACTACACTGCAAGATACGCGCATATCCAAGTTCCCGAGAAATATTTAGTTTATCGTGATAATCCACAATATTATTTTATTTATTTTACTGATATTTCACAATAGAAGTCTAATACTTTAATTTCTTCCACAAATTTATTAGTACATGCATATGTAATTTCTAGAAATTAGTAGAGAAAAAAAAACGACTGTGTTTTTCAATACATATGTATTAACAAAAATATAGCCGTCTATTAAAAGTCTATACTTTCAAACCGGTCATGAAAATAATGAATTCGTGAAAGATGGTGAAGTCTTTAAAATAATGTAGTACTTTTAAAAATAATTAGTATTGAAAGTCAAAATAAAATTCTCATTATTGTTAATTTATAAATTAATTGTTACACAGATTTGATTATTTTGATTTTATTTTTGTCTTTTAATTTAGTATTATTCCTTATTTTTAATTTTGGGTGTCATTTCAAAGGTTTTTAGTCAACACATTCCCATTTATAGTAAATGCAATTGTTCGTTACCTTTTAAAAAAATCATTAAATTCAGCAAGATTGGTCAATATTATCTAAAAAAAATGATTCATATGGAATAAGTGGATGAACAGCTTTTTAAAATTATATAATTAACTATTATATTTTTTTAATCTTTGGCTGCTCTCCGTCTATGGTTTTGTTTTTTTGACATGAACATGTGCGCTCGTGATTCGTTATTGTAAATAAATATTTAATATTGCTCAATTATTAATGTTGTTATAATTAAGTTGTTTTCATCTTTGATATTGTATCAAAAGAACAATATGATTTTAATTTTTGCCACAAACATCATCAACAAATGTTTTATTTTTTTAATATATTTTTGGTTTTAGATAATGAGGCAAGAAACACCGCCGTCGTCAGTTCAAGGAGATGACGAAATTATGGACGACGAAGCCTTGGGCGATGAAGCCTTGGACGAAGAAGAACTATTGTACGTCGGTGATTTGGATGAAGTTTTGGATGCTGATGGTTTCCCAATAGATAATGATTCTAACGCATCCGAAGACGGAGAGCCACCCGTTGACCTGGCGCAATTGGTCTTCACTCGGCATACAAACTCTGTTTTCTGCGGATCAATCCATCCATCTGGAAAATTTGCTGTTACCGGAGGAGAAGACGACCGTGCTTATGTTTGGAGCACTGAAACCGGGGATGTTTTATACGAATGCGCAGAACATGAAGATTCCGTGGTGTTTGCAAGTTTCAGTTACGACGGCGTGTACCTTGCCACCATCGATATGAAAGGCTGCGTCCGAGTGACGAAATGCGCTGTGACCCCTCAAGACCCATGGGAATGTGTGTGGGACTATCAGGCCGGGGACTTCTCGTGGGGCCGCTGGCATCCAGCTGCGCGGGTTCTCTTCATGGGAGCTGTCGCTGGAGAGATATACATGTGGAAGATACCTTCGGGAGAAACTAAAATTTTACAAGGACATGGACCAAAATCTGAATGTGGCGTGGTATGTATTGTATTTCATCTTTTGAATTATAGAGTATTGATATATTTTTTTCCCCTGAGTATACAAACATAAATATCTTTCCTATACCATCACCATATGGAATCTTTCTGAAATTTTGGGTAGCCTATTTTGCAGTATTGATATAGGTAGGAAGATACGACCAACTGAAATAGCTCGTGGTAAGCATTACTCGATATATCAGAGAATAGACGTTTTAATGGTTATAAACATACTCATTGTATGAATCATGAAGACATGAATCAAATCAAATCAAATCAGTTTATTTCATCAACAGACATTACAAAATTTATTTTTAAGGCATCTATTGAGAACAGGTAAAATAATATATTATATATAGTATACTACCAGAAACGCATAAGAGATGGTTCAACATTAGGAAGACAGGATACTCTCCAGAATTAAGAGTATTTGCCTTCTGAACGTACTTTCACTAACATGAAAGACGCCGATCTCCGAGGAGACCGCGTTCAGCAGACTAATTGCTCTTCCCACCGGTGTCACCAGAGGCAGATTGGTTCTGGCAGCCGGTAGGTAAAACAATCTGTGCTGTCGCTGTCGGAGATATCTATCGGGGACAAAAAGCCGAACACCTCCAGTACGGCCGAGTTCTCGAAGTATCCCCTAATTAATCTAAAGAAATGGGTAATTAGATGTCCATCTCTTCGAAGCTATAGAGAATTGGTTCCGAGCATTCCCAAAAGAAATGCCGTGGGATAGAGCCAAGGATAGCTACCATACTCCCTCATGTAGAGATACCTCAGAAATTTTTTCTGAACCCTCTCCAGCATAATGGAATATCTCGCCTCGTATGAAGTATCTGGAGCGGTCATATAAAACAAACAGTTGCAATTCAAACAAAAAGACACAATTGGAATTTATTTACACACATATTATATTTTTCTGTTAATCCACTTTTTTTCTAAAATTTAAAATTAATGCTTGTTTCCACCATTGTTCTTAAATTTTCCCTCGAAGAACTCAGCCGATTAAAAGATTCTTAAGCGATCTCAGTGCTCGGTGCAAATTTTTCGACTAGCTCGTGCAATATATCACGAGCTCTGGAGATCGTCGTTACTGGTTAGAATTTCTCAATTTGACATTCACTGGCCACATCATCATCTTCGTTAAGCACAGCTTCAACAATATCATTTTATCTAGGAAGCCCAGAAGTTAACAAGTCCTCATCAACATGCACAAAATCATCCATTTTATCATTGAACAAAACAATTTCGTTACGTTTTAACCATTCAGAATATGGCAAATTGTCTTCTTCGTTTTTCACCTGTAAATCTTTCATTTCATTTTCCACAAAATTCAATTTTGATTTTATGAAACAATAGGATATTGTCATCAAAGTAACATGTGTTGGTTAACTTGGGCAGAGACGAGGGACAAAACATTACAAAGATCGATGGGTTAAATTTTTAAAAGGATTGAGCTCTAAAGGTATTGATTTAGTAAAGGTAAGTATTTTAAGACAAAACCATTGTCACACAAGTTGAAAAAAAATATTTTTGTTATGTTATGTCCCTGGTACTCCGCCTAAGTTAAATAACACATGTTATATATGTTTCTAGGTTCCTGCATTCATTTTGTAATAATGTTTGTTAGTTTATATTGTTCTCCCAACGATGAAGGTAACCTTCGAAGCATGTTGAGAAAAATAAACTCAAAAGTGGAAAAAACAGTGTTTTAATTCATAAAAAATTGTCAGTATGGAATTCCAGTGTTAACATTTTAAGTTTATCTACACACACCTGGAGTTTTCCAATTACACATGTTTAATGCTGCAACTAAATATTTTGAGTTGAGATTTCTCGAAATAAAACTAGAAAAAGTATTGTGAAAGCCCATCTTGCCTTATTATGACTGCTGGTGAAAACCTCTTCTGTGTCACCCAAACGCGCGATTATACTACTGAAGTAGTAAAAGCTGGTTGTGATCACAGGTTGTGATGACATTGAGGCAGAGTCAATTGTGGACACTCGTAGGTTGTAGTCTTAGCCTTGTTAATTTTGAAATGCACTTTCACCCCTATTCATGTGATTTGTTTTTTTTTGTTAAAAAACAAACACCAAGTAATTTAAAAATCCATAAATGATATAAAAACATATTTTATAACAATATCATTCTTCTCTTTTAGGTTTTACCAGACTGTCGAAGATTGGCTGCCGGATACGAGGATGGTTCGATGAAGGTTTGGGACCTCAAGTCTTCTGCAGCGATCCATACTATTGCTCATGACGTTTCTCACTCCGTATCTATAACAGCCATCGATTGCTACATTGACAATAACATCATCGCCACTGGGTCACTAGATGGTATGTCACACACTATCCACACTATTTATGTGTAAACAGTGCAAAATCCTTACATGCTTTTCAAAATGAGAGTTAGAAATCTGAAAAATTAAATGTTCATAGGATTGCTTCAACGAATGAAAGTTAAAGTATTAAAGGATAATGTTTATATAAATTGAATAAGCGCTATGATGAACAGTTTGTCTGTCAGCTGTTTGTTATATGCAGGCGATCTTGTGTTAACCGCTGACAGTGTGGAAAATCTGCAAGTCTTAGTATCAAGAATGTATGAAGCATGCAATAAAAGCAATCTTGTAATGAATGTGTCCAAGTCTAAAGTGATGGTATTTGAAAAAGAAGAATGTACGACAAATTGCGACAGAAGTGCGAATGGTGAGAAACTAGATCAAGTTACCGAATTTATTTATCTGGGAATTATGTTTACAAGAGATGGAAAAATGTAGAATGATATCGAAAGAAAGGTTGGTTCTGGGAACAAAATAAATGTTGCTCTCAAAGTCATTACTGCAAATATAAATATATCCACTAAACCAAAGATGGCAGTACATAATGGAATTCTAGTGGCAAACCTTATGTATGGGAGTGAAGCTTGGAGCTGGCAAAAAAAGGATGAAAGTAGGATAAATGCCCTAGAAATGAGATCACATGAATGATATATGATAGAATACCGAATGACGAAATGTAAGGCAGATGATTGCATCAAAAGTAAAATTAAAACTGTATATGGAACAAATGGATGAGAGAAGAATGGTTAAAATGTTGTATACAACCAGTGTGAGTAGAAAGAGAAGCCGTGGAAGATCAAGGAAAATGTGGCATGAACAAATTAATCAAATACTAAAAGACGGCCACATTCAGAGTCAGAAAATCGTCGAGTGTGCATGTTACTAGAAAGGTATGTCAGGCAGAGCAGTATGACAGTCCATCCTCCGCCTACCCTTCCGATGAAACGGCGTGATGGTTAGTTAGTTAGTTTTATGTAAATTTCTTAAAAATTATGAAAATTCTCAAAAAGTTATTAGAAGCAATGTTTACTAGTCATACAGAATCCTGGTGCAATTAATGACACAACCCTGCAGCTAGGCTAGTTCTAATAATATGTGCACACGTAATATAAAGTATAATCTGATAAAAGTGTTACAAAAATTCTTATCTCTGTAAATGTCCAGATTGTTCTCAATATTCCTTATGCATTCTAGTCAATGTTTTTGTTATTGACATACAAATTTGATTGTTTTTAGGTAATGTTGTGTTAACGAAGTCGGCAACGGGTAAAAGTATTGGAATATTACCTACTGGATTAGAAATTGAAACGATCTCTTTTTGTGCTGAAAATTCCTTGGGATACCTGGCAGTTGGTAAATATACCCATTATTTTTTTAAAGTATATAAAATGTTTTTTACACTATGCATTTTACTGCTACCATTTTCATGTTAAATGAAAATTAATATTGGTATCAATTTTGCCAGGTCAATTATGGTTTTGAACAATTTCAAATAATTTATTTTCATACAAATTTTAAAAAAGCATCCGTTATCTAGAAGTTTTATTATATTTTATGGGAATGACATGTTTTGACTTCCTAAAGCATTATCAAATTGAGGACCTCCGTGGCGTAGTAGTGAGAGCTAAGAATGCCACACCGAAGGTCCTGGATTCAATTCCCGGCAATGGCAGTGGGATCGTCATACTGTTTTTGGTCTGGTGTAGAATTCATGCGAATATTGTATATATAAAATGGTGATAGGTTAGCTACCTATCACATGTCATGAGAATCAATTTAATAGTTAAAAACAAATTGTATACAGTAATTCAGACCAAACAACCCGTTGTATACACAAAATAATGTGAGGAGAGTCAAATGCATTGCTGCTGTTTATATATTGAAAAATATGAAATTCTTAAAAGCATTATTTTATATTTTAATTATTGTAAAAACTTCTTTTTTTTCAAAGAACTTACTATGGCCATACAATTCTTGAAGAGTTTTAGCTTCCTTGATGATTTTCCTTCAAGCGCCTCGATTCGCCGAAAATAGTCAGAGACACTTTATTATAAATATATCTACATTAAGCACCTTTCTGATTTGTATAATATTATTATTTAGTATTTTTTTTTAATGTAAGCACTGTTAATATAAAATGTTAGTAATGAAATACTTCAATTGTTTCCAAGCAACTTATTTTTGCTCTTTAATTATTGTAAACAATGGGTTGAGCCACATCAACTAGGTTAAGTTATTGTATTGTGCTCCATTAGCTCGAGTATAAATGCATAAGCAACGCATCTGATTTTCGCTACATTTGATAATGCCTCAGCAAATCCAAACATCTGATTGCCATAAAATATATTACAAATCTTAAAAAACAGATTTTTATTTGAATTAATTATTTAATATAGAGTTTTTCATTATTGTTCAAGAAACAAAAATAATCTGTCTTTAGTTGCCGGCATTTTGGGTACTATGCCAAAATAGCTTCGATTTAGATAAAGTAATTCAATAATAAAATGTATTATACAATTTATAAAGTCTGTAAAAAAAAAACTTTTATTTTATCAAAATTAAAACAAATCTTTTCTATATTTTGTCAGCTTCTTTGTCATGAACACCTGCAACTAGCATGTGTTCATATATTTCTGGACCGAGAGCGACATAAAAACTTACTACTGTAGTTTTGTTATTGGTAAACTCCACGTTATTGGTAAACTCCAGATGTTTATAAATAGGTGTCTTCGCTCAATATTCAAAATCTATTGGCCCCAAACAGTGTCAAATGCCGCTCTCTGGACTAAGGCAGGCGAAAAGCCAATTAGAGAACAGGTCGCTAGACGCAAATGGCAGTGGATCGGTTACAATCTGAGACGGAACCCAGCCTGCATCGCTCAGGGTGCACTAGACTGGTTCCCTATGGGGGGAAAGAGAAAGCGAGGCAGACCTAGAGCCACCTGGAGAAGAACCCTGCAGGACGAGGTTAAGGCGACAGGCCTCACTTGGGATGATGTTAGGCATCAGGCATGCGATAGAGTCGGGTGGAGAAGGTTCTTTGAGGCCCTATGCACCACGGAGGTGTAACAGGACAAAAAGAAGAAGAAGAAGACTGTAGTTTTGTATGCACTGTGTAAAAGGAACACAGCCAGCATCCACCATTCTTACAACCACCGTCAAATTTGTAAGCCGTGCCATTAATTTGGCTTCTTTATGGCGCGCAAAAAATATTCCCAGCCAAGTACAGACACCACGAGTAATGTATTATATAATAAATTAATGTGATCTTATAAACAAAAGTGATAGACATGACACCTTTGTTCTTTTTTACGCCATGCCCATTAACTACAAAATAGCACCACTTTTCTTTTGCATTTAATGAAATCTTTTAATTCCAAATATGTTTTTTTTTTCCCTTTTTCTTTTTTATATACTTTGTATATACAACACTTATATTAAAAAAATAATATTACATAGACATGTTTCGGACAAACAGTCCTTCTTCAGTGATACATATTATAAAGATACATTTTAAAAAATATTATAAAATTGTTCACATAATCTGACAGATGTTATAAAGATTTATTTTGGAACGTTTATGCTTTTGTCATAACAAATATTATGATTCAATTTAAAATAATAATTTTGAGTTCTTATTGGAGTTCAGGTAATTACTTACAACAAAGAAATTAAGTTAAAGATTGGACTTGACGTTAAATTTATTTGATTATTTATAATATTTTCTTTATTTTTAATTGCTTTTTTAATTTCTGAAATTTCGAAGAAATGTTTTTTCATCATTAAAAATAAATACAAATGTAGCACTAACTCACTCCCTCACACTCTGTCTAAAACGTTTATCGCACCGTGAGTGTAAAACCGACGTAAGTGCAAATATACAGTTTGGGGATATGGGAGTTTAAAGATTTCATATTGCTTGGAAAAACTTTTTTTAAATAAACCAATGATTTTCGGTTTATAGTAATATACCTATAAACCGAAAATCATTGGTTTATTTAAAAAAAAAACAGTTTTTCCAAACAATATAAAATATTTAAACTCCCATATCTCCAAAATGTATATTTGCACTTACATCGGTTTTACACTCACGGTGCGATATGATTCTTTTATAAATCATGGTTTCGATCCGTCGGATTCGGCGTTTCTCGCTAGTTTAGCGAAAGCCGATACAACGGATTTTGGTAACCAAAGGGTTAAATATGTATTTTTTTTATATTTTAGGCACTCTTCACGGTTCTTTGAATATTTGGGATGTAGGACGACAAATCATCCGACACAAGTGTGCTGACAGTAAAGATGACAACGCCACTGGATACGTGTCTCTCATTTGGGTCAAAAGTCTCCTAGTAGCCGCCTGCCTAGATGGGAGCATCAGAGTTTATGATTCCAAAACAGGAAAAATGTTGAAAATGCTGACTGGACACCGAGCGGAACTCCTAGACATGAATTATAATCAAACAGCTAATATACTCCTTACCACATCTGACGACGGAACCGCAAGAATCTTTAATTTTGATATCACTAGTTGACAGTGATGCTTCATATTTAACTCAAAATATTATACATGTTACAAAATAAAAAATTTATTACAATTTATTCAGCTTTTTTTTTATTTTAACGACATACCCTTTATATTTTATTCAACTGCAACATCACAAAAAAAAAAAAATTGAGTGTAGTGAAAACGTAAGAAAAAAATCCGTACATACTAATGTTACAGTTTCAACTTTTTACACCCATCAAATTATAGTTTCATACTCACCTTCATTTTTTTCTGTGAATTCACATTGAATAATTATTCTTATTTTGCTGCATATCCATAACTGGATCTTTGCGACTGCTCCATTCTACTCCTGTCCCTTGAAGCGTGCTTGAGACCACCCACAGTGGGCAATCACTCCATATAAACAAATATTACAACACTTTATTTAAATTGTTTAAAACACGGTTTTTCCACTTTTCTCGACATGTTTCGAAGACTTTACACCTTCATCATCGGGAGAACGATATAAACTCCTCAAACTCTCCCGATAAATAAGGTGAAAAGCCTTCGAAACATGTCGAGAAAAATAAACTTAAAAGTGGAAAAAGCACTGTTTTAATTCATAAAAAAAATCGTCTTTATAGAATTCCAGTGTTTTATTGCCTTAAGTTTATCTAAAACTTTTTTTTTTCTCAATGTTTGCCACATACACGATCCGGATGGCTGTCATTCTTTCTCAGTGAAATCTTAACTTTAATAGTCGAATAAAATGTGGTTAACAAAGTATTGTAATATTTTTTTCAGATATAATAATTATTATTAATAAAAGCTTTCACTGTGGAATTCCATAATGTCAATTTTTTTATAGATAAAAACACTTTCTTCCACTTATTAGTTCATTGGCATGTTTCAAAGGTTTTACACCTTCATCCTCTCTCTTTGTTTCATAATTACATTACATCGTGATCCATGAAGCTGCCCATGGCTAAAACAAAACATTTCCAATCCTCTCTATTCTCCGCAGTCCGCATCACCGAGTAGAGGTCTCCCGCAATCATCTCCTTAAATCTTGTAACACCACCGCACAGAGATCTGCCTCTACTTCTTTTGCCTGGATCACTTCCTATGAAAATTCTTCATCATCATGAGAACGATATTAACTTGAGTTTGTATTGTTTTCCCTATATTTAAAAGAAATTTGTACTTTTCTATTGGTAAAATCTTTTTTTTTATCTTATGAAATATTAGTTTTAAATTATTGAAACGCTAATTAATATATTTAATTACTAAGGCTTATAAAACCACTTCAATATCAAGGTAAAAATACATTTGTGATGGCCAGCGAAAGCTGGCCATCACAAATGTATTTTTGGCCACAAATGCAGCAGGCATTGCACAAATACATTATTTGAACTTTACTTAAAAATTTGTTAAGTATGTTACATTGAAACTAGAGTATATGATATCAATATTCATATTTTAAAAAATCTTCTTTCAGATAAAATAATAATGTAGGTATTTAACTAACGTACTAACCTTCACGCCGTCTCACCGAAGGGGTAGGCGGAAAGAACACACTTTTCTTTCTTGACATATTTCTCTCGCTTCCTCAACATTCATACATTGTGAATTTGGTGAATACATTGCACACGCGTCGATTTCTCTGACTCCTCACATGGCCGACATTCAATATTTGATTTATTTGATCGTGCCACATTTTCCTCGGTCTTCCTCTATTTCTGGTTCCATTTACATCGTTAACATAATTTTTCTACCATTCTTTCTTCATTCATTCTTTCCATATGTCCAAACCATCGTAATAATCGTTTCATTATTTTGTAGGTATTTTTACCAAATAAGTGTTCATTATGATTAGTGTAAATACACCAGTAAAAAAATATTCTGTAATCTATACCAAATCTTTGATAAATTCATAATAATTAGGTATTCAGCGAAATAATACGATTTCTTTCCGAAAGCCTGGGAATCAGAGGTCGTATTCAAATTTTATCAACTTGTATTATTCATTAAACTGATATAACTCCATACTCTCGTTTTGTTTGTGTACGCGATGTACTTAACTACGCACGTATTGCCTAGACACACCAGGATTAGATAGGAGCGGATATAATAGGTATAAATATAATGGTTCCACAGGACCATTCAGCTGTTACAATCATTTCTGTCCGCTCTCATTCAAGGATTCAAGTCATTTGCGTGCGAGTGAGGAACGGGGCGATCCACGTTCGTCAATTTGCGATGTTGTAATAGTGTCCTCGTAGTTGAACGAATTAATATAAAGTGTTCTTATTCAAAATAAATACGACAATCTCGTTTATGTACGATGTTTCTCTAGTTTCAAATGCTCTTCGGCCCTAATTTGAGCGTCTGAATTTATAATTTTGTCTGTAGGCGCTGCTCTCGCAACGGAAACATGTTTGAATCTCACGCCATTCAAATTTTAAATGCGATTTGTCTTCATAATACCTATTCGAATTATGTGGGCTTTCTTGTGAATTCATGACGCGTTTTATTTTATTTTATTATTCTACACGGTAGGTAGCGGATAACGCTGTGTTTTATAGCTATCGGTAGAATGTAGCGGGCAGACGGCGATCGCGCTCGGTTGCGGTTCGGGTCGGGCTGGTCCGGCTGGTGAAGTGAGAAGTGACAGTAGTGCTAGTGGCGATACAAGAGCCCCAGACGGAAAGTGCGCGGCGCGGCTCGAAATACACGTGGTAGCGATTTGGCGAAGTCTCCGCAGAACGGCAAACGGCGACGACAGTTCGTTCTATAGTTCTATTCGGGTGATGCAAGTCCGGCGCGCGGTTGGTGTATGCGCTGTTCCCCCGACTCGGGGATGTTTTGGTCAATTAGTGCAACTTGCGAGCATCGTTTCCGTATCATCTAAGTGCGGGAAATTCGATATTGTTCCCAGGCCCATTATTAAAACAATCGCTCAAAGTTATCCAAGTGTACGAGTGTTTTTATTTATTTATTAATACTGTGATATTCCTAAGCACCATGGCGAAAGTATCCGCTTCGGAGCTACAGCCTCCGAAAATACTAGGAGGAAACGAGAATTTCGAAGAGACTAAGTCGGACTCTAATGGAAAAATTAAAATGAAGAAAGAACTTGGGTTGATGAACGGAGTCGCTATTATAGTGGGCATCATTATTGGAGCCGGTATATTCGTGTCTCCCAAAGGAGTGCTGCGCTACTCGGGGTCCATAGGGCAGGCCATTATCGTGTGGATATTGTCTGGAGTACTCTCCATGATCGGAGCCCTCTGCTATGCTGAGCTAGGTAACCTCAATTATTTCCTTACACACTACTTTTCACAGGGCCGGTATAGGACGCTCCAGGCAGGGCGCCCGTCCGAGGTCTCCCAACACATCTACCAGACCGATGAAATATTATCACATTTCATTATCAGTTATCTCAAATAATCTAACTTTCTCATTTATTACATATACGCATGTACCTATCCAATGACTCAATTAATAAACACATTTGTTCAACGTGTGTGTTATTATTATATTTACATAAACTAAATTTTATGACCTGTGATAAGTTCGCAATAAACTTTCTAGGTTCAGGCGAATCTAGGGCGCATATTCAGATTCAATATTATCATTAGTCCATATTTATGTTCCGCATGATTATCTTCGACAGCATCAACACAGACTGTTTTATCTTACAACATGCAGAACCAACCTGCCTCTGGTGATGCCGGTGAGGAGAGCAATCAAACCGCTGAACATGATCGGTTCAGAGATCGACGTCTTTCGTATTAGTGAAAGTACGTTCAGAAGACCAATACTCTTGACTTTGTAGAGTATCTTGTATTTCTAAAGTCGAATCATCTCTCATGCGTTCCTCGTATTATATATTATATTTTACCTGTTATCAATAGATGCCTTAAACTATAATTGTTGTTCATAATATTTTTTGTGAAAATAAACTGATTTGATTTGAATGAGAATCAATATGATAGCTGTACCCTTTACATCGATTTGGCTCGCGCTGTAATGATGTAAAGAGCGATTTATCAAAATAATAATACGATTTTGAAGTATTACTTTCTGTTATTTTAAAATGTCGTTTTATGAATTTTTAATGGATGTGTAATGTAACATATGTTTAAACTCACACCATAACACATAGCATATTTGCATTCAAACTGCCGAAACAATATTCTTGCAAAAGAAATCAAGCGATTGCAGCGGATATTAAATGTAAAATATGTTCAGTGGTGCAACTACCCACGTTTATATTGGAATGACAGTTACACGATATTTATGTAAAGTAAACTAATTGCATTGTTTTCCACAGAAGTTTAAATCGCAATCAGACGTTCTGCAAGAATTTATTTTGATTTTGTCCACGCGCTCTGATCTCGCCAAGACATAAATCTAGCGATAGAGTTGTTTCACAAGTCATTCGGGAGAACAAGAAACATTAAAAAATATTTCAGATGCTCACAAATATTAAATGTATATCTAAATAGATTATGTATTTGGATACACTAAACTACAGATTTACTTGTACAAAATATCAAATGCCTTTCGTTCGAAATTAATATATTACAAACAACATTTCCGACGGAATCGAAACAAGAACTGTCAAAACCAAACATCTCTTAAGAATAGCAGATGTGAAAACATTGCGACCTATTGTGGGGAGAACCCTTAGATATAGAATACCCAATGAAGAAATTCGTAGATCCTGCAAAATTTATGATACAGTGAGATGGAGTAGACAGAGAAGAAGATTCTGGAGGGACTACATTTAGAGGATGGATCCAGCGAGACTCCAGAGGGCCGTCGACCATCAGGACGACCACCAAAGAGATGGAGAGAAGGCTGGTCGTCTTCATCACAGGAAGAAAGTTGATTTCCTGCATAAACAGTTTTCAATAATAATAATAATAAGAAAAAGACATTTCCTAATTTATTCTACTTTGAGCAAATTTAAAAAATAACCGCTTTCAACGGATTAAAAAACTACAACCGACGCGAAGTAACTAATAACACTCAAATTTTATACGTGCAGACGCAAGTTGAAAAAAACTGTTATTTTGAACTTAATGATAAAAGTGCGATATTGAGAAATTGGAGCAGATATCGATAATTTATCCATCTGGGAAGCATGTTTACAAGAGACGGAAAAATTGTAAAAACATCAAAAGAAGGAATAGTGCTGGAAATAATATGAATGATGCACTCAATGTCATTACTCCCAATAGAAATACATCGACTATAGCAGTGATGGATAATGGAGTTTTAGTGCCAACCTTCAAATATGGAAATGAAAATTGGAGCTGGCAGAAGAAAAACGATTATATATGATAAATACCATAGAAATGTGATTTCTAAGAAGAAAGTGCGGAAAAACAATGTATGATGGAATACCAAACGTATAATAAGGAAGGAATTTAAGGCAGATCGACGCGTCCTAAGTAAAATAAAAAAAAATGGTCATTAAGATGATTTGAACATGCGGAAAAGAGAGAATAATTGTTAAAAGTGTATATACAAGTAGTGTGAATGCAAAATAAGTCGAGGAAAACCGAGTAAAACAATTATTATTATTATTTTGTTGAATCGCTCTTTACATCAGTAGGTATAGCACGAGCCAAATCGATATAAAGGTATAACTATCATTAGCTATAGCTAGATATCGCCATTTTGTTGTCACGTGAATTCTTCACCAGACCAAAGACAGTGTGACAATCACACTGCCATCGCCGGAAATCGAACCCGGGACCTTCGGTGTGGCAGTCAAAGGCCACGAAGGTCGTCAAAATGTAACCATGTGTGTCGGGATATAAGAGTATGGCGGTCCATCCTCTCTGTCTACTTTATCATTAGTGAAATGGCGGTTTGGTTCGTTGGTTAGTTTTGTTATTTATAAGTACCTACCCATTTATATTATTATATTATTCCCTGTTGTAAATCCCGTTTTCTTGTAATATCGACGATAACTTCTATGACATACAATTATTTTTTATGTCTTCCCGTCCTTGGAATTTTGTTTCTCACCAAACTAGTTGGCGACCGTTCGTCCTGCCTGGGTACCTACCTGTGTGGTATAATAACCCTTTTAGGCTTGTTATTTGGGGGGAGGACCCTAAAGTCGTGCAGTTGCGTATCGAGGAGACCAAAAGAAAGAGGGGACTACAAACAGGATCTGGTTTTGGCAAGGAGTCTTATTACCATCGCGCCGATCACGAGCTTGTAGGTATATAAGGATATGTACATAGATACACGGTGTCCCAAAATTTATAATTCATTCCAAAAGGATGTTATTCTTACTCACATAAACTACAAATATTTGTAAAGAGAATGGCAGCAAAATAGAAATGTCGATTATTGGTGTACATAAGATTATGAATGATTATTTTTAAATTTTGATAAACTTAAGGCGTTAACACTAGAATTAAATAATGTATTTTTTATGAATTAGAACATTTTTTATTGTTTCTTGAACAATGGTGTAAAACTCCACATTAAATAATTCATATGAATGAAAACGTCAAAACGTCAAAAAAACGCGAAAACTTCAAAAATATGAATGAAAACGTCTCAAAGTCATTACCGCAAATAGAAATATATCGACTGAAGCAAAGATGGCAGTGCACAACGGAGTTCTAGTAGGATAAATGCCGTAGAAATTAGGTCACTAAGAAGAATGTGCGGAAAAACAATGTATGATAGAATATCTAATGATGAAGTAAGAAAGGAATGTAAGGCGGATGAATAAATTTAAGAAAGGGTCACTAAGATGGTTTGGACATATGGATCGAATGGATGAGGGAAGAATGGTTAAAAAGATATACACAAGTAGTGTGAATGGGAAAAGAAATCGAGGAAGGCCAAGGAAGACATGACATGACCAAATTAATCAATCACTGAAAGGGGGGGTTGTTCGAAGTAGGAACAATCGACGAGCGTGCATGTCACGATGTGTGAATGTAAAACCATTGTTTTTTTTCACTTTTGTTTTTCCAGTATATTTTACTCGACGTGTTTAGAAGGATTGAAAACCTTCACCACCGGGAAAACGATATATAAAAAATTCGAAACATGTCGATAAAAATAAACTCTAGATTGAAAAATAGTGTTTTAATTCATAAAAAAAAATATTGATTAATTTTAACACGAAAATTTATTTAAATTTGATTTTTTTCAAAAAGTTTACAATAACAGTGTCGACCGATGTTTTTTTTTTTAAAAAGGAACATGTGCTGTATTTATGACGTCGACGTCATCCTGGATGATTAAATGATATTTTTTTAATTAAAAAAAAAAACCTTACACGTCTCATGGCCAAAACGGGTTTTTAAAATTATAAATAATTTTGAGAATTTCTAACAAAAATTCTACCGTTAATTTTATGATATTTTAAAATACATTACTTGTCACTTAGAAACATAAGAAAAATGTTTAATTAATTTAAGATTGTGTCCAAGAAATAGTATCCGTAATCTCGGTACACCCTATACATATAGCCGCATCTGAATTGGTTTGTTCCATAGAACATTTCGTAGAATGTTGGCAACGGAGGCATAATAGCTACGTAATTGTAGTTTGTAATCGATAGTTTTCAAGAGTGCAGTGTATTTCTATTGTGTTAACACAAAGGAATGCTTATAAAATATATTTGATTGTAAATAATGGAATATTTATACCTTTTTAATATTTTTGATCAAGCGTTTATATGAGGTGTTAGCAATGGCATTTACAACGAATAAATCAAATCAGTTTATTGTCTCAAAAGACATTACTCACATAATTATAGTTTGGGGCTTCTATTTGAGAACAGGTAAAATACCAGAGAAGCATGAGAGATTCATCTTTAGAAAGACAAGATACTCTCTAAAGTCAAGAGTATTTGTCTTCTGAACGTACTTTCACTAATATGAAAGACGTCGATTTCCGAGGTGTTCATGTTTCCTACCTGCATCACCAGAGACAGGTTAATAAATATAAGTATTGCCTAAACAAAATTTAACACATTAAAATAATCAAATCAAATCAGTTTATTTCATCAACAAACATTACAAAATTAATTTTTAAGGCATCTATTGAGAACAGGTAAAATAATTTATTGTGTATAGTATACTACCAGAAACGCATGAGAGATGGTTCAAAATTAGGAAGACAGGATACTCTCCAGAATTATTTGCCTTCTGAACGTACTTTCACACTTAATTTTAATTTAAACACACTTAAAAACTAAATAAGAACACTTATTTTTAATTTAAACATATCAACTTGTTAAATTTACAACACTGTTATAATATCACAGATTTTATTATACACTTTTTGAAAATTTCGTGACAGCTGTTTCGCCAACCGGTGTTGGCATCATCAAATATTACAAACAATCTTGTGCCATATCAGGTGTCCCTGGCGTTGGCAATCGCTTCTGTAAAGGCTTATCTGTCTTGAGCCACCCGGAATAACTCTTCCACATAATCTAGTCCAGTCCAATCTTTGATATTGTGCAGCCAAGCGTTTGCCTTCGGTGAGGTCCACGTCGTCCCTCAATTTTACTCATTAAAATACTTTAGATGATTTCGTATTTGTCTCCACTCAAGGTGTGACTCAGATAGAAAATTTTACAGACCAATTAATTCCAACAATTTATTCTCTGCAGCAATGAGTTCTCCTCATGAACCTGAAAATACTCATTTGTGTTTATGTTTCATTTGTCTAATAAAATGACAATTTGGCACACATATTCGATCACGTTATTATTAACAATTAGTTTGGCAAAATTTCATGTTTCATATCATTCTCGTACAGTCATCCCGCCATTAACGTAGGTATATTGTAATTTATTTACTCCATTGCAAACAAATTTAGATATCTACGTATTTCCGATAAGATTCCTTATCACGCCCAGGAAGTGATCACAACACTACTTGTGTATACTCTGCGGTAATTAGGATGAACTGGTACAGTACTCAACAACTTTGACATGCAAGTATCTACGAGTACTTTTATCAACTCATCCCGTAGACATTTTGATAATGGCCGATACGAATATGTATTTAAAAACGATCTCGTTCAATAATTTCTCAGATAACGTTTTAAAATTATTCCTAAATATTGTTTATTTCATCATACAAATTATAATAATAACATGAAAACAATGCAAAAAGAATATGGAGGACTTTATAATATAATTGAATGTATAATATAATATGTATAACCTATCCAAAAAGCTAAAATGGCAGTGCACAATGGTGTTCTTGTTCCTTATGTATGGAAGCGAAGCATGGAACTGGTAAAAGAAGGATGAAAGTAGAATAAATGCAGTACAAATGAGATCTCTTAGACAAATGTGTGGATACTATGTGTATGATATAGTGTCAAATGAAATTATAAGAAATGAATATGAACAAAATAATGAAAGGATCATTAAGATGATTGTGTAGATTTTCACGGTTGGCAGCAATATGTTTGGTGTGTTTTTGGGTAACACCGTGTGATATCTCCTTCTCGACCGACATTTCGGAGATCGTTACCCTGAAGATGGAGACTGCAACGATCTCCGAAACGTCGGTCGAGAAGGAGATATCACACGGTGTTACCCAAAAACACACCAAACATATCATTAAGATGGTTTGGACACATGGAAAGAATGAATGAAGAAAGAATGGTAAAAAAATTATACGTTAACGATGTAAATGGAACTAGAAATAGAGGAAGACCGAGAAAAACGTGGCACGATCAAATAAATCAAATATTGAATGTCGGCCACTTGAGGAGTCAGAGAAAGAAATGAGAAGATGGATACATTATTTGCCGTTTATACAATTCGTAAAATGGATTTTTTTCAAATATTTCTCATGTCATCTTCTTATACTCAGCTAAAAAGTGCGTGTTTCTAAATGTAGTGTGCAGTGAGCTAATTGCCTTTCTGGCAACGTACGTCGGACATTCAGGACAAAGGCGATATTATGTATGAAACATATTTCTCGACTCCAAAGGCTTAAGGGCGGATTAAATATGTTTTCTTTGGCTATTGATCTGATTCGACTGAAAGGTGCTTTAAGGTGCTCGTCCATCTAGACTCCCTCACATTGTGTTGCATGGCCAACCCAAGGAAGAGACGACCCACGAGCAGATCACCATAAAGATGGATTGACAGTTGGAAATCGACTTAGCAGGAGAGTAATCCGTCAAGAAACAGGGCACAAGAAAACGAAGAAGACCTGGAATCCCAGGATTTACAAACCCACAAACCAAATATTTTAACAAAATTTAATATAAACAACAACCACACCAATATCTATTATAGTAAGATGCGTATCATTGAGTTAAAATCACTGAAAAATTCACAACGACGCAAGATACAAGATGAGTGTTTGCTAAAATAAAATTTCTGTTAAAAGAAATCATTCTTTCTTGGACTATTGTAAAACTCTATATTAAATAAATAAAACTTCTAAAAAACAAATTTTTTCATTCATTTATATTTATTTAATACGTATTATGCGTATACAATTGCAAAAAAAGGGTCAAATGAAATAAAAAAATATTTAGCATTTCCAATAAAGGGCAACACAGATTTAAATATGTAAAGATATCTGTTTTTCATTCGCTTAGTCAAGGACTTGAAGAAACTTTCTTTTTCAGTATTTGCATCGATTTAGCTTGCATTTTAAAAGGTGTAAAAAAACTGTTTAACAAATTATTATTATTATTAAAAAAAGTTTATATATAATATAATTGGACCCTTTCGGGAAGTGTCGTTATTTTTTAGACCACGTGCGTAGATTGCTATTTATGATTCTATTGTCTATGCTTCTATGTTTCCAATAAGGAAAAATAGGTCACTGAACCGTGACCTTGGTTTATAATATATATTCATAAAAATGTTAATCAATTACGAAAAAAAGTGCCGCCAAGTTCATTCTCAGGGGCACGTGTATACTGCAGAGGTTGCCAACATTGAGTAATAATAAAACGCTATCAAATGCGCATTAATGAAATAAAAATAATCTGATTCCTTAGGCAATTGCTCGATAATTAGCGACTTCGTCATACTCTAAATAATTTTCGTATAATTATACTTAAGATTCAATCACGTGTTTTTTTAACTGTACGTAAAAGCGGGGGAATGGTGATTATGTTACTGAAATTGTACATATTTAACTAACTAACAAACTAACCATCATGCCGTCTCACGAAGGCGTAGGCAGAAAGAATGGACTGCCACACTTTAACCAATGCAGCATTACCCTTCTCTTTTGAATGCTAGACAGTCTACATTGCGATCAGCTAAGTCTTCTGCGATCGGTAGATTGACTGTGCCAAAACGCTGTCCAAGCACAAACTTTGGCGACCGAGCCTTCGCGGTAGCCGGCCCTTCAGCCTGGAACAGTCTTCCAGCAGACCTTAAGTGCATTGAGAATCAATCAAAGTTTAGATCGAGATTAAAAACGCACCTTTTCAAATTATCATTTCCTGGCAGGAAGGGCTGATCAACTTCGTCAGGTGCAGCCCTCATACTAAATATGTTCATTTTTTTTATCATCATTATTATTATTATTATTATCTAGTTGATAAAACGGAGCATCTTCAACAGCGCCCTTGAGATGAGTAATTCATAAAAATGGCGCTTTATAAATTATCCAATTTATTATTATTATTATTATTATTATTATTCGCCCCCGCGGGAGACGCGGTGTAATGGGTTGCGAAACTCATATAATACATTTTTATATCAAATTTTATTGAGTTTTTTGTTCCAGAACATTATTTTTTTTCTATTATCTCATTGATTGATTAATTCGCATTTAATTTATCATGTATTATATATAATATAATATTGCATAATGGTACATACCTTATTCTTAACCAATAAATTATAATATTTATGATTTCTTGAACAATGATGTTAACTCCATATTCAATAATTAAAAGGAATGAAAACGTATGTTTTCTAGAAGTTTATTATATTTTATAGGAATGACTGGTTTTGCATTGCTACCCAGACATTCGATAATACCTCGGGTAGGTGAACCGTATGTTTCCTACACGAGATAGAAAAAAGTTTGGGAACCTCTGCTCTTAAGTCAAGATTATTACATTTAAATATATGTTAGTTTAAAATTAGGTTGTAATGTGGGTCATTTTTTGCAGCGCCCATGAGATGATTAATTCGTTAAAAATCGCACTTTATAATATTTTTAAATGTAACTAACTAACCATCACGCCGTCTTACCGAAGGAATAGGCAGAAAGAATAGACCACCACACTTTTCTTTCCTGACACATTCTCTCACTTACTCAACATCCATAAATCGTCTCATGCACGCACGTCGATTTCTCCGACTCCTCACGTGGCCGACATTTGATATTTTATTTATTTATCGTGCCACGTTTTCCTCGGTCTTCCTCTATTTATAGTTTCATTTACATTGTTAACATATAATTTTTTATCATTATTTTTTCATTAATTATTTCCATGTGTCCAAACCATCTTAATTTTCCTTTCATTATTTTGTTCATAACACTTTCATTCACACCGTATTCACTTCTTTTATTATCATTCGATACTCTATCATTCACAGTTATTCCACACATTCGTCTAAGAGATCTCATTACTACTGTGTTTATTCTACGTTCATTCTAGTAGTTAATTATTGTATATACAAAATACATATTAAAATATTCTTCTTCTTCTTCTTCACTTTTGGTAGACTCAGGAGTCTGTTATTTCAGGCGGGTCCTCTTGAGACGCTGAACTCCAGCTTTCTCTCCACCGTTTCGGGAGTCTTCCTGGTCGGTGTTGTCCGTTTGGCGTTCCATGGAGAGCTATGTATGGTATTCTATTTGAGCTCATTCTTTCTACATGTTGATGCCAGTATCGCCGTCTTTGACGTCCCCATCTGACCACATCTTCGACCTCGCAGATTTCTCGGATTGCTGTATTCCTAGCTCGATCACGTAGGGTTTTGCCAGCTATACATATTAATTTAATTAATTTTTTTAATTAAACGTTGTTTACAAAGAAACAAACATTGCTTAATAAATGTGTATAGTTTAAATTGGGTTGTTATGTGGGTCATCAAAATTTCTACAGCGCCATTGAAATGATTAATTCGTTAAAAATTGGGTTTTAACCAACTAATCTAACCAACCAACCATCACGCCGTCTCCCCGGAGGGGTAGGCAGAAAGAATGGAACGCCACACTGTTCTGTCCTGACATACTTCTCTCGATTCCTCTACATTCATACATCTTGTCATGCACGCACGTCGATTTCTCCGACTCCTCACGTGACCGACATTCAATATTTGATTGATTTGATCGTGCCACGTTTTCCTCGGCCTTCCTCTATTTCTAACGTTCACGCCGTTTACATATACCTTCTTTACCATTCTGTCTTTCATTCTTTCCATGTCCAAACCATCTTAACCCTTAACGTACCGTGTTCAAAACAAAACGCTTGCTCCCATGTGGTAAGTTCAGTTTACCGCTAACTTTATCTAAATATCAAGCATATGACTAGATGAATCAAAATTTAATTTATGTCATCTTGTAGGGAATTTCATTAGGAATAGATCGATATCTATAACATACATGGATTATTTGAAAAACATATCATTATTAATTTTTTTCTGGAACCATGCGATTTCTGATATGGAATGCGTCACAGCATACGATCGACTAGACATCAGGTATAAACTTGTCTGCGCGCCGCAGCCGGCGAGGCGAGACATTACGAGATTTTACGTATGATAAAGGCACCTAGGCAAAATGTATAGTACGTTCAAGACAACGAGTACGTATTAATATTTGTCCCTTTTGGTAAAGTGTTAATATTTTCACAGTTCTGATATTATTAAGTTGCGTTCTGCGTTTCCATCAACAGTCGGTATTATTACGTACCTATTGAAAAAGCCAAAGATATAATTTATAATACGTTCAAAACAGCGAGTAAGTATTTGTCACTTTTGATAAAGTTGTAAATATTAGCAAAACAAATTCTACCTTAACACGAATGAAGGTGAGGGCAGTCTTAGAAAATATTTTTTTTTGGGATGAAGGAAGAAATTTTTTGCTTTTTTTTTTATAACGAAATATTGAGAACACTTCAATGGAGGATTACAATTTTTTTTATAATATTAGGGTTCATAGGTTTTAAGAAAATCATCTTTAAATTGGCAGTGGAAACTCAATTGACCACATGGCAACGCGACGGTTAATGACCCTTTCCTTATTTTGTTCATAACACTTTCATTCGCACAACATTCACTTCTTATACTTGCATTTGTCACTCTATCAAATACAGATTTGCCACACATTCGTCTTAGAGATCTCATTTCTACTGCATTTATTCTACTTTCATCCTTCTTTTGCCAGTTCCATGCTTCACTTCCATACATTGGGTTTTATAATAATTTAAAATGTTATAATTATTATTTAAAAGTTATGTTTTCGGTCTGGACGGTAAAACGCTCTCTTTTATTTTGCAGATTGAGAATCTCTGGTATTTTTTGTGAAAGGCCGATGACTGTAAAAATCATTCGCCTAGTTGATATTCGTCTATATGTATAAATAAACTAAGTACCGTAACTCTTTTATTGTAACGTTTTTATGTATTATCCAAGGTTTTATGCTAATTTTAGCCATTCGCGTGCACCTATACAAAAATGTGTCTCTATACTACGGTAGACGGTTGCTTTCTTTGCATTGATGTTGTTTTGTGACTTGGATGCCTTGTGGAATGCAAAAACCTTAAATCTGTTGTCTAAACGTATACTTTAAACGTCTGGCACCGTATGGAGATATAGTGAAACACGTTTTTTCAAGAGTTCAAGCACGTTCTCTTTCAAATTAACAAAAAAAAACTTATGCAGTTGAAGTTGGATAGACCGTGCACATTCCTTTCATAATACCTACCCACATTTGAGCATTTTAAAGCAACTTATGTTAACTAACTAACTAACCATCACCCCGTCTCCACGAAGGGGTTTGCAGAAAGCATGGACTGCCACACTTTTCTTTCCTGGCATATTTCTTTCGCTTCCTCAACATTCATACATCTATTCGTCGATTTCTCTGACTCCTCACGTGGCTGACCTTCAATATTTGATTTTGATCGTGCCAAGTTTTCTTCGGTCTTCCTCTATGTCTATTTCTCTTTTTTCTATTCTTTCCATGTGTCCAAACCATCTTAATAATCCTTTCATTATTTTGTTCATAACACCATCATTCGCAACGCATTCACTTCTTATATTTTCATTCGACACTCTATCATACACAGAGTATCCACACATTCGTCTAAGAGATCTCATTTCTACTGCATTTATTCTACTTTCATCCTTCTTTTGTCAGTTTCATGCTTCGCTTCCATACATAAGGGTCGGTAGAAGAACACCATTTATGTTAGTACTGAATATTGCTTTTTATCACATTTATAGTTAATTAGAATGAAAATAAGAAATTTATTACATTTCATTGGAATGACGTGTTTCACCTTTCTAAGGCATTATTATTATTAATATTATGACTTATATTTTCAGTGCGCCTTTTTTAAAATCAATTACTCGAAGGGTGCACTAAGAGAAGACTGACATACTTAATACTGACATGGAGGCTATTCCACGCCAACAGACCCGCAACGCTGAAACCACGATCACAGAAACTTGCTTTATTGTCTCTGACTGGAATTGTTATGTTGTTTGCATTTGTTTCTACTGATCGGAGTGAACGTTGCTCTTCCGTTGGCATGGGTGTCACGCAGGGGTCCGAAATATACGTTGGCGCTCTCTGGTGTCGAGCCAAACACTGTCAGACACAATTTGTATTTTACTCGCTCTCGAATTTTGAGCCAGTGATGTTCCTTCAGGAGCGGCGTGATATGACAGTATTTTTGTTGCCACATAATCAATCGGGCAGCAGCATTGAATACGCTTTGTATTCTGCTTGAATGATTATTTGGCAATCCAGCGTACATTCTGTTACAATAATCTAAACGTGTCACTACAAAAGAAATTACGAGGGTCCTAGCTTCATCAATCGGTAAACATCTCCTTATATGATTTAGCTCTCAGTTTGAAGAAACCAGATTTATCAAGCCTTGATATGTGCGTATTATCTAATGATAATCCCTTAGCAAGGCGAAATATGTCATTCCCATAAAATATAACAAAACTTCTAGAAAACAGACGTTTTCAGTCGTACTTATTATTTAATTTGGAGTTTTACATAATTGTTCAAGGAACAACAAATAAATTTATAGTTTCTTCTATATTCGCCATACTTTGTGTTGTAGATCCTTTATTTTTTTTTCCTTTTTTGTATACTTTGTATATACTCAATTACATTAAAAAAAATTTAATTACATAGATATGTTTCGGACAACCAGTCCTTCTTCAGTGATACATATTATAACGATACATATTTAAAATATTATAAAATTGTTTACATGATCTGACAGATGTTATAAATATTTATTTTGGAACGTTTATGCTTTTGTTATAATAAATATTATGATTCAATTTAAAATTTTCGTAATAGCTTTTGTCAATGTCCATGTTTCCATACCGTAGAATAAGACGGGTAGTTATATTAAATAATAATAATAATAATAATTAAGCTAATTTGTATAGCGTCGTTTTCGTAAATAACTCACCTCAATGGCGCTTTGTCAAATGTTTAGTCATGAGAGCTGCATCTGACATCAGCAATCAGATAATAGTTGTTTATATTTTATGTGGTATTTTGTTTTCACCTTTTTTCCTTTTGTTGGGTTTTTATGTTAGATTTAAACTCAGTCGGATTGTCAGTGCATCTGAGGCATGCAGGGAGCATATTCCAGGCGGAAATAATAACGTTTCATAATAAAACAGCTTCAAAAACTGATAATTTAACAGTAAATTCGATATGAAATAAATATATATTTGAAATATACTTCTGATAGTTCTAGAAGTAAAATATGATTCCGTAGTTTATCTTCAGGGATTGCATTGGCAAGCCAGTAGGATACAGTGCCGGATTAAGCCTCTAGCAAAAGTTATCAAGAGGCCTTGGGTTTTGTATGATAATAAAATATAACAACTTTTACAAACAAACTTTTCTCGATTTTATTTGCTCAAGTTTAAATATAACACTCTGTTTCTCCAAATCTTGCCTTTTCGTGTTCCTTAACTCATATTTTGTACGCTTTAATTGATGATGTCAATGAATATGTTTATCTCGGCCACAAGATCAAATTAGAAAAGAAAAAACAGACAGCGGAAATATCCAGAAGAATTGGCTTGGATAGGGCAGCGTTTGGAAAACTAGATCATATATTAAATGCCAATGACGTTACCAAGAATCTCAAAAGGAAAGTCTATGAGACATGCATCCCCCCGTGATTAAATATAGATTGGAAATTATGGTATTCACAGCCAATACCATTTACATAGAGAATTCCCACCGCTTACCCGAAGATGTTATAGGCGAACGGCGCCTTTCGTCAGCTTCGCTCATTCAATCCCTAGGCCCTTCCCTCGTCCATGCGGGACTTGCGTTATAATGAGATTATTATTATTTTTTAAATCAAGAGGGACCAGGCCACATTTAATCTACTGATATTTTCCTCTATGTCACTAAAAACACTTAAAACATTTCTAAGCAAAATATATAAAAGGAAAAAAGACACGGGCTTAAATGGGAAGCGGACTCATGGACACATGACAGCGGGAAACGAAATGAGAAACAGAGAAGACAAATGCGGAATGGCGTGAGTACGCACAACGTTATTATATAGCGGACACGGGACAGGTCAAGGGAACAGAACATCACAAAAATCTTTAAAAAAAATACATATATTAAGAAATCGCCGCGATGGGGAGGGCGAGGCCCAGCTCTGCATGCAGCCCCCACCCCTAGCGAGGCAATCAGTACACCCTCAGAGGGGTCAGACTTAATCCCATTTACAAGCTGAAAGGTGCACAACGGGCTATGGAGAAACAAATGCTTAGCATAAGTCTTAGGGGCAAAATACCCAAGACCGAAAGCAGACGCCGAAGAATGCTTATCGATATAATGGACCGTGTTGCGAAACTACAGTAGAAATGGGCAGGACATGTCGCCAGACAGGGAACAGAGAGATGGGCATCCAGAGTCAAGACGTGGAGACCGTGCGAGGAAAAAAAAGCATCGGTCGACCCCAAAAAATATGGGCTGACAACCTTATTCCAGTCGGGGAAAAAAGATGGATGAGATTCGCACAAGATAGAGAAAAATGGAGAACTTTTGAAGAGACCTACACCCAGCCGGAGAGGCGGCTAAATAAGAAGAAGAACATCGAAAAAAACGTTCTTCTCTACAGTTAGTAATCATTAAAAACAAGTAAATTCGTAAGACTATTTCAACAATGTTCCCATCAGACGTAAGAGGAATAGCCACAAGACCTGAACCTCTGTAAGCCAGAAGAGGTTTTAATTTAAAATTTCTTACGCAAGCCGGGCTTCTATGGGAGTACCGCCACTGCGTGTCGTGCACGCGGGTCGATTTCTCTGACTCATGTGTCCGACATTCAATATTTGATTTATTTGATCGTGCCACGTTTTCTTCGGTCTTCCTCTATTTCTAGTTCCATTTACATCGTTAACATATATTTTTTTTACCATTCTTTCTTCATTCATTCTTTCCATGTGTCCAAACCATCTTAATGATCCGTTCTCTTCTTATATTTAAGACTATTTCTACAATTAGAAAACACCACAGTAGTTTTAAGAAGTTCAGTTTTAAAATTTCGGTTAAATAAAATAATAAAATAAACAGACTTAACAATTTCTGCTATAAGCGCGGTGCCTCTTGAAACGCGGGGCCCGTAGCACTTGCTACTTCGGCTATATGACTAATCCGGCACTGATTGGATATAATTCATTTTATTACGTACTTATTTGAAATGTTTGAAGCCCAGAATTACATGAAAATTTAAAATAGTTGTTCAATTTAAAATTGATTTTGAACACGAACGGATTCGAAACATGGTTTTATCTGGTTTCGATTTGCAATAACCGATATGAACACTTGAAGAACATAATTTATCGTGTACGACATTTGCACGCATTTCTCGTATTTGATAGGACTGTGTGATGAAAATTTCGTCCCAGTATAATCAATAAACAAATTGATTCTGTTTTGTATATAGATATACGAGTATGTATATATTTTGTGAATCATTGAACTGACAAAAGAAGGATGAAATTAGAATAAATTCAATAGATATGACACGAAGTCTGTAGAGTGTAAAATGCAAATATCATAATAGAACGCGACGATTTTATAGTCGTACAAAAAAATTATAGTGATTTTATAGTCGAGCAAAAAATAAGTATTAATATCTTATTTTTTGCTTTACTATTAAATCGATTTGTTAACACAACTTATTTCAAATGTACGTCCCTTGATCGGCAAGTTTCTGCCAAATAGACAAACAATTTGAAATAATAGTAAAAGTACAAAATAATAAGTATTATACATAAAGACACAATTTCGAATCACTGAGAAGAAATACTTGCATACTCTTATTATCCCCGGGCGAACAAAAAAAATGAACAGGAAAATATTTATATTCTGTTTAAAATATTTATTTATTTGTTATACGTATTGCCGACCGGTTTCGGCATTCTCCGTGCTTATTAAATCTTATAGATTAATGAGGGCGACAGCCATGACTATTGACAAAGTGCGATATAGTTACAATTTCTAACCGCAGAGTTAATATAATATTACCAATGTAAACACATTGTATACTGTTATTCCTAGCGTTAAGCAAATTATAGTAATAGATACTTTATAACACTACAAAACTCATTAAAAATTGACTAATTAATACCAAAGAAAAAAAATGGTTTTAGAATTTATTATAAATACTCACACAATCTCCAGTGATAACGGAAAATACTTCATTAATATGAAGAAGGAATCTGGTCGTATCCAGGCTTGAACCCATATCCCCTGGATCAGAAGCCAAGCGTTCTATTACCCTAGACCACCACCGGTTAATTAATATATTTATATATTTATTTTAACGTATTTCAAAAAGATTGCTAATTACGTCTACCATAAGTCGTACTAATTTTAATTAAAAAAAATTAAATGAAGATGATTTTATTTTATATATTGTATATCATATTACGTTGTATTATTGTTCAAATATATAAACATGTTTTTATTTTTTATTTTTAATTGTATCTCAATAGAGACGAAGATTCAAATTGGAAACTGAATATGGTTGATCAAGGTGTTTAGGACTTATGACCTGTCATTGGTTGGGTTAAGTGCACACTTTATGTAATTACAACATTCCCCATTTCCACCTTTCTTAGGACCATGTCTGACAAATTTTTGGATGTTTTTATTATTTATTAAATGTATTTTTTTTACTCTTACCAATATTTTTAACTAATTTAGCAATGTATAATTTAATTTTTTATTTAACAAATATTTTGAACTTCTAATGTAATTTTTATACGAATTAGATTAGCCTCTTATTTCTCAGTTTAAATTATGTAATGGATAATTTTTGAAAAATTTAAAATAACTGTTTTACTACCTCTAATAATGTTCAAAAGAACTATTTATGTCATAAATAGTGGGGTATAAATAATGAGAAACTACACACGGTACTCTCATATAACTAACTAACTAACTAACCATCACGCCGTCTCCCCGAAAGGGTAGGCAGAAAGAATGGACTGTCACACTTTTACTGGTGCGGCACTCCATCCTTCTCTTTTCGCCCCGCGGGAGACGCGGTGTGATGGGTTGCGAACCTCATCGCCACCAATAGGCATCTCCCGCGTACACTTCGATCGTCCAACACCCACAAAATAAATCTAAAACAAATAATATAAAATTCAATGATATAAAATAAAATAACAAAATAAAAGTAATTAAACACAAAATGTTCTTTTTAGATGGTGTCTATTTAATACATATTGTCTATTTAATTTATGTTCCACGAATCCATCGTTTTTTTTAATTTAGCACATAATGTAATAACACATAATGTTTTTTTCGATGTTGCACATGTTGACATGGACGATCCGGACTTTTGTGTTTATTTAATTTATGTTACACGTATCCACTGTTTTTTAAATTAGCTGTAATTAGGCACTTAACCAGCAAGAACTTAAAAATAATATTGAAGAAATTATTCATGAGGTTCGCAACCCATCACACCGCGTCTCCCGCGGAGCGAAAAGAGAAGGATGGAGTGCCGCATCAGTAAAAGTGTGACAGTCCATTCTTTCTGCCTACCCTTTCGGGGAGACGGCGTGATGGTTAGTTAGTTAGTTAAGAAATTATTCAAATTGTCATTGGAACATATTTACTATCATACTATTTTTTTTTGTTTCTTGAACAATGATGTAAAACTTTGTATTTAATAATCAATACTAATGAAAACGTCGGTTTTCAACTTTTAATACATTTGATGACATGTTTTGCCTTCCTAATGCATTATCATTATCATATATGTAGGTATATTGAGCAAATAAAAAAACAAAAAAATGATTTTTTTCGATACACAAAATTTACTGTTAATTTGATTAATTAGTTAATACGAATGAAAACGTATTTTATCTGGAAGTATTATATTACTACATTTTATAGGAATGACATCATTCGCATTGCTGCCAATCAAATGTGCCTTAAAAATGTAATAATAATAATAAATAGTAAAATGTAGTAATAAAACCGATGTTTTCTTTCGTATTCATTATTTAATAAAATAATTAGTAAATTCTTAACACAAATTATTTTTTTCCATAATATTTTTATTTTTGGTCTTCGAAATATGGCGAGGAACACGGCTATCCGCGAGATTTGCAAGGTGGAATATTTTGTAAGATGGTGCAGAAAATGCAGAAGATACTGGAATGCGCACGTGCAGAGGATGAATCCATCCAGAATCCTACACGTTGTGGTGCATCGGATTCCTAAAGGCCGCCAAAAAGATGATGGGATAGCTGAGAGTTAACTTCCCAAGAGAGGCCAGCCTGACTACAAGAACAGATCAAAGGTCTAAACGGAGAAGAAGAAGAAGATTTTTATTTTTATCTGCTTGGCATTCGAATCCACAATATTTTCCACAGTCGATATTATACGAGAAGTATAGACTACCAGCTCGTCTTGTCGTGTAATTACGTGTGTGTGTGTGTGTGGGCAGCCTGTCTGAATTATTCAATGTGATCTCGTTAAAGCTATTCTTTCTCTGTTTATAAAAGTACCCTGGTGCGAACATGACCCTAAAGACTGTCCAAAGGAGGTTCGCATGTCTCGCGAGACGCGAACATGAGTCACGCTTGCCACTGTGTCGCCAAGAACAAGAAGACTTAAACATCTCTTAAATTTTTTGATTGCTACTCACAATCGCCATACGACACCACCGTTTCCTTATCATTAGTTTACTCTTAGTGTCGATTTAATTGAAATGCGTTGAAAATTATATCCCACGTAGTACTTATTGCTTAATTTTTTATGTGATTATAACGATCCGACCTATATATTTAACTAAATAAACTAACCATTACTCCGTTTCCCACGACCATGTCGTGTCTTTCTCTGTCTATACTACAGCCGTTTTAAACGGAGTCGTGGGGCCATAAATGTCAATAGAAATAGGGATGGGAAGCCCCAGGACTGTTATCGGTATACGGCTACCTGCTCTCGTGGTGTCGATGAGTCACTATAATGATTTTGTAATGATATGTACGTTATGATATGTACGATGAGTCACTAATGATTGGTTTTTACCGAATGCAGTGCTTTTTTGTTATAAATGTGTTTACTGCAATTAAATGAATTCATTCGTGTGTCACCACTCGTTACGCACTATGGATACTTTATTTTCCAACATTGATTTGAAGAAATTACATGGCGATATTAGCCCTCAAACTCGAACAGTGATTCACAACGTATTCTTGTTTGTCAATGAATTGAAAAGTGATCCGAATAAAATAGCTTCTCTTAATTTCAACAAACCACGTGAAATGGCCGCGTTTATTTGTGGTGTGAGTAGAGTGACAGTGGACCGAATAAAGACTGAATTATTGCAATCAAGCAGCCCCTGTACACCAAGAGCAAATTTTAAGAAACAAGAAACTGTCACCAATATTGACGATTTTGATAAAAGTGTATTGAAGCGGACTGTAGGTTCATTTTATGATAGTGGAGAGTATCCGTCCGTGGCGAAAATATTAGAAAAATACCGAGAGCAATTACCTGATTTTAAATGCGGAAAAACTTCGATGAGAACACTCATGAAGGAGATTGGGTTCAAGTATAAGAAAAATGCCGAAGGACGTAAATATTTAAGTGAAAGAACAGATATTGTTTGTGCCAGAATGGACTTTTTAAGGAAATTGGATTTACTTAGAAGAACTAACGATCAGCGGCCGCGTTTCTATCTGGATGAAACATGGATTAATCAAAACCATTCAAGAAAGCGTATGTGGCTTGGAAGCAACGATGAAGGAGGTTTCAAGAATCAGCCTGTAGGAAAAGGTCAAAGATTGATAGTTTGCCATGCTGGTTCCGCAAGGACTGGCTTTGTTCCAGAAGCGAAGCTAATATTTAAAGCGGTAAAATCGAAGGATGCTGATTATCACACAGAAATGGATGGCGATACATATATGGCATGGTTTTCCGCATTCCTAAATATACTTGAAGAGCCCTCAGTTATAATCGTCGATCACTGATGAAGAAGACTCCGATGAGGATTGATACATTTTTTTGTAATATAAACGGCTCTTTTAAGGGCCACAATATGATCTACTTTGTTTTTTATACTTAACTTTCTTTCTGGGTTTATAGACATACGGTATACAAATTTTAAAATTAAACAATTTTTCTGTTTTTACTGGTATTTAATTTAGTATCTGGTAGTCACTAATTTCATACTAATTTAAACGCACGTAAAACCCATAAATAAAGTTTAATATCAAAACTTTGTTAACTCGTTAAAGTTTATGAACAAGATACGATAATAAACGTTACTTATCGATATATTTATTTTATTGTTACGCCCATCCCTAAACCGCTCCATAAGGCCCGTAAGTGCAAGCGAGATAGACATAGGGAAATGATTTATGGCCCCAAGACTCACTTCTGAGCGGCTCTAGTATAGTAGTAGAGGGAAAGGAAGACCTCACTACCTGGCTGACGAATGTGCAGAGGGATATGAAAGCCCTGGGCCTTAAGTAGGAAGCTGCCTACAAAAGAAATACCTGGCGCCAAATGATAAGAAAACCCGACCCCGAGTAACTCGAAGAGGCGAGGGGAAAGAAGAAGAAGATTATTATAGAAATTATTAGATAAAGCAAAAGTTTCAATGTTAGGTAATTTATTGTCCCGAGGGGTGTGATCGTGTGCTTACATTTTGTTGTTGTATCTATAGACTGATTTGAAAATTGACGTTTTCATTTTCTACAAAAAAATCATTTTATATCGAATGGAACGATCATAATTTTTTTTTTATAATTCATTATACACCCAACGGCGAAATATTGTTATCATCTATCTTTTTTTGTGTGTGTTAAGTGGGAAATGGGTTTAGATGACTAATTTATTTATTTATTCCATAGATCGTTAACAAAACTATTCAAAAATATGCTCTCAATTCAAAATTTCAATTCGTTCTGATGTTTTGAGCGGTTAAGCGAGCCTCTTTAATCAAGCGCGGGAGCGCTGGCGTTTTTTTTTCTCGAAACGACTTTTTTTGAATTTTTTTAACCAATCATTTTGAAAATTGATTTAGTTTCTTTTTATATTTACGTTCTATATAGGGAAGAATCTATATAGAATCTATATTTCTTTTTATATTTACGCTCTATATAGGGAAGAATCATCATATGGTCTAGGACTCGATAGTTTGATGTAAGTATAAATACTCGTATTTTAGAAGATACATAATTTTATAGTAAGAAAATTGGACTAAAAACTTTAAACGCGTTTTTCTCAAAACAATTTTTTTAAACTGGTTGCATTGATAACTCGAGCAATTATCAACCGTTTTATTCGTCTTTGCAATAGCTATCGTTAAACGAAGCCGATTTTAAATATTTTGATTTTTACTCTTTTTTTAAGACAAAATTTGAATAAAAAAAAAAACGACATAAAAATGAGAAAATTTTTCAATCAGTCGCCATTTTGTGAAAAATCAAAATAAAATAAAATCGGCTACGTACAACAATAACTACATTTATACACATTATAATAAACTTTGATTTATTTTCTTCAGATAATCTCTTTTCGAGAAATCGATGCGACTGTGAAGAGAGAATTTATTTTAAGATTCTACAGCAAAGCTGATAACTTTGTTACTATTTCATATTTTTCAATAAAAGAATATGTAAACTATACTGAATGTACACACAATAAAACCGCGATCCCCATATTTCTTAATTATCACTTATTTTTTCGGCCGTCACTGTGGCTATCCCCCTTAAATAAAATAATAATTATTTTTAAACATGTGTCGATCTGTTAATTTGACTTGAATTTAATGAAATTTAAAAAAAACTCGTTATTCACCAGGACCCAAGAACGTGGGCGAACATCCAAATTATTGACAGAATTATAATCCTTTACAGGGATAATTACAATTTGGCAGAAACGTTGCTTTTTGAACACCCGCTATAAAAATGTCCATTATTAAATTTAAAACAGATATTTATTTACTGACTGCCAAAGAATATGTTCAGACGATTTGTACAAGAATAATATATTTTACTCAGATGCAACGAATGTTCTAAAATGTATTTTACGGGGAGTTTCTTTTATTTTTATTCAAGTAGATAAGTTCGTGTAGTTAGGAAGTATGTTTACAAGAGATGGGCGAGTGGAGAGGAATATTTAAAAAAGGAATGGGGCAGGCAACAAAGTGAATGGTGCACTTAAAGTTGTCATCACAAACAAAAACCTATCCAAAAAAGCTAGAATGACAGTGCACAATGGTGTTCTTCTACCGACCCTTATGTATGGAAGCGAAGCATGGATCTGGCAAAAAATGATGAAAGTAGAATAAATGCAGTATAAATGAGATCTCTTAGACGAATGTGTGATGATAGAGTGTCGAATGAAAATATAAGAATTTAATGCGGTGCGAATGATGGTGTTATGAACAAAATAATGAAAGGATCATTAAGATGATTTGGACATATGGAAAGAATGAATGAAGAAAGAATGGTAAAAAAATTATATGTTAACGTTGTAAATGGAACCAGAAATAGAGGAAGACCGAGGAAAACGTGGCACGATCAAATAAATCAAACATTGAATGTCCGCAATGTGAGGAGTCAGAGAAATCGACGCGCGTGCATGACACGATGTATGAATGTTTATTTATTTATTTATACATTATACACAAATGAGACATTACAAACGATAAAACATTTAGGCGACTCATTTGGACACAAAACGGTATTACAAAGATAAAATAAAACAAAACAACATGAGACCAAAAAAATCATACATATCAGAAGGAATCCAAATATGTCGACGTCAGTGAGGCAGTACTCTTTCCAGAATTTGCAATATTTTTTTTACGAATACTGCCTCACTGACACTGAAAATGTCCAAATCCGAGATGATTAGATTCAGCGTCCGAATTGCTCTTCCTACTGGCATCACCAAAGGCAGGTTGGTTCTAAAATTTCAATGTTGAGGAAGCGAGAGAAATATGTCAGGAAAGAAAAATGTGGCAGTCCATTCTTTCTGCCTACCCCTTCGTGGAGACGGCGTGATGGTTAGTTAGTTAGTTTTTCTTTTCTATTATTTTATTTGTCAATTTTTAGAACAATCTTAGTTACTCAATCAACAGACATACTTTTAAAATTATATTTGAATTAACTTTCTGATCTCACATCACACTGGTTTGTTTTATATATAAATATTATTTATTTGTTAACTGGTATCAAAGTACGGTGTGGGTAATCAGTATTTTAAACAAGCTAAACATGACCACATTTACATTAAATCTATCAATAATTTCATTTCGATGAAACGTCTGTTTTCTGGAATTTTTATGTTTAGTAGGAGTGACATTGTTCGCATTACTTAGACATTATCAAACATTTGAAACATGCCGAGTATTTAATTTGGAATTTTACATCATTGTATCAAGAAAAAAAAAACAAGTATCTTTTGTTTTAAGTAATTTTACGTATAAATTTTCACTGATTAGAATTAAGTATATTTACTGGCTCTAATAATGTTCAAAATAGCCA
This sequence comes from Lepidostoma basale, assembly GCA_022606425.2. Taxonomy (NCBI): domain Eukaryota; kingdom Metazoa; phylum Arthropoda; class Insecta; order Trichoptera; family Lepidostomatidae; genus Lepidostoma; species Lepidostoma basale. The sequence goes on along the minus strand of JAHDVF020000857.1, from coordinate 1,217,496 downwards.
CTCATTTCATAAACAGTGGGGTATCAATAATGACAGTCCTCTAACGATACTCTCATATTAAGTCGAATAAATAAAATAAATTTCTCTCATATATATTGCCAATGTTTAGTATATTCTATTTTATTACAAAAAATATTTAAAAATGTGTGGATACTCTGTGTATGATAGAGTGTCGAATGAAAATATAAGAAGTGAATGCGGTGCGAATGATGGGGTCATGAACAAAATAATGAAAGGATCATTAAGATGGTTTGGACATATGGAAAGAATGAATGAAGAAAGAATGGTAAAAAAATTATATGTTAATGATGTAAATGGAACCAGAAATAGAGGAAGACCGAGGAAAACGTGGCACGATCAAATAAATCAAATATTGAATGTCGGCCATGTGAGGAGTCAGAGAAATCGATGCGCGTGCATGACACGATGTATGAATGTTGAGGAAGCGAAAGAAATATGTCAGGAAAGAAAAGTGTGGCAGTCCATTCTTTCTGCCTACCCCTTCGGTGAGACAGCGTGATGGTTAGTTAGTTAGTTAGTTAGTTAGTTAGTTAAATATTAAAAAAAAAACTGTTATTGTTTTACATACTAGGAAAACTATTTTTTAATTGTGTTTAAATTAATTTCATTCCTTACCCACATTATATTTTATATCTGATAAGGTATTTAATTTTGATTATATGAAACTTAACCACAAGAGTTCATGTTTTTCAACAGATTGCAGATTGTAAATATTTTATATGGAAAACTGTAAACAAGAATAAAAAACATTTGATATATTGTAAGCAATACAAAAGACTGATAACTAGCTTATATGTTTTCTTTATTTTTCTTATTAACTATTATTTAAAAATACTTCCGATATGAAAATGCATTTATTTATTTATAAGAATAATATTTCAAAAATCATGAATTTATTTATATAGAACCAAACCCTAAATTTTAATGTCAAAACAATAATTGATGTGAAATCGTTTTAATATCTTCAATATCTGCCAAAATTGCATTTAACAAAGACTAAAAGTTTATCAAATGAAATCTTACAAAATTAATTTTTAAGGCATCTATTGAGAACAGGTAAAATAATATATTGTGTATAGTATACTACTAGAAAAGCATGAGAGATGGTTCAACATTAGGAAGACAGGATACTCTCCAGAATTAAGAGTATTTGCCTTCTGAACGTACTTTCAAGTATCGTATAATATGAATCTCATATAATATGAAAGATGTCGATCTCCGAGGAGACCGCGTTCAGCAGATTAATTGCTCTTCCAACCAGTGTCACCAGAGGCAGGTTGGTTCTGGCGGCCGGTAGGTATAACATTCTATGCTGTCGCTGTCAGAGATATCTATCAGGGACAAAAAGCCGAACACCCTCCAGCACGGCCGAGTTCTCGAAACATCCCCTGAGTAATCTAAATTTATCAAATTTAACCTCTAATTATGTATCATGTAACACACATCCACAACAATCTAGTGTTTTAAATCGTTTAAATGATTTATTTGATGCAACAACCATTCTGTACCTATATTAACATGATTCATTCTGCAATTTTCAGGTACGATGATCCCCAAGTCTGGGGGAGACTATGCATACATCGGAGAGGCGTTTGGTCCTCTTCCAGCTTTCCTCTATCTTTGGGTGGCTTTGTTTGTGCTGGTCCCTACAGCTAATGCCATAACAGCCCTTACCTTCGCCCAGTACATCCTCCAGCCTGCATGGCCCGCGTGTGATCCACCTTATGAAGCTGTGCGATTACTTGCTGCCATTATAACATGTATGTATAACCAATTGTTATCTCTGATTTCTTTATATCCATCATAGAGGGTTATACAAATTTGCCAAATCATGTGTGCAATTATTCTTTATAAATTATTTTATTCATATATAAGTATTTATTTTCTTGAGTAAACATAATAATCAATTAAAATATAGGATACAATAAATATATTCATCAGTCATCTTCCCATGCCTGTCTATCAATTATGAATAGCAATATCTATTTTGGATTCTTCTTCTATGTTCTTGAATTTTGTATTTTGCAGGTTATTTTAGAAGTTGATCTATAGAGAAAAAGTGAAATAAAAAATATTTAAACATATGTTGTAACCTATATAAATAAGAAAATATTATTATATGTAAATCTAACATTGTTACATTTATGTTTCAAAATAATCACAGTTTTAGTATAATCTTTTATGTTTAATAAACTTTTCATTGACTAAGCTTAGATCAAGTTGAAATGAAATGTTTCTTTATTAATTCTTCTGAATTATCCGTGGAATTTAACAGGTTCTTATATACAAGTACTCCATTGTGATAACATGTGTGGCTACTTATAAATTCTTGATCTAATTAAAACACAACCAATCTGTGAAATTAAAATATTCTACTAAAAAAAATGCACATCTAACACATCATAAATGAAACTCAGTTTATTTTTGCAATTATGTCAGTTTTGCAAATATTGCAGATGCATATTGTTTATGCCACTACGATAAATATATATAGCTTTTTTATAAATTGGAAAAAACATTCATTGCCTTAATACTTTTTTGTAAAATTAACATTATTTTGTTTTGCTCGGTAATCTTTATAAATATCTCTAAATATGGAATAACATTTATATTAAGTTTGAAACACTTGCAACATCTTTATTTTCTTTCAGGATTTATATATTCATTTATTATTTATGAAAAATAAAAAAAATTGTATTAAAAATCATTTTCTTCCCATAGTTATACCTTTAATGTTCCGGCTGAGGTTTTCCATGGTTTCTTCACTTGTAAGGTGAATGTCAGGACATGTGTAGATCGCCCATGGACCCCAGAGCTTGACTAAGTCAGCTCTGTAGAGTTGAAAGTAAACATGAAATAATTATTTAAAATAACTAGCAATATCCTTAAGATGATCACCAGCAAGCATCATAATATTTTGAGACTATTAAAGAAAAAAATCATATTCATTGAAATTTCATAAAAATCAGATAATTTCTCTTGAAACAGAAAATATGAACAAAATACTTACCACGTACCATTAATATATTATAATATCATGACCATGTTATTATCACAGCTTCTATATATTATTATGTTTTAAATGTCAGAAAATTGTAATACATAATTACTGTATAAAATATATTAAATTATTTCTGATCTCAATAAAAATCAAATAACTTGATTTTTCATGGTAAGGTCATTCAAATTATCATACTTTTATTCTGCACCTGTATCAATATGCATACAGAAGCCTTTTTTAAATGTCAATATTGATGCAATATGTCCTATGTATGGATAATCTATTTTATGTGTATTTAAAATGAATAAATTTATTGATTTTGTGACAAATGCTATTTGCCTAGATTGTTACCCTGAAACCTAATTATCATTTATAGAAAAAAATTACATTCTTGCTTAAAATAAATCTACAGCCAGATTTCTATTATTTTGTCTACTTTTCAAAATACAATTGATAATGACAATATTGATCACATTGCAAAGTAAACCTAGAGAATAATAAAAATCTTTTATCACGTGTGTATTATGTTGATTTTTGTTATCTGAAATAGTAGACCTTCATTAACATGTATATAGAGACTTTAAAAATTATAAGTTTACCGATCAAGTGATTATTTAGTGTTTATCCAAGTGTACAATGTTAAGGTCACTTGTATTAGTTGCAACACACATAATTTTTACTAGTCTTCTTCTTCTTCTTTGCTAGCCTTCTTCCCTCCACTGCTGGATATAGGCCTCTTCCAATTTCTTCCACTCGTCTCTATCCTGCCCCCTTTGTATCCAAGATTTTCCAACCCTTTTGATAATATCATCGGTCCATCTCATCGGTGGCCTTCCGACACTTCGCCTATTTTCCCATGGTCTCCAACTGAGTATCCTGGGTGCCCATCTGTTGCCACCCTGTCTAGCCAAGTGTCCAACCCATTGCCATTTCAATTTTGCCACTCGGTCCATGACGTCAGCAACCCTGGTGCGGCGTCTGATTTCTTCATTTCTTATGTGGTCAAGCAAGCTCACACCAAGTATCTGTCTTTCCATGGACCTCTGTGTACACTTGAGCCTGTAGCCTTTTACTAGTACCTTTGTATAATATGTATTACATTACAGATTATTGAATGTTTTTTTATAAAATGTTTCAGGTTTGCTGACTGTCATCAACTGCTATAATGTGAAATGGGTGACGAGGGTCCAGGATATATTCACGCTCACGAAGATCTTTGCCCTTCTACTCATCGTGTTTGTTGGGATTTTCTACTTGTGTAAAGGAAATGTGGAAACTTGGTACTCTCCCATGGCCGGGACACAAACGTCACCGGGATACATCGCTCTAGCATTTTATTCCGGATTGTTCTCGTACTCGGGATGGAATTACCTGAACTTTGTAACTGAAGAGCTTAAAGAGCCTTATAAGTAAGCATTCCTTTGTTATTTACGACATTTTTTACATTAAAATAACCTGACTATTTTTGTACTACAATAGTCAATCATAATCTAACTTACTAACTAACTAACCATCAGAAGGCTAGACAGAAAGAATGAACCCGCACATTGTTCTGTCCTGACATACTTGTCTTGATTCCTCCACATTCAAACATCATCTTATGAACGCACGTCGCTTTCCCCGACTCCTGATGTGACAAACATTTAATATTTGATTGATTTGATCGTTCCACATTTTCCTCTGCCTTCCCCTATTTCTAGCTCCGTTCACGTCGTTTACATGTACTTTCTTCACCATTCTGTATTATTTCATTATTTCCATGTATCCAAACCATCTTAATGATCCTTTCATTATTTTGTTCATATCAATTTCATTTGCACCACATTCACTTCTTATAATTGCATTTGACACTATATTATACAGATTTTACACACATTCGTCTTAGAGACCTCATTTCTATAGCATTTATTCTACTTTGATCCTTCTTTTGCCAGTTCCATGCTTCACTTCCATATATAAGGGTTGGCACAAGAACACCATTGTATACTGCCATCTCAGCTATTTTGGATAGGCTTTTGTTTGCGATGACAACTTTAAGTGCAACATTTACTTTATTGCTTGCCTCAACTCTTCTTTCAATATCCTTCTCCACTCACCTATCCTTTGTAAACATCCTTCCTAAATAAACAAATTCATCCACTTGTTCCAGATTTTCACGTTCATGCTAATGTTGCAGACTGTTATGCTTTCTTCTCTTTCAAAAATCATTACCTTGGACTTATTTACATTCATCATCAAATTGCGCGCATACCTCATACATACTAGACACTGGAGCTTGCAGTTCATGCTCGTTGTCTGCAAGTAGTACATCATCTTCCGCATACAACAGACAGCTTACTAATACTCCGTTCATTTTTGCATCTGCATCCAACCCTTTCAGCTCCTTCATACAACTTGTCCATATATAGATTAAACAACCAAGGACATTACACAACCCTGTTTGACAGCTTTCGTGATATCAAACAAGGCTTTTGGCAAATAGACAATGATTAGAAGAGATTTTCTTCTATGCGTTTGTCTATACCCCAATACTTGTTTACCCCAATAAGAACTTTAAATTATTATTTTTAATTGATTCATTATATTTGTTATAACAAAAGCATAAATGTTCCAAAATAAATCTTTATAACATCTGTCAAAACTGATAATATTTGTAAACAATTTTATAATATTTTAAATATGTATCTTATAATATGCATCACTGAAGAAGGACTGGTTGTCCGAAACATGTCTGATATGTAATTTTTAAAAAATTTAAGTTAGTGTTGTATATACAAAGTATATAAAAAAGAAAAAGACGCATAGAAGAGAGATTACAGTTTTTGGCCAGAAACTTCTGTGTCACTCTACAGTGCAAAAATTTGATCCACTCATCCTCTATCATTTTTAAAAGCGCCTTGCACATTCCATACTCTATCACTCGTCATCTTTCTTACTCTAACATAACGTCTAAAAATGTCTTAACTCACCATAAAATTTATAACATGTAATCAGATTTTTTTTATATATTATAATCCTATTATTATAATATAATTTTACTTTTATTTATACATTGTTTGTTTTGATTTTTATATTATTTTCATGAATACAGCAGTAATAAAACTTTTAATAACTTCAATTCTTTATAATTTAAAAACTTTATACTTGGAAAACATAATATTGTATATTTAAAGGCCCGAAGAAGGATGAAAGTAGGATAAATGCCATAGAAATGTATGATGAAGTAAGAAAGGAATGTAAGATGGATGAATGCGTGATAAATAAAATTAAGAAAGGGTCACTAAGATGGTTTGGACATATGGAACGAATGGATGAGGGAAGAATGGTTAAAAAGATATATACAAGTAGTGTGAATGGGAAAAGGAGTCGAGGAAGGCCAAGGAAGACATGGCATGACCAAATTAATCAATTACTGAACGACGGCGATGTTCGAAGTAGGAAAAATCGACGAGCGTGTATGTTACGATGTGTGAATGTAGAAGATGCGTGAGAATTATGCCAGGATAGAATAATGTAGCGATCCATCCTCTCTGCCTTCCCCTCCGGAGAAACGGCATGATGGTTAGTTAGTTAGTAAAGGCCCCTCAATAGAACAGTGTAAATTTTAGATGTTGTTTATTTATTTATTATGATTTTTTTTTAAATTGAATGTCTGTCAAAATCTACGAGTTTCTTATTACATCCTCAAAGTCCATACACAAAATTTAATATTGATGAAAATGCTTTATTCTGTAATATGGAAGTGATATATTTTTCTTCTTGCTAAACATTATCATTTGACATTACTCTAGTAATGCAAAACATGTCACTTTCATTTAATTTAATAAAACTTATAGAACGTGGATATTATCTTCAATATTAAATACTCAATATGGAGATTCACATAATGAAAATGTTCAAGAAATAATAATTAAGTTATTTTAATGTATTTGTGTTTCAGAAATTTACCTAAGGCCATTTGCATATCAATGCCTGTTGTAACCGTGATTTATGTCATCACAAATGTGGCATACTTCTCTGTTCTCTCCCGAGATGAAATCTTGGCATCCAATGCAGTGGCTGTAACTTTCGCGGACAAGATGCTAGGCGTGATGTCCTGGTGCATGCCATTTTTTGTTGCCTGTTCCACATTTGGTTCTCTCAACGGGGCTATTTTCGCGTCATCCAGGCTGTTTTTTGTTGGAGCTAGAAACGGCCATTTGCTGCAAGCCATTGCACTAATTGATATCAAACGACTCACACCCGTTCCATCACTAATCTTTTTGGTAAATATTTGATATATGTATAATTGAATTTTTTATACTCGTATTGTAAGTTCTTATGAAACTATCGTTCCTTTCACTAATCAACGCATATTTTAATTTCTGAGATAATCTAATGATTTTACTGAAATCTCTTGATGAATGTTCATTTTCAATATATTTATTCAATAAAACAACTTTTTTTTAATGACTACATCCACTTTTGTCATTATTTCGACAGCGACTGGTTTCGCAAATCAGTCGCTGTCAAAATAAAGGTAAAAGTGGAATTAGTTATTAAAAGTCATTATTTTATTACATCATTATTTATTTTAATTTCATTACTCTATAGTATTATATTTTGTTTTTTCAATTTAATGTCCTAAAAATATAAAATAGGATATATTTTACGTGAATGTAATGATAATTTATATAAACTGTTATTTGAAAATTGTTTTCTTTTTGGGACTAACATATATTTTATTTTATTTCAGTGCTTTCTAACGCTGATACTCCTTGTGATACGTGATGTCTACGTTCTGATAAACTACGTTAGTTTTGTGGAGGCTCTCTTCACCCTCATATCCGTAAGCGGGCTGCTCTGGATGAGGAAAACCAAACCAAATTTGCCACGACCCATTAAAGTCAACCTTTTCTTGCCTATATTATTTTTCATAATTTGTACCTTCCTCGTAACTTTTCCCTGTTACGTTTCACCATACGAAGTGGGTGTCGGACTGGCTTTCATTATTTGTGGCATCCCAGTCTATTATGTAACAATATATTGGAAAAATAAACCGCTGTGGTTAATTAATGCATCTGCATCTTTTAATCTCATGTGTGCTAAAATGTTTATGTGCGTCCCCGAAGATGGAAAGGAATATTGAAACACATGCTCATGAACTGAAGAATAATGTGTTCATTTTTTGGTCTGAAGTGAAAAATGTAATCTTATTGTAATAATCGAATTCCCAAGCAATAATCTTTATATATTAGACGAGTTAGTGTTTATTTATAGAACGGTTAGCTCCAGCTGCGCTAAGCTCTATTGGCTCTGAAGTACAGTTCTGGAATTGTATAAAACTTCATTTACACATGAATACTTGATCTTATATACGACCCAAGAATTTGTTGCTATTGATAATATGTAAAGTAAAGAAGATGGCATACCTTCTGAGCACGATTTATGTGCAGAAGTACCTACATAATATTTTATAGGTGTAATTTTAAGACTATTATCTTTATTATAATTGTATTTAGGTACATATCATTTTATCAGCATTACATACATACTTTGTAAATAATTTATACTGTTAATGGTGAAATATTTTTTTGTATTCTAATATGTATCTTGTTTGATAGTTTAATAAGCATTAATTTATTTTTGCTCAGTAATAAAACATTATATTTACCAACTAAAAGTTATTAATAAAATCATATTCAATCTGAAATTATTTTTTGCACAATAATTTTGGGTTAGTGATTAATTTAATGTTTTTCTCGCAACATTCCATTATCAATACATGATACCAACTATTGATCAATGCTAATAATTATTATAACAAATTGTTTTAAATGTACAATTGACTCTGCTCTTATTTCCAATTATGCAAATTTATATAAACTTAATTATGTAAATCAAATCTACGTAACAAATCATGCCAACAAGTAAATATGTAATTGAAAAGTAATCTAGAGAATTTACTTATGAGAATCTACTAAATATGAATAAACTCAATTTGCGGAAACATTAATTGAAAATGAGCTATTTTACTTAGTGAATTGATTTTTCAAAAAATCTAAAAAGTGTATATTTAATAACATTACTATAATTTATGATTTTTTCATAAACCTCCTTGAATTTTACATACATATTGCTATCTTACAGGGTACTGGTACCTATACTTATTATACAACAAGTTATGAACCAATCAATTAATATATTTTTAAGACACTTTTATAATTCGGCATCTTGTTTAATTAAAGCTTAAAACATTATTTTACTCCATGTATCAGCAACAACTTTTTAATTAGAATTTTTAATGCAAATCGATAAACTCTGCATCGTCTTTATTCGTAAAATGTATTTATTTGGAATATAAAGTCACATTCAAAAACCTTTAATACTCTAGCTTGATTTAATTTAAAAATAAAATATTATTTGAAAAATGTTCCTTTTAACCCTCTCGAACACAAATTGTTAATATTGATTTAAAAAAATATCTTTAGTGAAATTCATAGTGTTAATAGGACACAAAAAGAAAATACATTTAATTTTTTTCATAAGTATATATTTTTCAGGTTTTTCAGAAGCGCCTCATATGAGGCTTAAGTGTATTTAAGGGTACATGTATTGAGATTATGATATTAATATGGAAATGTGAATTATTGCAAATAAACAACGCAATTACACTTATAACATGTAATTCTATGCATATGTATAATAAAAATAGTGTACTAATCAGGATTTTAGTTTAGTTGCGGGAATAAAAATCTTCCAAACACACAGGCCACTATGGTTCTTCATTACACCGCTTGCAAATATACTGAGTTTTTTGTTTGCAGCCATTTAGATGACATTTTGAAGCATAAGGCTTATTTGTTTTTTTAGGATAGTGCGATCCTCCATCAAGCCTTAATTGTGTAGGTGCTTTCACTCTCATCCTCTTTTTTACAGCTCTTGGACTAAATGATGTTGGTCGTCCACGTTTTTGTTCTATGACTTTTCCAATGTATATAAGAAATGTCGCAACAGGTGATTTAAAATCCAGTAAGTCCATTTTTTCCTAATTGTCTTTGCGCCACAGAATCCAGCAGTTTACAACTAAAACATTTAGCAGATGGTGAAAGATTCTAAAATACCATATTTTATGGCGTAAGCAATGGGAATACAGTGCCACCAACGAATTTATCAGTCCCTGTCCGTATTGTTAGATGGAATCTGTTCCTGATTAGTGAAATGAAGATATTTCCTCATTTCACAAAATCTATTGTAAGTTATAGCATCAGCGATTATAGCGAATCTGGTTCAATGTTTGTTTGCCTAATATTGGCGAAGTCTTGCATATCTTATATATGTCATGATAAAATTAATTCCTAAAAATACTTTTAATTCTGGAACCGTCAACTGAAAATGTTCTCTTCCTTTTTGAGTCGCATACAAGTTAGATTCATATACGATTGACTCCATAAAAGACTCGGAAAACACAGAGAAAAAATAATCGATGGGCATATTTCCATTTATCTTCGATTGGCTCTTTCCAGTAAACTGAGGAAAATTTCCCGAAAATGCATTCTCCTTTCCACAAAACCATAAAGTGCTTCTAGCTGCTAAATTCTCGGCATTTTTTCCACTATTTTAATCTGTCACTGCGTCTCCTGTAGATATCTGGCTTGTATTAAAAATATCACCTTCTCCTAAAGAGCTTAATGACTCATTCTCCCCTGTAATACGTTCGGAAGGCTCCCATAATTCATCCTCAGATCCTTCAAAATCTTCATCGTCAGACTTTAACACTAGATCGAGAACTTCAACAACTTCATTGTCAGTTGTATGTACACTCATTTCTGTCCTCAAAGTATGGATAAGTATTAAAAAGGATGAAGTTGTTCAGCACCATTAATGTGAAAATGTTACAGAACGGCACTACACTAATTATGCAACAATACGAGTATATAATTCTATAATAACCAAATAAAAAACATGGAGTTATGCAATGATTTTCATGACAATATTATTGTCCCAGATTACTTTTGTACTAGTATGAGCATTTAGGCCTCATATGAGGCCTCAACATATTTTGTTGAATAAAAATAACACATAATGGTTAATCTGTATATATTTATTTCTATGTAATGAAGACATATTCAACTACATAATAAAATTTTTACTTACTCTGTTAAGATACCTTTTGTTCACAAAAAAGCAAAAAACTTCGAGAGATTTCACAGCTGCTAAGAAAATAGCAGTTATGCAGGGAACGGTTTGAAAAAAATATCAAATACTCGTGTGCACTCTGGCGATATACTCCAAAAACTACTTTGAGTGACCAAGAGAGTGTTAAAGTATATAATAGTAAACAAATTTTTATTCTAAGATATGTTTTAACATTTTGGTGGCACTTTTAATTTCCATATTTTTAAGTCCTCATATGAGGGTTAAATGTACGAGAGGGTTAATGTGATTAAAGAAATAATGATATTAACTACTAAAATATAAAATGCTGTTAATGGTATCACAATATTTTTTTATTTTTCGCAACAGCTGCTTCGTCAAGCTATGTTGACTTAATCACAAGTTACGATTGGGGTTATTGTTAGGTGTTACATTATTGTAATAACTGAGGATGTCAACATTGGTTGGCATCCTATTAAATCCATAACTATTAAAAAATTATGATACTATAAACATTTCATATTTTATTAGAAAATAATAAAAGTATCATAGTGTTTCAGCCAAAATAATAATAGTATTAAAGTCACTAGCCCACACCAAGATGGCATTAATCAAACTCTACTTCACTTTTAAAATTATTGTTTACCTTACTGGATAAATATTACCTTTCCATTAGAACTTATTTACATGTTTTTTTTTTCAATACAAGAAAAATCATTTTGACTTCTTTAGCACTATCAAGTCTATCATGACTTTGACAGTAATTGGTACGGTGCTTGAGTTACTGCACAAGAAATTGTTATGAAGGAAGGATGAAGCAATCTTATTTTTCTACTTGTCTTGCCACACCTCCTTGGTAAAGAAGACCCCAAGGATCCTTCTCCACCTGATGATCAGCTCTGCAAGGTGTAACAAATTTCGAATAGGTGAAAATACAAAAATGATTTCTTGCCAATCATTTTCAAAATTTTAGCTAGCTATAATAATTAAAAATAATATTACAAACTTGCCTCTTTTTTTTTGTAATACACATAGTTTTATTAATAACATTTATTAGTATGATCGCATTTTATTTAATTAACATATTATATTGCACTTATGATAATGACAATTTTGTATACTTTTGTTTGCAATAAGCAAACTTTTTTTGTTTTAATAATTTTTATGCATGAATGTGTATTTATTTTTGTCATAAATGTGTATTATGAAATACTTAACACATTCATTTTTTGTAATTTATATGTTTTCATGTCAATCATTCCATGTAATTCATCCATTTTTTATTATTCATTAGATTGTATTCTAAAGGCAGTAGTAGATTATGATATTTTTAGACTCCAGCATATCTGCATCCTTTAAAACTGGTCTGTTTATGTATATAATGGATACATATATTCATTGCATTGAACACTTCGCACGCTTAATAGTAAACTGACCAATTATGGTTTAGGTCATAATTGAGTTAAAATTAGACAGAGGCTTGTGTTAACGCTATCCATCTATTTTTCACCATGTTAACGCTATCCATTCGTACGTACGATAATCGTTCACAATTTTAATGCTATCCATTCGTACGTGTTTTTCGACTGTTTTTATTAAAATGCCGACTCATGTCAGATTGAGCAAAACTTGCTTTTTTGAGTTAAGCCAGTGTTCTATTAAGCGTGCGACTTGTACACAAGTACCATTTAACATTGTATTTAGATTTCGAATATTAGTAAAACATGTTTGTCAAAAAGTTTTCATGTTTTTGTTTTGTAGAGCAATCAAGTAAAACTCCACATTAAATCACAACTATTAAAATTAGAATTTAAAAGCTATATTCCATTATAAAGTAAAACTGATGGATAATATTAATTTAATCTTAAAATATTAAGTGTGTTATAGTATTCATTTTCTCCAGATGAACTCTGACTTAAAAGTATTCACATTTCCCAATTTATATAAATAAATAAATAAAATCAAGTGACATTTTTAAAAATGGTATTAAATATTAAGTCTCAAATGGCTTTTTATCTTCTGGATCTCAGGAAATTGTCTCTTTATTAGTCATTGATGAGGTATTTAACTTGTAACTATGGTACATATGAAAAAAAAACTTTGAATTACTTTGAATAAAGTGTTATTCAGAATGTTTCAAACAACCAAAATAATAAAATTTAAGACCCAATTAAATAATGTATTCTAAAACATGTATATAAAAATACACAAAATTTAGCATAAAAACGCATATGTCAATTTTTTACATTTAAAAATATAAGAAAAGGGAATTAGTTACAGTTCCTAGAACCTTCTGTAAATGTTATAAATAAATAGTTTAATTTATACAATTGAAAATAGTAATCATAAAAAATTAAACTTTTTTATTTCATACGGTTTAAAAAGGACTAAACTATTTGTCAAAAAAAATATACATTAAGCTTGAATTAGAGCTGATTGCTATTTTAGATCAATTTGAAATTTAAACTTTTGTCAAACATGCCTAGCAACATTTAAATATAGCTCTAGCTCTCAATACTGTGGTAGACAAATATTTTATTTTAATACTTCCAGTATTTAAAAAAAAAATGTTATTGATTCATCAATCATAATTTTCGTTGTCGCTGTGAAAGAAAACATTTTTGAAAGAATATATTTAGTACATTTCAATTGAATATATACACTCTACCTGAGATGTTGGAAGTATTAAAATATTTTCCTATCCATTACGTTTATAAGTAAAACATTTATGTATTCAATTTGAATAATAAAGTCATTTTATATTAATGTAACACTTTTCATTTTTTCTTGTTTCAGATCACCTCTTCCTATTACTTGGGATCAAATTTATTTAATTTGAATTCAGGTTTTTGGCGACAAATGATTATATGCTTCTTCTATATTCGCCTTCATTTTGTGTATTGGATTCATATAATTACACTTGATATTACAACACTTTATTTTACTTAACACAGACATGTTTCGGTTATAAGAAACTTATAATACTTGGATATTGCTTCTGAAGAAAGAACTGCAACGACTATAGCATGATAAGTTTAATGAGTCATGTACTCGAATTGTTTATTAAAATTATTCATGCTAGAAACGTTACTCTTTCTACATTTTCTTCATATTTTCCTTCTTCTTCTACCCCTTATTGTAGATCTTCCGATCTGTTTATACCTTCTTATGATTCTTGTGATGAAGACGTCCAGCCTTGGTGGTCCTACTGGTGGTCGATGGCCCTCTGGGGTCTCGTGCATCACGATCTTAGGAATCCTTGCTGGATCCATCTTCTTGATGTGGTCCCTCCAGAATCGTCTTCTCTGCATACTCCATCTTACTACTAACTAATTAACTAACCATCACGCCGTCTCTCCGAAGGGGTAGGCAGAAAGAATGGACTACCACACTTTAACTGATGCGGCACTCCATCCTTTTCTTTTCGCCCCCGCGGGAGACGCGGTGTGATGGGTTACTAACCTCATCGCCACCATCTTACCAATTTTGTAGGATCTACGAATCTCTTTGTTGTGTATCCTATCATTAAGGGTACGGCCACACCGGAGTGCCAAAGTAGGAGTCAACATGAACACCTGGCGAACCAGCGTATGGCGCACTATGGGACCGGCCACACTATACGCATCACGCCATAGGGCGTGATCTGTGTCTTGACTCCTACCCTGGCACTCCAGTGTGGCCGTACCCTAAGGGTTCTACCCACGTTAGGTCGCAATGTTTTCATTTCTGCTACTCTTAGGAGATGTTTGGTTCTGACAGTGTCTGCTCTTGCTTGGATTCTGTAAGTCATTATGGGGCTGATGCATGTTTTATAAATCCTTGCTTTCACTAGCATATGCTTATTTTCCCAAACAGTGTCCCTCAGGCATCCGAAGATAACTGTTGCATTATTAGTCTGGACTTTAATTGTTTATAAGTAGGATATAATTTTTTTTTTTAAATATATATATAATATATACATATATTTTCGTGGAATACATACTTTTTGTTAGTACAAATTATTTTTATGAAAGAGAATAGCTTTAAAAATGTTTAGATACACCAAATGATTATTAAATCCAAAGTACATTTAAAAATCACTGCTTTAATGAACAATCCAAATTCCTAAAAGGTTTATCTATTATCAATGCGATTATCTCAAATTATAATATGAATAAACACTCCGAAAAATGTTAGACCTAGAATGTGATGTAGTTTCAATATTTTGGGAAAGTATTGTTGATTTGAATAATGATAAACATCTGTGCGAGCCTACCTGCGTACTTATTTGTCTTATCTAATCAGTTTGCATTCTGTATTATGACTCGACAGATCGTCCCGCGAGAACCACTATCAACTAAATCCATTATAATATATTATCTTTCAATATTTTTTTGTCACGATTGAGGTCTAGAAATGGGTTAACATAATTTAAGCTCCAACCTTGTGTAATGGAATAGAAAACAATGTTATCGAAATAAACATATTAATATATATATTTTTAAATGTTTACACTCATTATATTATAGTATTGTATATACCACTAGAACGAAGGCTAAAGTGCGAGTGGCAGAGATGCGGACGCTGAGGATGATAGCAGGAAAGACTCTCCGAGATAGGGTGAGGAAGCGAAGAAGTATGTCAGGAAAGAACAGTGTGGCGGTCCATTCTTTCTACCTTTCCCTTCTGTGAGACACCTTGATGGTTAGTCAGTTAGAAATCCGTAATTACCAAAAAAAAAATAACACGGCAATCAAAGAAATTTTAACAGTCGGTCATATTCAAAGACAGAACATTTTACGTAGATGCATAGTATGTTGTATGAATGGGGAGGGGTTATCAGGGAGTGTCAAGATAAAGGGTCATGATGGTCATTTTCTCTGCCTATTCTTTCAGAAATAACGTGATGATTAGTCAGTTAGTTAATTTATTGATTCTTGAACAATGAAGAAAATCTCCGTATTAAATAAATTATAAGAATTAAAAGGTGTTTTCTAGAAGTTTTATTGTATTTTACGGGAAAGAAATTCGTTTGACAATACCTTAGAAAGGCGAAACATGTCATTACCATAAAATACAGTAAAATTTCTAGAAAACCGTATTCATTCGTATTAAATAGTGACCTTCTCCAATTTTATTACTATTACGAAATAAAACGCACCTTTTACATAAATATATACTCGTAAAATGCGAATAATGTACATTTTATAGACGTGTTTTTATATTTAATAGGAGTGTCGTGTTTCCCTTTGCCTAACCTTTGCATAACGAATAGACGAGAGAAGATTGGTTAAAATTGTGCATACAAGCAATGTGAGTAGAAAGAAAAGTCGTGGAAGAGCAAGGAAAGCATGGCATGACCAAATTAATCAAATACTGAAAGGCGGCTACATTTGAAATCGGAAAAATCGACGAACATGCATGTTACGATGTTTGAATGTGGATGAAGCTAGAGAGATATGTCAGGACAGAACGGTATGGCGGTCCATCCCCTCTGCCGGGGAAATGGCGTGATAGTTAGTTAGTTTTAATAATGAATATGGAGTTTTACACATACGAGATTATAAATTGTAAATAAAACACTTGTTTTTCACCACTTGAGTTTGATATTTTACACGACTAGTTTCGGAAGCTACAGATGCTTCAGATACAGATACAGAGTTTATATAACCTGTAGATGGAAGCATCTGTAGCTTCCGAAACTAGTCGTTTAAAATATAAAACTCAAGTGGTAAAAAACAAGTGTTTTATTTACAATTTAATCATGTCCTACCACAAAGTGAATGCCGAAACAATAAATAACATACGAGATTACACATTTTACATTAATTTGAAACGAATGTTATTTCTTATAAGTTTAAAAAACGGTACTTTTACTTTTTATCGTAGAAAAAAAATGGTTGGACAATGTATTACTTAAGCCGTGGAACCAGTTTCGATAAACGTTATCTATTTTTACGAATTATTCATGAAACATTTTCAGTATTCAAAACCGTGTGGGAGCGTAACATCTCCATTGCAATTTTATTATTAGTTAGTTCGTTTGTTATTTTTGATATTGCCTGCAAAATGGCGAAACCTCAAATTACAGTAATTCAAGGAATACTCGAAGGAGAAACACGACAAACCGATTCAGGATTTTTATACAATGCTTTTCTGGGGATTCCATACGCCAAACCTCCAGTTGGGGATTTGAGATTCAAGGTAAGATTGCAGATTATTAAATAACATCAATAAATTCGTGAGAATAGATTATTTACAGATAAAAAATAAATGTTAATATATCGCACGGGTGTAACAAGTGACACAAGTCAAAAACGTATTTTTACTAGTGTCACTTTAGAAACACTAATATTATATGATATCAAACGTATGATATTAAAGTGACACAAGCCAAAAACGTATTTTTAACAAGTGTCACTTTAGGAACACTAATGTGATATCAAACGAGCATTTCGAATGTGATACAAGTCATAAACGTGTTTTTAACTATTGTCACTTTAGGAACATTAATAGAATATCGAACGAGTATTTCTAATGTGACACATACCAAAAACGTGATTTTGACTTTGTCACTTTAGAATCACTAGTATACATGTATATACGCACGAGTATTTCTAAAGTGACATATACCAAAAGCGGGAGTTAGACTTTGTCACTTCAGAATCACTAGTATGATAACGCACGAGTATTTCTATAGTGACACAAGTCAAGAACGCGATTTTGACTTGTGTCACTTTTAATGTACTCGATAATCATGTGATGTAATCGATAAACAAAACATATCATATTAGAATTTCTAAAGTGCAGTCGTGTATGTGCTAAAGTGTTGTTTTTGACTTATGTCACTTTAGAAGAGTTTTGTTTTTAACTTGTATCACTTTAGAAATACTAATGCGAAATGTTAAATATAAATGAATGGAGATATCTGATATAATATTTTTCATTAAGTGCAAGTGGATGGGCGTATCTGGATATTCTGTAATAATTAACATATCTCCAGCATTAGCAACTCTTCAAGATTAGATAATATTAATATACATATGTATTCAGATATGTATTATTATGTATAAAATTCTAACGCTTTATGGCGATTATTATGTATATTTTGTATCGAGGTAACTTTGTGTTCACTCTTCACTGTACTCACCACTTTTATTGCTGGCCGGTTTCGATGCTATCCTTACCCTCAGTATCTAAACTGGTCGGTACTAATATGTCAACAGCGTTAACCCTTACCACTCCAATGTCGAGTCACACTCGACATAGTATTTTTCACACCGACTCCTATGTCGTCCTAGACTCGACATTACACGGCGCAATTTTAAAATTTGAATCCTAATAATAATTAACACACACTCTACACCTTCATAATACGAATTTTTATCGAGGCTCCTACCTTAAATATTTTTTTGTAAATTAATTAAGCAATTAGTGGCACAAAAATCAATAATTATTCAAATCAAATTAGTTTATTTTCTCAAAAGATATTACAAACAACAATTATAGTTTAGCATCTATTGAGAACAGGTAAAATATAATATAAAATACCAGGAACCCATGACAGATGGTTCGACTTTAGAAATACAAGAGTATTGAGGAATGGAAAGGGTTAAAAGATAATACAGTGGAACATCGATGTAACGAATCTCAATATGACGAAATCCTCGATGTAACGATTTTTTAAATCCCATTTAACCAGCCATAGCATAACATGGAACCCCAATATAACAAACCACTCAATACACAGTTTTTTTCAAAACCCCGAGAAATTCGTTATATCGAGATTTCACTGTACAATTCACTGTAGTTGAAACAATAAATTATTAATCAAGCCAAATAATACATAAACCTTAAATAACATGTTAATAATAATAGTGGCGGTCCGTGCATGATACTTTAGATGGTTATCATTAATAAAATAGTAAATAATGATCCAGGCAATGGTAAATTTATTTAAAAAAATCTTCTATATCTTCTATCACACGAAGAAATTTTACCAATTCAATGCCCACCGATCGCCACTGATAATGGAAAATTTACACCAAATTTTAAGTACTCTTACTTTTGTTTCACCTTTCCAATAGATTATGTCTAAAAAATAACCCTTCATTGTACCCTAATAATATTATAAATATTTTCGTATGAAGCACTTAGTTTGTGGTGAGACATTGTTAAAACCAATTAACACTTGTGTATTTTGTATTTACACCACTTTATTTTGAGTTTGTTGTAATCCCGACGAAGTTTTTTGTTAGCTCAATAAAACAAAACAAAGTGATGTAAAAACAAAGTATACAAGTGTTATAAATTATTTTTTAATATTATAGAGGTCGCTAATAAATTGTAGTTATATTGACAGGCACCTGTTCCGGCCGACAGTTGGGAAGGAGTGCGAGATGCAACCACACAATCGGACATCTGTCCTCAAATTGACATTTTCATTAAGAAGTGCTTCGTCGGGATAGAGGACAGTCTTTATTTAAACGTCTACGTACCGGAAAATGCCACCCCCGCTTCTAAACTGCCGGTTATGTTCTGGATCCACGGCGGAGGTTACAGCTCGGGGTCTGGCAGCTCGAGCATGTATGGACCCGATTACCTCGTGGACAAGAACGTGATCCTCGTCACGGTCAACTACAGACTCGGAGCCCTCGGCTTCTTGTGCCTGCACACCGCAGAAGTCCCCGGAAACGCGGGTTTGAAAGACCAAGTCCTGGCTCTGAGATGGGTCAAAGAGAATATTCAATTCTTCGGCGGAAACCGCGATAATATCACAATCTTCGGAGAGAGTGCGGGGGCATCGTCAGCGCATGCTCTTACAATGACGCCATTGACAAGGGGAATGTTTAACAAAGCTATCTATCAATCCGGCAGCAGCATCAGCGATTGGTGTGCTCAGTCCGATCCAGTCGGCATCGCGTTTAAACTGGCAGAACTACTGGGCTTTAAGACTGAATCAAAGGAAGAACTATTAGCATTCTTAATGACCACACCAGCAGAGCCTTTAGTCATGGCTTCACAGTCTACCTCGTTAGGAAACGGTTTGGAAATTCAATTTACTCCGATTTTAGAACAACAGTTTCCACAAAACATTCCGTTTTTAACAGACCATCCTAGAAACACTATGCTCTCTGGAAAATTTAACAAAATGCCCACTATGTCGGGATTTACTTCGAACGAAGGTGTTCTTTTCTTGATCAAATTGGCGGGAATGGATCTTTCGACAGTTACAGTTGACATGCTTGTTCCGAACTTCGAAATGTATATACCAAAAGATATTAAAAAGCGGCTCACAGCCGAGCAGAGGGAGGCGACAGCAAATAAAATTAAAGATTTCTACTTTGGCAACGACAAGGAAATTTTACAAAACTTCTTTGACTTGATGTCTGACATCGCGTTCGTCAAGGACACGGACCTGTCCGTGAAGCAGCTGACAGTGTTTGGTACCGTTCCTTCGGAGACGTACTATTACCGCTTCTCGTATTCAGGGGGGCTGAACTTGATGAAGTCCATGATGCAGGTGCCCTACACGGGGGCGGCGCACGGGGACGAGCTGGGGTACCTGTTCCGGCCGACAGCCGAGGAGTTGAGGAGGGAGCCCACGCCACTAGACAGCGTCATCATTCAGAGGATTACGGAACTGTGGACAAACTTTGCTAAATACGGGTGAGTTCAAATCTTATCTTCTTCTACTTCCTTAGTGTAGACGTTCTGGCCTATTTCTTGAAAACGATTCCCGGTTGTCGGTCCATATTTTTGAGGTCTGCCCGGGAGTCGACTACCTTAAGGTTGGCCGTAAGGGGAATGGGGGGTGCCAAATCATCAGTTGAAATCACATTGGGTATTTTTTTGGACAGTCGCCATGCTATTATATTACATTAAAATACTATTTGACGTATATGTACACCATGTAAAAATACAAACAGTTAACTTAAACCCGGTTGCATACCAAGAGCTAAGCTATGGTAGTTTGGTTTAGCTCGCATAGCTGAGGTAAGTTTTCATACTTGTGTACATAGTTTGCAGTCTGCACACAAGTATAAAAAATTACCTCATCTATGCGATCTAAGCTAAATTAACATAGCTTAGCTCTTGGTCTGATACCGGCTTAACCCCTTAGAGTGCTAAACAATGCTTAACTTGTTTTTAAAACCATCGAGAAACGCTAATGAAATTTATCGTTGCCTGAAAGATTTATAAACGCTCGAATTAAAAATGAACCGCGCGATAATTAGTGCATCTCGCTCTAACGCGCATACGAATAAGCAAGTGAGAAAGAGAAAGCGTAAATCCGGTAGACTAACTCTTTTGAGTGCGTATTTTTTTTCAAGATTTATTCCCGATGGTAGTATTTCAAATGCGGATTAAAAAAACATTTTTACTTTTAAAAAAATCAAATCAGTTTATTTTCTCAAAAGATATTACAAACAACAAACATAGTTTAAGGCATCAATTGAGAACAGGTAAAATATAATAAATATATAATACCAGGAACGGGTTCGACATTTGGAATACAAGATACTCTCCAAAGTCAAGAGTATTTGTCCTCTGAACGTACTTTCACGAATATGAAAGACGTCGATTTCCGAAGCAATCATATTCAGCAGTTTGATTGCTCTCCCCACCGGCATCACCAGAGGCAGGTTGGTTCTGCATGCTGGGAGATAAAACAGTCTGTGCTGACGCTGTCGAAGATAACCATCCGGAACATAAAGATGAATAGCCTCCAAGATGACGGAATTCTCGGACGGATTAAAAATCTAAATTTATTTATTTTATTACGGTATCAAAATTTATAACGGATGTCGCTAGTGCTTTCAAAAACTTCGAAGCAGACAAAGGGTTAAACAAGTTATTTTATATCAGCAAATTATAATGCTGCCAAACCATCATTAACTGATTTAAATAAAATTAATGACAAACGTGTCATAAAATAATAAAGAATAGATATTTCGTAACTCTATAAACTTATCTCTGTGTCACCAGCGAGACACTTAATAATAATATAATCTACAGGAACGATTAATTGTAATTTTAGAAACTCATTTTAAGTTAGATTAGAAAACAGGCAAAACATAAAATTTCAATACAATTTTCACGATATGAAACTGTACGAGTATAATCAATTAAGCATTAGACGTAAATTGGTTATTTAAGATTATAATTAATTAGCATTGAGCTAGCAAAAGAAGGATGAAAGTAGAATAAATGCAGTAGAAATGAGATCTCTTAGACGAATGTGTGGATACTCTGTGTATGATAGAGTGTCGAATGAAAATATAATAAGTGAATGCGGTGTGAATGATGGTGTCATGAACAAAATAATGAAAGCATCATTAAGATGGTTTGGACATATGGAAAGAATGAATGAAGAAAGAATGGTAAAAAAATTATATGTTAATGATGTAAATGGAACCAGAAATAGAGGAAGACCGAGGAAAACGTGGCACGATCAAATAAATCAAATATTGAATGTCGGCCATGTGAGGAGTCAGAGAAATCGACGCGCGTGCATGACACGATGTATGAATGTTGAGGAAGCGAGAGAAATATGTCAGGAAAGAAAAGTGTGGCAGTCCATTCTTTCTGCCTACCCCTTCGGGGAGACGGCGTGATGGTTAGTTAGTTAGTTAGTTATAATTAATATTCATCATTATGTTCTCATTGTTTTCAGAAAACCGACACCAAAACTAACGGAAGATATAAAGACAGCATGGAAGCCAGTAACTCTACAGGAAGTTAATTGCTACGATATAAATGAAGAATGCACACTTATTCAAACTCCCTTCCAAGAGAGAATCAAGTTCTGGGAAAGTATTGAAAATCTATAAAAAAAAATATTATTGCAAAACTTTATATACTTTTTTTATTAAATATTTTTTCGTTTACTGTTATAATGCATTTCATTCAATCAATAAAATAATAATTGCAAGAAAAACCTTTCGTGGTAGACTACGAAACACGGATTTCCAATGGTTATCCGAAATCGAGAATATTGAGTTCTGGTTCCAACCCTAATGTATGGAAGCGAAGCATGGAACTGGTAGAAGAAGGATGAGAGCAGAATAAATGCAGTAGAGATGAGGTCCCTAAGACGTATTTGTGGTAGAACGATATACGACAGAATCTCAAATGCTGATAAAAGAAAGTAATATAGAGCGGAATAAGGTATTATGAACAAAATCATGAAAGGATCGCAGCGTTGGTTCGGACATATGGAACGAATGGATGGAGATAGAATGATTTAGAAAGTATACGTTAATGATGTAAATGGAGTACGAAGTCGAGGCAGACTGAGGAAAACATGGCATAACCAAATTAATCCAATTTTAAAGGTTGGTCATGTTAGAAGTCGGAAGAATCGACGTGCGTGTATGACTCGCTGTATGAATGTGGAGGAAGCTAGAGAGATGTGCCAGGATTGAGTAGTGTGGCGGTCTATTCTCTCTTCCTACCCCTGCGGGGAAACGGCGTGATGGTTTGTGAATATTGTGAAACGGGGATAGCAGAGAAGAGGATTCTGGAGTGAACACGTGACCAAAATGGCAAAATCGAGGGCCGTAAGAGCAACAATAGACACCTTACCTCAAGGGAGCAGACCTCGGGGACGACGTTCAAAAAGATGGAAAAACAGCTGGCTGTCCACTTCTCAAGAAGTAACCTGACGCAGAGAATAACAGGCCAAAAGCCCCATGGTGAAGGAGAAGAAATTAAAATTAAATAATGATACGAGAGGCCAGATTTGCGTGGCTATTGTATATATTTTTTCTTTAGATATGAAGCATAATCTTTTTCAATGAATTTCACAATTTATTTGAAAACCTATTGAATACAATTGCTAGTTACGAGTAAATAGGAAATGGATTATAGATTATCTAAGATCTACAATATCATATATATTGATAGTTGTGGGTTTTATTTTATTAAACTTCATTATTAATTAAAAATAAACACGATTGTTTTGTTGGTTTTACAGCGATTTTTACACATAAAAATATAAATATTGATTAGATATAAACGTACCATCTACTTTAGAGAGTATGGAGGATATCATTGTCGATCCAACGGCAGTTCTCTTAGGTATGCTAAGGTATAATTCTCTGGAACTGAGGAAGGAATAATTCACAGCGACACATTATTACAAGCAAAGGCTCTATTGAGAATCTCAATGTTCTGGAACAAATGGTCCATTAGTTCCTGATAATTATCTGCGGTAAACCCGACAACACACTCCGTCACGCAGAACCAACCTGCCTTTCAAGAGCAATTCGGACGTTGATTTCTGTCGCCTCAGATTTGAACATTTTTTGTGTCAATGGGTTCGTGAGCAATATCACTTCTGAAAAGTTTACAACCTTAATGACGTCGAAATATTTGTAATCCTTCCGATATAGTATACTTTATTTCTTATTGATTATTATTGATGTTGTTAAATGTTATTTTATACTTACTATTATTTTTGGTAACCGTTTTTATGTCCAAATGAGTCGCGTAAATGATATTCGTTTGTCTCATATGTGTGAAATAAAAATAAATTAACAAATGTATTCTGCATTAGTCGAATAATGGTATTTTATGATGGAGGTATTTATTTAGTTGGATACAGTGTAAAGGTATATACAGCCAGCGGCGCAGCGTCTCGAAAATGACAATTCAAGCGCTATGAATAATCACACAATTAAATATTTGCACTAGATAAACAATTCAACTTTACCTGTGGTAGGAAATGTTTACCATTGGCAATAGGTTTTAATTCTCGGAATGAAATGTAATTACAAGGAAAGTGCCGATATCTCACAAAGCCAAACACGTATCGACTTCTAAAACGTTATTTGATTTATTAAATTTTAATATATCGAAATGATGCTCCACCGATTATAAGATAATTTATCTCGTCATATTTAGAAAATAGTATACCTACCTCAACCGTCGAGAGAACCATATAACCAAAAACAACACCATTTCCCGGAGAATGGACCCCAACACTATTGTATCCTAACAAACTTCTCTAGATTCCTCCATATTCATACAGCGAATCATACACACAAATCGATTTTTCCGACATCTATCATGACCGCCTTTAAATTTCGATTAATTTAGTAATGCCATGTTTTCCTCAAATAATACATATGTTTTTTTAACAAATTTAGCTGGTTTATATTGTAAGGATTTTTTTTCTGTTTTGGTGTAACTTAGAGTTTACTTGAAATTTTTTTTTACATTTTGTTTAGGGGGGCCCAAAATTTTACTGTTTTGGACCTTTGTTTTTGACTTGACTTGATCAGCCACTGGCAGGAATGCGGTAAGATGGGGCCACGATTAGCTAACAAACTCCCTCGTGTAAGATTCCTTAGATATTTCAACACAATTTCACTTGTGTCATCAGTCATCATTCATCACCAGAGATAAAATTTTAAAATATAAGCGCAGTGTGACATGTCCGTAGTTTACTCGTTTAGGTAAATATCTATATAAATAAAAATGCTGATATTCGTAACGAAAGTTATGCACAATTTGCTTTGAAATTTAGACACGATGTCTCGAAGTTACACTGGCGTATAAATTAAGGGACTGGGTTTCATTTTACCTGATATTCTTATAGTTATAACTAATTCATATTTTATATTTTAAGTTTATACTATGTTACAATGACCGATAGAAAAAATTTCAACATATATAACAACTCTAGAGATGTACGAGTATATACGTAGCGTACTCACGCATATTATGACGATAACAACTTTTACAACTTTTTGAATCGTTATATCTCAGAAACGGTGGCTCGTAGGAAAAAAAGTATTGATATATTTTTTATAGATAATTTTATGATCTACAATTTTTGCCTGAAGTACTTTTATGATAAAAATTACCGTTTTGCTGAAAATCGCGAAAAACTCATTTTTTAGACCTTTGACCTCGAATAAAATTTTTCCATACACGGGAATGATGGGGAACTTTTAAATTTTATTTATAATTATGTTTTGAACAATTTTACTGATTTTCAGCTTGTTGGGAATTTACGCACCTTCACTCTCATTTTTTGGTTTAGATTGACCGGACTATTAAATGAATTTTAAACATTAAACTCATCGTTTCTTAGTAAGAACCGAAGAAGATAACTAAATAACTCGTGTAATCCTGACACAACAAGAAATGTGAATTGCATTATAAAATGTGGCTAAAGGTTAGGAAATGACTATGCAAAATAAAATTGGTAATGACTCAGATGACCATTAGTACGTACGCATTAGATCACATGTAAAATGACACATCATTAGATGTGCGACTGGAAAGCTAAAAGGGAATATTAATGCGACATACCGATAAACTTAACGACATGAATGTCACAATATATTTTCACAATAATTTAAAAAAATCTTAACAATACTACAATATATCAAATGCAATACTGACCCACTACAGTGGGTCAGTATTGCATTTGAACGGCCGTAACGTTGAAAGGGTGGAAAATTTTAAATACCTCGGCAGCATACTAACGCAATCTCTTGACCCAGATCTAGAGATAAAATGCAGAATTGAGGCAGCAACAACTAACGTTAATAAAATGAAATCACTATTCTGCAATTATAACGTAAACTTGAAACTCCGCCAGAGAATGATCAAATGCTATGTGTGATCTGTTTTATTGTACGGGTGTAAAACTTGGACACTGAAAGTTAACTCAATGAACAGACTGGAAGCATTTGAAATGTGGCTCCATCGCCGAATGCTCAGAGTTCCCTGGACAGACATGGTTACCAATACCGAAGTTATGAGGCGAGCTAGAGTTGACAGGGAATTGTTATTAACTATCAAGGTTCGAAAGATCTCACATCTGGGTTATATAATGCGTGGGGAAAAGTACCACCTTCTGCAACTGATATTGGAGGAGAAAATTGAGGGACGCCGAGGGCCCGGAAGAAGACAAATGTCCTGGATGCGAAACGTGAGGGAGTGGACCGGCATCCGAAGTGTGGAGGAGCTGTTCCGAGCGGCGCAGGACAGGGACAGGTTCGCCGAGGTGATCGCCAACGTTGGGGGGACCCGACAGGGCACTTGAAGAAGAAGAACAATATTTTAAAACCTAGTAGAAGTACGAGTACCTATTTATTGTTTCTTGAACAATGGTGTAAAACTCAATATAAGGATGAAGGCGTCTGTTTCCTAGAATGTTATTATATTTTATGGGAATGACATGTTTCGCCTTGCTAAGGCATTATCAGTTACACTTTTGGTAGTGCTATGGCAAGGAAAGGCAGAAATGCGAATGCCTAGGTGGTCAGCTCGGGTATCCCTGAGAGACAAAATAAAAAGTTCGCGCATTCGCGGTAGTCTAGGAGTTACTGATATAAATAGTAAGCTTGAAGAAAGGCAAATGAGATGGGCAAATAAAACGGAAACCACCAGACCACACAGTAAATAGAACTTTGTCTGTGAATCTTCCTCGTCAATCATCCAGAGGAAGACCTAGGAACACGTGGATGATTCAGTGCAATAGCGTCTTGCAGAGAAATGGCTTGAGTGAAGGCGATACTCAGAACTGTAAGAAGTTACAGCCTGAGATCGAAAAGAACCGACCCCAACAGTCAACACAGACAATAAATTGGGATAGAGCCAGGAAGAAGAAGAAGTGCTATGGCAAGGAGAAAAATGTATTTCCTATAGAATATACGAGTAATAAAACTTCTAGAAAACAGACGTTTTCATTAACATTAATAACCAAATAGAAGTGATTGTACACTTTTTAATACTTTGACAGTATTTGTAAATTCTATATCACTCACTTTTTTCAGGTGAACATCGCCATATTAATAAAAATAAAAAGAGTATTCGATAGAAAATTCAATATATAAATACATTGTTACATTGTGTTCTAAGATACCGCAAATATAATGATTTATTACTAAGACCATTAAAACTAATACTAATTACTTCAATTGGAATCTGTATAAACATGGTAATGAGAAAATACGTGTCTTTATTGTAGTCGAAGATAATTTTATTACCTAGCTCATAAATTTACCGTCGTTATTAAGGTTAATGATTAATATCATGCGTAGTAAACAAATGATTGTGGTAGAATGAAGTATAACTTCAGAAATGGTGTTATAGATGACTCAAAATATGTATTAAAGTTATTCTTCTTCACTTTTTTGCAACTGTCGTAACCCCTTGCAAGTTGTCGTGGGGGTCTAAATAGACCACTTTGGGAATCACTGGTGTAGATAAATGAAAAATGAACATCAAATTCAATTAACGATAATCGTTACAGAATCCATTGTTTGTATCTTATAAACAAATATTAAAATTTATTTGGAATAATTTATTGATTTCAAAATAATATTTTTACTTTTGCTTTTGAGTAGTCGACATAAACAGGTACTGCAAAAATAAAATTGTAGACTATTGAAGGCAAACTTGAGATATTTTTTTAATAGTGTATCACAATAATGACACATTGAACAAGAAATACAAATATAACGTATCATTATATATGTAAATGTTATATTATACCATGAATAAATACATAAGATAAAAAATGCATTATTTTTGTTATATTACACGACAAAGGATAAAGAATTGATTCTCAGTGTTAAGCCAAATTAAAACCATTTCAAATGTGTTACTTTTCGTGAATTTTTGGTATCCTTATTGTGCTAATGAACAAACACTAGAAAAATGACACCTTTGCAACTGTATATAACCTTGATACCTGTATGTGCTAACTGAAATCATCCCATGCATGCATTACTTTTTTTAAAATTAGTTATTGAAACAGTACTCGTATTGTATTAAATTAAATAAAAATTAAATACATATCTTGGATAATTCGATCAAAGACTACTTTTTCACTGGGTTTACAAACACAAATATATCCACAATGTTTCAAAGGTGACCTCCTCCATCCTCAAGTATAAATAAAACTATAATTAGTTAGTAAAACAGTGTTATAAATTATTTTGCCAAATTAAATACTTCGAAGTGTAAAAAAAGATATTGGAAATAAATAAAATATTTATAGTATACATAATATTTCGTGATTCCACCTACGTTTATGGTCTCGAGTCTCGACCGGTCTGTAATCCTTCTTTTTTCAACATTTTGAATGTATATAAATATTTGTAGACGAACAACTGGATTTCACCCATTGCGAGCTATCAATTCAAGAATCAATTGTATCTCAATAGAGACGAAGATGAAAATTGGAAACAGAATATGGTTGATCGTGGTGTTTACAGGACTTATGACCTGTCATTGGTTGGGTTAAGCGCACGCTTTATGTAATACAACATTCCCCATTCTACCTTTTTTTTCTTATGACCACCATGTCTGACAAATTTTTGGAAGTTGTATATATGTTAATCTGTAAGACCACTCTTTACATGGTAGTTTTTGCAATCTACACACTAACGCCATCTATGAAGATTGTATTTTTTAAGCACTAAGCAGAAGATTATATTTTTATTTACAATGAAATAAAACCTCAGATAAAATATTTAAAAAATCATTAAAAAATCCGTCATTTCAAAAATCCTCATGCTAACGTCAAAGTTTACGAAAAAAATATTCATATATTATATATTTGTAACACCTAATAAACATGATATAAATAACTTTAGAATTATTGGCTTATGTATGAAGGTCGTGCGGGAGCTGGTCAAGGGCGTAGTTAATTGGTACCTTAACATTGGACCTACCGCCCTTTCCAAATACGCGTATCAGATTAATGACTCCAACCGGCCCTGAACACTTGTGAACTCATGCTTAAACACACATGACCTTAATAATAAAGCAGGAAGACCGTTCAAAAATTGTCAGTATATTTTTTAAAATTTGGATTATGCATTTTTGAAATCTCTACTAGAGGAGACTTGTAATACTGATTTATTTGTAATTATGTTCTAATATGTTGTTATACCACAAATTTGATTTCTATCACGAACGAGGATGTTCTGCAACGAATGAAAAAAGAAATATAAATGACAATGAAATACTTCGGCCACATACAGGCCACATGGCCACATACATCGGAGAAACGATAAATACAAAGCGGTCAAATGATGATCAGATGTAAAATTGACGGAAAATAATGTCGGCAGAAGAAGAAAAACCTTCTAGAATGGAAGCTGCTGTATCAAAAGTAAATATAGCCATGATTCTGTCTAACCTTCGCCAGGAGAGGAACAGGAAGAAGATTGTTATAAAATTTAAAGTAGAATCTGTCTAGTTCACAAACTCACAAAACCTACCCCTCCGCGCTTATAAAGAAAAACATATAGTAAACTGACCGATTATGGTTTAGGTCACAATTGAGTTAAAATTAGAGAGAGGCTTGTGTTAACGCTATCCATCTATTTTTCACAATGTTAACGCTATCCATTCGTACGTACATTAATCGTTCACAATGTTAAGGCTATCCGTTCGAACGTGTTTTTCGACTGTTTTTGTTAAAACACCGACTCATGTCAGATTGAGCAAAAGTTGCTTTTTTGAGTTAAGCCAGTGTTCTATTAAGCGTGCGATATATAGAACCTCTTATGAAATATCTTTTCGAATTTGGCATTGAATGTTTAAAGAATTTTAATTAATATTAATTGATTAATATTTTTTGTGGGAATAACATATTTCGCACTGCTAAGGTATTAACATTTTTTTTTCAATATATTTATTAAATATTTGTTAATTTATTGTAAATATAATTGTAAACAAACATCTCAGATATCTGAACAACTACAGATTTTTAAAATTTGCTAATCATCCATTAGAGACGAACCATACATTTCTCAAAGATTCAGGTCAAAACCATCACGTCAAATAGAAATATATCGACTGAAGCAAAGATGCCAGTGCACAATGGGATTCTAGTGCCGACCCTTATGTATGGAAGTGAAGCTTAGAGTTAGCAGAAGAAGGATAAAAGAAGAATGAATACGGTAGAAATGATATCAGTTAGAGGAATGTTCGGAAAAACAATGTATGATGGAATTCCCAATGAAGAAGTTAGAAAGAAATGTAAGACGGATGAATGCGTCCTAAATAACGTCAAGAAAGGGTCACTAAGATGGTTTGGTCATATGGAACGAATAAATGAGGGAAGAATGGTCAAAAAGATATATACAAATAATGTGAATGGAAATAGAAGTCGAGGAAGGCCAAGGAAGACGGCATGACCAAATTAATCAAATACTGAAAGGCGGCCAAGTTCGAAGCAGGAACAATCGACGAGCGTGCGTGTCACGGTGTGTGAATGTAGAAGAGGCGCAAGAGTTATGTCAGAATAGAACAGTTTGGCTGTCCATCCTTTCTACCTACCCCTCCAATGAAACGGCGTGATGGTTAGCTAGTTTTTTTCTGGTAAAAAATCCCCAGTATTGGTTAGATAATCTAGAAGCACTCGAAATAAAATAAAAACTTAAATAATAAATTTCGTATATTAAACAACCAAATCAGTCTTGTAATTTGTCCTATATTAAACATGTTCCCTATTTAAATTTATATGAACCTTAAAGTTGAACTCCTCTGTAAGTCATTAGATTATCCATTAGAAAGTTAAATAATTTTCTAACATTCATGATTCACCATTCTACCGCACTAATTGCTTATCTCTCGTTCTTTCTTCCTTAGACTTTAGGACACATACCCATTTTTTAATGTTTATAAATAAAATTAAAATTATATTATCTTTGTTAATTTTTTAGTTGGTTTTATTACTTAACGGTGGGAGAAAATCCGGTTGGTTCTTAAAAATAAAAAAGTAGTGTTAAAACAAATTACATTAGTGTATAATTATTTTCATTTAAAAACTACTATAAACATACGAAGTTTAAGTATACATATATTCTTTAATTTTACTAAATTAATTATAAATATATCTTTAATAAGATATATTTCTTTTATATCTTTTAAAGGAAGCATTAGAAATGTTTAGAAGTATTCGAATTTTAAATTTGTAAACATAATTTCGTTATATCAGAAAACTCGCTATTAACTACAGCGTCTATTTTTACAACCCAGCCCAAGGTAATAATATAATGCTTTACCTTTCAAGGTATCCATATAAAATGTCTGTGTCTATAATGGTATCAAAGTAATCTTAGATTAGATTACGAAAAAAAATAAGTAAAAAGTATAAAAAGAAACATGATTTAAAATCGCTGAAATTTTGTTTTTACACACTTTATTTGTGTAAACAATTCAACCGGTTTCGATCCCGCCGGAGCTTCGTCAAGGTTACGGAAACAAACAAACAAAAATTGTATGCAGATGCTTTAATAATTGTTCAGTACTTCTAGTTCAAGATTTATTTTGAAACTGTTAGTCTGATCCTCTAGCGTGGGTTCAAAAGCTTTCCTCAATATCTTCCGTTGTCAGTTTATATCCTTTTATGTAAAAATGTGTATAAGGGTGTTTTTTAGAGTTATACAAATTCAAAATGAATAAAAAAACACATTAAAATAATGTTAATTTCTATGATAAAGGCTTTATTTAATAGATAATTTTATGCCATTATTGTTTAAATATGATTTCGGACATATGAGCGCCCACGGCTAGCTCGAATGAAGCTCAATCGTGAAGTCCAATTTTCGCCAACTTTTTTGAGCAATTGGGTAAAATGGCAAAACGTACTGACTACAAATCAACTGTCAACTGCCGAATTGACAGTCTGTAAAAATAATGTTGCCAGTTTAAAAACCAAACCTCTAAAAAAAACACCCTATATTATAATATGGTAAAAATAAAATCTTTTTAACTTTCAATAATCAGGTAATTTTACGTTTCCCGTACACGATGTGCTATAGATACTCAAAAATGTGTTCAAGTTGACATTTTGAAAATTGTCTAAAGTGTATCTAGAAATTTGTTTGAACTATTTAAAAATTTATAATAGAATCATATAGTTATCAAAATATAGCCAGGAATAAATACTTTGCAATCATCTTTGTTTCCTAAAGAGGCACAACAGTGAAAAGATTATCCAGAAGAGATTTCTAAAATACTCATTAAAAATTCTAGACACCATCAAGATAAAAGAGTATGTCTTAGGTTAGGATGTAGAGAGGCATGTCAACGTATATGGCTGGTTTGGAAATATATAGTTTGAATATTATTTTTATTAGCCAATGTGGTCGTAGAGGCAACCCTGCGCATCCCGAAGTGAGTCCATAAATACATCCGCAAACAAAATTGCTTCCAGTGTGAAAACAGACTCGAGAGGTGTGGCGCTGTGTCGTTGTGCTCTGCGATAACCTTGTATTTCGTTATCTAGTTAATTATTTAACCAGTTTTAAATTATTTACGTAAATACAGTGTTCATTTCCACTCTTGCTAATCATGGCGAGGCCCCAGATAACTATTAACCAGGGAACGTTGGAAGGAAAACAAATTACGACTGATACTGGTTTCATTTATAATGCTTTCCTGGGAATTCCATACGCCAAACCTCCAGTGGGAGAACTTAGATTCAAGGTGGGTACATTAGCAATATGTATCAATAATACACTTAATTTATACAAATTTATTATTCATCTGCTTTTAATCGCTTAGAATAGTTATGGAAAAGGCACTCTAAAATAAAATAATCGTTTTTAATTTCCTAAATTAAATGAAAATTATAGTTCGTCAAATGAAGAACGGCGCCACAGTGGTCCGGATTTGGGAAACAGTGGACTTAGGAACCAAAGTCATTATTTCGATTTGAAAAAAATTGCTTGCTGTAGAAAATCTAATTTGTAACAATATTTGTCATGTTCAACTTTTCGTTATTTGGAGCCTAACATGGTTTAAAAAAAATACAAACGAAAAAAATGTATGGAGTAAAATTTAATTATATTTTTTTCTCAATATATTTTAAATTGCTAGCAACGAAACTTTTTGTATATTAACGTATGTAATTAGTACTTTATGTCCATATTTTTTCTTTCCAATATACTTGCAATCTTGGCGTTAAATTGCAGTTGAACTTTAAAAAAAATATTTTTATTTCACAACACAACAAATGTTTCTGCCAGAAGATTTGGTTGGGGTGGTTATGATGCATAATTATTTCTTTATTACAAATAAGAAAACCAAAATTGCCTATCACCTCCAGTTTTTTAAATATTCTCCAAAAACTGCATTTTAAAGTATGAAAACCCATGCTTACAAATATAATGTTATTATAATGGAGTGCTACATAATAATTTATTTTATGAATGAGTCGTTAGTGCAGTTTTTAAGAATTATACGAAACAAATAAATAATTATTAGCACCTTCTTTATGGTAATAATTCACCGTTATGACTTATTTGATGAATCATTAAAGGAATTTCCTGCACTTTCTGAGAATTATATGGAACAAATAATATACAAAAATACTATTTTTACCTGTTTCGTGGTTATGGTAGCGCGGCTTATTTGATGAATCATTATGGCAATTTCCTGCAGTTGCTAAGAATTATATGCAACAAATATAAAAATAGACTCATGAAAAAATATGGACATAAAGTACTAATTACATACGTTAATATACAAAAAGTTTCGTTGCTAGCAATTTAAAATATATTGAGAAAAAAATATAATTCAATTTTACTCCATACATTTTTTTCGTTTGTATTTTTTTAAACCATGTTAGGCTCCAAATAACGAAAAGTTGAACATGACAAATATTGTTACAAATTAAATTTTCTACAGCAAGCAATTTTTTTCAAATCGAAATAATGACTTTGGTTCCTAAGTCCACTGTTTCCCAAATCCGGACCACTGGCTTAGAATCGCATAGTTGAGAATCAGATGAGCATCACTTAACGAATTATTCATTGTCAGTATCATATTAACGGGGTTTTATACCGAATTTCAACATTTATCATTAACTTTTAAAATTTATAACACTTATAATATCACAATTTTTATTAATCATTTTTTGAGAATGTTGTGACAGCTGTTTCGTCAACCGATGATGGCATCATCGGGCGTTACAAATAACTGATGATGCCAACATCGGTTTGGCGAAACAGCTTTCGCAACCGATGTTGGCATCATAGTGTTTCGGACAAAACAATGGACTTTTAAACATTTATCATATTATTTTCGCTAGAGCCTATACTACTTACTTACTTCTTATGACCGTATAACTATTGAAGAGTTTTAGTATCATTGATGGTGTTATTCTAAGCTCTTCTATCCTGCGCCCTTTTCTACCAGCAGTCCCTTTCGTCCAGTTTAGCCAGATCAGCAGGAACAGTATTCATTGGGCGCTTACTAAGCCTTCCAAGAGAATCCATTGTTTTTTCAGCGTTCAGAAGTTATCTATTATAATTATTTAATATGAAAGATAACCTCTATTTTGGAACAAATGAATTGTTTCGCATTGCAAAAGCATTATCAAATCAAGTTAAAACATGATATAATAATTTATTATTGTTGGTTTTATACAATAAATTAAATTACTGCCAAAAAACATATATTGAAAATACGTGTTTTTTCATACCTCTGACTGCCCCTAACCCCTTAAGCAACGACAATCGTCGAAAGCATTTCTCGGTTTTGTGAACAACGCATTGTCGTTGTTTAGGATTCTAAGGATTAATTCAATCATTAGTATGCTTCAACCATATAAATATTCGGTTGATGTGAAATGGTTTTGTGCTACACAAAGTATAGGTTAACATTCATTCGCTCTCGAGCACATATAAAATATGACGAAACCGCAAACATAATATGGTAAACTCGAAGTTCGATTATTATAATAAATTGGAGGCAACGCGTTAAGATTCTTGTTTCATATGTAATGTACTACATGTAAAATACCTATCAACCTGAAACGAAAAGTCTATGAAGCCTGCGTTCTGCCAGTTGGTACTTATGGTCTTGAAACTGTTACATTGTCCAAACAAAGTGCCGAGAAACTACGAGTGACCCAAAGAGCCATGGAAAGAGCCATGTTAGGAATAAGCCTAAGAGACAGAGTCAGAAACGATACGGTGAGAGAAAAAACAAAGGTCACTGACATCATCCACCGGGTGGCGACTCTAAAATGGCAATGGGCAGGTCACGTAGCCAGAAGCTCAGATGAAAAGTGGACAAGAAGACTGCTGACTTGGAGACCGTGGACGGCGAAGAGAAGTGCACGGCGACCGCAACTACGGTGGAAGGATGATCTAAACAGACACGTCAGAATAACCTGGATGCAGTCTGCACAGGACAGAATGACATGGAAGCAAATGGAGGAGGCCTTTGTCCAGGAGTGGACGGGAATAGGCTGAGAAAGAAGAAGATATAATGTACCACGGTTGACATCTTTAGGATGACATTTGAACTACACTAAATTATTCAATCACTTTTCACCTTTGCAAAGTAATTAACCTTTACGTTTAACACCAATTGGGATCAAAACCCCTTTTTTTACTTGTTTGATACTTGGCACCATTGTAATGTCCATCCATCAATTGTTTTATTTCTGGAAACGAACTGTTTATATTTAACAGAAAAATACAATTTACGATGATGCATATAGATTTCATTCAAGAATTTTAAATTATTGATATCGATGCACCTTGATTGGATATCACAGATTTTACAACTGAATTAAAAACTAATTTATTCGTAACTTTACACTCACGTTACAGAGTTGTGAGCTATGTATACTCGTACATCAGGTTCTTCGTATTACCTTGATAAAAGCATTAGAATTTTATTTATTTTATTTTATTGTTCCTAGAACTCGTACAGCTGTTGTGGTAGACCAGACGATGACAAAATCGATTGCCAGTACAGGTCGAGAATAAATATTTTACTGCAGAAGCTAACAGTGAATTTTAAAAATACAAAATGTACATGTTCATTCATTCTTTACCTGTGTCTAAATCGCCTTACAAGTGATACTGTCAATACTTAAATTTTCATTCTAGATTTACATTCTCTTGTTTCATATTTTTTCTATATATTCATTTAAGAGATTTTATTTTTAGCCCATAAATTGTAATATCATCTAACTTTTGACAAATCTATGCTACATATATATAATTTCTAAATCAAATAAAAGAAGCACGGATATAGTATAATAATTTTTCGAAATAATAGCTGAATTCAATGGTTTCTTTGTCTATTTTATTCATAACATATTTATTTTACATAAAGAAAAATGATGCATTTTTTTAAATATGTTATTCTTTGCACAACAGTTTTGCCTCTGGTGACACCGGTGAGAAGAGCAATCAGTCTGCTGCACGCGATCTCCTCGGAGATCGACGTCTTTCATATTAATGAAAGTACGTTCAGAAGACAAACTCTTCACTTTTGAGAGTATCGTGTCTTCCTAAAGTCGAACTGTCTCTCATGGGTTCCTGTTATTACATGTATATTATATTTTACCTTCAATATAAGCCTTAAACTTTAATTTTGTTTCTAATATCTATTAAGAAAATAAACTGATTTGATTTACAAATGCAAATTCTTGTAGACAATACTGGATTTTACCCATTGCGGATATATTATATATGTATATATTTTTTATAATGATTAATTGTATCTCAATAGAGACGAAGATGTAAATTGTTTTCTGGGAACAGAATATAGTGGCCGAGGCGCTTACAGGACTTATGACCTGTCATTGGTTGGGTTGAGCGATCGCTTTATGCTGCACTTATCTTCACATTTTTTTAGTTCACTAGCGTCATCTATGATTTAATTTAAATATATTTTTATAATTTAAATGTTGCTTTGAGTTAGCATTTGTATATGCTTATCTTTATATATACAATTCTTCTGTACGGGCGTATGTAGTTGAATTCCTCCTAAACGGTTGGACCGAATTTAGTGAGCTTTGTTGTTTGTTTGAATGGGTCCTTGGATGGTTTAGATTCACAATTGGACCCGGTAGGTGACCTTTAGACCTTTTGAGAAAATTCATTGTTATATTTGTTTACCATAGATGGCACGATGTCGAATCTGTGTTTAAGCATACGCAAATCACTCGCGTTGTAACGTGACGTAGATTTAAAATTATGTTCGTTGTGCTTCGATATCCCACGTATGACATGTAACACAATTGAGTGCGTATTGAGTGTATTATTCAACGTTAAAAATCAGGGATTATCGAAAAACATTATTCATCAATTCGCATTAAGATAAAAACAAAACACACTTTTTTGAAATGTCAAATGTCATTGAGTATACTCGTATTAGTTAGAAAGTTTCAATCCTGGGATCGGTTTACAGCAATTTCTTCTATTCTTCTCTTCCATTCTTCCCTGTCTTGTGCGGCTCTTTTGAAATCTGCATATGATGAGCAGCGCACGTCCACCAACAGGTCCTCCAGGTACTCTCGGCGTGGGCGTCCCCTAGAGTTTGTCCCCTCGGTCATACCCTCCATTATGGCATGCAAGAGACCTTATTAACGTATTACATAGCCGATCCATCTTACACGCCTTTCGGACAACGTCCTGAGCAGGTGCCTTCCTCCTTCAATTCCTTGAAGAACTTCCTCATTCGTGATGTGGTATCTCCAGGAAATTCCAAATAGTCTTCTAGGACCACATCTTAAAAGCCTCTAGTCTCTCTTTCGGATAGGCACCATGTCTCGCAGCCGTACATCAAGATACTCCATACATAGGTCTTGATGAGGAGTATTCTCAGTTTTAGGTCTATATTATTTGATTCTATTATTTTCGACCTTTTATTAAAATGCAAGCCTAGCCTGATGTATACGGCTGTCGACCTCGCTCTTAGACCGACCGTCCCATGTTATTTTGCTCCCGAGGTAGACAAACTCCTTGGTGTTCTTTAGTGGAACTCCTGACATCAATACTCTCATTTGATGTTGCGTTCGGCCTACAGTCAGCAGCTTTGTTTTGTGTTTATTTATCTTCATGTTGTAGTTACTCGTATAGTTTATCGAAAATACGAACATCGTAAAAACATTTACTGTATACGTAACAGACAAGCCAACTTTCGGGCAGAACAACGTCTGTCAGGTCCGCTAGTATCTCATATGAAATGTTATGATCATACTGTGACTTATATTCTCTTCACTCAAACTGATGACTTGCGATTTTTTAATGTACATACACGGCTGTAGAATTAAAAGCATTGATAAGATAGGAATGACAGCATTTTTAAATGCAATATATTTATCTTTTTCGTAATCGTCTATTCACAATAAACGCTTAGTTTTAGAAATAAAACTTACGCATTGAGTGATTTTATATGAATTTTAAACGATATTCGTGGCCGAGTGGGAAGTAATTTGACTGGCACACCGAAGGTCTCGGGTTTGATTCCCGGCGATGGCAGTGTGATTTTCACTTTGTCTTTAGTCTGGTGAAGAATTAATGTGACAATAAAATGGCGATAGATTAGCTACCTATCACATATCACGCGTTGCGTATACCTATCATATGTTGCGCCGTTCTTTCGACGGTCTTCGTGGCATTCCATGGATACGTGATACCCAGTTGGAGGATCTGGATTATGCTGATGACCTCTGTCTGCTTTTGATAAACCGGGTGGATGCAGAGCAGAAGCTGTGTAGACTTCACGAGGAAGCGGCAAAAGTGGGTCTCAAGATTAACATGTCCAAGACAATAGACCTAAGAGTGTCCACAAATGACTCCACCCCAATCTTGCTCCACGGTGTCCCCCTTGTGACCACGACCAGCTTCTGCTACCTCGGTAGTATGATAGCAGGCTCGGAAGGTACGGAGGAAGATGTAGCCAGCAGACTCAACAAGGGAAGGGGAGCTTTCGCAATGTTTCGCCCTGTATGGTGTTCCGGTATCATTTCGAGAAAGCTCAAACTCCAAATATTCAGCAGTAGCGTTAAAAATGTACTGCTGTAGGGATGCGAGACTTGGAAATCTACCACGGACGTTATTGATAAACTCCAGGTGTTTATAAATAGGTGCCTTCGCTCAATATTCAAAATCTATTGGTCCCAAACAGTGTCAAATGCCGTTCTCTGGACCATGGCAGGCGAAAAGCCAATTAGAGAACAAGTCGCTAGGCGCAAATGGCAGTGGATCGGTCACACTCTGAGACGGAACCCAGCCTGCATCGCTCAGGGCACACTAGACTGGTCCCCTATGGGGGGAAAGAGAAAGCGAGGCAGACCTAGAGCCACCTGAAGAAGAGCCCTGCAGGACGAGGTTAAGGCAGCAGGCCTCACTTGGGATGATGTTAGGCATCAGGCATGCGATAGAGTCGGGTGGAGAAGGTTCCTTGAGGCCCTATGCATCACGGAGGTGTGACAGGCCAAAAATAAGAAGAAGAAGATGTAAGTTTAGTTGGTTGTAACACCTCAAGGGCGCTTTGACAATTTTTTAGTTATGAGAGCTGCATCTGACGCCAGCAATCAGATAATCGTTGTTTATATTTTATGCGATATTTTGAATAGGTGGATTAATTCCGATAGTTACTTCCGATAGTTCCTCTCGAAGTCCGGTTGCTTCAATCTCTTCCAATCCAAAATCTCAGTTAAGATTATTTATAAAGACGGGCACTCTCAAAATTAATCAATTACAGAGATGGCGGAACAAATGCTGGCCTCGTCATTAATTTAATAGTTGTATGTTAAATGTAATTATATTATAATTGTTTTTTCTTTAATTATAAATAAGTACTCTGCGTGTATGAGAGATGACCAAATCAAATCAAGTCAGTTTATTTAATCAAAAGACATTACAAACAGCATACATGTTTAAGGCATCTATTGAATACAGGTAAAATATTATATACATTCAACATAATACCAGGAACGCATTAGAGATGGTTCGACATTAGAAAGATAATATTATGCTTTCTAAAGTCGAGAGTATTTGTCACTAATATGAAAGACGTCGATCTCCGAAGAGACCGCGTTCAGCAGACTAATTGCTTTTCTCGCCGGTGTCACCAGAGGTTATCTGCATCATATCTTATGAACATCGTTTTATTAAATGTCTTAACACTCGTATAATCATTTCAGGAACCTCAAGCGGCTGATGGGTGGGACGGGGTACGCGACGCCAGCGTGGAAGGAAACGTGTGCGCGCACATAGACATATTCTTCAAGAAGGCGTTCACGGGAGAGGAAGATTGTCTCTACCTAAATGTCTACGTTCCCAATGGTACAACTGTCGACTCGGCATTACCCGTCATGTTTTGGATCCACGGAGGTGCCTTCACAGCGGGTTCCGGAAGCAAAGAAATTTATGGACCCGATCACATGATTTCTAAAAATGTTATAATTGTTACATTCAACTATCGACTTGGACCTTTCGGATTTCTTTGTCTTCACACTCCAGAAGCCGCAGGAAATGCTGGATTAAAAGATCAACTCTTGGCATTAAAGTGGGTGAACGAAAATATTAAACGATTTGGCGGAGATTCAGAAAATATAACCATCTTCGGCGAGAGTGCTGGAGCCGGTTCGGTGAGTTACTTAACGGTGTCTCCAACAACCAGAGGACTTTACTCCAAGGCAATCAATCAATCCGGTACAAGCATTAATTGCTGGTCCACTCAGTCAGATCCCATCGCAGTGGCTTTCCAGTTAGGAGAGCTGCTGGGAATCAAAACAGACGATAAGAAAGAACTTTACAATCATTTCATGAAAATTCCAGCGGAAATATTGGTAAAAGCATCGTGTGCGCCTGAACTTGGCGTGGACAGCCAAATTGCTTTTTCTCCAGTTATAGAAAATACATATTTGGACGTCAAACCATTTATAACTGAACTGCCCAGAGATATCATAAAAAAAGGCAACGTCAACAAGGTTCCTACCATAACAGGATTTAATTCTAACGAAGGCGTTCTTTTAGCCATGAAATTGGAAGGTATGGATCTATCAAAACTTACGTTGAATCAAATTATTCCGGACTTCAGGGAATTCGTCCCCAAACACATTAGACCTTCACTTGATGCTGAAGGAATGACAACCGTGGCTGAAAAGATTAAAAATCACTATTTTGAAAATGAAGACAATCTTCTGGATAGATACTTTGAATTTATGTCTGATTTTGCATTCGTTAAAGACATCCAAGCATCGGTTAAACTATTGACACCGCTCCTACCTTCAATATACAATTACCGATTTTCATACAACGGTTCTTTGAACGTAATGAAACTGCTCTGGAATATTCCATACAAAGGAGCAGCGCACGCAGACGAACTGGGATACCTTTATAAACCTTCCCTGAATGACATGAAACTTGAAGTGAACGAAACGGACATCGCAATCATAAACTTGATGACCGAAATGTGGACTAATTTCGCCAAATACGGGTAATTATTATACTTTTTTTTTTTGGACATTATTGAAAATAGAATTATCACTCATTACGGCCATTGCATTAGCTATATCAACAAATGCTGAGGACTTACAAGGAGAGAGCACGACATAGAAAATTGCAGGATTGTAGTACCCCCTAAGAGTCGTCCAAAGCTATAGTAAGAAAGCGCATAGCCAGCCAATTCTCACTGTTAAATTCCACAAAACATATGTTTTATGTTTTCTGCGGAACCAAATAGAATGGTATTGTGTAACTATTTTTAAGTCATTCATATGAATGAAAACGTCTGTCTTCGTCATCTAAGGCATTATCAAATGTCATTTGATAATGCCTTAGAAAGACGAAACATGTCATTCCATCTTAAATGCAATAAAACTCCGAGAAGCCAGACGTTTTCATTCATATTAATTATTTAATTTGGAGTTTTACATCATTGTTCAAGAAACAATAAATAATTGTAAGTCATTTTTAAATCAGAGTTGATTTTAAAAAAATATTTTTTATTTTTCAGTAATCCCACTCCAAAGCTCTCGGAGAACGTGAAGGTAATATGGCAGCCAGTGACAAAAGATGCGTGGAATTGCTTGGATATTGATGAAGAAACAAAACTTATTCAGGAACCTTTCGCGGAAAGGATGAAATTCTGGGAGAATATTTCTCTTCTGGGAGATCTTTAAATTGTTAATATTTAAAAATATATCGAACTTATTTAAATTGAGCTTTTAATCATACTATCTTAAAAATCAATTCAAATCGATTAATTAAAAAAAATTAAATCAATTGATACACGCAATTTTATTTAGAATCCAATCCGCGAGAATAATATTTGGCGACGCCGGCATAACTCTGAGCTTTACAAACTATACAACGGCTTTGGTGCGCCGACCATCTGGTGCGAATGAGGAGCTGTCAACACCCGCACAGTTACATTTAGGGTACGTCCACACCGGAGTGCTACAGTAGGAGTCAAGACACAGATGGCTTGTGTTTACGCACTGTGGCGCGAAGTGTATAGTGTGGCCGGTCCCATAGTACGCCATACGTTGGTTCGCCAGGTGTTCATCTTGACTCCTACTCTGGCACTCCGGTGTGGCCGTACTCTTAGAGTACCGGGAGGAAGCTGCAGCGTGGTAAGACCGTAGCTTCGTTGGCTTGACGGTGTTCTGAAGGACCTACAAAAGTTGGGAGTTAGACATGAGGGGTGGAAGTTGAGAGCTCTGGATAGGATCGGCTGCAGAAACTTTTTGGAGGTGGCTGAGGTCCAACCAGGGCTGAATAACCATAGAGAATAAGAATAATAATTTATTTAGAAACTGCTTTCTATGAATGACAAGATTTCTCTTCTTCTTCGATGGCCCTACAGCCCATGTCGAGCCTTAGCCTCCAGTATTCTTCGCCTCCAACTCCTCCTGTCCTCCGCTTCGACCCTCCAATCTGACACTCGTAACAATTTCGCCCCATCTCTCCCAACTTCTTCCTACCATCGCAGCCTTGGTCGTCCAATTGGTCTTCTACCACCTGGGCGCCACTCTAGCAATCAGATTCCAGAGACGATTTCTCAATAAACCAAAATAATTTTCTCGTGATGACATTAATATTTTTGTTTAAATCGCACAAATTATTTCTCGTGTAACTCAATCGGTAAAAACCATAGCACCCGGATAGGTTTGGGTCCCATCATGGA
The DNA here is from genome assembly GCA_022606425.2 of Lepidostoma basale. Classification (NCBI taxonomy): domain Eukaryota; kingdom Metazoa; phylum Arthropoda; class Insecta; order Trichoptera; family Lepidostomatidae; genus Lepidostoma; species Lepidostoma basale. Next base: position 1,173,428 of record JAHDVF020000857.1, on the reverse strand, counting down.
GAAAATTTTAAAACAACGGTTACATTTCAGAGGTAAGCGTGCTATAGTGTACCACCTAGATTTAGCATAATTTGTTTGTCCTGATATCATACGATAATAGGAATACTTCAAACGTTCTCAATTTGTTAGTACTAGATTTAATAATTATTGGGGAATTTATATTTGCAATAAATAAAATATTATAATATTTTTTGTTAGATAGCTAATGAAATACATAAAATCGATACCAAATATTAATGCTATTTTTTTACTTACATATCTAAATTTACTAATTAATAAAAATCATCTAAATAACATATCTACATCTATTTTATACTCGTATCATATGGATAATAAAATACTGTAATATATAATAACAATTGTTTTATTTACAAAGTACTAAAAACACCTGATTTTTAATGATTAATCATATTTCAGAGTTAAATAAAAATCGTACAAAAGAAGTTTTAATTTGGTATGTATGGCGACTATATGAGTGCATAAACAATTACAATTGTGATACACAAAACAAAGTTTTTTAATTTAACAGTTTATAATGTTGAATAAATAATACAGGCGCATTTAAATCATTCATGATAAACACTTTTTGGTTAACACAACAACGTTCCGAAGAATTTGTAATTTTCACTAAAACATCAAGGATTTAAAATTATATTAAACAACTAGCTGACCCGACGAACTTCGTACCGCCTCAGAATCAATAAATGTTGTGTTAACTTATTAGCTAAATTTAATTCACCTTTTTATTGAATTACAATTAATACTTAAAATGAATTAAGTTCATGAAATGTGCAAAAGTCAAAATTAAAATTATTAATTACAATGGAATATAATTCACGTGGAAGCCTGCATTAACACTTAAAATGAATTATAAATTGTTAATTAAAAACTTTGTTTTATGTATCACAATTGTGTTTTTATTTTTTCGCGACAATCTATTCAACCAAAGTGGAATCTACTAGATTAATTGTAAGGATTGTGATGCTGTGTATATTGGAAAGACGGGTCGATCATTTTGAAGAGGTTATATGAACACAACATTTAATACAAAAACAGAATCATTGTGTGAATTTTGACCATCATTTCAATTCCAAAAACACAAAGTTTTTTGCATACAGCAAACAATTTTTAAAAAATTTGAGAAAAAGAAAATTTAGAAATTTTTAAAGCAAAGGCACGTGAATTGAATGTTATAAATAACCAAATTCCAGCTTATTCCACCTTAGTATATACTCGTATGTAGTACATTAAAAACTTTTCCTCTATACAATCTACCAAAAAAATATGAATACTACCTTCCACTTTTGTCCCTTTCTTACTAATGTAATCTGCTTCCTTATAATGTTTATCGTCTTTAATATATTAGGATTCATCGTTTTTGACTCTATATAATGTATGATTGTTCCTTCTAATTACTGTTTTAATTATTATTATGATTATTATCATTCTTATTATTTTATTATTATAAATAAATTAATTTAATACAACAACACAACAACAACAACAACAACAAACCATCACGCAGGGGTAGGCAGAGAGAATGGACCGCCACACTACTCTATCCTGGCACACCTCTCTAGCTTCCTCCACATTCATACATCGAGTCATACACGCACGTCGATTCTTCCGGCTTCTGACATGACCAACCTTTAATATTTTATTAATTTGGTCATGCCATGTTTTTCTAGGTCTACCTCGACTCCTTACTCCATTTACATCGTTAACGTATACTTTTTTAACCATTCTTTCTTCACCCATGCGCTCCATATGTCCGAACCAACGCAACGAACCTTTCATAATTTTGTTCATAATACCTTCTTTCGCTCTACATTCCTTCCTAATATCAGCATTTGAGATTCTGTCATACATCGTTCTACCACACATACGTCTTAGGGACCTCATCTCTACCGCATTTATTCTGCTCTCATCTTTCTTCTGTCAGTTCCATGCTTCGCTTCCATACATAAGAGTTGGGACCAGAACTCCATTGTGAACGGCCATTTTCGCTTTCATTGATAAATTCTTGTTTCCAATAACTACTTTTAAAGCTCCATTCACTTTATTACCCGCACCAACCCTACTTTCAACATCACTGTCCGTTCGGCCATCCGCTGTGAACATGCTACCTAAATACACAAATTCCCTCACTTGTTCCAAGTTCTCTTCATTTACACTTATATTACAAACTGTCATTTGCTCTTCCCTTTCAAAAACTAACACCTTTGACTTTCCGACATTCATCAAAACACGTTAAAACAATTAAATAGCAGACAACATAATTTTGAATAAGTGTGATCCATCAATGAACTCCGTTTTCATCATTAGCATCATCATATTCATCATCTGAAGAGTTTGATGATTCAGTGTCCCTATCAATTGAAAAAAAGAAGTTCCTCGTCTTCATCTAGCCAAATATTTCGTTTATAAAGTACTCGCGGCTGCATTTCCTATGGTAACAATTCTCTGGACCGAATGTACACAGATACACCTATAAAATCAATACAAAATATACAATACGTATTTTTATTATTATTCACTAATCATAAATCGGTTATTTAATCTCTACGGAACACTCATCTGTCATCTTTTTCGAATGGAATTAATGGCGCAAATATTCTCTGCTCTCCTTCACAAAACGGGTTTAACTTTTAGAATAGTCTCTCTTATATTGATTTTTATAACTTTGGGCATTGTTAATCTAAAATTAATAAAGAAAACCAAAAATCCCGGCGACGATTCATACATAACCTCAAATCTTTCACATTGACATCTGGCATCAACAATACACCACCTACGGGCGATACCGAAACTAAAATATACGCCATTTTGGTTTTATACTAAGTAAAATTTAGTCAAATGTATGACAAATTTAATTAATTGTAAATCATTTAGGTGATTTTTTCAAATGTTTTAATAATTATTCTGTTATCCGGAACGGAGACAAATCCAGCAAATCAAAGATCTTCAAAATTGGTCCAGCCGTTCTCGAGTTATAAATGGTGTAACTAACACGATTTTTGACTTTGTTTTATATATATAGATAGATTACATCAGATGATCTCAACATAGCTTGACGAAACAGCTGTCGCGAGAAATAAAAATACATTTGTGATACATAAAACGAAGGTTTTTTTTAATTGAACAGTTTATAATATTAAAGTATCACAGAGTGTTTCGGCAAAAACAATCTTCTTCTTGTTTCTGTTTTCAATCATAATAATTCAATCGATCGACAAAAGATGTCATTAAATAACAACTTGTAATAAGAACCTTGCGATCTGGAGAGTCGATCTGACTAAGCAACCGAACATTAATGATAACTTTTTTTTGTTAAAAATAAACCAACTGCGGAAACCACAAATATTTGTATTTGAAATATTTTTACCACAATTGGGTAAGGTAATTAAAAGAACATTTCACGATAGCAATATGCAATATTAAGCTTGAAGATATTTAATCATTTTATATATACAAAGAGCTATTTTGGCCATTGCTGTTATTGTATGGTTTTGTAGATCATTGAACGATTCAAATTTACTTTGTATTAACTGTATTTGGATACTATTTAGTTTGTTCTTATTGATTTTCATAAATATTTATGAAAAATTCCATATTCAAAAAGATTTTTATTTTATTTTATGGGATTGATTGATTTTATTTTGTTTCATGATAACGATATGATTTAATAAAACTTGTGTTTATGTAATTTAATATGGCTATCATTACAATAGTATTAATCAATCATTTGTAAGATAAAGAAACAATAAATAAATTATCGTGAACAAAACAACAATATTATATATCACAATAATCTATTCATCTTAACAAATCATATATTCCTTTATCGGAGAATAGCGAACATCTATAAATATATCCGAAGAATTATTTTAGCCATTGCGTTAAATGCATTATAGAATAATTGTATAGTTTTGTAGTGCATATTTTTTAAAAGTTAGATCATGAAGAATTCAAAGTGTATTAGTTTTATTTGGAAACTATTCAGTTTAGTTTTATTGATAAACTTGAGTTCTGCGGCACCCGAAGTGACTATTGCCCAAGGACGACTGCAAGGTAAAACTGTAATTAGCGAAAGAGGGTTCGGGTGGGATGCTTTTATGTGGATTCCGTATGCAAAGCCCCCTGTAGGAGATCTAAGATTTAAGGTATGTCAATTAATAAATTAACTTTGTCTTTGATACGAAGCCATTACTTGATGGTTTGACATATTTAAAAATAAAATTAACCCCTTTTTCACTTAGTGTAAACTAATTTATTTGAGTAAGTAGCCAACCGGTTTCACTCTGCAGCGAGCTTCCTTAGGACTCGTTACAGAGTGAAACCGGTTGAAAACTGAGATTTTGTATAGCCTTGAGGAAGCTCGCTACCAAGTGAATCCAGTTGGCGCTACTTACTTCAATTAAAGCGGTTTATACTTAGTGAAAAAGGTTTCATTTAATTTTTAATAAACTTTGTAATTATATGTGGGATACGAGATGACTCTACCGCGTATATATTTTTATATAATATCAATATACACGTAAATAATTGTTTTGCACGAAAATAAAGTCAAAATATTGAAATTTAGTCTACACTCAGTTTCATATAATATTTTTATGTTCAAACATTTTCGTGTATTAAATAATGGAAGAATTTATTGACTGTCTGATATTTATTTTTTTAGAATCCTATGCTTTTTAGTTAGAAAAAACGTGTTTATGAGTAAATAATACGTTTGTATAGATTTAAACTAATCTTATTTATTATTTTAGCTGACGATGTCCCAATAAGATGACTAGTACTGTAAACAATACAAATTTAATTATAAACAAAAGCGTTAATTAATATTTTAGCTGTAAATTGTGTCGCTAAATTAAAAGAATTTTATAAGTTATAATAAATAATTTATAATTAAATAGATAATGATTAATAAATCAAAATGTTTTTTTAATCCATTGAGAATACATTGTTTATATTATTATTGGGATATTGTAGGACCCTCAGCCGGCCGACGGATGGGAAGGAATTCGCAGTGCTACCGCAGAAGGAAATTTTTGCCCTCAAATGGCCCAAAGTAGTTTTATCGGAAACGAGGACTGCCTGTACTTGAATGTTTTCGTTCCGCAAAATACTTCGGTCGGTTCCAATTTGCCCAGTATTGTCTGGATTCACGGAGGTAGCTTCATTAGTGGTTCGGGCAGCACATCTTTCAATGGACTAGATAACTTGATGGATAAGGATGTTATAATTGTGACCATCAACTACCGGCTGGGCCCCCTCGGGTTCCTCTGCCTGCACTCCGCCGACGTGCCCGGAAACGCTGGGATGCAAGATCAGGTCCTGGCTCTAAAGTGGGTGCAAGAAAACATCGGACAGTTTGGAGGTGATGCTTACCAAGTCACTATCTTCGGTGAGAGTGCTGGAGGCTCCTCCGTACACTTCCTCATGATGTCTCCTGCAACCAACGGTCTTTTTTCCAAAGCTATTATGGATTCTGGTACTAGTATCAGTGAATGGGCACTACAACCTAATCCAGTTGAAATCGCTGTAAAATTAGGAAGGCTATTCAGTTTGGATACAGAAAATAAAACGGTACTTTTCAATTTATTTAAAACACTACCTGCTAGTCTTTTAGTACCAGTATCACTTCTTGTGGAACCTTCTACGAACGCCCTCGCATATACTCCGGTTATTGAAGAGCTTCATCGTCCCAATTCTTTCCTCGAAGACGACCCCATGGAGTTGCTAAGATCGGCTAGATATAATGTTGTGCCTACGATATCTGGATTCATGTCGAATGAAGGAGCATTCTTTGGAACCTACTTTACCGGCGTAGATTTATCAACCTTGACTTTAGACATATTGATTCCGAACTTTGAAATTTACATACCAAAGGATTTAAAAGACAAATTAGATGCAGATGCCGTGAAAGAAACCGCTGAAAAAATTAAACAGTTTTATTTTGAAACAGAAGACAACCTCATGGAAAGGTACTTTACATTCTGGACTGATTACGCGTACGTTAAAGACATAGATGTTTCTACGAAATTTTTAGCCCAGTACGACCCGCGCACGTATTACTTTAAATTTTCATACAGCGGGACGTACAATTACATAAGACTCTTCACTCCGATACCGTATGAGGGGGCGGCGCACGCGGATGAGCTGGGATACATATTCAATTACCCAAAAGGTACATTCGTTGAACAACCGACAGAAACGGATGACAGAATTGTCAAGCAAATGGCAGAAATGTGGACCAACTTTGCGAAATTCGGGTAAATATAATTTTTCTCTTTATTTTCATTAGAAATTTACATTTATTCAGGAAGAAAAAAAACATGATTTACCTCTTAATTCCATTTAATATCTTTATATTAAAAACTTACATTGTCATGGTTTAACAATATTAAGTTTATTATCTTATAAAAAGACGAAACTTGTTCAGAAAATAAATATAAAATATTCAAATAATTAAATTGATTTGGTAACACTGGAATTTTGAAAAAAATATTTATATATGATTTATATTGATATATTATATATTCAATTATTTTTCCGCTGTTATATATATTTTTCTCGGCGTGTTTCGAAGATATTAAAAACTTTCAGTGACGGGATAACTTATTGTTTGAATATTTATTTGGTTCTCCAGACAAGATTCAATAGTGAAAAAAACGTATTTAAATCCAAATATAAATAAAATACATATTGTTTTAAAAATATATATTTTAAACTAATTAAAATAAATTATTTAACGAACATAACAAATTTATGTATTTGATTGTTAATTACAAATTATAATACGAGTATACTAGTATACATTTTTTTTAGATTAACCTTTTTATGCTTATAGCGGTTATTTTTGGTTTGAATACATATATGTATGTAGGTACATGTTTATTGTTAAATTATTGAAGCACACTTTGGCAACAAAATTTAATAATTTAATTTTTTTAAGGAATCCAACTCCAACACTTTCCGACAACATTAAGGTCATCTGGGAGCCAGTTTCGAGTCGGGCCGTTAACTGTTTGGATATTAACAATAATACAGTTTTAATCCAAAATCCATACAAGGACAGAGCGCAGTTTTGGCAAGATTTATACTTAATTAAGTAGATTTACGAGTATCCATATGCAATTCCGTTTGAAAGACCCGCATTCAATAAAGTTTCTTGCTGTCATAACGAATATGCAGTTTTTTTGTGTTTCCGACTGTTTTATTGTTTTTAATATTGTACGAGTATACAGGACAAAATAGCGTGAATTCATTGCCATATTTAAGAAATAATATTTATTTCGTATTAATACAATATGAAAGATGTTTCACGTCAAAATGTCAGTCAAAACGCAAATTTACATTAAATAAACAAATTTCTGGAAATTACTAATAATATGAGTATATATTTTTCAAAAAGCATATAATCTTGTAGATAGAGTTAAGCTGGAAGGGTTGGATGCAAGTGCAAAAAATAACTATGTGTCAGTAAATTGTCTGCTGTATGCAGAAGACGCTGTGCTACTTGCAGACTACGAGTATGAGCTATTAATACAACCCCTGGTGTATATGAGGTATGCAAGCGATACGATTTGACGATGAATGTGAATAAATCCAAGGAAACGATTTTTAAAGAAGAAGAAAGCACGACAGTACCTACATTTGAGTGAACGGAGAAAATCTTGAACAAGTGGATGAATTTGTTTATTTAGGAAGTATGTTTACAAAGGATAGGAAAGTGGAGAAGGATATTGAAAGAAGGGTTGGGGATGACAATAGATCAAATAAGGCAGACACTTGGCCGACAGTTGTCATCGCAAACAAAACCCAATCCAAAAAAGCTTAGATGGCAGTTCACAACGGTGTTCTTGTGCCGACCCTTATGAATGGAAGTGAAGCATGGAACTGGCAAAAGAAGGATAAAAGTAGAATAAATGCAGTAGAAATGAGTTCTCTTTGACGAATGTGTGATAAATCTGTATATGATAAAGTGTCAAATACAAACATAAGAAGCGAATGCGGTGCGAATGAAAGAGTTACCCACAAAATAATGAAAGGGTCGTTAAGATGATTTGGACACATAGGAATGATTGAATGCATAAAGGTGAATAAAGCATAAGTGGTAACGACGTGAACAGAGCTAGAAATAGAGGAAGGTCGAGGAAAACGTGGCATGATCAAATCAATCAAATATTAATCATCGGCCACATAAGGAGTCGGAGAAATTGACGTACGTGCATGACACGGTGTATAAATGTAGAGGAATCGAGAGAAGTATGTCTGAACAGAACAATGTGGCAATCCATTCTTTCTGCCTACCCCTCCGGGGAAACGGCGTGATGGTTAGTTAATTAGATAGTTAAAACATGTTTCATTTATTTACCAATAACAGTATGTAATTGAAAAAAATATTTTTTGTAATATGCATTTTTATAATAGTTATTTGTTAAATAAATTCAACAACGACGACCTTCGTTCGAGTGTTAAGAGTTCTGACTGCTATACCGAAAGTCCCGGGTTCGATACCCGGCGTGGCAGTGTGAATGTCACACTGTCTTTGGTCTGGTGTAGAATTCACAAGATTAACTACCTATCACATAATCATGAGAATCAATATAATAGCTAGACACAAATTATATACAGTAAATGGGTTCAAACGACCTTTCACATACAAAAAAGTTATCTCTTCGGTAAAAGTATTGAATAAGGAAATTAAAAGAAATATATTTACCGTTAAGTTTCTTACTTTAGTATTTACGACTTGATTCGCAATATCAATAGTAATCTTGCTATATAAATATATTTTTTTGACTATTCCTCAATGTGTCTTTGCATCGAATTACTGAAATATTTAGTAATAGATTGACAATGTACTGAATGACGTCACAACGCATAATGATGGAGGCTCCGGGACGTCGCGACGCCTTTTAACAGGGTAGGTACTTACTATTGTACGTGTGGCATAACAGAAGTGTTAAGGGATGAACAAGCTGTTTTTTTTTATTACAAATATTTATCATTTACGGTGCTTTTACTTGGAGGATTTTAATAAAAGAGGTATTTTAAAATATATGTATAAAGATAATATTTTTAGAAAGTCTAGATGGCATCAATGTTTTATAATGGTGATGAATAAATAGGTTGTAAAAAATTATCAACTAATGTATCTGAAATGTTAATGTTTTATCATTGCAATAATTCAATGACACCATCATCAAGCCAGTGGTGACATATGGTTCCGAGTCATGGATAATGACTCTAAAAGAACAACAAAGAATCTACTGGTTTGAGAGCAACTTAGAGGCATAGGACCAATCAAGAGATCTGAACGATGACCCAGCAGCCCTTTATAACGAGCACCGCAAGAGCCGGTCGCCTAGCATGGATTGGGCACGTATGCCGAGCCGAAGACACCAGAGCAATCAAGACCCTGTACGCGTCTAGACCGACTGGAGTAAGACCACTAGGAAGGCCTAGACAGCGCCTAATGGACAATGTTCTGGGTGATCTGGCTAGGTTGGGCGAATCGGACTGCTGGGAGCAAAAGCGCAGGATCGAGGAGCTTGGCGAAAAATCATCAAGGTGGCTAAAACTCTTCAAGAGTTGTATGGCCATAGGAAGTAAATAAATAATATGTTCAATGATTTTGACATTTGTTTGGATTTTACGTAACAATTTTAAAAGTGTGTGATAGTAACAACTATTTCCTTGCTTGACGGAGATTATTAACAAAGATTTTTTTTTAAAGGATTTTACGTAACAATATTCAAATTGTTAACTATTCTGAAATTTCCCCAACATGTATAAATGGTAAAGAACGTAATTAAGTACTTACCTACCTGAGTTTAATTTGAATCAAAGTCAAATAATTCGAAATTCAGAAACAAAAACTGCAAAACAAAAGAAACCGTTTTAATCAGTATTCGTATCAAAATTTTCTCGAATTGCGGACCGACAGGAACGTCTTAATTTTCGTCAATTTTTTTTTTCGTAAATCTTTCAAAATTACAGTAGTTTTAATTACATAAGTTGAAATTACAGTGAGTCGATTTCTTTTTTATATATTTTTATCGCATTGAGCACTGAGTTATGGCTGACGACGAGGACATATCCATGGCTTCCAACTCGCAGTGCGAGGACTCCTGCCGGCGGCGGCGAAGGCCCCGCCGGCGCTCCTGCCGCCGCAAGCGCCGCACGTGCGGGCGTCGCCGCGGCAGCCGGCGTCCGAGTCGCGGCCGCACCTTCAAGACGCGCCGCTGCCGGGACCGCTGCACGGGCCGCTTCAAGCGCAACCGCTGCTGCAAGTCGAATGAAAGGGTGTGCCTCACGATACGAAAGAAAAGGAAATGCTGAACCACCTCCAGAAGCAATTGTGGTTTTTTTTTGTGACTATTCCGTACCAAGCTAGGCCGAGTTCGATATTGAATTCTCCGAGTGAATATTTTTATACACATTTTGTATTGGATTTTACCTGCGTCGGTGTTAAATTTTTGTTGTGGTTTTATTGTTAACAATTTTGTATTTTCATACATTCCGATTTTTTTTTGTATGCGAGTTTTTTAATAAAAATTGTTATTTTGCATTACAAATTCGTCTTTTATTATACACCATTTTATTATATACTCATCAAAGAAACAATTATTCCATGCAGGTTTTCTTCTTCTTGGAGTGCCATATCAGGTCCCCCTGATGTCAGCTATCACTCTGGCGTAAACCTCTCTGTCCTGTTCCAAACGGAACTCCCATGTAATATACATACCCCAATAATTACTCAACCAACATGCAGGTTTAGTGATTATTAAATATCACAAAAAGATATCATACATTCACAATTCTTACGATATTGCAATAAAATGCGAAACAAATGATCGCAGATGGACAAATAACATTACTGTTTTTCGTGCTTTGTCATAACTATTTATATACATACTCGTACATAAAACAAAGAAAATATCGTTTTCACTCAATACATCCTCGAATTTGTATAGCCGAAAAGAAAAAAAACCCTCTTAAAATCGTTGATTCACTAGAAAAAAAAACACAAATGCAAACAGTAGGGTTACTGACAAAACATTTATATTAATATTATTTAAAAAATAAACAACGTTTGACACTGGCAAGTCATTTATTTGAAACATTCACCAGAGATTGTTTATCCAAGTTACGGGTTTATTGTTAAATATTTAAGAATAAACAATTAGCATTTCTTAAACATGACTATAATACAATTTAAATACACACATTTCATTATTCAAATTAAATAACATAAACTAACTAACTAACTAACCGTCACGCCATCTCCCCGAAAGGGTAGGCAGAAAGAATGGACTGTCACACTTTAACCGATGCGGCACTCCATCCTTCTCTTTTCGTCCCGCGGGAGACACGGTGTGATGGATTGCGAACCTCATCGCCACCAACAGGCATCTCGCTACACTTCGATCGTCCAACATCCACAAAATAAATCTAAAACAAATAATATAAAATGCAATGATATAAAATAAAATAACAAAATAAAAATAATTTAACACAAAATGTTATTTTTAGATGGTGCACATGTTGTCTATTTAATTTATGTTCCACGTATCCACCTTCTTTTTTAAAATTAGCAGTAACAAACCAACACCAGCAAGAACTTTTAAATAACATAAAGTTAGAATAATCACAGGTTTTTTTTTACATTAAGTATAATCTAGTAAATATTTGATTTTTATATTGTATAATATTCTAGGATTAATTGTATCTCAATAGAGACGAACATGCAAATTGGAATCAGAATAGGGTTGATCGAGGTGTTTACAATTTGCATCTTCGTCTCTATTGAGATACAATTAATCCTTGAATTGATAACCCGCAATGGGTAAAATCCAGTATTCGTCTACAAGTATTTGTATACATTCAAAATGTTGTATAATATTCTAGTTGAAAAAAGAATAAGGAATGTAACTAATTTATTGCAAAGTCAGTAAATTACTCTAATTTTATATACAGTGCAATATAGGGGAGTCTGGTTGGTGTCCATTTGGACATGACCGTACTAGTCCCTTCTTCGCTGTCTACTCCATCTTATAATATCCCCAGCCTCACATATCTCTCTTATTCTGGTGTTCCTCACGCGATATCTTAGTTTTGTATCTGCTATCATCCTCAGTGTCTTCGAAAGTCCTCAAAATTAATTGATTGTGTATTTAACAATGTATCCTGATGTAAATGATGATAGAATGATAAAAATACAACAATTGTGATACATAAAACAAAGTCTTTTAATTAAGCAGTTTATACATAATTTATAATATTATAATAGTTTATAAAAAATCTATATTTTGAAATCCCGCAATGAATACCTTAACTTTGTCAAAAACACCTTAAGCAATGGATTTACAATAGTTTACTTTCTTCTTCTTCAGCTTATCGCCGTCCACTCTTGGACGAAAGCCTCCTCCATGCTGATTTAGAGGGTTTGTTAGCATTTTGACACACCACGTTTGCCAGTGCGGGTTGGTGTGTTTAATTTCACTCTCCCCTAACCTGAGGTACAGATGCTGTTTGTAGCCGCCCCTAACATGGAGAACAGACGCTACATACCTGTTTGGTCCACGGGGGGTATTTAATTTCCCTCCTACCCTCCATATCTGGTGAGCTTTCCCCTATCCGCCACCTGGGGACGCGTCTTCTAGCGGTTTGCAGGCTCCGCCTAAAAGCCGTGCCACACTGTTTTAAACAAGCTCTCCACATCGGTCTCCGACGGCGGTTTAAAACTGTGTAGACACTTGTTTGAAACCAAAATTCGTTTGACCTTCAACAAGCTTTGTGGACGGACGCGCATAGTCCGAAGATAGTTTACTTATTTATCTTTAACAGATTAAAACTTCAAAACAGAATAAGCACATAATATCACATCGGGTAACGCTATTAGTGGTTTATCATTTTTTCTATTGATATAGGTAGTTATGATTAATTTTAAAAAAATGAGATAAATTATGCAACGTGATAACTTTGCTGTTGGCCTAAAGTTTATATCAATTGATCATATTGTAATTTATCATATTATCTATAGCTTATCTGACAGCACATCTTGAGAAAAATACTAATTAGAATGGGACAATGCTGCTATCCTACCCAAGTACACATCGTTCATTCTTATAATAAACACGAACAAGGCACAAGATTCTAGTTTTTGTGAATCTTTTGTACAAAACACATCTGTACATATTTTTGACAATGAAGTTTTCACCTTCTCTGTGTAGCAGCTATGTTGCACGTTTATTTTGCTTGGCTTTATTAATAGAGCTAAGTTTGGCTGTGCCTGAAGTGAATATCACTCAGGGTATGTTGCAAGGAAAAACATATTTCCTCGAGAGTGGGTTTTCGTATGACGCTTTTATGAAAATACCGTACGCCAAACCGCCCGTTGGGGAATTGAGGTTCAAGGTATGCCAAAATACATTAATACTATAATATAATATGTTATACGGTGTTCTTCTACCAACCCTTATGTATGGAAGCGAAGCATGGAACTGGCAAAAGAAGGATGAAAGTAGAATAAATGCAGTAGAAATGAGATCTCTTAGACGAATGTGTGGATACTCTGTGTATGATAGAGTGTCGAATAAAAATATAAGAAGTGAATGCGGTGCGAATGATGGTGTTATGAACAAAATAATGAAAGGATCATTAAGATGGTTTGGACACATGGAATGAATGAAGAAAAAATGGTAAAAAAAAGTATTTGTTAACAATGTAAATGGAACCAGAAATAGAGGAAGACCGAGGAAAACGTGGCACGATCAAATAAAATCAAATATTGAATGTCAGCCATGTGAGGAGTCAGAGAAATCGACGCGAGTGCATGACACGATGTATGAATGTTGAGGAAGCGAGGGAAATATGTCAGGAAAGAAAAGTGTGGCAGTCCATTCTTTCTGCCTACCCCTTCGGGGAGACGGCGTGATGGTTAGTTAGTTAGTTAATATGTTATATACCTTATTGACAGATTTATCGTCACAATACTGAACGGTTTCAGAACTAGAGCTGAGCTTGATCAAGTTACTTAACTATTTTTTTTAAAAGGCAGATATAATGCACCGCCACAATGTTATTTCCTGTCATACTTCTCTCGCCTCCTCGACATTCATACATCGTGTCATCTATGCATGTAGATTCCTCATTTGATAATGACATTTAATACTTAATAATGATAATCTTTTAATTTTTTACAAAATTCTTATTCTTGGAGTGCCATGTCAGGTACCCCCGACGTCGGCTATCACTCTGGCATAGGCATCTCTGTCCTGTTCCAGACGGAACGACTCCCCCATCCTACGAATATCGATCCACTCCTTGAGCCAGGACTTCACAGTCTTCCCACACCGTGCCTACCCTCAATCTTCCCTTTCATGACGAGGTACAGTAGATCGTATTTCTCGTTGCGAAGAATATGTCCCAAATGTGCCATATTTCTAGACTTCACATCAGACAACAATTCTCTTCCTACTCTGGCTCCATACAGCACCTCATTGTTGGGGACCATATCGGTCCCTGAGATCCGCAACATTCTGCGATGGAGCCATATTTCAAGTGCTTCTATACGGTTTATTGGGTTCACTTTGAGGGTTAAGGTCTCCACTCCGTATTGTAATACGGACCAAATATAGCACTTGACCATCCTCTGTCTCAATTTTAAATTGATGTTGTCATTGCAGAAGAAGTTTTTTTTTTTAATTTACAAAATAATGAAAGGATTATTAAAAGGTTTGAACACATGGAAAGAAAGAATGTATATGTAACCTATGTAAACGGAACAAGAAATAGAGTAAAACCGAGAAAAACTTGGCAAAGATTAAACTTTTTTATTACATATGAAATAAAATCTAGGTATTTATTAGATAGTGGGTATATCCGTGTCCAGTGTTTCGTAGATCATTGCAACTTCCACGATCAGTGTAATTGATTTGTGTGTGGTAAGCGATTAACCATTCCGTTCCGAGCTGTACTGTGCCGCTGACAGTGTATAAGCAATGTACTCGTACATGAGCTTAACTGCCTGAATGCGCTACCATACCGCCAGCGTCAATAATCCCTTCGATTTGCGATAGAACACAGCTTTCATCCCCACCATTTATATGTACACATCTATTGCTTTTAATATATACTTTGAACTACTACGCTTTGAAGACTATTGTTGTGATTCACGAAAGTATAATGGTTAAACTAACTAAAATAATCTTAACTTAATATTTATGGATCTATTATGAATATTTGTTCTTATGAATAATAAAAATAGTATCATTTGTTACAGGAAATATAATATTAAAATAATATTTTACCATTAGAAACTGGTTAAGTGTTTGAAACCTACTAAGTTTTACAATCTTTGGAATTTCATATTAATGATATTAAATGTATGAATCTAGACACATTTCGAAGATATTTTAACTTCGTCTTTGGGAGAACGATATAAACTGTTTATTCACCCAATAGTGGAGTTAGAAAAAATGACAAATGAATTGCTCTTGACTAACTAAAAAACTAACTAACCAACACGCCGTCTCCCCGGAGGGGTTGGCAGAAAGAATAGAAAGCCACACTGTCCTGTCCTGACATACTTCTCTTGATTCCTCTACATTCATACATCTGCACGCACGTCGATTTCTCCGACTCCTCACGTGACCGACATTTAATATTTGATTGATTTGATCGTGCCACGTTTTCCTCGGCTTTCCTCCATTTCTAGCTCCGTTCATGCCGTTTACATATACTTTCTTTACCATTCTGTCTTCACTCGTTCTTTCCATGTGTTCAAACCATCTTAATGACCCTTTCATTATTTTGTTCATAACACTTTAATTCGCACCACATTCACTTCTTATACTTGCATTTGACACTGTATCATATACAGAGTTGTCACACATTCGTCTTAGAGATCTCATTTCTACTGCATTTATTCTACTTTCATCCATCTTTTGCCAGTTCCATGCTTCACTTCCATTCATAAGGGTCGACACAAGAACACCATTATTCTTGTGCTTTTTAAAATATAGTTATGACGTATAAAGTAAATCTTATTGAAAAATAATTACTCACATCAATGCACAACGTATCAATTATATTATTTTCTAAGATAAGTGTTTATAACATTTAATTATTGAGTGCATAATCTGTATCTATTTCTAGATCCATAGAATGTACTTCTGATTTTAATTATGAAATATTTTTAGGACGTGTTAATAGATAAATATTAATACTTAATAATCTAAGATCAAAGTTCTCTATAACAATAACAATATGTAGATTAACAAATGATTGAAATTATGAATGATGAATTCCGCTGATAGTGTTCGATTGGAACGTGTAATTTCTATTATCATCATCATCGGCTGTCCCTCGTGTCCGAGGAAGACTATCCTTCACGGTTGTGGGTTTGCATGTGACTGAATAGCCCGATCCTGGACCCACATATTCTGGGGCATCTGGGGCAGGGGAAGGCGCTTGTAATTGAGCCGTCACCGTCTCCCAGTGGTCTCTCTTTTCTCCTCCTCCTCTCTGCGAAGTCGTCTCTGCGCTGTGCTTTAAAGTCTTGTGTGCCTTTATGTACTGTTGTTCTCCACCTAGGTCTGTCCTCTGCAGTCTTTTCCCAGCAATCTCAGTCAATGTCAGTCTTTTGTAGGTTTCTTTTAAGGGAGTCCTTAAAGCGTTTCCTCTGGCCACCGTGTGAGCGTTTCCCTTGGGTAAGCTGAGAGTACATAATCTTCCTTGGGAGTCTTGTCTCAGCCATTCTGACGACGTGACCAGTCCAGCGCAGTTGTTTCTGAATAATGGCAGCCTCAATACT
Source organism: Lepidostoma basale (assembly GCA_022606425.2). Classification (NCBI taxonomy): domain Eukaryota; kingdom Metazoa; phylum Arthropoda; class Insecta; order Trichoptera; family Lepidostomatidae; genus Lepidostoma; species Lepidostoma basale. The sequence goes on along the minus strand of JAHDVF020000857.1, from coordinate 1,156,600 downwards.
TGTCATATTGACCTCAGCAAGTATGCTGTCATTTGTCCGTTTGTCCTACCAATTTCACATTTAGGATCCAACGTGGACAGGGTATTACGTATTTCTATTATATCTACTACGTATTACGTACTACGTATTTCTATTATATCTCAATAGATGCATTTTTTAGATGATGTGTGTATGATTTCAGGACCCACAGCCCGCTGATGGATGGGAGGGCGTACTCGATGCTGGTCTAGAATCGAATGTACAGTGTCCTCAAGTAAACACATTCCTCGGAGAACTCTACTCCGGTGTCGAGGATTGCCTTTATTTAAACGTTTACGTACCTGAAAACACAACTGCTGATTCCAACTTGCCTGTCATGTTCTGGATTCACGGAGGCGGCTTTAATTCCGGTTCCGGTGGCAGGAGCCTATATACTCCGGATAATTTAATAGATAAACATGTCATCTTGGTAACGATCAACTACCGACTGGGTCCACTCGGGTTCCTCTGCCTGCACACCCCCGAAGTTCCCGGAAACGCTGGAATGAAAGATCAGGTCCTGGCTATGAAATGGGTACAAGAAAACATCAAGGAGTTTGGAGGAGACCCCAAGCAAGTCACCATATTTGGCGAGAGCGCTGGTAGTGCCTCGGTGCATTACATAATGATGTCTACTATGACTCAAGGATTATTTTCCAAAGCAATATTAGAATCTGGAGCAAGTTTCAGTGAATGGGCTTATCAAAACAACCCCGTGGAAACTGCGTTCGCTCTAGCTGGGCATTTGGGTCACCATACTGAAGATATAGATAACCTATACAATTATCTGATGAGAGTTCCTGCCAGCATTTTAACAATAATGTCCCTGTATCCAGCAATGATAATAGATTATGCTTTTGCATTTGCCCCCGTAGTTGAAAAAGTTCCGCAAGCGAGCCCCTTTCTGACTGAGAACCCTAAAGATTTGATACAGGGAGGTAAATACAATATTGTACCGACTATGACCGGATTCTTATCAAACGAAGGTGCCGCTTTTGGAATAATATTGAAAGGTACAGATCTAGATAACTTGACTTTGGACACGGTGATTCCAAACTTCCAACTTCTTATACCGAAAGATCTGAAACAAACCCTGAATGAGGAAAAGAGGGCAGAAGTAGCTCAAAAAATTCAAGAATATTATTTTGAAACTGAAGATAATCTAGTAGAAAAAATTTTCACTTTTGTGACCGACTATGCTTTCGCAAAGGATATAGATTTTTCTGTAAAGAATCTGCAAAAACACGAATCGTTAGTGAGCAACACTAGTACATACTATTTCAGATTTTCCTACAGCGGCTCATTGAACGTCATCAAGATATTGAGTGATGTTCCTTATGAGGGAGCAGCCCACTCAGATGAATTGGGATACCTCTTTGGAGTTCCGGAACGATTCGCCGGCATAGTAGCAAATGATATGGACAAGAAAATTATTAACCAGATGACTGAAATGTGGACGAACTTCGTTAAATATGGGTAACTTGTTAATTACTTGTAAAACATTTTTGATCTGATATCTCTAAGTACGCAGAAGTCTTGATCTCCAGATCGAACTATCTTTTCTCAAACGTCTCATACTTGTGTCTTGTACTCATATACATACATGAATGTTTTTTTTATTAATATCTATCAAAACTGACCACATTCATGAATATTTTGTTTAAATATTGATTTTGTATATATAAAAACTAACAAAACACTGATCCGAAACATGTTTGTATTTTAATTTAATTTTTTTCACAAAGTTAGTGATGTAAGTAATAAACAACGTTCGCTTTTTTAAAGTTTCAATCCTAGAGATTGGCTTGCAGCAAAGCCTAACATCTTTGCTAGTTCTTGGGATACCACTAGGCCCTTTAATACAGTAGTTTCCCATTACTTTTCAAATTTTTGTATACAACAGCTTATTTTAACCAATACCTGTATACAAATTTTAGCTATTGATTATCATAACATATGATAATGTCCCTATTTTTTTTTGTCAGGTGAATTCTACCAGATCAAAGACAGCGAGAGAATTTTTTTTCACACTTTCATCGCCGGGGATGAAACCCGAACAGTCATGAAGACCGTCAAAATGTTGTATAGTAAATAATATATTGCTTTTTTTTCAGCAACCCAACCCCATATCTCTCGGATAATATTAAGGTCATCTGGGAACCAGTAACAGCTGATAAAGTCAACTGCTTGGATATAAACGAGGAGATTACTCTAATTCAAGATCCTTACAAAGAAAGAATCCAGTTCTGGCAAGATCTGTATCTAATTCACAACGATGACGAATAATTCAATGTTTTTTTTAGTATTCGCGTAAGACTCCATAGTAAATCAATTTTTTTTTTCCGATTTATAATAATAAAGTTATTACTGTGTACTTTCAGCTTTATAATCATGTATGTCTTACTGTTATACAATATTATATTAATATAACATTAAACAGACAATCCAAACAACCCCCAATACTTCCTAAACATGTTTTGAAAATATAGCATGGAACATACGAGTATACCATAGATATTACCGTTGAGTGTTTTAATTTCAATGAATTATGTGTATAAAAAATGTGATTAAAATAAATGTTGTACAATATCGAACAATCGTTAATTTATTTTGCTTCTTTTATACCTGATACCATCTACTTAAAAGTTTAAAATAAAACTAGAGAACATGACTTTAAATCGCTGAATGTCGTTTACTATTTTTTTTCTATTAAAAAAAAATCATTGAACTAAATATCAAATTCCGAAATTAGTTCCTCTGGTGTGCTTGAATGTTTTTTTATAACAATATTTTAGTTTAATGATTAGTTATAGATTGACACCATCAGAACAAAAAATCTCCTAAGAACCACAGAAGCGAAGACTCTCCGATCCGTTGCGGGAACGACACTCCGAGACAGAATAAGAAATTCTGAAATAAGAATGATCTGCAATGTAGAAGATGTCGTTCGATGGGGAAAACTGAGAAGACGCTACTGGAGAGATCACGTGGAAAGAGCAAGTTCTGAAAGAGTGATAAATATAGCCGCAAATAAAGTACCAACAGGAAATCGACCTGCAGGAAGACCACCTAAAAAATGGCGAGACAGTTGAACATCTGCATCCCAGGAACAGACTCCGAGAAATAACAGGACACAGTCCTAAATAAAGCAGAAGAAGAAGATTAGTTAAAGAAATTATATTTTCGTGGTGGCGTTGATATTTTTTTATAAAATGGGAGTGGAAGGTTTAATGTAGTTTGAGATGATCATATATTTCCAGGGTATAGTCGCGATAGTCGATCAGAAGCATTAGGAGAGAAGTTTAGGCGATCTTTGGGTCAGTGGTTCCTTATATAAGAAATTCATAATATTTATATGTTCTTCTTCTCGGCGCTACATCCCGGTGTAGGATTTAGCCTTCTCCACTGGTTTCTGTCTTTGGCCATTCCTCTTCATTCTCCAAGTCTTTCCAGTATCGTCCAATCGTTGGTCCTCATGTTTTTGCCTAGATTGTTGTTCATAAGGGAGTCCGAGATCCGATGCGATTGTGTTGGTGTTCGTAACTATGTGTTATTTTACGATGCAGGGTGATGAGCCCTGCGTTGAACCGTACTCCTTTATTCAGACTTGGGATCGGCAGCAGCAGCGAAAACAATTATCTCGTCACAGGCGGATTATAGAGTATAAAACAAATGTGCGTATCTAACACCAAATTTTCATTTCTCACGTATACAAAGGAATTCTGATAAGAATTCGATAAATTCAAAAACGTTTTTTTATTAACATATTTCATATTTTGTTATTTTATTTTTAAATAACAAATGTATAATATATTTATCAGTATATCAAAATCATGATTTTGCGATTGGATAATCATTTAAAAAATTAATTATGTAATTCATCGCATGCCCAGCTTACACAATGAATTTTTAATCAATTATTTAATCATTTTAAAATTGATGACGTATGACAGCAATAGATTTCGATGTTCTATGTTAGAGAGAAAAATGACACCTATTATCTATTACAGTAAATCCAAATCGGCATTGCACTACGTTAAAGATGATGGTCATATCGGACAGTCCTTTTTCAATTATTTATCAGCATAAACAGTAATGTTGATTAATTGATTAATTGACGAAAGTATCAAACCCCCTAAAGCCGGACAAATGTAAGATGGGGGGAGGAGTGTTACAAAATGTATGTCTGGCAAAACGGTGCTCCAAAAGTTTTGAAACCTATGATTTTACCCTTTATCGAATGGCACGAGACGTTTACAATTTTAATCAGTGCAAAGGTGAGAGAGGCGCAGCCTGGAGGATTCCAAGGTAAATGAACGAGATAACACGAGGTTTCTATATCTTCTACAAATTGCTGATGACGTTAGCTATATCGCAAATCTGGGGAGACGCAAATTGTTAAACTATGCTGCGGGATTATCTCTTCCACTAAAGTATATATACTGGATTAGCAGAGGGCGTTCTCGTCGAGAATATCGGCAGCAAATATGTCAGAGCTGAAGAGGATTGCAGAAGACCGAGCGGAGTGGAAGAAGAGATTCACAGCTTTGGTGCTAACCAATCTCCAGGATTGAAACTGATGAAAAAGAAATATCTCTAAATATAATATTAATTTGTTTTTACACCACTTTATTTTTTAAAAACAAACCAGTTTCACTCCCGCCGGAGCTTCGTCGGGGTTTGGCAGAAGAAGGGTGAAAGCAGAATAAATGCGGTAGAGATGAGGTCCCTAAGACGTATGTGTAGTAGAACGATATACGACAGAATCTCAAATGCTGATATAAGAAAGGAATGTACGAGTAGAGCGGAGGAAGGTATTATGAACAAAATTATGAAAGGATCGCTGCGTTGGTTCGGACATATGGAACGCATGGATAGAGAAAGAATGGTTAAGAAAGTATACGTTAATGATGTAAATGGAGTACGGAGTCGAGGCAGACCGAGGAAAACATGGCATGACCAAATTAATCAAATTTTAAAGTTTGGTCATGTTAGAAATCGGAGGAATCGACGCACGTGTAGGACTCGTTGTATGAATGTGGAGGAAGCTAGAGAGGTTTGCCAGGATAGAGTAGTGTGGCGGTCCATTCTCTCTGCCTACCCCTGCGGGGAAACGGCGTGATGGTTTGTTTGTTTGTAATATTATATTTAATAATACCACACAACAAATTAAGTGCTACATACGAAAGTAAATAAATAACTCAGTTGAGAAATATATTTATAGTATCGGAAGGGTTAATGGTTGAGGAATTGATTGATGTGAATACGTCAAAGCCACCAAATTTCGAGTTACCTAGTTTTAGGATAGAGCCCACGATGTTATTGTAGTCACTAAATGTAATGAACAAGCTCATCCAAACGGGAAACAGATAGACACGGGCCATTACGAAATAATAGATAACATTTCTAAATGTAAGCAGTGGCGGTACTCCCATACAAGCCCAGAAACCCGGCTTGTGTAAGACATTTTGAATCAAAACCTCTTCTAGCTTACAGAGATTCAGCTCTTGTGATTATTCCTCTTACGTCTGATGGGAACATTGTTGAAAGGTGATTTTGTGGGTTGTTGGTTTATGCGGGGGCATGATTACTTAGATTTGGGGGTTTTTGATTCAAAATTTCTTATGCAAGCCGGGCTTCTGGGCTTCTATGGGAGTCCGCCACTGAATGTAAGTATTCATTAAAAAATAACGAACACGGTAGACATTATCAGAATCATCATTAGAACCATTATTTCATATAATATGATATCATATTTCACTCGAAACGTACCTATTTTTTAGTTTCAGCGAGCGGCTTACACGCATCACAAATAACAAAGTGTCGTTTAAAATGAAGTCTTCACTTTGTGATTATCGTGTCTTGGTATTATTTTGTATATTTAATATTTTTGAATTAGTTCTTTCCAAAGTGACCGTCTCCCAAGGCACGCTGCAAGGTAAAACCTTCTTGACCGAAAGCGGATTTTCGTACGATGCCTATATGGGGATACCTTACGCCAAGCCGCCCCTGGGGGAACTGAGATTTAAGGTATATAAGCTAACTAACTAACCATCACGCCGTTTCCCCGAAGGGGTGGATAGAGTGGATGAACCGCCACACTGTTCTATCCTGGCATAACCCTAGCACCTTATCTATGCTGCACGCTCTTCGATATTTCCTACTTCGAACGTCATGCCATGTCTTTCTTGGCTTTTCACTAATTATTTCTCCGTTCCGACTACTTGTATAATATATTTTTAACCATTCTTCCATCATCCATTCGTTCCATATGTCCAAACCATTTTAGTGAACCCTTTCTTAATTTCATTTAGGACGCATTCATCCGCCTTACATTTTTTTCTTACCTTTTCATTAAGTATTCTATCATACATTGATTTTTTTTAACAATTTTTCTTGGTGATCTCATTTCTACGGCATTTATCCTACTTTCATCTTTCTTCTGCATATTCCAAGCTTCACTTCCATACATAAGGGTCGGCACTAGAACCCCATTGTGCACCGGCATGCTTCAGCCGATATATATCTATTTGCAGTGATGATTTTGAGCGCAACATTTATGTTGTTTCCAGCACCAAAACTTTTTTCGATGTCTTTCTCCATTTTTTCATCTCTTGAAGACATGATTCCATGACAAATAAATTCGGTAATCTGCTCCAATTTCTCACCGTTCACACTTTTCAGTCACAATTCGTCACACGAGTACATTCTTCCTTTTCAAATACGTTAACACGACTATTACGAATACCATACTTTGACACGTTCATCACAAGGCCACTTTTAGTTCATGCTTCGTAAATTCTTGATATATATTATAATTTGATACACTATATTATTATATACGAGAAAGTAAGATATCGGACCTCTGCGTGACACCCATGCCAACGGAAAGGCAACGTTCACTCCGATCAGTAGAAACAAGTGCTAACAACATAATAATTCCAGTCAGAGCCAATAAAGCAATTTTCTATGATCGTGCTTTCAGCGTTGCGGATCCGTTGGCGTGGAATAGCCTCCATGTTAGTATTAAGTATGAGGATAGTGACGTTAAATTTAAGAAACTTCTAAAGACTGCACAGTTCGGTCAGTCATTTCCTAGTGCGCCCTTGGAGTAATTGATTTTACAAAACGGCGCGCTTAAAATACAAGTCATCAGAATAATAATAATAATAAGATAGCCATGTGAAAAATGTGTTATTTTTTTATAAAATCATTGCAGGATCCTCTACCCGCCGAAAGCTGGGAAGGCGTCCGCGATGCCGGCGTAGAATGGGATGTAGTGTGTCCACAAATCAACTATTTCTTCAAAGAATCTTATTCTGGTTCAGAGGATTGCCTTTACCTCAATATTTACGTTCCTCAAAACACGACGACCGAATCCGACTTGCCGGTGATGTTCTGGATCCACGGGGGCGGTTTTAATACCGGGTCTGGCATCAAGAACCTTTATGGGCCAGATTACTTAGTAGAAAGGAATGTCATTGTTGTTACGATCAACTACCGATTGAGTTCTCTAGGTTTTCTCTCCCTGCACTCTGCAGATGTGCCAGGAAACGCTGGGTTAAAAGATCAGGTCCTGGCGTTAAAATGGGTGCAAGCAAACATTGAGCAATTTGGAGGGGACCCAAAGCAGGTCACCATCTTCGGAGAGAGTGCTGGGAGTGCTTCGGTGCATTTTCTCATGATCTCTCCTATGTCGCAGGGACTCTTTTCCAAAGCGATATTAGAATCTGGAACAAGCTACAATGAATGGACTCTACAAAACAATTCTTTGAAAATCGCATTTAATCTTGGAAAGTTATTGGGATACGATACCGATAATAAGGAAGAGCTATTTAAATACTTGAAGAATGTTCCTGTGAAAACTTTAATCGAATCATCAATTTCACCCACGTTAAACATTGATAACGTTATAGCTTTCACTCCAGTTGTTGAACAGTTTCAGAATATGTTTTTAACGGAAAACCCAAGGATCACATTTGAGGGAGTTAAATACAACACTGTGCCTACAATGATCGGATTCATGTCAAATGAAGGATCATTATTAAAAGCGTTATTCAAAGGCATGGATCTTAGCAATGCGACGTTAAATACGTTGGTTCCTAATTTTGAGGATTATATACCAAATAATTTAAGACCGAAACTCGACATGGAGAAGAAGAAAAAAATCGCAAACAAAATTAAAGAATATTATTTTGACACAGAAGACAACTTACTCAAAAGATTATTTATGCTTTACACTGATTTTGCATTTGTCAAAGACATAGACAGTTGTGCCAAGATTTTAGCCCGAAACGAAACGAACACGTATTATTTTAGATTTTCCTACAGTGGATCACTTAATATCATAAAACAATTGACTGACGATTCATATGAAGGGGCGTCGCATGCAGATGAAATGGGATATTTATTCATATTCCCTAAGAAAATTATAAATGCAGTTCCAACAGACACGGACAAGATAGTTATCAGGAAAATGACAGAAATGTGGACAAACTTTGCCAAGTTCGGGTAACGTACACATTTATTAATTAATTAATTTTATTATAAATAAGTGCTATAAATCATGTTTAACGTATAAGATTCTTCTGGCGCTGTGTCAGGTCTCTCCAACGTTGGCGATCATTGTAGTGAAATCATCTCTGTCCTGCGCCACTTGGAACAGGTCCTCAACTTTCCTCATTCCTGTTCAATTCCTTATATTCCGCAGCCAGGACAATTGCGTTCTGCCAACTCCCAGGCGTTCCTCTATATTTTCCAGAATTATTAGCTAAATGAGGTGGTATTTTTCTCCCCTTAGCAAATGACCAAATATGAGACCTTTCTAACCTTAACACTCGACAATAGCTCTCTATTTGCTCTGGCTCTCTGTAGTACGTTTGCATTACTGACTTATCAGTTCCACGGTAAACGGAGCGTTCTGCGGTATATGCATATTTCAAACCCCTCCAATGAATTCATTACATTCACTTTTAGAGTCCAAGTTTCACAGCCTTGTAGTAGAAGAGAACATGCATAGCATTAAACCATTGTATTTTATATATATACATGAGTCGTATTCCTCATGATTGAGGGTCATGTCCATGGCACGCCATGCACTCCTGTCACCCGTCAGTCTCCAGGCTGCAGCTAATGAGAGACCAGTCAGCTCCCTCGGTGGTCGTCCTTGTGGTCGCCTTCTCTTCACTTTGCAATATTTATGATTAAGGGGTTTTAATTAAATACTTATTTTTTCAGAAACCCGACGCCAGTTTTATCCAAGAACATTAAAGTCCTCTGGAAACCAGTAGCCGCTGAGATTAACTGTTTGGACATAAACGAAGAATCAACTCTAATCCAAAACCCTTATCAGGAGAGAATGAAATTTTGGCAAGATTTGTATTTAATTTAAAATAAGGTGCCATTTAAATCAATTATACGTTTTCAAATAGTTTTATCTAGGTTCAGACTATATTATACAATACAAATTGTTTTTTAAGGATTAATTGTATCTCAACGAGACGAAGACGTAATTTTTTTTTTAAACATAATATGGTAGTCGAGGCGTTAACAGGACTTATGACCTGTCATTGGTTGGGTTAAGCGATCACTTTATGTTAACAACATTCCCCATTACGCCCTTCTTACGACCACCACGTCTGACAAATTTTTGGAACTTGTATATATGCTACTATGTTCAATAACTTCACATTTAAGGTCAATCTACACTAGCGCCATCTATTAAGATTATTTGTAAGCATTAAGCAGAAAACCTTTATTAATGCAATGTGAAAGGCTTACGCAATTATCACACTGCTAGATAACGCCTGGAGATCCAATCTCCAATTTTTATGCTTTTAACTTGTACCAGTTTTTTATACAACGCCTCGACTACCATATTCTGTTTCCAAAAAATTTACATCTTCGTCTCTATTGAGATACAATTAATCCTTAAAAAATGATTAACCCGCAATGGGTAAAAATCCAGTATTTGTCTACAAGTATTTGTATACATTAAAAAAAACAAATACAAATTGTGTTATATGTGCTCAAATAAATGTTTCAACTGCGCTTTTGATATAATTTGTCAATAAATATTCATGTTACAATTGTGTTTTTCCTGTATAATAATTATATTATATGAATGTTATTACTTACTTCCCATACTCTATTTATATTGCCTATTGTTATATGGGAGTGAAGCGTTAACAGTACTTCACCAACGCTAAATATAAAATCGTGTTCTATTTGTGTGATCTTTCTAAAATCTATCGAGATGGAATTTTTAAATAAAAATTTAATAAACAAACTATCAATGTAACACTTATTTTAAACACAAATTGTTATTTTTTTTACTGTTATATAAAAAAAATTCTGCATAATATAATTAAGTATAAACTCAGATATGTCCGTCTCAGACGTGACATATAGGACGATAGATTTTTTTTAAATTATATTATTACATGAATTTGGGTGGTTAAAGTTTATTTGCGTAAAAGGCGGGCCACGCTGTTTTAAACAAGCTCTCCACATCGGTCTCCACCGGCGGTTTAAAACTGTGTAGACACTTGTTTGAAACCAAAATTCGTTTGACCTTCAACAAACTTTGTGGACGGACGCGCGTTTAAACACACATTCCACGTGTGGAGAGCTTGTTTACAACAGTGTGTGGACGCTACACCAACCGTGGGCTCCACAACTCTCCACCAAGGTCACCCCTGTGGAGAGTTTGTTTCAAACAGTGTGGCACGGCCTTAATTGATAATTCTATTTTCTATTGCATCGCTCAATAAAGATATATATTTATCTTCATTTATTTATTTAAAAATATCAGAAGCATTACATAATTGGATATTCTAATGCACTAAAGATACAAATGAGAGACATAATAATGAATAATTTATAATAAAACTAGCTGACCCGGCAACGCTTCGCTATTGCTATATTAGAGTATATAAATACACCCAATATATATTAAAGAAATACAATTAAAGTTCAATATCAAATGACATGTGTATAGGTGCAAGAATGTGTGTATCCTAATTCAGTTCATATCTTTAAAACATTTGTTTAATCCAAGCAAACTTGCTGTGAACTTGAATAATACTAATGTGAATTGAACAATTGAAGGCTGGGCATTACCAAGGTGGCAAGTTTACAAAAAGTCTGAAATGAGTTTTTGATGCCAATTGGTCTTAAACATAGCTGTGCAAAAGCGCGTTATGATTTAATAATATAGTGTAGTTAAAACGTTACCCTAAAGATGCCACCCAAAAAAAAGTTAATATTTATCTTTTTCAGCTTTATTTTTAAACCATTTTTGTAACGTCCAGTCTTAATTTTTTCCTTAATATTTTAAGTGAAATTAAAAAAACAAAAATATACTATATCACATTTGCATAAAACATTCATACATATACCATTCAAGGTCATAATAATGCTCTTAGAAATACAATATTAAGAGAAACAAAACTCTTGATTTTGATGTCCATTAGATGAAGCTAATAATGCACATTCACTTAACCAATGACGAAATTTGATAATTTGTGTAATGTCTGGAAATATACATTGAATCAATTCTCCTTTGGAGTGTGATTCTACAGAAATCAGTTGATAATTTAAAGCATTCATTCCATACAATGAACTTTCATTGTTGCAGAATTTTACCCATTCCAGAAATATTTAAAATGTTGCATGTAGGTGTTTCAATGTTTTGTATCATCATCATCATGAGCCTATATCCGTTCACTCCTGGGCGTAGGCCTCCACCATCTGATTCAATGTCTGTCGATCCTGGGCAACACGCATCCAATGTCGTCCCTCCATCGAAGTTGAGGACGTCCTGGGTTTCGGGTTACAGTTCATCTATCATCAGGGCTGCGAGCGGCATGCCATTTTAGCGCTGCCACTCTTCCGATGATGTCCGACACTCCTGTTCTGCCTCTAATAGTGGAATTAAACCAATTAATCCAACCTGTACATACCATTTCAAAATTAGTTCATAAATATAACAATCTGTCTTGCACATATCGAGGTGTGGGATCCATCTATGCCAGTATCTTGCGTTGCGTGCCCCATCTCACGACATCTTCCACCTTGGAGATATCGTGGATAGCCGTGTTCCTCACCCTATCTCAAAGAGTCTTTCCTGGTATCATCCTTAGCGTCGGCATCTCTGCAAAAATCAAATAATTATATTAAAATGAGCAGTATATTAAAAAAAAAAAGCACTCGATCATTGTAAGATTGGCGTGGGAACATCAGACCATTTGGAAATGTTATATTACTGGATTTTTCCAACTGAGGCAGCTAATGCTGTATGTAAGGATATGTTTACCTATCACAGCATTTTTTTTTTTTCAGAGAAAATCTAAAACAGCTGAAGTAAATCGTCTAATCCAAAAGATATAGGTTATCGCCCGTCTAATCCAAAAGATATAGGTTATCGCCCTGCCAGAACAATTTTACATTACATTATTAAAATAGATTATACCAATTCATAGAATTGTTACTATGCGTACTTTACAACGATTTAAAAAAAAATTGAGAGCCAAATATGTTTATTGATTTAGATAACCTTTATTATAATTTTTGCACTTCATTCAATTACGGGTACACTGAATAAAACATTATTTCATACTTCTTCCTGTGATGAAGGCGACCAGCCTTCTCTCCATCTCTTTGGTGGTCATCCTGGTGGTCGACGGCCCTCTGGAGTCTCTTGCATCACGATATTAGGAATTCTTGCTGGATCCATTCTCTCGATGTCTCTGCCTACTCCATCTCACTATGTCTTCAATGTTGCAGGATTTGCGAATTTATTCGTTGGGTATCCTATCTCTAACGGTTCTCCCCACAATAGGTCGCAGTCTGGTTCTGACAGTGTCTGCTCTTGCTTTGATTCCGTATGTTATTATGGGCCTGATGCATGTTTGTTTGTTGTTATTATTATGTTGCAGGATTTGCGAATTTATTCGTTGGGTATCCTATCTCTAACGGTTCTCCCCACAATAGGTCGCAGTCTGGTTCTGACAGTGTCTGCTCTTGCTTTGATTCCGTATGTTATTATGGGCCTGATGCATGTTTGTTTGTTGTTATTCTTAATTTTAGGCACAATTCCAGGTTCTCATCAATAAGACGACTTCGTAGTTTACTCTTGTTAAAATTCCGGTGAATCGTATATTATTGAAAAAGAGTCGACTATTTTTAAGGGATCTGAGCTGAATGGTTCCGTTCAGTAAAGTGAGCCGATTCTTCTTGATAATTATCGAGTCGTTTGTCAAAAAAGTTGTTTGTCGTTGTGAATTTTTTTTTTAGCTCATCGACAAAAAATTTATCCTGGTGAATTTTTTTTTTTTTACCGGAATCAACTTTTTTGGTCGAGGAGCAAAAAAAAAAGGTCACTAAAATAATTTCAAACTTTGAACGACTCAAAATGGTGAACCGTGGATCGTTAAAAAGAGTCGGATCACTTTGCTGAGCGGAACCGTTCAGATCAGATCCCTGAGATGAGTCGTTTTGCCCATCCCTATACGTGCGCATATTTTTCAGTTCAAAAGAGCGACTAATTTCATATCTGACCACGCAAAGAGTCAAAAAAGCCACTAATTTGCATCTTATCACGCCAAGCGAATATACGAGGTCTGTTCAAAAAGTATCGCGAATTTTGAATTTCCGCTGGCTACGTATATTTGATTTTTGATTTTTTTGTAGCGTTATATTGGTACTCATGTCCCTTACTTATGCTGACAAGGTCGGCCATTTTGAATGTTTAGTTAATTTTTGACAGCTGTTTTGCTTGGATGTGTTTTGGCTCGTCTTCGATTTTTGCCTATTCCAAAAAATGGATCAAAGAATCTGTATCAAATTTTGTGTGAAAAACAAAATAAAGTGCGCGGACGCATTTCGAATGTTGACTGTGGCATATGGTGAAGCTACCTTGGACCAAAGCAACGTTTATCGGTGGTACAAAATGTTCTCAGAGGGCCGAGAAGATATGAACGACGAAGAGCGTGCCGGACGCCCGAGCACGTCAACAACAGACGAAAACATTGATAAAGTGAAGAAAATAGTATTAGCCAATCGTCGAATCACCGTTAGAGAAGTTGCTGAGGACCTAAACATATCGATTGGCTCGTGCCATTCGATTTTAACCAATGATTTGGGCATGAGTCGGGTCGCCGCGAAATTCGTGCCAAAATTGCTCAATTTCGACCAAAAACAGCATCGCGTTAACATTGCTCAGGAGATGTTGGACTCGGTCCGTGACGACCCAAATGTGCTCCAGAGGGTCATAACTGGTGACGAATCATGGGTTTATGGTTATGACGTGGAAACCAAAGCTCAATCATCCCAATGGAAGCTGCCGCATGAGCCAAGACCAAAAAAAGCGCGCCAAGTTCGGTCGAACGTGAAGGTTTTGCTCACAGTTTTCTTCGATTGCAGGGGCGTGGTGCATCATGAGTTCTTGCCACAGGGTAGTACGGTCAATAAGGAATATTACCTGCAAGTTATGCGCAATTTGCGCGAAGCAATCCGCCAGAAACGCCCGGATTTGTGGAAGAACAAAAACTGGCTTTTGCACCATGATAACGCCCCTGCTCACACATCGTTGCTTGTGCGCGAATATTTGGCCAAAAACAACACAGTAATGGTGCCGCAGCCACCGTATTCCCCAGACCTGGCCCCCTGTGACTTTTTCCTGTTTCCAAAACTGAAGAGGCCCATGAAAGGACGACGCTACGCCACGATTGAGGAGATAAAGACGGCATCGAAGGAGGAGCTGAACAAGATCACAAAAAATGATTTTTTTAAGTGCTTCGAGGATTGGAAAAAACGTTGGCATAAATGTATTATATCCGAGGGGAATTACTTTGAAGGGGACAAAATAGATATTCGTGAATAAATAAATACTTTTTGAAAAAATATAAAATTCGCGATACTTTTTGAACAGACCTCGTAGACTCTAAAGATCGATACTCAGGTGATACGAACATGAAGGTCTATACTCGCTCGCACTACGAAAATTTATAAATTTACAAAGTTAATTAGAGCTCGATTAATAACAAAAATATGCCTATGACCATCTATGTCTATCTATTAAGGAAGTGTATCAATATGAAAACGATCTGCTCAGGAATAACCCCGGAATCAGTCCACACAAACTGCCTTTTATTTATATAGAAGATGAGACTTGTACTAGAAAAGCGAATAAGGAAGGGCAAGGATACGTGCGTAGCGTTTATTGACCTTGAAAAGGCCTTCGATAAAGTGGAATGGAGACGACTATTCGAAGTGCTCAATGAAGTGGGAATGAACTTTAAAGATAGAAGAGCTATATATAGCCTATACAAAAATGAAATGGCTGTGATAATGAGAAGAGAAAACTGTGCTGAGGCGAGAATTGGCCAAGGGGTAAGACAGCTCAATATCTCCAACATTGTTCAATTGCTACATACAACCGGCTATAGACGAGTTGAGAGATTGGCCAGGAGTAAAAATACAAGGACAAAAAATTTACATGATTAGATATGTGGATGATATCGCATTACTTGCAGACACGGGGACTGAATTAAATAGGCCTTACAAAGATTTCAAAATATTCTACTATCTCAATATATGACAATAAACAAGGCCGAGACGAAATGTATGGTTGTTGGTTGAGACGATGGATCTGTGAATGTTGTTCTGGGTGGCCCAGTATTAAAAAGGTTCAAGAGTATATATTTTTCGGGGCACCAGAATAACTCAAGATGGGCGCTTAAAGGCAGAAATCGCAAGCAGGATACAGCAAGCCAGAATAGCCTTCAATAAAAAGACAAAGATACTTGAATCGAATGACATTAATATGAGCATCAGAAACCTGAATCAAGACTTTTGTCTGGAGTGTGCTGTTGTATGGCTGCGAGACATAGGCCGGAATGAGTTCAGATTTTGAAATGTGGTGTTACAGACGCATAATGGGGGCCCATTGGTCGGAACACATCCAAAACAGCGAGGTAATAAGAAGGGCCAGAGAAACGAGTTCAATGCTAAAAATGATTGTCCAGCAACGAGCAAACTGGATAAGCCATAACATCAGGCAGTGGGCCTGCTTATTACTGCCGCTCAAAGGACGCCTATATGGTCCATATGATTAGGGACATGCGCTGTGGCAGCTACACAGAGATGAAGAGACTGCCTGGAGACAGAATTGAGTGGAGGAAACGAGTGAAGCTTGTTGCAGACTAATCCTCAGGATTGTAACCATGAAAAAGAAGAAAATGAATTTACAATATTAATAAAGACAGCGCTTCCCTCAGGTGAGCTACAATATCACAAAATACGTCAGAGCGATTAATAAAATTATTTGATATTTGCTCTGAAGAAATAAGGTCTGAAATCATAATTTAAAAAATGTACAAACCAGAAAATATTCGACATCTATTGATATTGAGGGAGGAAATACAACTACTTAAATAGTTGCATTTTTAAAGA
Source organism: Lepidostoma basale (assembly GCA_022606425.2). Classification (NCBI taxonomy): domain Eukaryota; kingdom Metazoa; phylum Arthropoda; class Insecta; order Trichoptera; family Lepidostomatidae; genus Lepidostoma; species Lepidostoma basale. The sequence continues at coordinate 1,140,127 of JAHDVF020000857.1, read as the reverse complement.
ATAAGTAGACCTTTTTAATGAGTTATTTTTAAAAGTTCAGAAAGCTACATGTTTGAGGTAAATTTCAAAATCTTTTAAACACCTTTTAAGCGCTCGTATACAGAATAACTAATTTTTAGTTAAATATTTCCGCCAGTCGCATATTTAACATTCAATTTTAGGTACGTTTATTTTTATTGCAATTCATATTGCAATTATCTTCCACTAATAATATACCGTAAGTACGAATTTCCGGAATAATATTTAATATTGTGATCATCGCTGTATTTTCCATCCACAACCTAAACCCAATCCACCTAGACTAGTTAAAAAAGAAACACTTTAATTTCTAGCGCAGTTCTTGTGAATAGTTTGTATACAACACACCGATATTTATTAATTCAAAACCTTTCTGTAAACTATGATTTTTGTATTTTCATATTACTGTAACTATGTTACCAGCTTGTTTGTTGTCTCAGTTTTGCTGGGTTTAAGTACGGCATTGCCTGAAGTGACCATTGCTCAAGGTAGATTGCAAGGGAAAACCTTCGTCTCTGAAAAGGGATTCTCGTACGATGGTTATAGAGGAATTCCGTATGCCAAGCCTCCCGTGGGGGATCTGAGGTTTAAGGTACGTAAAATACTATAATAATACTATTTTAAAGAAAAAAATGAAAGAAATGGCGGTAAGCCCAATCATAAAACAACTACCAGATCACATTCCAACAATGTTTCCTGCAGACGTAAGAGGAATAGCCATTAGAGCTGAACCTCTGTAAGCCAGAAGATCCAAGTCCAAGTTCGTCGAAAATTATCGTTTGTTACTTGAGTAAATTTATTATGTTTAAATTGTCCATTGTTTTTGGTCGAAACACTATGATACCTTAATATTTAAAAACTGTTAAATTAAATAACTTTGTTTTTGTATCACAATTGAATTTTATTTTATTTTACGCGACAGCTGTTTCGTCAACCTATGTTGACATCATCAGGTGTTACAAAAATATATCAAATGTAAAATTTTCGTGATTTTTCGAATCTTTATGTGTATTTTGAATAATTTCTTTGATATAATTTTGAAGTTCTTCTGATGATGTCAACATACTATAGGTTGATGAAACAGCTGCCGCGTAAAATAAAATACAATTGTGATAGAAAAACAAAATTATTTAATTTAACAGTTTTATTAGGTTTAAATTAAACACACGTAATATTTTTTATTTAATTATTATCTGTATGTTATCATAATTTAAAATGTCCTAGCAAGTCGAAACTTGTCTCTTCCAATAAACATGAAGAAAAAAACGTTAATATTAAATATTCATTACAAATTATATGAATTGAAATAACTTTTTTGTTCTATTGTTGAGTATATATTTTCTAGACATGTTTCGAAGATATCAAACATCAATGAATAAGATGTTGGCATCATCAGTTGTTACGTCTCAAAAAGTAATTAACAACTGTAACAACTCTTTGGCTAAAAACCATTTTTGCCAAAGTAATTAAATTGACGATACATTTTTCAGGATCCCGTACCTGCAGATAAATGGGAAGGGGTTTACAATGCGAGTGTCGAGAAGAATTATATATGTCCCCAGATAAACAAGGTGCCGAATAATGAATTCAGTGGATCAGAAGACTGCCTTTACCTGAATGTTTATGTTCCACAAAATACTACAACTGATTCCAACTTGGCCGTGATGTTCTGGATTCACGGGGGTTGCTTCACATCTGGATCAGGTATCAAGAGCCAGTTCGGACCAGATTATCTTGTGGAAAATAAAGGTGTTATCCTTGTAACCATCAACTACCGGCTGGGCGCTCTTGGGTTCCTCTGTCTGCACACTGCAGATGCCCCCGGAAACGCCGGCCTGAAAGATCAGGTCCTGGCCTTAAAATGGGTACAGGAAAACATCAAACAATTCGGAGGGGACCCCAAGCAGGTCACCATCTTCGGAGAAAGTGCCGGAAGTGCCTCGGTACATTACCTCATGATGTCTCCTACAGCAAAAGGACTTTATTCGAAAGCAATATTAGAATCGGGAACGAGCTTCAATGAATGGGCATTTCAAAATGATTCGTTAAAAGTTGCGTTTGCTTTAGGAAAGATTTTGGGTGTTGACACCGAGAGCAAAGAAGAACTTTTCCATTTTTTAAAGACAATTCCAGAGACAAAGTTAATAAAGGCAGCCTCTTCATCAAAATTGAATAAGAACAATACATTACCATTTTCCCCGGTGGCTGAGCAATTTCAGCAAGCTACTTCATTTTTAATAGAAAACCCGAAAGAAATTTTAAAAGGGGGTAAATATAATATAGTACCTACCCTATCTGGGTTCATGTCAAATGAAGGATCATTTCACGCAGCGTATTTGAAAGACAAAAATTTAAATAATATGACTTTGGACACGCTTATTCCTAACTTTGAAAAGTTCATACCAAAGGATTTAAAATCAAGACTTGACGCAGATAAGAAGCTTGAAGTTATTAAGAAAATTAAAGAGTTTTATTTTAAAACGGAGGAAAATCTCATGGATAAAATGTTCTTGATTTGGACCGATTTTGTTTTCGTTAAAGACATAGATTTTTCTACTAAGTTGTTTGTACTACAAGAACCGAACACGTTTTACTTCAGATTTTCTTACAACGGAGCAATGAATATAATGAAACAGTACATTAACATGACGTATAAAGGAGCCTCACATGGAGACGAATTGGGATACTTGTTCGTTCAAAAAAATGTTTCATCCGTAGTACCGACGGATACGGATAAAAAAATTATTAGTCTGATGACCGAGATGTGGACGAACTTTGCAAAATTCGGGTAAATTTAATAACTGAATTGAATAATTATTCTAAATTTAGGTATTGTTTTAAGATGATATCGCAAAAAATATTTATTGACATTTGAAAGACCTGTATTTGTATATTTAATTACTTCCAGAAACCCAACTCCGCAACTCTCTGACAACATCAAGGTTCTCTGGAAGCCAGTAACTACCGGGGAGATCAATTGTTTAGACATTAACGAAGAATCGACCCTAATCCAAAACCCTTATCAGGAGAGAATGCAGTTTTGGCAAGATTTGTATTTAATGTAAAACTTACATAAATTTCTTCGATAAAGTATTTTGAAGTTTTCTTGTATCTCCATATGCTTAAACTTGGGAAGTTAAAACAGAACTGTGTTGAGAAATTAAATACAACAACTTTATGCACTGATTTATAAAAATAAAAAATATACATAAATTCTCATTTATATCAGACATACTTTTGGAATACAACAGTTTAACGCTGATAACGACATCTGTGAATAAAATATGTAACTAAATTGTATGCCATCTATGTTTGATTGATATAAAGTGATATAAAAAATATTAATAACCTAAGAACGCATTGATTTAATGCTACTTGTAGCTTTTTATTATTGTTTTTGACAGTTGTGATATTTGGGTGTCAACGTTGTGATATATGAGTTGAATTTATTACAATAGCTCAAACTATTTACTTACTAGTTTATTTTATTTCACTTGATATTTTAATCCGCTGCTAAGTGTTCCACATTTTGCTGTAAAAGGTAAATACAATACTTATATATTTCTATGCATATTTTGATCAAATAAAATCAGAAAATTTTTGGTAGAACCGCTATATAAAAACAATAGCAACTTGAGGAAAACAAGTATGTATTCTATTACTTATAAAATATATATTTATTCTGTATTTGGTTTGGTTGAAATGTATTTAATACTGTGAACATTGGATACAAGCGTAAGAGTGAATGATACTCGTATGTATTTTTTTTGCAACTTGTTGAATTTAAATCGTTTTATATACAGCATACTATTATATGACCACCACGAATTGAATCCAACAATTGCAGTGAAATTTTAGTCACCAAATCAACAAACATCAATTTATTCTCTTTTACTTGACAATTTCAGTCAAACGAAGTACTTACATATATTTTTGGCCATATATCGAAATGTGTTAATTTCGAGAGAGACGCCAGGATCGACATTACGGCGGTCTATCCTATCTGCCTAAGCCTACCTAAATATCATTTTTAATCTTTTTTTTGTAACTATAATAGTTGGTTTGATATCAAATTTTACGTTATCGCTCAAGCAAAAATATAACGAATTGAATAATACATTAAAAAATCTACTCTCCAGAACATGGCAACTACCATCGAAATCGGCCAAAACTTATGAGCAAGTTGAATAAAACTAACAATAAATGTATACACTTCAAAGAAGTTTTTATATAAATAAATAAAAATCTAATTATTTACAATGAATTTCTACCAAGAAATTTCAATTAACAACATTAATATTTTTATTTAAACAAATCGGAATAATCTACGTGCGTGTATGTCTCGCTGAATGAATGTGAAGGAATCTAGAGAATCATTTTCTCTGCCTACCCTACCGGAGAAACGGTGTTGGTTTATTGTTGTTTTAAAGTGTATTTTCATTCAATTAATGGTTCAAAATGATCTTCTTCCTGTATCGCAATCCTAATGACTGAAAATCGTCTACCATAAATCTCCAAGCACTTGTGTCACCAGTCAGTATCCAAGCTACAGCTGTTGAAAAGCCAGTCAGCATCCTGATTTGACCGGACCAGCGACTTGGTGACCGTCCTTGTGATCGCTTTGCCTATATTATTGCAGAGAGTACAGCATATTAAGGCACTCTCTGAGAGCACACCTGATGCCAAGCTGGACAAGGTGCAACTTGATAGTTCTTCTCGCCGTCCAGCACCACATCTATTATAGAAAGCATCAATGTTTGATATCTCCAAAACTCGCGTGATTCAAGACTCGCAATCTTAAAAGAATATGGAGAAGACAAGAGCTTGAACCAGTCTCATCTTATTAGATATACCAAACAATTCATATATGCAAATAATTTCTCGTTTGCCGCTATCTTTTATTTATTAAAGTTATTTTCATTTATGAAATTCCAGTCTCAGTATCTGCTTATATATGTATTATCTTAACAATGAATCTAATACTTTCCGCACATAAACACATATGCACAAATGAACTAACATTTTTGCAAATGAGAATAATAAAAAACAACAACAACAAACCGTCACGCCATTTCCCCGGAGAGGTAGGCAATGAGAATGGACCGCTACACTTCTCGATCCTGACACACCTCTCTAGATTCTTCCACATTCATACCGTCGATTCTTCCGTCTTCCAACATGGCCGACCCTTAAAACTTGATTAATTTGATCATGCCAAGTTTTCTTCGGTCTCCCATAACTCCGTACTCCATTCGCATCGTTAACTTTTACTTTCTTAATCATTCTTTCTTCATCCATGCGTTCCATAAATATGTCCAAAACAACGCAGTGATCCTTTCATAATTTTGTTCAAAATACTTTCTTCCGCTCTACATTCCTTCCTTATATCAGTTCTTTTCTGTTCGGTTCAATTCTGTCGTACATCGTTTTACGACACATACGTCTAATGGATCATCCTCATCCTTCTTCTGACATTTTTGCACAAGAAAATAATAAAATAAAAACAATAACAAATCGTCACCCTGTTTCTCCGAAAGGGTAGGTAAAGAGAATGGACCGCTACACTACTCAATCCTGACACGCCTATCTAAATTCCCTACATAGTATCATACCACATTCATACATCAAGTCATACACACACGTCGATTCTTCCGGCTAACTTGGGCAACCTTTAAAATTTGATTAATTTGGTCATACCATGTTTTCTCGGTCTTCATCGACTCTGCAATCCATTCAAATCGTTAACCTATACTTTCTTAACTATTATTTCTTCATTTGTGGGTTCCGTATGTCCAAACCAACGCAGTGATCTTTTCATAATTTTGTTTACAACACTTATAATAATTATAATTTTTTTTTTAAAAACAGGAAATAAGCACTCGATTACTTGTGATATTTTTATGATAACATATCTCATTGAATCTGAAAACATGTTTTATTTTCATACTTTGAAAAACATATAATTTCTTAAGAGTCAAACTTAAAACTCAAGCGTTTTGTCGTATCTTCACTCAACTAAAATACGTAATTTTAATTTCGTAATATGTTATCTTGCTTAGCTAGCATTAAATGTCTCGAGGCCTCTGTAAATATAACACGTAAGTAATGTGGTCGTTCATCTTGATAGATTGGTTGAATGTAGGTGAAATGCTTTTGAGTAGGCTTTCAGTGATTATTTCAATTAAGATGTTGACTATTCAGTACGCGCTAGGCGAAACATACTTCTCTTGCATCCTCAACATTCATACATCGTGTCATACACGCACGATTTCTTCAACTCAAAAAAACTTTCTGGTGACACCGGTGGGAAGAGCAATTAGTCTGCTGAACGCGGTCTCCTCGGAGATCGACGTCTTTCATATTAGTGAAGGTACGATCAGGGGACAAATACTCTTGACTTTAGAAAGTATCTTGTCTTCCTAATGTCGAACCATCTCGAATGCGTTCCTGGTATTATGTTGTATTTTTATAATATTTTACCTATTCTCAATAGATGCCTTAAACATTTTGCGGTTTGTAATGTCTTTTGAGTTAATAAACTGACTTGATTTGATTTGGTCATCTCTCATACACGCAGAGTACTTATTTAACTCAACACGTTCAATATTTGGTTTATTTTATCGTGCCACGTTTTCCTCGATCTTTCTCTATTTATACCTGTATCCATTTACATCATTAACGTGTACTTTTTTATCATTCGTTCTTCATTCATTCTTTCCATGTCTCCAAATAATCTTAATGATCCTTTCATTTGTTTTTCATTACGCTTTCATGCGCACTGCATTCACTTCTTATATTTTCATTCGACACTATCATACACAGATTTTACACACATTATTCTAATAGATCTCATTTCTATTGCGTTTATTCTACTTTCATCCTTCTTTTGCCAGTTCCATGCTTCGCTTCCATATATAAGGGTCGATACAAGAACACCATTGTGCACTCGTAATCTCATCAAATAACAGCAAATAAATATGTCACATAACAGCAATTCAATAAGTGACACATTTCCGACCTTTCAGTAACAAATATAAGGCTCATTGTAAAATATTGAATATTGTTTCTTTACTGTAGTATCGCACATTTAACAATGAATTAGCCATTTTTGCGGACAAGCATTAATATTAACAGAGTTCATTTTATATATTTTTTTACTCGCAATGTCACATTGTTTGATTCGTATTCGATATTGAAGAATACAAAAACTATGCCTTCGATAACTCACTGGTTCTAAGAATATGTTAGATATATTATATTTTTATTACCCAATGTATTACTGTTTATAAAAAAACCTTCTGAATTAAATAAAATTACATTTTAATATATTTCTCAATTTTATAAAGAACCTGTCTTTTCGAAATACCTTATAGGTACATGCATTGAGTTTGTAAACATAAAATAAGAGAAATGATTTAATACTATCTTATCAGATAATTATGTTAAATGTATACTTTAATCAAACATAAATTTTCAGTTCTCAAAGTTTTCCAAAATAGTTATTTTCCATAATACAATACATATATTGTAACATAATATTGTTATTTATTTTGGTACCGTGCCTTCGATTGGATTATATATATTAATATTTAACGTTACTTGTGAAAAACCTCTCAAAAAGAGGAAGAAAGATCTCATAACAAAATTACGTAATATTAGAATTCTGTTCGCAGGGCAGAACACGATTAATACCTTGTATTTCTCGTGCACACGAATATATAATATAAAAAGTAATCTGAATGACATATGAAGGGGAATAGCCACTGTGACGGCCGAATGAAATTAGTGATTTTCAGGATTTTTTTTTGACCGGGATAATTAAGGATCGCGTTTTATTTTTAATTTATGAGTGTACATTCAATAGAGTAAATATTTTTTTTTATTGAAAAATATTAAATATAAACAAAGTTATCAGCGTTGCTGTAGAGTCTTAAAAAATTATCGCTCCACGGTCGCATCGATTTCTCAAAAAGGGATTATATGAAGACATAAAATGAAAGTTCACCATTATCTGTATAAATGTAGTTATTGTTGTACGTAGCTGATTTTTTTTTTGATTTTTCACAAAATCGCGACCGATTGAAAAAAAATCTCATATTTTGCCCTTTTTTTGTATTCAAGCAGTCTTAAAAAATAGTAAAAATCGAATTTCTCAAAATCGCCTGCGCTAAATAATAGCTATTGCAAAGACGAATAAAACAAACAAAAAAAGTTGAAAATCGGTTGATAATTGCTCAGTTTTTTTTCGCAAACAGTTTTGAGAAAAACGCGTTTAAAATTTTTGTCCAATTTTCTTACTATAAAATCATGTATCTTCCAAAATACGAATATTTATACTTACATCAAACTATTGAGTCCTGGAGTATATGATGGTTCTTCCCTATATCTCCAGTGGTGTCCTTGGTTTTTTTTTTTTTTTTAAATGTTTACCCTTTCCATGCGATTCTCATCAGATTTCACCCGGTTAGCGTCGCGGCCGGCGCAAGTACAGTCGGTCTACTTACTCTCACTAAAATGATAGTCAATTTTCAGAATTTTGACCTGAAACTTTATACACATATTTTCGAAGGTATAAAATTTAAATTACCACGAAAAAACAATTTTGCCAAAATCACAGTGGCTATCCCCCCAAGAGTGCACGTGATATAACCGTATAATCTTTACTATTCATAATTCAGTACGTGATAATTGATAATATATACGAGTATTAAGATTTTTTTCAAATATTCAGAACATTCTATTCATTCAGGAATATAATAGGATCATCACCCCTCGATACAGTGAGTCGTTAGTATTTAACCCACGCCATCAGCTATACTGTACTAGTCTATTTGTCTTCACAGTTGTGACACCGCTGACGTAGAATATTTTATAATGTATTGTGTGAAGTAACTGCAATAAAGTACAAATGTACACAATTACTTGCGTCTTGTGTGTGCCTATTAAACAATAGTAATATGAACGCCAGTTCAAATCGCAATCTCTCACGCAGGTCACCATGTCTCAGCCGAAAGTGGAATTGTTGCAAGGAATCTTAGTGGGCAGTACTAAAGCAACTTCTGAAGGATTTAAATACGAATGTTTCCAAGGAATACCCTATGGAAAACCCCCGGTCGGAGAGTTGCGGTTTAAGGTAAGAGATATTTATTCACATAATATTTTGCCCTAGACATCGTCACATTTCTTGATCTGACTATCTACCTATATGTAATCTTTGGTTTCACGATTATGTATAAGTGGCCATGAAGTCTAGATTTTGAATGTGTCTACTAATTGTTTTGTTTAAATAATTAGATTATATTTTTCAATGAATGATCTGCAAAGATAGATAATAAATAAATTAGTATCTTCTCGCGATAACTATCAACATTTTCATTTTATTTATACTGATTCTAAATATTTTAAATTGTTAAAGAAAAGATCACAGTTACAGATAAATGGTGTATCTCATCAACAAAGATCTTAGTTTTAGTATTGTTGTTTCTTGGGGAAAAAATATTACATGCTTGCAGGATCCTCTTCCTGCAGAACCGTGGGAGGGAATCAGGGATGGCGCTCAAGAAGGAGGCGTTTGCCCCCAGCTTGATCCTGTCCAAGAAGTCATTACAGGAGAAGAAGATTGCCTTTACCTAAATGTGTACGTTCCTCACATAGAAGAGCAGAAATCTCGTTTGCCAGTGATGGTGTGGGTCCATGGAGGTGGATTTTACAAAGGCTCTGGAAATTTCTCGCTCTACGGGCCAGATTTTATCATTGAAAAGAATGTGATTTGCGTGACCCTGAACTACAGATTTTCAGTGCTTGGATTTCTGTGTTTGCACACGCCCAGCGTCCCGGGCAATGCCGGCTTGAAGGACATAATACTCTCGTTGAAATGGATCCAGAATAATATTCAGTTCTTCGGTGGCGATCCCGATAACGTGACTATATTCGGCGAGAGTGCGGGCGCCGTATCAATCCACTATCTGTCATTGTCCCCTCTAGCTCGAGGATTGTTTCACAAAGCAATCATTCAATCGGGATCAGCGCTGTGTCAGTGGGCTTCCATCCCGAATTCAATATTTTATGCATATAAACTGGCCAAAGCCTTGGGATCTGACAACTCGGATATCAACGAAGTATTGGTATTTTTACAAAATGTCCCCCTTAATGATTTACTCCACGAAGCATCTAAAATTATAACTCCAGAGGACAATCAAAAGTATTTTCCCTGCGCTTTTTTGCCAGTGATTGAAGGTAGATATGATGGTGTTGAATCAGTTATAAACGAGGATCCGGAATCGATAATCAAATCTGGAAAATTCAATGATATTCCATTAATGGCTGGCTACTCTTCGAAAGAGTCTGTTTTTATGTTTGAAAGAATATCGTGTGATCCAAACCGGGTTAACGAGTTGGTTGGCGATCTACAATATTTCTTACCAGCTAATCTGAATTTAGTATATAATTCTGAAAAGTCTCTATCAATAGCCGATGAGCTGAAAAAGTATTATTTTAAGGATAGAAACGTTTCTGCCGAGACAGTCCACGGCGTGATAGACCTTCTATCAGATTTTTTATTCCGCCACCCGGTTGACTTGACCGTCAGGCTGTTGGCAGAACATTCCAGTTCCCCTGTTTACTACTTCCAGTTTTCTTATTTGGGGAATCTGAGTCGTTGTAAAAAGTGTTTGGCCAAACTGATGGTGCAAGGGGCCGCGCACTCAGAAGAGAACGGCTACATCTTCAGAAAACAGAACCTAGAAGCCGAAGAGATCCTTCCAGCCGATGCCCTAGTTAGAAAAAGATTAGTGAAGATGTGGACAGATTTCGCTAAGTATGGGTACGTATAACTGATTTTTTTAATCAATTTGAAGTACTATTAAATATTGATATAATAGTATTGCGTATTTTTTCTTTGTTTACACTATCATAGTTATGTGTAGTTTAGAGATTATTTTTATCAAAATTGACGTTTTCATCAATATTGAATACTTAATCTCGAGTTTCACAGCATTGTTGTTATTTATAATACTTGTACTTTTCCCATATTCTGGCGTAAGCATCTTACAGACTTCCCTCAGGGATCTAAAATAGTTATTCTCCAACCCACTCCATGTTCTGATTTCTGACTCAAGGCAATCTCACATTCTTCTTCTTCTTAAAGTGCCCTGTCAGGTCCCCCCGACGTTGGCGATCACTCTGGTAAACTCTTCCCTATCCTGCGCTGTCCGGAATAGCTCCTCCACAGTTCCTATTTCCGTCCATTCCCTCACATTGCGCAGCCAAGAGATCTGCCTTCTCCCTGCCCCCCTGCGGCCCTCTATTTTTCCCTTCAATATTAGATGCAGCAGGCGATATTTTTCTCCTCATAGAACGTGACCCAGATATGAAATCTTGCGGACTTTGGTCAGAAGCTCTCTATTTACTCCTGTACGATTCAGGACTTCAAACACATTGAAAAAACTGAAATATTTTTTAATTTTTCCACTTCCAGTAATCCGACACCTAAAAAATCTAAAGATATTGATACGCTTTGGGAACCAGCTACCAAAGAGAAACTGAATTACATCGAAATCAACAATGAAATTACTTTGGCCGCAAATCCAAATTCCGATGCCCTCAACTTCTGGATCCATCTGAGGGACGATTTTGATAATGAATAATAATAATTATGTTGCTTGAAATATTGGGTGTCTCCTTGTATCCTCTTCGACCGACGTTCGGAGATCATTTCAGTCAACACTTTCTGCTTAGTATGATATAATTCTGATCTGATGTTCGACGAGTTTACTTGTAATTTTAAATAAAACATATCTTATATTATTATATGTACATTACATGTGTTTTATTTTATTTATTTTTATTGCATGATATTAGTAAAATGTTTTCTTATACGTGTGTATTCGATAAAAAAAAAATTTCGTTATCAAATTTTATTAACAAAATCAAGTCAATCTCTGCCAGTATAAAAATTCTTTAGTTTTTCTTACATGAATAACCGCATAGTTATCTTGAAAGTTGGCTACGTGAATGTTTGTAAGTGTCATTTTGTATATTTGAAATTAACCAAAATGTCTTTCTTTCTGATATCACATTTAATTCAAACATAATCAATATCTTAATCATCATATTATACTAAATAGGCATTGGCTGCCTTAAAAATGCTTCTATGCTCACTTTTCGGATATGGTTGTTCTAAACCCCAACTATTTCCAAGTCTTTCACACTCCACCCACCCATCTTAGGCGAGGTTTTCCTCCTGTCCATGTAAAACATTTACAGTAATAATATATTGCATGTTTTATAAAGCGCCATTTTTATAAATTAATCACCTCAAAGGGTCTATTGAAAAAGCTTCATGTTAAATCTTAATCATAAATTATACGTATCTAGTATAAGGACTGCACCTGACTCACTCGATCAACAATTACATCAGGATGATTTAAGTATCGATTTCAACTCTAACAGCCTTCCAATGTCCTTGAGGTCTGCGGGAAGATTATTCCAGGCTGAAGGACGGGCTCCCCCTCGGTCTTGGTGGCCAAAATTTGGGCGAGGAGAGCGTTTCAGATCCGACAACCTCCCATCGCAGAGGACATTCTTAATGCAATATAGACTACACATTCGTACCTGGGTGATGTAGAGTTCTGGTGTATAACTTAATGCCATTCCATGCAACGCCTTTAAGATAGCAAACAGAGCTATATTAACAAATACCACGAAAGAATGTGCAAGTTCCCGTAAATCATCCTGAAACAAAACGACCTTCGTGGCAAAGTGGCAAAAGCTCTGACTGTCACACCGAAGGTCCCGGGTTCCATTTCCAGCGATAGCCGTGTTATTCTCACACTGTATTTTTCTCTTCGGTCTGGTATAGCTAAAATAAATTGTATACAGTAATTAGGTTCAAATGATCTGTTGTATAAAAAAAATATAATAATACATAAAATTAAAAAAAAACGGTAAATCTTCGGAATCTCGCTTCGGGTGTAGTCGCTAAGGGATGTTTTAACGATGTAATATAAAAAAATTATTTTATTTTTATTTAATTGAAATAGTACACATCTACACATGTTCTAATAAAAACGTTTTAATAATAATAATACACATAAATCTAAATATAAGGCTACATTTTAGTTACATATACCTATGTTTAAATATATTCTAAATTTGTTCATGTTATGCCCTCTTCTGACTTTCTCCGGAATATCTTCATACATTTTAAGAGCTTTATATGTAAGGGAATTCTGAGATTTGGTTTATTATTTTTCTGAATGCGAGCCTTAGATTATTTTTCTTTCTTGTTTTATAGTGATGTTCATGCTGGTTAATATTGATCTTCCTTATAAATTCTTGGGAAGTGTGTCCATTAACACTTTTGAGTATGAGGAACAAAACGTATCATTTTTTTAAATGTCATCAGTATTAGTTGTTACAGCATCACTTTAAACCTGGCATGTCTGCCCCATAAAATTATTCTCATTGCTTTATTTTGAAAAATGGTTAATCTTTGCATATCTTCATTTGCCAAAAAAATATGCCGCTACATTAATTTATACGAGGAAGAATGATTGCGTTATACACAATCTTGCGTGTTTCACATGTTACTGATATATCGTCTAATCCAGGCCAGAAGTGATATTTTTTGCCATCTTATTAGTAACATATTTACTATCAACCTTATTTTGACAAATTGCCACGTAGGCTATGTGCAACGATTTTGCATAAAACAATTGATAAAAAATTACGCATCGCATCTTAATTATATAATAATCTTCTACTTATGGAGGTTTAATGTATCATGATAAAAGTTTTGTCGGAATAAAACAATTATTCGATATATATAATAATTCATTATGCAGACGTGAGATGTACTCGTATGTCAAAAACAGAATTGCGTTAAAATACAAATCTCCGGCTACATTTATATAAATCTATGGATAAATCAATTGTTAATTGCAGTTAATTGCAAACTTTTCATATTGTTTGAATAACTTAATATTAATATTACTTGGTCTGGCTTTTTGATGACATAACAAGATAATACGTTTAAAATGTGAAAAATTGTTTTTATAACTAATAGCTTAAAATCTATAATAGTGTTTTTCAAATTAATGTATACCTATGAGATCATTCTTCTTCTTCTTCTTCTTCCTCAGCCTATTCCCATCCACTCCTGGACAAAGGCCTCCTCCATTCGCTTCCATGTCACTCTGTCTTGTGCAGACTGCATCCAGGTTATTCCGACGTGTCTGTTCAGATCATCTTTTCACCGTAGTTGCGATCACCCCGCACTTCTCTTTACCGTCCACGGTCTCCAAATAATCAGTCTCCTTGTCCACTTTTCATCTGACCTTCTGGCTACGTGACCTGCCCATTGCCATTTTAGAGTCGCCACCCGGTGAATGATGTCAGTGACCTTTGTTTTTTCTCTCACCGTATTGTTTCTGACTCTGTCTCTTAGGCTTATTCCTAACATGGCTCTTTCCATGGCTCTTTGGGTCTCTCGTAGTTTCTCGGCACTTTGTTTGGACAATTTAACAGTTTCAAGACCATAAGTACCAACTGGCAGAACGCAGGCTTCATAGACTTTTCGTTTCAGGTTGATCGGTATTTTCCGATTTTTAAGGATGTAACTCATGTTTCCGAAAGCTGCCTAGCTTAGTCCAATTCTTCTTTTTGAGATCATTCACCTTTTGAAATATGTTCTTAATATTTTAAAAACAATTAACCGAACTTTAATTATATGGAAATCTTTTAACAATAAATAATATGGATATACAATCAACAAAAAATAATTTTACCATACTTTGAACAAAATTCTTGCTATCCTATTTCTCTGAATTGGCAAAAAAAAACATCCCTTCATACTATCACAACTGGCAGTTTTTATTTATTTATTTTTATAGTGGTGCATAATACTCGTATCAAAATGTTCACTTGAGATACCGACCGCTGTGTTCCTTTCTTTTGACAGATTGTCGTTTGGTCTTCTTATTATTCTTCTTCTTCTCTTGATTGTAGATATTGCGATCTGTTTATGCCGGATATCAACTTTCTTCCTGTGATGGAGACGACCAGCCTTCTTTCCATATCTTTGGTGGTCGACGGCCCTCTGGAGTCTTGTGCATCACGATCTTAGGAATTCTTGCTGGATCCATTCTCTCGATGTGGTCCCTCCAAAATCGATTTCCTCTCTACTCCATTTCACTATGTCTTCATTGTCGTTTGGTGATTTACAAATTTCAATCCATCTCCAAGAAAATCTCGAAACCGCAAGATCCGGACGTGCCAAAAATTTCAAAATAAATCCAAAGTATGTAAAATTATTGTTTTCCAAATAATATCAAGATAACAATCTGCATTATATTTTTATAAGACAATGATTGTTGTTTGCCGCTTCAAATAATAATAAAATGTTGATTGCTTAATGTGTCTGAGTATACAAAATATGCGTATGTATGGTATTATTATAAAATATACCCAATACTTAGATATAATATAATTCATGATGAGCTAGTAAACACGGATTCAAAACAAATTAAGTCAAATAACGTCTTGCATTATAGTCACTGCTGATCGGATATAATTCGTTGTCTGTCTTTCACAGAGGCGTAAATCTAATTTTGCCATTTATGAAGTATAGATTTGCGTTTACCAAACACTCGTGATAAAGTTGTTTATTTAAGAGTATATATTTTTAATTATTAAAACTTATTGGTATGCAAATACTGAACCATATTCTTAGTTTAAATAAATTATATAAGGAGAAGGCGTTACAACATGTACGGCCATATGAAATTTATCAATATGGCAGCATCTTACACTACATAAAACCTGGGAGATTACGGTACTTAGATATGCTGATTATGGAAAATTCTAAATGTGAAACTTGCAATTTACTCGTACTTAGAGCCGTGAAAATGCAAACACTTATAATTAACAAATTACTAGGAAATTGATAGGTATAATGGATAATGTAAACAAATTTCAATAGATAGATAGGTGCTGAAATTAAGTAAGAGTAAATACTAATGCAAACAATCACAGCAAATCCAAGGAAATTAAAAAAATATATATTTGAATAACAATAATAATAGTAACTTAAAATAAAAAATGCTTATTTTATTTGTTATTGTATTCTAATCTCAAAGTGAGTGTTTCGTATTAAAATGTATATATTGTAGTTCTGATAATTGTGACTAATAAATTTCGCACATTTTTAATATTCATTTTAAAAATATAATGTTAATCGATGTTCGCTCCTTTGGTATTCAATTTTTTTTGAGTATTTAGGTTCATTGGAAACAAATTAGTTATAGGATAATCGAATGATTTCACTGAAATCTTTTGATGGAAGTTCATTTAAAATAATAATAAAATAAAAATATTTTTTTTCACTACTTTCACATTTATCTTTATTTCGACAGCGATCGGCTTTGACTGACCAGTCTGTCGGTGCCAGCGAGCCTGGCGAAACCGGTCGCTGTCGAAATAAATAAAAAAGTGGAAGTAGGTAAAAAAAAAAAGGTTTTATTTCATTATTATTGTTAATTTGAATTAAAAATAGAATATTATAGTACAATATAAAGTGGTTATTTTATGTATTGATGTAAAACTCCATTATTAATTTATAATAGTAAATACGATTGTTTAGGGGTTTTACTTGAATTTAATTTATATTAATTTTATAAATTGTGACAAATATGTTTCGCCTTGCGAGGGCATTCCCAATCTGACACGCGAACGACTGACACAGTTTGAGAATGCCCTCGCAAGGCGAAACAAATTTGTCACAATTTATATAATTTATATAAATTAAATCCAAATAAAACCACTAAACAATCGTGTTTACTATTATAAATTTAAAAAATACATTTTTTATTTATTTTTAATAATTCTAATCACATAGTGAGCGCATTTTGAAATTTTTTGAAATTCATTTTGTAAATTGAATATGTTTATCGATGTACGCTGCTTTGAATGACAGGCGACGAATTCGCCGTCCAAGCAATTGAGCTTTTCGCTTGAAACGCATCGGTCAGCGGGAAGGCAGGGCGAGGGCGAGGCATATAGCACTTATGTATTCCTGCGAGCCATGCGGGAAAAGACGGACGTCGCACAATCCAGCTTTAGGCGTCTCGAGTTTATCGCATCTTTATCTACACTATTTATATTCGATTTAATCTCGACGCGGCGTTGATTACCCGTATCAATCATTAACTCATAATGCCCGGTGCGCCCACCGACCGCTCGGAACTGTTGACAGTGAATAGACGTGACTGAATCTGACGACACGATAGGATGGACGGAGTTGCGGCCATCAGAGCGGCCGTGTGTGGAGTGATTCTGTGCGCAGCTTCCCTGGCAGCAGACGGGGGAAATGAGGTTAACTCCCTCGGAAGTGGGACGGAAATAGACGATGGACCCACTTTACCTCCCGCCCAGTTCTTCTTGGACAAAATATTCAACAAGTACGGGGACGAGGGTATTATGACATTTGAAGTAAGTATCCCGGAAATTTTCAATTATCAAACTTCTCTTTAATAATACAAACTATTATAATATTATAAATATTTATATGTCTCATCCACTCGATCAGTTAAGTAAATACAATCATTTATCAATATCTAGGAACAACAAAGTTTTCTAATAAATAATGTTTATTTATTTCTAAACAACACTTAACTATTTATTGTTTCTTGAACAGTGATGTAAAACTCCATATTAAATAATTAATACGAATGAAAACGTCAGTTTTATAGAAGTTTTATTATATTTTATGGGAATGACATGTTTCGCCTTTCTAAGGCATTATCAAATGTTTGATAATGCCTTAGAAGGGCTAAACATGTCAATCCCATAAAAAATAATAAAGCTTCTAGAAAACTGACGTTCTCATTCGTATTAACACTTAACTATTTCAAATTCTAACATATATTAAATTAAAACAAACATTTTTCGAATGCAGAAGACCTTAATCAGTGTAGTTAATTATTGTATATACAAAATAAATATTTAAACAAAAAAAAAATTAATGTGGTCAGTTTTAACAAATATCAAAATGAAATTTTCATATGACACTTTGTGGTTAGACACTTAAAAATATAAAATAAGTAAAAAAAACTTTTATTTAACCACGATGGTTATTACTCATATAATTGATGCCAACTAGTTTCGCTTGGACCCAAGCTTCATCAGGGCAGTATAACAACTTGGGAAGCTTGGGTCCAAGAAAAAACTAGTTGGCATCAATTATAATAACCATACCGTGATACAAAAATGATTATTTCGAACGTTTATGCAGTTCTTATTGGAGTCCAGATCTTGCGACAAAAGAAATAAATTGATTATTGAACATGAAGTTTTATATCTGTCAAAACTGACCACATTCATGAAAATTTTGTTTCAATGTTTATTTTGTATATACAATAATTATCTTCACTGATGAAGGGGTTCTGTGTTCAATACATGTGTGTAATAATATAATTTTAATTAACTTATTGAAAGCTAAGGCCTTAACACTGTGGGATTCCATAAAAATACACTTAGGAAATTTAAAATAACTTTGTTTATAATCCACGAAATATTTTATTTTATATTAGTCTTTCTTTGTTTAGTTTTTATTATATATTTACACCTGAAGATGGAGGTATCCTCCGAAACATGTCGAATAAACAATAATTAAAAATTTTAATAAAGTCATGTTTACAAAGAAATAAACATTGTTCAATGAATCCCCAACAAAAAGTTATGGTGAATATAGAAGACTTTTTTTTAATTTATAACACTTGTGTACATTGTTTTTACACCACTTAATTTTGTTTTATCAAACCAACCGGTTTCTCTCAAGCTGAAGCTTCATCAGGGTTACAAAAAACTGACAAACAAATAACATTTTTTGTTTCAGAAACCGTTTTCCATTTCAAGCCAATATACAAATGTGCTATTTTTATTATTATTTATTATTAAACTGAAAACAATTATACAGCATAACTTTTAAAAATTTCATAATTTAGGAATGAACATTACAAGGTGCCGAAAATCAAAAAAGACACAAAAGAGTTTTTGATCCCAATTGGTGTTAAATATAAAAGCCAATAAATGTGCAAAACGATTAATTAACATATATAATGTAGTTCAAACGTCACCCTTAATATGCCACATGTAGTTCATGACATACTCGTATGCAACACTGAATACTTTTTTTTCTTCTATTTTCATTGTTTTATGTTTAAACCACTTAGCACCTTTGTTATAAACACCCTTGAATTGTTTCATTCTTAACAAATACTCAATTTTTCTTAACAAATGAGTTAAGCAGAATCTCATGATACCAGCGCCCTTGATAATTAAAATAATGGCACTTCATAAAACATCCGATTTATTATTTTGATAATGATATTAAATTCATGTTTATATGCTTGACATGTCCCACATTATTATGCTATTATTACATATAACCATAGTTGGTAAAAAAAAAATTTTTTCAAATAGGTACTTTTTTTTTTTTACCCGAACTATATTAATTTATAATTTAATGTGTGAAGATAGGCAAACATTCATATCTACAATCCGTGATTAATAAATTAAAATATTTTTACACTTATTATTTACTTACTTTAATTATTATTGTTATTATTATTATAACAGTCATTTGTTATGAAGTAGAACTCCGTTTTTCCACTTTTGAGTTTATTTTTCTCGGAGTGTTTCGAAGGTTTTATACCTTCATCATCGGAAGACCGATTGAAACCTTCAAAAAACGTCGAGTCGAAAAGAACCGCTTATTAATTTTTAAAAGTGGAATTCCACAACCGCGCCATTTGTTTATCAAAAATTATAATTATTTTATTTTGACTATTATTCTCATTATTGATATTATTATTATTAATATTACCTATTATTGTTACTTCTATTACTATTATTATTTAAAAACACTATGGCCAAAGCAACAAAAAATATCGTAAAGAATTTTTTTTTCGTTTCAATTCAAATGCATTAGATATCGTAAGTATTTACTATTATAGCGAGACGTTTCGTACGTCTAAAAAATTAAGACATCGAAAAAAATAATGAAGTACTTATTAATGGCAAAATAAAATAAATAAATAAATAAATAGACTGAATCAAAAAAATTTTAACCCTCAAAACTTCATTATTAATGAGATTTTTGTTGTTGGATGACCAATTTTTTTATATCGGGTTTACAGCTGGTAGCTTTTAATAGAATACAAGCAGTAGTACTTTCGTCTGTTAGTCTACTTCTTATGTCTGATTTAATAAAGTTCATTGAAGAAAATAATGATTCACAGGAATAAGTCGACGAAAAAATTGTTAAAATACCCATTGCTATTTTCTTAAGACAAGAAAAAGTTCACGGGATGGATTGCCAAGTTGTTAGCACTACATTTTCGGCATTCCTCTGGACTGGTCCAACGAATCAATCTCGCTTAATTTCTTCCAAAATAATTCTTAAATCTTTGAATTTGTGTGTCCATATCGAACTCGACTGAAAATCTACCAATTCCATTTCAAAATCATCTAATTCCATTAATTCAAACATTGTCAAGTTTAATTGTTGATACGTATATGTGTCTGGATGGGTAATATTTTTTTTAGTTTCTTCAAGTTTTTTATACTATTTCTAAAACTTTTTTGATTTTTTTGTATAATCACTTTTATTTTTTTCCCTTCATTCGCGTGTCATGCAAAGTTGTTTCGCGTGCCACCTGTGGCACGCGTGCCATAGGTTCGCCATCTCTGCTATATGGTAACCATATTATGGTACTATAAAACTTCTTGAAAATTGTTGTATATCATTATTAAAAACAGTATTACAGTTTTTAAAAGTTCAAAAGGATTAACAATTAGACTATTCAAATTTCTTACTCTACTCATATATTTTTTTTATATAATCAAGTAGGATAATGTACGATAAGAATACGAATGAAATGAAATTATTTTTATATTTACTACAAAGTGTGAACGGATAACAATCAAATGTTAGCGATATCCTTGGATTAAATTTCAAATTGTCCAACTGATCCAAAACAACATTTTTATTATCGAAGCCACGTAAATAGAAATACACTGATAATGATAGCATGCATTTGGCTACTCATATTTAAAAACAGTGATTTTGAACTCTTGCAATCGCGATAACACAAAAGACGTGCAGCAAGTAGCTTTTTTTAAAACAGCAAAACTAAGATGGCAGTGCACAATAGTTTTCTTCTGCCTACACTTATGTATGGAAGTGAAACATGGAACTGGTAAAAGAAGAGTGTAAGTAGAATAAATGAGATCTCTAAGACGAATAGGCTTGATTTACATATTTATTTGTTTAGGTTTTTTATTTATTTGTTTATTTGTTTAAGACGGTACATTTAGAAGTGGTTACGGAGCTTAGTACAATAGCTTTTTTTCGGCTCTTGATCAAATCGTTTCAAGACGCAATATTTGTCACAAAATTAACTAACTGTGACAGGAACTTTGTCGGTTTCAAACTTTATTCGAAATAAAATATAGTATCTACTATATATTACAATTGAGAATTTGTATATCACAGAATGTCAAATTCAAATATGATGAATGAACACGGTGCGAATGAAAGTGTTTTGAACAAAATAATGAAAGGGTGTTAAAATGTTTTGGACACTGGGAAAGAATGAAATAAGACGAAAGTATATGTCAAAGAAGTGAACGGAGCTAAAAATAAAGAAATCCAGATGAAAACGTGGCGCGATCAAATCACCAAATATTAAATGTCGGTCACGTAAGGAGTCGGAGTAAATCGAATTGCGTATATGACACGATGTATGAATGTAGAGGAAGCGAGAGAATTATCTCAAAACAGAACAATGTGGCGGTCCATTCACCGTGATAGTTAGTTATTTAGTATTATTATTATTATTTTGTTGAATCGCTCTTTACATCATTAGAGCGCGAGCCAAATCGATGTAAAGGTTATAGCTATCATAGTGATTCTCGTGACATGTGATAGGTAGCTAACCATTGCCATTTTATTGTCACATTGATTTTTCACCAGACCGAAGACAATGTGACAATCACACTGCCAGGAATCGAACCCAGGGCCTTCGGTGTGACAGTCAAAGCACTTACCATTATATAATAAATTACATCATAACATATGAAAAATAAATAAAAAACGCACACCAGTAATTAATTGAAATTTGAGCTATTTGAAGAAAACGTTTTTTTAACTTTAGTTTTTTTTAAATACAGCTTTATAATTCGTATTTATCATAATACAATGAAAATATATATTACCTTCTTCTTGGTTTTTGCCTTTTAGCCTGTTATTCTCTGCGTTAGGTTCCTTCTTGAGGAGTGGACTACCAGCTGTCCTACCGTCTTTTTAGAGGTCGTCCTTGAGGTCTAGTTTCTTGAGGTAGACCGCCCCTTACTGGTTTTACGATCCTTGAATCTACCATTGTCTAAGTCCCATGTTAATTTCAGAACTTTCTTCTCTCATCTTACAATAAAATTGTCTTCGCGTAACCTTAGGACATCCATGTTTCGTATTCTGTTTTGCCACCAATGCTTCGAAGTGTATTCATTTCGCTAGTTCAAATGAGGCTTTTGATAATAACAATGTCGGCTCTGGATTCTATGCAGTAGGTCGTTGTATTATAAAACGGACACAGGTGATGTATATCCTTATCTTGCTTCGGATTTGCTATCTAAATTGAGGATTATTAAAGTGCTTTTGTTTAATGCCAGACTCTGAAGTCAACGATATGGCTAATAATTTTCCTCCTAATGACTATATCTAGGGATATTTTTCATATCCATTACCTAGGGACTCAAGCTATTAAAAATAACTCTTTCTCCTTAACATGCCATATGAACTTCTTCACCAAGATCTTTCCTTCCTTCACCTTCCTTTTTTTTCTTCCTTTTCCTTTCCTTCCTTCCTTCACCAATATAATAAATACTTAATTTATAGAGTGAAAAAAATTACAAAAAATATTATTAAACAGTCCACTGTTTTGGCCGAAACACTATGATACTTCAACATTATAAACTGTTAAATTACAAAACTATGTATCACAATGTTATTTTAATATTTCGCGACAGCTATTTCATCAACATTATGTTGACATCATTCATTCATTCATTTCTCGGCGCTACATCCTTCATTCATTCATTCGCTCGGTGTGAGACTTGGCCTCCTCCACAACGGTCCTCCACTGACTTCTGTCTCTGGCCATCTCTCTCCATTCCCCAGCTCCTTCCATTTTCTCCCAATCTTGTTCCACGCAATCCGCCCATCTTTTCCTCGGTCTGCCTCTTGGTCTCTTTTCGCGAGGCACCCATCTGGATATAATTTGTGGTGTTCTACCCTCTGGCATTCTTTCCACATGGCCAGCCCACTTACAGAATTTCACTACTGTTGACATCAGGTGTTACAATAATATATCAACTGTTAAATTTTCGTGATTTTTCGATCTTTTATGTGTATTTGTTCCTATGCCAATTTGACATAGGAACAAGTTCAATAGCTATCGCGAAAAATAAAAATAAAATTGTGATACATAAAAACAATGTTTTATAATTTAACATTTTATAAATAATATTATACTTTGATTTATAGGTTGTTTTATTTCGACCACTAATCCAAGCCAACTTAATACATACAATAAACAAAAACACATTAGTAAATCAAACTGTTATCTTTGATTAAAAAATATACTGAGTATAAAATGTTTCGTTAAAGGATTAATGATTGAGTCAAAGTCAATGTTAAATTTTAACCGTATCCCGAAGGTGGGTCATTAACCCTCTCTTATCAATATCTTGGGGTATTATACTAATGCCAGAAGCCTTTATGTCTTATCATCATATCATCTTATGATCATAATGCAGGTAAGTATAACATTAATCTAACATGCATCAGTTCATACTAACAAAGAATGGGTGCATGTTCTTTCAATTTACTAAAACTTACATAACCATTTATTTTGAGTTTAATCATAGATCCGACTAATATTCAAACGTCCCACGTTATTTTTATACACAGGAAAAATATTAATTGCACCGAAAGGATGGTCCAACCACTATTTTTAAATATGTTGCTTTCAGATAGTAAAAAAAACATCAATGTTACTAAATCATGTATAATACATCGCCGTGCTTTGAGCCTAGTTGGTGCTAAAAATGTGTAATATTTGGCTCACGGTATGTCTCACAAAATAAAGGAGAATTAAGACTATGTTCATAAAAATAAATTATCATATTGATTAGAATGCCTTTAATAATTAACTCCATTTGCGAGATTTCATTTAAAACGGGCAAACTTTTAACCTATTATATGACAGTACCAGTACGGTGCCTACAAATAATTTATTACTCATTTTTTTCCCGAATACAAAACGATACTGGCATCTGTGAACTATATCTGTGAAGGCTAGACAACGTAAGGAACGAAAACGTGAGGGGTAGCTTTAAGTATGTCCCAATAACGGAGAGACTCTTGAATCTGGTGGTAGGGCTATGTGATGCGAAGAGACAGCGAAAACATTGTCCAAAAAGCCCTCAGCATTCCCGCAAAATCAAGATGTAGATATCGTCCAATGGCAACATGGTGGACCAACATGGAAAAAGAGCTGCAGCTCGAGAACCTGACAGTGGAGATGAGCCATGAAGGCCGACCTCAGATGATGGGAAATGGCAAAGGGAAAGAGAAGAGAGTATAAAACACTTGATTTGTGTTGTGACATTTTAACATATAACATTTAAAATTATGTTTTATATTGTTTTTAAACACTGCCAACCGGTTTTGCTCCAAGCTGAGCCTCAAATTTCAAACATGTTTTTGTAAATTAAACAACTGTTTTTTTCTACTTTTTAGTTTAGTTCATATCTTTCTCCCGGTGATGAAGGTATAAAATCTTCAATAATATCGAGAAAAAACAAAGTTTTAATTTATTTAAGAAGATGTTGTTATGGAATTCCAACAGTGTCAACACAATAAAGTTAACCTGGTGTATTTTATTTTTTTTACCTTGATGAAACTCTGCATGGAATGAAACCAGTTTCCAGTGTTAAAAAAAGAGTTGTTAAAACAAAATATTGAAGTATTTCATTTATTCCTTTGTTTGATTTCACTCCCATAAGAGCGTTTACCCAGTTGTTAAAAATTCATTCAATTTTCCGTTTAGGTGAATGGCGATTGTTTGTGAATAAATTAAATTTTGCGAATTAATGATAAGCATTTTAAGCATGAGTTTATTTTGAATCTGGCAGGCTGAAAATTCGACGGCGACTCGTAACATTTTTCATCATGACTGAGCAATCTTCGTACATCAGTCACGTGTATTTCATTTAGTTGATTTGTTCAAATTCAAGATCGACCACTAAAATATCTTCAATTCAAGAGTCAACTTTGTCTAGTACTACGTGGTTGGTAGCAAGTTGCTTGATTGATAAAGAAGTGACTTTACTTATATTATTGACGGGAAATATTTGAAACTGTGATCTGTTTGCTTGGGAGATAAGGTGAGCTTGTTTCTTTACTCAGTTACACACTCTAATCACCCTCCAGATAGCGAGAGGTAGACAAACGAAAATAATACCAGAATCAATACAGTACAATCATTATTATATATTGCTAACCGTCTAGTATCTGTTTACGAACACGAAAAGAGATTACCACATTGCCTGGAATGGTTCTTACACACAGAACACTTAGAGATGTCACAATTATTGTTTAAACCGATTAAAAATGAGATAACAATTCGGTTTTACCAGAGTTTAGCTACCTTCGTTTGATTTATCATACATTTTAGATTATGCTTTAAAAAGTATAACATTCTAGCTTCACTCTAATAATTCTAAATAAAAAAATCAATTAATGAGAATGAAAACGTCTTATTTTTTTGTAAGTTTTATTATACAATATTATTTTATGGGAATGAGATGTTTTACCTTACTAAGACATTATCAGTATCAAATGCCTCATTTAAACTCTTATCTTTCTTATTATTATTTTTTTGTTAGTCATTAAAACAAATAAAATATAAACTATGATAAATAAGATTCATTTAATGAATGAATATATAATTTTTCTTAAAGGTTTATTATGAGAGTGATAAATATCACATAATTACGGGAGTTTTATGAAATTTGATCTATCAAAACGAAACTGTCTCTTCCAGGAAAGGTTATAAAAATAATCAATATTTTTAATTGAAAGTTCTTGGTAGAAGTTCATTTAAAATAATGAAAACAAAAAAAAATTATACAAACTGTCTTTATTATTATATGTATATTTAATGTGCTTCCACTTGTGTTGGGTAATTTAACTTAACACAAGGTAATAAAATTACTAGAAAATGTACCATCTATTTACTTAGTATAAATGCTTAATTTAGCTTTTCAGATTTCAAGCAACGATAAATGTTTTATTTTTTTAATATATGTCAATATTATTAAGTGAATAAACTAACAATATTGGGAAATTGCTTTTTTACATGTAATAGTATTCTAATATTTCTATATATTATATTATTTACTTTACAAAATGTAATAAAGTTCCTCAAACTAACAACCCACCAAATCACCTTCCAACAATGTTCCCATCAGACGTAAGAGGAATAGCCACATGAGCTGAACCTCTGTAAGCCAGAAGATCCAAGTCCAAGTCCAAGTAAACAGTTATATTTTTTTCTCAACCCCCTATAAAACTTCGTAAGTTACGTGCTTAAATAGTAAATTATTTAAGATTATTTTTTCTTAACTGAGTTCTAATTACCTTTAGCAAATAAATTTCATTAACAGTTTTGCATATGTGCTCAAATAACAATAAATGGAAGTCTATATTGAACACCACTATGGAAAACGAAAATAAATTATGCACATTGCGTTCTTTACCTGTGTTTAAAGTCGAGCAGGATGTTCTGATATTAATCAAATTTATGCTTTATAAACAAAAGCTTGAAATAGATCGAAACACCGCAGAATTCCTCATACATACAGAAATATCATAAATAGTCTGTTACGAAATTCGAACGCTGACTTCAGAGTGCATACTGTAATACATATAGGTTTATTTATAACTTCTGTCAAGCATTCCGTACGTGTTAAGCCCCTTTTATTGTGGATTCTAAACGGGACACGTTCGTATACATCTGAATACATTTTAAATAAATAAACTGCTAGCTAATATGCTAAATGTATTATATAAAATGTCAACAAACTTTAAAACCTATAACAACAACAGCTTATCATCATCATCATCAGCCGTCTGTCATCCACTGCTGAATGTAGGCCTCTCCCAAAGCACGCCACAGCCCCCTGTCCATTGCCGCTCCCATTCATCTATGTCCAGCAATCCTCTTCAGATCGTCGGTCAATCGGACAGAGAGACGCCCAACTCTGCGGAATCCTGTACGCGGTCTCCACTCCAGAACCCGTCTCCCCCATCGGCCGTCGGTTCTCCGACAGATATGGCCAGTCCATCGCCACTGGAACTATTGATTGATTGATTTGACTGAACATAACCTTGTGTTGTAGATGTTTAATGTTTCTTTTTTTATATATTGTACTTAGTATACAACATTCCCTTTATTTAAAAAAAAATTAATTACCAAACATGTTTCGGACACACAAGCCCTTCATCAGTGATATTATTTAATACAAATATTATTTTAAAAATTCACAGATGTGGTCAGTTTTGACAGATATTAAAATTAATTTTAATATCTGTCAAAACTGACCACATTTGGAAAAAAATTATAATGTTTTTAATATTTATATTTATAAATAAATCAAATCAAGTCAATCAGCATGTTTGGTATTTTATTTTTATTTTTTTAATAAAGTAAAACCTACATATAACGGACTAATTGAGGGGAGGGGGTGTCCGTTAAAGATGAAAGTCCGTTATATAAAAATAGGTTTCAAATAAATCGAAAAACTTTTTTTGAAAATGTGTACACTATATTTAGATATAATTAAACAATAGAAAACACAAACAAAATTCTATTTATTGTCTTCGGACACTCGTGAAGTGACGTTGCTATTTGATATCGATGCGCTTGCTTTCGGTAATCCTGCTTTGAAAAAGGAATCAAGTTTTGTTTGCACTTTTGAAGTTTTTTATAATCAACTCTCTAAAATTACGAAAATGCGTATAATCTAGTCGAACTTCGTTATCTGACGAATAGTCAATAAATGTTATTAGATCGCCGAGATGTGATCTTACCACTGATAACTTCATTTTTGACAGTGCTGTTTATTCTTCTTCGCTATCTTTACTTCCATCTTCGGCATTATGCCTCCAATTCTAGTGCTAGACGTATGACTTGATTATCATGGCCGCTAAAAATTGTTTACACGCGGCGAGACTTGAATTTAAGCATGTACTCGTATAGTATTAACAAGACGTTTTTAAATTTTTACATTTGATCGGATTTTTTACGGTTATATCCAAAGTTCGTTAAACAGAGGTCCGTTATATCGAGGATTTACTGTACTAAGTGTATAAATAAAGAAACATTAATCTTTTTAAAGTTCACATTCCAATTGGCGAATTTCATACTAATACAAAAAAACACAAATATGTTAAATTTAATTCAAAACACTTTCATTTTGTTTTTACACCGCTTATTTTGTTTTATCGAACCAACCGGTTTCGCTCCCGCCGGAGCTTCGTCAGGGTTACAAAAATAAACTTCACAATCAGTCTTATCGTTCCCTAATAACAGCATACGTTACTACGTATATTCTTATGGAGGTTGCCCTTCCACCTTATATATTGTGTGTACTATTTAGCACCACACCGTGTACCTATATCCAGCATCTTTAATTTCGTTCTGTTGGGTTCTTAAGTAACTTTAAAGTCTGCCTCGTTTTCACTTTTCTTATTTGGTGGACCAATCCAACGCATTTTTTCGTCGTCGTTGTCCCCCCCCCCCCCCCAACCATTAGAAGATCCCCAGTCAATGACCATTTACGTGGCTCAATTCGATCTTAGATTACCTTTCGTTTGCCACGGTTCAGAGATTCGCATTCAATATTGTCTGAGACTAGAAGATCTCTAATCACGGTATCAAGACATTTTTTTTTTAAATATTTGGTAAAGTGTCCAGTAGCAATGCAACTTTCGCAAGTGCACTTCGACTTCATTGTGTTTTCTTCTTCTTCGCTGGGCCTCGAAGTCGAGGATCCCCTCACCCTCCATTTTCCTCATCGGCGGTGCGACCTCCTGTGCGAGAACTAGCCTATTCTTGAGGCACGGTTTCTCCCACAGACATCACAGATGAGGTTATGACTCTGTTATTCTTGCTGACAGAGGGCGGCAATACGCCTTCTGATTAGGGTCCTTCTTGCTGCTGCAGCATCGTCCGCTCCACTTAAGCTGGTCGAGCGCCAGTTGCTCCCAAAGGCCAGAGACGTTGCAAAGCGCCAAGGACTTCCGTAAGCAATCAATATATTCAATCTATGTCGTAAACCTGCACGTCTCGACTTGCAGAGGGTGGTACAGCGAAAGACAATTGCGGAAGTTTTCTTGCTCGTTCACACTTCGATTTAGGGCTTTTCCATCACGTGCGTGGGCCTTCAAAGTCTCTCACCCATAAACGACATGTTTTAAAGATGAAGCTGATAAATATTTCCAGGGTTTCGAGCACCTGATGGACAGCCTGGGATTAGGGGGTGGCTTGTTCCAGGATCCACACGAGCTCTCGCTCCATAGGATCAACGGGACCTTCTCACAAATACACGATCCCAGCCATAGACACAAACGCCACGCGGACCATGGTGGGTATTTTTACACTTGAAAATTCTGATTAAATTGAAAATTTACATTTTTTTCTATTTCTTTACGCTGCCTTAATATGCTAATTCTTAGAAAATAATACTTAGATCTCATCCGAAAGTAGTTAACACTCGTTTTACTGTAGCTTCGACTTTTACCCACGGTGCTGAACTATGAATAACCAATTTTACATCAATGTAAAGTAAATTCTGAAAGGTTCATAATTTTTATTTAATATAAACATTGTTTTATTGTTAATTAAATGTTTAATAATATAAAAAGGGTACAAGAAAATAAAATATGTACCTACGCACGCAACGTATGTATTGCGCTCTTCACCGTCCGGTGAGTGTTAATAATGAACAAATTGATTGTAGTATTTTAACAATGTTAAATGTTGTATGCTAACACTGTTTTACGCACGATTAATAATAACTTTGTTATATGGATCGCTTGTTGCCTGAGTAAGTATGTATTATACTTTCAATTTGGTATCTAGGTGTTTCGGTGACTTTAACGAAGACAAATGAGTGTATCCTGTTGTACAAGGAGAATTGTGAGGGACAGTATATGTACTTACCATTAGCTTATTTGAACGTAGACACGTAATTTGTTTGCTTAACGTAGGTACCATGTGTTCAAGTATTTTTTTATATACATGCGTACACGTTAAATAAACTGTTTACGTGCCAAATATAGCATGTACGTTATATATATGGTAGCACTATTCAATCATTAATTCATTTCTCGGTGCTACATCCCGATATGGGACTTGGCCTCCTCCACAACGGTCCTCCAATGACTTCTGTATCTGGCCATCTCTCTCCATTCCCCAGCTCCTTCCATTTTCTCTCAATCTTCTTCCACACAATCCGCCCATCTTTTCATTGGTCTGCCTCTTGGTCTCTTTTTGTTGGGCACCCATCTGGATATAATTTGTAGTGTTCTACCCTCTTTCATTCTTTCCACATGGCCAGCCCATTGAGGCGTTGAGGGTGGCCGTACCCTCAACAAACGTCGAACTCGCACGACAATAGTAAAAATGAACTATTGGTTATTTTCTAAAACAACAAAACCTTCAAAAAATCTTCTTCTTTTTCTTGTTTCTTTCCTATTAGAGGTTGGACAGCATCATGTCTGTTTTTACTTTAGATGCATCAGCTCTAAATAAGAATGCAAAAGCGCTGCAACTGAACCATTCTATTTTTAGCCAAGATTTTTTTTCACTCGAAGATAGTATTTTCACATACATAAAAAAAGTGTAAATGTTTTATAATCCTTAACATGACGGATGCTTTCTTTCAACTTCACCTTGAAAATTAATATAATTTGTATCGTGATTTTATCACACATACTACGTTGAGTGATCGGTATTAAGCGTTATCACTTGTCGGCTAATATGAATGGCGTATAATTTTCACATGCACGATATTTCAAAAATAATTTAACTCCTTGTTCAAAATTATTATACGGTTATCTCTTCTCAGTCGTATTCCTCATGATTGAGGCTCGTGTCCATCCTGTAAACCATTGACCATGACACGCCATGCGCTTCTGTCGCCTGTCTCCTGTCTCCAGGCTGCAGGTAATGAGAGACCAGTCAGTTCCCTGATGTGATCGGATCAGCGGCTCGATGGTCGTCCTTGTGGTCGCTTCCCTCCACTTTCCCCATGATGATGAGTTTTATCTTTAACCCCAAAATGATTAAACTGAGATATCGGAAGCTAAAAACCTTTTTCGGAAATCAGTGTATTTTTAGATAATCCATTGTTTTGGTTGAAAAACTATCATACTTCAACATTATTAAATGTTTTAATTATTACACACTGTTAGTGTGTGTCACAAACAACTCACTTGTCTGTAACCCCTAATAATGCCAACATAGATTGGCGAAACAGCTATCGCGACTATTTCATAAAAATATTTTTTGCTACGCATAATAACAGGGTTTCTTTTTCATATATATTTTTTTCAGAGTAGGTAATTGTCATCTTGTGTCTCTCTTATACGCTTGTTGTTTTATATTTCAGGTCCAAAATCGAAGTTGTGGCAATGCATGTCTCCCTATGACATTCTGGAAGTGTATGGATTCGAGAACAAGTCGGGTATCATCAAAATAGAACCGAATACATTCATGAACCTGTGTCCAGCCCTCGTGTACCAGCTTGATCAGAAATCTTGCTTCCATAGCGAGCTGAGGGGAATTGAGATGCAGGACAAGTATTTAGGTTGGCTTTTATGTAAAACCAATAAAACAATCGAGATTCATATTATTATTAAATTTTCATTCACATTCATAATTTGATATGGAGCTTTACAGTTTTATTGTTCAAGAAACATCAAATATTAATATTACAATTCAATATTCATTTTTAGATTTAACTAATGAATATGAATGAAAACGTCTGTCTTCTATGAGTTTTATTATATTTTAGATGGAATGACATGTTTCGCCCTTCTAAGGCATTATCAAATGCATTTGATAATTCCTTAGAAGGGCGAAACATATCATTCCATCTAAAATACAATAAAACTCCTAGAAGACAGACGTTTTCATTCATATTAATTATTTAATATTCAGTTTTACATCATTATTCAAGACACAATAAATAATGTAGCTTAAACATTATTTCAACGTCAATCTTTGTAGCAGATTTTTTTTATTACTTGTATAGTGCCAGTCCCACATAAGATTTGAGCACATACAATTCATATACATAGTATTAATTATTTTCTTCGTTTATTGCAGGTTGGATTTACGCAAGTTTGACAGTATTCATCATAAGCGCTACGGGCCTTCTGGGGGTTGCTGTTATGCCATTGATGCACTCGATTATTTTTAGCCAAATTCTTCATTTTTTAGTGGCATTAGCTATTGGAACATTGTGTGGAGATGCCCTAATGCATCTCTTGCCGCACGCCCTCATCGTGAAAGGAACTTCTGCAGACGACCACGCAACACCAGTTTTAAAATGCAGTCTAACTCTACTGACAATTTTACTGTTTTACTCAATGGAAACCATCATGAGAATCGCTACGGGAAAATCTTCCCACAGCCATTCGCATTCGATGAAAAATATTACTATAAACCACGATGTTGAAGATTTTGAATTAAATGCGATGATGCCTAAGCCACAGAAAAAGGTTAAGAAACCTATGACACCTGTGGCTCTCATGGTGATACTCGGAGACGGTCTCCACAACCTGACGGACGGATTAGCGATAGGAGCTGCCTTTAGTACGGATCCTGTCACGGGATTCGCCACTGGGCTGGCAGTATTCTGCCACGAGCTTCCTCACGAGTTAGGAGACTTTGCCGTACTGATTAAATCGGGGATGTCGATTAAGAAGGCCTTATGCTACAACGTACTTTCATCCATCTTGAGCTTCGCTGGAACTGCCATTGGACTGTGGCTAGCAGAGGACCACGCCTCGGCATCTCAGTGGATTTATGCAGCCACGGCTGGAACATTCCTTTACATTGCTTTGGCCGATCTGATCCCAGAAATCAGCGGTAAAGAAGATGGAAGCATGGTTGATTTCTTTTTGTCATTTTTAGGTATAGTTTTAGGTGGAATTTTAATGTTAAGCATAGCACTATATGAACATAAATTAGTGTATTTATTTGAAACTCATTTGTGATATTACAAAATAAGAAAATTAAAGATATTATTGCCATTATTTTAGAAATTAATTATTTATTTGTTCTATATTGAAGCATAGAACACTTAGGTATACATTAGACATAGTTATAAATATGAAAAACCATATAATTTATTAATGTGTAATCTAATTTGTTTATTAAGGATATTAAATTGGAACTCGTAGATGGAAAATAAATTGTAAAATGTGTATTTTACTATTTCTGTTAATTTTTTTTTAATAAAGTTTAATTTTACACCTTCCCTTTATCATTTATTTCATATCTACCATTAATTACTTATTCATAATCAGTTATGTCTGATGAGTCCAAAGAGTATATTTATGTAAGTTTGATTATGACTGATTTTTTGTTTGGATTCCCCGTCCGGCATGTTTGCTTGTTGAAAAGGCAATTTAATTAGAAATGAAATCGCATCATCAAAACATGATTGAAATCGGTATGTTGATCTGCGTTTTGCCACAAAATAAAATTCTATAATTTTTATTTTTCGTTCAGTTGTGTCGACTCCATTTTAAATTTTCCAATACTTATTCGCTAAATGTGTAACATTTTAACTGTTAATTGCACTTTAGGATACCGTGTATTTATAAAGTATTATAATATCTAAATAAAATAAATTTAACAATAAGTATTAAGCATTCGTGTTTTGTTTTTAATATAGGACATCTCACCATTTAATACGAGCATACAAGCATCATAAAATCGTATTTGATTTCCAAAGAAAGAATATAAAAAGGGTTGCTAAGCTTAAATGATCATTTGCGGGATATGTTGTCAGATTGGTAGACGATAGATGGACCAGAAGGGTGGTGGAGTAGAGATCCCGCGAAGATAAAAAAAACAGAGACCCCCCACACTAAGATTCGATGACATTCGAAGAATTGCTGGCGATTGGATGCGAAAGGCACAAGACAGGAATACGTGGAGAAGTGTGGGGAAGGTTAATGTCCAGCAGTGAACGATAACGGCTGTTTAAGTATGTAAGTAAGTACACAAGCATCATAAAATAGTATTTGATTTCCAGAGAAAGAATATCAACCCATCATACCGCGTCACCCGCGGGGGCGAAAAGAGAAGGATGGAGTGTCGCATCGGTTAAAGTGTGGCTGTCCATTCTTTCTGCCTACCCCTTCGGGGAGACGGCGTGATGATTAGTTAGTTAGTGAAAAATTATAATATCTCTTCTTACCCCAATTTAAATATTACGGCAAATTAAAATGTTGCCATGATCAGAACACTCTTCTATGATAACATACGTCAAAGTGACAAAATCACGTTATGTTTTTTCTATGCATTTGACAAATTCAACTTCTCCAGCATTCGCCCCTGACATTACTGAAAAGTCAGTTTATGAAATAATGTGCATCATTTTCTAAAATTAAATAATTTATTGATAGAAAACACTAAAAAATGTTTAAGTTTATCGTAAGTATAATTTTTGTTGCTAAAAAATATAATATCAAGCTAAATTATATGCATGGCTTTGTTTTAAGTTTTTTTTATGATTTTATGTCCTTTATTCTCTTCTACACTCACCCATGTACTATTTATATGTACATAATTTAACTACAATGTCTTCGAAGTGTCAGTATTATTTTTGTTTAAATAATTCAATTTATTCTCTGTTATAAAACAAATATTAAGTTTATGGAAAAATAAATATTTCTTCATGTTATACTTCAGTGATTTTTTTTTAATCCAGACTGAATTCTCAACCTTAAAAGCGCCCAATTTTCTATATCCTTTGTTCGACTTTATTGTCTTAATACCCATCATTACATAACATACAAAAACATTGTGGTCTAATGAATTGTTATAAATTATAATCTTTTGTTGCCTTAATTTATTTCTGCCTAAAAATATATAATGCGACAAGCTGTATTCTTCTTCTTCTTCTTCCTCAGCCTAGTCCCGTCCACTCCTGGACAAAGGTCTCCTCCATTCGCTTCCATGTCACTCTGTCTTGTGCAGACTGCATCCAGGTTATTCCTACATGTCTGTTCAGATCATCCTTCCACCGTAGTTGCGGTCGCCCTGCCTCTTTGACGTCGACGGTCTCCAAGTCAGCAGTTTTCTTGTCCATTTTTCGTCTGAGCTTCTGGCTACGTGACCTGCCCATTGCCATTTTAGAGTCACTGCCCAGTTGATGACGTCAATGACCTTTGTTTTTTCTCATGGAAAGAGCCATGTTAGGAATAAGCCTAAGAGACAGAGTCAGAAAAAATTTATTACCTGCGATAAATTTTGTACTGATAATTCTTCGTAATATATTATGTTTTGTGCGAATTCGCATATTGTATTAATATTGTGGTTTATGTAATTTTATATTTAAAAAAAATCATGATAACACAAATAGTTTCTTGTTTTTATAACCATTCACACAATTGTTTTTAAGTGATTTTAGTGTAAACATAGACTGCATTACATTGGATTTACATCATTAATACAAAATTAATTTTAGTATTTTTTCTTATCAGTTCACATTTGGAGGGGGTATTTACACGGGGCTGTATCTTGCACAAAATTATGAGGTAAGAATTTATTCAAATTTATTATATCAACCTGAATTTCTATAAATGTGAGATTACAGGTATACATTTTAAGATTAACTAACTAACCATCACGCCGTTTCCCCTGAGGGGTAGGCATAGAGGATGGACCACCATACCGTTCTGTCCTGACATACCTCACTAGATTCCTCCACATTCATACATCATAACATGCACGCTCGTTAATTTTGTCGACTTCGAATGTGGTCACCTTTCAATATTAGATTAATTTGGTCAACCCATGCTTTCCTTGGTCTTCCACAGCTTCTCTTTCTACTCACACTGCTTGTAACAAAATTTTAACCATTCTTCTATTGTCCATTCGTTCCATATGTCCAAACCATCTCAGGGATCGTTTTTTCATTTTACTTATGGTGCAATCATCTGCCTTATTTTGTCGTTCGGTATTCTATCATATATCGTTTTACCACACATTCTTCTCACCCTACTTTTAAGATTATATATTTTATTAAACATGTCTTTATGACATTACGCCATTCAAAAAAAGAAACGGTAGCGGCTATAATGAAATATTCCGCCAAGACCTTTATAGTACACTAGTTGCTGAAATTTATTCTATTCGGTAGCTTTTTTTGTTCGAATTTCATTACTCATAAAATTATCAAAATAATCTCATTCCATAATATTTTATCGCCTTAAAAAATTTAGATTTTTGATAATTCGTTTGTGCTAAATTCCCTTCAACCATTTACAATATATTTGAAATTGTATTATAAAATACAGTCATTGTTTTAAATATTATTACGAAATACCAAATTTATTTTCTACATGGTTTTCAATCCTGGAGATTGGTTTGCTGGAAAGATTTGCATCTCTTCCTCTATTCCGTTTGGTACTCCACAGCCCTCTTCAGCTCCACGTATAAAGCGTAGCTTATATCCTCATAAATTTGCTCCAGATATTTGCTTCCTCTGGAGTTTGTTCCCTCAATCACCCCGTCCAATACAGTATGCAGGTTTTCATGGTCCACCTCTCTGAGATGGACTTGAATAAGGTGCCTCCCTTCGTCAATTCTGTTAATAACCTCATCATTTATGATGTGGTCCCTCGAGGATATTCTTTGGATTCTTTTATACGATCACATGTTAAAGACTTCCAATCTCTTTCTATTAGGCACCATGTTTCACAATCATACAATAAAAAATTCCATACATAGATTTTCACTAGTTGTTTGGGGAACTTTATATCTAAATTGTGTGACTCAAAGATCTTTGCTTTATTTTATTGAATACAACCCTTGCTTGGTGTAAGCGACTATCAATCTCTCTATTTGTACCGCCATCCCAGGTGATTTTACAAAAAAAATTATTGATACTAAATAAGTAATTAAGAAGACAATTATCAGATTATCAGTGGTGTTTATTTCTTTTGATAATTTGTGAATTACATCATGTACGTTTTCTATTTATAGTCTACTTATTAATTACAGCTACTCACAATATAGAGGTACCATAATTAATTTGAATGAATACATTAGTTTTCTAGAAGTTTTTTATATTTTATGGTAAAGACATTTTTCACTTTGCCAAAGCATTTTGAAATGTATGCCTTAGCATAAAATATACTAAAACTTATATAAAACTGATATTTTCCTTTCCTGTTGCGACTACCATATATTTTCCATTCCTTTTACGACTCTACTTTTTCACACATTTGTAAATAAAATATTAAAGTGTTGTGAAAAATGATAATTCACACATCGATTTTCCCGACTTCTAACATGCAGACATTTAAAGTTTGATTAATTTTAATTATGGCATATTTTCCTCGGACTTCCTTGACTTTGTACTCCATTCCCATTGTTGATGTGTACTCACTTAACCATTCGTTCTTCATACATGTATTCCATACGCCCAAACCAACATAGTGATCTTTTCATATTTCTTGCTTCTGCTATACATTCCTTCCTGATACCGGCATTTGAAATTCTATTATACATCATTTTACCACACATATGCCTAACTGATTTTATCTCTAGGGTATTGATTCTGCTCTCATACTTCTGCCAGCTACAATTTTCGCTTCCATATATAAAAGTTGGAACAGAAGTCCATTGTTAATTACCAATTATCATATCCCACTGCATTCCTCTTGGGCATGCTGGAGACCAATAGTTTACAGATAAGGAGGGATGGGTGCACATTACCCATTTCTTCAGACTTCAGGGGATTCTTTGAGAATTCCGTCATCTTGGAGGGTATCCATCTTTATGTTCCGGATGGTTAGCTTCGAAAGCGTCAGCACAGACTGTTTTATCTCCCAGCATGCAGAACCAACCTGCCTCTGGTGATGTCGGTAGGGAGAGCAATCAAACTGCCGAACATGATCGCTTCGGAGATCGACGTCTTTCATATTTGTGAAAGTACATTCAGAAAACAAATACTATTGACTTTGGAGAGTATCTTGTATTCCTAATGGTGAACTATCTCTCAAGCGTTCCCTGGTATTATATATTTATTATATTTTACCTGTTCTCAATAGATGTCTTTAACTATAATAGTTGTTTGTAATATCTTTTGAGAAAATAAACTGAAGTAATTTGATTTTCACTTACATTAATAAATTCTAGAAATAGGGCGAAAAGAGAAGGATGGAGTGCCGCATCGATTAAAGTGTGGCAGTTCATTCTTTCTGCCTACCCTTTCCAGGAGACGGCGTGATGGTTAGTTAGTTTAATAAATTCTTATTTCTGGTGGCTACTTTTAAAGCTCCATTCATTTTGTTACGTGCACTGTCCATTGAGCCATTCACTGGGCTACCTAAATATAAAAAAAACGGCAATCTCCTCTAGATTATCTTCATTCACACTTATGTTACCTTTAAAAAAACGTCGCCTTTAACTTTCCGATATTCATCATCCAATCGTTTGTCCTGGATATCTCATATATTCTCGATACTAAGACTTGTAATATGTCTGCACTATCGGCAATGAGAATGTCACTTGCAGACATCTCACTTATCTTAACACCAGCATTTAATCACAGCATAATTTTGTTATTTAAACTTTAGTTTTAACTTATTTCTATTTTTCTAGGTACCCAAGGTGGATGACCCCGGGAAGCTCGTGGAGCGGATAAAAGAATATATTGACACTCAGGTTAACAAAGAGGGAGACAAGAAGAAGAGTGAATAATATGCACAAGATCTCCCTTGATATATAGAACTAGATTATAGGATGAACTGTTTTGTTATGCTTAATTAAAACTAATTTCATTTGTAAATATTTTTTTATTTGTTTACAATTAATAAATACACTGTACTATCTAAATTGTGTCAGTTATTTTACATCATAGACATTCCGCCTCCCATAAACTCAAGTCTTGTTTGAGGTTCCACAAAGAAGAGCCAGTCGCTGGAGTGAGTTGGGAGCAAACCCATGCTTTGACACTTATACAAGGCCAGAAGTATGTTGACAATGTTGCCTATGAGGTAAACTAGTTTCTGGCCAATAGCGTGAGAACCCTCTATCATCTTGAAAGTGCCCTGCGTGGTGAACAACGCCTTCACTGGCCGCACAATGAGCATCCCCACCATCATGATAGGGAAGATGGAGATAGAGTTGCCGGCCATGTACATGATGAACAGATTCATGGGTACCTGCTTTAAAGGACCCAAGGCCACATCCCACAATTTTTTTATTATAAGATGGTTTGCATCATTTTCTTTGGAAATCTCCGTATGATTTTGAGCTGCAGAGGGATTGTATCCAGGTGGTGAAGCTAAATCAACAGCAGTTTTACTCCTTAAAAAAAAAACATTTTTTAAACTTTCTCTCAAGAAATATCAGCATTTTGAAAAAAAAATATCTAATGTTTTTGGTTAGAATTTTGGTCCACTAATTGCATATACAAAGAACTCAAAATATGAAGTTACACATGTTTAGAATTATAACATTGAATTAATTATAAGTTATCATTCCGAAAGTATGTAACCCTCGGGTATGAATTAAAAATATATAATTTATGCATTTAATATTTCATGAAAACATGGCATGTCATAGTCGTACATTTTAAGTATGCATTAAACATAAAAATCAATTAATTAGTATACCATTTACCTTTGATTAAAGTCTAAAGCCCATTTAAATTTACGATTTGTTGCTTTCACTGTAGTCATTGTGTGGAAATTAGAAACTAAAAAACAGGAATTGTATACAATATATGTACGTTGTAAATTAGCAGAAATGTAATTTATAGAATATAATAATATACAGAGGCTTCACTAAATTTCCACATTCAGAAATCTGACGGCTGACGATCGAGGATAACCAAAGACAACAAGAACAAACCATAGATAAAATGAATGTAAACAACATAATGTTTTTACTTATGGCAACTACTATCATCGACACGTAATGTAAAATTGCCCACTTTTATAGAAATGTAAAAACTTCACAATATGTATTCTAACTCAAAATTCTAAAGATGCAATAATGTTGATATAGCCATGTTTCATGGCATAATAGATGAGATTGCACTGGACAAATTTTACATGACCGAAAATACGTTTTCTCTCTGGAGGCTTGTTTGATCTTAGTTCAGTTTAATTTTAATTAGTGATAAGATTATGAAAGACAATTTAAAAACAATAATAGTGATAGTGACAATTTGGTGATAAAAAAAAATAGCGTTCTGCCCCGGTATCGCATAGCAGTTAGGTACTGCCGGGCCCAATTGTCGTGAGTGGCCACACTTTGAAGGGGGATGACCTAACCCCTCACCCTGCGGAGCAGGCTCGAGAGGGCTGCATGAGCGGCGCTCGACAGTTGGAAAATCAGACTTCAGAGGAGGCGGACGTGCGGCTTGCCAGCGCCCGCTGGCCGCGGCGCGCTGGCCAGAGGCCATTCCCGCCTCACACGTCCCTCTTGGCGCGGACGCCATTAGCGGCCGAATAGCCACCACGCTGGCTTCGCAGATCACCGTCCTCGTGCTAACCAGCCGCGCCAGCTAATCGCCATTGGGGCGTGATGCTGGCCACCGCTGTCGCTGTGAAGAAGGCCCGTGCCCTCCGCGGTCCATCATCCGCGTGATGCTTCTGTGTTATGCAGCCTCCGGCAGTCCTTGATGCTGGCCACGACAGCGTCAGCGTCGGTCCTCGCCGCAGATCAAGTAGCGTTATTCAGTGACGGAGTAGTTTTAAGTCGTTCCAACGGATAGCAAGTAAGTCATCTTTAGTTTATAAGTGATCTTGTTTCTTTCTTTTTGTATATTGTATGTTTGTGTGTTTAAATATAATTGTAAATAGTAAATATTGGTTTCAATATCATATCACTATACATCCTGGAGCAGTCTCAATTAACATAATAGTGATGAGTCATTAGCGAATCACATGGGCATCAATACGTTGTAAGGAGTTGATTCGAGATCGGGAGTGGAGAACGACTAATCTTCATGTTTCACCCCGTGACGACCGACAAATTCATAACATATGGCGCCGTAACGTGGGACTCGGTGTATTTGAGTTTTAATTCAATATAATTAATAATTCAGACGCTGTCTGGTTAAGGGAGATCAGGCGAATACGCTACCTAGAGAAGAGTTGAATGCTAAAATCTGAGCTAGCAATAAATATTGTAGATTCGCTAATGTTGATATTTGTTTTCTGATTGTTCCGAGATGGTGTGATGTCGGGATTGAAACCAATTCATAATTTTATATTTTATTTGAGCATTTGTGAAAACCGATATGTCATTTTGTTTATTTACTCGTACGTCGGTTAATTTTGAATTTCGAATTTCAAACGAGTAAGCAAATACAGATTATAATCTCATACCGTTGTAATGTCAACTGATAAGAGAGAAAGTTTTAAGGAAATTCTCCAGCCGAATTTCTTTTGTTCCCTGGCTAGATAAGCTTGCGGCGGATTAACCAGGTATACATTTAGACAAACAACGTAAATATTAAGGGTCTAGCGGCCGACCAACGGTGCGTTAAATTTTTTAATTTTAATCCTTTAATTGCTCTTTAGAATTCGGCCGTTTTATTGTTCGGAATGAGCCTTTGACAAATATGTGTATTTTTTTGCATTTGTTTTTTAACAAAGAAACAAAATTTTGCTGGCGCCCAATAGTATAACTAATTTCCTGGTTTATCTGTAATAATATCAAGTTTTCACGAATGCAACTACATTTTTTTATAATAATTTTAAACAGCCATCCAGGAAGAAAATTTAAATTAGTTCTCCGTGAGTTATAATTAGTATGTGAATGGATTAAGTATTAACCCTTAACGTACCGTGTTCAAAACAAAACGCTCGCTCCCATGTGGTAAATTCAGTTTACCGCTAACTTTATCTATAAATATCAAGCATATGACTCGATGAATCAAAATTTAATTTATGTCATCTTGTAGGGAATTTCATTAGGAATAGTTCGATATCTATAACATACATGGATTATTTGAAAAACATATCATTATTAATTTTTTTCTGGAACCATGCGATTTCTGATATGGAATGACGAGACAGCATATGAACAACTGACACCAAGTATGAACTTGTCTCGCCCCGCTGCGCCGTGGCGCTATAATTTTACGTATGATAAAGGCACCTAGGCAAAATGTATACTACGTCCAAGACAACGAGTTCGTATTAATATTTGTCCCTTTTGGTAATAATAATGTTTCATGGCATAATAGGTGAGATTGCACTGGACAAATTTTACATGACCGAAAATACGTTTTCTCTCTGGAGGCTTGTTTGATCTTAGTTCAGTTTAATTTTAATTAGTGATAAGATTATGAAAGACAATTTAAAAACAATAATAGTGATAGTGACAATTTGGTGATAAAAAAAAATAGCGTTCTGCCCCGGTATCGCATAGCAGTTAGGTACTGCCGGGCCCAATTTTCGTGAGTGGCCACACTTTGAAGGGGGATGACCTAACCCCTCACCCTGCGGAGCAGGCTCGAGAGGGCTGTATGAGCGGCGCTCGACAGTTGGAAAATCAGACTTCAGAGGAGGCGGACGTGCGGCTTGCCAGCGCCCGCTGGCCGCGGCGCGCTGGCCAGAGGCCATTCCCGCCTCGCACGTCCCTCTTGGCGCGGACGCCATTAGCGGCCGACTAGCCACCACGCTGGCTTCACAGATCACCGTCCTCGTGCTAACCAGCCGCGCCAGCTAATCACCATCGGGGCGTGATGCTGGCCACCGCTGTCGCTGTGAAGAAGGCCCGTGCCCTCCGCGGTCCATCATCCGCGTGATGCTTCTGTGTTATGCAGCCTCCGGCAGTCCTTGATGCTGGCCACGACAGCGTCAGCGTCGGTCCTCGCCGCAGATCAAGTAGCGTTATTCAGTGACGGAGTAGTTTTAAGTCGTTCTGTGTATTTTCGTACCATAGTCATATGTAAATAATGCAAATTGTTTTTGGTATTCTTGCAATTATTTTTTTGTTTTTATATTCAATAACACGAAATTAAAAAAAAATGTTTTGTAGTATAAACGAAAATTTGATTTTTTGCATGTTTCAATCCAAGGGATTGGTTTGCAGCAAAGTCTATGAGCATCTTTGCTGATACTTGGGATGCCACTTGGGCGTTTTTAATGTCGTAGTTTCCCGTTGCTTTCCACATTTTTGAATACAACAGGTTATTTGAATCCATTTACTTGAAGATATATAATTTTAAAGTTATTGATTCTCATGACAGTATGGGATAGACATTTCATAGTCTGACGCAATTTTTATTGTCACGTGAATTCTACCAGACCAAAAACAGCGTGAATTTTTTTTTCACGCTGTCATCGCCAGGAATCGAATCGCATTAATAAACAATTCACGATCAACAAAAAAACATTGTATTTTATTAAACTGCAATTTATTTGCCTTAATCTAGAATGTTATAAATACTACATAACTTAAACATGACATTTATATTTATTTATAATAAAAGAGTTTTTTTTTTTGCTCACAAATAAAATAAATATTCTTTATAAATAATACGTTGAAAAACTATTCTTAATACATTTAAATTACCTACAAAATATTTAGAGCCATTTAACAAGATATAATTTTTAATAAATTATGTCCTATATAAATCAATACTAATTTTAATATTTTTTTTAAATAATAAGATCTAAAGAAATAATTCGAGCTAATTTTTATTTTATGAGGAATGAATCGATCCATAGCTATGATTGAAATCAGAAGTCAAATGTTCCGTCCCTACAGACGGCACCAGTTCGCTTATCCTCCAATTAACAAAATAGTAATAATTTGTATATATGGTATAAAAATATCATACATAATTTATACAGTAATTATTTTGAATACTAGTATAATATATTTTCTTGCCTTGAGTATTTTGATAATTTATTTATTTAACTAAATCTCTTGCGAAAATGGCGCTATACAATTTTTTTTATCGTTATTAAGGACAAATATAACATCAACATATAACATCAACATCTATGGTGCCTTAAGTACTT
The DNA here is from genome assembly GCA_022606425.2 of Lepidostoma basale. Classification (NCBI taxonomy): domain Eukaryota; kingdom Metazoa; phylum Arthropoda; class Insecta; order Trichoptera; family Lepidostomatidae; genus Lepidostoma; species Lepidostoma basale. Next base: position 1,095,687 of record JAHDVF020000857.1, on the reverse strand, counting down.
ACATAAATTGTAATTTTTTAAAGTTTTTTATTGTAATCCTATGACACCATCTTCACAATCAATTAACTTATAATTTATCTGTTCACTCATCAAGGCGTGGCTGTCACAGAACTCTGCTATTCTCTCACATGCTTCCCTCAGCATGTCTCCTGGTACAGTAAGTACTATGCGCATCATATTGGGGTAATTAAAGCACTGAAAAATAAAGATAATTAATTCAATATCTATGGAATGAAAAGATAATCTTTGAAAATTCAGACGCCTATTAAATTATGAATTATTTTAAATAGATTAATAATTACATTTAAAAAACACGAACAGGAAATTGGGAAGCACATCCGTATAAGAAAAATCGAAAGATATTTTAAGCGGAATTTAATATTTCAAAATGATTATTTATATACATTGATTGACAGGTTATGTAGATTAAAAGCTAGATAATGGAATAAATACACATTTTGCTTCTAACTTTATAGACAGATTAATATTATGTTTATATTGTACTTTCATTTTACAATAGTTTTAAAAGAATCAAAATGCTAGAGCAAATGAAATTATTTTTAAGAGACTTTTAAAATAATCGTACCTTTCCTGGCAAGCAGAAGACGGATTGTTCGGAGACGAGTTTCTCCACAAATTCGAGATCATCTTTTATACCTGGGAACAGATCTATCTTGATTCCCACCATCATGTACATGGCCCCTTCTGGCATCATTGGCCTCAAGCCTTTCACCCTTTTCAATGCGTCGTAGGCCAATTTAGCTTGAGACTGTTCAAATGAGACAAAAACTGTTAAATGGGTATTCTTTACGCTTTCATTCGCATAGGAATTAAATCAGAAATCAACTTTACAATAATTCATTTTAAAAAATTGAAATCCATACCACATAGCGTTTTTAATACGAATGAATGTCACATTTAATAATGCCTTACATAGGCGAAACATGTCATTCCCATAAATTCTAAAAAAAAATTAGAAAACAGACGTTTTCATTCGTATAAATTATTTAATATGGAGTTTTACACCATTGTTTAAGATACACTAAAAAAAGTCAAAAGAATAGCTTTCTTCGTTGTCTGCTATTTAAATAATATGCTCAATAGGTTTTTACTTCTAATTGGAAATAGAATAAATACATGCATATATATTTTTAATGACCAGGCTTCGTAACTAATAATCGTGATTACAAAAAAGTATTTGATGGTTTAAAACAGATTTTTAGATGAACCAAAGAAATTGAAAAATCTTATTGGAATTTCTGTTTCGTTTTTGTTTGAATTCGCGTTAAGATTGACAGATTTCTTTTAGAAATTACGATAAATATTTATTTTGGATAAATTTACATAAACCATATTGTCGGTTCACACAAATTTATAAGCATTCTCTAAATATACTCGTATATTAATAAAATCATTTTTCACAAATTTAGTCAAAAGCGTGTGTTATCTACGTTTTCATAAAATGTTATTACGTTTGTGGCAAACAGGCGCTATGAAAATAAAAACGAATAAGAAAAAATGCTGTAAGTAAAATCACTTTAGACACACGAAGAGAATAATAATTATTTAAACCGTTGACAGTATACTTACGTGAATAGTATTGATCACCTCTTTGAAGAACGTGTCGGGCGTATTTCTTAAAATTTCAGGCAGGGCTCCTTGCACCAGAGTGTTACTTCCGATGATTTTCTGCGAGAGATTCATCAATCCATTCTTGACCGAGTTCTGTAAGACGTTGTTTCTATCGTGAATAACGATCCAGCCGATTCTCCAGCCAGGAACCAGAAATCGTTTAGTGATACCGCTGCACGACAAAATCGGCACATCCTTAGATAGAGCGCCCATCGGGATGTACTTTTGTCCAGGAAAAACTAAGTGCTCGTATATTTCATCGGCTATTATTGGCACAAAGTTTCTTGAAGCAACTTCTAATATAGCGTTCAGATGCTCCTCTGGGTAAACTGAGCCGCATGGATTGGACGGGTTAATAATTACAATTGCAGAAGTTTTATTATCGATTTTACTTTCAAGATCTTCTATATCCACTCTCCACTGATCGTCTTCCTGAAAAAAAAAACATAATTAAATTGAAAAACTTCTTTAGACATTTAAACAATACATATTCTAAATAATACTTATCGGTTCCACAAAACGAAAATTTATCATTGTTTCATTTTGAAACCATTACTCTATAATTTCGAAAAATAAAAACTTTGTTCTCACCCCGTGTATATAAATGTAATTATTTAGACCATTGTTTCCCAACGGGGGGCAATGCGCGACTCATTCATATTTGTTACGTTGTTATCGAAAAACACATTTTCGAAAGAAAAAAAAATTAAATTGCAACTCTTACTTTTCGAGAATGTGATGGCAGCACCGTTATCGGTGATCGCACTAATTTTCTTTCGAGTAGTAATGTAACATACTATACATATTATTTCTTCATGAAAATTAAATATAAATAGTATATATTGCATACATGCATTTTTTATTTGAAGCAATTTTTTTGTTTAGAATTTGTTAGGTAAATAAAAAAAACGTAGGGGGAGTGGACGTGGAGATTTTTGAATCGTTGAAGTGGGGCATGGTACTAATAAGGTTGGGAAACTCTGCTTCAGACTTTAAACTTACCAAAAGGTTATAATATTTTACTTGTATTCCGGACCCATCTGCTAAAGTTTTATAAATAGAAAACCCTGGTCTTGGTATAAGTATATTGTTTCCAGGAGATACTAAAGCTGTGATGCAAAGGTCCAAAGCATGGGAGCAGCCACTACAGATGATAATGTCATCCGTCTTCACGTCACACTCATTTCCATTATCATCTTTATAACAACTGTATTCCGCAACGGCCTCTCGGGCTTCCTTGTAACCCGGACACGGAGCGTATCTTAAAAAATAAACAATAACTGCACATCTTAAACGGGTTAAATCAGGACGAATATCACATTTTAAGGTTTATATTGAAATACTTTTATAATGTTTTCAGATTAAATATTATAAAATATTTGGGTCATATCTTATTTGATTGTGATTTATAGAATTAAACTTACCCGTTAAATTTCAACGATTTCAAACTCTTGGTAATGGCTTCCAACGTTTCTGGTGCTGGTTTTAAATTTCCCATAATTGTTGGATCACCTTAAATAAAATTTAAAAGATCATTTATCTTATTACAGAAAATATGGATAAGTGTACATACGTTACATACGAGTATTATAAATAATTGAATATGTTTTTCCCTTAAAATACAGAAAACTGTAATTTTTGACAAATTTAAAGAAGTTATTCTCATAATCTAAAATTGTCTTTTTCTTCTCCTTTCTATAGATCGTTTGGATATAATTGTACCGCTATTTCACCCTCTTGGGTTGATTCCTGGCTATCCCGCCATCTCTTCGAGGGGTCTGTCTTAGATTCTTCTCTCTTCCAGGTTCCTTCGAAGTGCGTGGGAGCCTGTGCTAATTTTGAAACATTTTTATTCTGTTGAAATTCTCATTCTAATATTGCCTTCGTTGTCTCTCACACCTCACAATATTTTCTTTCCAACACGTGTTCCGAATATTGGTATTCTTTATGCTGACTCACGGCGTGTTTCCGGTTATGCATCGAAGAGTTCGCATTTCAGAACCTCTCATTCAAGATTTTACTCTGTATAAGCCCCTGCCTCAAAGCAAACTGATCTAAATGTAATAATTATAATTAAAATGATTACAGTATAAAGGGACTCGAAAAACTGGAAGCACCACGGTCGTATATACCCTACTGGAAGGTAATGGTAATGGAAGGTAATGGAAGGTAACCTAATGGAAGGTAACCTGGAAGGTAATTAAGGTAATGGAAGGTAACCTAAAAAATGCCGCGAAACGCCGCCTTGCATGACAATAGCAAGACTTCTACTATAGTAAGTCCAACTCCCTGGCGTCCTAGAGTGGTCCTCGTGATCCCACGAGTCCCGGGCAATGTGATCACGACCTTCCTATCAAGATCATAGCAGACAGGGTGAGAGCGTATAGTGTATCTTCGGCGCCACAAAATGGAGACCCACCAGTTAAGGGAAGGTGACGCCTACAGAAAATCTCCGAAAAAGGCAACGGGAAACCTCTCCAGTAATACTTCCCAGCTAATCACTGTGGCGAGAAAGCATTCACCTGGGACCTGACACGCCACTATTACAAGAAGACAGTATAAAGTTTTTTCTTGAAATTCGCAACTTCTGTATGTAAATATCAAGAAGCAAAAAATGGTTTGGAAATAAGAAACATCACTTTCTACTGTAGACGTGTGGCTTAATGTAAATCGGTATATGCCACAGTACCTAACATGATCACGGGAGGCTGCACAGATCTCCATCTCGTGAAATACTAAGTTTACTACAAATCTTCAAATTATCTATAAAAGCAGATGTTGCTTTTAACAACCCACCAAATCACCTTCCAATAATATTCCCATCAGACGTAAGAGGAATAGCCACATGAGCTGAACCTCTGAAAGCCAGAAGATCCAAGTACAAGTTCCAAGTTCAAGTTTTATCAACCATTCATATATTTTATTTTTTTTAAATATAGATTATTTATAAGGACGCGGATTCTTCAATTTGGTTCAATTATTACAATGGAGTAGTTGGATAAGTGGTTGCCTTAGTAACAATAAAGATTATAGAAACACAAATGCTAATGAAATGAAACTATTAATACACGTGTTACCGGGTGAATTATAATCGCTTTACAGGCAGTTCATTATCCTGCAACCTTCAAAAGATAATAATTTTTAACCTTATGATCTAATAATCCCCGCTGCAGCAAGATCACCTGATCACGCTCCCGGTGCCCTTGATAAAGAAACATCGCGGTTTGCGAAAAACAACTGGAATTTTATATTTTACCAATAACCTGTTTCTATATATTATTATTCAACATGTTTGTGATAGCAATTTGAATTTTAATTATGATTTTATGTTGAATTAGGTATACCGTCTGGCATGATCCTTTTACTTATTACAATATACCACACAAGTTTTACGATTCACACGAGATACTCATTTTAAAATAATCAATTTTTTAAACATCGAAAGAACTCTTCACAGATTGTGAAGAGGAAAATTTTTTATTTTCATGAAAGTCACTCTTAAACAGAAAGCTTACCCAGAGTAGAGCTGAAAAATTCTATTCTTAATTATTAATATCAAAGTTTATTGCGTCCACGGTTGTTCATCAATCCTAAATTATATTTTTATATGGTATTTCCATTTTTCAGATCTTATCTATTATAGTTTTGTGTAACTACTCATAATTGCTTCGTATATTCGTACATTCGTAATTCTTGTATTGATGGTATTAAAAGATTATAACATTTCATTGGATATTTCAGTGTTTAATGCTAGCGAAATAGATTATATTACGGTTAAAAAAGAATGACGCAGTGTAGGTAATACCGACATTTAGAATTTTCCAAAACATGGTGGCGTACCTATGTGTTACCGCATTTTGCAAATGAAAACATTACTGAGACAAGGATTGGATATTTTTCCGACAATGAGCTTTTTCACTACAGACATCTTAAAATGTCGATGTACTCGTATACCACCCAAATATATTTTTATTCACAGTTAAAAAGTAATAAAGGGGCTAATTACGTAGGCACCAATTATATGCATCAAACTGAATATAGGTGATTAAATTAATTGCGTTAATGTTGACGTATTCAAATTTGTGAACGCGTAATTTATTTTAAAAAAAAACTAAATAATTGCAATATTCATATTTTAAATATATCACATCTCGTCTTGACTTGGATCTTGGCTTTCGGGAGTATCAGCCCGAAGGCTATTGAGAATAATGGTATGTTACATTTATAATCTTAAAGTGTAATACGTGAATTTAATGTTTTCCTAAGATTTCTTGATGGAGCTGAATTGCAAAATTTATTTAAACTTGATTTATTTGGTTAAAATTAAAATGAATAATCGTTGTACTTAAATAGAACCTACGAGAAAATTACTGAATTTCATGGATGTCGTGTTTTAAAAAGCGTACCTGCTTAATTAAAGTCGTTTATCGATTGTGCTACTAACCGGATACTTCTTTCAACTTTCTCTTTTAATCGTTTTGCTCGAGTGATGCAAGAGTCAGGCAGAACTAACCGATGGACAGAGCGATGAGGGGTTTGTCGGGGTGCGGCTCCACGCAGAGGCTGTCCACGATCCTCCTGATGGGGTTGTGGGTGTTGAGAGCGGCGTACGACGCGCCCACCTCCCAGCAGTCCCTGTCGCGCTCGCGAGACATGGGCCCGTCTCCAATGTCACTGTTCTCTTGTCAAGATGTCACGCCGTGGGGATAATTGGCACTGGCTTGGCGCCCGCTGTCGGCGGCTGGTTTTGTTCCACGAGCCACCTTGGAAACTTGTTTGCGGACAGTGCCACATATCAACCGCGCCATTGGTGGACCGTAACACACCTCCACGGTGCTCCGATGGCCAGTATGCAGATGAGGGTCGTAATCTGCCTGTTGACGTTGGAATCTTGACCAAAACACAATGTTTGTCTGTTTATTGCATTTTAATTCCGCAAGCCCGTTTCTTCTGCGCGCAATTTCCTTGATATTGAAAACTACGTAGGTATTTTGAATATCAAATTAGTTATATAAGAACGAAGTCTAAACATGTTTATATTGTATTTAATTGTTTATTACAATCATTCAGTTCACAATAATTAATTATAAAATAAAATTATTAAATTACTATCATTAAAAAAATCAGTCAAAGAATGCGGTACCTATTGATTAAATCACGATATATTTTTTAAATAATAATCAAACAGCATCCACAATCTGTGGATGCTGTTTGATTATTTCCGTGTGTACCTACTTTTCTATTCACCTATTTCATATGTTTTTACCATAAAAATAGACTTTAATAATGTTTTTACCATAAAAATATTCTTACCATAAAAATAGACTTTATTTCTCTTATTTTTTGCCTATATCCATCTACCATGTGCGTTAATACTCACCACCTCCCTGAAAATCTACTTTGTTTACATTAACAGATTTCTGAAGCGAATAAAAATGGATTATATATTGCATCCACACTACAATATTGTAAGAACATGTGCTGCAAATAAGGTCGGCCAAAGCATCCAAAGTAAAACGAAGTGTCCGGAAAAAAAGAAAATCCTGACTAAAAATCCTTCGAAAATGATTCAATTGCAGTACAACATCCTTATTAAACTGTTTCAGTACTAAAAGGATTAATTATTAAATAAGATTTTTCAAATCATCACTGAACTCTCAAAATGCATTGTTAATGTTTTTTTTATTATCCCGTTAAGTTTTTTGTAGGTTGTAATAAGTCATTCATGCACTGTCTTAATTCTAGAAATAAAAAAGTAGGTAGTATTGAAACGGTTAAAGCTGCTGCATTCAAAGTAAAAATAGCCATGATGTTGTCGAATAAGAAGAACAAACAAGAATAAAATCTTTAAAATCATTTAAAACAAAATTTTAAATACGAAAAACAAAAAATTACAAATTTAATTTAACTTGTCAGGTGCGGCGTACGCGTCAGACGCGTACGCCGCACTAACAACAGTTCCATCGGTGAGGAAAACGCGCTAGGCGTGTTAGGGCTGATAACATTGAGTCAAATAGCTTATACGTATCATTATATTAAAGGAAGAAGAAGAAGACGAAGAAGAGAAGAAGAAAAGAAGAAGACGAAGAAGAAAAAGACGAAGAAGAAGAAGACAAAGAAGACGAAGAATACAAAGACTAGAATAAAAAGAAGAAGAAGATGACGAAGAAGAAAAAGATGAAGAAGAAAGAGAGGAAGAAGAAGATGAAGAAAAGGAAGAAGAAGAAGAAGAAGATGAAGTAGAAGATGACGAAGAAAAAGACGAATAAAAGAAAGGGAAGTAGAAGTTTTATTTTCATCTATATAAAATGTTCTTCTATACATTTTTTTTAAAAAGTATTAATTAAATTTCATGTATGAAGATACTCGTATAATTTGCGAGTGTAAACTCTGCTTTAGTCCCTTGACGACTCATGTGTATACTCGCTCATCTCAAAACGAGTAGAAACTTGAGCCACCCGTGAATGCTACACACAAAGAGAACAGTGTGTACTAGTATGTATCTACAAAAAGAAATTTCCATCTAACTAACTAACTAACTAACCATCACACCATTTCTCCGAAGGGGTAGGCAGAGAGGATAGATCGCCACAATACTCTGTCCTGGCATACCTCTCGGGCTTCCTCTACATTCATACATCGTACCATGCACGCACGTCGATTATTCCGACTTCGAATGTGGCCGCCTTTTAGTAATTGATTAATTTGGTCATGCCATGTTTTCCTCGGTCGTCCTCGGCTTCTTTTTCCACTCACGCTGCTTGTGTACAACTTTTTAACCATTCTACTCTCATCCATTCGTTCCATATGTCCAAACCATCTCAGGGATCCTTTTTTAATTTTATCCATGATGCAGTCATCTGCCTTACATTTCTCTCTTATTTATACTTAACGTTTTCCCGCACATTCTTCTTAGTGATATCATTTCTACAGTGATTATCCTGCTTTCATCCTTCTTTTGCCAGCTCCAAGCTTCACTTCCATACATGAGGGTTGGCACTAGAACTCCATTGTGTACTGCCACCTTCGCTTCTGTGGATATATTTCTATTTGCAGTAATGACTTTGAGTGCGCCATTTATTTTATTCCCAGCACCAACCCTTCTTTCGATGTCTTTCTCCATTTTTCCGTCTCTTGTAAACATGCTTGTAAATTTCCAAATATTTTTTATTTTTAATATTGTTTTATCATTTTGAAAATTGCTATTTTTTCAGCACCCCGTGAATGTTCGCAATATACTCGTATTGGCAATAAACGTGTTAAGAAACTTCACACTGGATATCCACAGTTAAGAATTAATAAATAAAATTAAATTTTGTTGTTTCTACTAATGGTAAGTGGAAAATACAGTTTCATAATTTATACATTTATTATTCGGTGTTAAATTTAAAAGAATCAGACTTTCTTATCTCATATCTGTTGCTAACCTCAGATATGTTCAAGAGCCTAGTATTTAGTGGTTTCACTCACATGGGATTTTGTTAGGTTATGATCACACAGGTAGGAGCCTCGTTTGGTGTTTATGGTTCTAAGCACCAAGCGAGTCTTACTAACGCGATGGCCACACTACATGCATTTCCCTCCACACTATAGTGAATAAACTTATCTCCTAAGTTAGGACTAACAATAAGTGAAGAATTTTGATATGTGTTCGCCCTATTCTTTATCAAATTTGTTTATAAATGATATAGTTGTTTATATTTTATATGAGTAATTATTTGGACTTGTATTCTAGTATTTGATCAAAAAGGGTTATACATAAACAGGGTCAGAAAGAAAATACATCTACAATTAATATTTAGATCTTAATTTATTCCAATACAAAGAAAATGGCAGTAGACTATTCCGTTCTTTGACATTTTTATGAAACAAATCAAAATTATTCCTTTGTAAACGTTTCAGGTAACTGTCAACAGCTACTGCCGGGAGCAAAATGGGCTTCACCTCTGAAGGTAGTTCTATACTGCGTGCCTGAAACAGAAAAATATATTATATATAAATTTTCTTTCTTTCCTCTCAGCGCTACATCCAGGTGTGGGTTTTGGCCTCCTCCACAACAGTTCCTGTTCCAGTTCTGTCCCTGGCCTTCCCTCTCCATTCTCCGGGTCTTTTCAGTTTTCCCAATCGTGATGTTTTTGACTTTTATATAAATTTTGCTCATTTCAAATTCATGATGTTGCCTCTATTTAAACAAGTATTACCAATAATAAAATGTTTCCTTGATCAGATTAAAAATATCAATAAATATTAATTATTCTTTAAAATTTTAAGTATTTAATAAATCTCTATCAATGAACTAATGGGTTAAAAACTAGTTGAATTTAAAAAGCAACATTGGAAGGGAGTAAAATAATTTAATACATTAATAAATTATATGAAAACAATTTTTAAAAAATTAAAAAATAAATAAAATATACAATATTAAAACAGTAAGTAAATTTAAAAGAATATCTAAAAATAAATAATGAAATAACAACATATTTCAAAAGGTTGTATAAACAAGTGTTTTTAAATTCAATAAAATTAATTAATTATGCAAAAGCAATTTGAAAACAAAACAAAACATACCTTTATCAAATGCTGGTTTGCCCTCGAAGCCACATCAAAGACCACATCCTTCATACTTTGACTGTCCGAGCAACGTAGTACGTTCTCTTGACTGACTTTGTGCTTTACAAGAATATCCAGGGGGAGTACAACAAATCTCTGTTTGGCTGATTGTTCCACAGACCTGAAATACATTTAGAATAAAATGTTACCAAAGAATAGAAAACCAAAAATGTAACAATTTTTTTTTCCGTTTTATAAATATGAAAAATTACTGGTAATTCCTCATGCGGGTCCCCCCCCCCCCCCCTACCACTCCCGGAAGGGTAGGCAGTGCCACACTCCTCTATCCTGACATACGTCTAGAGCTTCCTCTACATTCATAAACCGTAACACGCATAATCGAATGTGGCCCCTTTTAGTAATTGATAAATTGGACTGTGCCATGTTTTCCTTATTCATCCTCAGCTTCTTTTACATATCATACCACTTGTATAAATTTTTTAACCATTCATCTCTCATCCATTTGTTCCACATGTTGAAAACATCTCAATTATCCTTTTTAAAATTTATTTAGGAAACAATCTTGGACTTGGACATGGACTTGGATCTTCTGGCTTGCCTTACATTCCATTCTTATTTTGTCATTCGGTATTCTATCATAAATTGTGTTCCCACTATTATACAATAATTAATACGCTATAATGAAAACGTTTTTGTACGATAATCTTAACATTATTACAAATGGGTATATTAAGACTTGTAAAAAAGAAATATATAATAATGTCAATTATTGAGAATTGGTATCTAAAAATATGATTAATACCATTTCAGAAAGGCTTAACCAAGCCGATAATATAAAAACCAATGACTATGTAATATGAAGAAAAAAAACTACAAATTAATCCCAATCTTCCAGTTATTTACAAGGCATTTATATGCATCTTGTATCGTGAAGGATATTAAAAAAAAATAATAATAAGAATACAATTAACTTATATTTCACCTCAGCATGTTAGCCAGGCCCTGAGCCTTGCCCAAATGAGAAGCAGCGTGATCACAGTGCACATTTTTATGCCCAGAGATATCCAGGAGTAAGTAGTATATTGGGGACACTGTTTCCTCAGCATATTTTTCCATTTCTTCTAGACTATTGAAATATTTCTTAGATACATTATTTTTGCGACCATTCAACAGTCTCAAAAGATTTCGTTTGGATAAATCATAGTTTTTACAGACCTATAAGAATAAAATTAAATTAACCATATACTCGTAGTTGTATCACAATATTGAATTTGGTTATAGAAATTGATTGGTAGATGTTCATGGAATATATCAAAATTAAAATCCTAAATATATACGTTTAGTTAACTTCCACTAGATCTTTTAATTTCAATCAGTTACAACATTTCAATGCCGAAACTACAATAAGCGGAACATAACGAAATAAATGTTATTAATATAATTATATAATTTTCAATAAATACTGATCATATCGCACCGTGAGTGTAAAACCGAAACAAGTGCAAATATACAGTTTGGAGATATGGGAGTTTAAAGACTTCATATTGCTTGGAAAAACTGTTTTTTTTTTAAATAAACCAATGATTTTCGGTTTATAGGTTTATTACTTTAAACTGAAAATCATTGGTTTATTTAAAAAAAAATACAGTTTTTCCAAGCAATATGAAGTCTTTAAACTCCCATATCTCCAAACTGTATATTTGCACTTGTTTCGGTTTTACACTCACGGTGCGATATAAATCTTAACATAAAATATTAACAGAATTAAAGTATACCCGATAAAGTTCTTGCGCTACAGGGTGAGCAGGAAAGACGTCTGCATTTTTAGAATATATCTTTTCTAAGGTGTCATTCCAAAATTGAAAACGCATTCGACCAATGCTCTCCTCTGACACCTGTTCCTGAACTCTGGAAACCTCCACATTGAAAGCCCGAACAACAAATGCACACGACCTTAATCTGTTTTCCAGCAAAAGGGTAGATAAAAAGTTCTCATAATCATGCTGCCTACCTAAAAAATATACATATGAAATAAATTACATAATTTTATAAACACATGTATTAATACAATTTTGTGTACACCTCACCTAACAGAATCTGAGCAGTATTGTAAAGAACTTTGAGTAGACTTTAATCTTTTAATTCCCTGAATTGCGTTCGTTGATAGAAAACGAACCTTAGCAAAATTCATTTTAAGTCAAATGTGTTGTTTTGTATAACTGAATAAATGTTTGTTTATATAATCAACCACAATCCTAAAGATTTCAAGTTTAAATCTAGTTACAACAAGGAAATGGGCTTTCTTGCAATTGAAATAAGCGTTTATTTTAATTAATTCATTTTTAAATAGAATTGAAAATCTTCGGAGAACATGAAAAATATAAATTGACAGTGACGTTTGGATAGTGAATACTGAATATGTCTATGATATATTTAAGATAATAATTTTTGTCTATTGTAAATTGAACCGAAGAATTATTCTCTATGGATTACACACGTTGCCCGATTGACGTTCGCGTATTGTATCTGGTTTTGCGAGTTTTCGAAATTTGTCATCATGTCCGATGAAGTTAGTGAAAAATTGTCAAAAAAGTGAGTTAATCTTTTTAAAATCGCTGTTTCCGTTTTTTTATTTATTGATATTAAAAATAAATATATTCTATCATGCGGTAACTTTATTTAAATATAACCTATAATTCCATTGGATGATGCAAATTTTCGAATACTTTAAAATAAAAGATCATGGCTTGCGCAATGTTTGGCGCGGGCTTTAGGATTTTGTTGTCGTCGAAAATACAAAGAAGTAGTTTGCGTTACATGTGCCTTCGTCCTTCCGGCGAAGCTGAGATTGTCGTCAATACACGGTATTGAAGAACTTGCCAATATGTTATGAAATATAGCTATAGTGCTAAGCCATTTTGATTATTAATCTAACTAAATTCAGAATTGCATCATTTTTTGTCAATTATGGTATTGCCTAGTTAGGTATATCTCTTTAATTATCAAATTATTTGTTCTTTTTTAGCGAACTCAAAAGGCGTCAGAAACTTGAGCAAAAAGCTAAAGAAAAGTTAGAAAAGGCTGCAACGGTAGTTGAAAATAAGAATGAAAAAGTTAAGCCCAAAGAAGAGGAAATTAGTCCAAATGAGTATTTTAAACTGAGATCGTTAGCTGTTGCGGCGCTCAAATCCTCCGGAGTGCCGGAAGATCACCCGTATCCTCACAAGTTCCATGTGGAAATATCTCTTACTGAATTCATCTCCAAGTATTCTCACCTAAACGATGGACAAATGTTGGAGGATGTCACTTTATCAGTGGCTGGGAGGGTGCACGCTATTCGGGAATCTGGTGCCAAGTTAGCCTTCTATGATCTGCGTGGAGAAGGGGTCAAGCTGCAGGTTGGATAATCATTTTAACATGCAAACATATATGTCTTATGCAATTATATAATAATTTATCTATAGTTTATTTGAGATTATTCTTTAAAGGTCAGATGTCTTAACATAAAGACCTGAAATTTATTGCTTTATCTATTTTCATAAACAGCGGGGAATTCAACTATCAAGTGGGCTTTTCACAACAGGGCACTCTTGTCACAAAAATAGAAATTATTTTGTTTTATTATATTCAAAATATTTTTTTTTTAACAAATTTTTGTCTTTGGTATGTTGGTAGGTAATGGCCAATGCAAAAAATTATGGATCTGAAGAGGCTTTCGAAAAAGATACTGCTAAGTTACGGCGAGGGGATATTATCGGAGTAGTGGGGCATCCAGGCAAAACCAAGAAAGGGGAATTATCCATTATGCCCACAAAACTTAAACTGCTCTCTCCTTGCCTACATATGCTACCCCATCTTCACTTTGGTTTGAAAGATAAAGAAACTAGATTCAGACAGCGTTATTTGGATCTTATTCTCAATGATAAGGTAATTTTTTTAATATTAATTCTTTTGTAGATTTATCATTTAACTTTTTAAATATTAGGTATATAACTTTGCTTCCGCCGTTTTTTTTTTTCGAAATTCGAGGCTTTATCGTAAAAAACTGGTTATACATTTATGATTCAAAGTATTGCCCATCGCTGGCCACTACTTTCTCCCATCTTTCGGGCAGCATACGAATCCCGTGTTGAAAAAACTGGTCATCTTTTGAAGTGATCCACGAATCGATCCAATTTTTTACTTCTTCATAAGACCGGAAGTGCTGGTCAGCTAGGCCGTGTGCCATTGATCGAAACAAGTGATAGTCCGAGGGAGCAACGTCTGGAGAATACGGCGGGTGGGGTAGGACTTCCCATTTCAAAGTTTCCAAGTATGTCTTGACCACTTTCGCAACATGGGGTCGAGCATTGTCATGCTGTAAAATCACTTTATCATGTCTCTCGTTGTATTGCGGCCGTTTGTCTTTCAATGCTCGGCTCAAACGCATTAATTGCGTTCGATAACGATCGCCTGTGATTGTTTCAGTCGGTTTTAACAACTCATAATACACTACGCCGAGCTGGTCCCACCAAATACTGAGCATAACCTTGGAACCGTGAATATTCGGTTTGGCCGTCGACGTGGAAGCATGGCCGGGATATCCCCATGATTTTCTGCGCTTGGGATTATCGTAATGAACCCATTTCTCGTCCCCAGTCACAATGCGATGCAGAAATCCCTTCCGTCTTTGCCTTGCAAGCAGCTGTTCACAAACACACAAACGCCGTTCAACATCTCTCGGCTTCAACTCGTACGGCACCCAATTTCCTTGTTTCTGAATCATTCCCATGACTTTCAGGCGTTTTGAAATGGCTGGTTGCGTCACTCCCAATGATCCTGCCAATTCTTGTTGCGTTTGACACGAGTCTTGATCAAGCAATGCCTCCAATTCTGCATCTTCGAAAACCTTCTCTCTTCCACCGCCATGCTGGTCTTCGGCGTTAAAATCACCGTTCTTGAAGCGTTGAAACCACTCTCGGCACGTTCTTTCACTAATAGCGGCCTCACCATAGGTATTTGAGAGCATTCGATGAGCCTCAGCCGCAGATTTCTTCATATTAAAGCATAAAATTAAAACCTCCCGCAAATGACGAGAATTTGGCTCGTAAGCTGACATGTTTAATCGGGAATAACTTTATGATGCAGACACAAATCGACTAATATTTCGATGGCGTTATGTTTACAAATACTTAAGCTTATTGTATGACATCTATGATCTATTTATTCCAACTACCACTTACCGCTACTGCCATCTATTGCAAAACGGCGGAAGCAAAGTTATACACCTAATACATTTTAAGATAAATGTATTATTTTGTATTTGAAGTTACCATGTTTTTTGTATCTGTATTTCTTGTCTTTTTTAATTGGATAATATATTATTTTCTAACAGGTCAGACAGACATTCTACACCCGAGCCAAAATCATCGCTTATGTGAGACGATTTCTTGATGACCTTGGATTTTTAGAAATTGAAACACCGATGATGAACATGATTGCCGGTGGGGCAACGGCCAAACCGTTTGTGACACATCACAATGATTTGAATATGGATCTGTTCATGAGAATAGCACCCGAACTATACCACAAGATGCTGGTAGTGGGGGGCCTGGACAGGGTTTATGAGATTGGTAGACAATTCCGCAATGAAGGTATTGACATGACCCACAACCCGGAGTTCACCACTTGTGAGTTCTACATGGCATATGCCGATTACCACGATGTCATGACCATTACTGAATCAATGGTTTCCGGAATGGTTAAAAACATTCATGGAACTTACAAGGTACGCCTTAGCCTCTTGACATCTTGTATTTATTCTAATTGTGCTTGTATTTCAAAGGTACATTAGTTCATTCAGGATCTTTAGTATTTAAGAAATAACTTTGATAAACCTTTTAGTTGCTAGAATGATCACTCCATGACAATACATCCACATCTAATTAGTATTTCATTTTATAATCAAATTTGTAATTTTTCATTGAGGAACATAGCATCTATGTATTATGTATGCATCTACAATCTAGTCTAAAATCCTTAAGACATGTTTGCATAAATTCTTAGCTGATTGTTTAAATTGATTACAGATCAAATATCATCCGGATGGTCCTAGTGGTGACGAAGTAGAAATTGACTTCACCCCACCATTTAAAAGAATATCTATGATTTCTTCCCTTGAAGAGATTTTGAAAGTTAAGTTCCCCAAGTCGGATCAACTAGCCACGACGGAGGCAAAAGATTTCCTCAATGCGCTTTGTGAAAAGCATCAGGTAGTTTTTATACATATATTTTTTTTTATTTAATTTATATTAATGTTTTATTCACGTAATGTAACTTATGTATGCTCATTTTCAGGTTGAATGTCCGCCCCCAAGAACTGTTGCCCGGTTACTTGACAAGCTGGTTGGTCAGTTCTTGGAAGAAACTTGCATTAATCCAACATTTATTTGTGATCACCCACAAATTATGAGTCCTCTCGCCAAGTACCATAGAAATGACATAGGTTTAACGGAAAGGTTAGTACTTCACTCCTTAACCTTTAGAGTGCTATTTAGCTCTGCAACAGTTCATCACCATACCTGCCTCTATTAATGCCGGTAGGGAGAGCAATCAAACTGGTGAACATGATCGCTTCGGAGATCGACGTCTTTGACATTGGAGGGTATCTTGTATTCCTAATGTTGAACCATCACTCATGCGTTCCTGGTATTATATATGTATTATACTTAACCTGTTCTCAATAGATGGCTTAAACTATAATAATTGTTTGTAATATCTTTTGAGAAAATAAACTGATTTGATTTAATCACAAAAACACTCCCACAGCACTCAGCCGCGGAGTTCTTTAGTGTGTGTTTGTAGATAATAGTCTATTTTAATGCATTTTGGTTGATATTTGTCCATTTTATTTAAAACCATATATTTTTTTAAATAATAATTAAGCTAATTTTTATAGTGCTGTTTTTGTGAGTAAATCACCTCAAGGGTGCTTTATCTAATGACACAAAGTATCTGCAGCAATTTATGAACATGCTTGCAAAATAAGCATGGCATTATAACGGTTTAACAATACACAATTTTAAAAATGATGGTTTGTTAAGAAATGACAATGTGTTTTTCAGATTTGAATTATTTGTGATGAAAAAAGAAATTTGCAACGCTTACACGGAGTTGAATGACCCAGTGGTGCAACGGGAAAGGTTCGATCAGCAAGCCCGAGATAAGGCGGCAGGAGATGATGAGGCGCAGGCCGTCGATGAGTCTTTCTGCACTGCTCTGGAATATGGCCTCCCTCCCACTGGCGGTTGGGGTCTGGGGATAGATCGCCTCACCATGTTCCTCACTGATGCCAACAACATTAAGGTACTTACTTTTAAACAATTCATAACATTTCTTACATTTTATATAAGAAACACAAAGTGTAATTTTAACATACAAATAAAAGAACACATTTGATGTTCCTCCAATAATAATTTTTCAGAATTTGCTAATCATTTAATTAAAAACGGTCATTCATTAATAATGATAACCATAATCGAAATTGTGTATGTTAATAATAAAAATCTGAAAATTTAATATGTAATCTACAAATTTTAGAAATGAAATAGACCATTAAAAATAATGATTATATTATAAACATCCAACTGAATTCCCATGTTTGTAATTGTTATTTGTTATCTCCCCCCCCCCCCCCTCCCCTTTAGTATATATTTGAGGATTCTATATTAATTATATTCTATATTAAGAGAAGAATGGAGTGCAGCATCGATTAAAGTGTTGCAGTCCATTCTTTCTGTCTACCCTTTCGGGGAAACGGCGTGATGGTTAGTTAGTTAGTTTTATTAATTTATTGTTAAAATTAGTGCATCGAAGAAGGACCGAAACATATCCGCAAATAAAATAATAAAGTGTTGTGATAATACAAAGTGTTCTTTTTTTATTCAAATAAATAACATCACTAATTTTTTTTAACACAATCAGCATTGATTGTTTTATTTGAAATGTAAATATTTATTATATTCATTGACTTGTCATTTAACCATTTGTTTTGCTTGATTGTCTTCAGGAGGTGCTGTTGTTCCCTGCGATGAAGCCAGATGATCCAAATAAACATAATGCTGAACAAGGTTTGGAAGAGAAACCACCAACAAACTAATTTGATTATGTCTTATGCACATAATAATTATGATTTTAAGGTTTGCAGTGCCTACTGTATTAATTTCCAGTGATCTTTTTATTTATTTACCAATAAAGTTTCATCGCTTATAAAATACAATGACCTCGTTTCATTTTTCATGAAGTATGGCTTGACCCAGTGGTCAGCAAACTGCGGCTTACGGCTCTTTCTACTCAAATCTGGCTATTTCAATTGATCTTCAAAATAAAATAAAAATTTCAAACAGCATACAAAATAGCCTTACCTACATTTTACATTTATTAAACTAAACATGACTGATTATTCAAGCTAAAAAATTAAGGAAAACAAAGTGTGAGGAGAACAAAATCTTGGATAAGAACCTTCAAGAGGTGTTGCACAACATCTTAGTTTAGAGCTGATCCAAATTAAGAAGAATTATCATGATGTTGTCCAACCTCAGGTAGAAAAGGAACAGGAAGAAGATGACAATATTTGAATTTTATTAATTTAAGAAATATATTTTTTCACACCGCGTCTCTCGCGATGGCGAAAAGAGAAGGATGGAGTGCCCCATCGATTAAAGTGTGGCAGTCCATTCTTTCTGCCTACCCTTTCGGGGAGACGGCGTGATGGTTAGTTAGTTAGTTAGTTAGTTATTTTTTCAATCAATATTTTCATAGATTTTCACCGTTTTTTGGGGATTTTGAGTATGTCGTAACTTGTCTTGACCGACATTTCGGAAATTGTTGCAGGCTCCATCTTCAGGGTATAAACTACTGAATACTACCCTGAAGATGGAAACTGCAACGATCTCTGAAAAGTTGGTGGAGAAAAACAAGTTACACAGATATAATCAAATTCCAAAAAATAATAATAATGTAGTATGTACGAGTATACCTGGTTGTAGCCAACCTCTAAAAACAAATTTGGCCCTCAAAATAAATCTAAATCGAAGAATAAGCAGTTCTTCGATTTAGATTTTTTTATTTGGATCTTTTGACAAATAAGTGTGCCGACCACTACCTTAACCTATCGGCTTACTGGATTTCTTTAATTTTTTCTTGGTATTGAATCAGGTCATCCAATTATGGTATCTAATTGGATGACCTGTCCAATTATAGTAAGCCGATGGGTTTGCATGATTGTGTTAAAATAAAAAACTAAATAAATGTTAAATATGTATAAAAACTTGTAGGTGTGGTGAACATAAGGTTAATCCCTTTTTTTTGCATAGTAATAATTTCCATTAAATTAGAGATTTAACCAATTTGGAATATTACATATGAATTAATGTAAAAAATAAAACAAAAATATAAGTTAATTAAGCATTTTATTATAAAAACATGCACAATAGTCAAACAAATACGAGCCGTAACTGATATGATTATTCCGTCTCCTTTGAGCCCCTGATACGTCAAAAATACAAAATATTCCAAAAGTCTACAAAATTCATCAATAAGTAGTTGGTCGGTAAGATATACTGAAGTTATAAGTTGTTGGTTTCATCATCTTCGTTATTTGTATTTTCAGCAAACAGTGTGGAATTGTAATGTTCACCAAGACTGTACATGTGGCGATGGTAGGTTATGACCAAAGGTGAGCCCTTATACTCTTCTCCCTGTGTTATTAAGGAGGGTAAAGTGGCTTGCAGGATTTGAATGCTACACTCGAGAAGATCAGACAAAGCTCGTAACTCGACCTGCCCACCCCAAGTCTTGGTATCGGCGATCTTATCGCAGTAATCATCAAATTGTTGGTCCGTTAACATGTCGCCGGTTTCCAAGTCTGATAAGAAAGGTAAATAATCCTCTTTGTGCTTTCTAATGTGATCAGCGGTACATTTTCTCAAATTAGCGACTGATGTGGGCTGTCTATTAGTCACTGATAATTGATGAGCTACAGCACCATACAGGCAATCTCCATCTGACGGTATCGTATATAAAACTAGTCCTCTTTTTGATAAAAGACTTTTGATTGCTTTGGTTTCTGTGTTTCTTGGTCCATGAATATTTTCAATTTCTTGTTCTAAAATCAACTTTTCTCTAGCCTTTTCATCGGCCGCCTTCTTATCTCTCCGCTTTTGAGCCTTTGATACTCGTGAAACAACTTCGCTAGATTGACTAATTTCGCATTCTAATACAGCCTCACATTTATTAAGTTTTAATTCTTCTAAATGTCTGCACTCTAATTCTGTTTCTAACCTCAAAATATCATCTTGGATTTCTTTCTTTTTCTTCTTGTCGCTTTTATTAGCAAGTTTTTTCAAACCTTGAATTTTTGCTTGTAGTTCTTTTTTCTCTTTCCGATGCTTTTGCTCTAAAGTTAATTCAACATCGGTATCCATCATTTCTAATCCATTTTCGTACGACTTAACAAACAGACGACCGACAAACTAACGAAATGTCAGAAATCAGAAACTCTCTGACCATAGACACTCTTAACAGTGTCCAAGAACATAATATTAGGTTCTTACATATGAAATTGGCGTTTTGTATGGGAGGAACATAAAGTTGATTTTTTTTTTAATATAATATATTTATTTAATCAAAGTATGTACCATTGCTATCTATGCACTTTTGCCATCTCATAGGTAGTTCATCGATCCCTTTACTAAAAAAAACATTCGGACGGGAATCAATAAAATCTTTGAAGTCGGTTTGGACTGCCCCATCGGAGTTGAATTTTTTCCCTTGCAAGAAGTTATCCAAATTTCGAAAAAAATAGTAATCTGTTGGGGCAAGGTCCGGAGAGTACGGTGGATGTCTTAGACATTCCAATTGAAGCTCTTCTAATTTGGTAGCCGTCTGTTGTGCAGTGTGTGGTCTAGCGTTATCATGAAGCAGCAGTGGCCTAGAGCGATTAACCAGCCTCGGTTGTTTAGCAGCTAGCTTTTCCATCATGGTTTGCAGTTGCTGACAATAGACATCTGCCGTAATCGTCTGGCCAGATTTAAGAAAGCTGTAGTGAACGACACCAGCACTAGTCCACCAAACGCTCACAAGTAACTTTTTTGGAGTCAATTTTCGCTTGGGGCATGGTTTGGCTGGTTTGGCAGGGTTCAGCCATTGCGATGAGCGCTTCCGATTATCATACAGGATCCACTTTTCATCACAGGTAATGATTCGATTCAAAATCCCTTCATTATTGTGCCGGTTGAGTAATGCAACGCAGCAGTCAACGCGCGTTTGTTGATTTGCTTCACTCAATTCGTGAGGTACCCACCTTTCAAGCTTTTTCACCTGCCCAATTTGCTTCAAGTGGATTAAAACAGTTTTATCACTAACACCGCAGCCTGCAGCTAACTCGGACGTGGTTTGCGATGGATCCGCTTCCACAATAGCCTTCAATTCTTCATTATCAACTTTGGTCTCCGGCCGTCCACGGGGCTTGTTCTGCAGGTCGAAATTTTTAAGAACGAAAACGTTGGAACCAAAAACGCACTGTGTTTTATTTTGCGGCACCGTCGCCATACACATCATTAATCCTTCGAGCCGTTTCTGCAGCACTGGTGCCACGGTGGAACCCGTACTCGTAAATAACGCGATATTTCAAGTTTTCCATTTTGTAAACTGAGTGACGCAAAGAAAAAAAACAAATGAATTATTATTTTCGAAACACAAATACTTGAGAAAATAGCTGTATAAATTTGAATTTGGAATTCCTAACCAAAGAGAAGATATTTGAGATCAAAGTTGCCAGTACGGCAAAACGCCAATTTCATATGTAAGGACCTAATATAAACACATCCATTTCCGACACGGCTCATAAGATTTGCAATTTTTCGGTTACTATTTATTAATAAAAGTTTCATAATCGGAAAAGCTGCTTTAAAATAATGTTGATCTTAGAATACATATTTATTTTAAAATATACTTATATCCTATCATTGACCAAGGACATTGCTGCAAATTAATCATCTCACATACTTAAAAGGAAATTTCAAGGGATTTGTAAAATCTTAGGGTACGGCCACACCGGAGTGCCTGGGTCGGAGGCTAGGGGGACACCTGGCGAACCAACGTATACCGTACTATGGGACCGGCCACACTATAAGGTTCGGGCCAAGCGGGTGATCACAAGCCACCTGTGTAAAGACCCTGGCACTTCGGTGTGGCCGTACCCTTAATGATGGTTAAGCTAAAATAAAACTTCATCTATTATATTTTAAAATAATAAATACTTGAAAGAAATTGACCCAAATAAGCAGCCCAAAATGACTCCACGATAAATGTGAACAACCCATTAATTTATATCACACCCCCATTAAATTTATAATACGTAGATACATACATGAAAAACAAAATAAAGCTTTAGAGAGAAGGATGGAGTGCCGCATCGGTTAAAGTGTGACAGTCCATTCTTTCTGCCTACCCTTTCGGGGAGACGGCGTGATGGTTAGTTAGTTAGTTAGTTTATTTTGATAAGGCTTATTATTTCTGCATCTTGTATTGTGAATATAAAGGATTCATGTTTTGGCATTATCAAATGTTTATATATTGAAGTTTCGTCAAAAAATAAAACAAACGGAATAAATTGAGCTTTTATTTTGCTGTTCTTTGGTGACATCCCAGGCACAAAATATACAAAAATTTCAAGCTGCGTCCAAATTCCACACATGTAAGTATTAAGTATAATTATATTTTGAAAGGTCCTCTTCCGGCCTCTCAGATATAAAACCGAAAAAATGTTCAACATCACATTTCAGATCAACAGTCTTCAGAAATACACCATGTAATAATAAAAAAAAGCAATGCATACAAATATTTATTCAAATATCACAAATGCTAATTTACTTCCTAAGAGCCCTCGCATATTTTGCAAATCACCTAAGCAAACTTGCAGCTTCTCCAAACATTAAAGTAAGTGAATTATGTACAGTTGGTAAACTGTTTTAACGTGTATGATTATGAAAACATACCCAATATACGAAAATGTCAAACCACCACATATTTTATATATTGAAAAATCAGGCCCCATGTAAAAAAATCAGTATGACGTGCATCAACTGAATAACAGTATTCGAGTTATTAATTATTTTAAATTGGAATCAGTTGGCTGTCCCAATGAAATTTACTTCAAATCATACGACTAACTTAAAAATATGTGTCTGAAATAATTAAAAACCATTAACCACTAAACGCGCGTGCTCAAATTAACTCGAGCAGCTAATACCGACAAATAAGCACACATTACAGTTAATTCGAATAACCTCATAATATATGGTACCATAATATATGCACAGGATTTAGTCGAAGCCGAGTAACTTTGTTTACTATTTTGTGTCATAAAAATGCCAACACACTTTTTTTTTCATAACCCACGCATTAAGGGATTAAGACACGGTTATAAAATAATACTTAGCTAATTTTACAATAATATTAAATGTTTTAGAAACATTAGAAAAACTCATAAGCAGATAATAAATTTTTAAGATCTTTAAAAATCGATCACTGAATCTAAAATTTTTAATATTCATTATTTTTCAAATACGAAGTCATATAGGTAATATCACAAAGTGAATGGTAGAAGAGATAATATATTTTATATGGTAAAATGTCAAATTTTATGTTTTGTAATACATATAACAATTTAAGTTAACCAACGATAATATCAATAAATATTCAATTTTATATTTAAATATACTGAACTCAATAACCAGTGTGAATAAAGTAAGAAGGTGGGTTAATGTTAGATAAGCGCATAATTAGTATCTAGTTATATTAAATGCACATATGTCCCAAGAAGAAAAACCAATGGGTAAAAATCGATTTCATGGTGATTTAATAATTTAATTAATTTGCATATTAATTGTTTTAATTAATTTATTATTACGAATGAAAATGTCTGTTTTCTAGAAGTTTTGTTATAATTTATGAAAATGACATGTTTCGTCTGTCTAAGGCATTATCAAATGATGAGCAAAACAAATAGTGGGTATTCTGAAATAAAGTAAATATAAATTTACTGTACATATTTTTATAAACGGTCATTACATTGCGTCAATGTTTCTTTTGTTAAATTCATCAAAAAAATATCTTAATAAGAACAAAATATAAATTAATATCAAATATAAAGTGAGTATATAAAAAAGTACACAAATGCACAATTACATATACCAAAATTGTAGGTTAACAGTTTTAATATGTATATGCATATAAATATTATATATGAAATTGTATTTTTTTTATAAATATTAATTACAGATTGGTTAAAATACAATTCAATGTGTTACTAAATTATGTTAATATATATCGACAATGCTTTTAATTGATATCATTTCAGTATTATTTGTCAAATAATATATTTAATTGATATTATTTGACCAGAGATATGAAAATATTTTAAAGGAATTAACAGTTATAAAACTTGTAAATTTGGCAACGCATTGATGAGAATTGAAAGCTTGTTAAGAAGAAAAATTTATAATAATTTAAATGAATGGATTTTGGAATATCTTGTAATCTATATTTTGCGGATATTTATTTACAAACATTTGTTCCAATGGAGAAATACTATTAATATATATGTGTATAAATTTATGTGAAATGGAATGCATCTTAAAGAAAAGGAATGAATCAAACCAGTAAGCACAACATAAAATAATATAAAAAAAGACAACTGAATGCAGATTTGTATGGAGTGCATCCTAAGGTCATATTAATATCAGACTTATTTTTACTGCACAGTGAGAATTATAAATACAAGCAAAATTAATTATGAGGTAGGATATCATATGCGGTAATCAGATTTTTTTAAGTATTGTTTTCAATACCCTGTGATTTAAATTTTCATAGTTCAATGAAAATAAAAATATATTTCCAAGTAAAAATACATTAGCAATATTAAATCAGCTTTGTATGAATATATAATGTTCATAAGAAATGATGTATTATGTGTGAATTTTAAAAGAAAGTTAAGTAAACAATTGTCTTTAAATTGACTTGTATAATTGAGGTACCAATAAGAACACAGAAAATATAGATACATTGAAATTAAATTACTTGAGTATTCATTTATCCCACATTATGTTAAACATAACCCTACAACTTACTAAAAAAAAAGAGGTGTGAGATCTCAGTATCCTATTAAAATTAATCAAATTATATAAATGTAAATAAAGGTATCAAGATCCACATCATTAATGACAAGAATTATATGCCTGAAAATGTAAGTGGAGGAGTGCATATTTATTATATAAAAAGAAAAATTTAAACCCCTGAAAAATGAAAGTCACATTTAAAAAAAAAAACTAAATATTTAAGTTATGGCAGAATGTCTTGAAACAGAGACTGAGAATTAATAAAATAAAATATATTTCTAAATATTTTTCGACGCGATCATGGCCTAGTTGTCAAGATGGCTGAAATATTCTTAACATGAGTAATATAACATATCACTCCTATTCATGCAGAACTTGTACAAAAGCAGGCAGCTACATCTAGAGCTAATGTCTTTCAAATGTTTTTCTATACATAATAAGTTCACCCGATTCCAGTGAAATAAGACAACTACATAAAGTTCATCTCAAATGGTGGAACTCAACCCATTGCACGATGCTACACTATAATAATAAATAAATAAAGATCTAAATGTTTTTAAATAAATCAAAAATTGAGTACATGTTTTTAAGATTCATAATAAATCAAAAATGCAAATTTATCAGTGTATTTTAATTTTACCTGTCTTTTTATAGATCACAATTTAAATTTAACCTTCCTAAAATTAAAAATAAATTACCAGAATGAAGGAGTTAATACAATTAACTTTATTCTGAAGGCGTAAGGTCTTTCTCCAATTCTCCTTCGGACAATATTTGCGTGAGAAGTTCATAAAGGGGTTCGAATGCTTTCCGACATCCGGCATTTGTTAAAAGTAAATAGTCGTGCATGTCGTAGTGGCTAACCGTACCATCAAGCTGCACAAACCCCTTGTCAATAGACACCACCTCTACTCTGTTCATACTCGATACCTTCTCCTTCAACAATTCGTTTACTTTATTATTTTTATCTCTAAGTTTATTCGGGTGCTGCCCTCTAGGAAGTAAGCTCTAAAAAAGAAAAACAAATTTTAAAATACTCTATTAATAAATAATTGTGTTTAACGTTACAAGTATGCCTAGTTGCATACAAAGAGAAATTATACAAAAGAAAATTAAGTTTATCTATAAAACTATCACACATTAATGTTTATCAATGAATTATTACATCTAAATAACAAATGATATGCTATCGATAATTTTTTTTTAAATAACAAATTATGTCCCAACTAGAACATATACCTTAATGATAATAAATGTAATACTTTTCTGGGTGTAAACTCATTGGCTTACCCGTCACTTAGATCGGGCAATCTGCTTCAATAAAAAGAAACAACAAATCCAAATATTCCAGTGAACCATGGGTTAAGATAAATGTTATCTTATTCCATATAGATTTTAATAAAATATTGTTCGATTGATTTTCAGAAGAGGTGACATTATATATTTAACTAAAAACAATGAACCATTTGGTTGCCAGCTCTTTTAAGTTTATTATGCCAAAAATGGGCCAATTTTAGGGAAAATTATTCAAAAGTAAAATGTACTATATCATTTATTAACAGTGTACTATTATTAGAATAATAAAAACAAATCTATTTTTATATCTTATCAACTCATTT
The DNA here is from genome assembly GCA_022606425.2 of Lepidostoma basale. Lineage (NCBI taxonomy): Eukaryota > Metazoa > Arthropoda > Insecta > Trichoptera > Lepidostomatidae > Lepidostoma > Lepidostoma basale. The sequence continues at coordinate 1,068,707 of JAHDVF020000857.1, read as the reverse complement.
GTCATGTGCGTGTGTTCATGTACTTCTGGGTCGAGGGCAATTCATAATCTTACTGAAGCACGGTGTAAAAAGAAAAATGCACAGCCAGCAACCACCATTCTTACGACTGTCAAATTTGTATGCCGTGCCATTAATTTAGCTTTATTTCGGTGCGCAAAATATTCGCAGCGATGTTCAGACATTACGACTAATGTTTAGTAAATTTATGTGATCTATACAAAACCGATGGACCTAAGACCCTTGGTGGTTTGGTATTGATATAAAAGAAGAATACTTTTCTTGTACATTTAACTAAAGAGTTTTAAAAATTTAATTAAACACTTTTTTTAATACTTTGTATAAAAACCACAATCGTGGCCGAAAATGAAAGCGACTTGCAAGCAATGCTCTCAAAGTTTGATGAATCCTGTTCAAAATATAACATGATCATATCCACCCCAAAAACGAAGTGTATGACATTCGCAAGAAATCAACTGAGATGCGAAGTCTCCGTACGCCAGGAGGAAATTGAACAGGTGGACCTATTCAGATATCTCGGAAGCGAAGTAACCAGCTCTAATGCCTCCCCAGAGAAGTAAGGTTACAGGTGGATAGGGCTGCAGCAGTTGCAGGCTGCCTGAAAGATGTCATATGGAGAAACAAGGACATGAGGACTGACAGCAGCTGGTCAGATGGGGACGTCAAAGACGGCGATACTGGCATCAACACGTAGAAAGGATGAGCTCAAATAGAATACCACACATAACTCTCCATGGAACGCCAAACGGACAACGCCGACCAGGAAGACCCCCGAAACGGTGGAGAGAAAGCTGGAGTTCAGCATCTCAAGAGGACCCGCCTGAAATAACAGACTCCTGAGTCTACCAAAAGGGAAGAAGAAGAAGAAGTATAAAAACCACTTTATTATGAGTAAGTAGCGCCAACCGGTTTCACTCTGTAGCGAGCTTCCTCAGGGCTATACACAAACTGATTGTGTATAGCCCTGAGGAAGCTCGCTACATAGTGAAACAGGTCAGCGCTACTTACTCACAATAAAGTGGTTTTTAAACAAAGTATTAAATTCAATTTTTAAATATGTCAAACCACCAAGTATTGACTTCTTACCAAAGAAAGAGTTTTGAGAGTAGAGTCTTTTGATTCCAAAAATGATTTTTTTACTAAAAATATAAACGTTAATAAAATTTATGACTCACTCTATCTAACGTATATAATTATTTTATAAATCGTGGATTCGATTCGTCAGATCCGGCATATCTCGCTAGTGTAGCGAAAGCCGATATATCGGATTTAGGGATATATTTTATAACGGGTTAATCAATTTGTGTTATTCTTTTGATTTTATCACATGTGTTTATAGTTTAGTATATGGTTTTTTGGATATTAATTGTTTAGTTCTCAAATATCCGGCTTAACATTAAAAAATTTAAGAAAAATCTTACCGGAAGTGTTAACAATAAAGAACTTACTGAGACTAAGTAGACATAAGTTATGTGAAATAGAAATAGGTACTCACTGGGAAAATAATGTAAACATTTGGATGCTTTTGTCTTATTGTCTGAACTATTTCCAAAATGCCTTCAACGGTCTCTGATGCTGAAAATTCTATGTTATTCGTACCAACGTGCAATACAATAACCTGCAAAATAAGAAATAATCAACTAATGTTTCGCGCATTCGAATTTTCAAATACTTAAAAAGAACAAATATACAATGTGTCAATTTGTACTTTGAGAATTAATAAATAATAAACTAATGATAATAAAAATATTAAAGTATGAATAACTTCTTTTAAAAAGTAAATCAAACATTAAAAAAAATGAGAACAAAACATTAAAAAAATCAAGTTTATATAATGTATGGATCCGAAAATCCTAATCAGTATTAAGTCAATGATTAATTATAATTAGATTAAATGTAGGCACCTTTGGATGAACGTTATCCAGTTCTCCGTTGATAATCCTCCACAGAACATTTTGAGTCTGGTCTCTGTGAATACTAAAGTTTAGGGAATGTAGAGGTGCGAACCACTGGTTCCATATCTCAGTGTGCTCAAGGAATTGCAGTATTGAATCGCCCAAAAATATGACCTCGGGATCCTTATCTCGGGCATCCAGGAGAAAGCGATTATGCTAAAAATAAACAAAATACTCTCTAAAACATACAAACATATAATATCTCCAGTAATTAATTGACAATATACGAGACTCTTACGATGCTGAGCCATCTATCATCGCCGTCATTGTCCTTTGCAGCAGCAGCTACTGCGCAAGAATTCATTGCCAGAAGACGTGGGAAGGATAAAACTAATAAATAAAAAATATAATATGCAAAACCGAAAATCAAAAACAACAGTAAAACTGTTAATAATATAAAAAAATATTAAATCAGACCACCCGCGCTTATGTCAATTGACAGCCAAAATTTCTTTGCTTTTTTTATCGGAATTTGGCCAACTAATGTGGTGATCTTGCTAGCCATGTATTTTAACAACTGGATTGGTAGATACTACCAAACGTGCGGTTTATTTAAAAATCGAGTAGAGTAGTAAGCTAGTAAGGGAAATAGTGGCACTTCAAGAAGAACATATCACAGCTTCAGTCGTAAACTGACTCAATCCAAAATTCATGTTTTCTTGGGAAATGAAGAAAACGTGTTTCGGTCCTCGACAGTTTTTGGTAAATCACACTATAATTTTATGAAATGGAAAGCTAAGCTTTTCTAGCCTTATTGGGGCAGTTTTTGATTTACTAGGTGACAGAGCGCGATTTTTTATCTATTCTGTATACTTAACTCAATTCGCCAACATTTTGAAATGAGCCGGTTTACGACTGGAGGTGCAATATAGCGATTTTCTAAAATAATTAAACGATTCGCATTTTTTTTACAAGATCCTCAATTTTTAACAAATTAAACATTAATCTATCCGGTAGTAAGTTTTTTGAACTCAACAAAATATAAGAAGATTTCAATGCCAAATCATATAATACGAAATAACGGTACATTTTTACTTGAGAACATCTTTTTAAAAATCAATATTAAGCGATTTAGAGGGGAAAAATGATGCTTTTTCATAGTCAACCATCGCATCGGTCCGTCAGAACAAACGATCAACTCATTTAACACGATAGGGATTTCAATGTCAAGATAAATGAAAAGTACCTCCTATTGGTGGCGATGAGGTTCGCAACCCACCAAACCGCGTCACCCGCGGGACGAAAAGAGAAGGTTGGAGTGCCGCATCTGTTAAAGTGTGACAGTCCATTCTTTCTGCCAACCTTTTCGGGGAGACGACGTGATGGTTAGTTAGTTACAAAATCTACTTGTTCTTTTTCACATAAAATTATTGAACTTTTTTTATTGATAAATTATATATAAATCGCAGCCTGACATTAAAAGGTTGGCAATTAACATGGGAGTGTTGACGTCACGGAATATTTAATATGTCAATTGTTCCATCGGTATTATAGTTACATTACTAAAAACTTCAAACATTTGTGACAAATGGTTCACAGATGCTATAGTATCTTTCGGTATTCAGGAAAAATTTATTAATATATTATTTTCAGGTGTAATAGTAGCGGTACTGTCACACCAGTGGATATGTTAATAATACAAAAAAATATATATTAAAATTTTGGAGAGATTTTGTAGTCTTGACTATTTTAAAAGCTACTCCTCAACACCTAGCATTATTTATGCTTTTTACATGGTATATATTTCAATTTAACTCGAACTCTAAAAATAAAAATAAAAATAAGAATTAAAATCGTAAATCACGAAACTGCTAAGAAGAAAAATTATATCAATGAAACAATGCATTTTAAATTAAATGAATATTTCCATATTATCTAAATTTTAATAAAATCGCGAGCGCTCATTTCTATTTTTCTTTTCTTTTCATCTATATTATATCACATCATTGTTTTTCATTTAAAAAAAATATATTCTATTAGATGTTTTCAATAAATTCATGACAAAAAGGACTGCATAAAGCAGGTGTAAACATATACAATATTGTATTTTAGTAATGTTGGTAATAATATTGAAGTACGATTCCATAGATGTAAAATATCTCTGCAATTTTACCTTGAACTTGTCTCAGTGTATTATGGCGATGGTTTCTCGGTGTTCTGTAATATCAATTATTATATTAAAATAAAGGATTGAAATACAACCTCCTATAGTTACCTGCGTAATATAATTACTGCCAAGTTGGCTCAATTTACCTTTCATTACCGAAGTGTAAGAAGGTCCACAATATCGCCAACATTCGAAACGATTGATATCGTTTAAATGTCATTGGCAATTCTGATTCGTGTGAACATATTTTCGTTTATCAGTAACTGAATATTCCCAAGTGAATCATTTAGTACCTGTCACCTTATTCCGCTTCAAAGACCTAATGTCACACGAATGAACTAGTTAGGGCGTAATCGTATGTTCAAAATAGATTTCTCTTCATTTCACCTTTTGAGACCACTTCAAGACTATGCCTCTCTTCGGGAAGTCTCAAAAAAGTCCTTCGGAGCTAGTTCGCTCTCTGAAGGACGCTGTCAGTGCCTTAGAGAGAGGAGACAAGAAAGCTGAAAAGGCCCAAGAAGATGTCAGCAAAAATCTCGTTAGTATTGATTTAGAAATTTTGCATTTTGACGTTCCTTTCACCTGCGACAAAGTGCTAACATTTGGAGTGTTTTCGCTTCCAGGTTTTGATTAAGAATATGCTTTACGGCACATCGGACGCAGAACCACAGACTGACATCATCGTGGCGCAGCTGGCTCAGGAGCTCTACAACACCAATCTACTGCTGCTACTGATTCAGGTACCGGGTTACTCCTCACTCTCCGACTTCACTGGTCACATCTCACCTCTTTACTTTCACATAAGCACTACATTTTGACACAACACAATTGCCATTCTAAAGTAAACAACAGATTTTTAACCCTTTCCACTCTCATGTCAAATGTGGTTTGACATAGTATTTTTACATCAACTCCTGTGTCAAGCTAGACTCGACATTATTCAACACAATTTAAATTTTACGAAATCATATTCTGAATTTTCGAATTTACAAAACAGAACTTAATTTTTTAAATAACAACTTTCGAAAATTGTTTTATTTAAAGAGTGCAAAGGATTAATAAATTTATGAAAACAAGTTTGTGAATACACACTGTATTGTATACTATTTTCTTTAATTTCCTTTGAAATTACAACATGTGTAATATTTTCTTTCCAACAATCGTTCATTAAATGTGTATTTTATGTTTTCGAAAAATATCTATCAGTATTTTTATGAGATATATGTTTTAGAACCTGAACCGGATCGACTTTGAAGGCAAGAAGGATGTGGCCCAAGTGTTCAACAACGTTCTACGCCGACAAATTGGAACAAGGTCTCCCACCGTGGAGTATATTTGCACCAAACCCGAGATTCTCTTTACTCTTATGTCTGGGTAAATATATTATATTAAAAAATCGTATTTGGATTAAGTATGAGAAGTAGGAAAAAAATGGTAGAGACGACATTCAACTCTTGGGGTGTCTCTCATATTTGTGAAAGTACGTACTTGTGAAATTAAAGAGTATTTGGTCTTCCTAAATTCAAACCATTTCCATGGACCGCCATACCGTTCTGTCCTAACATATCTCTCTAGCTTCCTCCACATTCATGGCCGGCCGGCTTTCAGTATTTCCTTTCCCACCATTCTTCTCTCGTTCATTCATTCCATATGTTCAAACCATCTCAGGGTGTCCTTTTTAATTTTACTTATGATGCAATCATCTGCCTTACATTTCTTCCTTATTTCGTCATTCGGTATTCTATCATATATCGTTTTCCTGCACATTATTCTTAGTGATTTCATTTCTACGGCATTTATCCTACTTTCATCCTTTTATTGTCAGCTCCGAGTTTCACTTCCATTCATAAGGGTTGTTTGTAATGTCATTTAAAAAATCAAACCGGTTTGATATTTTGATAATATATCAAAATGTCCGTATAGTTTGATGAATTTAACTTTATTCGCATTACTTGGACCACATAAAACATTGGGATGACTTACATTAATAAAAATGTTATGTTTTCTAAAGTGAAGTTGTTCAGGAGAGTCTGGCAGCCAAAGATATGCTGGTTGAATGGAATCATACTGGCAGTACGTGTGCATACTATTATATAAAATAATATTTTCTTATTTCTTCCACAAATGTTGGAAGTTTGAACAAACTTGTTTATATAATTCAGGATGATCTTCCACCAGGAGATTTGAGTAAATCATTAGATTTCTTACAGTACTGATTAATCCTTTCAGATACGAGCATCAAGAAATTGCCTTAAACGGAGGAACAATGTTGAGGGAATGCGCCAGATATGAAGCGCTGGCCAAAATAATGCTTTATTCGGAAGATTTTTTTAACTTCTTTAGATATGTTGAAGTTTCTACATTTGATATTGCCTCTGATGCCTTTTCTACATTTAAGGTATATTTTTAAATTTATAAAAACTGTTTGGTACAAAACCTCGTTTCTCTTTAATTTTATTTTTAGTAAACGGTTCATTTCAAACAAGGTAAATATAGAAAATGTATTTATGGATTGATAATTTTCAGGAACTGTTGACAAGACATAAATTATTATGTTCAGAATTTTTGGAAGCAAATTATGATAAAGTCTTTGGCCATTACCAAAGGCTTTTAAATTCTGAAAACTATGTCACTAGGAGACAAAGTCTCAAGCTTCTGGGGGAACTCTTGCTGGACAGGCACAACTTCTCTGTCATGACGAGATACATCTCCAATCCTGACAACCTCAAGCTTATGATGAACATGCTTAAAGAAAAATCAAGGAACATTCAATTTGAGGCTTTCCACGTGTTTAAGGTGAGACTATCCCGGACCACTTCTTAATATGTTCTCTTAATAGTCTGTGTAATAAAGCAAATGAAAGTGTTATGTACAAAATAATGAAAGGGTCATTAAGATGAAAACAGAATGGTGAAAAAAGTATATGTAAACGACGTAAATGGAACTAGAAATAAAGGAAGACCTAGGAAAACATAGCACAATCAAATCAATTAAATATTAAATGTCGGCCATGCATGGAGTCTAAGAAATTGATGTACGTGCATGACACGATGTATGAATTATATAATAAGAAAGATAAGTATGACAGAAATAATGGATCACAATGAAAACGGCGTGATAGTTAGTTTAAACTTCAGTATGTTGGAAAAAAATATATTTATAATTTTTATTGCAATCTAAGTAAGCAGAATATATATTAAATCGCTAGAGTATTCTGTTGTTGCAGGTATTTGTAGCAAATCCCAACAAACCCAAGCCGATCCTGGACATCCTGCTACGCAACCAGGACAAGCTGGTGGACTTCTTGACCAAGTTCCACACTGACCGCTCTGAAGATGAGCAGTTCAACGACGAGAAGGCGTATCTCATTAAACAGATCAAGGAATTAAAAGCCTCGGACCACTAACATTTAATGCATTTCAAAATAATCAAAATAATGGACTTCCTCCCAAAACTTCTCTACAATGCCTTCGAATTGATAGTATACTAGTGTGTCAGTTATTTCCAGAGTAATGGAGACTTAGTTATCTTTCTCCTGTCCTTAGCTAGGGTGCCCACATCACATTGCCGTGATGTCATCAATTGGAATTTTGAACAAAGCTAAACACAATCCAGAAATTATATTTGTGCATGTACATTGTCTACAATACAGTGCCTTGAGAATATAGCGTTTCTTCCTGTTGGTATGCCTCTCACATTTTTGGAGTTTGGCTGATATCACGCACATCCTTTGCCAGGACTAGGGGTATAGTGTAACTGAAGGTTTTTCTGTAGAAAGTACTGCTAGGCACTTTATTGCGACAATTGTATGTTCAACGTAGCCTAGTCAACATTTTGCTTTTCCTGTATTATAATCTCGTACCTACTGCTTGGCCCGAGAATCATCCAGTTTAGAATACCATTTTATTGTACGTATAAATGTTTTTTGACGATGATGATGCATCTCGCTCGAGAATTATGTTTTTGTTGTTTTATAATTCAAGTTTATTTATCACAGTAAGTATAGAAGTATTTTTGACAGGGCATTTAGGTTCTGTATTTGTGAATTTCAGTTTTTCGATGTTCTTTGTATGTAAAAATAGTTTGCCCTTAACACCTACATGTCGGAAGATACTATGTTTGCTTTGAGTAGAGACATGTCTCGAGACCTAGTTTGCGTATTGGTGCACTACATAGTATCTTTTTAAACTGTAGAAATTCCAATATAGATTAGCTAGCGATCACATATGAGAATTGTAAGTGTAAAGGTTTCACCTTTGGTACGAAGCTCAAAGATAAACATTGCCAAACTCGGAGCGGAACAGTGAACAGCAGGCAGAGCCGAGAGCTAATAATTATTACGTATATATTATAAGGTATTCCATTATTTCCCCCCGTCGTAAATAATAATCAACTAGAAATACAAAATTTGATTTCAACTCCACGGTCCCATTAGGCAAGGTGCTATATACTACATGTATTTTCTCTGCACAAGGTCCGGCCAGCAGGGGTGCGGATTTCTCCGAGCTGCGTGCTCTTGCAGTAGGGTGAAGATCGTGGCCGACTACATTGGAGGAAATATTCTATTTGGGCTGTTCAATCAGGAGTTATGAATATTTACTATGAATGATGAATAAAAGTGACAATATTTTTTATTTATGTACCTAGTCAAAAGTAAGATAATATCTTATTGGATTCCTACAGACATTTACAAAAATTAGACCTCAAAGTAGTACACATTGTAGGTATTTCCAATTTTATAATCTCCATGTTAAAGGAATGAAAGAATCTATACCAGTACAGAAATAGCTGATGAACAGTGAGTCAAGTGGTCGAGAGAGGTAGGTTCGCCGCATAGCCAATACTAGACAACTTCTCTAATCATATTATTGTAATGTATTTTTGATGACGTAAAAATTGAGTTATTCAGTTTGTAGGTAGGGATTGCGAAGGTTAATTGTGTTAAAATTCTAAATGAAATGTAAACAGTTTACATTGTTAATGTAATGAAATTGAATTATGTATATACAATCCAAGATTTAAGTTACAAAATTAGATGTGTATGTATAAGTTAGTTGTTTTCTTTGTGTATTGTTGAAGTATTTTTGTTACAAAATGAAACTGTTATGTACTTTGGTTCATCACAATTGGGATTATATGTGACACTAATACAACACAACGGAGGATGTAGGGAGTGACAGCTTTAAACAATGTATGTATTTCAACAGTTTTCAAAACTTTTGTATACTTTTATAATTTATGATTTAGTGTCGTATGTCCAACAAATTCTGGTTTCCCGACTTCCCATTCGCCTCACAGTAACCGTTGTATGTAAGTTGTACCTAATTATACCGAGATGTATATTTTTGCTTTAGACTTTACGGGCTTTGGGGTTAAGGAATGTAAATTTTATTATATTTATTTAAGCATATTTATCCAATAAAGTCATTTGAAATATTCATTTTAAATTATAAAATATTTTATTAACCCGTTTACCCCCCGGATGAGAAAAAAATGACTGCACAGAGGTAAAGTTGAAATTCTTTATTGTTAAAGTCTTGAACAGTTGCAACGTGGTTGCACGTGGAATACACGAAGGTATGCATCGGCTGAACAATGTCTAGTGAATCACCCGCGCCCATAATCTACATTGTCATTGTAAAATTCTTATCAAAACACCTACACAGACATCAGAGCAGTAATTGTTACAAATGAAATTATTTCTATTGATAACAATATATTTTATCAAAACACCTAAATGCATTAAAATGTATCTACGTTTTATGTTAACTTTATGTTTTTTTTAAATAATACAAAATGCAATTAATTGGTTCTTTACAGCGAAATACCAAATAATATTTGTCATATTAAAAAGCGGAAAAACTTACAGTTTGCATATTTACTTAATATTCTTAAGAGACACTGATTAAATATCTTAAAAATAAAATATAATTATATTTGGAAAGGGAAAGTACATAACATTGATATATTAAATAACATAAAAGTGACAAAGTAAATTTATATTCACAGTTTTAAAATAAAACAAATGTCGGATTTAGATTAACTGAGGATCTTGAGTTGCCCCGTGTTGTTGGCGTAGACCAGGCCCTGTCCGGGCTGCGGGGCCCAGCGTAGGCAGTTGAGGCTGGTAATACCATCTTCTCCGCTCTGGTTCAAACTCCGCACGGGCGCCAGACGCCCTTGATGCCCTTTGCTTTCTGTTGGCCAATTTGTAATTCATTAGCTTGTAACGAGTTATTATTTATTTAATTTTATTGGTAAAAATTTAATTTGGTTATAATAGGGCTCAGAATTGACATAAAAAGAATATTTTTTCGTGGGCTTCGCTTTCCAAAAAATGCCATTTTTGGTGTTTTGAGATCTATATACCCCCTTTAGCCTTAGTTATTAGGGAATATAAAAGCATTTTTCAGGGTTTAGCGAATATTTCAGGGTTCTCGGGGTTAGAGTAATTAAATGGCATATTTTTGTCTACACGTATGTAGTCTCCTTGTTACTGTTTTGGCAAGGAAAACTGGACATGGCGAAGAAGATATTTCATTTATTTATTTATAAAGATTACAAACATTACAGTTTTTTTTTTTTGTGAATGTATACTTATACTTGTATACGAATACTGGATTTCACCCACCAATTGTACCCTGATATGAAACAGTGCAGCCTATATGCTGAAAGCCGGAGACTATTTGAAGGTGTTTAATACTGAAATGGTTTTCGTCAAGAGCTGATGGCGTGGGGCGCCGTTTTGACTTTGGTTATGGAAATTGTTCTGCAACTGAAAAACCAATCATTGACGTGACCAAGAGAAAGGGAGGACCTTGCCAGGAAAAGCTGTACACTGTGATGGGCCTACATCCCGCTTGGGAAGTAATTTTAAAAAAATCATTCCAACTGGAAAAACATGTGGATGGCACCATAAATGATTGGACAATATACAAGTCTGAGAGTTTGTTCTCCCTTCTAAATAAAACTCTTGTAAAAAATCGACTGTGTCATACACCCGAAAAAATATAAAAATATGTAATTGTATGATAAAAAAAAACATGAGATCGTTTGTCACACATGAGATCTTGTTTTTTTTCTAGTTAACAGTAAATATAAGGTTACAGAATATAAAAGCATATTTTGGCACACATAAAAGAATATTTTAAACTTGTTTAGCAAATATAAATCCGAGCCCTAGTCATAAGGTTGTTTACATCTTACATACTATTATATTCTTTTTCAGATTTATTTTAAACTTATTTAAGATAATCAAATGATTTTACTGAAATCTCTTGATGGAAGTTCATTTTAAATAATAATTAAATAAAACGATGTTTTTTAACTACTTCCACTTTTGTCTTTATTTAGACAGCGACCGGTTTCGCCAGGCTCGCTGGCATCGACAGACTGGTAACACTATTGTAAACTTAGTCCTTTATATACATACAGATCAGGGGTGGTAAACATGATTCTATACAAAATAATCTTCAAATATTTATGTAAAATTTTTCTGAATTTAACTATTGGTATTACAGGTATTCTTGGAGGTTCGTGTTTAATACAATGGGTTTTAATTTTTATTATCTCTTACATATTCATATATAATTTTTGAAAAAATGGTAATTTTGTTTAAATTTTTACTGAATTTAAATATTATATGTTATAGTTCTTGGTCCGTAAGGTTGGCCGCGCCTTATTCGGTTTTCCCAATCCATATAGCTGCTAGGGTCTAGAATCAATCAAAAACACATTTTGGGCAGTAATCGATTCCAGGAATATTTTTTATTTCTTTATATGGGGTATAGCAACGGGGAGTGCACAAACAGTATTTGGTCATTAAGAACTACTTGGTCAGGGGTATTGTGTTTTAGCCTATTTATTTCTAGAATTTCTAATTTGTTTAGTTTTTTTGGGCAAACAAAAAAACTAAACAAATTAGAAATTCTAGAAATAAATAGGCTAAAACACAATACCCCTGACCAAGTAGTTCTTAATGACCAAATACTGTTTGTGCACTCCCCGTTGCTATACCCCATATAAAGAAATAAAAAATATTCCTGGAATCGATTACTGCCCAAAATGTGTTTTTGATTGATTCTAGACCCTAGCAGCTATATGGATTGGGAAAACCGAATAAGGCGCGGCCAACCTTACGGACCAAGAACTATAACATATAATATTTAAATTCAGTAAAAATTTAAACAAAATTACCATTTTTTCAAAAATTATATATGAATATGTAAGAGATAATAAAAATTAAAACCCATTGTATTAAACACGAACCTCCAAGAATACCTGTAATACCAATAGTTAAATTCAGAAAATTTTACATAAATATTTGAAGATTATTTTTGTATAGAATCATGTTTACCACCCCTGATCTGTATGTATATAAAGGACTAAGTTTACAATAGTGTTACCAGTCTGTGGATGCCAGCGAGCCTGGCGAAACCGGTCGCTGTCTAAATAAAGACAAAAGTGGAAGTAGTTAAAAAACATCGTTTTATTTAATTATTATTTAAACTTATTTCTAGCTAAACACTTTTATTCTGTTGTTAGGTCCTTGTAAAGTTTTAGTCTTCTGTACATAACGCAGCATGAGTGTAAAACCGACGTAAGTGCAAATATACAGTTTGGAGATATGGGAGTTTAAACATTTCATATTGCTTGGAAAAGCTGTTTTTTTTTAAATAAACCAATGAAAATCATTGGTTTATTTAAAAAAAAACAGTTTTTCCAAGCAATATGAAATGTTTAAACTCCCATATCTCCAAACTGTATATTTGCACTTACGTCGGTTTTACACTCACGGTGCGATAATATCCTCGAGTATCCTGACTTTGTTTGTGCATTCGGTAAGTGATGGGGTCCAGTGTCTATGTACATTAGTTTGTAGCTACTGTCCATTGTCTCTTCTGTGATCCACTCTGTGTACAATGTCCATTTGTTTTGTTTGTCTATATACTTGCATGGTCGGGGTCAGATACTTAATGTTATAGGCCATTTATATTATTTTATTTTGTCATTTTTGAAGTCTAGCAATATCCTTTAGGGTGTGGCCACACTGGAGTGTCAAGATAGGAGGGGCCTGCCACACTGTAAACACTCAGAGATTTTGGCGATTGTAGCGCCGCAGTGATTTTTTATGGTACTAACCACAGTAAAGAAATATTCAATTTTAAAATAAATGGGAGTTTATAAATTTATATTCATTAGTACCCTTTGTAACTAACTAATCATTAGTACCCTTTGCTTTAATTGATTAATTCATAAAATAAAGTAAATATAAAAAGTCTCATCGATTGCGTGACATTTGGGAATAGTACGAACTGACAGTGCTGTCATCTCGGTAATTGTGATTAGTACCATAAAAGATCACCGCAGCACTACAATCGCTGAAATGTCTGAGCGTTTATCACAGGTGGCTTGTGATCAGGCACTTGGCGCGAAGCATATAGTGTGGCCGGTCCCATATTACGCCATACGTTGGTTCGCCAGGTGTTTATCCTAACTCCTACCCTGGCACTCCGGTGAGGCCGTACCCTTAGGTTTCCTGTCCCCCAGAAGGAGATCATATAAGTGAGTCGACTTTTAACGTAAGCTTAATTTTAAATATAAATTGTTATGAAAAGTCACAGATAGAAGTAACAAACCATTCTTCTCTAGTCTAAAGATAAGCGCCATGACACTGTTGCGGCTGTAGGGCTGGAGGTTGATCCGCCGCGAGCCCAGACCCACTGCAAGATGGCGGGCACAGGGAGACAACGCGATAGAGACAGCATTTTGCTCTAGCAGTGTGGTGTACAGGCACTGACCTAAGCAGCTCCACTCCAGGGAATATATTCCTACACAATTTATTACATATTATTTAAAATTATCAGTAAAATTCTCAAAACAAGCTATGCTTTAAACCAGAGGTTCCCAAACTTTTTTGTCCCGTAGACCCCTTACCGATTTTTTCAATTTTGTGTAGTGTCCCTGCTTTCCTTATATTGATTTTTTTTACAAATTCATCTATAACTGTAAAATTACTTTTTGAAGCTGACACAGCAGAGCTACTCCCTTTAATAGGGTTTTCCGTAGAAAAAAAATCTTTAAAATAAAATATATGTTAAGTTTTATAGTTATACATTTTAACTGTTAAATTTACAACACTTATATAATATCACAATGCTGTATTATACACTTTTTTCGCCAACCGATGTTATCATCAGCAGATCAAACAGCTGTCGTGACATTCTCAAAAAGTGTAAAAAAAAATGTTTTCACATTATAACAGTGTTGTAATTTTAACAGTTAATAATGTTGAAGAATCATAGTTTTTCGGCCAAAACAATAGACTATTTAGACATACAATCATTAATTAAAACAAAACAAAATGCAAATCCAACATTTTTACATAAAATAAAAACAATGTTCTAATAGGGAGGATGAGCCTGATGCTAGGATATCAAAATTTCAATATTTGGCTTCAATTTAGTTGAACCATCTCGTGGACCCCCATTTACATCCCATGCACCCCCAATTATTTGGGGGTGCATGAATTATCATGCAATTATCTGGGGGTCGATATAGACCACTTTGGGAACCACTGCTTGAAACCATTATTTATTTTTAAGCAGTATTTATAATTGAAGGCTGGTTATTAAAAAGGTGCCAAGTGGTTTAAACATAAAACAAAGAAAATGATAAAAAAACGGTTAATTATAATCAATTGAATGTAGCACGGATGGCAATCTTTAGGCGAAAGTTTGAACTACACTATATTATACTTTCGTATGAAGCACTTCATTTGGGGTGTGGCATTAATTAAAATAATTTAAAAACACTTTTCTACTTTTTTTGTTTCATCAAACCAACCGGTTTTACTCCCACCGGAGCTTTATCAGGGTTACAAAACAAAACTGTACATTATTCAATCACTTTGCACCTCTGCACAGTTATTATTGGCCTTAGTGTTTAACACCAATTGTGATCAAATTCAATCATTTTTGACTTGCACCTTTGTAATGATCAGACCTCAATTTGTTAGCGGTAATTTTCAAACTGAAAAAAAAAACTCGGAATAAAACTCACCAATTTGATGAGTAGTGTTCCGCACCCCTTGAGCCGGTAACAGAGCCACTAACAATCGGCCGTCTCGGGAGATGTCAATACTGGCATCATTATGAATTTTGCATTTTTGCACGACCACATTAATGTTGGCTGTAAAAAAAAAATACGTTAAAAAGCAAAATCGCAAACAAGAGCCTATACAAAAAACCTAAAATGCCAGTGCACAATGGTGTTCTCGTACCGACGCTTATGTATGGAAGCGAAATGAAGGATGAAAGTAGACTAAATGCAGTAGAAATGAGATCTCTTAGATAAATGTGAAAAAACTGTGTATAATAGAGTGTCAAATGAAAATATAAGAAGTGAATGCGGTGCGAATGAATTTTATGAACAAAATAATGAAAGGATCATTAAGATGGTTTAGACACATGGAAAGAATGAATGAAGAATGAATGGTTAAATAAGTATACATTTTCAATGTAAATGGACCTAGAAATAGAGGAAGACCAAGGAAAACGTGATCAAATTAATCAAATATCGAATGTCAGCCACGGGAAGAGTCAGAGAAATCGACACGCGTGCATGACACGATGTATGAATGTTGAGGAAGTGAGAGAAATATGTCACAAAAGAAAAGTGTGTCAGTCCATTCTTTCTGCCTACCCCTTTTGGGGAAATGACCTTTTTTCAAAAGCAACATGGAATACACATTTATATCTAATGTACAAATAATATAACTCTTGTAACAAGAAAACAATGATACAAAATGGCAACATAATATTAAATTTGAATATGTTATGCCGTTGCATTTGCAGAATGTATAGCTCCGTCTTGACTGTCTGATAGCGTTCAATTATCTCATAGTCGATGACAACTTGCCGATTTCACCAGATGCAAATCATCGTCATGCGTGGATGTAAACCTTATTTCGCTCTAGGCGATACTTGTTGACCATAATTAATCCATTCTCCTCGTTTATCATATTCACAAAAATAGACCATTCATACCATACGCCAAAGGAACATTTGCTTGTGACCATGCATAGCTCGATGATGGGCAAACAAACTAGCAGAAATTGTCAAACGTTGATTTTTGTCATTTTCACTAAAAATATATATATACTCGTATATTATAAACTTTGTATGTTGGTCTTTACGGTGTTTACTTTCAGCCAGTCTTGAAATTTTCTCCGTGCTGGAGCCCATTTTCTTAGTGCACAGTTTTAACATCGCTACTCCATGTATTTAATACGTAAGCTATTTGTGTCACATTTTTATATACAGTTTTTTATGCTTAATAAATGAGGCGGTCGGGAAGGAGTGAAGTGCGAAATGTCGAGGCGTGGGACGGGAAAAGGTGGGCAATAGTCCCGGTAGCTTTGCGATAGTGCTGCTAGATGGCACTGCTACTGGGGCCGCCGTCAGCAAAAAGTTTAAAAAGACGGGCGGCAACTCAGTCGAATTCAGAGCATGCCTAGAGCGCGCCAAAAGAGATCACCTAAAAACAGGCTTTATAAAAGCTACTAAGAGCTATTGCCACACCGCCCCACTTTGCATCGCATACTTCGCTCTCTAACGATCGCCGTAGAAACAAAACTGTTTTATTTTTCGCCCCCTTTCGGTACTTTGCCACACGAAGTACTATCATGCCTTTTTCCCCGTGGACTAGACGGAGACGAGCAGCAGTCAGCGGCCTAAATAAAATTATTACACGGACAGGAGAAATACGTCCCGTACACATGCAATTGATAAAAACTGTTGATTCCTACTAAACGGAAGGTGAATTAACAATATTACTCACAGTTGCAAATGTCAGGAAGTAGCTTCTTAGTAAAGTCCCACACCTGGATGCGGTGCACCGGAGAGTCGGACGTCTCCGTAATAATGTTAGAGCCTCCTTCTATGATAATGGCGCCACCATTTTCCTCCACGGACATGATGTTCTAGACCAACAGGGAAACACATTTAACAACATCACATTAAAATATTATTTATACAGAAAACTTGAGGGAATAACATCCTTACAATATGTATCGTTTAGAAATTAAAAGTTCTCCCGATGATGAAAGTATCTTGTGATCTTAGAAACTATTATTGATCTTAGAATCAAGTGGAAACAAGCTCATACAAATGGAACAAGCGGCAATTTGATTCATAAAACCAGATTATCAGGATACATTTTCCAGAATTAAGAAAGTCCTAACATCAGTTCATAAATTGAATAAACATGTCATTTAATAAAATATAATGAAACTTCTATAAAACAGATGTTTTGATATTTAATAATTATTAATAAAAAATAAAAAAAAAGTAAGGCAGATGATTGCATCATATTATGTAAAATTAAAAAAGGATCCCCGAGATGGTTTGGACATATGGAACGAATGGACGAGAGAAGAATGGTTAAAATGTAGTATACAAGCAGTGTGAGTGGAAAGAGAAGCCGTGTAAGACCAAGGAAAGCACGGCACGAATAAATTAATCAAATACTAAAAGGTGGCCACATTCAAAGTCAGAAAAATCGACGAGCGTGCTTGTTACGATGCATGAATGTCGAGGAATCTAGAGAAGTATGTCAGAACAGAGCAGTATGGCGGTCTATCCTCTGCCTATCGTACCATTTCCCGGAAGGGTAGGCAGCGGATGGACCGCCATAGTAGATGGATAAATCTCTTCTACATTCACACACAGTGACACGCACATTCGTCAATTGCTCCTGCTTCGAATATCGCCTTTCAGTAATTGATTAATTTGGTCTTGCCATGTCTTCCTAGACTTCTTTTTCCATTCATACTTGTATATATCTTTTTAACCATTTTTCCCTCATCCAATCATTTGATATGTCCGAACCATCATAATGACCCTGTCATAATTTTTATTTAGGTAGCATTCATCCGCCATACATTTTTTTCTTATTTCTTCATTAGGTATTCTATCAAACATTATTTTCACCACATTCTTTTGAGTGATCTCATTCCTACGGCATTAATATTACTCTCAACCTTCTTCTGCCAACTCCAAGCTTCACTTTCACACATTGTATGTATGTATGAAAAACCCAAATTGATATGAATTAAAGTATGTGACTGACCTGCGGAATGATAGGCTGCTCCCGCAAAGGGTAGTGGGGAGGTGGTGGTGGGAATGCGCCTATCCGCGGCGCCTGGCCCACTTCGGAGACAGGAACATCGTTGACCCGAACTAGGGGAACTACATTACTGATATAAGAATCTATGATGACATTCCGGTTGCTAAGCTCAGCCCTCGTGGATGTGGCTCCCCTCACTGAAAATATTCTCGGGCGATACGTCGGTCGGGAACTAGGAGTTTCTGTATCCATTGAAAACTGATATCTTTGGTTATCCGGCCTTCTGAAAACTCCTGAGTCTCTCATTACACCGTGGTTGTAAAGGTATCTTCGGAATAGCATTCTGGAATACACTCGCCGAGAATTAGCATTCGGGAAGGTTCCAACGGAGGAGGGTGTGACCGGCGGGGGGGCGCTGCGATACCGGATACTCGGGGAAGCACGGTTCCTCTGGAGTCCACTGGTGGAGGGAACAGGATCCTCTGGTGCGGGTGCCTCAAATAGACTATTGGAGTTTGCTGATGTGCTTGTTTTTTCTGATTCTGCGGATGTCTCATTCTTGGAAGGATGTAAATGAAGCGTAGGATTGCGATTTTTTAAGGCTTGATTCCTTTTAAAAATATTATATTTCTCTTTTCTTTTCTTAGCTTTTGATGAGTAATTTCTATTTACGGCAGCTATCTGAATAGTTATACCATCGACCCAAGAACTTGAGGATGGAGTCTCTGACGTTTCGTTAGAACCTGTAGCTGTACTATTTTCCACAGGTTTTGCGGAAGTGGAGGGTGAATCGACAACAGGCGATTGTGGCGCTGAGGCACTGGGTATTGAAGTACTGGGTTGTGAATTAGATGCACTAGAGCGAAGAGATTCATTTGGAAATGGCTGAGATACGAGCAGAAGACAAGATAAACCCAAAGCCTTTTTAAGGGATGCCAGCATGACTGTGATCAGATGTTCCACTTGGGATACTTGTACTCTGCACTGCACCATCATACTGAACATAAGGCCAAGAACGCGCTCAGCATGGAAACGGACAGTTTCTCTGGATATTTCCAATTCTTGCCGGTGCGGAGTTGGGTTGCGTGAACTCCTTCGCTGTCCTAGGCTCGGATGAATGCGTTGCAAGGAAGCATTTCTCAGTCTATTTAGTACCATTGATCTAATCCGTCTTCGCATTGATTGACTTGAGTCTTCAGAAAAAAATGAACCGCTAGATGACCTAACTCTAGAAGAGGGTGGATATGTCTTGACCTGCCCATTCGTAGGCACAGCAGAATGCCTTGCACCAGAAGATGTGCTGGGTTCAGGATTAATTTGTGAATTAGAAACATCATTGGATTGGGAACTTTCCATCGCACTCGTATCACTTTCAGTTGCAGAATGTTCAACATTCCTCATCGTGCGCCGAGAACTGGTATGCCCCGATGGAGACCTTTCATTCCTTAATCTGTACCGCAAACTTCTGCTGGGATCAGGAAATGCGGATGCCATAAAATTTAAAAGGCGAGATCTTGTTTGAGGTGAAAGATGAAAAGATTTAGCTGCTCCTGGGCTCTGTCCTGAAGATGCGTGAATAGATGCTACTACTCTACGTAAATCATCCCACATCTGAGGCAGAAGCCGTATGGGAGGGCGGGCAGCATTGGTAGAACATAGATCAACCAACGCCTGGGTGTGTCTCTCAATGGCTCGCACGCCGCGGTTCACCAACACAATAGCG
This sequence comes from Lepidostoma basale, assembly GCA_022606425.2. Classification (NCBI taxonomy): domain Eukaryota; kingdom Metazoa; phylum Arthropoda; class Insecta; order Trichoptera; family Lepidostomatidae; genus Lepidostoma; species Lepidostoma basale. Next base: position 1,048,777 of record JAHDVF020000857.1, on the reverse strand, counting down.
CTGCCTCCTTCGCCCGGCCTCTGGGGACGGCTGGGAGCAGACGGATTTAAATCTCCGCTTGTCTGGGCCGGCTGCTGAGCTGGAGTTTGTAAGGAACTACTAGATTGATTTTGGGAAGGCTCATTGCTCGAATTCCTTGCAGATTGAAGGGATTCTGCTTGGTTAATGGAATCAGTTAGATATCGTAATAATATTTCATTAACTTGTTGTTGGTAATAACTTTGCCTAGGTGACAAGTTTCGTGGGGCCAAGTTTGCAGCGGTAGGAGGGAATCTATTATTTATATCTATAGATATTTCTATGGGATTAGTTATCTCACCCTGTCCTGGCTCAGCTTCTGAAGGTGGTTCCCGTTCATCATCGCTGGGAGCCAAACCTCTCCTAAAGTGTCTGTCCTCGTTATCAATGTGCATGGATATGGATGAAGTTTGTGTTGATTCGAAGAAGGATGTGCGAGGAGCTAATCGCAAATTCACTCTAAATGGCAATGGACTGAACATATCTCGATTGTTATCAGATCCATTAGCGGGAGCTGCGTTACCATTAGGAGTCTGCCGGCTACCTCTCTCGCTACCGCTGCCGGAAGGATTAGCAGGATCTTGGACATTTGGTGGTTGTACATGTAATATACGGCGAACTGTAGTGAATTCTGAGAACTCTGTAATTAGATTTAAAAGTCGGACCCTCGAATCTCTCATCATGTTCCCAATGGAATCAAATCTTTGGGCAATGTTAACATCTTGAGAGGATTCTGGATTATTATTTGCTGGCTGTGAAGAGGAGTCCTCAGCGGGGGGAGGATTCTCTCGTCTTCTATGTGATCGGTGTCGACGACGACTACTACGAGTGTGAGAGCGATCCCTTGTATGACGAGATTCGCGAGACTCGCAGGAGTGAACTAGCGAATTTCTATCTAATGAAATCATATGAGGATGTTGCCTAAATGACGGATTTGCCGAATTTCTAAGAGAAGAGAAATCTCTCAAAATGTTCAGCCCTGATGTTCGCGCTGAATCATTTCTTTCCGTTGATGTTTCATCTGGAGAATTTTGCATATATCCCTGAACTGAGTTGAGAGAAGACAAAATTTGACTTTCAAGAGTACTTGAACTAGACGCATTAGGAGCCTCTGAGGCTTGTGTTGACGTAGAGCTACCGGCGAGGGGCAAAGAACCGGATCTCAGAGGTTCAAGATTAGGTTTTAGTACAGGTTCAGATATAGTTTCAAGATCAGGTTCAGATTTTAGCTCAGGTTCTGGTTTACGTTCAAGTTCAGGTTCAGATTTTAGTTCAGGTTTAGGTTCAATTTTTAGTTCTGGTTCAGATTTAGGTTCAATATCAGGTTCAAGCCGAGGAGTCGTAACAGGGACTTCCATTACTCCTCGCGACGTGGTCGAGACTTCCGGCAAAGTTAATTCAGTAGCTTCAGCCACTCCACTATTGGTATTAGTTGCTTGGTGTGATCTATTTAGTATTACCATTCGGTGACTGTGCGACCGATTATACCTCGGTCTATAAACGTATCTATGTCTCAATGCAGCTCGCTGTGCATCTTCGTCAGTTGTCGGGTTTGAAGTGTTACTCAATCGGCGAGAGGAACTTGTGAAGGATTCAGATAATGGTCGAAAAGCTGATTGACTAGCCCCAGAACCAAACCCAACTCTTTCTCCAGGCATCGCCATGGCAGATACTCGGGGTGAAGATGTTGTTACAAAGGTCATTGTATCTGGAAGCTCCCAACTGAAACAAAATAATATTTATTATGAAACAAGGCTCAATTAATAGATCGCCATGAAATAACCAGTTCTTATTTCATATGAAGATAAAATGATATTTCAAGCCCAAATTCAAAACAAGTGAATCTGATTTGAAAAAAAAACATATGGGTGGATCAACCACAGGAACAAATGTGCTGTGTTGTGGGAATGTTACCCTATAAATTGTCAGCATGAATTGGGTAAACAATTTTCAAATGCATTTACCGAGTTCTTAAAGCACTCCCATTAACCGTAGGGGTGTTGCCCAATGATATAGATTGAACGTCCAAATTGAGGGAACCCCCTGCTCCTCCTGAAGGGTCATCCCCTGAGTCACTGTCTTCACCGTCTAGGTTCCTGGGGGGCTTCTTTGCTGGGTCTGGTGGGGGCTGTCCTCTCGAGCTCGATGGACCCCTGGAATCAGCATCTCCAGGAGGCATATTCTGAGAGTCCGTGACCCCTACAGACGGTGGTTCACCAGGGATTACAGGCACAGATGATTGCCCGGGATTAGTGGCTTGATCTGGTGTCTGCCTGGAGTTAGATGGGTCGGTGGATCCAGGAAGAGAGTTGGGTAGCACTTGTGGACCGAGGGGCATGCGAATTGACCCAGAACTAGTTGAGGGTTGTCCAGCGGCATCCACATCCATTGGGTCAGTACCGCGATCAGTCTGGAATGAAATGAACATTCACTTGAATGAAATAATAATAAAAACTTTAAAGTAAGATCGCAAGACCGAAAGAGAGAATCAAACATTGAGAGTGCAGATATTTTAAATGGAAGTAAATAATCCTAATTTTATAAATTAATCACTTTATCGGACTCCTCGCGTAGTCGACATTTAATATTTCATTGATTTGATCGTGCCACATTTTTGAGCAGTGTTCGCGCGTGGCGCATGTATCGTATCGCGCCAACCCGAGCACTGCTCACGTATTTCGACTTGTTTGCGTTACATAAGATAAAGAAACGAACAGAGTTCGCCTCGATTTTTTGTGTAATTTATTACTTTTTTATTATTATTGGATTAGTTAGATTTGTTTTATTATTTTCTATGTTGTTTTTTTTATACAAGGTTATGTTTTTTTACATTTTTAATTACTTCTGTTTTGCTTTTTTGAACTGGAAAACTTTTAAATCATGTTAATTCTTTAAACAAAAAATAAAATAACCTGATATTAAGTGGTTAATATGAAATGTCGTGAAATCCATTATTATTTGGAAGGGTTCTTTTCAAAAAGCAGCAAAACATCCTCTAAAAGTATACAAAAATCCACATCACAACCACAATTTATTTTTGAACAATGAGCTGTAAATAATCTAAAATTTAATTAACACGAATGAAAACTACTGTTTTCTAGAAGTTTTATTATATTTTATGTGAATGAAATGTTTTGCCTATCAAATGTAAAATATATTAAAACTTCTAGAAAACAGAAGTTTCCATTCGTATTAAACATTTAATATGGAATTTTACATCATTGTTCAATAATTAATCTAAAACTTATTATTGACTGTATAATTAAAACACTGTTATATAATTTCACAATTGATTTAATTTCTATGAAATTCTCACGGCAGCTGTTTCGCTAACCAATGTTAGCATCGTCAGGTGCTACAAACAACTAAATAAGTATTTTTTTGTCGTTGATTGTAACAACTTTTTTTAGTTGATTGACGATGCTAACATTGGTTAACGAAACAGCTGTCAATTGACATGACAATTTCATGGAAGTTTAATCGATTGTGATATTATATAACAGTGTTTTAATTAAATAGTTAATAATGTTGAAATATCAAAGTGTTTCCACCAAAACAATGAATTATAATTAAAACACTGTTATATAATATCACAATTGATTAAATTTCCATGAAATTGTCACGGTGGAATGGGGAATGTTGTTAAACGTGAAGCGATCGCTCAACCCAACCAATGACAGGTCATAAGTCCTGTAAACGCCTCGGCCACCACCTTCTGTTCCCAGAAAACAACTTGCATCTTCGTCTCTATTGAGATACAATTAATCCTTGTAAAACCTGATTATATAATTTTAATACCTGATGATGTCAACATAGCAGTGGCGGTACTCCCATAGAGGCCCAGAAACCCGGCTTGCGTAAGAAATTTTGAATCAAACCTCCCAAATCTAAGTAATCGTGCCCTCGCATAAACCAACAACCCACCAAATCACCTTCCAACAATGTTCCCATCAGACGTAAGAGAAATAGCCACAAGAGCTGAATCTCTGTAAGCCAGAAGAGGTTTTGATTCAATATTTCTTACGCAAGCCGGGCTTCTGGGCTTCTATGGGAGTACCGCCACTACAACATAGGTTGACGAATCAGCTGTCGCAAAAAATAAAAATTGCGATAAATTAACAAAGTTTTATAATTTAACAGTTAATAATGTATTTATTTAAGTATCATAGTGTTTTGGCTAAAACAACGGACTATTTAGAAAAATAAAACCATATATGAAAGTTAGCAGGGAGTTACCGTATTCTGCTGAGAGCGAGCCATGAAAATGTGGTGGTAGTTCCTGAAGAGGTTGTCGTAGCGCTGCAACAGGTGCTGGTAGGTGCTAATTTGGTCCTGAGGAGTGCCTGACGGTTGCGGTGGCGCGCCATTGGGCAGCTGGGAGCCCGCAGGGGAGCTCCCAGGCACGGGTTGCAACAGAGAGCCTGCTCCGCCCCCGCAGGTCCACACCGAGATGCCTGTGATTAACTTGTGGCCCAGCGGATCGAAAGATACAAACCTGAAATATTTGTCACCTCGTAAAGTGTATGAACAATGATTGCAAATTTTTATGTAATGAATCCCAATCCTGTGCGTGCATGACACAATCTATGAATGTTGAGGAAGCAAGAGAAGTCAGGAAAGAACAGTGTGGCGATCCATTATTTCTGCCTACCCCTTCGGAAGACAGCATGATGGTTAGTTATTTAGTTAGTTAGGTATGTATTTATAATAAAAAAAACGTAGCCAACCATCACGCCATCTCACCGAAGGGGTTGTCCGAAAGAATGGACTACCACACTGTTCTTTCCCGACGTACTTCCCTTGCTTCCTCAATTTTCATAGATCGTATCAAGCACGCACGTCGATTTCTCCGACTCCTCGCGTGACCGTTTAAAATTTGATTGATTTGATAGTGCCACATTTTCCTCGGTCTACCTCTAATTGATCTGTTTATATTGTTAACATTTACTATTTTTATCATTCTTTCCTTGATTTTATATTATAGAATAATTTCTAATTATTTTTTTTTTAAATCCTTAATTACATTCAATCTGTCTACAGCAGGGTTTTCCAATTCATGTTCAGCAGAACTCCAGCGAACCTAAATAGGTGTTCCGCGATAATTCGGAAAGGTTTTATACACTGCAATACATTTGAAGACTTCTACTTCATATTTATTTACTTATTATTATTTTAAACAAATGAGACATACTAAAATAACAACATTTCGGCAATCATTTGGACAAAAAACATTTATATGCTAAGAAAACATATCTCAGAAGGTTCCCAAATATGTAGACGTCCGTGAGGCAGTATGCCTTCCAGAATTGATAATATATTTTTTATGAATACTGCCACACTGACACTAAACATGTTTAAGCGTCTGAATTCCTCTTCTTACTGGCATCACCAAAGGCAGGTTGGTTCTGTGTGACAGAGTTAAGAACAATTGATGTTGGCGTTGCCGCAGGTAACCGTCGCAAAAAAATATACCTATTTGTTCCAGAACATAGGTATTCTCAATAGAGCCCAAAATCAGCTTGAAAAAATGTGTCGCTGTAAACCCTTCCCTCCTCAGTTCAAATGAGTGATACCTTAGCATATTTAAAAGAAATGCCATTGGATACATACACTCCGTACTCCCTCAAGTTCTCAAGAATTTGTTTTCAGCCCCCTCCAACATGAGATAATAATACTGATCCTCATGAGGACTCCATATCATGGCACCTCCCTCGATGTTGCTTCTGACTAAAGAGTTATATAGGGTTCTTAGAACCCGGGTATCTCTGAAAACCCTGACTGTTCGAAGAACAAAACCCAGCATCTTTAACTAAACGTCACATACCCTCTTGATCTGAGCATGAAATGTCAACTGACTTTCATAAATAATCCCAAGATTTCTGACAGAAGATACACGTTTGAGGCTTTCATTACTCATAGAATATTGATGGTATGTGGTGCGCCCTAGAAAATGACATTATAACACATTTGGGGATATGTTGAAGGAAATGTGGTTGCGTTTGCTCCAGTCAATTGAAAGGTGAGAGATGATCATTCGCCATTGATGTTTATGACGTCAAGTATCTAGGTACAGGCGAATGACCATCTTTTCTCACACCTTACATGACATAGTTGGGGTTTATTTTGATTTTACCTGACTGAACAAGGCGGTTGATTAGAAAGCAACATTGTAATATTGTACTTGCTATCAAGAAGATATGCAATTCAAGGATTCAAAATCATTGAAGTCATTTAGTGCTTTCTTTATTCATATTTTTATATTTAATAGATGAATAAAATGTTTCCTTAGTTATTTTGTTTCAAAACAGTGTAATTGGGCTCTTGATTTCTGTAGCTTCATCGAAATCTGAGACACATAATATTTTGTAAGGTGAGCATTTTTGTTTTGTGAAGTATACAAAAAAATCCCAGCAAACACAAAGTTTTATCGAGTTGGCAGATTAACAATTACACTCACGGATTTATTTTGTGCCTAGTTTCAATTTATTAATACTATATTAAAAATTAAATACAAAATAATAAATTCACACATATAATGTGTCTCAAAAGAAAGTTTGTTTGAATTCAGGGCGTTATGTGGATGTTAGACGACTTCTTGGTGTCTGAATTGCAAAACATTCCTGACTATTACCAAAGAATATGGTTCGAGCAGGACGGAGCAATGTCACATACGTCCGATACGTCTCTACCACGAATTTGTGAAATTTTCCCTTGCAAATTGATCTCCAGGAGAAGTGATATAAATTGGCCTCCACGCAGTACTGCTTTAACCCCTATGGACTTTTTCCTGTGCAGTTATCTCAAATCTAAAGATTACGCCAATAAACCGACTTCCCTGGCAAATTGAATGAAAATATTCATCACGAAATGGCAACCATCACAGAGTCTACCTGCCAAGCCGTCATGAAAAATTTTACTATTCCACTAAGTTAGTCTCGCGAACGCGAGGGTTTACGTTTGGACGATAATTTTAAGAAATAATTTCCAAAATTGTGTATTAATAAACATTATTTCTATAAATTGCTTATATATTTTTAAATCGATAAACATTGTTTTGAGACACCTTGTATTATTTATATTGATGATTTATAAAGGTCCCTATTTGTACCTGACTTTCTCCTTGAGGTTTTTGGTGGTAACTTTGGCGTAAGGCTCCGGCTGCATCCAATCCCAGAAGTAGAACTCATTGTACGTGGCTATGACCAAGAGCCGATCGCGGGGATGGAAGGCGATGGAGGCTATCACTGTTCTTCCGCTAACTGTCCACACTTCACTACCGCCCTAAAATAGATATAAAAACACACCACATTAATATGTTAAGTTAATCCATAGACAAATTTAAGCAAAGCTGTACGCTGCTTTAATTAGTATAAAAATTCCAGTGTACACTCAACGGCACCTGCACGTCCATCCGATGTCCACTGAACTAACTATTTGATGCAACTTTTAGTAATATCTGTTTTGTAATATACATAGTATACCATAGACGGTGAAAAGAAAAAAACAGTCAATCCTTGACCAGCTGGGCAACAGGGCAAGACTCTCGAGGGTATATTCTCCGGGTTGCAGCCCGGAGAGTCAAAGTAGAGGGAAACTAACCACAAGGACGGCCCAATCAAGTATTTTCTTTAATTTAAGTCGCAGGTAAAACTCTAAGATACTGCGGAAGAATAACAAAGGAACACAGGCAGAGGAACACCAGAATTACAGAGATATGTGAGGCTGATGACATTGCAAGATGTAGTAGACAGCAAAGGAAAGACTGTTACGGTCATGTCCAAAGAATGGACACCACTAGACTCTTCTACATCGAAAAACATAATCAGTCCTCACGAGACTCCTTCTAATATATGGAAGGACACCTGGGAATCCATCTCACAGGAGGAGCAATCCTCTGGAGAACAGACCACATATATCTAGCAAGGAAGAAGAAGAATTAAAATACCCATTTGCTTCATGTCTTTCTAATACAAACATTTCTTTTACTGACCCGAAATCAATATCTTTAGAATGACCCTGAATGTAATTTTTTTTTTAACCCTTTCTTCTGTAAACATTAAATGATAACCAATGTTGCTATATTTGTATTCTGTTGCATGTATTATATGATTTAGTTTTTATATTATATATATTTTTTGTTGTTAAAGTAAGTTAGTTTAAATTGTTCTCCTGGTGATGAAGGTATCTTCCAAACAAGTTGAGTAAAAAAAAAGCACAGTACATAATTATAATCAATAACTAATTTGTTACAGTGCCTTTAAGATGACTAAATTATAAAAATTGTGCTTATATTAATCAGCAATAAATCAATGTTCTCACAATCATAAAATGTAATTAATAGAAGACTCACCTTCCCGACCAAGTCCCACACGCGTACTTGCCCCCCGAGGCACCCAGAGCCCAAGAGGCGAGGGTGCGAGGGGTGGAAGGCGATGCACCAAGGGGTGCGTGGATGCCCATTAAGCGTCTTCACATGTTTGCCGCTCGACAGCTCCGATATGTATATCCTGTGATTCCCGTGAGTCGACGCCACTTTAGTTCTTTGGGACAGAGTAAAAAAAAAACTTCAGTCCTAAATCCAAAATCAAGAATTCATAACTTGGAAAACCACTATCGAGATATTGGGTAGTAATTTACACTTTTCCATGCAGTGCTAAAAAAAATAGCAACACAACTAAAATTTGTCTATCTAGCATTCATGAATACAGATGAAGTGAGAGTAATACATAAAGAGTTTGTGGTAGTCTTACATTATTTACTGTTTTCATATCATAATAGCAACACACTGGTACCAGTGTCACAAACAATTTGTTTGATAGTATTGGTAATTAACCTCTGATTTTCGATAAAATACTTATTCAGTGTCCAATAAGCATGTATTATGTAATGATTAATAATTTCAATGGATGTGTAAATATTTAACGGAGGAATACCGAAAATCTTAACAAAGTATTTATTGTATTTATAAAGGTATTAAAGTTATACGGGAAGATTAACAAAAGAATTTGTTGAAATCCAAAATGTATACAATTTTACGATTTTAACGTTATTTTTTATATGACACCATTTAATAACATCTTCAACTGTTAAATAATTGTAAATGAAATACGATTTCAGTTCTAAAATATAATTGTAATTCTTAATCTATCCATTAAGACCTTAAAAAATCTGCCAGAACACAGTGTGTCTATAAATATCTAGGGGTTAAATATTTATTTTATCAGCGCCTGCATTTAATGAGTAAATATACTTTATTTTAATAGCACTATGATTATATTAATTTAAGGAGAAAATATTTTTAACAAATAAATCTTAATCGACATACCCATCAGGACTGAACACCATAAGAAATGTAGATTTTGGTACCCCAGGAAGTTCGCAACACTGTAAAAAAAAAAAAAGAACCATGCTTAGAAATATTTGTAAGTTCTTAACCAATTATGATACATAAGAGTAGTAACACACAATAACTGCAGAAGGGTTTAACACCCATCATACAGCAATTGATAACGAGTAACCAGTGAGTTCACTCCTATCCTGACTGTTGCGCAGGCGAGACATGTATTTTTGCATGTTATTTTTATACATGATTTTAAAATCATTATAAAACCATTTTTATACGATAGATCAGTGCTCCGCAACCGGTGTGCCGTGAGCCGGATACAGGTGTGATGCGATCAAATACATAATAAAAAATATTTAGTTATAATATTGTTCATTCTTCAAAATATATATCTGGGAAATATGATCAAGCTTGGCGGAGACGACCAAGAAGCCGGGATCGAACGTAGACGGGGTCCTACATGGGCTGCTTTCGGTAAATTGTCCTATATTTTTAAGTCCAAAAGATTCGCGAACCACCTGAAGAAAAATATATTTGACATGTGCATCTTCCCAGTACTGACGTACAGGCTGGAAACAGTTAAGTTCACAAGAAGAACAATACAGAAACTCCAAGTGACCATGCGGACAATGGAGAGGAGGATGCTACACATCAGTTTGCGAGACAAGAAGTGAAAATAATGGATCAGAGAAAGGATCAAAGTTGCGGACGTAGGGTGCAAAGTGGCCTCGTTGAAGTGGAATTGAGCCGGCCATATAGCAAGAACAACGGATGATCGGTGGACACAACGCACCCTGGAGTGGCGACCGAGAACCGTCTGAAACCGGAATTCTACGAAGAACTTGTGTGTATCGTAGGTGAGAAAAGGTTTCGGAGCACTGGGATAGATTACAATATTATCATCGGCTGTCCCTCGTATCCAAGGAAGACTATCATTTGTGAATGTGAGTCTACATGTGACTATAAAGTTCAATTCGGGACCCTCACACTCTGGGGCACCTAGAGCAGGGAAAGACGTTGTGGTGGACCACCTCTTTCTCCCAACGGTCTCTTCTTTCTGATCTCCTTCTCCACTAGCGATGTGGTCTCTGCGATGTGCTTCAAAGTCTTGCGTGCTTTTATGTACCACTATTCTCCATCTAGGTCTATCTTCTGAAGTCTCTTCCCAGCGTTCGCTAAAAATGTTAGTCTTTTGGAGGTTTGCTTTTAGGGAGTCATTGAAATGTTTCCTCTGACTTCCATGTGAACGGATCAGCTGAAAGTACAGTATTTTCTTTGGGAGTCTAGTCTCAAGCATTCTTATGACATGGTCAATCCAGCACAGTTGTCTCTGCATAATGGCAGCCTCAACACTCACCATATTGAACTCAACAAGAATGCTGTCATTTGTCCTGCCATTTCACATTTAGTATCATTTGCAGACAACGTTGGTGGTACCGCTCTAGGGCTTTTATATGCCTTCTAAATGGGACCCGTGTCTCTGAAGCGTATAGAAGTGTTGGGAAAACAACAGACTTGTAAACGAGGACCTTGATGTCAGATTACAACAATGTATCAAATTAAAATAGGCGTTTTTACCCGGATACTCTAGAGTCCATCACTGTTGGTAAAGAATGAATTTAGCACCATAAAGTGACTTTTAATACACTTACATTGATGGATCTGAAGGATAAGTATTTTCACCCATATTATTGGAATTTTTTTTGATCTACAGATACATTTCGCAAACACATAGTACACATAATTATATGATAAAATAATTATATCTAGTATATATGATAAAAATACAGTCATACACAAAATTGCTGACCGGTAAAAATAATCTAAGGTTGACAAAATGCCTCAACCATTGAAACATAATAAAATCAAATCAAAAATGCTAAATCCACACATTACAAGATGAAGATATTTTAATTATCAAAATTTTGATCACAATTGTTTTCAGTTATTAACATTCACAGCAATCAAATGACTACAAGAAGCAATGTTCTTCTTCGTGTCAATGGCAAACTAATAGCGGTAACCATTAAAATCATCTTTCCAATTTCTCGTGACATTGTAGTGGAAGATTTGGCAGACTTTTGTTATTTCCAGAAGTGCCTGGAGTTATAATATTTTAGTAACACCAAATGTGGGACACCTTTCTTATCCATAAATATACATTTAGACTAGGCACTGCGGAGCCAGGCTGCGGTGGTCGGAAATATTGAGCAGCCAGTTATGGCACCCAATGAGTCAATCGACGGCGATTTGTGATCATTCCACCGAACGATATGGACGTGAAAAAACTTACAATTGTTTACCTTTTGTCTCGCAAGAAACGCAAAACAAAGACATTGGATTCATAATGTATAAAAATAAAAATGTTTCGGAGCACAAAATATGTCTGGCTGCTACGACAAGTGCGCGAAGACTGATGGCAGCCACATACTTTCGCCTATACTAGCCCCGGGTGCCAGCAGCCAATGGTCTGCCGTTCAATCAGGCGTGTTTTAATGGCTGTCGCAGCCAGGAATTCGTGGCTGCCTAGTACTGCCATACGCCGTCATATCGCACCTTCGGTAAGACAAGGGCACAATTGCACGTTTTGTAATTTTTCATTAGAGACTATTAATATTAAATAAATAATATTAATGGTGTTATTCTGGCTATATTGATCATACATTATCGCCCTCTGGCTAAATGAGACTCAACTTAATGAGCGTCTTTGTTACTCCAGATAAAGGGATGTTTTTAAAATACATTGGCATACTTAACTCATTTTGAGAATTTTTTAACAATTATGCCCTTGTCTTACCGTAGGTGCGATATGTTGGATTGGCTGCCTGTAGGCCTTAGTGTATTGATTGAGAAGTATTGAAATTAAACATTTTTAAATGTCGGGCAGATTAGAAGTCGGAAGAATCGACGTACGCGTATGACTCGCTGTAAGAATGTGGAGGAAGCTTGAGAGGTATGCCAGGATAGAACAGTGTGGCGGTCCATTCTCTCTGCCTACCCTATTGGTTTGTTGTTGTTGTATAACATTAGACTAATTGTGAACTTTGCATAAAATAACCATTAAACAATTTCATTTCACTATAATCAGAGCATCAGTATCAATTGATGCTATAATAATTTATGCTATAATCAGAGCATCAGTATTAATATCTAATGAAGTGTGAAATTAAAATGTGTAAGGATCACAAAGTTTTGATATTTTGAATACAAAACGCTCAAAAGCTGATTTCAGGATTCAAAGTTTCCCGGGATGCCGCCATGGGACCTTTCAATATATACAGAGTTTGTTTTTGGCAATGGTACACTACAAAACAATGAATTATTTAAATACACTATGGAAACGGAGTCACACACAAGTATGTTTTTTTATTTACTAGTCTACAAAGACTGTATTTAATAGTTGATGCTTCCCTCACAATAGAACGTTTAAGGTAATGGTTTGGATGGTTGGAATATAATTTTAAAATAAATATAGCTGAAAAAGCTAACTGTAGCGCTAAATATGTGTTTTAAATCAATTTTAGGAAATCGATAAAGGAATATTTACACAATACGACGTAAATATGTTTATGTATACGTATATATCGCCGATAAAGCGGTATATATAAACTCCGCCCTAGGATTACATATCATTGAAAGTAGACTCTACCTCATAGAAATTGATATATCAAATCAAAATTCTTCTATATTTGCAGAAATAAACCTCAAATGAAAGGTTAAAAAGAGGTAAATTGCATAATTCGATGAAGTCAAAAAATCTTGAATGATTTCAAGAGCAATGACAGCCCAGACAATGCAATATTGTGCAAAGTATTAATGTCTATATGGCTGTGGTCGGGGCGAGTTTTTAATTGTATCAATATAATAACACTCACCCTTTCATTAAGTTTCGAATTCTTTACAAGAAGATCCTCAGCTGCTTCTTGAAGGATCCGAGAATCGAAAGCCGATCCTTTGGAGTTCATCCCGATTTCCCTCCATTGCAGACTGCCCGCGACATTCCCCTTAGTGCGAGAATCGCCGACATTTAAAGCTCCCGGCCATTCCATCTGTTCCATTACTTCACTTTTATGAAAACATTACGGCACAGACGTCCTGAAAAACGATCAGACAATAATTTTTTCATACTGTGAAAAACACGCACCGCTCCTAGAAAATTCACATTAGAAACGTGTCAAACGTTATAAGCTCGATAGAATGGATTGCATTCTTACTAGAACGATTCAAATTCTTAGAACGGATGAAAATATTTTTACAAATATGAGATATGACAGTTTCTTACCCTCGCAAACGCAGCCAGACGAAGACCGAACGATTGTTTTGTTAATTTCACGTAGAATATCACGCAATCTCCGAACTTCGAAAAGAAATCAGATGTTTTTTGACATGTCAGTAGATGACGCTTTGAAATAGTTTCCCGTAATTCCGATCGGATCATATAATGCCTTTAAGTGCCGCTAGATGGCTGCCGGTAGGAGAAGCAGGTTCTTAAAAATATGCACGTAGGTGGATCTATCTCATCTTCAACCACGATGCCCCCCGTCAGTTGTCAAATACATACGAGTACATAGGTATATTTGAAACATCCAAAATATATAATTATGATATATATAATTATGTACTAAAGAATTTTTAAATATGCAATAATTCGTGAATTAATAAATATTTGATTTTCGAGTTCCGATTTGCATGTTTAAAAAAATCATAAGAATGTTTACTGACGAATAAATAATATACAGTAATTTAAAATTACTTTAGAAAGGGTTCGAATATTTATTTGTGAGGTTTATTTATATTAAACTAATTTAACAAATTCAAACCAAATTATTCTGTTACTAATTGTATGTTAATACTAATTGTAGAATTCCAAATATATAACTTTGTAGGTAAATTTACATATTTTTCTATAAATAGACGCTATCAGCTATTAGAGCTGAACCTCTGTAAGCCTGAAGAACCAAGTCCAAGTAAAATAAGCTGGTATCAATATCCAAGCAATGACTGGATGATGATTCTAGAGACCAATTAGTTATAATTTTTAATTCTACCCTAACAATATCAGAAATTGAATGGTCACATGTTCTCGCGGTAGGAATAAATAATAATCTGGTTAGAAACTGGGTAGGTCTTAAAAAAAACTACCTATATTGACAACAAAAAAATACAAAAGTGCCTTGAAAAAATTTCTTAAAGAACCATACCAAATCCGTCAATACCACTGTGTTAAAAATCATAAAAATATTTTTATTATGACATCTTCAAACACATATTAAATACGAATATGTATTTATGTACATTCTAATAATTGATGAATAGTAAAATCTCTATAATAATTAAATAAAACGATATATTTTTATTAACTACTTCCATTTAAAATACATCGTTTTATTTAATTATTTTTTTAAATGAACATCCGTCAAGAGATTTCAGTAAAATCATTAGATTATCATAAAATCTCTTTATTTTGATAGCTAAAATATATCAATATTCATGATGTTCATTTTAAATTATTTTTTAATTTAATAAAAAGCTATTTTAAGGTTGGCATAATATGGTTAGATAATATTGTTTAAATTTGTTTTCTTTAGTTCAATTTCGTATAAATTCTGTTGTGTTCAAACGATTTTTTATTTAGATTATTATACTTTTTGATACAGTTTATTAGTAATTTCCTGAGTTTTTTATAATAAGAAAATAGTTAAGCTTTTGTTTAAACAAAATGAATTACTTATATCTCGAATAGGGGGCGATCGAGGACGAAGATTTTGTTTCTAAAAATGTGTCTTTACTGTTCTAAAATCCTTCTTATTTGACACAGTTGACTCCTACGACAAAAATTAGAACTAAAACTTCATCTATTTTTGCGGCCGATAACTTCGGAAACCCGAAGTGACCCGAATTCGTTTCGGAATTCTTCGGACAGCGCACAAAATTGACAGAATTTATTCATCAATAATCCATATCCGTATCGTTTGATTGTCATTTCGATTCACCATACAAGCTGTGATTTTCTCAGGATGCATTTACAGAGTGCGCATTAGTAAGTACACAAAATTCGTATAGAAATTGCCTCGTGCCATTTTGATATATTATATTGTATGCAAATTATTGTTAAAACTGTCACAGTTGTTTCAAATTAAATGAATAATAGTCAACACATTGGGCAGGTCCTGTATCATGAAGGCTAACACGTTTTAATTAACAACATGTTCATTAAGTATTGGCACTATACGAACCATTCACAAGCATGTAAATAAAAAATAAATATTAAACTTAAAAACATCAAAACATTTCATATATTTTTATATCACTTCTTCTTTTTTATGTAGATCTTGCGGTCTGTTACAGGATATCAAATTTGGTCCTGTGATGAAGACGTCCAGCTTTCCCTCCATCTCTTTGGTGGTCGACGGCCCTCTGAAGTCTCGTGCATCACGTCCATCCTCACGATGTGGTCCCTCCAGAATCGTCTTCCCTGCCATTTCAATATGTCATTAATTTTGGAGGTTCTGCGAATCTCTTTGTAAGTTATCCTATCTGTAACTTAGAGAGACTTTAACCTAGAAGATTCTAAGGGTTCTATTTGATTATTATTCTTATTTATTATGATTTATATTTTAAGTGTGCCATTTTGTATAATTAATTGCTCAAAGGGCGCATTAGGATAAGACTGACTGTTTACCACGATAGGTCGCAATGTTTTCATGTGCTGTTCTAAGGAGATGTTTCGTTCTGACAATGTCTGCTCTTGCTTCGATTCCATACAACATTATGCGAATGTTGCATGTTTTGTAGATAAACTTTTCTTTCCGCTAAAATATGTTCATTGTCCCAAACATTGACATTTGATGCTTAAAAAGTCTGGTCTTTAACTTCATTATACTGTACAAATCGCTGCAACTAGATATCTCCACACAACGATTTTATTTAAAATTTAGATACGACGTTTTCAAATTCGAGAAATATTTTATATTATTTTACAATATTTCATATACCATACTTATGTTGTCTTCCTTCGGATTTTATTAATTGTCTATGGAAATACATTAAATCTAAATCTAAAAACTTTATGATCATTCCAAAAATAACTTATTTATAAAATGACGGATCTGCGTATGGTCCAGGGTCGAATTTACGTCCCTTGGATCAGAAGCCAAGCGCTGTACCTTCTTAATCAGTGATCTTCAACCAGTGGTTCGGGTCCAATATATTATATTATGTACAGCATATTGAATCTCCATATTAATTGGGATAAATCACCCTAAAGATGGGTACTGCAAAGGTTTCAGCATCATTAGACGACCTTCGTGGCTGAGTGGCGGTTCGATTTCCGGTGATGAGAGTGTGATTCTCACACTGTCTCTGGTCTGTGTAGAATTCACGTGACAGAAACATGGCGATAGATTAGCGAACTATCGCATGTCATGAGAATCAATATAATAGCAAAAAAATAAAAATAAATTTATGCAGTTATTGGGTTCAAACAATCTGTTGCATAAAAAAAATTAATACAGAAAATAACACAGACACGGACATAGGTACTCCGAATATGCATTTTATAAAAAAATATTGTAGTAACAATAACGATTTTTTTAAATGTATTATATGTTCAGTTAAAACCCTAATGTTAAAAAACTAATGTTTAAATTTTTTTTCTTCGACCAATTTTTGTCGATAAATATATGGTACATACAGAAAAAAAAAACAATTTTTTATTTTTATTTTATACAATGAAATTTTTTCATGAATTTTTCAAATAACGAAATGTTTTTTTATGTGTTAACCCTAATAATCGATGTACATGTCTTGAAATGTTTATTATAGGTGTGTAACCATTTCAAGAAAATCGAACTCCGTTACCATTGTTGAGAATAATTAACTAACTACCCATCACGCCGTTTCTCCGGAGGGGTAGACCGAGAATATGGACCGCCATACTGCTCTGTCCTGACTTACTTCGCGAATTTCCTCTACATTCATACATCGTAACATGCACGCTCGTAGGTATTGTTAATATTTATATTAAAAATTTTATTGGTATAGAAAAGCTTGTCATGTTTTATTTTTTTAAAGCTACCGAGTGTAAAATTTGCATAATATTAGATTTATTATGTCGTTATGAAAACGAAAATATGTCTTATTAATTATATTATTAAGGCATTTTTCCGTATATGCATTTTATAGATATTTATTGAACATGGGTAAGAAAGTTTTCTTTTATATTTACCATTACTTTGTGTTACGGATTCATAATTGAACAATATTTTACTAGGTAAAACTAGAAATTAAAAATTAAATATTTGTGTTAATATTTCATTTAATTCATATTTTAAATAAAAAGTTTGTAAAACATAGTAAAAAAAAACATAATGTAAATAGGCAAAAAAGGGGTTGTCGTCGGGAATACCTCCGAATATCTACTCTCCGAAACAAATCGAAATGCACACGCCGCGCATGCCCGAGAACGTTTCTGGATTATTTTGTTCTGATTATTGTTATATGACAGTAGTGTAGAAAACAAAACGGACCAATTAGGTATTGTTAATTTTGATTTTTTTAACCTGTGTGGAAAAAAAATATTTACATTAAAAGTTAAAATTTATTACTGATTGTACATAACCAAGTTTTTAAAGGGTAGGAAATCTTTACTTTCGTGAATATTTCACGCGTTGCAACTAGTATCGTTCAATTAAGAAAGTTATAAATTTGAAAAAAAATGCACTTTCTTAATTTATTATTTTATTATCTTTGATGATATTATAAATCGTTTGTGTCGGAGGGGTAGCTTTCGCAAATATCGTAATGAGGCATAGAGGTATACCAAAATATTGGGCAGAGGGCAGGGCGCACGCGCTGGCCACCGCAGCGGGATCCCAAGATATCCCACACTTGAGAACGACTGCACGCTTGCCTCTCCACTATTCCGTTGCCGTGCCTCCCATCGACCGCGTGTGATTCTCGTTTCGTTAGTGTGACGCCGTCGCGCGTCCGGTGCGGTCGTCTTTTGGGTTGCGTCGATCCGTGTCTCTCCAGCGAACATTTCATTTGAAAATAAAAAAAACATTTTTTTGTTTATCTCCATGTGAAGTGTGGCGACGTTTCGTCGTGGTATAATTATTTAAAGTGCAAAAACATCCAATCGTTGATTGTGTGTGTGAAATAGTGATTTGTATTTCGGTGTTTTAAGATTTCTGTTCACTGACAGCAAACTTTCTTGGCGGTTTTGTTGTTGACTTTGTGGAGCTTATTTACGTGTGTCCTTCCGTGCTGCAATTTGGAATAGTACCGTTTTAGTACTCGCCCGAGATCAGTTAAATTTGTAAACATTACATGTCCATATGTCAAGCTGGTTTTGGGCCCTAAACACAGCTGTTCATTGACGTTTACTACAGATTAAGGTAAATAGGTACTTATTTTATCCACTAAGGTTCTCTAACTTATTCAAATAATTTGACGTTTGCTATTCACTTGTTCGTACATATTAATACAATTGGTATATTTTGACTATTTAGATTTATTTTGGCGTTAATCAACATAAACTAACTAACCATCACGCCGTCTCCCCGAAAGGGTAGGCAGAAAGAATGGACTGTCACACTTTTACTGATGCGGAACTCCATCCTTCTCTTTTCGCTCCGAGGGAGACGCGGTGTGATGACATCAATTGCATAATTTTTAATTACTTAAATTTATATTAAAAAGTAAATATACCCTTATTTATTTATTTTATAAACTTACAATAGTTTTATTATTCTCATGTCTCAATATATACTCAATTCAATATATCTCTAAGACACCCGTTATGAGATACAGGTATATTGAATTAAAATCAATTAATTATTAAGAATTAAAACACTGTTTTTTCCACTTTTGAGTTTATTTTTCTCAACATGTTTCGAAGGCTTACACACCATTCATAGTTTTATATCGTTCTCCCGATGATGAAGGTGTAAGCCTTCGAAACATGTCGAGAAAAATAAACTCGAAAGTGGAAAAAAGTGTTTTAATTCATAAAAATTCGTCATTACGGAATTCCAGTGTTAACGCCTTAATTTTATCTAAAATCAATTAATTCTTGTTTCTTTTTACAGAATAGTACATAACGACTAAGGATACAATTGTGCAATCTATTTTATTTTAGAGAATATTCAAACATAATAACCATTAATATATTTTTAAAATAAACATCTCATGTTTATTTATCGTACAAATATGTACGATTGCTAAAAGTAAGTGCATCATACACATGAAGTTATCACAGACTCGAATTATATTTCCAGAAGCGATACTTGTTTATGTTGATTGTCAATCACGATTGACAATAAGGCCACACTCATTGCCCGCTTAAAGGAATCTAAAAAGCGGGGAGGATGTTTAAAAGTTGATAAGAATAATCATATTTACACTATTAATGTAAAGAAAACATATTTCATGTTTATTTATCATTCAAAAACGTACGATTGTAAAAAAAGTGCATCATACATATGAAGTTTACGCAGCCTCCAGATGTTTCAAGAAACGATATATGTTTATGTTCGATTGTCAATCACGATTGATTGATGTAACACTTATTGCCCGCTAAAGGGTATCTAAAAAACAACGGTGAGAAGTTAGATGGAACGCGAGATTAAAAATGAAATTATTTGAAGTGGACACAAAATGCGAATATATGTTAGTAAGTAAACTTAATCCAACTTCATATTATACAAAATATTATATCTTATATCGTGTGAAGAAAAAAATGACAGGGTGTAATGAAGTTGCATTATCAATTCTTACGTATGAAACTGAAGTTATATATCAATACAAAACAATATATGTACCCTGATTAAGCTCCGCTTGGAACGAAACCCGGTTGGTTGAACAAAACAACAAAAATAACAACAAAAATAAGCGGAGTTCAAAATATCACAAATTAAGTGTTTCTTACAAGAGTATATTTTAATAACACTTGTAGATATAAAATGAAAAAACACTTTGTATTTAACCACGGCAAGGTTATTATAATTGATGCTAACTAGTTTCGCTTGGACCCAAGCTTCGTCAGGGCAATGTAATAACTGTGCCCATGTGCTTTATTAGATTGACCTGATGTAGATATTAAGTTGGCATCAATTATGATAATCATACCGTGGTTAAATACAAAGTGTTTTATTATTTCATATCTAAGAGTTTAAAATGTCTAGCCACAAAGGGAGTGCTTCACATGAAAGTTTATATTTTAATATATTTATTTCTTAGACACGTTTATCAGGGAGTGTTTCGTGTCAAATGAAATAATGGCAGAATAAACCCAAGTAAATTATTTTTATACAAAGTATAATATCTCCTTGTTAGTCGTATTCCTCATGATTGAGGGTAGTGTCCATCCTGTAAACCAGTGGTTCCCAAAGTGGTCCGTACGGACCCTCAAGGATCCCTGGGATCATTTAGGGGGTACGTGAAAAAATAAAATTGATTTGGGGGTCTCTGAGCAACGTTAGGGGGTCCGCGCGGGTTTACGGCGACCTTTTTTTTTAGCTCATTCTCATTCAGGGAGTCTGCACATGATAAAAGAAATCAGCAGGGGGTCCACGGGACAAACAAGTTTAGGAACCACTGCTGTAAACTATTGACCATGGCACGCCATGCGCTCATGTCATCCGTCAGTCTCCAGGCTGCAGCTAATGAGAGACCAGTCAGATCCCTGATTTGATCGGACCAGCGACTCGTACTCATATAGTCTAGTTATAACTAACCAACCATCACGGCGTTTCCCCGGAGGGGTAGACCGCCACACAGAGAGGATGAACCGCCATATTGCTCTGTTCTATAGAGACATACCTTTCGAGCAATATGATAGCTATTGTAATGATGTAAAGAGCGATTTACAAAATAATGAAAGGGTCATTAAAATGGTTCAGACACGTGGAAAGAATGAATGAAGAAAGAATGGTAAAGAAAGTATATATTAACGATGTACCTATACTCGTACTGAACAAGAAATAGAGATAATAGACCGATGAAAATGGGGCACAATCAAATCTATCAATTCCACATGAGGAGTCGGAGAAATCGACGTGCATGCACGATGATTGATGATGATATGAATGTAAATGAATCGAGAGAAGTATGTCAAGATAAAACAATGTGACGGTCTATTCTTTCTGCTTACGCTTTCGGGGAGACGGCATGTTTAGTTTAAAAAAACGACGTCAATGTTTATATCGGATAGTGGCTATCTGTGTTTTGTTTATGGTTTTCTATGATGTCTATGATTATTGTCCAGTATTGACTCAATTTGATGCAATATTATTCTCGGTGTTCGGCTCAAAGTGCAGTCTCCGCAGTGTAAGTTACATGTGACATTCAAAGTACGCCACCGTGACAGTTGTTTCGAAGGCCTTTCAACGTCTCGCTCTGGTGGTCACTTTATGCTATAAAACTGCATTGTCTCATGCGCCGACCCTCGATAGACGTCATCTGGCGGTGTCCGCCGCATCAAAGAAATATTTTAAATTGTCTCCCGTTGGGAATACGCACGTGTATTCCGTTAAAACTAACGGAGTATTCATAGCCGTTTAAGTTCAACGGTAATCTAGGGTATAATTCCTTTGAATAAAAGAGGGAATTGACACGTTTTTTCAAATTGACTCAGGGCTTCATTGAGAACCACTACGTTCTGAAAAAAATAGGTCTATACGTTCCTGATACCTGCCAGCATCAATTGTTCTATACTCCCGTCACGCAGAACCAACCTGCTTTATATGATGCCAGTAGAAAGAGCAATTAAGACGTTGAATTCTGTTTTTTCGGATATCGACATTTTTAATGTCAATGTCAGTTAGTAACGTCGACATGGACCGTTGTTACTGCTGTTTCCTGAAATACCTCTCTAGCTTCCTCTACATTTATACATCGTAACATGTACGTTCGTCGATTTTTCCGATATCGAATGTGGCCGCCTTTTAGTATTTTATTAATTTGGTCATGCCATGCTTTCCTTGGTCTTCCGCGACTTCTCTTTCCATTTGTATACAACATTTTAACCATTCTTCTCTATTCGTTCCATATGTCAAAAAAACTCAGGGATATTTTACTTATGATGCAATCATCTGCTTTACATTTCTTCCTTATATCGTCGTTCGGTATTCTATCATACTCGTATATCGTTTTCTGGCACATTCTTCTCAATGATTTAATTTCTACGGCATCTATCCTAATTTTATCCTTCTTTTGCCGGCTCCAAGCATCACTTCCATACTTAAGGGTTTGCACTAGAACTCCATTATGCGCTGCCATCTTTGCTTTAGTGGATATATAGTATTTCTATTTGCAGTGATGACTTTGAGAGCGCTATTTATTTATTCTCTTGTAAACATGCTTCCCAGATAAATAAATTCGATAACGGTACACAACGGAATATCATAATAATTACAAAACGAACGCTGTTTTACCATAAAATCATAGAAGGTGCTCTAACCCCAATACGTAGGGTGCATGTACACTATCACAATATCAACAGCTCCTTATTATTTATGCAATTAGACTATTTGTTTTCTGACCACAGGTAAGAATATTTTAGGTTTTAAAATTGCTATATGCTAATTGTTCAAGTAATAAAGTTTAAACTATAGGAAACATTTAAAAAAGATAATTAAAACTCGAACTTAATTGAATTGTATCAGAGTTAAGGTGACGTCATTTTAATCGTTAGATTTTTGCGTGGTTTGTTATTGAGATATTTTGTATTACGAAGTGCGATTGAAAGTAATGTGAACAAAACAATGAAAGTATCTTTAAGATGGTTTGGACACATGGAAAGAATGAAAAAAAAAGTTTCTGTTTTCAATGTAAATGGACCTAGAAATAGAGGAGAGCCGTGGAAAACGTAGCACGATTAAACACATAAAATATTGAATGTCGACCACGTGAGAAGTCTGAAAAATCGACGTGCGTGGATTACGCGATGTATGAATGTTGAGGATTCGAGATAAGTATGACAGGAAAGAACAGTGTGGCTGTCTATTCTTTCTGTTTACCTCTTCAGAGAAACGGGGTGGTGGTTAGTTAGTTTAGTATAGGTAACATATAATATAAACAAATGTACAATATAATATCAGGAAAGCATGAGATATGGTTCGACATCAGGCAGATAAGATACTCTCTATAGTCAAGAGTATTTGTCTTCTGAACGTACTTTCACTAATATGAAAGACTTCAATCTCCGAGGAGACCGCGTTCAGCAGACTGATTGCTCTTCCCACCGGTGTCACCAGAGGCAGGTTGGTTCTGGCGGCCGGTAGGTAAAACAATCTATGCTATCACTATATGCTGTAATGTATTGAATAGGACCTACCAGCTGTAAAAGGTTGGTAATATGCTGGCACTTGTACACCCACAATGCTTCTCTGATTGATACCGTAGTCAAGTGTTGCACTATGGTGATGTTTAGTTCTGAGGTGTTCGCTTACCTTCGAAGGGACCAGCAATCCACCCATCGAAAACATCCCACTCGGCGTATTTTTATTATTGGATACAAATTGTTACAGCACTCTGAGTACTGGCAAGCCTACTTTTCACACAGAATCCACCCACACAGGAATAAATACGTTATGTGTGCACGTGTCCATTGTCCGTGCTGGTTTTTTGGAATCATTTTCTAGAACTGTTTATCAATGTTGTAGCTCTCTTTGGGGAAGAAAATCCAGTGGCGTTTCGTGTTTTTCGCATACATTTTAAATAATTGAAGGCTGGTTATTACAATGGCAATGGTGCTAATTCGTTTGAACATAAGACAAAGTAAAAGAGAAAAAAAAAGATTTTTATTGTAAAATGTGCCAGTAGCACGGGCGGCATCGTTAGGGTGAAGTTTGAACTACTCTTTATTATTCCACTTTGGACCTTTTGCGCAGTTTTTGGCCTTTATGTTAAACACCTATTGGGATCTAATACTCAATTATGACTTTTTTTAACACTTAGCACCTTTGTAATGACAAGCCCTCAATTTATGGTTATAAATTGTAACTTTGTTTGAAGCACTTACTTTGTGATGTGACCTTTTATAAAAATATAAACACACTTAAATTTTGAAGCTAAATATGGTAACGAAAAATTGTTCTTGTTTCTTCATCAGGTTAACAAAACAAATGTTTGTTTTGTTATTCTAATGGAGTTTCAGTTGGAACAAAAACAGTCAGTAGTTATTGATGAAAGTGTTCGTATCCTAGATGTTTTATTATTATATATTATATGAGAGTGATATGTTTTGCCTTGATAGGAAATTATTATACCTTTTCACTCAGTGGCGGTACTCCCATAGAAGCCCAGAAGCCCGGCTTGCGTAAGAAATTTTGAATCAAAACCTCTTCTGGCTTACTTATCTTGTGGCTTTTCCTCTTACGTCTGATGGGACCATTGTTGGAAGGTGATTTGGTGGGTTGTTGGTTTATGCGGGGGCATGATAACTTAGATTTGGGGGTTTTGATTCAAAATTTCTTATGCAAGTCGGGCTTCTGGGCTTCTATGGGAGTACCGCCACTGTTTTCACTGGCATTTGATCGTGCCGTACCAAAGCAATTCATGTCACTCCCAAATAATGTAATTTATTTTTTTGGAACGTTTTCATCAATATTAAATAGTTAAAACGCTAGGATGATCACGGTTGGTGGATACTTTTTTTGATATGTCCTTGTCCGTAGTTTTCTACTGCAACTGATGTTTCGAAGATTCCACATGAACAGAATGGATTTTAAGAAGCTTCGTCTGAGTCCTAGTACTGTTCCTTGAGCAGTATTTCAAGAACAAAACTTCGAAGCTATTTTAAGAAATGTATCTAAAAAAGTGAGCAAAAATGTTCACCTTCAACAAGCGATGTTATCGTCGCTTATGAAACCGGCCATATTTATTATGAACGTAAGTGAAAATTGAGTTTTGAAATGTAAAAATTACAAATATCTAAAAGCGGTCAAATTTGTTAATTAAAAATATGGCATATCGATATGACAGGGTACTATTTTTTTAATTTCATTTGGCAAAAGAACGAAAAACGAAACTAAAAACATCACATCGAGTTTTTATTAGAAGTAATTAACCTGTCTGGTGGTAAGCCAGTACAGGCACTGTTGCGACTGTAAATAATTTATTATTCAATGTAACTGTAATACCAACGGAGTAATTAACATTTAATATATTCTGTGACGTCATCACTCTCCTGGTGCTTGTCAACCTTTTAATTTCAGGCTTATGCGAATTATGTGTAATATATCAATAAAAATAATGTTTGATAGTTTTATGTGAACAGAAAAATAAGATTATCTTCTTCTCATTGATCTTGACAATATCCCAATTATGCACGAATTACAATATGTATAAAGAATTATCTTGGTTTGGACATATGGAAAGAATGAATGAAGAAAGAATGGTAAAATAATTATATGTTAACGATGTAAATGGAACCAGAAATAGAGGAAGACCGAGGAAAACGTGGCACGATCAAATAAATCAAACATTGAATGTCGGCCATGTGAGGAGTCAGAGAAATCGACGCGCGTGCATGACACGATGTATGAATGTTGAGGAAGCGAGAGAAATATGTCAAGAAAGAAAAGTGTGGCAGTCCATTCTTTCTGCCTACCCCTTCGGGGAGACGGCGTGTTGGTTAGTTAGTTTTTTTTTTTTTAAATAAATTAATGATCTGTTTTGGTAGACCAAAAAATGTATTGTTATTTCGTATTCTATGATTTGACATTGAATTTTTATTATTTTGTTGATTAAAAAAAACACTACCGGATAGGTTAAAAAAAAAATTTGACAACCAGACGATTTATGTTTAGATGGCTGGCAATGTTAATGACAGTATCTAAAAATATTAGATATTTTTAATAAATCGGACTGTCCCTGGTGTAAACAGTTTCTCGAAAGCTTTTAACCCTTTTTCGTCGGGACACGTCTCTCTCCCTTTGTCGCTTCCATACTAGTGTTCGTCATCTCGAGTGCTCGTGCGGGTGGGGTGGTATGCCAGCCCTCCCCACCCCTCGTGGTACAATTTTCAATGTTACCCCTTGCAACCCTAATCCATTGCACCCATTTAAACCGAGGCGCCCCCTTTCCTCCGAACCCTAAATAGCCAGACCCAAGAGTGCATTTTACATCAGGGCGCACTATAATTACTGCGAATGCATTCTAATGTGTTTTATGAATACCAAAAATTGTTACCACGCTGAAAGGAATATTTATAAGTTCAGTTCTACAATTCTTCTTCCTGTTGTTCCTCACCTATCGAAGGTTAGACAACATTATGACTAGTTTTACTTTGGATACAACAGCTCTAAACGGGGATGTAGCCCTGCAATTGAAGGTTTTCTTTTCCCAACAATTCGATTTTCGTTAATTTTACCTTGGATAATCAGTCGCAGCACTTAGTATTTATCGTTTCTTATAACGTACCATCATGATAATTTATTTGAAGACTACAGGGGAAAAACAAGGAATGTCAGTAGAAGGTTAATTTGAATAAATTGAGAATAAAGCTAATCAAAGTGTATATTTTTCTTAGCAATTAGCAATCGATTATCTGGCCATAGTCGACGACACACATGATTTTTTAATATGAAAATTTTACTGTGGATAGATACGTACAAATGCCGCTAGATGGCATTATTACATTTATTTTGAATTTTAACTGACATTCCTTGTTTTTCCCCTGTAGTCTTCATTTTTCTTTCTTCATTCTCTGCAGTACTTACTCTTTCGTGAGTCTAGTCTGTTCATGATATTTTAAACATTTTACGATATATCAACACTTCAAAGGCATTCAGCTTTTTGGTGGTGGCTTTTGTCAATGTCCATGTTTACATACCGTAGAACAAGACGTTTAGAAATGAATATTGTTTAAACAATTATGTACTTCACGTGTTTTAAATGCAATTGTTTTATAAATCACGTCACAGGGCAGCAAGGACACTTTGTTATGTGCAGCATGGATTGCTCCATGTCACAGATGCAAAGCGTGGTACCGCCATGAACGTTTCCCCATCTCTTTATCTTGTTCCCGTGATCTACCAACGCGTGTGCGTATTCGATTCAGGGTCCTTCAGTTTACAAAATTGGACCTTTAGACCTTGCCAATCCAATGTTGAGTGTGTCTAAACATAACACTGTTTTTTCCACTTCTCAGTTTATTTTTCTCGGCATGTTTCGAAGGTTTACACCTTCATCATCGCGAGAACAATATCAACTTTGAAAGAATGAAGTTTATATCGTTCTCCCGATGATGCAGGTGTAAGCCTTCGAAACATGTAGAGAAAAATAAACTCAAAAGTGGAAATACAGTGTTTTAATTCATTAAAAAAATTCGTCATTATGGAATTCCACTTAAGTTTATCTAAAATTGTCTAAACATAGTATTTATTACACCAGCTACTATTTCATATAATTATACACTTTAATTTAAACTAACCAATATTACATTTAATTGAGACTCCTTCTATTACTTTTTTGTAAATTAATTAAAAGTCAGTGGTACATAAAAAAAAATATATGGTATTTAAGGAGTGCAAAGGGTTAGATTACATTTTGCAAACTGAAGAATGATTAGACCCACCGAAACATGTTTACGAAGAGTCTGATAAAGTGTAAATAAAATGTTTTTCAGATGTTATTCAAATGTGAATCCACAACACAAAGTGATAACGAATATATCAAGAAATGTATATCATGGCTGAACACCTGCATAATGAGCGTCATTTCTGCTTGTTTTATACGTCACATTAAACCCGCAGTGCTCAGAACAACTTTACTCTAACGGGGGGATTTAGAGACAGACAGTTCAAGGAGCTTTTACAACTGTTGACCTCTTGAGATGTGCAACTGGGGTCCCCGGGAGTACTGCAGGGGTGACAGAGGAGGGTTTGCAACTTGCGTTTTAGCCTATTATAAAACGCACATAAAGAAAGCATAAAAATGTCTCCTCTCTACTGTATACGAGTGCAAATACTATGTAAGAATATACATGTTATTTTTTTGTTCTACTTTTACTTAAATATTTGTTTTTTTTTAATGTATACAAATACTTGTAGACAGATACTGGATTTTAACCATTGCGGGTTAATTATCAATGAAAGCGAAAACGGCCGTTCACAATGGAGTTCTGGTCCCAACCCTAAAGTATGGAAGCGAAGCATGGAACTGGCAGAAGGATGAGAGTAGATAAATGCGGTAGAGATGAGGTCCCTAAGACGTATGTGTGGTAGAACGATATACGACAGAATCTCAAATGCTGATATAAAAAGGAATGTAGAGCGGAAGAAGGTATTATGAACAAAATTATGAAAGGATCGCTGCGTTGGTTCGGACATATGGAACGCATGGATGGAGAAAGAATGGTTAAGAAAGTATACGTTAATGATGTAAATGGGGTACGAAGTCGAGGAAGACCGAGGAAAACATGGCATGACCAAATTAATCAAATTTTAAAGGTTGGTCATGTTAGAAGTCGGAGGAATCGACGTGCGTGTATGACTCGTTGTATGAATGTGGAGGAAGCTAGAGAGGTTTGCCAGGATAGAGTAGTGTGGCGGTCCATTCTCTCTGCCTACCCCTGCGGGGAAACGGCGTGATGGTTTGTTTGTTAATAATTTTTTTAAGGATTAATTGTATCTCAATAGAGACGAAGATGTAATTTTTTTTTTTGGAAACAGAATATGGTAGTCGAGGCGTTTACAGGACTTATGACCTCTCATTGGTTGGGTTAAGCGATCACTTTATGTTAACAACATTCCCCATTCCGCCCTTCTTACGACCACCACGTCTGACAATTTTTTGGAACTTGTATATTAGGTCCTTACATATGAAATTGGCGTTTTGTATGGGAGGAACATAAAGTTGATTTTTTTTAAATATATATTTATTTAATCAAAGTATGTACCATTGCTATCTATGCACTTTTGCCATCTCATAGGTAGTTCATCGATCCCTTTACTAAAAAAAACATTCGGACGGGAATCAATGAAATCTTTGAAGTCGGTTTGGACTGCCCCATCGGAGTTGAATTTTTTCCCTTGCAAGAAGTTATCCAAATTTCGGAAAAAATAGTAATCTGTTGGGGCAAGGTCCGGAGAGTACGGTGGATGTCTTAGACATTCCAATTGAAGCTCTTCTAATTTGGTAGCCGTCTGTTGTGCAGTGTGTGGTCTAGCGTTATCATAAAGCAGCAGTGGCCTAGAGCGATTAACCAGCCTCGGTTGTTTAGCAGCTAGCTTTTCCATTATGGTTTGCAGTTGCTGATAATAGACATCTGCCGTAATCGTCTGGCCAGATTTAAGAAAGCTGTAGTGAACGACACCAGCACTAGTCCACCAAACGCTCACAAGTAACTTTTTGGGGTCAATTTTCGCTTGGGGCATGGTTTGGCTGGTTCGGCAGGGTTCAGCCACTGCGATGAGCGCTTCCGATTATCAAACAGGATACACTTTTCATCACAGATAATGATTCGATTCAAAATCCCTTCATTATTGTGCCGGTTGAGTAATGCAACGCAGCAGTCAACGCGCGTTTGTTGATTTGCTTCACTCAATTCGTGAGGTACCCACCTTTCAAGCTTTTTCACCTTCCCAATTTGCTTCAAGTGGATTAAAACAGTTTTATCACTAACACCGCAGCCTGCAGATAACTCGGACGTGGTTTGCAATGGATCTGCTTCCACAATAGCCTTCAATTCTTCATTATCAACTTTGGTCTCCGGCCGTCCACGGGGCTTGTTCTGCAGGTCGAAATTTCCAAAACGAAAACGTTGGAACCAAAAACGCACTGTGTTTTCTTTTGCGGCACCGTCGCCATACACATCATTAATCCTTCGAGCCGTTTCTGCAGCACTGGTGCCACGGTGGAACTCGTACCCGTAAATAACGCGATATTTCAAGTTTTCCATTTTTTAAACTGAGTGACTCTAAGAAAAAAAACAATTGAGGAAAAAAAAATGAATTATAATTTTCGAAACACAAATACTTGAGTAAATAGCTGTATAAATTTGAATTTGGAATTCCTAATCAAAGAGAAGATATTTGAGATCAAAGTTGCCAGTACGGCAAAACGCCAATTTCATATGTAAGGACCTAATACGAGTATATGCTACTATTTTTAAATAACTTCACATTTTTTTTGTAGGTCAATCTACACTGGCGCCATCTATTAAGATAATTTGTTAATCATTAAGCAGAAAATCTTTTATTAATGCAATGTGAAAGGCACACTGCTAATAAATATTTGTGTTATATTGTATTGGAAAAATTTTCTATGGGTGTGAAAATGTTTATTATTAAGTGATAATATGAAATAAAACATACATAAGAATGCCTATTTAAATCGACGATGAATGCTTCTGAATAGAGTAGCTTTCTTAAAATAGCACGCTATTCTCGGCGTTGTTTAATCGATAAAGTACTACACCCGAAAATTATTTACGTCCCTTATTAAAAAAAAGGTTATTTTTTATCACATTTTCTTTTATACAATATTTCGATGACCTAGTATATAGTGTTCTTATGTATGGAAGTGAAGCATGGAACTGGCAAAATAGGGATGAAAGTAGAATACATGCAGTAGAGATGAGATCTCTTGAGAAACGAGTGTGTGGTAAATCTATTTAATATAGAGTGTCAAATGTAAATATAAGAAATGGATGCCGTGCGAATGAAAGTATTATGAACAAATTATTGAAAGAATCACTAACACGGTTTGGACACATGGAAATAATAAACGAAGAAAGAATGGGAAAGAAGTATATGTTAACGATGTAAACGTACCATAGAAGAGAGGAAGACATAGGAAAACGTCGCACGACCAAATCAATAAAATATTAAACGTCGACCACGTGAGGAGTCGGAGGAATTGACGTGCGTGCATGGTTGTTGTATGTACTATATAATATGTTGAGGAAGTGAGAGAAGTATGACAGTATAGAATAGTGTGGCAGTCTATTCTTTCTTCCTGGGGAGACGTTGTGATGGTTCGTTATTTAGTTAATAATATGTCTATAATCAGTTTGTAGTTGTGATGTGGTACCGTTTTGATGAATGACAAGTCACAGGTTAGTAAAAAGTTATTTATTTCGACACAAACACTAGTGTACAAGTATAAGCCATAGCTAAGACGAGAGAGCGCGCGTGTGAATGCGTGTTGCATGTCTGGAGGACGCGGTAGGAAGTGTCAAAGTTACCATCATAGTAGCGCAAAAGGTTAGCTGGGTGTATCGGATTAATCCTAAAGTTCAAGATATCGTCGCCCCAGAGCAATAGTGAGATAAACCAGTGCCATCTTGACAATATAACAAGCCGTAATGTTCCTTTGATATTGTTTATAGTTTGACTTGGTGGAGGCCTTGCACTTATTTGAGTCTCCTAGGCCCTAGGAGACTCAAATAAGTGCAAGGCCTCCACCAAGTCAAACCATAAACAATATCAAAGGAACATTACGGCATATTGTCAAGATGGCACTGGTTTATCTCACTATTACTCTGGGGCGACGATATGTATAGACGCAACTTTTGTTCACACGTCATGCGCGCATGACAGTCGCGACGGGAATAAACTCGTGGGTCAATGGTCACTCGATATCGATCACCGTGCGGCGACTGTTAATAATGTACCTATGATCGATATTTATTTTGAAGATTATTTTCTCCTTATTACAAATCGTCAGCGCTCTCACACGAGTGGGATATTATTATGAATATCGGAGCAGAAGCGTCATGTTCATCGTTAGAATTTATGACGGCTTCAACAGAGTGGGGTAATGCTCATTACCCCAGGTATTGGAGCGAGGCGCGAGTCGGCTCCGGGCCGTATAGTGGGTCTTGCATAATTCTCCAGCCGGCCTTGATAAATGAATTAGTGCGTAGTAATTCTGATCGCCTGACATTGTTAAAATCCTAAATCCTGGCGGATCACCAAACTACTCGCTAATATTCCCATCAATCTTCTCTCCCCTCTGTCGGATTCGCTCTGTATTTATGAAGAGACGGTATTTAACACCGTTGAGCGGAGATAAATGGCGCTACACAACATTGTGCTGGATTCAACTTATTATATAATCCGGTGGTGCAGGTTATCAAAACAATATATTATATTTTTTCGTAAAATTTTGAAAACATTATTTTTAATTGTTCATCCACTGGTCAAAATGATCATTTTTGTTATAAATTTTTTATATTTCTCACATAAAATCAGCCAACGTGAGGAGTCGACGTGCGTTCATGACACGATGTATGAATATTGAGGAATCAAGAGAAGTGTATCAGGAAAGAAAAGTGTGTCAGTCCATTTTTCTGCCTATCCCTTCGGACGATGTGATGGTTAGTTACTTAGTTAGTTTATTTCGTTTTCTTATAATAATAAGAGTATGCCAGCTTTTAAATCGCCATTTTCCTTATAATATAATCGTCTCACAGCCGTATTGAGATAATATCATAATAAAAACAAATATGCAAATTGGGTGTACAATACGAGTATATTATAAAAATATGGTTTTCAGCTTAAACCTGAAATCTGTCATATGAAGCTCTCTTCTTACCCCTTGCAATTTCTTAAATTTAATATTTTTAACAAACACAGTGCATTGTTTTCAACGTCAAAGGTCAAAATTACCGTTTTAACCTGAAATGATAGCTGAAGTTTTTACTATTTTTTAGTTAAAAAATTCAATAGTATCTAAATGATTGACGATGCCGCCGAAACCGGCCAAGGAAAAAATACTAGAGTAAATTTAAAACTAAATATATTAACAATATTAAACTATTGTTCTTTGCGTCAATAGCAAAGACATCTCCCTTCCTTTATCTTGCCATTGTGGTGGACGGTTTACCCGATTTTGTCTATTATATTAAATATGTAAAAACTCGTGTAAATTTTATTTTCATATTGTTTAAAAATAATAAAAAGTCAAACGTAATTTCGGTGACATGTAACAATATGTTTTGTGACTTTGCAATACCACTGTGAAGATTTCTAATTATCGGTTTAATAAAGTAATTTTTTCCGTTCCATTATTTTAAATTTTCCAATGATACCATCTCTAGCTGACTTTACAAACCAAATGTCTATGTTGTGACCTCATAATACCAAAATATAATCAGAGTCTTTCGGCGCCAGATTAATAAACGAATATTTGTAAATACCTTTACATAACTTGTGAAAAACGTAACATCTCACGAGGAAAATAATTTTCGATTTCGTGAGATTTGAAAAATATTGTTTTGTTTACAAAATGGCTATCGATGTCAAGGTTAACATAGGCCAACTGTTTTTGCACCCGACTAGAAATATTATAGACTTGCAAAATTGCATTTACGAGTTGTTTTACAAATATGAGAATAGCTTATTTCAAATCGATGATATACAAGTTTTGTTTAAACTCTCGCAATTGGTGGGTTACTAATTATGTATAAGAAATATTTTTTTAGAAAAAAATGGATTATATTCTTCTTCAGCCTATTCCCGTCCACTTTTGGACAAAGGCCTCCTTCCTTTTGCTTTCACGTCACTCTTTCTTATGCAGACTGCATCCAGTTATTCCGACATGTCTGTTCAGGTCATCTTTCCACCAACATAATGGAGTTCTAGTGCCAACACTTATGTCTAGAAGTAAAGCTCGGAGCTGGAAAAAGAAGGATGAAATCACGGAGAAGAATGTGCGGGAAAACGATATCTGATGGAATACCGAACGACGAAACAAGGAAGGAATGTAAGGCAGATGATTGTATCACAAGTAAAATTAAAAAAGGATCCATGAGATGGTTTGTACATATGGAACGAATGGACGATAAACGAATGGTTAAAATGTTGTATACAAATGAAAAGAGAAGCCGCGGAAGACCAAGGAAAGCATGTCATACCAAATTAATCAAATTCTAAAAGGAGGCCACATTCGGAGTCTGCAAAATCGACGAGCGTCCATGTTATGCGTTATGAATGTAAAGGAAGTTAGATAGGTATATCAGGACAGAACAATATGGCGGTCCATCCTCTCTGCCTACCCTTCCGGAGAAACGGCGTGTTGTAAGTTAGTTCTATATACATTTTTTTGATTAATCAAAACGCTGTTGTTTACGTGTTATAGTTTATATTCTCGATATGTTGTATTATCCCTACATAAAAAGAGGAATTAGGACTAATGTTATTACTTTTTTTTCTGCAATAAATATTTTTCCTAAAATATATGAACTTACTGTTAATTGTGTAATACTGGCATTTTTATAAAATGGTTGAAATATTACATTTTGTATTTAGTTTATAATATTTTAGGACTGGCACCGAGGATTTACATAATTTTCTGTAGATTCTCTTATGTGAGCAGAAATAGTCACTCAACATTTTAAAGAAGGAATCTGTTCGTGTTCAGGGTTGAACCCATGTCCCCTGGATCAGGAGCCAAGTGTTATGTCGCACAAACCACCACTCGATGGTATCTAATTGAACTTTTGATAAGCTACTTTTGTTTTGTTTTCTACCTAACATTTTCTTGGTAGTTGGTTTATTCCAAAGATAATTTTTTACTTTTTTCCCTTTTCTCTCTCTCCTCTCTCACTTCACCACGGTTCAGAATATGTATGTGTACCTAAATCTATGTTTTCGTTTACTTCTTATATTGCCCTGATGAAACTTGGGTGCAAGCGAAATTAGTTAAAATTTAATGAGAATACCGTGCTTAAATACAATGTGTTTCATTTTTAGTTAAAACGAACATTTGATAATACCATAGAAAGGAGAAACATGTCATTCTCATAAACTAAAATATAACTTCTAGACACATACTATTTCATTCGTATTCCTTATTATTTAACGAATACCAACCTCTGTTTTCTAGATGTTTTATTTTATGGGAATGACATGTTTCGGTTTGCTAAAGTATTATCAAATGTGGTGATAAACGTTTCGTTTCCATAAAATAAAATTTCTAGAAAACAGATTAATGCTCAATAGTGTATGGTACTTACATATTATGGTTTGTATGTGATTTGAATAGTCTATTGTCATGATTATGAATTGATTATTGATCACCTGTTAGCCCAATAGCCCACTGCGACCATGTCCTGGTATACATACTGCCACACAACCATACTTTAGAACATTGCTCATGACAATATGGTGATTTAATGTGTATCATAGT
The DNA here is from genome assembly GCA_022606425.2 of Lepidostoma basale. Classification (NCBI taxonomy): domain Eukaryota; kingdom Metazoa; phylum Arthropoda; class Insecta; order Trichoptera; family Lepidostomatidae; genus Lepidostoma; species Lepidostoma basale. The sequence continues at coordinate 1,013,274 of JAHDVF020000857.1, read as the reverse complement.
CAGTCAATAGCGAGGAATCCGAACAGGTCCCATATACAGCTCGAAGTGACTTGTATAATATGTTGAATCCATTGTTTAATATTGCCTATAAAATACATTGCACGTAGAGTTTAGTTATGTCATTCTTAATACAGTCATGTATGAATCTATATCCAGTGGTGTGCATCGCATGCAAGATGTAAGCAGCACTTCACCATCATTATTTATAAACGTCCTTATAAAAAATAATATAACATTGATAATTTCCAAAAGTTACAATATTTAGTGGGGTGCTTTTTCAACAAATGATTTACGTTTAATTAAGAATGCAACCATTTTTGAATTAACTTATGAATGCAACCATTTTAGAAGTTTGATATGAACTAGTATAAGAAAGGAATGTAGAGTGGAAGAAGGTGTCATGAACAAAATTATGAAAGGATAGCTGCGTTGGTTCGGACATATGGAGCGCATGGATGGAGAAAGAATGGTTAAGAAAGTATACGTTAATGATGTAAATGGAGTACGGAGTCGAGGCAGACCGAGAAAAACATGGCATGACCAAATTAATCAAATTTTAAAAGGTTGATCATGTTAGAAGTCAGACGAATCGACGGGCGTGTATGACTCGCTGTATGAATGTGAAGGAAGCTAGAGAGGTGTGCCAGGATAGAGTAGTGTGGCGATCCATTCTCTCTGCCTACCCCTGCGGGGTAACGGCGAGATGGTTTGTTTGTTTGATAAAAAAAATAAAGCTTTATGGAACCTATGCCATTCACTACCCAGGATAAAACACAACATTCAAAGGTTAAGATTTTTTCAAACATTGATTATACACGTATAGGATTATAATAATATTGATGAAAATGTTAGCTTTCTAGATTTAAAAATACATAAATCGAACTATGAAATGAAATTAGAAAGAAATGTAAGGCAGATGAATGCATCATGAATAAAATTAAAATAGGATCCCTGAGATGGTTTGGACATATGGAACGAATGGATGAGAGTAGAATGGTTAAATAGTTGTACACAAGCAGCGTGAGTGGGAAAAGAAGCCGAGGACGACCGAGGAAATCATGGCATGACCAAATTAATCAATTACTAAAAGGCGGCCACATTCGAAGTCGGAATAATCGACGTGCGTGCATGGTACGATGTATGAATGTAGAGGAATTCCGAGAGGTATGCCAGGACAGGGCATTGTGGCGATCCATCCTCTCTGCCTACCCCTCCGGGGAAATGGCGTGATGGTTAGTTAGTTAGTTAGTTAGTATATCGAAGTGATTATATATTTCTAACCTTGAAGTAAATAGGTATCATTGCTTTTTTATAAAAATGAATTGAAAAAAAAACAATACCGGTTAACAAAAAATGAACTACTCTAAAAGATTATGAAAATGATTTATAACGAACTTCTTTTAACTAAAAAAAAAATTCAACTATAAAAAGAGAAACACTTCATTAAAGTTCATAAAATATTTGCATAAGTTCTATTCATAAATATACAGCGTGTGTTAAAATGGCAGTTAATCAAATAAAAATAAATTATCCAACTTTTATTGTAGTCCAGCTGTCCAGCGCGATGCATAATGCATGATTTGTGTTACGAAAATGGACATCATCTGGTTTTATTATTCATACGATTTAGTACACGAGACAATAACAAAGCGGAGAGCTGGAATTCAAAGAATTATATTTTGACGTGTGTAGGTATGGCGATATACGAAGTTAGCTCTGAATTCTTGCGTAGGAAAGCAGGCATACCGCTAGCATAGGATTCCTGCGCATTAACGAATACTTGAAACAATATTATGTTTAGGTTTAAATGTTAGAAATTACCACCAAAGCTATTTTCAATCTAAAACTATGTCACGAAAGGGTTTAAATGTCTCAGTACTTATGAATCCAATAGAAAATGCATTTCATTTCATTTTAGTGAGTGTTATATTGAAGAATATACCAACGACTCTTAGGGAGTACTAAATACAATTCTGCAAAATCCCATTCTGAAGTCAATTTCCTACTTGCCCTCCCCTTGTTAATGATGTTTTATATTCTTTTACGGTTTTCATCACGGCAGCACTTTGCTAAGATCCAATTAAAAGTTTTTTTTTTTCGAACATTTATAATAATCATTATTTTTTATCGTTACTTATCTCAATTCAAAAACTCTCCGAAGTTTTAAATAAAAACAAATATACAATTTAATATTTTGAAAGATCGAAACACATATAAGTATTTTTTTCTAACACCAAATCTATCCGGTGCCTTGTTTATTCAGACACCATGTTATTGCTGCTGCGACATTGGCCCCCAAAGGCAGCCATCTTGTTTAATTAAGTGTTTAGCGGAAATAACTTAAAGTTATTGCGCCTGATAAATAAACCTTAATTCAGATTCTGCAATATTATCACTGTAACAAGACACAGTAATATTAAATACAATTAACAATAAAATTCCTATTTAATACAATTAACAATGAAATTCATATTTAATACTGCGACATTTTAGTTAAGGGGTTGGGAGCAGTCAGAGGCATGAAAAAACAAGTATAATCAATATTATTATATATTTTTTTATAAAACCAACAATATTAAATTATTATGTTACGTTTTCGAAAAAAAAAATATAGGGTAAGCAGTACAATGATTGGCACTCTAAGAAAAACTTTTCATGTTTCATGTCTATGCGTCTCACTTTTTATGTTTATGATTTTTTTCTTTTTAAATTCATATTTTATGAACTATTTAGATAATAAAAAACACACACAGCAATCCTTCTGAAATAACCATTAGTCGTAGATTTTTTTGCAAAAAAAATATCCTAAAAACATAATCATTGGCACCTCGAGTATAATGATTGGCATAACGTAAATGTATAATTATTGGCACAGTAAATATATTTATTCAGAGGGATCATTCTCATTATCTACTTCTAAATTGGTTGTTTCTCTACTAATCCAAGTAGGTTTAAGTTTTTTTGTAAATATTAAATAATGCATTGAAATCAGGTGACTTGTTAACGTTTTTTTTCCATTTCCAATTCTCAATTAGTTTTACCAGGCATGAAAAAATAAATTCCTCAAATGCAAAATATATTAATTAAAGATTTTAAAACAGTGCGAAAATTTATTATTTCGACAATTTTACAGTTTCTACGTGCTATTGAAACGAAGAGTGCCAATCATTGGGGGGGGTGCCAACATTAGTACTTCTTACCCTAGATTACTTATGAATTTATCGCTATATTTGTTGGACCCTGTTTCATAAGTGGTGCGTTGCGGTGACCATTATAACTTCTTACAGGTTCATCTAAAATCATTAAAATAAAATATATTTATTATTTTAATAGTTAATCTAGTGCCTGATCGAACCTTTTTTTTTAAATAAACAAAATGCCGATAATTTATTTACAGATTTTCAAGGAAAAATGCAACTGTTAATTGTTTATAAAAATATAAGTTTAAAAAAAAATACAAATCCTTCGATCGGGCACTAGATTATCTATTAATTTTTTTATTATTTTTATTTGAATGATTTAAGATGAACATGTAAGAAGTTATAATGGTAACCGCATTATGGAACAGGGTCCAACAAATAATATGGCGATAACTTCAAATATGATTTATATTTTTTTTTCAAATTTTGATCAAATCAAGTTAAAACATAATATAATAATTTTGTATTATTGGTTTTACAAAATAAATTAAATTACTGACAAAATTTTTTTTTTCATTCCTCTGACTGCCCCTAACCCCTTAACAAAACATTTTACTTACTCTTTTATTTTTTAAATTTTTATAAAACGGTTTATGTATTTCCCATTTTGATCCCCCTGAGACGTATAAGCGTAGATAATTAAATGAATACTCGTATATGAAGTAATGTGTGATGTTTTCTATCGCTGCGCTCCTTGGGGATTTATACGTGATTGTACATTAGTTAGTTCGTGATGTTTATCTTATGAGTAAATGTCAACAGCATACTCTTGTCACACAAGTTTCGCCTTTTAAAGGCACACAACAAAGTGTATTATTTATATTTTATATTTTCAATGGACATTTTCAATGCTCATTACTACCTATATGGTGTTTTTTTAGAGATATACAATACATATTCAAAATTAAAAAAAAAACACGTTAAAATAAAGTTAATGTCTATGATATTGGCTTTATTAAATAGATAATTTTATGCCATTATTGTTTAAATAAGATTTCGAGCATATGAGCGCCACGGTTAGCTCTAATGAAGCGCAATCGTGAAGTCCAATTTTCGACAATTGTCGTCTTTGTGGTTGCGTATTATCTACTAGAGTGTACGTGGTGCGAAAACGATCCATGGTCTTCCGAATAACTTGCTCGGATGGACGATTATGTCGATCGTAAAATAGACGTAGTGCACAATAAGTTTGGCAAACCGAACCAAGATTTTCAAAATCAATTTGCACAATTTGCAAGCGCTGTTCTGACGTCAGTCTATTCATGGTAAAATGGCAAAACGTACTGACTACAAATCAACTGTCAACTGTTAAATTGACAGTTTGTAGAAACAATGTTGCCAGTTTAAAAACCAAACCTCTAAAAAAAACACCCTTTATTTGAAAGAATGTGTAATACATACGAATTATGCGATATATATTTTTATGGTGTTGATTTTTTATCCCATGTCGAAACTATGTCTTGCTTATATACTCGTACTTCTAAAGTTCAGCTATGATTATAAAACCTAAGTCCCATTATTTGATCTTTGGTATGTCCACCAAGTAATATTTTTTTACAACTCTGCCATCTTTTCTTGGGGCGGAACTAAACTAAAAAGTAGAATAAAACAATCTAATGATTTTACTGAAATTTCTTGCTGGAAGTTCATTTTAAATAAAAATTTAATACAACACGCATGACACGATGTTTGAATGTTGAGGAAGCGAGGGAAGTATGACAAGAAAGAAAAGTGGGTCAGTCCATTCATTCTGCCTACTCATTAGGATATATTCATTCCCATTCCGCCCTTCTTACGACTACCATGTCTGACAAATTTTTGAAAGATGTATATATGCTAATATGTTGAGGAACACTTCACATATTTTTGTTCAATCTACACTAGCGCCATCTATTTATTTTTCGGTTTTTAGTATACTTTGTCGCATGTCGAATTTATTTGTATCGGTCCAGTATATTATTTCATAGCCGTTCTGTCTCTTTCTCTTGGCTACGGGCATATATAGAGCACAAGAGATTTGACTGTACGCATTTCATTCGGCGGTACATCTCGTAAATGTTTATTTTAAGTCCTCCCACGTCGCATTTTTGTGATTTAGAACCCACGCCATGATGCAATCTAATTGGAAGCTGAGAATTTTTCGTTAACTTTCACTGAACCCAATTGGTCTCGACTGCATACGCCAACGAGCTTTAATACTTCGTCGTTTTGTTTCAAATTATTTATTATTGTTATTTTCCAAATTGCAGTTGTATAGACAATCATCTGGTGGGCTATATTATGTTGGGTATAACTGAAGATCATAAAGAAAAACAATATGCTGTAATTTGAATCGAGCAAATGGAATTGCGCAACCGCAATAATATTACAGTAAATGTAAGTAATAACCTTATTAAATTTATTTATTTATTAAGGGTAACATACAGCGATTTCAATATCATTTAAGAGTTAAAAATAATAATAGTTGTGGGAATAAAAAATAAAAAGTAATATATTATAATTTCATGTAACATTGTGATCTCATCCACGCCGAAAGGTTGCTCCGACCTTTTTTTTAAATTCGCTCGTTTAAATGGAAAATTTCGTTTAAATGCAAAATGCATATTGTAGTTGTCATAAATTCGATACATTGCCGCGCTCTGAGCGTAGTTAGTGCGATAAACAGGAAGATGGAATTATGCATATAATACTAGATTTATACATTGTATTCAAATGTCACAATGTTAATGTATTATGTTTAAAAGATGACAACATTGTTTTAAAATTATCAAGCTATACCATATTATATGAACTAACGTAAGAGCACCATAAAGGTATTATTATCATATCAAGATTATTCAATTTTTTTTTGTAAAAATGAGTGATTTAGACTTCTAATTATAACAACCCCTATTCATGATGCAAGATATATGTTTTTTTTTTATTGAAACAGTTTAATTTTGCAAACGTATCGCTCTAGCCCCTAGGTTCTTAAAGTGGGCGATAACGCCCCCTTGTGGGCGTTTGAGACTTTCAGGGGGGCAGTAGAAGACCCAGAAAAAATAGAGAGCGCGGGAAGATTAAAAAGTATAGTCTAAAAAGACAAAAAAAAACACGCTAATCACGTAGATACTAATAAAACAAATTAAACTTAAATATTGGTTTATTTTGTTATTGTATGGATTGTAATCATTTTCCCATATTTCGAATAACTTTTATGGGAGGGGGGCGTTGAACGTTTATTTTTCGTGTAAAGGGGGCGGTTGCCCAGAAAAGAATGGAAACCTATGCTCTAGCCTGAAATTAATTATATTTTTTACCATCATAGCCGAAAATATAAATGTTGCCACAAATAACATACAAAAAATAATATCATAATGGATCTACCAACTTGTGTAAATATATAAGTATTTCAGATTCTTTTCTTGGTCCTTTTTTGGCATGATAATCTAGTATTCTTGCAAGAACATGCATATAGACGATATTTAATAATATGTTTTGAATTCCCTGAACACGAACACATGTACAAATATTGGATTATATTATATAAAAATATTAACGGATTATATTTTCACACTAGTAACATATTTTTGTCCTGCAATGTTATGTAATTTCATTAGTAATTTAGTAATTTTTGTATGACTCAAGTCACACAAGTCTAATACAAACCGTGCGATACAAGATTTTATGTTTGACAATATCATCAAACCGATTCTGTTTTGAATTCGTATTATTTGCAATAGCAATTGCCTTCGCATCCGTATTCGGCGTGTTTGATGCGAAAATCTTTTATTTCCCAATTCGTTTTATAAACAACACTTAAAATGCGAGCCTTCTATCTGAACTCACTTTTCATGTAACCGCATACCCGATAAATTGGATATACTCAAACGTCATGGCGGAATAACGATCGCCAATAAAAGTCAAACGGCTGCCACGCTGGCGTAACTGGGAACGGGCCCTTCCAGGGCGCCATTTTTATTGCTAGGGAAATATTGCGTTCTCCGTACAAGAATCATAAGCTAGTATTATTGTGTGTTTTGTAACGTTAACACACTTTCTGTTCTTTGTTAATGTGTTATTCGTTCATGTAAATAACAAATATACATATGTATTTGTTATTTCTGGACCAATGATACAAAACTCCATACTAAATATTTTACATTGATGAAATCTACAGTTTTATTCATCATCATCATCGGCTATCCCTCGTATCTGAGGTAAACTGTCCTTTGCAGTTGTGGGTCCTCTTGACTTACTCTCAGTTTTATTATATTTAATGAGAATGACAATTTTTGAATTGTTGGGGTATTTTCTCAAAAGACAGTTTATTTTCTCAAAAGACATTACAAACATTTTTTAAAGTTTAAGGCACACATTTGATAATGCTTCAGCAAGGCGGAACATGTTATTCCAATGAAATGCAATTAAACTTTTAGAGAGCGAATGTTTACATCAATATTTAATATCAAGTATAGTTTCTTCCATATTCGCCTTCACTTTTTTCTATGGATTCACATTTGAATATATAGAATTACACTTTATATTTTCACAACACTTTATTTTTCTTTTCGCAGACATGTTTCAGCTTATCAATTTATTTATTGACATATTACCAACATATTTATAGTTTAAGGCATCTACTTGAGAAAGGGTAATTACCAGGAACGCATAAGAGATGGTTCCACTTTAGGAAGACAAGATACTCTCTAAAGTTAAGAGTATTTGTCTTCTGAACGTACTTTAACTAATATGAAGGACGTCGATCTCCGAGGTAATCTTGTTCAACAGACTGATTGCTCTTCCCACCGGCATCATTAGAGGCAGGTTGGTTCTTACGGCCGACAGTAAGAACAATATATGCTGGTGCTTTTGGAGATATCTGTCGGGAACAAAAAGATCCACACCCTCAAACACGGCTGAATTCTAAAAATATTCCCTGATTAATCGAAATAAATGGGTTAAATTAATAATGTTTCGATGGTGACACAACCTTTTTCGATGCACAAATTTTAATACATTTAAAAAATTTATATTTCCAAAAAAGTTGTCTCTTACGAAACATGTCTGCGAAAAGTAAAACAAAGTGCTATGAAAATACAAAGTATAATTAATTCTATTTATTCAAATCAAAATTCAAATAAAGTGTAAACGTTTTGAATTTAGACTTAATGTAAATGTTCAATAGAAGTGATTTTGTATAGGAAATAAAATATTTATGGAATTAATATTAACGTTTTATTATTATTATTAAAACAATATATACTCGTATAAATCTAATTAATGCTCTTTTTGTCAATGCAATGTATTACATTTTTTATTTAACATTTTATACGTGATTAGTAGTGCGAACCCCGGGCAATGTGGCACATGTTACTTAGTGCCATAGCAGATAGAGAGAGGACGAATGGCGAGCTTCCAGCGCCATAAAACTGGATACACCCAGCTAAGGGCATTACAAGCATACCCCGACAGAAAATCCTCCAGAGAAGGCAAGGGGATACCACTCTGGATATTTTCCCCCAGGTCATCACCATGAGGCATACTCAAGTGTGATAGTCAACGTTAGGGAGACCTGACAAGACACAGAAAGAAGAAGTCTGTTATCAAATATTTTTTATACAAATCCTTTAATAATTAAATTGTAGTTGAAACATTAATTTGACTACATACACGCGAGAAAATAAATGTTTAAAAATTCCCTTTAAGATCTTAATCTGCTCACGAATGAATACATTTATGAAAGTTTTTTTTTGATAATTGCATACCGTATAAATCTATGTGTAGGCACATGCTTAGATTTACCACGTGATTGTAGCAAACGATAATTAAATAAGCCTTTTGATCTAACTTGTATGATGATACGATCTTTCACATCGTAAAGATGAGATCTTTAAGTCAAACCAATTATATCACTCGATCAGCAAACTTTCCAGCTTAGCTTATCTTAGCTTTCTCTAATTTTAGTTTATTGCAGAAGTTACAAATTTACCTTTTGTTTCCATGGCATATAACGTTTTCTGAAACGAATTGTCCACTTGCAAAGAAACGTGCGCAAGTACCTTTCACTGTAAGAAACCCATCATCAGTAGGTTGCGACAAGTTTTCTGTACGAAATAATTCCTTCACAGCTTTCGATCTATTCGATTTTATTGAAACTTCAAAATCTTTCAACGACGTAATGTTAATGAAAAAAACTGTTTTCTAGAAGTTTTTCTTATACTTTATGGGAATGACATGTTTCGCCTTGTTTAACCATTAACAAATGTGCCTTATCAAGCATAAACATGTCATTCCTATAAAATATAATAAAACTTCTAGAAAACAGACGTTTTCATTCGTATTATTTTTTTAACAAGTATTATAGTTTCGCATCATTGTTCAAGAATCAATAACTTATTTGTTATCAATTAATAATTACTAATGAAAACGTCACTTTTCTAGAAGTTTTATTATATTTTATGGGAATGACATGTTTCGCCCTTCTAAGGCACTATCAAATGTAGACATTTGATAATGCCTTAGAAGGGCGAAACATGTCAGTCCCATAAAATATAATAAAACTTCTAGAAAACTAACGTATTCATTCGTATTAATTGTTTAATATGGAGTTTTACATCATTGTTCAAGAAACAATAAATATTTGTTATTAGTTTTTTTTGTGGTATCTCTAAATATGTTTAATAACTATTTTCAAATATTTGTTCATCAATTTACATTTTTAAATGTTCATTTGTTTTAAAAGAAGCAGCCCTACTTGGAAACGTAGAAATTTGGAAAAGTGGAAATATTTCGTTGCACTGCAGCCAGGGGTAGATTGTTTGCTGGGTCCCTCAAGGGGGCAGTTATTGGGTCAAAGATAAATTATTTTTTTGGGATCAAGGGAGAGCCCTTCTTAATCCGCTGGGTAAGTGCCTGGTTCCGGGTCATGCTCGTAAAATGCTTCGATTATTTATTTATATTTAAAACAGTCAATCGCCGTACGCATCAATCGTCTCATCCATAAAATTTCAGAAATTACCTACTCTTAAGGAAAGTAAATATCTTACAAACCAAGTGATTTTGACAGCTATAAAATAATGAAATTTGCTGTACTCCATTATCTTCTTTTTCTTATTGTAGATATTGCGATCTGTTTATTCAGGATATCAACTTTCTTCCTGTGATGAAGACGACCAGCCTTTTCTCCATCTCTTTGGTGGTCGTCCTGGTGTTCGACGGCCCTCTGAAGTCTCGTGCATCACGATATTAGGAATTCTTGCTGGATCCTTTCCTCGATGTGGTCCCTCCAGAATCGTCTTCACTGCCTACTCCATCTCACTATATCTCTTTAATTTTGCAGGATTTGCGAATTTCTTCATTGGGTATCCTATATTTAAAGGTTCTCCCCACAATAGGTCGCAATGTTCTCATTTCTGCTACTCTTAAGAGATGTTTGGTTCTGACAGTGTCTGCTCTTGCTTCGATTCCGTATGTCATTATGGGCCTGATGCATGTTTTATAAATTCTAACTTTGCTTTCTACTAGCATATGCTTATTGTCTCAGACATATAGACTCCATAAATTAATGATATAAATAGATGCTATAAAAATGCATAAATTAAAATGAATATTTTATGTTTAAAATATACTCATATTGGACTACGATCTTCAGGTATACAGATGTTAAGTTTTTATGGCTATTACTCTTACGTCTTACGGGAACATTGACAGAAAGGTGATCTGGTGGGTGGTTGGTTTATTCGGGGGTTTGATTCGTCGGCCCTCCTAAAATGATTTCTCTGTTGAGTCCACATTTTTTAGAGAGCCCTCGATTGATGACCTCCATGTCGCCAAGGGCCTTTACTCTCCCTTCTGGACCGGTGGGATTCGAAGGACAGATTTTATAATGTGGTCATCTTCTCGACGAATGCCGTGGCTAAACCATCTCAATCTGGCTTCGTTAATTTTGTCTATTATAGAGGCGACCTTAGACTACCCAGGATATGATCGTTTGCGGACTTTATCCAATCTGGTTACGCCTCCAACCCATCTGAGCTTAATTCGTCTATACATAAAAACATTGTAAAAATAACGATATCTCTTTAATATCCTTAATACTCGTATATAAAAAAAAATACAATATTATTTCGTGTGCCTTTAATCATATCACCAGGTGGATATCTTATTTGTATACAGAATTATGGTGACTGGCTTTATTAAGGAATATTCCGGTTTTTTATTAAAAAAATTAAACCAAAATCTTGAAGAGATGATATTAACGAATGCTAACAAATCTATATCTAAGAGCGTTAAAGTCTTAAGTTAATTAATTGAATAAGGATGTCAATGGCACAGAGCTGCGAGAGATAGAGAGTTGTGAAAGTCAGGAAGGAAGGCCTATGTTAAGCCCTGGACGACTAAAGGCTGATGATGATGATGACGATGATAATCGTCGATACTATGTCCAGAACCTATTCGCAAGATAATGAAAATCGTACATGATCATAACTCATTTCGATCAAAAATTCACTTAAGACATGGCTCTCATGTACAGAAGTCTTAACAGAAATTAGTATACTTCAAAATTTGCTATTATGTTAAAAAATTACGAGAGATCGCTAGTCGATTTGTTGCTTTCGACTTATCTGAAATTGGTCTTCGAATACAGAAGGTTTTTTTTTTAAAATACAAACTTCTTCTGACACGCACTATTCGTGTTAACCAAATCTAATTGTATTTATTTCTATTACGTTCACTACCAAAGTAACACGGTTTTTAGATTAGTCCATGACATTTACCTTGGCAGTTTTTACACTGTTCTGTAGGCAATACACCGCTTCGTTTGTTGGGTAACAAATCAGTCGAGTTACCATTTCACGAATCGGGACCGTTTAAATTTTAAATTCATAGTTGGAACAGCATTACGAAGCACGACGTGTTGTACAATAGCATGTTCCGGCGGTGCAACGCTCGCCGAGTACCTACCGAGTGCGGCAAGTTTATCTCCTATATGACCTTATCAGCAGCGAGCCAGTTTACTTGGCTGTTAGTAGGTAATTTTCATTGTGCAATGTCCTTGAAGTGACTCCACGTTTGTATCGTAGGAACGCCTAACTATTTGTAATGACGCGTCGTGACGTCTAGCTCTGACGGAAATTGTCACTTTCATTAACGGAAGAACAAGAAAATATTTTTTACTTTTAATTAAATGAAAAGACATGTTTTGGATGTTATAGGTAACAAATAAATTAAAATTTTTTACTTAATATTTTAATGTACGTCAATTTTGTAATTAATATTTGATTGATTTTTACATTATGTGTTACTGTAACCTTTATTTCTCGTTTCATAATTTTCAAATAATAAAAACTCAGTCATCTCGATTTTCGTGTTAACATTTTTTACCTTTACATTTTATCGTGTTTCAATCTTTAATCATATTTTATTCAACTCTTTTCATTTTAAAAATTTGTTGTTCGTGTTACGCTTTATACTAACATGTTTTCATATTTTATTATTTATTTTTTATGTCAAACGATTACAACTACAATTAATTTGTATAATTCGTTTCTTTGGTTTATAACATATATCGGTCTAATTAAACGATTTTGACAGTAACATTTGTTTTACTTAAAAACTTTGAAGATCTTTGTAAGATTTTTTAAAGACCTGACACCAATGATTTAAATCAATGGTATTTGAATATTTATGAAAATAAAGTTCCCTAATTCGAACATAAAATAGCTTACGTTTATAAAATTATTACGACGAAGGAATCGGGTCGTGTTAAAGGCGGGCCACACTGTTATAAACAGGCTCTCCACAACGGTCTCCACCAACGGTTTTAAACTGTGTAGACACTTGTTTGAAACCAAAATTCGTTTGACCTTCAACAAACTTTGTGGACGGACGCGCGTTTAAACACGCATTCCACGTGTTTAGAGCTTCTGTGTAAACCAAGTGTGGACGCTAAACCAACCGCGGGCTCCACAGCTCCCACCAAGGTCACCCTTGTGGAGAGCTTGTTTCAAACAGTGTGGCCCGCCTTTTAGTCTCAAACCAAAGTTCCCTGTCCCTGTTCTGTCCCCTAGACCACCACTCTGCCACAAAAGTTTTTCTAGCTTCTTACATTAATTGATCAATCCACAATCTTCTTCCTCGTCTTCTTTTTCTGATTGCAGATCTTGCGATCTGTTTATGCAGGATATTAATTTTCTTCCTGTGATGATATGGTAGTCCTGGTGATCGACGGCCTTCTGGAGTTTCGTGCATTATGATCTTAGGAATTCTTGCTGGATCCATTATCTCGATGTGGTCCCTCCAGAATCGTCTTCTCCGTCTACTCCATCTTACTATGTCTTAAATTTTGCAGGATTTGCGAATTTTTTCATTGGGTTATCCTATCTTTAAGGGTTCTCCCCGCAATAGGTCGCAACGTTCTCATTTCTGCTACTCTTAAGAGATGTTTGGTTCTAGCAGTGTCCGCTCTTGCTTCGATTCCGTAAGACATTATGGGCATGATGCATGTTATATCAATTCTAACTTTGCTTTCCACTAGCAAATGCTTATTGTCCTAAACAGTGTCTCTCAAGCATCCGGGATAACTGCTGCTTTATCAACCTGTTTTTTAACTTCATTATACAGATTGCTGCAACTAGATATCTCCACACGCAGATATTGGAACTTCATGACATGGGTTTATCGTCAACAACCAGTTTGCATCTGAGAGGCTCTCTGGATATTGTTAGATTGTTAGACATTTTGTTTTGGCGACGGATATCATCATATTATACTTCTCAGACGCAAGATGAAACCTATAAAGCATTCGTTGTAGATCGTCTTCACTTTCTGCCAGTATCATTGCACATTGATAATCCACAATATTTTAAGTAAATTAACATACATAAGTAAATTCGAAACCACTTATTTTAACCCGTTGGTAGGGATGTGTATATCAACTATTGGTTTATCTTCTAACGCTATGGAAACCCTGTAAAATATTTGAATTGTAAATTTGCCTACGTGATTCTAATCTTTGGTATTTTTTTGTGTTGGAAGCTGATTAGAAATGACTTGGGTAAGTATTGTGTTTGCTAAATCCTCCTTCAACTTCCCTGTTATTGGATTTGATATTGACAAACTATTAGCAGTGGGATAAATCGAAAAATACCCCTGCTAATGATGGCCTCCATCTTTATTATTACCCGACATTAGTTCGACAATAGATCGACCTTTTAACTTATCCCAGAATAGCGCCGTTAGCTTGGATTTCCGGAAAATATGAAGTGTAAGTACCCCCTTTGGTGTACCTACCTACCTATGTATACGTTTATCGGCACCAAAGGTTTTTCCGAAAAAATGTGGGTAAGACATTGTAGTCTCTAAATCAAATCCAATTCGTATTGTATCCAAAATATAATACACTTATTTATTGTTTCTTGAACAAATATGTAAATTTTCACATAAAGTATGAAAGAAAACTTTTTCTCGAAGTTTTATAATATCTAATGGGAAGGGCTTGTTTCGCTTTACTAAGATATCTGATAAAACCTAAGCAGGCCGAAATATGTCACTCCTATAAATTATAATTTAACTTCTAGAAAACAGAGTTTTTAAATTTTAAGTACCATGTTAGTAAAATATTCTGCTCTATTATTAAATTTAATGATTTGGCTTAGAGGCTAAACACTCCTGTCACTTGTCAAAATAAACGGTGAAATTATCAGAAAATTCGGTCCAGCAGTTTTTTGAATTTATGATCTTTGCCTTTTATTCATACAGAAAATTTAAGAAATAATTTAATTAACAAATTATGCTTATGCAACCCTTGAAATATTCATGGAAGATAAGATTTTTTACCCCCTACGAACTTGGTTAACTGTTGCAATCGTAATCAGTAATAAGTTTAAACTCATAATGTAAATGATTTTTTTTTCACATACGTTTAAAATTTCACAATTAACAATACCAAATTATTCTCCTATTATTTTCTACACTACTTTCATACAACAATAATCAGAACAAATTTCAAAATAATCCAGAACGTTTTCGGGCATGTGAATCGAGTGCATTTCGAATTACTTTAGGAGAGAATCAAAATATTACTATCTCGCTCCCTTGTATTCAAAATATTTTCGTACTCTCTCTTGATGACATCTGGGTTTTTGCCTATTTATATATACGAGTATTATTAATTCATGTAATTGTTTCCAAATTTGGTCTTTCGAGCATTTTCATTATTGTATGACGCATAATAAAATTGAAGGTTTTCAAGAAAGCTGAAATTATTTTATCACGATAAAATTGTTTCGCACCTTTCATTTTGCTTGGATAATTATTATTATTGTTATTATTATTTTGTTGAATCGCTCTTTACATCATGACAGCATGAGCCAAATCGATGTAAAGGGTATTATTATAGCTATCGTATCATAGTGATTCTCGTGACATGTGATAGGTAGCTAATCTATCGTCATTTTATTGTCACGTGAATTATACACCAGACCAAAGACAATGTGACCGCGAATCGAACCCGAAACCTTCGGGGTGGCAGTCAATGCACCTACCACTCGGCCAAGAAGGTCGTTATTATTATTATTATTTTGTTGAATCGCTCTTTATATCATGACAGCATGAGCCAAATCGATGTAAAGGGTATTATAGCTATCATAGTGATTCTCGTGACATGTGACAGGTAACTAATCTATTGCCATTTTATTTTCACGTGAATTCTACCCCAGACCAAAGACGATGTGACAATCACACTGCCCTTGCCGGGAATCGAACCCGGAACCTTCGGGGTGGCAGTCAATGTACGTACCACTCTGCCACGAAGGTCGTTAATATTTATATTCATAATGCAACACTTCTTCTTCTTCACTTTTGGTAGACTCAGGAGTCTGTTATTTCAGGCGGGTTCTCTTGAGACGCTGAGCTCAAGCTTTCTCTCCACCGTTTCGGGGGTCTTCCTGGTATGTAACACTGTGACACCACCTGTACTGTATAAATGTAACACTGTTTTAATGAATAAACACGTGAATTTCCCACTCACTTAAAAAGCGAATCTCTTCGCATTATTACAAGTAGGTGTTACATTGTGATTATTCCGAGTTTGTCCCGAATAACTCGTCCGCGAATTTATGTGTACCACTTCGTTTCAGGAACAATGGGTGGACCCTTCCGCGCATTACATTATCTGCTGAATACTGGAAGACAATCTAAAAATAACCCATTGAAATATTAATCAACCATTGTGTCTCCGCCGTGCGTAATATTTTATTTGAAGGTTTTTTACGACGGATTATTTTTATTACGTAAAAGGGCAGAGTATTTTGGATGCAAACGAAGTCTGCGGCTGTACCGGTTACCTCACCCATGTATTATTATTAGCAGGCCCATTGACCCATATTTAATCAGAGGCTCTCGGTGGTCAGTGGCCTGCAACGACCTATTTACCCCGTTCGCATTTTTTATATATATATTTTTTATCTATTTTTATAGATTTCCCCTCGTTTCTTCAACGTGTCTTATGAAGTAAATTTATCGTCTTTGCTAAGGATAAAGGTTATTATTTTATTATTTATTGCCACCACACGATATTTTCAAATTAACGAGATTTTATAAATAAAAAAAATACAAGAAAAGTTTCCTCATAAAAATTGATTATAAAATATATTTTTATTCTTATGGTTATAATTATTATTATTTATAATTATTTTGTTGAGTAGCTCTTTACATCATTACAGCGCGAGCCAAATCGATGTAAAGGGTAAAGCTATCATATTGATTCTCGTGATCTTTAAATTTATCAGGGGATATTTCGAGAACTCGGCCGTGCTAGAGGGTGTTGGACTTTTTGTCCCTGATAGATTTCTCCGACAGCGACAGCACAGATTGTTTTACCAACCGGCCACCAGAACCAATCTGCCTCTGGTGACACCGGTGGGAAGAGCAATTAGTCTGCTGAACGCGGTCTCCTCGGAGATCGACGTCTTTTATATTAGTGAAGGTACGTTCAGGGGACAAATACTCTTGACTTTAGAAAGTATGTTGTCTTCCTAATGTCTAACCATCTCTAATGCGTTCCTGGTACTTTGTTGTATTTTTATAATATTTTACCTGTACTCAATAGATGCCTTAAACATTTTCCTGTTTGTAATGTCTTTTGAGTTAATAAACTGATTTGATTTGATTTGATTTGATATGTGACAGGTAGCTTATCTTCTTCTTCTTCTTTGCTAGCCTTCTTCCCTCCACTGCTGGATATAGGCCTCTTCCAATTTCTTCCACTCGTCTCTATCCTGCCCCCTTTGTATTCAATATTTTCCAACCCTTTTGACAATATCATCGGTCCATCTCATCGGTGGCCTTCCGACACTTCGCCTATTTTCCCATGGTCTCCAACTGAGTATCCTGGGTGCCCATCTGTTGCCACCCTGTCTAGCCAAGTGTCCAGACCATTGCCATTTCAATTTTGCCACTCGGTCCATGACGTCAGCAACCCTGGTGCGGCGTCTGATCTCTTCATTCCTTATGCGGTCACGCAAGCTCACACCAAGTATCTGTATTTCCATGGACCTCTTACACTTGAGGCTGTGGACACTTTTTGCTATAAGAGTTATCGTCTCTAGTCCGTATGTCATCATGGGCAGTATACACATGTCGTAGACCTTTCTTTTGAGACAAACCGGTAATTCATCATTTTAGCTAATCTAAAGCCATTTTATTGTCACGTGAATTCCGAACCAGACCAACGATAGTGTGACAATCACACTGCAATCGCCGGGAACCGAACCCGGGACCTTCGGGGTGGCAGTCAAAGCACTTACCACTCGGGCACGAAGTTCGTCTTAACGTGTGTCGCCTTTGCAAAATTCCAAGTTTTAAACCGAAATACATATATTTAATTTACATACTCGTATATGTAATATTATACGATTTCCCAAGCACCAAACATTTTTTCCAATGTTTTGTTTACATATTTCTTTCAGTAATTGTCTATATGAAGATGTATATATTATTAAAGATATTTAGCAATGCGTAAAAGTAATGAGTGAGAAAAATGACTTGCGTGGATGGCTTGAATGTTGAGGAAGCGAAAGAAGTATATCAGGAAAGAGCACTCTGGGGTCAATTTTTTCTTTTTACCCTTTCGGGGAGACGGGGTGATGGATACTTAGTTAGTTTGTTGAAAGTAATGGGTAGTTTTAATATCATACTAATCTTCTTCTTCTTCTTCTCCGGCGCTACAACCCTTGGTGGGTCTTGGCCTCCTCCAAGAAATGTCTCCATCCCGTCCTATCTCTGGCCGCCACCTCCCAGTCTTGCTGCTCCAGGACCCGACAATCTGCCGCGGCACCATCCAGCCATCGCAGTCTCAGCCTACCGATCCTTCTTTGCCCTGCTGGATTGTCATACAACACTATTTTGGGGGGCTCCAGATCTCCCATGCGGTGCAAGTGCCCTAGCCAGCGCAGTTTGTTAATCTTTATAAACTTGACCACGCTGACGTCCTGGTATAGATCGTAGAGCTCTGTGTTGTATCTCCTTCTCCACGTCTGATCATCCTTAATGGGTCCGAAGATTCTGCGGAGGATCTTCCTTTCGAAGCAGTTTATTTTGTTTTCATCCCGTTTAGTGAGCGTCCAAGTCTCCTAGGCATATGTTCGGACTGGTCTAATTTATATATTGTGGTCTTTGTCTTTCTTGACAGTATACGCGATATCATACTAATCATAGTATAGTAAAGTATTAAAGTGTGATTGTACAGCATATTAGGCGCAAAATTAGAACCTTTTTGTAGGCAGTTTTGAAGATGGATTTACTACGTTTGAACATTCGAACAAAATGTTAAATAATTTAAGTATGTTTACCAATGGGATGCGCATCTGATAATACCGTAAGTTCTTTAATCGTAATATCAAATCTGATTTCAATATGCATGTTAAATCTATTCTGATTTAAAATGAACTAACTTAACGTAACGTGCATATCGTGCGAGTGATGAACTTAATTCAAATCAGAGCGATCTGTAGTTAATGGCTATTAAGTTACATGTAGTTGCGTAAGTCAAGAGGAATGAACCATAGAGCAGTGAGTGGGTACCTATCTTGACGAAAGAGCGCGGAATGAACGCACGCGGGTGATTTGAAAAAAGAGTAGATGAAAAGCAACGTACTCCACCATAGAAGCGTAACGGAAACTGTAAAGAATCTATTGAGTTATTCATGCCCGAGGAAGGAGAAGAGCGCATTTGCACAAAGAGCTTTTAGGTGGTTCACAAAGCCCCACACTTTGTGTATCATCCTTTTGCCGTTTTTAACCGTCGCGTTGCCATGTGGTCAATTGAGTTTCCACTGCCAATTTAAAGTTGATTTTCTTAAAACCTATGGACCCTAATATTATAAAAAAAATTGTAATCCTCCATTGAAGTGTTCTCAATATTTCGTAATAAAAAAAAAAGCAAAAAATTACTTCCTTCATCCCAAAAAAAAATATTTTCTAAGACTGCCCTCACCTTCATTCGTGTTAAGGTAGAATTTGTTTTGCTAATATTTACAACTTTATCAAAAGTGACAAATACTTACTCGCTGTTTTGAACGTATTATAAATTATATGTTTGGCCTTTTCTCATAGGTACGTAATAATACCGACTGTGGACGGAAACGCAGCACGCAACTTAAAAATATCAGAACTGTGAAAATATTAACACTTTACCAAAAGGGACAAATATTAATACGTACTCGTTGTCTTGAACGTACTATACATTTTGCCTGGGTGCCTTTATCATACGTAAAATTATAGCGCCACGGTCGCGGCGCGGCGCGGCGGGGCGAGACAAGTTCATACTTGGTGTCAGTTGCTCATATGCTGTGACGCATTCCATATCAGAAATCGCATGGTTCCAGAAAAAAATTAATAATGATATGTTTTTCAAATAATCCATGTATGTTATAGATATCGATCTATTCCTAATGAAATTCCCTACAAGATGACATAAATTAAATTTTGATTCATCGAGTCATATGCTTGATATTTAGATAAAGTTAGCGGTAAACTGAATTGACCACATGGGAGCGAGCGTTTTGTTTTGAACACGGTACGTTAAGGGTTAAATCTACTATACAGGGCGCGATTTGCCGCCGCGGCAATGTCAGCATGACTGAAACTATTCATCTAAGTATCGTGGATGCGGATTTTATATTTTATTTTTAATGGACCACTTAGGATTCCAAACGAGTAAAGTTCTTTTTTTTCCAATGTTTTATATGAACTAAGAATCAAGTCTACTATACCCTATTATTCCAACAGAAAATGTGCTCTATATTTTGTTCATTTTAATATTTATTTTAATGAGTATAAAACCAGTTGTTTTAATAAAAATAAAAACAGTTTTAATTAATAAACTAACTAACTAACCATCACGCCTGCTCTCCGAAGGGGTAGGCAGAATGAATGGACTGCCAAACTTTTCTTTCCTGACATATTTCTCTCGCTTCCTCAACATTCATACATCGTGTCATGCACGCGCGTCGATTTCTTTGACTCCTCACGTGGTCGACGTTCAATATTTGATTTATTTGACCGTGCCACGTTTTACTCGGTTTTTCTCTATTTCTAGTTCCGTTTACATCGTTAAAGTAATGCTTTTTGAATTACTTGAGATAGTAATTCAAGAAGCAAATAATTAGGTTACTTATTATAATTATATTTATTATATTTAATAGTAATTATTGTCAGATTAAGCATTGTTATGAGATATTTATAATATTGTGAGCAATACTTTAAGACGATATTTAATTTTTGAACGTTATATTGACGCCCCGGGCTACTATGAGTATCCACTTATACTATACGTCTTACTAGACCAGTGGTTCTCAACCTTTCAAAGGCCACCCCCCCCGTTTTAGAAGACCTTCGGTCCAGAGTGGCAAGAGCTATGACTGCCACACCGAAGGTCCCAGGTTCGATTCCCGGCGATGGCAGAATAATTGTCACACTGTTATTGGTCTTGTGTAGAATTTATCTGACAATAAAATGGCGATAGAATAGCTATCTATCACATGTCATGAGAATCAATACAATTGCTAAAAACAAATGTAATTGGGTTCCGACGACCTGTTGTATATAAAATATTATGGAATGTTGCATTCCCCAGTTAACGTAAGTCACGCATGGACGGGGGACGGGCCTAGGGATTGCATGAGCGAAACTGACGAAAGGGCGCCGCTGCGTCCTTTAACAGCTTCGGGTAAGCGGTTGTTAATCTTCTATCTTGTATAGAAGAAAAAAATGCCCCCTCTCCTTTCAAAGTTTTACCAAATATTAAAATACTTAAGTAACAAAATAGAAAGATAAGAACGTTATCCGGCTAAAATATCGAAACCGGTCGGTACACGTAATTTTATCTGCGGTTAATCAAAATCAAAATGTAGATACAGTTACATTATCAATAAGTGCGTTGTTTTTCAGCTTATGACGCATGTAAATCTGTTTGTTGATTGGCCAATACAAAAGCGTTTGACGCAAACAAACTCATGGTGGCCCCATTGCGTTTAGTTAAGGGGCTAGGGGCAGTCAGAGATATGAAAAAACAAGTATTTTAAATATTTATTTTTGTTAGTAATTAAATTTATTTTAAAAAACCAAAAACTAACTAACTAACTAACCACCACGCCGTCTCCCCGAAGGGGTAGGGAGAAAGAATGGGCTGCCACACTTTTCTTTCCTGACATATTTCTCTCGCTTCCTCAACATTCATATAAAACCAACAATGTTTTAACTTGATTTCACCCATATTTGAAAAAATGAATAAATTATATATGAAGTTATCGCCATATTTGTTGGACCCTGTTCCATAAGTGGTGCTTTGCGGTGACCATTACAACTTCTTACAGGTTTAAAATCATTCAATTAAAAAAATATATTATTTTAATAGTAAATCTAGTGCCTGATCGAAGTTTTTTTTTTAAATAAAATGCCAGCTTCTGGTAATTTATTTACGGATTTTCAAAGAATAATGCAACAGTTAATTGTTTAAAAAATATGAGTTTTTAAAAAGAAAAAAATCCTTCGATCAGGCACAGACTATTAAAATATAGATATATATTTATTTATTTGAATGATTTTAGTTGAACCTGTAAGAAGTTATGATGGTCACCAGAATGCACCACTTATGAAACAAGGTCCAACAAATATGGCGATAACTTCATATATAATTCATATTTTTTTCTTCAAATTTGGGTCAAATCGAGTTAAAATATAATATAATATTTTATTCTATATACGCCATACTTAGTGTTGTTATGATGGTTTATTTCTCTTTTTCTTTTTATATACTTTGTATATACAACACTCATAATAATAAAAATTAATTACAAAGACATATTTCGGACAAACAGCCCTTCTTCAGTAAAGATACATTTTAAAAAATATTATACAATTATTTACATGATCTGACAGATGTTATAAACATTTATAACATCTGTCAGATCATGTAAACAATTTTATAATATTTAAAAAAATGTATCTTTACTGAAGAAGGACTGTTTGTCCGAAACATATGTATGTAATTTTATTTTTTAATATGTGTTGTATATACAAAGTATATAAAAAAGAAAAAAATCATAATATAATAATTTAATATTGTTGATTTTATAAAATAAATGAAATTACTGGCAAAACATTGATTTAAAACACTTGTTTTTTCATACCTCTGACTGTCCCTAACCCCTTAAATCGGCCCTTTCTAGTCGTCAATAATATTTCTTACCTCATTTTATACTCCTACGCTAATATTTTATGCAAAAAAATAATCCAATTTGTTTTCCGCGTGGTTTTAAAGGAAAACAAAATTTGTATTTGGTTATTTTTTATGATTCAATGTTTATACAATATATTTTTAGCATTTTGTATGTAAATATTTGACCCCATTCGTGGGCGTCGGATAAAATTTGAACATTCAGAGGGCATAGAGATAGTTTTATTATAATAGATTTTCAATTTTCTTCAACTTGTTTGAGACGTAATTACTGAGTAGTTTTGATTATCAAAGAGCATATTTTTGGCAGTTATAAATTATGAATGAATCTTTTGATAACTTTGTTCTTCAAAGTTTAACCATTAATCATTTTTGGCGAGCGCTTATATTCGTACTTGCACTTTTTTATAAGTGTAAATAAGATACCCACATATCAATATATAAAATCTTATTCTTCTTAAAATTCTTCCGAAAATTCATTTTTTTAACAGTTCGTAATCGATCTAAAAATACGAGTATGTGTTTTCGTATGAAGTACTTAATTCTAGGTGTAATATTTTAAACATCTAAATGAAACACTTAAAGGTTTATTTTGTTACCATAATGAGGCTCCGCTTTGAGGGAAAGCAGTCGGTAGTTCTAACGTTGAATTAAAATTAATATTTAGATGACCAATCATTGGAGAGAAGGACGAATATGCACTTGGGAGTTCACTTATTTCTGCTGATTGACGGCCATATACAAAACTCAGATGTTCTGAGTGATGTGGGTCTATTTGTCCTTAATTACCTTCGTCAAAGAGTTGCCTCAGGGATGCAATATCAATATGATGATTCTTTCTAATTCTTTATCTTAATGTTTTTTTTATGCTTCTCTTATAAATTCTTATAATGTAATTGCAAACGATCTGGAATTATATGTCTGTAATGTTTATTCAAATAAATGAAATGAAAATAAATGAAAATTATTTCTAAAAATAACACGCCGTTATGTATATTTGTTTATTATTTCTGAAATGGTTTTTATTAACAAACTTCTTCACAGCGATGGCATTACAGTTGATGAGATATCATGGACATTTGTTCCATAGATTTACCATAGATTTTATATCATAACTAGACGAAGAAACAGGCAGAGAAAAATGATATAGAATCAACCTTTAAAAAATCTAATTTTATTTAAGTGTTATAAATTAGTAAGAGAAATCTTCTCCAGTTTCATCTATTGAACAATAACTTTAAAGTACGTATTTAGTATTTTGGTATCATAATATATGTTTATACATACACATCTAGATACGTATGTATTATATATAATATTTTTTTTCAACTGTATGTGTTATATATTATCCAATAGTATTTTTTTTATCTTCGTGGAATTTTGTACACTTCGCATTATTATGATATAATTTTCCACGTTTCTCCCCTGTTCATATGTTTCTATTACTATGTTAATAAGAATATTTCAGAATTCAGGAGCGGTCCTTTTCCCGCGTAAATAAGGGGCTGGAAGGGTGCTGGCGCCATTTTATCTTCGCTTCCGAACCTCCCTACCGGCTGCAGACACATTACATACGTTTCGAAATGCATTTATTTGAAAATTTATGCATTTTTATTTGTCATGCTATCACGTATTTCACCCCAGATATGGCATTAGAATTTATTTGTTTTATAAAAGTTTTTGAGATAAATATTTTAGCCTATTCTGACATCAAAAATTCTTCAGGGGTTATTGCTTTTAGTACTGTGGTTTTAAAGAAGGAACAACAGGATTTTGTATTTTGCCATGCTAAAACATCATCAAAATTTATTCTCATACAATATAATTAAAGTTCTAGAAAACTTGGACTTGGATCTTCTGGCTTACAGAGGTTCAGCTCATGTGGCTATTCCTCTTACGTCTGATGGGAACATTATTGGAAGGTGATTTGGTGGGTTGTTGGTTTATGCGGGGGCACGATTTGTGTGGCCCGAAGTGTTCCTGTGAAGGAGGATCGATTTTGGGCGCTTGTGGCGGCTGGAGGTGTTTGGGTCGTAATTTGAGAGGTCTTTTATTGTGGGGTTAGGATGTAAAGGGAGTCCTTTGTAAAAACGTTCGGCAAGTTTCAGAATGAATTTATCTATCATCGGGATTTCCGATTCTAGGTGCAGTTGTGTGATCCTGGTCCATGAAGGCGCACCAAGCGATAAACGGATAGCCATTTTTTGAAGGAACAGACGTTTTCATTTGTATTAATTATTTTAAATGGAGTTTTGCATCATTGTTCAAGAAACAATAAATAGGTTGGTTACATTGTTAATAATTCGACAATTAATATTCTAGTATATTTATTAATTTGTTGCTCACACCTTCTAAATATGCAATTTGTATGCATTTGAACGTCATTGATTGTTCTCGCTTTTTGTTTCGAATCCAGACTTGAAATATCAAAGTTTGTCGAACCTACAAAGGTAATGAATTGTCTTTACCGCCAAGCACTGCTAATAATACAATCCATTATCAATCTCCCCTTCTAACCGGCAAGTTTCTCCTGGAATGCACGCTCATAAGGCAAAATTAATGTCCTTTAGTTCCCGGGCACAATCGGTTTGCATTAGTCCGTTTGAAGGAACCTCTGGCCGCATTGTTCCACTGTGTACTCTGGAGGAGCCGGGACCCTCCACTGTTGACTTGGAAATCGACTCTGTTATTATTATACGTACGAGGCAACAAAGCGAACAAATTTGTACAATGGCAGATTGTTTGCGAACTTAATATTTTAATACGTAACAGCTTTCATCAGGACTCCTCAATAATAGTGTTGTTTCTTTTAAATATTAAAGGGCGTTCTGTTAGGCAGCGTGGGTTTACCTTATATTTCGTCTCATGTTTAACCCTTAGATATGCCTCAAATTAAAAATATTAGTAGTACAACATTTTGAACGTATACAAATACTTGTAGACGAATACTGGATTTTACCCATAACAATTAATCCTTGAATTGATAACCTGCAATGGGTAAAATCCGGTATTCGTCTACAAGTAATTGTATACATTCAAAATGTTGCAAAAACAAAAACTGGTCCAAGTTATAGCATATAAATTGGAGTGACATCTCCAGGCGTTATCTAGCAATACGTTAATGGCGGCAGCCTTTCACATTGCGTTAATAAAAAGATCTTCTGCTTAATGCTTCATCCAATCATCATAAATGGCGCTAGTGTGTAGATTGAAACTAACATGTGAAGTTTGGTGTTACATATTAACATATATACAACTTCCAAAAATTTGTCAGACATGGTGGTCATAAGAAAGGTGGAATGGGGAATGTTGTATTACATAAAGCGTGCGAATAAAACCCAACCAATGACAGGTCATAAGTCCTGTAAACACCTCGATCGCCATAGTCTGTTTTCCAATTTGCATCTTCGTCTCTATTGAGATACAATTAATCCTTGAATATTATTAGTATTTAGTATTTTTTTTAGTTTGTTCTTTTTCTTGTCGTGCTACACATCTGTAGTGCATAGGGCCTCAAGGAACCTTCTCCACCCGACTCTATCGCATGTCTGATGCCTAACATCATCCCAAATGAGGTCTGCAGCTTTAATTTCGCCCTGCAGGGTTCTTCTCCGGCTGTCTCTAGGTCTGCCTCACTTCCTCTTTCAATAGGTGACCAGTCTAATGCGCCCTGTGTTTTAGTTTACGGGGGAAAAATAAAAATATATTATAATTTTGTAACTTCTAAGAATTAACGTAATTTAAATTATTTACGGTAATTATGTATATGACAAAGTGTTAAGTGTAAACATAAGATAATTAATACGGATAAAAACGTCTGTTTTCGAAAAGTTTTATTGTTTGTTATGTGAAAGACATGTTTCGCCTGTCTGAGGCATTATCAAATGTCATTTCATAATCATATTTGATAATGCCTTAGACAGGCGAAACATGTCATTCACATAAAATATAATAAAACTTCTAGAAAACAGACGTTTTTTTTCATATTGATTATTTAATATGGAGTTTTACATCATTGTTCAAGAAACAATAAGCAAATGAAAGTGCAATGAACAAAATAACGAATGGGTCGTCAAGATGGTTCGGACACAAGGAAAGAATGCCACTTTTTCCTCGGTCTTCTTCTATTTGTTGTCCCATTTACATCGTTAACGTATTACTTTCTCTAACATTCATTCTTCATTCATTCTTTTCACATGTCCAAACGATCTTAATGACCCATGTAAATGTGGCAATATATTTTCACGTATTATTGAGACATCACTTCACGGTCGTTTCAATTGAAAATAACAATCATAAGTGAACGAATGTAAATTCAATTAACAAACGTGTAATTATTTAGATAATAACAATGTCATTGCTGTGAAGTATTTATTCTCTCTCCCACGCTAAAATGAGTAGCAGAAATGACGGCGAAGGTGACGCTCTCCATTGCACATTACAATAAAGTCTGAAGGAGCCGATATCGCGAATGCTTTGCAACTCTCAGTCATTTCAATGTCACATCCTGCATGTGACATGCTGCCGACATTGTGGGTGGTGTGATGATCACAATATGCCAAAATGTTATGTTAATGTTATACAGAAAATTCCGTAGGAAGTGTATCTCCCAAATCGATTTGTCAAGCAAATAGATAAGCATTTAATAATTAACACGAATGAAAATGTCAGTTTTCTAGAAGTTTTATTATATTTTATGTGAATGACATGTTTCGACTGTTTAAGACATTAGCAGACATTTTATCATGCCTTAAACAGGCGGATCATGTCATTCACATAAAATATAATAAAACTTCTAGAAAACAGACGTTTTTAAACCTCCTGATAAACAAAACGGTCATAAGGCCGATTTTCACTTACGAAGCCCCAATCTGGGGTTATGCAGCTTCGAGTCATATACGAAAACTCCAAATCCTGCTAAATAAGGCAATCCGTTTATCGCTTGGTGCACCTTCATGGACCAGGATCACACAACGGGCCCTAGAATCGGGAATCCCGATGATAGATGGATTCATTCTGAAACTTGCCGAACGTTTTTACAAAGGACTCCCTTCACATCAAAACACCACAATAAATTACCTCTCAAATTACGACCCAAACACCTCCAACCGCCACAAGCGCCCAAAATCGATCCTCCTTCAGAGAAACATTCCGGGCCACACAAATCATGCCCCCGCATAAACCAACAACCCATCAAATCACCTTCCAACAATGTTCCCATCAGACGTAAGAGGAATAGCCACATGAGCTGAACCTCTGTAAGCCAGAAGATCCAAATCTAACTCCAAGTTCATTTCAAGTCCAAGTCCAAGCAATAAATAAGATAGGCATAGCTTTTGTTGTATTACAATATACTACTATTAGCTAGCTCTTATACTAATATATAATACTATTTAAAATAACAAATACAAAGTAAAGGAGAAGTTTATGGCCAAAAACCGTAAGCTTTTCTGTGCGTTTGTCGATTTGCAAAAAGCCTATGATCGAGTGAACAGAGAAAAACTGTGGTCAATCTTGTCCGAATACGGAGTGAGCACAAAACTGATACGGGCGGTTGCTTCTCTCTACGAAGGGAGCACTGCCAGTGTTAGGGTAAATGGGGACATCACGCCCTGGTTTGATATCACGAAGGGTGTTAAGCAGGGCTGCGTGATGTCCCCTTGGTTGTTCAATCTGTATATGGACAAGTGTATGAAAGAACTTAAAGGTATAAATGCTGGTGCTAAGATGAGTGATCTGTCTGTAAACTGTCTGCTTTACGCGGACGACGCCGTTCTCGTTGCGGATAGTGCGGACGAATTACAAGTCTTGGTGTCGAGAATGTATGAGGTATGCAAGTCGAACGATTTAATGATGAATGTCGGAAAGTCAAAGGTGTTAGTTTTTGAAAGGGAAGAGCAAATGACAGTTTGTAATATAAGTGTAAATGAAGAGAACTTGGAACAGGTGAGCGAATTTGTGTATTTAGGTAGCATGTTCACAGCGGATGGCCGAACGGACAGTGATATTGAAAGAAGGGTTGGTGCGGGTAACAAAGTGAATGGAGCTTTAAAAGTAGTTATTGGAAACAAGAATTTATCAATGAAAGCGAAAATGGCCGTTCACAATGGAGTTCTGGTTCCAACCCTTATGTATGGAAGCGAAGCATGGAACTGGCAGAAGAAAGATGAGAGCAGAATAAATGCGGTAGAGATGAGGTCCCTAAGACGTATGTGCGGTAGAACGATGTACGACAGAATCTCAAATGCTGATATTAGGAAAGAGTGTAGAGCGAAAGAAGGTATTATGAACAAAATTATGAAAGGTTCGCTTCGTTGGTTCGGACATATGGAGCGCATGGGTGAAGAAAGAATGGTTAAAAAAGTATACGTTAACAATGTAAATGGAGTAAGGAGTCGAGGTAGACCGAGGAAAACATGGCATGACCAAATTAATCAAATATTAAAAGTTGGTCATGTCAGAAGCCGGAAGAATCGACGTGCGTGTATGACTCGATGTATGAATGTGGAGGAAGCTAGAGAGGTGTGCCAGGATAGAGTAGTGTGGCGGTCCATTCTCTCTGCCTACCCCTGCGGGGAAACGGCGTGATGGTTTTGTTGTTTGTTTGTACAAAGTAAATATACATAATAGAGAAGCGATTTAAATATGTTTTCCGTATTAATTTTAAACGCTGTATTCTAGGTCATAAGACAAGTCAAACATTCTAAAGAACCCAAAACTCCAAATATTTTAATCACATATAATAGATAATTTACGAATTGGGTCAAGTAACAAAACAACATATTAGTTTATGAAAATATCTTTATGATTATACCGGAGGTCAGAAATATACGATTTTCTGCTTATTACCAGATTTTTCATTACAAATCATTACTAAATTAAGAAATAAAAAACGTACTGCGGAAAAAACGACTGAAAATCTGGTTAGGATTCAAAATCTTAAATGTACTCGTATGTATTGAAAACATTTTTTTGGAAAATTAACTAACTAACTTACCATCACGCCTTTCCCCCCGAGAGGTAGGAAGAGAGGATGGAGAGCCACACTGCTCTGTCCTAACATACTTTTGAGATTCCTCTACATGAATGCATCGTAACATGCACGTTCGTTGATTTTTGAGTTTCGAATATGGTCGGTTTTTGCTATATTATTTCATTAATTTGATCATGCCCTGCTTACCTTGGTTTTCCACGGCTTCTCTTTCCACTTACCCTGCTTGTATACAACATTAAAACCATCTCAGGGATCCTTATTTAATTTTACTAATGATGCAATCACCTGCCTTACTAATTCTTTATTTCGTCGTTCGGTTGATTTAATTAGAGCTCGATTCGTAACAAAAGTATGTCTATAACCACCGCCGTCTTCTATTTAATCAATTCTGAAAGAATCAACTCGATATTCGACCTATTAAGGGAGTAATTTGGCAACACAATAACACACTTTTGCTTTTATTTATTTAGAGATACATCGTTTTCCCGCACATTATTATCAGTGATCTCATTTCTACGGCATTTATCCTACTTTCATCCTTCTTTTGCCAGCTCCAAGCTTCTTTTCTATACATAAGAGGTTGACACTAGAACTCCATTATGTACTGCCATCTTTGCTTTAGTGGATATATTTTTTGGTTCTTATAAATAGTAATAGAATAACCTTCGAAATAGAAATATTATTATTTTTCTCTTGACCATTACAAATAAAACCGGCTTTCATATTCTAGCATATTATAGATTGTGAAAATAGAATAACACATTGTATTTTCACAGCACTTTATATTTTATTTTCAGATATGTTTCGGTCTTCTTCGGTCCCTCTATGATGCCTAAATATTAAGAATTTTGCATAAATATTAAGGAGGACCGAAATATAATATTTTTCCAAATAAAAAACGTAATGTGTGAAAAAGACAAAGTGTTATTCTATTTATTCAAATGTGAATTCACAACACAAAGTGACGGCGAATATAGAATAAAATATTACAGAATGGTTTTTCGCCTTGTTTCGCATTTTTTGTTGTTGCTATAGTTACAAAGATAGTATTTGATTTTGTTATTTTTTAACATTGTTTTTATTTTGGTTTATATTTGTTTATTCGTTTCGCTTACTCCCATTATTAATTTATTGTTTTAACGGAGAAAATGATCGTTTCCGAGACGTCAGTTGTCTTATTGCCTTAGTGAAGCCGTCTCAAGAGTGAAACCGGTCGACAAATAAATCAATAATATCTTATGTTATTTATTGTTTCGGCATTCACTTTGTGGTAGGACATGATTAAATTGAAAATAAAACACTTGTTTTTCACCACTTGAGTATTATATTTTACACGACTAGTTTCGGAAGCTACAGATGCTTTCATCTACAGGTTTCAATATAAACTTGAGTATAAAAATATTAATAAAAATGAACTCAATATAAAAATTAGTTTATATTGAAACCTGTAGATCGAAGCATCTGTAGCTTCCGAAACTAGTCGTGTAAAATATAATACTCAAGTGGTGAAAAACAAGCATTTTATTTACAATTCAATAATATATTTTTTATCGTGTTGATTAATTTCTCACCATAAAATTATTGACTCCTTCGAAAGCATTGAGAAACTATCGAAATAATGACATTATGATTTAGTGTGTAATTTAGGAATATACTTAATATAATAAACAACGCCCTGCTGTTCTGTAAAGCAATACTCGGTATAGATTTACAGCGTGACATATAAAATGGACCATATTGATTAAGATCGAATGTCAAGCAGTGCGGTCGGTGATACTTTTCAAAATGTGCGATAAAAAGGAGAACAAATAAAATAAAAACAAAATGAAATCATGAAAATCCATCGTGTATCACATAAATTAAAATTTAATCAAAGATAATATTTTTCTTGAGCAATTTTATTTAACGTTTATCTTTTATTTATATATTATTTTTTCTAACAGAAGATGGTATTGAGCTGTCGAAACCGGTCAGAACTAGATAAGAACATTTTTTTACACTTACACCAAGGGTTTAAATTATTCGTATTAGAATTTATTATAATATCTCATATCTGAGCATCAAATAGTTCATTATTATGAAGAAGGAAACAGGTCGTGTCCGGGTTTCAACGCAAATTCTTGGATCCTGAGCCAAGCGTTCTGTCCCCTAGACCATAGTTTCTCAACCAGTGGTCCTCGAAGATTTGTGGGTGGTCGGCAATTTTTTTCTTTTAATATTGTTATATCAGCATACCGTGTTTGTGTTATTGAAAACCATATACAAAATGATTTGTTTTGAATAAAAATATCAATTTTATTTGTTTTTTTAATGTATACAAATACTTGTAGACAAACACTGGATTTTACCCATTGCGGGTTAATCATTTTTAAGAATTAATTGTATCTAAATAGAGACGAAGATGTAAATTGTTTTTTTTTGTTTTTGAAAACAGAATAAGATTGGCCGAGGCGTTTACAGGACTTATGACCTGTCATTGGTTGGGTTAAGCGATCGTTTTATGTTAACAACATTCCCCATTCCGCCCTTCTTACGACCACCACGTCTGAAATTTTTTTGAAAGATGTATTTATCCTACTATGTTGAGACACACTTCACCTTTTTTAGGTCAATCTACACTAGCGCCATCTATTAAGAATATATGTAAGCATTACGCAGAAAACCTTTATTAATGCAATTAATACTTAAAAATATCAATTTTATAAATATGTATTATTTTATTTGAATGTTGGTGGTCCGCGAGTGTACTATGTTAAGAAACTATGCCTAGATCAAAACCCATTAATGAAATATTAACAAGAAACAATAACGTGACAGTTAAATGAAGATTTTGTTTTGTATTGAAAATATGCAGAAAATAATGTTACCGCGTTCGTAACCTAAAAACAGATTACGTTATCTTTCTGCCGCTGACTTCAAGTCTGTTGCCTCCGTTCGGGCCATTACGCATCATAAGCGCGGTAATTCAATTAGAGCTCAAAATTGTATAATGGGCGACACAAAAAGTTATAAGCACAAATTAACGGAGGCATGGCGGTTATTTATGAGTTTTAGATTTGATTGCACCAACACCCCTCCTTCATTAGGCAAATCGGACACTTAAACCGCGATTAAATCTAGCGGTCCGCTTCTGTCCAATTGTGAAGTAGCCGTTAACTTTTCAAGTTTCGAAGCTTCGAGATATTGTTTTTAATTTTATTATCATTGATACGTTACACTACAGTTATAGAATTAATTCTTCTTCGTGAAGATAAAACTAAGATGACAGTGCCCAATGGTGTTCTTGTACCAACCCTTAAGTACGGAAGTGAAGCATTGAACTGCCATACGAGGGATGAAAGCAAAATAAATGCAATAAAAAAGATTACTTATTAATATCTGATAAATCTGTTTATGATAGAGTGCGAATGAATGCATTATGAACAAAATAATGAAAAATTCACATGGAAAGAATGAGTAAAGAAAGAATGGTAAATGTAAGAACTATGTAAACACGTTCGAATTAATCAAATATTCAATGTCGGCCACGTGAGGAGTCAGCGAAATCGACGTACATGAATGACAATGCATGAATGTTAAGGCAGCGAGAGAAGAATGTAAGGAAATAACGTTATGGTAGTCAATTACTTGAAATGAAATACGCCATTAAACGAAAAAACAGTATTTATTCATAAAAATCGTCATTATGTATGGATTTCCAGTGTTAACGCCATAAATTTATAAAAAACGTTATTTGCTCGTTAAATTTAGTTTATAAAAAATATTGCATTTATGAAACCTATTATTTATAATATGATTTAAACTGTAACATACGTAGCTTTGTTAGTTTATAAATAATTTCGCAGGATTTATTTCGCTCTTTTAAAAACTTATTTACAGATTTTTTCTAATGTAATGTTTGTTCAAGTTAAAAATTTTCCGTGTAAGTTCAATCACATTTAATCATCTGTAAATTTAATTTAAATAAAACATTTGAAAATTAAAATTTAATATTTTTGCTTCTTATTACTTGTACATGGAGCTTTCGGTTAAAAGCACATCGGCCATTAGACCCACATGGTTAACAATTAAAAAAGAAAAGGCAACTCGTCTCTAGCGCTTCCGGTGGCTTGTGTGAATAACATACACAAACACAGCATGTAAATGTACATATATTGTGTACATGCATACGTGTGAGCGTTTCAGGGATTCGACATGATCTTCCACAAAACAATGTATGCCCGCAGAATAATCGCCGGAGAATTAACTTTCGTTATTAAAATATTATACAAACGCCGCGGCGTTACCGTAGGTCCTTTAAAAAACGTGGCGCCATTTTAACTTTGTACTAAAATAACACGTTTTAATGAAATTAACTTTAGTACTCCTTATAAAAAAACTACCTGAGATCATTCTGATCTTCCCTTTCTGCCTGGACCCCAACAAGAACTTTAAATCATTATTTTTAATATATTTATTCAAAAATTTTGTGACAACAAATGCTTAAAACGTTTGAAAACTATATATTAATATCTGTCAAAAATGAAAACATATTGTGTATCAGATTTATTTACGGTAATAAATATATTACGATTTTGTCAATATTTACACTGATGGAGGGCTTTTGTCTCTCGAAACATTTTTGTTTAGATTCTAATAAAGTGTTGTGATAGAACGTTTTTAAAATGATTATTCATTTATACAATTCCCTGGACAGACATGGTTACCAATACCGAAGTCCCGAGGCGAGCTAGAGTTGACAGGGAGCTGTTGTCAACTATCAAGGTTCTAAAGATTTCACATCTAGATCATGTACTGCGTGGTGAAAAATACCACCTTCTCCAACTGATATTGAAGGGGAAAATTGAGTGACGTCGAGGGCCTGGTAGGAGACAGATGTCCTGGCTGTGAAATATATGGGAGTTGACCGGCATTCGAAGTGTGGAGGAGCTGTTCTTAGTGGCGCAGGACAGGGACAGGTTCGCCGAGGTGATCGCCTACGTTGGGGGGACCCGACAGGGTACTAGAAGAAGAAGATTCAAATATAAATCCACAACATAATGTGATAGTGAATATCTTCTTTACCTTTCGGTGCCGTGTCAGGTCCCCCCGACGTTGGCGATCACTACAGCAAAGGCATCTCTATCCTGCGCCATTTGGAACAGGTTCTGAACTCTTGTTATTGCTGTCCACTCTTTGATGTTCTGCAGCCAGGACAGCTGCCTTTTACCAACTCCCCGACGTCCCTCCACTTTACCCATTAATATCAGTCGAAGGAGGTGGTATTTTTCTCCCCTTAGCACATGACCCAAATATGAGACCTTTCTAATTTTCATACTTGACAACAGCTCTCTATTGGCTCTGGCTCTCTGCAGTACGTCTGCATTACTGACCCTATCGGTCCACGGTATACGGAGCATTCCGCGGTATATCCACATCTCGAACGCTTCCAACCGGTTCATTACATTCACTTTCAGAGTCCAGGTTTCGCAGCCATATAGTAGAACATATGGTGAATATAGAAGATATTAAAGTAATATTTTGTTATAAATCCGGAGTCACGGTACACAAAGAATTTTTGATTTCCTGTTTATATATTTTTATATATTTAGGATACCTACATACATTCATCATGTGTATTACAAAGTATAAATGTGTTCTATAATAAGAAGAAAAAATAACTTATTAATTATTGCTGTCACTTACGAATGCATCCGAGTGTAACCACGAAACTTTCCGAGAAATGGGGAAGAGTGGAATCTCGGGGAAAATTAATGGTCGTTCCTCATCTACAGCTTTCCTCCATCTTTGTTTTAGAACTGTCATTATTCATGTTACAAAAGCTAAACAACATCTACAGACTAATCAAGTTGATGTCATTTTTAATATTTCATGCATTAAAATATTTTCTCATTTGACGACGTAGTTATTAAATTTACAGGTTTGACCAAAATACATTCTAGTTTAAACTCGTTTTGAATATATTCTTCGTCAGCTTGTCTACATCCATTGCTGGACGTAAAAGCCTCTCCAACCCCACAACATTCCTCTAGGTCTCTCGCCAGTGTTCTCCAGACCCTTCCCGCCGTCCGCACAATATCATCGCTCCACCTAGTAGGCTGTCTCCCGACACTTCTTCGGCCCAACCTTGGCCTCCATTCAGTAATCCTCTGGCTCCATTTTCCATCATTCCGTCGGCACGCATGTCCAGCCCATTGCCACTTCATCCTCGCAATTTATCTCTCTTTATCGGTGACTCTGGTGCGTCTTTAAATCTCCACGTTGGCTATGTGGTCTCTAAGTGAGATACCCAACGTGGATATTTTCATGGCCCGTTGTGAAACTTAAATTTCATTGTGCAGCTTTTATTTAAAAAAAATTTAAGTTTTAAATATATATGAAGCATCAATTCAAGCATCCAGGCACGTTGTGGCTGGATGGTTTAAAATTATGATTGTGGCTTTTGAAATGAATTAATTTTTAAATCTTTCCTAGTTTTTTTAGTATTTATAACATCTATGTTTACTTCACAAAAGGATGTCGAATCACTGCTAATTGTATTTATCCAAAAAAGTAAAAAAAAAACACCGATTACATTTTACAATTTGTCTTTAGTTATTATGTTGATTCTCATGTCATGTGATATGTAGCTAATCTATGGCTATTTTATTATCACCTGAATTCTACACCAGACCAAAGACAGTGTGACAATCACACTGCCATCGCAGGGAATTGAACCCGGGCTTTTGCCATTCTGCCACGAATATCTTCGTTATATCGGGGCTTTAACTATTCGTATTATAATATTTTGCCATACATTATATATTTCTTTTCTAACTCATTATTTTTCCTTTTTTCAGGTATGTCTTCTTATACTCCATTTTCTTCGCTAGATAAAGGTTTGTGATTCAGTTTTATGTGCTTATTATTAACCTTTACTTGTACATTTGCCAATGAAATGACATGAATCTTGTTGGCTATATATTCGCATGTCGTACTTCTGATCGGCGCTTTATTTTAAGTCATGATTGAACATGAAAAGGGGCTTTATTTTAAGCCATGATCGAAGAATACTGTTTCTAACTTAATCGTCATTTACTTGACTTTCAAGTCATAAGCAAAGCATTCTTCGATCATGCATCAAAAGCCAAAAATAGAAAATATCTCTATTTATTAAAGAAAAATAACGTGTCGCAATAGAGTCAGCAGAAGACACGTGATCTGTATTCTTAAAGCCGTGCCACACTGTTTTAAACAAGCTCTCTACATCGGTCTCCACCGGCGGTTTTGAAAAAACTATAATATGTAACTCCATCTCGCTCGGATACTTTTAGTTTAAAGTATCCGAGTGAGATGGAG
Organism: Lepidostoma basale; assembly: GCA_022606425.2. Classification (NCBI taxonomy): domain Eukaryota; kingdom Metazoa; phylum Arthropoda; class Insecta; order Trichoptera; family Lepidostomatidae; genus Lepidostoma; species Lepidostoma basale. Next base: position 976,022 of record JAHDVF020000857.1, on the reverse strand, counting down.
TTAATTAGTTTTTTTCAAAACCGCCGGTGGAGACCGATGTGGAGAGCTTGTTTAAAACAGTGTGGCACGGCTTTTATGTAGTATTATTTCATGTACTGGTATTCTGTTTGTGAATGATTCTCGCTATAACATGGGTTGAACAATTTCAACATAACTACACGAATTTTTCATCACGTCGAGTTTGTGTTAACTTTTTGTACAGTACTCGACGGTAAAATATTGCATAGAATAAATAATAAAACAAACATTAAGGTTATTACAGCTATCAATATACGGAAACGTCCCGCCCAGAAACGTGTTTGTTGTTAACTCCTACAGAAACTTTGTGATGTTGTTACAACTCTTTGCAAACTTTCCTTTGTAAATTATCCTTGGAAACAACGGAGAATTTAGGTTTTGGTTAATTTTATATTCCGTCTTAAATGAATTATTTTGAAATATTTTATCATCTCTTGAGAATATCGTCTTTGTGTACATATACAGTTATTTACGATTGGCCATCATCATTTAGTATCTTGGGAAAACATAGCAGGAAGTTCTAATACACGTTAAATCTCAAACGATTAATTTAATGATTCTTGATTCCAAAGATATTTTAAACATTACTCGCTATCGAAGATAGAAGTAGGGAATGAAATTTAGGGACCTTTTTTAATTTTTATTTATTTGAGGGGTCGTCTAATAGACGCCAAATGCACTTGAAATGAATCTTTAACCTAATAGGAGCTCTATATAAAACCATCAAATTAGCATCCGTTTATAAATTTTAAATACAAAAAAAAATCCAATGAAATAATAATTAAATAAAACGATGTTTTTAACTACTTCCACTTTTGTTTTTATTTCGACAGCGACCGGTTTTGCCTGGCGAAACCGGTCGCTATCGAAATAAAGACAAAAGTGGAAGTAGTTAAAAATCATCGTTTTATTTAATTATTATTTAAAATGAACCTTAATCAAGAGATTTCAGTAAAATCATTGAATTATCTTAAAAATTTCAATTATTTATAAATAAACTTATTAATGATATCTGAATATTGTTATAAAAATGAAAAAAAAACGTTTCTAGAAGTATTATTTTGCTCTTGTCTTGTTTCGCCTCTCACTAAGGCATTATCAAATTTGATAATACCTTTGTAAGGCGAAACATGTAATTCCCATAAAACATAATACATCTTCTAGAAAATAGACATTTTCATTCATATTAATTATTGAAGCATCGCAACATTGGATGTCGTATTTTAATTTTAATTTCTAGTTTCCTAACGATGATTCCTCTAACAACCGAAAACAAAATGCGCACTTCTTTTCTTTGTTAAATTTAGCTTCTAATGTTAACTCGTTTGGGATGACCTCATCAAGATAGTTCAGTATATTGGTATATGTTCTAGTAGTGAATCTTACTTCTATATATCATACTTGAATTTAGCGATGATTCAAGACTTGCATTTGTAATTCTGACCTTATATTGGGCAAAACCCTGCTCATTTTCCCGTGCCAATTATAATCGCATTTATTGTATCGTACTCGTATTAACGAATTCGACTGTTTCTACAACAACAACAAATTCACGCCGTTTCACCGTAGGGGCAGGCAGAGAGAATGGACCGCCACACTACTCTTTCCTGGCATACCTTTCTAGCTTCCTCCACCTTCATACAGCGAGTCATACACACACGTCGATTCTTCCGACTTCTTATATGACCAGCCTTTAAAATTTGATTAATTTGGTCATGCCATGTTTTCCTCGGTCTGCCTCGACTCCGTACTCTATTTACATAAAACCATCAAATTGTTATCACGTGAGAAGTCTTGTATGACCACGAGCGTACATGACACGATGTATGAATGTTGAGAAAGCGAGAAAAGTATGCCAGGAAAGAAAAGTGTGGCAGTTCATTCTTTCTGCCTATCCCTCTTCGGGGAGACGGCGTCGTTGTTAGTTAGTTAGTTCGTTTTTTTTTTCGGTAAGTGTTGGTTTCTATTTTCAAATACCTTGATTTGTTACTTTTTCAAGGTGATGTAAGCCAAATTTTGAAAAGTGTTTCTGTGTGCGAGTTTAGCTATCAGATTTGTAAGTGTGCCCGTGCTTGTGTTTTGTTTGCATGGACTATCTGTTTTTCCATCCATACATTCGTTCTAAAGATGAGGGAACCTTGGAAAATCTCAGCAAGAATGGGCGCATAAAGCGATACTGTACATATACGTAAATATATACATAAATATACATACATACAAATACATATACATACACATATAACTAATAGAAATACATATACATAACGCCTTTATGAGAACGTACATTCATGTCACTCGTCACACCAATCCAAATTATATGTACATACGTACATTCACCAATGCAAAAACATATGCATATTCGCCTATATTATCACATACAATATTATTATTATTATTAATTTTTTTTTACATATACAATAGGTCGCTTGAACCCAATTACAGTATACAATTTGTTTTTAAGCTGATATATTGATTCTCGTAACATGTGACAGGTAGCCAATCTATCGCCATTTTATTGTCACGAGAATTCTACGCCTGACCAAAGACAGTGTGACAATCACACTGCCATCGGCGGGAATCGAACCCAGAACCTTCGGAATGGGAATCAGAGCTCTTTTCACTCTGCCACGAAGGTCGTCATACATGAACTCACATACATGAACTCACATACATGAACTCACATTACACTAGTCCATAGTAATTAGTTAGTTGTGTTTGAATATCAAAAAGTAAGAATTTACGGATTTTTGTTGCTATTACGAGATAATAACCGTGCATATTAAAATGTGCATGTCATAACAAATATTATTGAACGTGCGCTGTGTTATCTTCCCGGCCCGGCGTGGAGGTGCAGAATCAGGTTATAAGCGATAAACTCTTTATTACGGGCCAACACGTTGTGTAACCGTTACTGGGACGGAACGTCATACTTGTTCGTCAATTTTACGTTATTACTATACACAAACAGCCTCGTACCACTTACAAATTATGCTTCTTTTATTATATTTTTTAAGCTTGAATTTATTAAAAAAATTATATTATGTCACCATTGCCATGTTGCCAATGATGAAGAGGAACTAATAAATACCGTAGATACTATGGATAGAATACTAAATACAACATACAACATGAAAATAAACAAAGGTAAAACTAAGGTAATGAACGTGGGAAGAGATGAACGCACAGGCACATATTGAACACCATTGCGGAAAGACGCGATATGGATTGGTCATGTGTTGCGAGACGAATGTTTTCTGCATGATGTATTGTAGGGAATGGTCGAAGGATGGACTGGCAGAGGACGACCTCGCCAGGAGTACCTAGACCAGATTTGCCAAGATACCTCCTATGCGGAGTTGAAGAGAGTTGCCGAGGATCGAGCGGAGTGGAAGAAAAATGCATAACCTTACTGAAAACCAATCTTTAGATTGAGACCGGAGAAGAAGATGACCGGGATTTAAGCTCCGGGGATTTAAATCAATTGTATCAGAATTTCTTCTTTTTCTTCTGGTGCCGTGTCAGGTTGGAGATCAATGCAGCGAAAACATTTCTGTCTTGCGCTACTTGGTACAGGTTTTTTACTCTCCTAATTCCTGTCTAATCTCTTATATTCCGCAGCCAGGATAACGTACGGGCATGTATTTGCGAAGACTATATCATTAAAAGGCCCTGAAAAAAGGCGCTGTAAAAAGAGGACCGGATTGACCTTCGCTAATTTGGCTAATAGCCGTCAAAAAATAGATGAAAATTCTCCAAAACGAGATGAGATCCGAGTTAAGGAGATGAGAATGGAAAGAATCTTCAATGTATACAGAAATAATAGCTCATTATAAAGAAAACACTTGCTCTTGATTCCCAGTCAATTATTTGTTATTATAGATGAAAAAAGAGATTAAACAAACGAACTTGTAGAAGTTAGAATTTTAAACTTTAAACTGTGGAGATGTATCATGCGGTTTATAATGTTTGTTTATACAGCCGATGTGGTCCACTGCTGGACACAGACCTCCCCTGTTCATCTCACACACTTCCTATCTTGCGTCTTCTGCATTCAGTCTCCAGCAATTCTCCTTATATCATCAGACCATCACGTGGGGGGTCTGCCTTATACATATATAGTTGACAAAAATGAAGCTTTTTACCAAGTTATGATCAACATCGAGAACTTGGTTTGTCACGGAAAGATGAGATTGAATTTTAAGCAAAATTATTTAATGATTAAAAAACGGATTTGCTGTTGGAGTTAATTTTTAAAATTACTACTGTATACATAACATTATTTAAAAAAATATATAAAAATCGTGTGGCTTAAAATGTATAAACATAAAACGTGTAAATGCTGATATAAGAAAATAATGTTGAGCGGAAGAAGGTATAGGTAATGAACAAAATTATGAAAGGAACGCTGCGTTTCTTCGGACACATGGAGCGCATGGATGAAGAAAGAATGGTTAAGAAAGTATATGTTAGCGATGTAAAAAGACTACGGAGTCAAGGTAGACCGAGGAAAACATGACATGTTTAATGTGGAGGAAGCTAGCGAGGTGTGTCAGGATAGAGTAGTGTGGCGGTCCATTCTTTCTGCCTACCCCTGTGGCGAAACGGCGTGATGGTTTGTTGATGTGTATAAAAATCGTAATGTCGTGTAAAACTTACCCAGATTATCAAAATACAATTGTGTTCTATGATAATTTTAGTACGTGAAAAAAGTTCAAGTACCTACGTAATAATTCAAGTACCTACGTGAAAAAAAAAATATTCTAAAATACCACCTCAGGGCTGTACAATACTTTGTGTGGGTAGGTATGTACATATATGTTTATTAGCTATGAAAATGTATAAGTACTTAACGCTAAAATAAGCATGTTTTGGTACCTACGTAAATAATTAACGCGTTTGTGTTGGTTAGAGAAATAACAATTATGTAGGTACTGAGAAGCGATCGATAATAATATAATCGCTTCCGCTATTTAAATATGTAAGCGGGAAGTGTCGTTATGTTTTTCATTAGCATTATCGGAACAAGCTTCTCGTTCAGCTGCCCGCAATTTTCCTAGTTTTGCTTGCGCACTTACCGACCAACCAACCATAAAGCTGTTTTTATCCAGTGGACAGTTTGCCACACATTATTTAATGACTGCTTCACTGCGATTCATTAACATTCACACAGCCTGCCCAAAAAAATTGCTTATATTTATGTTTCTTAGAAAGGATAAAACTGAAGAAAAAACAAAGGAAGTGAAATCAATTTGAATTAAATGTTTCATATGAATTTATAATAATAATTTATATAACGTAATACGTTTTTGCGTCTTTGACGTTAAAATTATACAAGTTTTTTCGTTTATATAAAGAATTTTGACAGGTGTAAAAATAACATTTTCATTTGTTCCAATGACAATTTGAATAATTTCTTCAATATTATTTTTAAGTTCTTTCTGGTGTCTGATTGTTTTAAGTACCTAATTGCAGCTAATTTAAAAAAAAAAACGGTGGATGCGAGTAACATAAATCTAATAATCACAAAAGTCCGGATCGTCCATGTCAACAAGTGCACCATCTAAAATGAACATTATGTGTTAATATATTTTTATTTTGTTATTTTATATCATTGTATTTTATATGATTTGTTTTAGATTTATTTTGTGTTTTACGATCGAAGTGTGAGTGGGAGATGCCGATTGGTGGCGATGAGGTTCGCAACCCATCACACCGCGTCTCCCGCTGAGCGAAAAGAGAAGGATGGAGTGCCACATCGGTTGAAATGTGACAGTCCATTCTTTCTGCCTACCCTTTCGGGGAGACGGCGTGATGGTTAGTTAGTTAGTTAGTTAGTTATGAATTTATTTTCCTTGTCATGTTTCGAAGATATTAAAATTTCATAAATATATAGAATGACACGATGTGTGAATGTATTGGAAGCGAGAGAAGTATGCCTGGACAGGACAATGTGACGTTCCATAAAACTGAAGAAAAAACAAAGGAAGTGAAATATATGTGATGTTAAATTAAATCTTTCAGATGAGTTTATTTTCCTAGACATGTTTCGAGGATATTATAATTTCATACGATGTGTGTTCAGAAAATAACGTGAATTTTTAAATTGCGTGGGTTTGGAGAGTCCGATTGTCGAATTCGTCTTCTTCAAGGATTTTACGTCCATTTTGGAATAGCTTATACCACTCGTAAACTCTTATTTTACGCATAGCAGACTCACCATAGGCCTTTGCTAACATTTCACACACTTTATTTCATTTTTTACACAAAATTTGATACAAATTCCTTTATCCATTTTTTTAAACAAACGAAATTTCGCCGAGATCATAAAACACGTCTAACCTTAGCGGCTGCCACAGACAAAGTAAATATTGAATACAGCTGAAAATTTAAGGATACATCAGGGGAATGTATAAGTATACCAATATAATAATAAAAAAATTACAATCGGACTCCCCAAAAATTTTATTCCCCGCGAAATTTTAATAATTCCCGTTATTTTCTGAACACACCTCGTAAATATATAGAATCACACGATGTATGAATATAGAAGAAGCGAGAGAAGTATGTCAGGACAGAACAGTGTGACGGTCCATTATTTCCGCCGTCCCCTCTGGGGAGCGTGATGATTTCGAGATAGATCTCTTTACCGTACCATATATGCAGCTATAGTGAATTTCTGAAAACAGAGCCACAGATAGATGATTGACATGTTTCTATTCACAAAATATTATTGATAGGTATATATGATAATAAATTGAATGACTCAACCTAATTAACTGTTTCATTTGAAACGTTTAATAACACAAATTATGTCTGTCGATGCCAGCGAGCCTGGCGAAACCGGTCGCTGTCTAAATAAAGACAAAAGTGGAAGTAGTTAAAAAACATCGTTTTATTTAATTATTACACAAATTATTTCCTTTCTTTGTTGTTGTGATGATACATTATTATTAATGTAAATTGAATGCAACATCCGATGATACATCTGTGGGCGAAACAGTAGTTCTGACGATTTTATAGAAGTTAAATAAATAATTTTTGATTTTATAGTAGTGTTTCAAATTAAATAGTTAATAACATTTCCTTCTTAACATGTTAAAGAAAATCAAAAGTGGAACAAACAATGTTTTGATGAATTTTTTTGGAACTTTGAATTTTCATTCATTGCCTTGAGCCTCGATTGCTGTTAGTGTTTTTTTTTCGTAATTAAGATACCAAAATGTATGAAAAAAATTAAGTAGTAGACATTAGAAGAGATTTATAAATTAAAAGTGTATCAGATTCGCGGTTGCGCTCTGCGTAGTCGTCTTGGCGAAACACTTGTCACGTGATACCCGACGGTCGCTTTGGTAATATTATGCAAGGCCCGTGTCCCTGGGGCCACCTGCTCGGGACTTGCGGTGGACTCCCGCCCACCAGAGCCATACCTGGGCCCCCGCAAACGCAGTGCATGCACCACTGCTCACGGTACACAACTCCTACGAACATACAATGGACAGTGCTCACACCTATCCCTGTTCTAAGGTCGCGAAATATAATCTTGAGAACACATTTAAAATCATAACTCACAATTGATTTTTAGATCCACTTACTATCTCACTTAATGGTTCATATTATAAGTATTACTAAATATCTATTTAACATTTTTTTATGAATTAAAACACTGTTTTTTCCACTTTTGAGTTTATTTTTCTCGACATGTTTCGAAGGCTTACACCATCAGTTTATATCGTTCTTCCGATGATGAAGGTGTAAGCCTTCGAAACATATCGAAAAAAATAAACTCAAAGGTGGAAAAAAACAGTTTTTTAATTCATAAAATTCATTATGGAATTCCATAGTATTAACGCCTTAAGTTTATCTAAAAAAAAATATGTCTATTTATTATTTCTTGAACAATTATGTAAAACTACAAATTGAATAATTAGCAATGTAATGTTAGAAAAAAAATATTTTAATAAATATTTAATAATTTAATAAATAAATACTTGGTCTTCCACGGCATCACTTTGCACTTATAAAGCATTTGAAACATTCGTTCCATATTTCCAAACCATCTCATGGATCCTTTTTTAATTGTACTTATGATGCAATCATCCGCCTTACATTTCTTCCTTATTTCATCGTTCGGTATTCTATCATATATCGGTTTCCCGCACATTTTTCACTTCCATACATAAGGGTTGGCTCTAGAACCAATATGTACTGCCATCTTTACTTTAGTGGATATATTTCTGCTTATCTTGCTACTATACTTTTTCACCTCTATTGTTTACTTATCAAATCAAATCAAATCAGTTTATTTACTCAACAGACATTACAAACAGCATAAATGTTTAAGGCATCTATTGAGTAAACGTAAAATATTATACACGAGTACTTACAACATAATACCAGGAACTCATGAGAGATGATTCGACATTAGGAAGACAAGATACTCTCCAAAGTCAAGAGTATTTGTCTTCTAAACTTACTTTCACTAATATGAAAGACGTCGATCTCCGAGGGGACCGCGTTCAGCAGACTAATTGCTCTTCCCACCGGTGTCACCAGATTGGTTCTGGCGGCCGGTAGGTAAAACAATATGTGCTTTCACTGTCGGAGATAATCTATCAGGGACAAATATACCAACATCTTCTAGCACCGCCGAGTTTTCGGAATATCCCCTGTTTAATCTAATTATCTTATAAAAGAGTCGAGAGAATTTTTCAAATTTAATAGTGCCTGGAATCGTTCTACTAGTCTCAAATTCACAACGGAGCATCATTTTATAATTTGAGCTTCATAAGTGTAACTTGATCACAACAGGTAAAGAGGCGTTGCCTTGCCTGGTCACAGGCGAGAGTTAGCCTAACCGAAATCCGTACCAATACAAACAAATACAAATATAATTTTTCTTATTTTTGTAGGAATGGCATTTTGATTTTGTCAAGTCTCCTTTCCTGTGCCGTAATGCGCGCCATTTTTCTAGGCGGAAATAAACAATGGAAGTCAGAAATTTGGTGGAACTTTGAATTGAAAAAAATATATTAGGGCTGCAAGACAAGGGAAGAGATTTATTACGGGAAGAGAGGAGGAAAGGAATGTAAAGCGTTCAATACAAATATTGAATTTTGTTATTTATTGTTGACTATGTTGTAAATGGTTTACCGCGTGAAATATCAAGAGGAATATATATTTTTATTATAAATTATTCATATTATGTATTTGTATATTACCAACAATAAATCTTGATCGACTCCATTTTGATCTGTTGTGTGAAAATATTATTTGGATTAACAATTAATCACTATAAATTATATAATAGTATATACGCTATACAAGCGTGAAAAGCGATTTAAAAAAATGATAAAACACTGAAACAATGAAGAAATAAGATATGCGGAACGAATGGATGAGGGAAGAATGCTTAAAATGATATAGGTATACAAATATTATGAATGAAAAAAGAACTCGAGTTGGGCCAAGAAAAACATGGTATAATCCCATCACGTCCAAAATAAAGGCAGTCATGTTCGAAGTCGCAAAAATCGACGACGTGTGTTTGTGTGTGACGGTGAATGAATGCAGAAGATGCGCGAGAGTCATGTTAGGATAGTGGCGGTCCATCGTCTCGGCATCCCTCTGAATGTGGTACCAAGGAAATGGTGTGATGGTTAGTAAATTTGTTAGTTAATTATTAAATTATCCAAATTAAGTACTATAATTATTTTTTCAACTCAATTGTAAATGTCGTTTATCTTTCTACTCGTAGATTCAGTATTAAAATATTTACCATTAAATAAATATAGTTACATTTTGTATTATAACACTTTTTATTTTTACTGAACTCAGACATGTTTCGGTTCCAAGTAACCTTTATCAATGTATACAATTTTAACTTTGTATTGATAATTGTTAAAATTGTATACATTGATAAAGGTTACTTGTAACCGAAACATGTCTGAGTTCAGTAAAAATCAAATATGAATCCACGACACAAAGTGAAGGCGAATATAGAAGAAATATTTACCATTGATTTATTTTGAAAAATTCGGTCTTTTCAGCATTAAAATATTGGTTTAGCATTGATTTGTTTTGAAATATTCAGTCTTGTCAGATCATACTTTGCGTCACTTGCACGCCACTTCGGCGCCACTTGTGCGTACCAAGGAAACGCTGTGATTGTTATTATGTTTGTTAGTTAATTATTAAATGCTGAAAATTAATTCTCAATTCATTACGAATTTCAGTTAACTTTCTACATAAAGCATTAAAATATTTAGCATTGATTTGTTATGAAATACTCGGTCTTGTCAACTCACAGTTGTCGCCATTTTAATCCCCGCATTAATTTATAGAATGTATTCTCTGGCTGCGCGTTCCGCAAGAATATTACTCAATGACGTGTTGAGCCCGTATTTATGTTACTCTAACCGGAGTGTCAACACGAGGGCACTCTTCCCTTTAATACTTCCAGCAAACTTGTATTAATTTCCCGCGCTTTGTAGTTCTCGGCCATTTTGAGTGTTGACATCTCTACGTGACTTCAGATTGGGATAGTCGAGGTAAGGTTAAGAACAGTGCGACCGTTTTATCTTAAATGCGATCGTTTAAGGTGAATTGTCAACGTGCGTAATTTTATGCCACCCTCTATTTACAGTAGACGGATGGGTTTAATTAATTCTATTTGTGTAGAAGTGCGTCTAGGCAGCGTGTGGTCAGGACCCAGGCTTCTCTTTATAGATACGCATCTAGCTTCTGGCTGATTTATTGATCTTATGTCGAACTAGGGAGAGTAGACAATGCATTTCCTTAAATTTATTCAATTCATTGTTTTGGTTCTATTGTTATGTTAAATATATGGCTCAACTTCAATTCAATTAATACATTTAGCTTCTTACGTATAAATGTTTTCTATGCCTCAATGAAATTAGAAAACAGAATGCTTAATAATTCACATCAGAAAAGAGATTCATATTTTTTCTTTTAAGTCACTCAATAATGCCTTAGCAATGTGGAACTAGTCAGTCCCATGAAATATTATAATATTATTATATTATACATTATATAAAATACGTTTTATGGAAGCGAATTATTAACCTTATGTATGGAAGCGAAGCATGGAACTGGCAAAAGAAGGATGAAAGTAGAATAAATGCAGTAGAAATGAGATCTCTGTGTATGATAGAGTGTCGAATGAAAATATAAGAAGTGAATGCGGTGCGAATGATGGTGTTATGAACAAAATAATGAAAGGATCATTAAGATGGTTTGGATATATGGAAATAATGGTAAAAAAAATATGTGTTAACGATGTAAATGGAACCAGAAGTAGAGGAAGACCGAGGACAACGTGGCACGATCAAATAAATCAATTATTGAATGTTGGCCATGTGAGGAGTCAGAGAAATCGACGCGCGTGCATGACACGATGTATGAATGTTGAGGAAGCGAGAGAAATATACCAGGAAAGAAAAGTGTGGCAGTCCATTCTTTCTGCCAACCCCTTCGGGGAGACAGCGTGATGGTTAGTTAGTTATAAACTTTTGTTAAAATAAATATTTTGTTTTTTTTTCCCCCAAAATAATTATGTGATTCTGTAAAATTAAACCAAATCCAATAAAGGATTGTGTTTACCTAACAAATTACACGTAATGCATAGACATTTTTACGTAATGTTTCATGTCAATTTATTATATTATCAATCATTTTCGTGTTTACATAATGCTATATGTTTTTGCATTATGCTGATTACATTGTGGTATTTGATGTATCCTCGCTAATAAATGCGATGGAGAAGCGTGTATATGGTATATACTAAACATGCTATTCAGCCATAAGCCACAATCCCAGGGGCACGAGCCCTCGTGTATCCAGATTACAGTTTAATCTCTTCATAATTTATCACCTTCACCGGGAGGCGGTAAAATAAATATTAAGTGTGCTCTCCACATATTTCACCATCAATCAGTTGCCATGGCAACAGCGTGAGACTGGTTCTCGTAAAATCTTCCTCGTATCTCATAACCTAATATACGTACCTCAGAAGAATCGATAAGCACGAAATTTTTCATCTTACTCTGTTGTCGATTTTGTGTTAGAACATTGTAAAACATCCGAAACGAATATCATTTTAATTCCTTGGATCTTTATCTGCTTTATTTAAGACTGTGTCCTGTTATTTCTCGGTGCCTGTTCTTGGAATGCAGATGTCCAACTGTCTCGTCATCTTTTAGGTGGTCTTCCTGCAGGTCGATTTCCTGTTGGTACTTTATTTGCGGCTATATTTATCACTCTTTCAGAACATGCTCTTTCCACATGATCTCTCCAGTGGCGTCTTCTCAGTCTTCCCCAGCGCACGACATCTTCTACATTACAGATCATTCTTATTTCAGAATTTCTTATTCTGTCTCGGAGTGTCGTTTCCGCAACGGATCTGAGAGTCTTCATTTCTGTGGTTCTTAGGAGACTTTTTGTTCTGATTGTGTCAGCTCTCGTTTCTATTCCATATGTCATTATAGGACGTACGCATGTCTTGTAGATTCGAATTTTGCTCTCCTTTAGCATATTTTTATTTTTCCAAACAGCGTTCGTCAAGCAGCCAGACACAACGGCGGCCCTGTTTGTTAGTTCCCTTACTTCTCCGTAGAGGTCACTGCTGCTTGTTATATCAACACCTTAGTAATTGAAATGCATCACTTGTTCTATTATTTATTTTATTATCTAATGCCTCTAATGCCTAAATCTTGGATCTTATAATTCATATTTAGTCATAGACTGTACCTCGTATCCAAGGAAGACTGTCCTTCACGATTGTGGGTTCTTATGTGGCTATAGAACTTAATACTGGAACCGTACAACCTTGGGCCTCTAGAACAGGGCAAGACGTTGCCAATGAAACTGCCGCCGTTGGTCCCTATGGTCTCATTTCATCTCCTTCTCCTCCCTGCGTCATCGTCTTTATGCACTGATATTCCCCATCCATCCAGTTTTTTCCCCTAGCGTTCACTATCAATGTTGGTCCTTCGGAGGTTCGCTTTTGGGGAGTCATTGAAGTGTTACCTCTCCTTGGGTCAACTGAGCATGGTATTTTCTTTGGGAGTCTAGTCTCGAGTATTTTTTATGACATGACCAGCTCAGCGCAGTTAACGCTGAATAATAGCGGTCTTAACATAATACAATAATTCATATACCCTGCATTCAATCGCGTTGAAGGTGGAAATTGCGATGATCTCCGAAACATCGTTCTCAGGAGAAACCACGGGGAACTAATATACCTAAGATCCAAGATTCCATGGAAATCTATCTCCAATATCAAATTTACTAACTAACTAACTAACCACCACGCCATCTTTTCGAAGAGGAAGGCAGAAACAATGGACTGCCATACTGTTCTTTCCTGACAAACTTCTCTTGTTCCTCAACATTCATAGATTGTGTCATAAATGCACGTCGGTTTCGATTAAAATATTATTTATTTATATTTTTAATATAGATACTGTTCCGAAACATTTTTTATTGATTCGTAAAAAATATATATATATATATATAATTGCAAAAAAAAATCAACTAACTAACTAACCATCACGCCGTCTTCCCGAAAGGGTAGGCAGAAAGAATGGATTATCACGCTTTAACCGATGCGGCACTCCATCCTTCTCTTTTCGCTCCGGGAGACGCGGTGTGATGGGTTGCGAACCCCATCGCCACATTAAAAAATTTCATGTTAAAGATATTTGTGTTAATTAACTTTACGTGCTAAAGATATTCGTGTGAATGAATTTTTCATACTATAGATATTCATACTACTTTTTTCATGGTTAAAATTTTCTTCTTAACCGTTTTTCTTCTTGTTTATTTTCTTCTTTGATGTATTTTATTTCGGTATTTGTGGAAACTCTTGCGGAAAGCCGCACTTGTTAGCCGGCAATATCGTGTTTTCTGACATAATTCGGTAATAAAAATGCACTCACGGGGGAGTCGCGGTGAATGATGTCTTCATACTCGTAACACTCAGCCTTGGTGGAATAATACGATTATTTAATAGCCTGGCATGTTCTTCGAACATCCTTTTATAAAACACTTTTTTATGGATTGAAGATGGTAGTTTTCGCTCACGTAAAATTTTATTAATTGTTATTTATGTACGTATTTAGGCAATAAGGAAGTATTTGCGCTTTATTGTTTACTATTCAATGGATAATTATGAATACATTAATCATTTTGTAATACACGATAAACCTACATACATAACATTTATTATGAATGAATATTTTTTATATGGTTATCTGATTGCAGTGATCGAATAATACATGAGTACCTAAGACTAATTGCAACAATTGTTTTCATATTCTGATGTTCGTATATTTTCATATGTTGTCACTTTAAAGGTCATTTTGTTTGTATGTCATTTCACTTATGCAGTAGTCCATAAAATATTTTAATAAAAATTCACAGATTTATCATTTTCGAAAATATGTATACGTCATTTTTACTTTCCAATTGTATTGTTAATTTGAATTTCTTGTTAGAAATCCATTGTAAACAAAATAAAAACAAAAATCATTTTCTTTAAAGTAAATATTTCGTTTTAATCCACTTTTTGTTTTCTTATAGATTCGATCAGATTGATATTTTCAGAACATATTTTGGTCAATACAATGGTTTATTACCTAATAATAATAATAATAATAATATGCTAACTTTTAAAGCGCCGTTTTTGTGATGTAATCACCTCAAGGGCGCAAAAATCGGTCAAAACTAGAAGAACTAGTGGAATTAAACTAAATATTGTAGAGATTTTTTTATAATTAATATTTTCATTAATTCCTAACCAATGTTGTCGTCTTTAGATTTATTTTTTTAACCCTGACTCATAAACATAATGGATTAAAATCCATAATATGTACATATGACAAACGATAAAATACAGAAAAGGAAATCTTAAAAAAATATTTGATATGCGAAAATTATTTCAAATTTATGTTATTTTTGATATTGTAAAGATCTTCTACAAACAAACACTGGATTTTCAAAATGACGATTTTTTATGAATTAATACAGAGTTTGAATCGTAAACAAAATTAATGATTTAAAATTTCCGAGTATATCAATTATGGTTATTCAGATTTATTAGTTATGATAAACAATATATTTAAAATACAAATAGAAGCAATCGATTAGTTCATAATGTAAACATGATTGTAAATCATTTCGATATCTTTGGAAAAACGTAGGTTTTCTGAAAGTTTTTTTTAGATTTATCTCTTGCGATTTCAATTTGTCTAGCGAGTGTTTTGTTCAATATGACAAATGGCATTTAACGTTTCAAATGATAAATTAGGATATTTCTCCTTTTTATATCGGTTGTACCAGGAAAGTTGTGTAGTTGCTTAGTAATAGAACTGAGTTAATCTGTATAGTTATTATTATTATTTCGTTGAAAAACTCTTTACATCGTCACAGCGCGAGCCAAATAGATGATGGCGAAAAAAAGAATATCAATGGAAATATACATAAAACCATATGAATAGAAATATGCCAGTTATTTCCTTGTTGCTCTTACCGTAAGGGTTCGGCCACACCGAAGTGCCAGAGTAGGAGTCAAAATGAACACCCGACGAACCAACGTATGGCGCACTGTGGGACCGGCCACACTATACGCTCCGCGCCACAGGGCGTGATCACAAGCGAACTGTGTCTTGACTCCTACCCAGGCACTCCGGTGTGGCCGTACCCTAAAGGTATTCACGAATTCGCTATACAGTAGACGCTCTCTTAACCGGCGCCGCTTTAACCGTCCCACCGCTTAAACCGGCCTCTTCTAGGAAGTCTGTTATCAACGAAGCACTAGAGGAAGAGGAATTCGACTGTGAGGAGTACGAAGAAGACACCACGGTTAGCCACGACGAAGGAAAAGAGGCTCTACAGGTGGCGGCGATGTACATTCAGCAGCAGAAGGATTCTATTGCAGTCAATGTAATGTTCATTAAGAAATGGCGTAACTACGCTTTTAAAAAGTCAATTCAACACTAGAAGCAGCAGAAAATAACAGATTTTTTTATTCCATTGTATGCCTACTTTTAAAAAAAAATTTGGAGTGATGTGTGGCTTTTTCCTGTACATATTTTTTTACAGTTTGTGATGTGTTAATTTCTAATGTGAGTTTCTAATACAGAATAAAAGTTCTGTTTTCTTAGTATTTTGAAAAAAAAAATTTTTTTCTTCCTTGCGAAAGTGTTTTTTTTAATGTTTGTCACTACCTTCTCTTTAACCGGCTTTTTCGTTATCCGGACCTGGGTCGGTCCCGTCAAGGCTGTCTAAGAGAGCGTCTACTGTACTTGCATCCAAAGAGGTCTATCTCATTAAAAATATTATTGGATATTATTATTACCAAAAGCACATTTTTTTCCGTTATATTTTATAAAATCGTTTCAATAGCACTAACTTAAATACATGTTTACATACATACAACGATACATCAAATACTAAATTTCTTGCATACCTTGGTGATGAATATGCAGCCCGGGGGAGTTACGAGTATTAAAAAAGGTGGAATTAACTTGGTTTATTCACAGTTGCTTAGGCAACGGTATAAATTCTACATGTAATCAGACGGTTTGATTTTTTGAACACATTTAAAGCTTTTTGTGAACGTGAATATGAACAAATTTGGCAAGGTTAATTTAGTTAACTTATCGCACGCTTAATAATAAACTGACCGATTATGGTTTAGGTCATAATTGAGTTAACATTAGACAGAGGCTTGTGTTAACGCTTTCCATCGTTTCGCGTTAAAATTAAGTCAAAATTCCGCCAATTGACCTCCATTACACTAGTCTTTTTCATTCGAACGTGTTTTTCGAAAAGTTTATGTAAAAACACCGACTCATGTCAGATTGAGCAAAACTTGTCTATTACCATAAGCGTGCGTTATGTTTTATAGATAACTATTGTTGTATGTATGAATAAATCGTTTTAGTTCGACTGATATTTTCATGCTTAAATATAATTATTTATTTTT
The DNA here is from genome assembly GCA_022606425.2 of Lepidostoma basale. Classification (NCBI taxonomy): domain Eukaryota; kingdom Metazoa; phylum Arthropoda; class Insecta; order Trichoptera; family Lepidostomatidae; genus Lepidostoma; species Lepidostoma basale. The sequence goes on along the minus strand of JAHDVF020000857.1, from coordinate 958,999 downwards.
TAATAGATAGAGCGGAAGATAGTACTATAAACAAAATTATGAAAGGATCACTGCGACAGTTTGGTCACGTGGGACGCGTTGATGAAGAAATAAGAAAGTATACGTCAACGATGTGAATGGAGTACGGAGTCGAGGAAGACTGAGGATAACGTGGCATTATCAAATCAATCAAATTTTAAAGGTCGGTAATGTTAGAAGCCGGAAAAATCGACGTGCGTGTATGACTCGCTGTATGAATGTGGAGAAAGTTAGAGAGGTGTATCAGGATAGAGATGTTTGGCGGTCCATTCTCTCTGCCTACCCTTTCAGGGAAACAACGTAATGGTTTGTTGTTGTTGTTTAATAGATGTATTTTTTTTTATATATAACATGGTTTAAATCTCCAAATTAAACGTTCATTTTGCAAAATATCATAACATTTTATCTAGTATGTACAATATATGAACTAGGGTATATACTCGTATATCAATTACTTCTCAAACTTTTTTCAGCCACCGCCCATTTTACAAGAAATAACTTTTAACATTTTTCTCAATCTTGTATAATCTAAACCATATTTCAAATATGTTATACGTCCAAATTCGTCGTCTAAATGTTATGCCTCATTTGTGGAAAAATAAAATAAATTATTAAATTTGATGCTAGATGGTATGGTCAAAGATAACTGTATAATAAGCGCACAAGTATGAACCACTTATTGGTTAGATTTAATGAGAAAAATCTGGTTTGAATGGCACTCTTCCAGCGGCCCGGAAGGGAAATCATCCCGGGAGGATGGGCGAATCATTACTGTTCAGTCTATTCTGAGATGTACTTAATGTTTCTATACAGATAAACTTGATTTAAACCGAGTCACTGGATGCTGCAAACTTCAAAAGATGAAGTTTAATGATATTCCATCGCAAATTAACTCCATTTGAATGAAATTCGAAAAGAAATCTTCATTTTAATATATTAAAATGTTTTTTTTTTCTCATCAAAACTCTTTGTTATGAAGACCCATTATTTTGACCAAGCATATCCGCTAACCTATAGATTTTATTACGAATACGAAATCTATAAACGTTATTTGAATACATGTCGATGATTGTTGGATTCAAAATACATGTCAATATGACTCTAGTTATATCATGCAGCATATTTGCAATTATTTAATCTACCATTTAAAAACGAGTATGTATAAAATACAGTGCCGGATTTGCTTTATAGCAGAAATAGCAAGTGCTACGGGCCCCGCGTTTCTGGAGGCCCCTCGCCTAAACTCTCATGCAAGGAGATGAAGCACGGACTCACAAAAAAGGGTGAAAGTAGAATAAATACAGTAGTAATGAGATGTCTTAGACGAATGTGAAAATAAAATCTGTATACGATAGAGTGTCAAATGCAAGCATAAGAAGTGAATAAAGTAAGAATGAAAGTGTTATAAGCAAAATAATCAAAGGGTTTGCATACATGAAAAAAATGAACGAACAATGTATAGCAAAGAAATAATATGTTAACGATGTGAACGGAACAAGAAAAAGAGGAAGACCGAGGAAAACGTGACTATGTTTTATTATATAACAGTGTTACACATTATGCATTAAAAACTACTGTTATTTAAACAAATATTTGTGTATTGACATCTAAAAATGTTGTTTTATATATAAATAATCCGTTTTTTTCGTGTATTAATTTCTAAAATCATACATGGACTTGTATCCTTCATAACCAAGGATTTTCGGATAGTAAATAGTTTTTTTAGTCGGAAATATTTTTGGTTTTACCCGAGTTATGAATAATTCATGCCGACAATCCATAAGAATCGTTAATGAGTATTTAATTTTTTTCAAATTAAATTGGTTAATTCTGGGTGATTTAGATTTTAGGAGTATTTTATACTGCAGTCTGTGGGCGCCTTAATGTGTCCAGCGAACCATAGACATTATCCTAATTTATATATAGGTTTTTTATTAAGAATAAATCTTTTTAAACTTCCTTTCGTTGAGGATATTGAGTCATTATTTAATTATTCGATAGGAATATTTTAATTATTCACGTGCATAATTTATACGCATGCGTAAACTTTACAGTGACACGTAATAATTTAGATTTCAGCTTAATGGTTTAAAATTAAATAATACTCTAGTATTTTTTTATTGTTGATTTAATACGTAAAAATGCGAATGTATAATTTTATAATTGCAAAAATAATCGTCATATCTTACACCAAGAAAAATTGTTTGTATGACACATTGAATGATTGGGAAGAAAGCTAAAAATATGTGTCTTTAATGTGGGTAGCGTTCTGTTTTTCTCCATTAACCACATCTGGGGACTCATCTTGACCTGACGACCTTTGTAGCCGAGTGGCAAGTGCTATAACTGCCACACCGAAGATCCCGAGTTCGATTACCGGCAATGGCTTTGTTTCGATGTATTTGTCACACTGTCTTTGGTCTAGTGTAGAATTCACGCGACAATAAAATGGCGATAGATTAGCTACCTATCACATATCCTGAAAATCAATGTGCTTGCTATTCCCTTTATAATATGTGTATGAAGACGTCTGTTTTCCAGAACTTTAATTTTATTTTATGGGAATGACATGTTTATAGGCGAAACGGCTCATTCCCAAAAAAGTGTTGTTAAAATACGATGTTTTTTTTTTAAAGTCGTTTAATAAATAATAATTAAAATAAACGATGTTTTTGAACTACTTCCACTATTGTCTTTGTTTCGACAGCGACCGTTGTCGCCAGGCTCGCTGGCATCGACAGACTGGTGACACTATTGTAAACTTAGTCCTTTATATACATACATATCAGGGGTAGTAAACATGATTCTATACAAAAATAATCTTAAAATATTTATGTAAAATTTACTCAATTTAAATATTGGTATTACAGGTATTCAAGGAGGTTCGTATTTAACACAATGGATTTAAAATTTTATTATCGCTTACATATTCATGTATAATGTTTGAAAAAATGGTAAATTTGTTTTTATTATTACTGAATTTAAATATTATATGTCGTAGTTCTTGGTCCGTAAGGTTGGCATCGCCTTATGCGGTTTTCCCCATATAGCTGCTAAGGTCTGGAAACAAACAAAACAATAGTTAAAAAACATCGATTTATTTAATTATTATTTAAAATGAACTTTCATAAAGAGATTTCAGTAAAATCATTTAATTATCTTGTTTAATAAAGTTGTTCTAGAAAAATAACGTTTTCTTTCGTATTAAGTATCTGTAAATATAGTAAAGACAAAGCACTTTTGTTTGATATATCTGTAGAGAACCGCATAAATTTAGGATTTTTTTTGTTGTTGTTAGGTTCGCGGTAACGCAGAAAGGAACCTTATCCCAAAAGTAGTAAATAATAAAAACTCGCAGAATCGTCACGTAGCGTAGATGTAATTACAGCCATTCTCCCATTTTCTTTGAGACCAAGAAATGTTAACAACTCGTCCTAGAGGCCATTGGCCGCCACTTTAATATGAAGTCGGTAATTAAATCGGACCCGGCAGTAATATAATTGACCCAGAAAGCGAACAACCCTAGGACCCGCCACGCGCCATAGAAACATGCTTTTTTCCTATAGCGAGGAACATCTCCCAAGCGCGGCGAAATTTATGTAGGTGGGGTAATCTGGACCCACGAGATTAAAAGGTTAACGAAGTGGTACCCGCTTATGTTCTTAGTTCTTACGCCCAAAACTATTACTTTCCGGTAGAGTTGTTGGGCAAATTTTCGGGTTTACTGTGCACCAATGTATTGTATGACTTCTGTGTATAGTAGACCTTAATGTCGATTTAAAATATAATATTAATAATGATTGGATGTTATTTATTGTTTCGGCATTCACTTTGTGGTAGGACATGATTAAATTGTAAATAAAACACTTGTTTTTCACCACTTGAGTTTTATATTTTACTTATTAAATTTTTAATTATTAAATTGTAAATAAAACCCTTGTTTTTCACCACTTGAGTTTTATATTTTACGCGACTAGTTTCGGAAGCTACAGATGCTTCCATCTACAGGTTTAAATATAAACCTGTAGATGGAAGAATCTGTAGCTTCCGAAACTAGTCGTGTAAAATATAAAACTCAAGTGGTGAAAAACAAGGGTTTTATTTACAATTTAATAATTGGAATTATGTATGGAACCCTTATGTATCGAACCCTTATGTGTGGAAGCGAAGCATGGAACTGGCAGAAGAAAGATGAGAGCAGAATAAATGCGGTAGAGATGAGGTCCCTAAGACGTATGTGCGTTAGAACGATGTGCGACAGAATCTCAAATGCTGATATTAGGAAGGAATTTAGAGCGAAAGAAGGTATTATGAACAAAATTATGAAAGGATCGCTGCGTTGGTTCGGACATATGGAACGCATGGGTGAAGAAAGAATGGTTTAAAAAGTATACGTTAACGATGTAAATGGAGTAAGAAGTCGAGGTAGACTGGGGAAAACATGGCATGACCAAATTAATCAAATATTAAAGGTTGGTCATGTCAGAAGCAGGAAGAATCGACGTGCGTGTATGACTCGATGTATGAATGTGGAGGAAGCTAGAGAGGTGTGCCAGGATAGAGTAGTGTGGCGTTCCATTCTCTCTGCCTACCCCTGCGGGGAAACGGCGCGATGGTTTGTTGTTGTATTAATAATTTATTTATAATGTATACTGAATATGGAATAAGTACAAAACTGATCACGGCAATTAAGTCGCTATACACAGAAAGCACTGCTAGTGTCAGAGTAAATGGAGATCTTACAGCCTGGTTTGATATCAATAAAGGTGTCAAACAGGGTTGCGTAATGTCCCCGTGGTTATTTAATCTGTATATGGACAAATGTATGAAAGAGCTGAAAGGGTTGGATGTAGGTGCCAAAATGAGCGGAGTTTCAGTAAGCTGTCTCTTGTATGCGGATGACGCTGTCCTTCTTGCAGACAACGAGCATGAACTACAAGTCCTGGTGAATTGTATGTATGAGGTATGCATGCGAAATGATCTGATGATGAATGTTAATAAGTCCAAGGTCATGATTTTTGAAAAGGAAGAAACCACGACAGTCTGCAACATTAGCGTAAATGGTGAAAATTTGGAGCAAGTAGTTGAGTTCGTGTATTTAGGTAGTATGTTTACAAGAGATGGGCGAGTGGAGAGGGATATTGAAAGAAGGGTTGGGGCAGGCAACAAAGTGAATGGTGCACTTAAAGTTGTCATCGCAAACAAAAACCTATCAAAAAAGCTAGAATGGCAGTGCACAATGGTGTTCTTCTACCGACCCTTATGTATGGAAGCGAAGCATGGAACTGGCAAAAGAAGGATGAAAGTAGAATAAATGCAGTTGAAATGAGATCTCTTAGAAGAATGTGTGGATACTCTGTGTATGATAGAGTACCGAATGAAAATATAAGAAGTGAATGCGGTGCGAATGATGGTGTCACGAACAAAATAATGAAAGGATCATTAAGATGGTTTGGACATATTGAAAGAATGAATGAAGAAAGAATGGTAAAAAAATTATATGTTAATGATGTAAATGGAACCAGAAATAGAGGAAGACCGAGGAAAACGTGGTACGATCAAATAAATCAAATATTGAATGTCGGCCATGTGAGGAGTCAGAGGAATCGACGCGCGTGCATGACACGATGTATGAATGTTGAGGAAGCGAGAGAGATATGTCAGGAAAGAAAATTGTGGCTGTCCATTCTTTCTGCCTACCCCTTCGGGGAGACGGTGTGATGGTTAGTTAGTTAGTTAGTTTATGTTGAGTAAGTTTGAATCCAAACACAAATCCACTTGTCCTATTTAAGTTTCGTTCGGTTTCGACATACTTTACTTGTCAGCACTTTGTCGTCTATTACACTGTCCCCTTTCCATTGCCGCTCTCATCCATCCACGTCCAGCAATCCTATCTTTTCTTGGATCTACTCCACCATTGAACTGAAATTTAAAAAGCCAAGTGTTCCTTTAAAATTTCCGGGTGTGCAAACATTGACATCATAAACATCAGTATTAATTAACTTTTACTCACTCTTCAAGATAAAGTAGAAGATTTGTTTTTGATTTTTGACCAATTTGACACGTTTAATGTTTTAGAAAGGCGAAACATTTCACTCTCGTAAACGACGACCTTCGTGGCCGAATGGTAAGTGAATTGACTGCCACACAGAAGGTTCCGGGTTCGATTCCCGGCGAGGGCAGAGTGATTGTCACACTGTCTTTGGTCTGGTGTAGAATTCGCGTGACAATAAAATGGCGATAGATGAGCTACCTATCACATGTCACGAGAATCACAATGATAGCTATAATACCCTTTACAAGGATTTGGCTCATACTGTCACGGTGTAAATAGCGATTCAACAAAATAATAATAATAAACTAAAATAAAACCTACAGAAAACAGACGTATTCATTCGTATTAAGTAGAAGATCTTTAATTGTGTTGCAATGTTTCAAACCTTTCCATATTGTCGTGTAAAAACCTATTCAGGTTCACTGGTATTCCACGGATCATAGTTAGGGAACCCTGCCACACACACATACAAAAACCTTCGAACCGGAAAATATTACTAATGGGTTACTTTGGTGGAATATTTATGTAACTGCATACCATAAGCCAGTAAATAAACCATCTTGAGCGTGAATTATGAATCTTTTATAGTTTATCTTGTTTTTATGATGCGGCGTCCTTCAACTCGACAGAAATAGCTTTTTGAAAGTTTGACCTACTCAGTAACATTTACGATAAGACTATTTATATCCTTGAAGAGGATACGCATTCGTATTTATAAAAAAGTTTTGATTTACGTTCTGAATCGGATGAATTTTCTGAACGGCGAAAAAATCTCGAGATTCTGTTGTTTTTAACTCACTTATTTTGTGTATTTGTAGATTAATAGGCGGGCCACACTGTGATAAACAAGCTGGTTTGAAACCAAAATTTGTATACTGAATGTTATTACTCAAACTTAAACCATGTTCTAGACGTAGTAAAAACGTCGATTTTAGTAAACCATGAGTTAAACCGCGGATGTTTCTGCATACGGTTATCCTTTCAAACTATTCAACAAACATGGTACGTTTATCTCTCTTCCTCGCATTATTTTACCCGGCGTAGAATGAGATAGAAGCCCTATACAACCAATGTTTATCACAGTGTGGCCCGCCTTTAAGTACGTGATTTCTTTCAAATAAAATCAAACGATTTTTAATTAACCGCCCTAGACATATGAACCTATGCGATGCGCACACTTTGACTGTACCTTTCTGCGCTATCCCGTATCATGTAAGTGCTTGAGAAAAAATAATGTACCTAAAATTTACAAACCGTTAAGGACACGTGCGTATGCCAAAAACACTTAAAGGCGGGCCACACTGTGATAAACATCGGTTTCCACCAACGAGCCAGACTAGAACAAACATAAAATTTGTCTTGTATAGGGCTTCTATCTCATTCTACGCCGGGTAAAATAATGCGAGGAAGAGAGATAAACGTACCATGTTTGTTGAATAGTTTGAAAGGATAACCGTATGTAGAAACATCCGCGGTTTAACTCATGGTTTACTAAAATCGACGTTTTTACTACGTCTAGAACATGGTTTAAGTTTGAGTAATAACATTCAGTATACAAATTTTGGTTTCAAACCAGCTTGTTTATCACAGTGTGGCCCGCCTATTATGTACAAGTCTTCACAAGTGTGATAATAATAATTATACAAGGAGCAGGCGAAGTACGTGGTCGAGTTTTTGACGTTTCGTAATTTAAAAAAGTGCAATTAATATATAATTAAATTTAATTACTAAAAAAAACAGATTCTTTTGCATGTTTCTCGGAATGTTATCTGAAGGTAGGGTGGTTAATACGAATGAAAACGTTTGTTTTCTAAGTTTTATTATAATTTATGTAAATAACTTGTCTCGCCTGTCTACGGAATTATTAAATGTCATTTTATTCACATAAATTATAGTAAAACTTCTAGAAAATATACGTTTTCATTCGCATTAATTTAGTAGTTTTACATCATTGTTCTAGAAACAATAAACCAACAGTTTTTGCTTGAGGCTTGAAGAACCCTGTGATAACAAACATTTTTGATAAAGATAAAATAGGGTTGCTACAATAGTCTAGGTACTAACCGGGACACAAATCAAAACTTATGAAAAGTAATGTGTAGAGTGTTCCAAGCTGAGGGAGAATGCTGACCGTATTAGTTGGTAGGTACCTACCAAATATAAAAAAAAAAAATTATGATGAGGAACCTATATTTATTTACCAAATAATAGAATGACGTTAAATACGGTATTGATTTCAATTCAACAAGAACAATATTATTTTCATTATATTTCGCATTCAACAGTTCAAAAAGATTCAAAATTTCTAATATTTGTCTGTTTCCTTGTCAGCGTCAGGAACTCCGCATTCTTATAACATATTTGTGAAGCCGCGATTTTTTAAAAATACCGCGGCTCATTTATTCCGACTAGGACATTTGATGATACAACCGGGACAGAGTTTCTTACCAGTGACATGTCCCGGTGTAACTGGACGTTTGGCAACCCTACGATAAAACAGTTATAATTAACGATGAAAAAAAAATCTTAAACCTTTTCGAAAACGGCGTGACTCGTTATACAGATCCGCTATAAAATGGCGTGTGTTGACTTTCTCCCGCCGATTTTATTGTTAAAATAATAGGTTTCATGATGATTTCACTTCCTAACACAACAGAGTACTATACCATTGTTCAAAAAGTGAATTTTCGTCACGCGAACTTCATTTTTCATTATTATATTTACATGAACCTACACGCTCTATTGTATTGTACCGCAATAAAAACGAGAACAGGGAAATGTCTTTTAACCGTCGCGTTGCCATGTGGTAAATTGAGTTTCCACTGCCAATTTAAAGTTGATTTTCTTAAAACCTATGGACCCTAATATTATAAAAAATTGTAATCCTCCATTGAAGTGTTCTCAATATTTCGTAATAAAAAAAAAGCAAAAAATTACTTCCTTCATCCCAAAAAAAAATATTTTCTAAGACTGCCCTCACCTTCATTCGTGTTAAGGTAGAATTAGTTTTGCTAATATTTACAACTTTATCAAAAGTGACAAATACTTACTCGCTGTTTTGAACATATTATAAATTATATCTTTGACCTTTTCAATAGGTACGTAATAATACCGACTGGATGAAAACGCACCACGTAACTTAATAATATCAGAACTGTGAAAATATTAACACTTTACCAAAAGGGACAAATATTAATACGTACTCGTTGTCTTGAACGTACTATACATTTTGCCTAGGTGCCTTTATCCTCGCCCCGCCACAGACAAGTTTCGACCCGACCCGACCCGATGTTCAGTCAGCCGTATGCTGTGACGCATTACATATCAGAAATCGCATGGTTCCAGAAAAAAATTAATAATGATATGTTTTTCAAATAATCCATGTATGTTATAGATATCGATCTATTCCTAATGAAATTCCCTACAAGATGACATAAATTAAATTTTGATTCATCTAGTCATATGCTTGATATTTAGATAAAGTTAGCGGTAAACTGAACTTACCACATGGGAGCAAGCGTTTTGTTTTGAACACGGTACGTTAAGGGTTAACTTGTGCGATTTGACAACCTTCGTGGCCTAGTGGTAAGTGGTTTGACTGCCACACCTAAGGTCCCGTGGCAGTCACAATGGCAGTGTGATTATCAAACTGTGTTTGGTAATTTTGTAGAGTAGTCTACAGCTGGTAATGTTCGTGTTAACTATTTAAAAATTTAAAAGTGATTTTGAGGGTAAGGGTTGTTTGTAAATGATTTAAAACGTCGATAGTCTCCTTGGTATATCAATGTTTTTCAGTTATTTTGAGAGTTTCATCAAAATGTGTACTACACTATTTGCAGATTATTTAAAATTATATTGTACGTTTAACAATGTTTTCTGGGATCTTGAGTATTTCTGTGTCTCTTTGTTTACTCTTAGACAGACGTTGGAGAATTTACGCATTTAACCTACCACAAATATGTCCGGTTGAAAGTTGTTTCTTCGCTTCTCGTTTATTTTGTTAATATTGTATATTTAGTGTTGTATAAAATGTGTACAATGAACAATTTATTATACTTGTTAAAATATCAATAAATTCATTCGATCTAATGATGTAAATATAGCATTTCCAAGTAAACATAAAGATCAATATAATATTTTTAGGCGCATTTTAGTTAGACTCGTAACTAGAATTTATTTTTCCACGAATTTCAATGTGTTTATAACCTTACATTTTGAAACATGCCCATAATTACCCAAATATATTTTTATTTTTCTATCAAATGTATTATTGCGTATTATTGTCGTTATTGTAAATATAGTAACAGGCTAACTAACTAACTCACCATCACACCGTTTCTCCGGAGGGATAGGCAGAGACGATGGACCGGCACTCTGTTCTATCCTAATAGTATATAACTCTTGCGCCTCTTCTACATGACACGCACGCTCAAGATTGTTCCGACTTCGAACATGGTCGCATTTCAAAAAATGATTAATTTGGTCATGTCACGATGATGATGATGATGATGATTTATATAGCGCCATTTTTGTGAGAGATTCACTTCAAGGGCGCTCAATCATCAAAGGTCATGAAAGTCAATTTCATTAAAGTCTTCTTCTTCTTACGCCTGGCCATTTCCCGATATTTGGGGTTCGCTCTCCTAATACGGCTCCGCCAAGTCTCGCTATCGAAGGTCATCAGGCTATCTATTCAGGTCGTTCCTATCTGTGGACATCCACGTTGCTGGAGGCGAACCCGGTCTCCTCTTTCCAGCTTCCAGTTGCAGGGCCTTGTGGACGATGTAGTCATCGTCCCTCCAGCTCACATGGCCGTACCACCGCAGACTATTAGTCCAGTCGAATTAGCGTTTTACTTCGAAAATCGAGATAATAAGCTGAAAACTTGTATACACCTTCATTTTGGCGTTCTAAAAGTTGTCTCAAAAATCATATAACATTTAGTGACTGGGTCGTGAGTTATTCAAGGTCAAAAGGTCACAATAAATCACAGTTGACCTTGCATTACAGTACGCATGGCTGAGTGCTGCGCGTTCTCCGCCCTCTATCTCAAAAACGGTTGAGCGCATGAAAAAATATTTATTTTTTTAAGGATTAATTGTATCTCAATAGAGACGAAGATGTAAATTATTTGGAAACAGAATATGGTAGTCGAGGCGTTTACAGGACATATGACCTGTCATTGGTTGGGTTAAGCGATCACTTTATGTAAAAAAAATTACATCTTCGTCTCTATTGAGATACAATTAATCCTTAAAAAAATGATTAACGCACAGTGGGTAAAAATCCAGTATTTGTCTACAAGTATTTGTATACAAAAAAAAACAAACAAATTCTATAAAAAATATTCAGAAAAATATTTTACACTGTTAAATTAAATAACTCTGTTTTTGTATCACAATTGTAAATATATATTTTATTTTACGCGACAGCTGTTTCATCAACCTATGTTGACATCATCAGGTGTTACAAATAATGCCTGACAAACCATCAAATCATCAGGTGTTACAAATGATGTGATACAAAAACAAAGTTATTTAATTTAACATTTAGAAATGTTATGGTATCATAGTGTTTCGGCCAAAACAATGGACTAGAAAAAAAATTGTTGCAGATTTTATGTTCTACAATCTTTATTAAGAGATAACAATATTGGAGCCATAGTAACTTAGATAATCGCGCAAAACCATTTTTTGTGACCTTTGACCTTGAATAACTCACGACCCAGTCACAAAATTTTATATGATTTTTGAAACAACTATAAGAACGGCAAAAAATAGGTGTACTCGTATACGAGTTTCCAGCTTGTTATCTCGCATTTCGAGATGGACCCCTTTTTTTGTTAAGTTGACTGGACTTTTTTTAAACTTTTATACGTCTTATTATTATGATTAATAAAGTTGTAATTAAACTCCCTCAAATAAAACTCTAATGCCCTATTTATAGATGATCTTATTACGACTAAAAATATACATTTAATCACGGTTAAAATTACATCGCCACAACACATCCTGTGTACGGAGTACAGTTATCTCAATTTAGTTGTCATTAAAACCAATCGTTTATTTTTAGTCCTGAAATAACCGTTCCAGATTATTGATCCTGTAGGGCGATACAACTGATATGCTAGCGCATATTTTGCTTGCGGTGGGTATTACTGCGTTCGTTCACCGGCTAGACGCTATTTTGCGATGTTTAATCCTTCATTACACCCAATTAATGAACTTAGTTTTACATTTATTCAGCAAAGCGAACAATACAAGGGATAGTTCATATGAAACAATTTCACAATCATGTTGAAGACAATTTTGCAATCCTGTTTATTAAAAATAAATACAAAGGAACCAAGGAGCAAACCCTAACCGAAAGTAATGTTAAGAAATACAAGGCATGCGTCCCATCATGACGTATTGAATAGAAGTCAAAGCCGATACCAATAGAAGAACCTTCTTGGAGTAGCAAAAATGCAAACTTTACGCTCCTTCGCTTAACCCTTAGAGATCGGATCAGAAATTAAACGATAAGGTCTGTCGCGGCTGTGCGGCAACAATCAAATGACCAAAACAATTCACTTATACACGAAATATCTCCAAATTTACGGGAGCACCACACGAACCAAACCAAATTTTCATAATCAAAATCAGAAATAGTATCCTCAAGGAGTAAACGACTGTATCAATATTATTGACAATACTGGTATTGTTAATAATATTGATCGTGTAAGGGCCGCTAAAATTTTTTACACCAATGCTCAGACATTTGTGAATAATGTGGTTGTATTTAAGCGAATGTAAAATGCAGAAATGAAATATTAATAAATGTTTTTCTAATGTCGATATTTTTACCTAAGTTTTTATTCCATGACAACTCATCACAGCGCGATGTCTTTTAATAGCGGCGTCCTTTATCTCCACAGTAAGGCTGGATGTTTGGATTTAACGGTGGATGTTTAACGGATATCCTGCAGTTAACTCTGAGACTCGCACACGTGTATCGCATAATGCTGATAGTCATTAACACTAATATTATTTTGTTAAGATAGTTTTAGAATTCCGGACAGCGCAGGATAGGGAAGAGTTTACCAGAGTGATCGCCAACGTCGGGGGGACCTGACAGGGCACTTTAAGAAGAAGTTTTATTATCTGGTAAAGGAAACTAACTTACTAACCATCACGCCGTCTCCCCGAAGGGGTAGGCAGAAAGAATGGACTGCCAACCTTTTCTTTCCTGACATATTTCTCTCGCTTCCTCAACATTCATACATCGTGTCATGCGCGCGCGTCGATTTCTCGGGCTCCTTACATGGCCGACATTTAATATTTGATTTATTTGATCATGCCACGTTTTCCTCAGTCTTCCTCTATTTCTGGTTCCATTTACATCGTTAACATTTATAATTTTTTTACCATTCTTTCTTCATTCATTCTTTCCATATGTCCTAACCATCTTAATGATTCTTTCATTATTTTGTTCATAACACCATTATTTGCACTGCAATCACTTCTTATATTTTCATTTGACACTCTATCATACACAGAGTATACACACATTCGTTTAAGAGATCTCATTTCTACTGCATTTATTCTACTTTCATCCTTCCTTTGCCAGTTCCATGCTTCGCTTTCATACATAAGGGTCGGTAGAAGAACACCATTGTGCACTGCCATTCTAGCTTTTTGGATAGGTTTTTGTTTGCGACGACAACTTTAAGTGCACCATTCACTTTGTTGCCTGCCGCAACCCTTCTTTCAATATCCCTCTCCTCTATAACTCCTAGAAGACAGACCTTTTCATTCATATGAATTAAGATATTTTTCATTTAATTAAAAATTAAATCAAATAATAAATTAAATACATGGTGTAATAAAAATTACATTTTTGAATATATACAAATTCTTTAGACGAATACTGGATTATACCCATTGCGGATAATTTTTTATTATTTTTTATAAGGATTAATTGTATCTCAATAGAGACGAAGATGTAAATTGTTTTCTGGGAACAGAATGTGGTGGCCGAGGCACTTATAGGACTTATGACCTGTCATTGGTTGGGTTGAGCGATCGTTTTATGTTTAACAACATTCCCCATTCCGCCTTTCTTATGACCACCACGTCTGACAATTTTTTTTGGAACTTGTGTATATGCTAGAATCCCACGCTTATCTTTACATTTTTAAGTTCACTCTACACTAGCGTCATTTCTTAAGATTCTCATCATAAATATTATTTTTTATCATCCTACCAAGGCAAGCTGACCGCAGCAATCTTGACAAAATTCCTACATTGAGTGGTGTGAATACAGTTCGTGTGGTTCCAAACCAGCTGCAGTTTTTTCTGAGTTTTGTCCAATTTTAACTGTACCTTTGTAAGTCTCGATCATCACGAGTGCGACTGCCGTGGCCTATACCTATTCGCGTTACAATGATCTAACGGTACACGGAATGGCTGGTGGAAACCAGTTTCGGGTTCGCAGGACCGGTATCGATTTCGTTGAGATAACTTCAACGTTTTTACGTTATTTCATTATAGTAAACAATAATTGAATAGTGGATTTTTGATGAAGATTTTACTTTCGATATATTTTTATAAATATTTTACATCAGAACCGCTGGAGAATTAATTTTATTTATATAATACTAGCGGTCCCAATAGCGCTTTGTTATTGCGTAATTCGAGTATATGCATAAATTATATATAAATTACACAAATACGATTGAAGTTCAATATCAATTATTGCTTTTCAAAGGTCATACATCCAACAACATGTTTCTCCAAATACACGATGTTTAACAATGAAATCCATTAATGATTCAAATGTTTGGATGCATACACGTGCAGTGATGTCATGATGATCTATTGACGATTGACAGCTGTCATTTAAACCGATTTGAGTGCCATCTCTTGGTGACTTAAATTACTTATGTTTTTTTTCTCTACTTAAAAACTCTTAATTATTTTATTTGCATTTGTTTGCTTTTGAGGTGCAGATATTACTTATGTGAATATAACATTTAAAATAAAATGAATTGAAAACAAATATATTTTCTATTTGAACAACCAAAACCTTGGTTCTCTGATGAAGGGAAAACGTTTGCCTAAGATATTGTTTTTAGAATAAATATTTTAAGTACAAAAAATATTGTAGACTCACAAGTATTGTGAAATTTAACAAAGGGGGTGCTCTTTTTATTCTTTTTAATTTAACTATACTGAGCCATAGCAACGCGTGGCCGGGTACAGCTAGATCAATAATAAACCGTTAATGTATTCCTTTTTTCTTCCATCGACACATATTATGTTCATTTTATTTATATTACATTTTGTGGGTAATTCTTTCCTGTATCTACAGGAAAATGAATAATATCAAGTGGGATTTTTTCTTCCGGTTAAATTAAGGGTTATGTTTTCCAAATCTTGGGATTTTATCCGTTTCGAAGATCTTCTAAAACTTAACATTTGGTTTCTATCGTAGAACGCGGAGATATTTTAATGAAAATTGCCAGTCTCCACTATTATATTTTTATTGAGCACGTTTTTCATGATAATGTGATATTTTGTCACATTAATATATATGCATTACCATACATAAAAATTGACAAAGCTATTATTTGTATCGTTTAACTAAACAAGATCCATTATCAAATATTCATAAATATACACGCTATCAACTTTATTGCCAACATTACGCGTGCGTTATTGAACATTTGAAAAGTTCCAATAATTCAGTAAGTTTTTAACGTTCCCACAATATCGGCAAGTGTTTCTTTTTTACGTATACAAAATGATGACAAATGGTTTAAAAATGGCTGCTCTCTAAAAACTCCAAGGGCTGTAGTGAACTCGTAAGTTTGTACCGTTTAGAACTTTTACTTAAAAAGTACTATTCTTCTTTTAAATATAGTGAGATTGACTAGAGTTCGTTATAATACTTATCACTTAACTTGAAGTGAAATCGTGTGGTTTATCGTTGGACAGTTTTATCCGAGTTTGCATTGCCGCCGCGGCGAATCGTTTTCTACGTAGACGGGCTCTTGATTATGAAGTTTTTGCCGCTTTGTTTTTTTTAGTTCGGTAACCGTTATTTAATTTTTCGTGCTCGCCGAGTAACACTCAGCTGAACTCGCTTTATTCCAATTTACGCGATACTCCCGAGTTAGGGAATACCATTTTTTAAGTGGCAGAAAAAACTTAATGAAATAACGAAACCTCGAAAACTTGGCCGGAGATTTTTCAGATCGTGAAATGACTGCTTTTTTCGAAATTGACTCATCAGAATTTAGATATGAGACGAATTTCCTTTAGTGAAGAGTGCGTTTTCGATGAGGCCGCTAATCAACCGATTGTTCATTTGATTCGCTGTCACCATCTTCAGTTAAGTGTTTGATGTACGCCTTATTATTTAATTTTCACAGTCTTAGCCCATCAGTTTACAGTTTCATTCATCCAACTAACAGTCTACATTTTTTTTTATTCCATGTTGCGTTTACAATGACCCATTTACTAGTATCTTATATTAATCTATTATCTGATAATGTATTTTATAATTAACATGTAGTTATCTTGCATATATGTAAGGACAATTGCTGTACTCGCAACACAATAATTATAGACACGAAGATTATTATATGCTTTTATAATAAATCATCTGTATCTAGTAAATCGTGGATTTTATTCAAGAGGATCCATAACAATTACTCGCAGTTTATTTAAATCCATGTGTTCTAAAATTACATACAAAATAACATTTAAGTTCATTATTTTCTATCGGAAAAATTCTTAATGTTTAGTGTCCCCATTTGCCGTTTTTAATGGGCGAAATCAATGCTGTCTATTCTCGCTCGACGTTTGCTGATTGGCACTTGAAAAACAATGGCGCTATCTGGAAAGAAATAAAAATGGTCGCTCTAATTGGAATTCTCAGACAGATTCTACCGGTGTTACCATGCTTACATCACAGTTAATGTCAATTTCGCTTTTATTGTTTGTTATTTTTTTTCTACTAACCTACTGTTTTACTAACTCTTTCCGCACTTGTTTAACTTCTACTTGATTTATTACGCTACTTTATTTTTATCTTCTATTTCATTTTATTCTTTCGTTTTGTTGAATTTTTGTATGTTAAATGCGGGTACGTTCTAATACTTACTTGCCTTTGGCAGCCATAATGACGAAATCAAGTAACTTTTGGTTAAGTTTCTTTACTTTTATATGAAGTGAAGAATGGTGTCAAACAAGTCAAAATTAACTTTTTTGGTTACGTGTTTAATATCAAATGTATTCATGTATAGGAAACTCATATATTATTAAAATACATTCACGAAAAACAAAAATGATTAATATCAATATTAGTATTCATAATGTGGCACAAGTCAAAACACTTTTTTGACTCGTCTCATTTTAGAAATACTAGTGCGATATCATGAAGAGTGTATCTCTTAAAAGGCATAATTTATTTGGTATGATTAGTAAAGTTATTTGGAATAGTCCATTGTTTTGGCCAAAACACTATGATACTTGAACATTATAAACGGTTAAATTAAAAAAACTTTGTTTTATGTATCACAATTGTATTTTTATTTTAAGCGACATCTGTTTCATCAACCTATGTTGACATCATCAGGTGATTTTTCGAACCTTTATTTTAATTAAAGTTTTTTTAATTTCACAGTTTATAAAGTTATTTTAAAATTTTTGTTCATGTTTTCTATTTAGATATCAAACAACTTTTAAACTCCAACATAAATTAAAAAAAAAAAACATTATTTTAGATTGATAAAATATATCGAATAGTTTCAAAGTTTAATTTAACGATTTTCTATAATAATTTAAAAAAACCTTCGATGTTTCTTTTTCTGTTGTGAATATCAAAAACTTCTTCCTCGTGTGTTAGACCTGGTCATCCCCTGACATCAACTATCACTTGAGAGTATGGGTACCTGTCTTGTACAGTACTTAACAATTCAAATCATACCGTAAACACTATTTTTTTTATTTCTTCTATATTCGCCAAATTTCGAAACATGTCATTCGTAAAAAATATAATAAAGCTTGAAGAAAACAGATGTTTTCATTCGTATTAATTTACAAACAAAAAAATGGTTGATTTAATAAAAAAAAAAAATCTTTTGCAAAATTTATATATTATCTAGATCTTTTTTTATTTTTCAGTCATTTTGAAAATGTGCATGGCAATCAATGTTTAATAAGCTTATATGAGTATCATAGTTTAATTATTGGTTTTTAGCCTTATCGTGGAGTGAAATGTTAAAGAGTGATAATTATAACGGCTTTAAAACGGTGAAGACATTTGCCGACGTATTTGGATCAGCTATTTCCCGGACGTTGGTAGTCAATTGGGTGATTAACCTCCGTGGAAAGAAGAGGTTTAGAATTGTGTTCTAACTCGTTAAATATCATATATAGCTAACTAACAAACCATCACCAAGTCTCCCCAAAAGAGCGTTAGATAGATACATTGAACTGCCACACCGTAATTTTCTGACACAGTTCGCTTTCTCAATATTCATGCATCGTGCCATGCACGCACTACAATTTCTTAGACTCTTCTTCAAATTTATGACTTAATGTATTTGTATTAATACATTAAAAAAGAAAGTAATTTGAAATTGAAGAATATGGGTCTGGAAGAACAAGCACATGCGTATCGACAGAAAGGTCAGAATCTATAAGACACGCGTGCGACCTGTCATTACGTTTACTGTAGAGATGTGTGCCGACATTGTACGAACTGAGGGTCTGCTAAGAACATCTGATATGAAGATCCTTAGATCCATTACTGGAAAAACTCTCTGAGATCGTGTCCGTAACGCAGACATAAGAAAAATTGCGAAATAGAGAATATCGTTCGGTGGAGTAGATCCAGAGGAAGATACTGGAGGGACCATGTAGCCAAAACGGACAATGACAGACTCGTACATACAGCCGCTTACGAAATCCCCCCCGGATGCCACCCACTTGAAAGACCGCCTAAGATATGGAGGGACGGCTGGATCGCATTGTCCTAGGAGACATGATTTCTGTGCCACAGATCGTCAGATTTATTCTCTCTCTGGTTTCAATCTTGGGATTGGTTTGCAGCAATTTCCTCTATTCTTCTCTTCCATTCTTCCCTGTCTTGTGCGGCTCTTTTGAAATCCGCATATGATGAGCAGCGCACGTCCAGTAACAGGTCCTCCAGGTACTCTCGGCGTGGGCGTCCCCTAGAGTTTGTCCCCTCAGTCATACCCTCCATTATGGCATGCAAGAGGCCTTCTTGTCGTATTACATGGCCGATCCATCTTGCACGCCTTTCGGACAAGGTCCTGAGCAGGTGCCTTCGTCCTTAAAATTTTTGGAGAACCTCCTCATTTGTAATGTGGTCTCTCCAGGAAATTCCTAATAGTCTTCTATAGGACCACATTTCAAAAACCTCTAGTCTCCGTTTATCTCTTTCGGATATGCACCATGTCTCGCAGCCGTACATCAAGATACTCCATACATAGGTCTTGATGAGGAGTATTCTCAGTTTTAGGTATATATTATTCGATTCTATTATTTTCGACCTTTTATTAAATGCAAGCCTAGCCTGATGTATACGGCTGTCGACCTCGCTCTTAGACCGACCGTCCCATGTTATTTTGCTCCCGAGGTAGACAAACTCCTTGGTGTTCTTTAGTGGAACTCCTGACATCACTACTCTCATCTGATGTTGCGTTCGGCCTACAGTCAGCATCTTTGTTTTGTATTTATTTATCTTCATGTTGTAGTTATTTTGAAGAATGCTTTGCATAGTTGTTTATTATTTGTCAGATTTATTAAAATAAGAAAAATAAAGAATTCAAATTTTAACGATGTGTGGTCTTGTAAATGTATTTCACTGTACGTTTTGCAGCAGTGACTGTCAAGGCCAGAGGCATGTTCATACTGACCGTATCGCATCCACTGTAGCGCAGCCAGGCGAGAGTCCGGGCCCAGGAGCCTCGGAGCGTGTCCCTTCTCCCCTGTATGCTCAACTTCCATTGGGTCATCTACAATCATTTAAAGTCTAAGATTTTTAATAATTCTTGATTTCTACTCTTGATCGCATATTTTATTAAAAAAAGAACGTATGCACTTAACGCATTAATTGACTATTTTTGGATGCATTAGATTAATAATTTCTTTTTTATTACAGGGTTTACAACTCTTTTCGTATCTTTGAATACTGAAAAAAAAATACAACAAATCCTTGATAAACTTAAGATGTTTACCATGTGGAATTCTGTAATCACGATTTTTTTAATGAATTAAAAAACTTCAATTAAACACTTTTTCAGGATTAATTGTATCTCAATAGAGACGAAGATGTACATTGTTTTTTGGAAACAGAATATGGTAGTCAAGTCGTTTACAGGACTTATGACCTGTAATTAGTTGGGTTAAGCGATCGCTTTATGTTAACAACATTCCCCATTTCGTCCTTCTCACGACCACCACGTTAGACAAATTTTTGAAGGATGTATATATGCTACTATGTTAAGAACACTTCACATTTTTTAGGTCAATCTACACTAGCGCCATCTATTAAGATTATTTGTTATTATAAAATTTATATCTTCGTCTCTATTGAGATACAATTAAAAATGACCCGCAATGGGTAACACCCAGTATTTATCTACAAGTATTTGTATACATTTAAAAAACACCTTTTTACTTAGTAAAGGTGTTTTTTTAGAGGTATACAATACATATTCAAAATAAAAAAAAAACACATTAAAATAATGTTAATGTCTATGATATTGGCTTTATTTAATAGATAATTTTATGCCATTATTGTTTAAATATAATTTCGGGCATATGAGCGCCACGGCTAGCTCGAATGAAGCGCAATCGTGAAATCCAATTTTCGACAATTGTCGGCTTTGTGGATGCGTATTATCCACTAGAGTGTACGTGGTGCGAAAACGATCCATGGTCTTCCGAATAACTTGCTCGGATGGACGATTATGTCGACCGTAAAATAGACGTAGTGCACGATAAGTTTGGCGAACCGAACCATGATTTTCAAAATAAATTTGCACAATTTGCAAGCGCTGTTCTGACGTCAGCCTATTCATGGTGAAATGGCAAAACGTACTGATTACAAATCGACTGTCAACTGTCAAATTGACAGTCTGTAGAAAAATGTTGCCAGTAAAAACCAAACCTCTAAAAAAAAACACCCTATATAATCCACTTTGTTTGAGTGAGTAGCGCCCACCAGTTTTACTCTGTAACGAGCTTCCTTAGAGCTTTACACAAACTGATAATTTATTTTTAAATATGTCAAACCACCAATTAGTGGCATGCGTTTATATTTCTTGACATTTTAGAAGATTTTACGCTTTCGTCATCGGAAGAACGATGTCGTTCTCCAGTCCTTTGAAACATGTCCAGAAAAAGAAATCCTTCGTAAATTCGAAATTTAAGGCTGTACCCACCTATGTACAGTGGATTGTTTTGGAGTTAAACTGTCGAAAACTGGTGTACACACTCGTGTACAAGGGGCGTTAATGGATGAGATGAGTAATTCATAAAAATGGCGCTTTATAAATTATCCAATTTATTATATTATTATATCAAACTGCTGAACATGATCGCTACGGAGATCGACGTCTTTCATATTCGTGAAAGTACGTTCAGAAGACAAATACTCTTGACTTTGGGAGAGTATCTTGTATTCCTTATGGCAAACCATCTCTCATGCGTTCCTGGCATTATTATATATATTTTATATATTTTACCTGTTCTCAATAGATGCCTTAAACTATAATTGTTGTTTGTAATATCTTATATAAAATAATCTGATTTGATTTGAAAAGTAACGTGTTGGCTAATAAATAATTTTGCTATTTTTATTCGGGTCGTTAAATAGCACATTACGCAAACTTTTCGATTATCAAATACATCGCATATCCCTGTCATAATTTCATTAATTTTGAATACGCATTCGTCCAATTAGTTTAAATGATTTCAATGTCCGTCATGTTTCACGCTCTGGTATCCACGGAAGATAATATTACGCCATCACCGTGGACTGCTGATTTGTGATGCATGTAATATTAATGGAAAACATCCAAAAGTGAATTTTATTAGTTCGTATAATTTAAATATATTAATAACTAACTAACTAGCGGTGAGTAGAGAGGATGGACCGCCATACTGCTCTGTTCTGACATACCTCTAGATTCTTCTACATGCATACATCGTAACATTTCAGGATAACGTTATGATGATAATGATGATGATGATGATTTATATAGCACCATTTTTGTGAGAGATTCACTTCAAGGGCGCTCAACGTCCGGAAAGCTTCTCTTAAAAAGAAAAGTTTTAAGAGAGCTTCTGAACACTCCTTCGTCGTCTTGATTGCGGATATTGTAGGGCAGCCTGTTCCACGCCGTCTTTCTTTCCGAGAAGTTTGTGTGTTGCTTCTTCCTTCGAGGATCGTAGAGTTGACTGCCGAGGGTTCAAATCTATCAGCTTGCAAAGTTCTGTGAGGAAGTGGGGCGCTCGTCCATGTAAATGATGTGGCCGCCTTTTAGTCTTTGATTAATTTTATTTATTTTATTTATTTATACATAGACACAAATGAGACATAACAAACGAAAAACATTTAGGCGACTCATTTGCACACAAAACAGTGTTAAGATAAGATAAAACAACATGAAACCTAAAAATCATACATATCAGAAGGAATCCAAATTTGGTCATGCTATGCTTTCCTTGGTCTTCCGCGGCTTCTCTCGTCCATTCGTTCCATGTGCCCAAACCATCTCAGGGATCCTTTTTTAATTTTACTAATGATGAAATCATCTGCTTTACATCTCTTCCTTATTTCATCGTTCGGTATTTAAATTTGATTGATTTAATCGTGCCACGTTTTCCTCGGTCTCCCTCTATTTCTAGTTCCGTTCACGTCGTTTGCATATATTTTCTTTACCATTATTTTTTCATTCATTCTTTCTATGCACCAAACTGGCAAAAGGATGGTGAAAGTAGAATAAATCCAGTAGAAATGTGATCTCTTAGACGAAATGTGTATGATAGAGTGTAGAATAAAAATATTAGAAGTGAATGCAGTGCGAATTAAAGTGTTATGAACAAAATAATGAAAGGATCATTTTGCATTTGACCCTCTAGTACAGTGATTCTTAACCGGGGCGCCAGCGCCCCTTCGTGGGCGCTCTGCAGGTCTGACGGGGCGTTATTCAATTTTTAGCATGTAGGGGGCGCTGCAGAAGTTCGAGTAGGCATTGTGTCAATATAGAAATATAAGCTCATTTTTACACTTTCTTTAGGAGCTTTGATTTTGTAAGTTCTTTTAGATAAACTACACTTTCACGCGCAATTTTTTAACTTGAGCATAATTAATACTCAATATCATTATCTTCATATTACGTTCAAAAGGTTCAAAATATCGCCTATGATTGTAAGTTTTGTACCGTCCGAGGCTTTTATTTATTTGTAGTAGGAAATCCTTTGCATAAAATATATACCTACCTACATTTTTTTTTTAATTTTGGTTTTTTGTTAGAGGTGGGGGGGGGGGATATTTTTCTGTGGTAAAGGGGGCGATTCTTTCAATATGGTAAAACAGAAACACTGCTCTAGTATATACAGATTTACCACACATTCGTCTAAAAATCGATATAAGATGATCCGTTTGTATTTAGTATAAAATAACAACATAACCTTGAACCAAATGTATTTACACATTTACATTATTGGTTCGGATAACATAAAAATGAACATTATTTTGTTTTATAAGAGCGGAATTGTTTAATGTCCCGCCATTGTTATAAACGGTATTTCCATGGCGCCCTCATTATTGTTTTCCACGTGAAAAACTTCTGAAACACATTGAATCCAAATCATCCCTTACTCAGATTTTTGGGGGAATTGATTGTTTGCTACCTTTGATCTCCTATACCTCTATGATATTGTGGTTTTCTTTGATATGTTGGAGCCCCTTTAGGACGGGGGAAATTCCCAGAGAAAATACAATGAATCTAGGAATAGGGCTATTTGATTATTACTCGACACTTTTTTTTGCTTATTCTCCTTATTATAATATATACCTTCTACATATAATCATATCCAAAAAAACTTAGATAGCAGTGCGCAATGGTGCTCTTGTGCCGACCCTTATGTATGAAAGTGAAGCATGGAACTGGCAAAAGAAGGTTGAAAGTAAAATAAATGCAGTAGAAATGAAATCTCTAAAACGAGATTGTGTTAAATCTGTATTTGATAGTGTCAAATGCAAAATAAGAAACGGCGTGATGTTCGATTATAATTGTTAGTTTGTTAGTTACTAAACTAACTAACTAACCATCACGCCGTCTCCCCGAAGAGGTAGGCAGAAAGAATGGACTGCCACACTTTTCCTTCCTGACATATTTCTCTCGATTCCTCAACATTCATACATCGTGTCATGCACGCGCGTCGATTTCTCTGACTCCTCACATGGCCGACATTCAATATTTGATTAATTTGATCGTGCCACGTTTTCCTCGGTCTCTCTCTATTTCTGGTTCCATTTACATCATTAACATGTAATTTTTGTTACCATTCTTTCTTCATTCATTCTTTCCATATGTCCAAACCATCTTAATGATCATTTCGTTTGTTAGTTACTAAATATAATAAAAAGTTTTTTTTTGTTTTTTTCCAGGTCAGTGGGTAACTCTACATTTTCCCGTTTTGCAAATTACATTGCTTTTTGATTGGTAAGATAATTTTTTTTCAAAAAATATTTTTTATGAATTGAAACATTGTTTTTTTCCACTTTTACACCTT
The DNA here is from genome assembly GCA_022606425.2 of Lepidostoma basale. Taxonomy (NCBI): domain Eukaryota; kingdom Metazoa; phylum Arthropoda; class Insecta; order Trichoptera; family Lepidostomatidae; genus Lepidostoma; species Lepidostoma basale. The sequence continues at coordinate 934,105 of JAHDVF020000857.1, read as the reverse complement.
ACAACTTCATCAGTTTTATTTCGTTCTTCCGATGATGAAGGTGTAAGACTTCGAAACACGTCGAGAAAAATAAACTCAAAAGTGGAAAAAACAGTGTTATAATTCATTAAAAATTCGTCATTATGGAATTCCAGTGTTAATGCCTTAAGTTTATCTAAAATTACTTTAAAAAAATGACTAACACCAAGGATTTAAATCAATGATATTACAATTTATTTTACAATCTTTAATGTGAGCCAAAAAAGCTCATTATTATGAAGAAGATATCGGGTCGTGTCCAGGCTTGAACCCTATTCCCTGAATCAGGAGTCAAGTGTTCTGTCCCCACGACCACCACCCGATGTTTCTAAAATGCTAAAAACGGATTCTAATTTTAAACGAGAACGTCGTTAACCTTTAAAAAAACATATCGATTACGGTTAAATTTAAAACACTGGGTCTTCTTTAGCTTTGTAAGTTTATTTTTGCCGAAAAGTATTCTTATTTCAATTCACACCACAACAACAACAACATGCCGTTAATCAATGTCGTTCTCGTGTCATTTTGTATATTTTTATAAATAGATTTCATTTTTAGAAGTTTCTAGCGTCATCACTTATCTTTTTTTGTACATTACATGTCGTTTAAACCCAATTACTCTATACAATTTTTTAAAGCTATTATATTGATTCTCATGACATTTGATAGGTAGCTAATCTATCGCTAATATTATTGTCATGTAAATTCTACACCAGACCAAAGACAATGTTAGAATCGCACTTATCTCGCCGGGAATCAAATCAAATAAGTTTATTAACTCAAAAGACATTACAAACAGCAAAATGTTTAAGGCATCATCCACGAAGAGAACGGCCCATGAAGAGAACAGTTGCATTTGCAACGATAGTAATAAACCTAGCGACATCCCGCAGCCCTTTACGTGATCGCAGTAGTGGGACGACATGGTGTCGTTCATTGTGTATCTATGGTACACAGTTCTCAATGCTCTAGTAAACGATAACATAACGCGCTTACAGACATCGAACCTTCGGTGTGGCAGCCATAGCTATTTAGCTCTTGCCATTCCGTCACAAAGGTCGTCAAACTTGCCTTGGTCTTGTTTGAACTTTTCCTATGTATTCTGCAATGTATGAGTTATATAAAAAAATATTGAGGCAATAATATTTCAGTAATGTGACAGGTGTCAATCAGTATATCCCTCTTGATTAAACCCAAAGTCTGCCGTAAATAAATCTCCTCCAGTTCTCTCGACAATTTCATCTTGAAATGTTTGTTAAACCGTTAATATTGTTTTCTTTACGCGAGGAGTCGGAGAAATCGACGTGCGTGCATGACACGAATGCTGAGAGCACCAGAAAAGTATTTCAGGAAAGAACAGTGTGGCGGTCCATTCGTTCTCCCCACCCCTTCGGAGAGACGGCGTGATGGTTAGTACATCATATGTATGTAAATAATCATTCAAAACTAACTATCTAACCATCACGCCGTCTCCCCGAAGGGGTAGGCAGAAATAATGGACTTCCACACTTTTATTTCCTGACATATTTCTCTCGTTTCTTCAACATTCATATTTACATCGTTAACATATAATTTTTTTACCATTCTTTCTTTATTCATTCTTTCCATATGTCCAAACCATCTTTGATCCTTTCATTATTTTGTTCATAACACCATTATTTTGTTCATAATTATTCATATGTAGGTACCTAAATAATCGATTATTTGTTTTCGTAAAATGATTGTGAAAATGTATTATATATAGTTCGTGGGTAAATGCCGGTGAAATATGAGTGTAGTATCTTGGCCCGAGGTCTATAGCATAGGTTTCCAATCTTTTCTGGGCCACCGCCCCCTTTACAAGAAAAATAAACGTTCAACGCCCCCCTCCCATAAAAGTTATTCCAAATATTTAGAAACACATAGTTGAATCTTAAAATATTATCAAATATTTTATTTATCTGAAAACGACATATGGTAGAATACCGAACGAAGAAAAGGAAGAAATGATTAGCGTTTTTTTTCTTTGCCTTTTTAGACTATTTTTTTAGTCTTTTACTGCCCCCCTGAAAGTCTTAAACGTCCACAAGGGGGCGTTATCGCTCACTTTGAGAACCTAGGGTCTATAGGAACGAGTGCGATACGAATTGACCCGTAATAATTTTGTATCAATTCGCTTAACTTTAAGTCCACTCGGAGTTTGTTGATACTTTCCAGGTGGAGTTATCGCGGTCGATTAGCAGCCGAGTGAAAATATTTACCGCGGGACTCGGCGGGCCTCTCAGCTTAGAGCAATTGACTCGTCATTGAAAGGAACGAGTTTAGAAGCTTTCTTCAATCCCCCGAGAGCCGTGTGTTTATTGACTCAAACCTTTCGTGAGATTTTACAGATTCCTTTTCTATTGACGTAAACCAATGAAACCGTATTATTTATTTGATTAATTCTCAAATCGATCCCCACCTTTAGATTTACTTTAATTTAATTTGATTGCTAATTGAGTATTTTGAATCAAAACGTTTGATTCCTATTTATATATACCTATATCTTCTTCGACGGCCCTATAGCCAATATCTAGTCTTAAAGCCGTGCCACACTGTTTTAAACAAGCTCTCCACATCGGTTTCCACCGGCGGTTTAAAACTGTGTAGACACTTGTTTGAAATAAAAATTCGTTTGACCTTCAACAACCTTTGTGGACGGACGCGCATAGTAGCGTGTGGATCCCGCCGTTGTAAACACGCATTCCACAATGTGGGGGCTCCATATTCCACCAGTCAAGGTCAGTTGCATAGCGGCATCGCATCGGTGGAGTGCGGACGTATTGAACGAAAATGGTGTCTACTGTGGATGCCACACCAACCGTGGGCTCCACAAAGGTGACCCCTGTGGAGAGCTTGTTTACAACAATATGTGGACGCTACACCAACCGTGGGCTCCACAGCTCTCCACCAAGGTCACCCCTGTGGGGAACTTGTTTCAAACAGTGTGGCACGGCCTTTAGTCTTCATTATTCCTCGCCTCCAACTCCTCCTGTCTTCCGTTTCGACCCTCCAATCTGATACTCGTAACTTCATCCTTAAATCGTAGCCTCGGTTATCCAATTGGTCTTCTACCACCTAGGTGTCAATCATGCATCCTTTTTAGGGTTCGCGATGACGGCATTCTCTGCACGTGACCGGCCAATCTCAGTCTATTCATATATACTTGTATATAAAATATAATCCGTATAAATTTATATGCAACAATCGCACTCTACTTTTGACATCTAACAGGTGTAAAGCGTGCAGTGTGGACATCGCGATAATGCACTGTGCGTAGGCTATGTCTCGTAGCGCGGCTCGAAGCACCCTACCTGTATGTCCGTAGCTTCTTCTTCTTTGCAGCTACAATCCTAGGAAGTCTTACACCTCGTCCTCTACTGCGTTCGGTTTTCTGCAGTCCTCTTCAGCTCAACAAATGAGACACAATTCATGTCCTCGCACACCTGTTTCTGATACTACCGTCTTAATCGCCCCCTTTTAATTTGCCCCCTCAACCATCACCTCTGTTTGTCCTTCCGTTCCAAGACCTTCATGGCTCTTAATGATGCAGATCCATTAATTCTCATCATTCATGATATGGTGAAATGTTATTAAATTGACAACACGATATGGGCCTAGGTGTAGTAATTGGAATTGAATCCACCATATTGGTTTTAATCATGTTTATTTTAAATATGTAATTACTCAAGCAACAGCCAGCGTTTAGTGTGGCCGCAATTTACTGAAGGGAAATATTAAAGCCCGACTTTATAAATACTTCAATATAAATAAGCAATCTTGTTTGAATAAACAACATCTTTGGCGGGTGAGTCTTAAATTATTATTAATTTAATTATAAACAGCTTTGTATTTGCGTTTCATTTGAAGTTAGTCTCTTTGCACTTGTATTTAATATTTTTGTTGTCGTTTATATTGCGTGTACATCTGCTTTCACAACGCAAGTAAGCAAATTATGTAGATTAGACAAACAGCGTGAAATTAATACGTCCGCCATTTTCTAGTTGCTTCCAGCGCCGGTCTTGTAACATAAATTCGGAATATCTTCATCGTAACTTTTTCGAGTGACGTTGTTAGCAGCCAGAATTATTTTTCGGCAACTTCGTTCAGGTTCGTGTTTATCGCCGAGCGGAGGAAATATAATAATAAAAATGTTACGGCCCAAGTGGAAAAATCGGCGCTTGGGGTCCTCACTCGTTAGGCTTACTTCCACCTAACTTTGCATTTGTCTTGGTATGCAAGTATTTCTGTATTCCATAATTTTTTTTTCAAATTCAAAGGGACTTAGAGGAGTCCCACCGCTTTCCCGAAGCTGTTATAGGCGAACGTCGCCTTTCGTCAGCTTCGCTCTATTAATCCCTAGGCCCGTCCCTCGTCCATGCGGGACTTACGTTACTGGGGTTGTGATTAAAAAAAACCAAAAGGGACCCATGCTACACTTAAAATACCCATTTCCTTTATATCCACAATATAAAATAAAATAAAATTTTAAAACAAAACAGAGCTACTGGAAACTATCACATGGGTACATAACAGCGGGAGGTCAGATGTATTCTATCAATTATTATTATTATTATTATTATGAATTATTTTGTTGTTAAAATTGATAAGTTATTCACATTTCAATCCCAAATGAAATCAAGACTTTTGCAAGCTAGCGGACTTGTTGCACATGATGAAAATTGACCTGGTGTTAAGTTAAGTTCGGTTAGTGTTAAGATAGGTGAAAAGTTTTTTCTTCTAAGATTCACATTTGAATAAATAATAGAATTACACTTTTTATTTTCACAATACCTAATTACACTTATCACAAACATGTTACGGGCTACAAACGCCCTTGCTCAGTGTAGATATTTTAGCAATAAATTGAGACAAAATCATTAATTCGAATGAAAACGTCAGTTTTCTAGAATTTTTATGACATGTTTCGCACTTCTAAGGCATTATCGAATGTGATGAAATTTCAGCTTGATGCTGTTTATATTACACACTAGTAAATGGAGCAGAATGTGGTAATTACGAGTCTACGCACGCAGGAAGGCGATTTTATTTTATATTTATTTATTTACTTGAATTCTATTCTAAAAAAATTTATGCTCTGCACACTTTTGACATCCTCCGATATATCTTCATAAATTTTAAATGCTTTATACATAAGAGAATTCTGAGATTTTTTTTTTTTCTGAATGGGAGCCTTAGTTTATTTTTCTTTCTTGTTTCATATTGATGTTCATGTTGGTTACTTTTTATCTTCCTTATCATATGTAATACTTAGAATCACCTAGAGTCACCTTGAAATATGTATAATCATTTGTAAAAATATGTTTTTCTTAGAAACACTTTATTTCGTCCTACCATAAAATATAATAATCTTTCTAGAAATGTTTTAGCGTTTTATATCATTGTTCAAGAAACAATAAATGAGACTTCATCGTTTCTCTTGATCTGAACAAAAGGGAGGGGTGCAGTTTAGTCTAAAGATAGGGGTAATATTTATTTTATTAGGATTGTAGGATAAAGGAAACAAATCAATGATTGGACTTAAATCTCAAAATCTAAATATCAATGCTGCTTATGATAATCGTGATCAATTAGAAAATAATATATAGTATAACATGTATGTATTATTATTATTATAATAATAAACGTGAATGTTTAATGGTTTTACTTTGTTTTTTATTCATATAATCTCTTATACAAATATCAGTTACAAATTTGTTTCGCCTTGCGAGGGCATTTTCAAACTGAACCTAGTCGCCAAACAATGTGTCCTTATATTGATTTTAAAGAAATTAGGGTGGGGGAAAGAATTTATATAATGCAAATCGAAGGGGTCATTACACTAAACAATTTGAGGTTTTTCCACGAACTGATTAGCCATTTGAAGAATTTATATAATGTTAGTAGATGGGGCCATTAAACTAAACAATTAAGATTTTTCTAGGAACCAATGGGTTATTTGGACCTAGAGAGATTAAATTTATTAAACAGGTGAGTACTTGATTGGGGTACCAGCTCTGTAACAATCCATTTTTAATCGTGATTACAAACAAAAAATTAAAAACAAATAAAAACAGTTAGTAGATAAATGCAATATGTGACAATACAGATAATTTAATTTAATTTAAATATATTTAGTAATGGTGAGGAGAGGATGTTTGTCTGTTCATTAATAAGCTGAATGTTGGGGTTATTTAAGGTTTTATTAATTTCTAATTGTTCTAAAAGATTGAGTCTATATCCTTTATTTTCAAGATGAAGGGGAATTGGTTTATAACTTGGGTCTAGGGAATGTTCTAATGAGTTTAAATGTTTTGCGAATTGGGAATCTAATTTATTGTTTTTATAAGATCTAACATGTTCTGTAAATCTAGTGCTAAACGATCTGCCAGTTTGTCCTATGTAGATAGAGTTGCAGTCGTTACACTCTAGTTTGTATATCCCGCTATTTTTCAGTAGCGGGATTTTAGATTTAGAATTTTTTAAAAGAGAACCTGTACTATAATTTGTGCGAAAAGTTACGCTAAGCTTTCTTTAAGTAGTGATGCGATTTTAAGAGATTGATTACCAAAGAACTCGATACATGTAAACTTCCTCTTCTCATCGTTAACAAATGGGTAAATGTTATTAATATCTGCTCGGTAGACTTTGTTTTTAAGGATTTTATCTATAATTATTTTACCGTAACCGTTATTTTCTGCAATGGTATATATAATATTCAATTCTAGGTTATAATTGTCTTGACTAAGGGGGGTATTCACTAGTCGGTGTATCATGGTATGGTAAGCTGCTAATTTATGGGACCAAGGATGCTGTGATTTAATATTTATGGTAGTGTCCGAAAAAGTAGGTTTCCTATAAATTTTGAAACAATGTTTATTATTTTGTCTGCTAATAGTCAAATCCAGGAAGTTAATTGATTGATTCGTTTCGTATTCGACGGTAAATTGGATCTTTTTATTAATACTATTGGCATGTTTAAGAACTTGTTTAAGAAATTAATACTATTGGCATGTTTAAGAACATCCCCTATACCCACCGAAAAGATAGAATTTTGATTCGAATTGATTGATTCGTTTCGTATTCGACGGTAAATTGGATCTTTTTATTAATACTATTGGCATGTTTAAGAACATGTTTAAGAAATTAATACTATTGGCATGTTTAAGAACATCCCCTATACCCACCGAAAAGATAGAATTTTACGCTAGAACAATTAATTTAACCAACACTCAATTTACAGATGTAGAAATTAAACTACTTGATAAGGGTTTCAAATATAAAATTCCTAAGCAAATAACATCTCAACAACTAGAATACCTAGCTGTCGATACAGAATCTTCCCTTTGTAAAGTAAAAAGTAACCAACTATCAAAACATAAAGCCGCTAATATTATCAACAAAGAAATGCGTCAACTTGATTTGAAACCAAAATATAACCATGTAGAAACAAAAATATTAAAATCTATTAAGGATAAAGTCAATTCTGACGACTTAATTGTCACTAAAGCAGACAAAGGGAATTCAGTAGTCATACTTAGTAAAACAGATTATTGTAAAAAAGTGAAAGATTTCCTTAACCCCGATGAATTCTCCGTTATTCCCAAAGATCCCACAGAGACCATTTCAAAAAAGTTAAGACAGCTCGTTAACAATTCCAATGCCCTATTTCCTACTACTTCCCAAAAAAAAATAGTGTAATGGTTATGAATCCTAGAGCTCCAGCTCTATACGGCCAACCGAAGATTCACAAACCTAACATTCCCATCAGACCAGTTGTTTCTTTCATAAATGCTCCCACTAGTAAATTAGCTTATAAACTCAACATTAAATTTAAAACCTTAACTAAATTCACACCACAGTATAGCGTCAAAAATTCATCAGAGTTAGTTAAGAAAATTAAAGACATAGAACTTGACAACAAATGCAAATTTGTGTCACTTGACGTAATTAGCTTATTTAGTAATATTCCGATAGAAGAATGCCTAAAGATTATCCAACAAATTTTAGATCGTTCAAATATTAACCCACGTATCAACAAGGAATTATACGATATGATGGAATTATGTATAAAAACAAATTACTTTTCATTCAGGGATGAGATATTTTCACAAATAGATGGGTTAGCAATGGGATCTCCGTTGTCCCCGCTACTTGCGGAGATCTTTATGGACCATGTAGAGTCACAAATATTAAATACACCTCTTTCCAAACACATAAAATACTATGTCAGATATGTAGATGACATACTGGTCTGCTGGGAGGGTACTGATAGGCAATTGGATATGTTCATTAAACATGCCAATAGTATTAATAAAAAGATCCAATTTACCGTCGAATACGAAACGAATCAATCAATTAACTTCCTGGATTTGACTATTAGCAGACAAAATAATAAACATTGTTTCAAAATTTATAGGAAACCTACTTTTTCGGACACTACCATAAATATTAAATCACAGCATCCTTGGTCCCATAAATTAGCAGCTTACCATACCATGATACACCGACTAGTGAATACCCCCCTTAGTCAAGACAATTATAACCTAGAATTGAATATTATATATACCATTGCAGAAAATAACGGTTACGGTAAAATAATTATAGATAAAATCCTTAAAAACAAAGTCTACCGAGCAGATATTAATAACATTTACCCATTTGTTAACGATGAGAAGAGGAAGTTTACATGTATCGAGTTCTTTGGTAATCAATCTCTTAAAATCGCATCACTACTTAAAGAAAGCTTAGCGTAACTTTTCGCACAAATTATAGTACAGGTTCTCTTTTAAAAAATTCTAAATCTAAAATCCCGCTACTGAAAAATAGCGGGATATACAAACTAGAGTGTAACGACTGCAACTCTATCTACATAGGACAAACTGGCAGATCGTTTAGCACTAGATTTACAGAACATGTTAGATCTTATAAAAACAATAAATTAGATTCCCAATTCGCAAAACATTTAAACTCATTAGAACATTCCCTAGACCCAAGTTATAAACCAATTCCCCTTCATCTTGAAAATAAAGGATATAGACTCAATCTTTTAGAACAATTAGAAATTAATAAAACCTTAAATAACCCCAACATTCAGCTTATTAATGAACAGACAAACATCCTCTCCTCACCATTACTAAATATATTTAAATTAAATCAAAATTAAATTAAATTATCTGTATTGTCACATATTGCATTTCTCTACTAACTGTTTTTATTTGTGTTTAATTTATTGTTTGTAATAACGATTAAAAATGGATTGTTACAGAGCTGGTACCCCAATCAAGTACTCACCTGTTTAATAAATTTAATCTCTCTAGGTCCAAATAACCCATTGGTTCCTAGAAAAATCTTAATTGTTTAGTTTAATGGCCCCATCTACTAACATTATATAAATTCTTCAAATGGCTAATCAGTTCGTGGAAAAACCTCAAATTGTTTAGTGTAATGACCCCTTCGATTTGCATTATATAAATTCTTTCCCCCACCCTAATTTCTTTAAAATCAATATAAGGACACATTGTTTGGCGACTAGGTTCAGTTTGAAAATGCCCTCGCAAGGCGAAACAAATTTGTAACTGATATTTGTATAAGAGATTATATGAATAAAAAACAAAGTAAAACCATTAAACATTCACGTTTATTATTATAATAATTATAATGGAGTTTTACAAAACTAAAACCTCAACAATTAATAATTAATATGTATGTATTACATTATCAAAAAGTCGTTTCGTCTTTCTGACGAAGCTCCGGCGGTAGACACTGATTGATTTCAACAAAAAAAGTTTTCAAAACTAATAAAACTGTGAAATGAATCGTCAAAACTAACAAAAATAATAAAACTGTGTTCATAATGCCGTAATGCTCGTAATGCCACACCACAAAATAAAGTGATTCATACGACAGTAAAAAGTCATTTATTGAATCCATTATATCTTTTCCATACATGATAATATCCGCGCCCGTTTATTATATGGTTTTTATAATTACATCCATTCCCTTTATAAAAACGTTTTTCAAAGTTGAATACTTTCAGACGGTACTTTGGCTTTGTTCGTTTGACCTATTTTGCTACATTTAATCTTCGATTTAACTTTCCCATTTTCTCCAGTTGCTAAGTGTTTATAAATTTATCGTTTTTTTCTTCTTCTTTGTGTTAGCCATCAGACCATTCAGTTTATTGATCGTTATACAAAACAATACACGTGACTCATCGTAAAGCAAATTAGATTTTATGTGTGAAGTCTCCAACGCGTTGCAACAAACTGACATAAATATTCAATGAATAAGGTCATTAGTCATCAGTGCGTGCGGGTCTTCTCTGGTAAATCATGATTGCTATAAATCTTTTCATTAATAGAGATTAATCCCCCGGTCGCAACATTAATCTGCTGCAAGCGCCAACATATGATCGCCCGGGTAAAATATGGCGCTCGTAAGTGAACAAAATAAGTGTCTAATGTGTTGATTAATAGACCCCGTTCACACGACCGGCAATCCGTGCACGGGGAGGATTTTCACCGGAAAATTCAGCGATCAAAGTAGAAACTACTATCTCATGCGCGAACATCTTCATTAGATGCACGATTATGTGTGATTAATTATTTATAAAAGAGAGCGATTATGATTCTATTAAAATGAAAGTTTGTAATATAAGTGTGAACGAAGAGAACCTGGAATAGGTGAGGGAATTCGTGTATTTAGGTAGCATGTTCACAGCAGATGGCCGAACGGATACTGACGTCGAAAGAAGGGTTGGTGCGGGTAACAAAGTGAATGGAGCTTATAGTTATTAAAAACAAGATATGGATAGTTATTAAAAACAAGAATTTATCAATGAAAGCGAAAACCGCCGTTCAAAATGGATTTCTGGTCCCAACCCTAATGTATGAAAGCGAAGCATGGAACTGGCAGAAATGAGAGCAGAATAAATGCGGTAGAAATGAGGTCCCTAAGTCGTATGTGTGGTAGAACGATATACGACAGAATCTCAATTGCTGATATATGAAAGGAATGTAGAGCGGAAGAAGGCATTATGAACAAAATTATGAAAGGATCGCTGCGTTGGTTCGGACATATGGAACGCATGGATGGAGAAAGAATGGTTAAGAAAGTATACGTTAATGATGTAAATAGGGTACGAAGTCGAGGCAGACCGAGGAAAACATGTCATGATCAAATTAATTAAATTTTAAAGGTTGGTCATGTTAGAAGTCGGAAGAATCGACGTGCGTGTATGACTCGTTGTATGAATGTGGAAGAATCTAGAGAAGTTTGCCAGGATAGAGTAGTGTGGCGGTCCATTCGGATGGTTTGTTTGTTTAAAATGACTATTATTAATCACATTCACCAAAGGGGTAGGCAAAGAGGGTGGACCGCCATATTTTTAAAAATTGAAATACTTTTCTAGCCTCACAGCGTGTTAAGCGCGTTCGACGATTTTTCTTACTCGTGTGGTCGACATTTCAAATTTGAATGATTTGATTGTGTCACGTATTCCTCGGTCTTTGCCAATTTCGCGGTCCATTCAATAATTTTTCACTGTGATGTATTTAGATTAAACTTGGCGTAACGCAGATAAGATGTAATAACGCAGATAAATTATGTTATAATAAAGAAGGGTTGGGGCAGGCAACAAGGTGAGTGGTGCGATAAAAGTTGTCATCGCAAACAAAAACCTATCCAAAAAATCTGGAATGGCAGTGCACAATGGTGTTCTTCTACCGACTTTAATGTATGGAAGCATGGAACTGGCAAAAGAAGGATGAAAGTAGAATAAATGCGGTAGAAATGAGATCTCTTCGACGAATGTGTGGATACTCTGTGTATGATAGAGTGTCGAATGAAAATATAAGAAGTGAATGCGGTGCGAATGATGGTGTTATGAACAAAATAATCAAAGGATCATTAAGATGGTTTGGACGTATGGAAAGAATGAATGAAGAAAGAATGGTAAAAAAATTATATGTTAACGATGTAAATGGAATCAGAATTAGAGGAAGACGGAGGAAAACGTGGCACGATCAAATAAATCAAATATTGAATGTCGGCCATGTGAGGAGTCAGAGAAATCGACGCGCGTGCATGACACGATGTTTGAATGTTGAGGAAGCGAGAGAAATATGTCAAGAAAGAAAAATGTGGCAGTCCTTTCTTTCTGCCTACCCCTTCGGGGAGACGGCGTGATGGTTAGTTAGTTATTTAGTTTTTTAAATTATGTTATATGTACGGGTATAATGAATCTATTGAATTAGCCAGAAGGAAGACATGATATTGTATTGTTTGTAAATAAAACAATAATTGATGTTTATCTAATTTAGCCATAGCTTGATCCAAGAAAAAGTCATTTTATTGTTTGTAAATAAACAATAATATGTATAATATCTAATGAAGTCATAGCTCGAGGTAAGAAAAATACATCATACCTATATTATAGTATTGTTTGGAAATAAATAAAAAAAGGTGTATAATTTAATATGTAATGAACTCATAGATTAGGCTAGGAGAAAGACATTATATTGTATTGTTTGGAAAGAAAAATAAAATAGATGTATTCTTTGTGTCTTGTAAATACTTAAAAAAATATATTGTGTCAGGAATATGTGTTCTAATTATCGCGATGTAATAAAATGTAATTCAGTGTAGAAAGTTAACGTTGTGTAAGAGTTATTTGGCTGTATGGTCTGAATTTATCCCTTTTCCGATAGTCCCTACTACCAATGTTGTAATCCCGTGTTAAGCATAAGAGAGTAATAAAAGTGTCTTACAGGAAACCGGAATGAATAATAAATATGTCCATTAACGTAAACATTTTCTTAGCAGAGCTACCAGAGATAAATATACATAGAATTTCTTCAAGTTAACCGAATTCTTCAACAATTTAACTTTGTTTTCCTTCAAAATTTTCATTTATTAATGTATAATTTTTCTTTTTCTTCTTTCGCTTAGGCTTTTACTGTTATTTGGATTCTGCTCTCCTGGTGCAACCCCGTCAAGATTCGCGATCCTGGGTCATCTTGCTGTCTAGTCGCTGCGCCCTCAAATCGTTCGTGACTATGGACATCAACTAGTTGCAGGGCCATGTGGACAATGTATTAATTGTCCCTCCTGCTCACGTGGTCGTACCATCGCAGACGACGTTCCCTAACTTTTCCGCTATTTGGGCGATTTTTCGTCTTCCTCTGATGTGTACAAATATTTTGTATAATTTATATATTTTTATTAAGATATATTTCGTATTAATGCTGCGTTAATATTCGGAATGACGATCTATAATACAATAATGAACAAATAAATTTGGAAGTAATACTTCCATGATAAGATAAAGGCAGGGTCACTCTGCTGGTTTAGATATATGGAACGAATGTATTTTATTTTTTTATTTTTTTAGGGTAACAAACAGCAAATACAGTATATAAATATAAACACACAGAGACAACAAAACAAAGCCAATTACATGCTACCACAAATATTATATAACAACTGACATAAGGTAAAATATACAAGAAGAATAAAGTAACACTTTGGCAAGTTAAAGAGAAAACTATTTGTACTAGTAATAATGAATAGTTAAAGATGAAATATAATTTAAAAATGTAAAAAAAAGAAAAAGAAAAGAAAAGAAAAAGTAGAGTAACTAGTTTCATTCGCTCCGAAAGGTTGCTCCAACCGTTTTTTTAAAATCACTTTCTTTAAGATGGAACACATCGTATGATAGAATGATGTTTAAAAAGTTATATTCAAGCAGTGTGAATAGAAAAATTTGTTGAGTCCAAATCAGTCTGTATTATTCTCCTGATAAGAAGGTTAAAAACCTTAGAAACACTTACAGTTAAAATCCAAAAGTGGAAATAATAGTGTTTTAATGAATAAAATAATTTTCATTAAATTACTGAAAATCCGCCATGGTCGAGGTTGTAAAAATGGACGAGCGTGCGTGTCGAGATGTATAAATATACAGGAATCTTGAAATATGTCAGGATAAAATTCTAGAGAACGAAGTTATGGTTAGTTAGATATTTTATTTACTGAGAATCTTATCGTTTTGATTTATCAGTCCCTGCAAAATGCTCGTAAATATACTTCTCTGTAATCTACGCTCTACAAAGGTAATCTTTTATTTCTGTGAAATGTTTCAATATAACAATATATCGTGGGTATTCTGCGAAAAAGCACTAAGGCAAAATTACTACTTCTGAGATAATTAAAGTTCAAAGTTTGTAAGGATATAACAATTTTTTCATACTGAACATTACTAAGCCAATTTGAAAAAATGGTATATTGATCTGTTAACTACATTTTATTTAATGGTTCAATAAATAATAACTGAACTATCAGAACATTTTTTTCAAAATAATAGTGGATTAACATGAGTTGATGCATTTTCGATGATACATAATACCACAGTAAGGTATTCAAATTGAATTCACATTGTACCTACTATAGTCACTTTGTGAGAAATGTTTTTTTTCTTTAATTAAAAAAGTTATGCAATAATTTTATCTTATGTACAGTACTTATTACATTAGGTAAAATAATAATTAATTAGTAAAAAGAGAAAAGTAAGAAAATAATAATTGCCACGTTTGCCCCTGAATGAAGCATGTAGACATCACTTACTAGACATCTCCAGGATATCATGTCGCCGACCAAAAATCTCACATTTAATCAAGTCAGTACTGCTCCATAAGCTCTGCTTAATACATTCGAAATATTGTTATTATTATCAAAAATTTATCCAGGGAATTTGCATTAAGTCCCTTGGGTGCTTTTTCCCTCAACGTATGTTATATTGATTTATTACAGAAAATATCTCGACTTGTAGTGTAGATAGAACTTAGTGCGTTTTTGCAGATTGAAGAGTATTTTTTCAACAGTTATAAACCTCATCATTAAGTCAAAACAGCAAAATTTTGACTTAGTGCTTTTTCGCAGAATACCCACGATATTTTCGATGTAATGGTGTATCTTGGTGTGATTTGTCGCTTGTATTTTATCCTCTTAGAAACCTCAAATGTTTCGTGTTGATAAATCTTTTTACGACTTTTCCAGCTATTTACACGATTGAAAAACAACCGCCGCGCCTTATTTAAGCCTTTGCCGCCAAGTCTCGAATCAGAGCAAAAAAGGCCCGAATAAAAAAAGCCATTTATTTACTTAATTAGTTTCTACACGAGTCGTCGTTTTCTGTGAATCTTTATGCCCCCTTCATTTTTATGGAACATCTTTATCGCCGGGCGCGAGGCGAAACGCCGTAAAATAAAATAAAAAATCTAAATAAAGTTGACAACTTCGGTCTTCCTCATAAAAGGAGCTTCGTTCCGGATTACTCGGGGGCACTGGTGACAGGATGGGTGCTGCCAACACTCTGGAACCAGATAATCCGTCTTTACAAGCGACACTTGGCCAATTCGATTTTTACTTTCTATTCTGACACGTCTCAATATCCAACTACGTGCTGTAATATCCGCAACGATTTTTACGTTTTTACGTTATTCGGCCAATCAAAAACGTTTTATTGTCTTATCCAAGTAATGGCGACACATAAATTATGTTTATTAATGCAATGCTTTTTGATCTACAAAATTATGTCTTATATTGTGTAACAAGGAGAAAGTCAAATTAAAGTTTTTAAAAATTGCATTATTTATCAATATTATATTTTAAACTGTTAATGAATAAACTTTGTTTTTTGTATCACAATTGTATTTTATTTTACGCGACATCTGTTTCATCAATAATTATTGTAACACCTCATGATGTCAACATAGGTTGATGAAACAGCTGTCGCGTAAAATAAAATACAATTGTGAAACAAAAAACAAAGTTATTTAATTTAACAGTTTTAAATTTTAGATAAACTTAAGGCGTAAATAGGCCTTCATAAAAAATCGTAATTGTTATTTTGTATGCTTTGGCCGGTAATAAATGATTTTGTTTTAGCCGATGCGTGAGAGCTGTCATTGTCATGATGAAGAATTATTCGCCTCTTCTTCGACATTTTCCGAATTTCTCCGAAGAATTTTGGTAAACAAATGGTCGCGTATCATTCTGAATTGACCGTCCCGCGTGTCATTAATGTCACTGTCGTCACATGACCGGTTTTGCCGAAGAAACAGGCAACCATTTGCTTCGATGTGCTTCTTCCTAGAATAATTTTTGCTGGATTTGGCTCATCTTGGAAGACCTATACAGTCGATGACTGTTTTGTTTCGAGCTCATATGCATAAATCCATTATACGTCACCTGTGTAGATGTTATACACAGTCTTTGACGTACATTTAGCGTATTTTTTTTCAACATTTCCTTGCACTAATCGCCACGAGCCATCTTTCAGATTATGCGGGATCCAACGCGAACAATTTTTTGTACGGCCAAATGATCAAGCAATATCGTATTATTGTTTGTCATGCTAATGTCCAAAGATGCCTTAATTTTATATGATATATCACATGATAATCTTGTTTTATCAGTTCACTCAAAGCATCGATATTTGATCGCACAACAGCCGATTTCGGACGACCCTGACGAAATTCATCCTGGGGTGAACGTTGATCACGATTGAATTCGTTCTACCAGTTCTTTTACAGTACTGTAAGATGGTACTTTATCTTCATATAAAAAATTAAGTTCATCGGTGCACTCTTGTTTTGATAATGCACGTCGAAAGTTATGAAAAATAATCGCACGAAAATGTTCACGTGTTAATTACATTTTTTGCCCGAAATGAACTGTTACCGTAAAAAAACAAATGGCACTCAAATGATAAAATGTTATGAATAAGGTTATGTTAAAAAATGTCAATGTTTCCAATGGAAACCTGGCGAAACTCCTTGGTGCCAAGGCCAGGAATATAAGTAGCAGCCCTCGTAATACATAGTTCGTTACTCGAATAAAGCGATAGCGACGCGCTGTGCTAGTATAAAATATAAAGATTTGCACAAAGCATGTATGTAATATTTGATTAGAAAACTTAAATAGGCAATTGCATCGACGGCCATTGCGATATGGGAAGCCACCCCGGCGCGCTTCGGCATACCATCAACGGGTCTCCTGGCGGCCGAATTCCAGGCGCGCTTAACCCAAATTTCCTTCAGCAATCGCTCTATCGGGTCGCTACGGAATCTACCCGCTCCGTAATATAGCCCCTAGTTATGTGGCAGGTAAAGTTAACAGTTTGTGTTGGGTACACGCGGGGTTGGCGGGCCCGCGAGCGGCACGTGCAAGCCCGAGATGACGCGCTCTCCCCTTTGCTTTTCTTGCCTCCTCGATAGTCAATTTGTCAGCGATAAGGGAAACCTCTTACAAGGCAGCATATTGAGCCTTTATCAAAAGAAGTTTGTTTGCTTTTGAACATAGAGTGGTTTTTAATACTCAACCCAACCAACCGACAGATGCGCTATTATATTATTATATCAATGGATTATTTAAAAAAAATATGAATATCACGTTAGTTTTAAAGAAAAGTATTTAGTTTAACTGAGCCATTATGAAAATATTTCGAAAACTTAAATTTATTAAGTTTTACGTGAATGGCAAACTGCGTATTCTAGTGAGGCTTGAGATGTTAGTTTTGATAGAAATGTGTAGCAGTCCATACTATCTACGAGTACTACCTTTGTGTATGTCCACCGAGGAATAGGCAGAGATCCTACCATGCTTGCATCCATTTATTACAATTTTAGTGATAATTAAATTTAAATTTTTTTAAAAATCATAAACATCACAGTATATAACCAAATCGTTTATGACTATATAATACAAAAAAAAAACTATTTTTAACACAATATGCAATTGTGAAATTTAAAAAAATACAATAAAAACAATAGACATCAACACAAAAAAACACAAGATAATTTAAAAATTAAGAACAATACATAAAAAGAAGCAATAAGAAGAACAAAAGAAGCAAATATCAATTTTATACATTATATAAGAGATATATGATTTCTGAGGGTAACCTCACTATCGTGGAAGATGTCCACATCCAAAGAGATGCGGTTTAGAAGTATTATTGCCCTGCCCACGGGCATTACCTTAGGTAATAATAAGTTCTACCCAGCGGGTGAAATAATCTATGTTGCCTTTGTCGCAGATAATTGTCAGGCACAAACAAAGTAAAGTCATTCAAAATATCAGAGTTATGTATTCGACCACGAATCAGTTGTATACCTCTTGATTATTCTTTGAATTATTTCATCTAATATGAAGTGATTTCATCTTAATAATTACCAAATTCAATTTAATTTTAACAACAATAACTTTAGACTATTAATCAGCTAATCGATTGACAATGAACAAAAATTGTCTAGGTTTGTTCAGTTTGCGCATTATTTTGTTAAGAGTACATTCAACATATTATTTCACATGATTCGTCTAATTTTGCTTCTTATTTCTTTGTAATAAAAAAAATGCATAGAAACCATCTACCATCACGTAGTATACTCGTATATACGATTTATAACTAATGCATAGCTCTCCAATGGTTGGATAATACTATGAAATAGCGAAATATGTAAACCGTAACAACTAAAATTATTCTCTATATAAAGTTGGAGCAATGAAATGTCTTGGTCGAAGTTTATATTGTTAACTCTTTTATGACTTGAATGTAATTAAATAATTATTACAGAAACTGTGCAGAATAATAGACGCAGTGCATAATGCATAAACTTTCTATCGTTTACCACGAATGCTTTTATTGCTCCCTCTAACCCCCTCCCCCAAGATTTATTCCGGTCATAATCGTCTCTCAACCCGGCCAATGAATTTCCCGCCAAATTTACTACTTACTGTTTAATTTTGTCATATATTTATCATATATAATCAAAGTAAATATTACGTATTCATCAAATATTGTTTTATTATTATTTTGGTTCAATATAGTTATAGCGGAAGACAAGTAGATGTGAAGGTTGGAAAAATAACATCAAAGGAAATATGCAAAGAACCACGTGAATATAAACATGACAGTTATATCGTTGTTGCTTTTATCCTTAGGGTATTCACGAATTCACTCTAACTGCATGTAAAAGGATCTATCTCAGTTACCACCTCGTTTAGAAGACGAATCGCCACAATATAGGAGATCTTCAAAGTGCCTCTGTGCGGCAATTTGGGACATAAAATCAGATATGTCCCCTAGCTCTGCTATACGAGTAGCAAGAGGGAATGTATAGATTTATTAAGTTCTCTTAGTATTCCTAAATTGTAAATACCTTTTATATTGATTCTTCGTGTTTAATATAATATTTCCAGGGATTTATTTGGAGCGAAGAAAGTACTATAAACACAATTTTGAAAGCGATTCAACAAAATAATATTATAATAACAATATTTTATTTTAACCATTCTTCCCTAATTCATTCGTTCATTTTTGTCGGTATTAAGGGGTTACACCACCCTGAAATTATGTAAAAAAAACAGAGGACATCACAGCAACAATAGAAGACCTCATGTACGGTTCAGAAATCACAGACTAAATGTAATTTAAATATATATATTTTTTATTGCGTTTTTCTCGAAACAACTTTTTTTCAAAACGGTGTACACGATATCTCCCGATCTACTCACCCGATTTGGTTGAAATTTACAATAGTTATTTTTCATAATTATCATTATCTACAATTTGACGGCTTTACGATTTTTTATTTATTGGGTGTCATGTTCAAAAGTTATAAATTTTTTAAACTCAAAATTTGAATGAATATTTGAGTTTTTTTTCAAACAGCTGCCATTTATACAAAAAAATAATTTAATCCATATCCCTACGTCACTCGATAGCTATTACAATTTTTAATATTTAACTATTTGTTTTTTAGATTACGGGAAATGCATTCATTATAAAGAAATCATGTAGGTTTTTCTTCAGCAAAGATTTTCAATACAGGGCTCTACATATTGGCTTGTATCTCCGCCATTTTTTATCTTTTCAATATTTAATATTGTAAATTGTTTATAAAAAATACTATAAAGACTATTATATTATATATAATGGCTGTATTAAAAAAAAGTTTGTTTTTATAACTATTTTTTCGAGCGCCCAGGTAGTATAAACCCTTAACTAATTTTGAAAAAATATATATTTTAAAAGCAGCACAATGTAAATAATCATTTAATCACTGTTTTATGGTAGAATAACATTTATGACTTAGCTTTTCACTTTGATTTCCACATTCATAAAACACACAATGATAATAACTTGTACAGTGTTGCTAGATAAGTCAGTAACATATTAATACATCATAAAGTTTTCTTAGAAAGTTTCCTCCGGTAAAGATAAGCCATGCAAACATTGTGCTTAATTTTGTTTACAAAACATTCCGACCAGTTGGACGCTACCTTAATGATTATTATATCTCCGTTCCATACAATCACCTCGTTAGCTCTCAGTTCACTGAATTTACAGCCATTTTTAACTAGATAATGGTCATTGTGGAATAAATCTCCAATCATAATGATTCCAGTTGTCGCTTTTTACATTTTACGAAATGTTTTTATGTTAAGAATACGGCGTTTAATGATTTCTCGTTTAAATAAACACTTTGTTTGCTGATCTTGTTTTTATCATTGTACTACACAATTCGTCTCTTCTTCTTCTTTTTCCTTGCTTAGGCTTATGTGGTCTGTTCTCCAGTAGGTCGCTCCTCCCGGGAATCCAGCTGTCCTTCCATCTTTTAGGAGCTCTTCCACGAGGACGAGTCCTGTGTGACGGATAATGTAGCGCAGTATAGGGGAGTCTGGTCGTGTCGTGATTTTGGACATGACCGTACTAGTCCTTCATCTCTGTCTGAAACTGGTTGGGTTATTAAAAAAATAGTTTAAAAATAATATACAAAAGTGTTTTTGAATTAATTTTATTAATATAATTATTCAATTTTATTAATTAATTCAATAAAATGAAATCACTCTTCTGCTGCAATGATAACATACATTTGAAACTCCACCAGAGAATGATCAAATGCTATGTGTGGTATGTTTTATTGTATGGATGTGAAACGTGGACCTTAAAAGTCAACTCAATGAACAGACTGGAAGCATTTAAAATGTGGCTCTATCGCCGAATGCTCAGAATTCCCTGGACCAGACATGGTTACCATTCCATCTGTTAACTCTATTTTAATATGTCATTAGCTTCACATTTCTCTCTAATTCTGGTGTCCCTCACACGATTTCTTAGTGTCTTGCCTGCTGTCTTCATCTCGGTAGTCCTCAGAACTTGTTTGGTCTTAACTTATATAATTAGTAGTTTAACACTACTTTTGTTTGTTTTAATATTTTTACTATGGTATACATTAACTGTAAATTGTGGACCGATTAGGTCAGCAATGCAGACTGACAAAAAGAGTCGGAAGCAATTGATTGCTCTTGTCGAGTGTGAAGGTTACAAAGGTCTCATATTTTTGGTAATATGAGGGAAAATCCTCATTCTTTAGCTGATAATTCAGCCTTCGACCTTCGTGCCGAGTTGCAACAGCTATGCCGAAGGTCCGGGGTTCAATTCCCAACGATGACAGTGTGATTCTCACACTTTCTTTGGTTTGGTGTAGAATTCACTTATCTATAAATTGGCGATAGATTACCTGCCTAACACATGTCACGAGAATCAATATAATAGCTATACCTTTTACATTGATTTGGCGCGCTGTAATGGTGTAAACAGTTCAACAAAATAATATTAATAACAATTATAATCACGAGAAAGATAAGTATGACGGGGAGTTTGCAGAAGGAACAAGTCCTGGCTGCGAAATATAAGAGATTAAACATGGATGAGAAGAGTTGAGGACCTGTTCCAAGCAGGACAGAGATGCCTTGGCTGCAGTGTTCTCCAACTTTAGGGGGACCTGGCACATGCTTAAATGTTTATTTACAGATTTATTATTATAAATACAGTTTTCTTGTTTACATCTTGTGCACTATACATACTCGTATCTCTTAGTGCG
Source organism: Lepidostoma basale (assembly GCA_022606425.2). NCBI lineage: Eukaryota > Metazoa > Arthropoda > Insecta > Trichoptera > Lepidostomatidae > Lepidostoma > Lepidostoma basale. Next base: position 912,122 of record JAHDVF020000857.1, on the reverse strand, counting down.
TTTTAATAAAACAGTATCATTACTAGTTTCGTCGCATTCATTTCCTTTCTTCCTTCCTTTAACAGCCGTTGTCGTCCACTGCTGGACATAGGCCTCCCCCATACTTCTTCATGTATGACATGTCATACGGGGGGTGGTTGGCATTCCAACGCCACGCTTGCCAGACGGGTTGGTGAGGTGTCCTTCCACGTTAGCCTATGCATCAATATTATCCACCGAGGTTATTCACACTCAATCTCTAACATTTCGCATAGTTTCCAGGGGAGACCAAAGTCGAGGAGGTGTGGATAGGTACTTGGGATCAGATCAATCCTCCAGCGTAGCATGGCCATCACCACGATGATGGCCATGTACCGCTCGAAGAGTCAATAGGATCCCCCTTACTCCCCCTTCATTTACTCCTACAAATTACTCGCAGGTAGTTACGTCAGTCACTTATTACATATTTATTATGTTATATTCAATTTACCCAAGTGTCAATGACTGACACAAAATAAAATGGTTTCCATGCGCTGCGGTCGCGTGTCATTCCTTGTTAGTATTATTAGTCGATGTTCAATACACGTTGTGCAATAATCTCCTCGGCTTAGGCTGTCCCGCCGCAGACACCAGACGGGCGGCCAGCCGCTGCAGGGTTGAGTGTCCTTAGGGGGGTGGTTCGAGGTTGGTGTATTCATAAATTTCACTAATAACTGTTAAAATAATACCCGTGTTCGTAAATGTACCCCACACTCTCAATATCCACCACAGGCATGAATTTTTTGTCTGTCTGTATTCGTTGAGCTTCGTTAGACACGCCCATTATATTAAATGTATTGTGGAACTTAATTGGAAGCATGTTTACAAGAGACGGAAAAATGGTGAAAGACATCGAAAGAAGGGTTGGTGCTGGGAATAAAATAAATGGCGCACTCAAAGTCATTACTGCAAATAGAAATATATCCACAGAAGCAAAGATGGCAGTACACAATGGAGTTCTTGTGCCAACCCTCATGTATGGAAGTGATGCTTGGAGCTGGCAAAAGAAGGATGCAAGCAGGATAAACGCCGTAGAAATGAGATCACTAAGAAGAATGTGCGGGAAAACGTTGTATGATAGAATACCGAACGATGAAATAAGAAAGAAATGTAAGGCTGCATCATGAATAAAATTAAAAAAGGATCCCTGAGATGGTTTGGACATATGGAACGAATGGATGAGAGTAGAATGGTTAAAAAGTTGTACACAAGCAGCGTGAGTGGGAAAAGAAGCCGAGGACGACCGAGGAAAACATGGCATGACCAAATTAATCAATTACTAAAAGGCGGCCACATTCTAAGTCGGAATAATCGACGTGCGTACATGGTACGATGTATGAATGTAGAGGAATCCCGAGAGGTATGCAAGGACAGGCCATTGTGACGATCCATCCTCTCTGCTGATGGTTAATCAATAATAATTAATGTTATGTTAATGTTATGTTAGTGGAACTTAATTAGATGCATATTTTTCCGAGTTGTAAAAAAATTCAAATAAAGAATTCCCGTATCATTCCGTACTTGTCATCGTTGAATGCTTATCGTCAAATCGGAATTTCTACGCCATGTTAGAAAGTATAAGATCGTACATCTCCGTAATATGATTATTGGATATTGTGTTCAATATTTTTTTGTTGTAGTATTTATCTACAATATTATTGTAAGGGGACTACCAGACCTGAACCATTATTATCCACAAAGAATATCCACCCTGAATTATAATATTTCCAAATTATTTCTGTGGAAAATTGTATGAACCGTATCGTGGCCGGAGGTTGCTCGCTAGACGATGAAAATCAGATTACTAACTTACGTAATAGGTATATTGGGAAATTATTTCCGCTTTTACCATGAGTTGAAAACATGTTTTTGAAAGGAGATTCAATCACTGAAAATAATATGGATAAAATGTTGTACACGTCTTCCTTGATTGACCTTCGTTGCCAAGGAAATGAGGGAGTCGAATTTATAATATTCGCGAGGGAACGTTCAAAATCAATCGCGAAACACTTCCTCAAAAGAACAATTAAAATACAATCAATGGCTTTATTTGAGTACACGTGTACATTTCGGCTTAACGTTAGGGGTACGAAAATAGATTTTTCATATTTCTACGAAAATTGTCAACAATTCAGAAAAAATAAACATTGATATAAGATATGTTTATGATAACTTATTATTCTTACATGTAAACAAACATCTTCATAAATATTTTTTTGTGTGATTATTACTGGAGATAAAAATATTAGAACTTTTTCTTCCATTTAGTAAAAAATCTTTGATAAATATTTATTTTTGGTAAAGTATCATGCATAGTTTGTTATTGTACACAAGATTGTGACATACAGTAATACGCATGTAAAACAAATATACAACAACAACAAATCATCACGCCATTTCCCCGTAGGTCTGGCACACCTCTAACTTCCTCCACATTCATACAGCGAGTCATACACGCACGTTGATTCTTCCGACTTCTAACATGACCAACCTTTAAAATTTGATTAGTTTAATGACTTATTAATTATTATTAATTTAATTAATTGAGGAATGTAGAGCGGAAGAAGGTATTATGAACAAAATTATGAAATGATCGCTGCGTTGGTTTGGACATATGGAGCGCATGGATGGAGAAATAATGGTTAAGAAAGTATACGTTAATGATGCAAATAGAGTACGGAGTCGAGGCAGACCGAGAAAAACATGGCATGACCAAATTAATAAATACATAAATATATAAATGTATATACGATATAAGGGCACGAGTAGTTTTTTATGGCCCAGCCTATATATCGGCATATCGTACTTAAGAGACATAAAGTGTTGTGCCGATATATCGGCAAATCGTACCTAAAGAGTTAAAATCAGTTGAAAGTTCAATGTCACCTATCATTAGGTAGTTGTAGCTCCCCTTTGACCATGAATCGCGGGAAAAAAGCCAAAGTCAGATTCGCTAGTTTTAGGGCCGTCCGGTACAGGGACCCGGGACTAGGCTTGGGGCCCAATCTCGCGAAGGTATTTATCCCTAACGAATCTCCCCGCGCCTGCCCCCCACGCCCCGAAGGTTGTCTATATTGATTTTCCGTCGCAGATGTGCCGGCGGGGTGCGCACCCTCCCCGCGCGGAGATAAGGAGCTTTCCCGCGCTCCACGCACGCACTTTTCGGGAAACAAACCTTTTTCCCTCAATGAAGGCTAAGATCGTTTTTTTAAATAATATATGTTATATCTAGGATTATAAATTATTACTTGCCTGAACAGAAAAATAACCCTCCTAAGTTAAAGAACAACTTTTTATTATTAAAAGTATTTGAAGGTCAGGTTTCTTGAACAAGTCGTAATGTTTTGTATTACTTGTATGTGTTAAGGCATTATATGTTGTATATTGCCGTTTTACATTTATATTTATTGTGTTATTTTATAGATTCGTGTGAAACTGATATTTCAACAAAGCATTTATTCACAAATAAAGAAATTATTTTACATCGTAACGTCGGAATGGAAATTTGGGTAGCCATTTTATATATCTGAGAGCCTTTATGATATTGTACGTTTGTACGTTCGTAGGTCAGTTAATACATTCAACTTCGAATAGCTTTTCGTTGGGATGTATTTTTCCATATTTGAAAATAACGTTTAATAAAGGAATCTAAGTAGAATCTGTTTGAATTTCACTGACATTGTACAATAAACATTGTATTATTTGTGAAATAATTGTTTTTTGTATTGTTTTAATAACAGTTTTTAAAATGATAAAACTAAGAACTTGACACTTAAGAATAAGTTTTTACAAAATGTTTTAACATTACGGTTTTTATTTTACGATTTACCTATAATCAATGATTAATTTGAAAACACCTCAGTTACTAAAAAGAGAGGAAGACAGAGGAAAATGTGGCCCAATCAAATCAGTTGAATATGAAATGTCGGCAACATGAAAAGGCGGAGAAATCGACGTGTGTGCATGACACGATGTATGAATGTTGTGAAAGCCAGAGAAGTATGTTAGAAAAAAACCTTGGAGGTCCATTACCTTTGGGGAAGCGGCGTGATGGTTGGTTAGTCAGTTAATTTAAAACACCTCATGCACTTAAATTTTATTTTTGATTAAAAATATTGCATAGTTTGCATAAGGTTTTAAAATTTTTAGTCACGTAAAAGAGTTCTTAATTTTTTTAACGGAGGATTGAAAAATATGAAATTCGATGTATTTCTTTTTTAAATAGTATTTTTTATGGGATAACGATATAAACGAGATTGTATCGTTCTTTGGACGATAAAGGCACAACCACCTTCGAAACATGTCGAGAAAAATAAAGTAATTTTTTTTTCATGAAAATTCGTCCTCATGGGATTTCACGGTATTAGCCTTAAATTAATAAAAAAAAAGTGTTTCAAACAGTTTTCTGTAACACCTGATGATGCCAACATTGGTTGGCCAAACAGGTGTAGCGACAATCAAAATGTGAATAATAAAATTTGTGATATCATTATAGAGTTATAAATTTTAACAGAAAATAATTTTGAAGTATTATAATACTTCAAAATTATTTTCTGTTAAAATTTATAACTCTGACACTATAGTGTCAGAGATCTGACTGGTCCCTCATTAGCTGAAGCCTGGAGACTGACCTGGTCAATGGTTTACAGGATGGACACGACCCTCAATCACTTGAAACCTGAGGAATACGACTGAGAAGAGAAAGCTAGATTGTTTCGGCCAAAACAGTGGAGTATTTAAAAAAAAAGTTATTTAAATATTGCTTTATTCATATTTGTAGTACAGATAACCATAATACTTATGTCCAATGTGATTAAGTTAGAAATAACTAACTAACTAACTTACCATCACGCCGTCTCCCCGGAGGGGTAGGCATAAAGAATGGAACGCCACACTGTTCTGTCCTGACATACGTCTCTCGCTTCCTCTACATTCATAGATCTTGTCATGCACGCACGTCGATTTTTCCGACTCCTCACGTGACCGACATTCAATATTTGATTGATTTGATCGTGCCACGTTTTCCTCGGCCTTCCTCTATTTCTAGCTCCGTTTACATATACCTTCTTTACCATTCTGTCTTAACTCATTCTTTCCATGTGTACAAACCATCTTAATGACCCTTTCCTTATTTTGTTCATAACACTTTCATTCGCACCACATTCACTTCTTATACTTGCATTTGTCACTCTATCATAAACAGATTTGCTCCACATTCGTCTTAGAGATCTCATTTCTACTGCATTTATTCTTCTTTCATCCTTCTTTTGCCAGTTCCATGCTTCACTTCCATACATAAGGGTCGGCACAAGAACACCATTGTGCACTGCCATCATGCTAAGTTAGAAATATCAATGAATATATCGCAATAACGCTTTATTATGATAAGTTGTAAACGCAACACGCAATAAAATAGTGTATTGTAGTCATTAACATTTAAAGTGCATGTTAGTATGGGAATCTCGCCTCCGGCCGCACATCCAAGGGCCTTGTACTGAGGTGAAAGTGAACGTTATTTCCCGGCGCGGCTGGTGGCTGCCGGCGGCTCCCGCAGCCCGAGATAATGGACCACAACGCATAAACAATGCAGCTCGGTGCGGAATCAGCTTACTCGCTCGCGCTTATGTTATACCTCTGTTCTGTTGACTCCCGCTTGTGGGAAACCCTTTTTAAACTAACACCTTAAATAATTATTGTTTTGTAAACGAAGTGAATTTTGGAGATGACAAAAGAAGGATGGAAGTAGAATAAATGCCGTAAAAATGATATCACTGAGAAAATTGTGCTGGAAGTTTATTTCTCGAAAGGTATTTTTTTTTACTTGGGTTATCTCTATTAATTGCTGCCCTGCATTTTAATTTTCGGGGCGGTGTGGATATGTGTAATTTGCAGTTCTGCGAAGTAATATGGCTTTATTATTAGGGTGGCAGAGATTGCCAAAAATAAGTAAAAAAGAAGTTAGAGAGGTGAGAGGAGTGAGAAGAAAGACCTCTCGAAAGGTATTACAGACAGAATTAAAGTTTAAGACAGCTATTGAGAACATTATATAATACCCGGAACGCATGAGAGATGGTTTAACTTTATGAATACAAGATACTAATTAAAGTCAAGAGTATTTGTTTTCTAAACGTGCTTTCGCTTATATAAAAAAATGTCGATCTTTGAAGCGATCATGTTCGGCAGTTTGATTGTTATCCCCACCGGGATCACCAGAGACAGGTTGGTTCTGTATTTTGAGATATAGAACAGTTTGTGCTGACGCTGTCAAAAAGAGCTATCCGGAACATGAAGATGGATACTCAAAGAATCCCCTAATAAGTCTTAAGAAATTGGTATGTGCGAACCCTTCCCACCTTATATTTATATAAACTATTGGTCCCCAGCACAGACAGACACAGAATGTCTATTGGTGCCCAAGAGGAATGCGGTGGGATAAAGCTATGGATTGCTACCCCATGATAGAATACCGAACGACGAAATATGGAACAATGTAAGGCAGATAATTGCACCATAAGTAAAAGTAAAAACAGAAGCCTATGGTGGTTTGTATATATGGAACGAATATATAGTATAAGAGAAGCATGGTTAAAATGTTGTATACAAGCAGTGTGAGTGAAGACGTGGCAAGAGAAGACGTTGAAGACAAATGAACGCATGGCGTGACCAAATTCAACCTTCTGCCTACCTTCTTTCTGAAACGGCGTGATAGTTAGTTAGTTTGAATACATTTTTTTATACTTTATTTATTTGACACATTCACAATAGAGTGTGTCATTCCAAATAATATATTTATTGTTACTTATTTATATACAAACAGTTTGTTAATTTTAAAATAACGTACGGTTGAATAAACAAACATACATCATTGTCACATTTAGGGATCGAACCCGGGACCTTCCTTTTTTCAGCCATAGCTGTTGTTACTCTGCCACTAGGGTTGTCGGTTTTACATTAATTAACATTATAAAGTCGTTAAATTTTTTTTTTTTTATTGTTTCTTGAACAATGATGTAAAAATCCATATTAATAATTAATACAAATAAAAATGTCAGTTTTCTAGAAGTTTTATTATATATAATGGGAATGATATGTTTCGCCTTTCTAGGACATCACATATGATAATGCTTTAGAAGGGTGAAACATGTTGTTCTCATAAAATATAATAAAATTTCTAGATAACTGACGTTTATATGTGTATTAATTCGTTAAATTACTATGATTTTAGAATATTTACAGAAAGAAAATGATTTAATGAGATATTTGGTTGTAATGACAGTAATACTTCGATAATGATGGGAAATGTGAAGAATACACTGATGATTTCTTTGAGAAAATTTTCCCTTCCTACCACAAGAGGGCAATGAAAAATTCAAATTAAATCAAATCAAATCAAATCAGTTTATTACTCAAAATAATACTCAAAAGACATTACAAACAGGAAAATGTTTAAGGCATCTATTGAGTACAGGTAAAATATTATAAAAATACAACAAAGTACCAGGAACGGATTAGAGATGGTTCGACATTAGGAAGACAAGATACTTTCTAAAGTCAAGAGTATTTGTCCCCTGAACGTACCTTCACTAATATGAAAGACGTCGATCTCCGAGGAGACCGCGTTCAGCAGACTAATTGCTCTTCCCACCGGCGTCACCAGAGGCAGATTGGTTCTGGTGGCCGGTTGGTAAAACAATCTGTGCTGTCGCTGTCGGAGAAATCTATCAGGGACAAAAAGACCATCACCCTCTAGCACGGCCGAGTTCTCGAAATATTATTTTTCGAGATTTCTGTAAAATTGAATAGTACCGAAGAATTTGTTCTCATGATCACGTTTATTTGCGACATTGCACGTGACAATTCAAATATTTTTATGCGTTTATTTTTATTAGTAAATTTCTCGATATATTTTTTATTCAAATTTCAATTTAGAATTCATATAATTCTAACAAATATTTCTTTCACTCTTAAGGTAGCAGTCTATTTTCAGAACGACGTACCATCACGCTATAATCCTATGAAAAGGGTAGGTAAGCTTTAGACAGTGATGAAGGATGCACAAACTCCTGTATCTGGTGAGATTGGTCCTATCTGACCACTTAATGGGTGGACTACTAATTATTTCAAGACCATAAGTAATGTCGTATTAACGAAACATTTTGTGGAAGATCATATTTATTTAAAGAAGATATTTGTAATGTGTTTGTAGTGTTGTCACATTTTAATGTGAATTAAAAGTCTATAGTATTTTATCAATGTATAATGACATCCACGTACTGTTTAAATTGTACCAAAATCTTTAGATTAAAATGCATTGCATTATGCTTAAGTATGGTCATCTCACTGGGCAGGGCCTTATCGTGATTGTTTGAATCGATTATTACAATTCATATTTTGGTTTTCTATTCAAGCCGGTTCTTCTACGCTTAACATATTTAGTATGATCATTCTGTTGCCTGGGCGTAACGCTCAGGCAACAGAATGGAAATTTAAGATGTACGCTTGTTAAACACATGAAATTGTTAATGACTGGCATTTAACATTATTCTCATTGGATTCGCGATATAAGATGAAAGTATATTATGAGATTGTGAATTATATTAGTGTATCTTCCATAGTATATGTATATTTTATATAGATGTCCGTGAGGAAGTTAGAAATGAAAAAAATATGAATAGATTTAAAATGAAATTGAGTTAACACGTAAATTAACCGCCCTACCTTTGGGTTATTTTCCGAGAAATGTGCCAAAAAGCAGGTTTTTTTATTAATGAAATTTAATTATATATTAATTTTATTTTTTTAAATTACGAAACGTCAAATATTCGCCCGCACGCTTCGTGTAAAACTATCACCTGCTCCTTGTAAAACTATCATATTTATGAAGACTTGTACTCGAGTGTTGTTGGCTCACGCGCGTATCCCTAATAGTTTGTACATTTTAGGTACATTACTTTTTCTCAAGCGCGTACGTGATACGGGATAGCGCAGAATGGTAGTCACAGTGAACGTATCACGTACGTTCAACTACGTAGGGTGGTTAATGTGTTTGAATTTTAAAGTTTTTGTTAGAACATGTGTTATGTATCATGTATATAATTGTATGTTACTCTAAATAAATGAATAAATAAATATGAAATAAATAAAAAATCAAGTAGAATGGACCGCCACTCTACCCTATCTGACACACCGCTCAAACTTTCTTCACATTCATACAACGAGTCATACGCGCACGTCGATTTTACCGACATTTAACATGACCAACCTTTAAATTTGATTAATTTGGTCTTGCCATGTTTTCCTCGGTCTATCTCGTTTCCATACTCCATTTATTTCCATACGTCATTTTTCGAAGTGTGAGCGAGACAGATAGTGACGTTACTTTTACTAATGTGTGAGAAGGATAGATACACACCTGTTGTTTACAATAAACAAATAAAAAATCGACGGGCATCCGTCATGCTGGAACCATATTGGTGTTGATTTTGTCGATTTTTTAAAATACCTACATTTTCAAAAATACAAAACTTTGATTTTTTTTACGTTTTTATCATAAATAGCACGACTTGCCCTATCATCTGTTTCCGGCTTGACGTCGGCATCTGGGACACCCCGTATAGTTAAAACACCATAAATAATTATCACCCATAAAAAATCATTTTCATGAAATATTGATTTGTAAATATTTTTTTATGATTCTGTTTATACAAAATAATTCGAGTAATTGCTTTTCGCCTTTGATAACAACATTGCATCTTGGCTTATTTAATATTCTTTGTAAAATTTAATTGCTTATCGCAGACCTTTTGTAACTTTTCTTGGAAGGGAAAAAATCAAATATTTATCTAGGTAGGCCATTAGGCCGCAAATTATAATTTTCATAATTCATCGAGTAACTAATTGTACTAATTAAGGCCCGGCGAGTTAGGGAGGTCCTTTTAGTTCCCGACAGTAACGCACTTTGATGGGTGGCTGAGCCCTTAAGTGCACGTGGCACAGTCTTAGGGCCTGACGGGCTTCAAGACAGAGAGGGGCCCAGAGAAGGGCGGCAGGGACGTGCCTGGATTTGAGAGCTAAGGGACCACGGGATCTATACAGGTGAAATTATTTTATGGCCAGAAAATTCACCGCACTGCCTTACGATAAAATTGATCTAATAATTATGGTTTTACAATATAATTAATTCTGTTTTTAAGTAAATTTAATTAACTACTTTCAATAAAGATTAAAAAGCTCTCGGTAATTACTAACTATCACGCCGTTTTCCCGAAAGGGTAGGCAGAGAAGATGGACCGCCGATAATTATAATTCGATTATTCGATAATTATATTTCGATTATTCGATAATTATAATACGATTATTCGATAATTATATTTTATATAAATGAATTCTGTGAAGATACGAATAAAAATGTCTACTTTCTAGAAGTTTTATAATATTTTATGGAAAAGCTTAATACGGCATTATCAAATGATGTAAAACTCCATTTAAATAATTAGACAAATCAAAACGTCTCCTTTATAGATGTTTTATTGTATTTTATATGAATGACATGTTTTTGCTAATGAATTTTCTTACTAAAGGCATTTGATAATGCCTTAGTTAGTCAAAAAATGCCATTCCACAAAATATAATAAAACTTCTAGAAAACAATTTGATTTTTATGTATAATAATTGCAGCGCATTATTTAAATTATGCTTAACTTTATATTAAAAACAGTAGTTTTTGCATTTGTATTTTATAAACGAAACATCCCTGCACATTTGAAGATTCGTCAAATATTCCATAATTAAAGAGTCCCCCCTTGAGATTCGCTGCATTTTAAATGAATAATAAATCGAATTGCTAAAGGGTGAATAATATGACAGTACTGGTACCGCGGAGTTGTTCAGTTAAATCAGTGATTCCCAAAGTGGCCTATATCGACACACAGGGATCGATTTCGACTTTAAAGTGGTCCGCGTCAATGAAAAAAAAATTGGGGTCTACGAGAGTGGATCCCATTTAGGCAGGCCATTCAATCGGATATCCATATAATTCACCTCACGAATAGTACCTACCTATGTAGGTATTTACGTAATACTTTCTTATAATAGATATGAATTCCCTAATTAGGTGTTTATTTCAGAAAATTGCCCCTCCCATTGAAACGTTCATTTTTAATGTATTTATTTTATGTAAAAATGTTGGATTTGCACACGCAACAAGGATAACGCAGGATAAAATAATATAGCTAGAATGAAAAGTTGTGTAACTTCCATCATATTACCTGATATTGCGCATTTCGATTACCATATGTTTAAGTCGATGGAACATTCGTTTCGAGATAAAAAAAATATGAATATGGAACAAGTTCTAAATCACTTTTTTGGTTTGTTTTAATTAATGTAATATATAAGTATAAACGTTAACATGTTACATATTTTATTGCAAATATTTATATTTTTAACAGTAAACCATTTTATGGTTATGAACAAAATATGAAAGAATAATTTAAATAGTTTGGTCACATGGAAACAAATAATGGTAAAAAAAATATACATAAACGATGTAAATGAAATAGAGGAAGACAAATAAAAACGTGGTACGATCCAATAAATCAAATATTTAAAGTCGGTCACGTGGGGTAGGTATCAGAGAAATCGACGTGCGTGCATGACACGATGTATGTTGAGGAAGCGAGAGAAATATGTCAGGAAAGAAAAGTATGGCAGTCCATTATTTCTGCCTACCCCTTCGGGAAGACGGCGCGATGGTTGATAAATTAGTTGGTTAGTATACCTTTTCAAAGTGAGTAGCTCTGTTTCAACTTTAAAAACAATATTTTGTTATAGATGAATTTGGATAATAAACTTATATAATATGTGCACAATATGTGCACCATCTAAAAATAACATTTTGTGTTAAATCGTTTTTATTTTGTTTTATATCATTGCATTTTATATTATTTGTTTTAGATTTATTTTGTGGATGTTGGACGATCGAAGGGTGCGCCTATTGGTGGCAATGAGGTTCGCAACCCATCACATCACGTCTCCCGCGGGGCGAAAAGCAAAGGATGGAGTGTCGCATCGGTTAACGTGTGACAGTCCATTCTTTCTGCCCACCCTTTCGGGGAGACGGCGTGATGTGAAGTTAGTTAGTTAGTTAAAAAATCATCATTTGGATGGTAGGGGTCTACATAAAACAGAAAAAAATCGGCAAGGGGTCTACGGGACCAAAAAGATTGGGAACCTATGGGTTAAATGTATTCTGCCCCGGATATACTCTCGTTCTCCGTTTAGCTTTAAATGTATTGCACCTAATGGGAACTTCGCTTTCCTACCCACCGGTAATGATTTATTCAGTAACTCCATTCGCTTAACTAATTGCTCGCGTTTCTTAATGATTACTACGCGTTTGATGCGTCCTTATACACAATTATACGTTTTTTACCTAATCGGTTGATGTCCAATCCAACGATCATTAAGATGGTTTGGACATATGGAAAGCATGAATGAAGAAAGAATGGTAAAAAATATATATGTTAACGATGTAAACGGAACCAGAAATAGAGGAAGATCGAGGAAAACGTGGCACGATCAATTAAATCAAATATTGAATGTCGACCATGTTAGAAGTCAGAGAAATCGACGCGCGTGCTTGACACGATGTTTGAATGTTGAGGAAGCGAGAGAAATATGTCAGGAAAGAAAAGTATGGCAGTCCATTCTCTCTGCCTACCCCTTCGGAGAGACGGCGTGATGGTTAGTTAATTAGTTAGTTACCTAATCGGTTAACTAATTAAAATTTATCGGGTTTCTTCTTCTTGTGTCATATCAGGTCTCCCTGGCGTTGACAATCACTTCTGTAAAGGTTTCTCTGTCTTGCACCCCCCAAAATAACTCCTCCATACTTCAAGAGTGGCAAGGGTTAAGAAACATTGCTTTGTTAAATTATTATTTAAATTTACTTTAAATATAAGTTGGCATTACAAAACTTGCCCTATTTCCTTTGATTAGGCTTGTTTCCAACTCTCGTTTAGCAAAATCAAAGTTTATAGTTTAGCTGCTAATAAAACGAAATGTTGAAATGTTCGTCATTAAAGGCAGAAAACTTTCGAATGCTGAAAATATTTCAGTCGAATTGGGGTTAGTAGTACCCGACGCCCAGCCTCTAGGGTCGCCTGTACCGCCACCGCCGAACGCTCCCCGCAATTCGATTAACGAAATACTCCGCGGATTTGTTATTGGTAAACTATTATCGGATTGAGAAGAGAACTTTTAACTATTCCAATATCGGCAGCATATTCGATATTCGTTACTAAATTGACCTTTAGCAGCGTGGGGTGTGCGGAAGAGTGGCGTGATTCAATTAACGCGGGTAATAGAGGTGAAACTATATTTCGGAGGGTATATTCGTCGCTGTTTTTGTATTATCTTATTAATATGTATGAAAAAACGATTTTTATTATAGTTTTATTATAATAATTATGTATGACATGTTTCGCCCTTCTAATGCATTATTAAACTATCGTTTTTTCATACATATTAATAATTTAATATGGAGTATTACATCATTGTTCAAGAAACAATAAATATTATCTTATTCCTCTCATCGGTTGAAACTATTTTTTAAAAGGCATATTGGCCGCTGTTTTTTAAACATCTTTTTGCTCTCATCAAACTGTATTTCGGAGGAATAATTCGCCGTTGTTTTTGAATAATCTTATTGGTCCCAACGGGTAAAACTATATTTAAGAAGGCATTTTGGCTGCTGTTTTTGAAACATCTTATTGCTTTCGTCAAACTATATTTCGGAGGGAATATTCGCCGCTGTTTTTCAATTATCTTATTGATCTCTTCAGTTGAAACTATATTTCTGAAGGAATATTCGCCACTATTTTTTAAACATCTTATTGCTCTCATCGGTTGAAACTATGTTTCTGAGGGAATATTCGCCACTGTCTTTGAATAATCTTATTGCTCTCATCGCGATGTAAAATATTTAACTGGTATTTAGTTTGTTGCTTGATGACATAGTAATATGAAGTAGATAGAGAAACGGTTCTGGAGGAAACCACATTGAGAGGATTGACCCAGCGAGGATTTCATAGATCGTGATGTATAAGACTCCAGATAGCCCTCGATCACCATGACGACCATCGAAGAGATATAGAGTAAGGTGGAAGTCTTCATCACAGGACCAAATTTGATATCCTGTTTAAACAGAACAGAGAAGAAGAATTTTGTTGCTTTTTCAAAATGGCGTAATTTAATTATTGTCTAATGTGACTAAACCCTCGTCTTGTGATCTATAAGAGGAAATGAGATTAGACACGTGTCCTTCATTATTATATACATTGTTCTGCTTTCCGAAAAGCAACATTAACACTTCATAAAACACACGGTTCCAGAATGTTGCAATCGGTAATATTTTAAAACGGAAAAGTCCATTAAGCATTTTGAGAGCGAACAAAGTGGATTGGGGGAAAGGGTTTAAACTGTTTTATCCAATCAGTGTTAAGAAAAATTTTACGAGCGGAAAACTTCAAGACGACAGCTTGTCATTTTCATATTGTCAAATTGGAACAAAACCATTATTCAAGAAGGCTTTCGCTTTTTACGATAGAACTTAAACTCGTAAAACGTTGACGTCTGTAAGTGGAAAATGTTATCATCGAACAATATTCCAAAGAGCACTTTTGGTCGGTTTCATAATTTGATGGTACATGATTTTTACGATGCACAGTTTGAACTGTAAAGTTATAATTATACTATGAACAAATTATTTTATATTACGAAAACGATAAAGCGGTTTTAACACCGGACACGTAGGAAAATTAGGGTTTTAGAGAATACGTAAAGTTGTGTAGGAGGGTATAGACAAAGGCGAAATTACTTGAAAACCAAATGTCAGTCATTTGGATAGCAAGGGCCGGATCTAGTGTCGGGTGTGCGCTGCATTATACATTTATGAATACTTCGCAAAGGCGTAACTTCTTCGTTCATAATTTACCGTGGATTGAATATCTTTTGTTTGTGTATATTTTGATATGAACTCACGGGAACATGAAATCTGTTTAGGATTTTGCAATGAACCCACAAAGGAACCTATTTACTTCACGACTGGTGAGTCACGATCACGTCTAGTGCACCGCTTGAGGCCAGACCGGTGAGATTGAAGAAGTTTAGGAATTTTCGCCACTATAACAAAAATGGTGTTTTATCTCATACGTCATATTGCAGTCGGTGGAGAGAGATGTTGCCTTGTGGCGTAGCGCCTATGGGGCTGCGCCAGTCTCATGGCGGTAAACAGAGCGGCTGAGAAGTGCGCTGAGCTGCAGCGTGACCCGAGATCTGAGCAAGTGATACAGACTAGACCAGTGGTCGGCAAACTTATTTGTTAAAAGAGCTGAATATCAGCACTACAAAGTAAAATTTCTCTTAAGAGCCAAATTTCTCTAAAAGAACCCTGCTTTGTTGGATCGATTAAATCTAGGTTTGCTGCATAAAACTAGATTTCATTTTTATAAAAAAATTGATGTTCTTCTTAATGTAGAACTTGCGATTTGTTTGGAAAAGATATCAAATCTGTGATGATGACGTCCAGCTTTCTCTCCATCTTTTTGGTGGTCGTCCTCTTGGTCGATAGCCACCTGGAGTCTCGTACATCGCGATCTTGGAAGTTCTCGCTGGGTTCATCATCTGAATGTGGTCCCTCCAGAATCGTCTTTCCCTATCAAAAACTATCACCTTTGACTTTCCGACATTCATAATTTGCGTCAATTTTGCATTGACGAATCTTTTGACTTGCATACCTCATACATTCTCGACACCAAGACTATTTAGCCGCAATAATTGAACGACTTTATACATTCAAATTGAGATTTTTTTAACACACTTTATCAATTTAGCGTTTTTTGAACACTGATGTAAAACTCCATATTAGTAGTTTATACGCATAAAAATATCTGATTTATAGTAGTTTTATTATTATTATTATTCTGATTAATTATTTTCGTCGATATATAATGTTTATCAGGAATCGTATTACTTTCATAAATTTTGCAGGATCTGCGAATCTCTTCGTTGATTATCCTATCTCTAAAGGTATCCACGATAGTTCGCAATGTTTTCATTTCAGCTGCTCTTAGGATAACATAGTCATGTTTAATATGATCAATGATATTTTAGATTGAAAATTTCCATGTGAAAATCGGTAATGATTTTTATTTATTGAATATTTTTAGTTATCGCCAATAAGACTGGTTGTTTTAAACATGTCCTTCTGCATTCAAGTAGCCAAAGCGCCGCCTTTAGCTCGCGAGCCGCAGTGTGCACACTTCTGGACTAGATGACGTCCAATTTTCTGAGAGGGTTTTAAAATAGTAGCGCAGTATCAAAAGTGCCACGGTTATTGTGTTTAAGAATTATAAAGTGCCTTTTCTTATTCTCCCCTTTTAAACTCCAAGGAGGCTGATGCACGCGGAGTGCGGTGCTTGACTTGCCGTGCTGCGATTGCGGAGGTCGCCCAGTGAAGAGGAAAGTGGCGGCGCTCGGTGGAAGTACTTGTTCTGTTTATGGTTAAAGCGTCTTTTTGTTTCATGTATCACAAAAAAGACAAAGAAATCACCATTTCTTAATAATCTAACAAACAAACCATCACGCCGTTTCCCCGCAGGGGTAGGCAGATAAAAAGGACCGCCACACTACTCTATCCTGACACACCTCTCTAGATTCCTCCACATTCACACAACGAGTCATATACGCACCAACCTTCAAAAATTGATTAATTTGGTCATGCCATGTTTTCCTCGGTCTGCCTTGACTCCGACATGTTTCGCTTTGCCTGGTCCCGGCAATTATTAAATATGTTATACAATATAAGAAAACTTCTAGAAACGTACAATTTATGTAGAATAAATGTATAATTTTCACCAATAACAGTTTGAAAATCTTCGTGGCAGAGTGGTTATTGTTATGACTACCACACCGAATGTCCCTGGTTCGATTCCCAGCGATGGCAGTGTCATTGTCACACTGTCTTTGGTCTGGAGTAGAAATCACTCGACAATAAAATCGCTATTTAGCTATCTATCACAGGTCGTTAGAATCAGTACCTAAAAAGTTGTTTACAGTTATTGTGTTCAAATAACCTGCTTTATACAAATGTAGAAACCAACGGGAAACTACCACATTCAATGCCCAAGTGTAGTAATTCGGTTTTTATAACTTTTTAAATTGAGAATGGCAACGATATATATTATGTCCCGAATAATTAACTCATAATAGTGAAACAAGCGGATCACTGATTTCATAAAATTCATTATTTCCGTTTTCCCCATTTGAGTAGATCAAAAACAAAGATTTATCAAGAATCAATTGTATCTCAATAGAGACGAAGATGCAAATTGGAAACAGAATATGGTTGATCGAGGTGTTTACAGAACTTATGACCTGTCATTGGTTGGGTTAAGCGCACGCTTTATGTAATACAACATTCCCCATTCCACATTTTTTCTTATGACCACCATGTCAGACAAATTTTTGGAAGTTGTATATATGTTAATCTATAACACCACCCTTTGCATGGTAGTTTATTCAATCTACACACTAACGCCATCTATGAAGATTGTATAATATTTTAAGCATTAAGCAGAAGATCTATTTAACGCAATGTGAAATGCTACCGCCATTTAGCGCATTGCTAGAAACCGCCTGGAGATGTCACTCCAATTTATATGCTATAATTTTTTTGACCAGGTTTTTGTTTTTACAACATTTTGAATGTATACAAATACTTGTAGACGAACAACTGGATTTCACCCATTGCGGGCTATCAATTCAAGAATAGCCCGCAATGGGTGAAATCCAGTTGTTCGTCTACAAGTATTTGTATACATTCCAAGATTAATATTTTAAATTTGAAACAGAAGTTAATGAATAGTAACATGTTTAATTCTGTGCTAGAAAATGGAGATTGAGTCGTGTCTTAAATAGCATTCTGAAACAATGCGCGATTGTTTTCTCTAAGGCGCTGCAGTTTGGTGCATCGCTGAGGCTGCCGAGTCGGCAGACCGCGGCAAGGAGCGCCCCCGAAGACCGACGAATCGGAAAGATTCTATCGGCGGGGCCTTCTCTTTGTGTTCCTCAGACGCCGGCGTATATATTGGTAAAATGGAAATGCATCTATTACCAAACCGGACAATCGCCTCTTGTGAGAGCGGCAATATGGCCATTGTGGAAATTGCAATATAAAATGTTGGTCTATCTTGAGTTTAAATACCAAATTGTGTACATCAATATTGAGTAATGCGTAAAAAAACATTTGCTTAGATTATCAATCGGATCGACTGGGTGATAAACTACTTGACTCCTGATTCAGAAAACTTGGATTCAAGCCTGGACACGACCACATTCCTTCGTCAGAATAATGAGCTTAGTTTTGCTCATATTTATTTATTTATGTTTAAATTTAAAACACTGTTATAATATCACAATTTCTTTTTATTCACTGAGAGTGTCGCGACAGCTGTTTCGCCAACCGATGTCGGCATCATCAGGTGTTAATAAACAGTTTATTTTGGAGGCGGCCGAGGTCCACCCAGGACTGTAGAGCCAGAGAGAAGAATATGAATCGTTGTATTTCAGAACACTTTATTTGCATTTTCCCAAACATGTTTTGTACATAGATACCCTTCCTCAGTGTATTTTTTCACCTTTATTGTATTTAATGAAAGTGACATGTTTTGAATTGCTATCGCATTTTCGATTGTCAATGATATTTGAATACCTTAGCAAAGCGAAACGTGTTACTCCCCTATAAAACGTTGATTAATATTCCATTCATTAATTTTCCCGTTTCTAGACTGTTGTGTTTATTTGAAACGCCCATTAGTGGATGCATTTATTGGAAACTTGAGCCAACGGCTGGCCGCGAAGCTCCCCTGGTAAACACTCGGAAGTTTCCTAATTAGTTTATTTGCATATTTCGCCATTCAATCGACCTTCGTTTCAAGTTGCTACTAACGGCGTTCGGAAGCTCTCCAATACTACACGCTGATTTATTGAACTATTCGCGGCTGAAGGGGCTGTCTGTATCCATTTAAAATAAAAACTTTTAGTTTCAATTGACAATCAAATTAATTGAAAATAGTTTTATAATAGAATCGAATAATACAGACCTAAAACTGAGAATACTCCTCATCATGACCTATTATATGTATGGAGTATCTTGATGTACGGCTGCGAGACATGGTGCCTATCCGAAAGAGATAAACGGATACTAAAAGCTTTTTAGATGTGGTCCTATAGAAGACTATTAGGAATTTCCTGGAGAGACCACATTACATATGAGGAGGTTCTCCAAAAAAACGAAGGAGGAAGACACCTGCTCATGACCTTGTCCGAAAGGCGTGCAAGATATATCGGCCATGTAATACGACAAGAAGGCCATTTGCATGCCATAATGGAGGGTATGACCGAGAGGATAAACTCTAGGGGACGCCCGAGAGTACCTGAAGGACCTGTTGGTGGACGTGCGCTGCTAATATGCAGATTTCAAAAGAGCCGCACAAGACAGGGAAGAATGGAAAAGAATAATAGAGGAAATTGCTGCAAACAAATCCCAGGATTGAAACCAGAGAGAGGGAGAAAGTTTTATATAAATATAAGAGGTAAATGATTCGAATATTAATGGTCGAGCCATAGAGGGCTCCCTCCGCTTACCCGAAGCTGTTATAGGCGCAGCGGCGCCTTTCGTCAGCTTCACTCGTGCACTCCCTAGGCCCGTCCCCCGTCCATGCGGGACTTACGTTAAAAAAAATATATATATATATTTGAAACCAAGGGGGACCCAGACCACATTTAAACTACGCTACCCTCCCTCGATGTCCCGCCGTACACACATAGCAATACAACAGCAATGATTCGATGATTCGAATAGTCAATAATCAGAGAAGATAACGTTAAGTGCAAGAAATATACACATGCAACGTATGCGCAAACGTCTTGCCCGCGCGACAGTCGCCAAAGGATTTAAATCGCGTACCACTGGTCACTCTGTGTCCATCACCGTGTGACGAGTGTTAAAAAAATTAACAGTTTTATTTTAAACGTAATTTACTATTACTTGCACTGTTAAACCACGATAGTACCAAATCAATTTTGCAAAGAACCATTTCACATAACGGTTTTTTTAAATTTAAAATACTTGATGTAAATCTTTTATTTTCCTGTCATTAATAGAATATAAATACAATGAACAGCACCGATGAAGTCACAAGATAGTGTCATGCTCATTTTTAACTGTTTAATCTGCAATTCACTTCGCTAATTAAATTTTACATTGTGTTTCTGTGATTTTATTTTACTGCTACTTTCGTAATTAGTTCAATCGGTAACAATGATTGTAAAACTTTTAACATTTTTTGTTTTATCTTTTTGAGAATAATTCAAATGATCAGTGCAATAAAATAATATGCATACGTATTTGATTTGTCTTTTCTTTTAAATGCATGGCATGCATGGTAGCATGTTCACAGCGCATGGCCGAACGGACAGTGATTTTAAAAGAAGGGTTGGTGTGGGTAACAAAGAGAATGGAGCTTTAAAAATAGTTATTGGAAACAAGAATTTATCAATGAAAGCAAAAATGTCCGTTCACAATAGAGTTCTGGTCCCAACCCTTATGTATGGAAGCAAAGCATGGAACTGGCAGAAGAAAGATGAGAGCAGAATAAATGCGGAAGAGATGAGGTCCCTAAGACGTATATGTGGTAGAACGATGTACGACAGAATCTCAAATTCTGATATTAGGAAGGAATGTAGAGCGAAAGAAGGTATTGTGAACAAAATTATGAAAGGATCGCTGCGTTGGTTCGGACATATGGAGCGCATGGGTGAAGAAATAATGGTTAAAAAAAGTATACGTTAACGATGTTAATGGAGTAAGGAGTCGAGGTAAACCGAGGAAAACATGGCATGACCAAATTAATCAAATATTAAAGCATTGGTTGGTCATGTCAGAAGCCGGAAGAATCGACGTACATGTATGACTCGATGTATGAATGTAGAGGAAGCTAGAAAGGTATGTCAGAATAGAGTAGTGTGGCGGTACATTCTCTCTGCCTACCCCTGCGGGGAAACGGCGTGATGGTTTGTTGTTGTTTTCTTTTAAATGATGCACCGTTGCCATGGATCTATTTATTTTCCACGATTTAACCATAGAAAAATGTGGTGTATGATATTATGTGGAAAGCAACGGGAAACTATCGGCGTGTGTGCATCCCAAGAACCAGCATAAATGTTACACTTTACTACTAACCTATCTCTCGGATCGAAACTAAAATAAAAAAATATGTTTTTTTTGCTGGCGTAAAAATCCTTGACTATTTTGTTTCCCCCTCGTTCGTTCCAAATAACATATATCATATTCTTCTTCTTCGAGTGCCCTGTTGGGTCCCCCCAACGTTGGAGATCACCTCGGCGAACCTGGAGATCACCTCAGGAAAGAACAGTGTGGCGTTTCATAATTTCTGCCTAACCCTTCGGAGAGACGGCGTGATGGTTAGTTAGTAAGTCAAATAAATAAATATGTTCAATAAGTGGAATAAAATATTATTTATTATTGAGTAGGTACTTTATTTATTTATTTTTATTGATGTAACATTAGTACAAATTCGAATCAGTTTTTGTATTAAAAATATATATAACCTCAATAACACTATTACATTTATTAATCTTAAAAAACAAACGATTAATAAAGACATTTTAATTTAATCACATGACACAAATAAATGGTTACAAGCTACAGTACATGTTACTATGTTTGATGTTTGCCTTTTGATTGGTATATAAAGAACACACGCATCTCTATTTTCTAAATGATTTCACTTGCAATGATTGTAATTAGCGATTTCATGACATGATAACATTATCTTCTAATATGGAAGCCAGCGGGCTATTAATCAGTATAATAGCCATGTCACAAATTCACTGGATATCGTCCGTCAGTAAAACATGTGACATCCCCTTTCACCCAACCCCTCACTGAAATTTTACCTAATTACAACCTTAACACGAATGCGTTTAATAACTGTTTTGGCGCCGAGGTAAAGAACCTTAACCCCCGAATATTTGAATTTTTTTTTTAAATTAAGACACTGTTTTCCACTTTTGAATTTATTTTCATCGACATTACAGAATTCCATGGTGTGTAAAACCTTAAGGGGAATAGCTACTGTGACGGCCGAAAAAATAAGTGATTTTCGGGAATTTTTTTTAACACAATAATTAAGGAAAATGGGGGTCGCGATTTTTTTAATGTTATTAAGTGTATATTCAATATGTTTTTTGTAATTATTATTAAAAAATATTAAATAGGTACAAAGTTATCAGCGTTATTGTAGAGTCTTTAAAAAATTCTCCCTCCACGGTCGCATCGATTTCTAGAATAGGGGTTGTCTAAAAAAAATCTAAATTCATCTGATGAATCTGTATGAAATCTGTATGAATGTAGTTATCGTTGCACGCAGACGATTTTTATTTTATTTTGACTCTTCACAAAATGGCGACCGACTGAATTTTTTTCTCATTTTTTCGCCCGGTTTTCTGTATTCAAGAAATTTTTTTTTTTTTTAAATCGGCTTCGTTTTACCTTAGCTATTGCAAAGACGAAAAAAACAAACAAAAAAAGTTTAAAATCGTTTGATAACTGCACGAGTTATCGATGCGACGAGTTTGAAAATGTCCTTTTGAGAAAAACGCGTTTAAAGTTTTTAGTCCATTTTTCTTACGTCAAAATCATGTATCTTCTAAAATGCGAGTATTTATACTTACATCAAACTAACGAGTCCTGGACCATATGTTGGTTCTTCCTCTTTTTCTCCAGTGCTGTCCACGAAATTTTTTAATTTTTTTATTGACCCTTCCCATGTGATTCTCAGCCGCTTTCACCCGGT
This sequence comes from Lepidostoma basale, assembly GCA_022606425.2. NCBI lineage: Eukaryota > Metazoa > Arthropoda > Insecta > Trichoptera > Lepidostomatidae > Lepidostoma > Lepidostoma basale. Next base: position 889,164 of record JAHDVF020000857.1, on the reverse strand, counting down.
TTGCGTCGCGGTCGGCGCAAGTACAGTCAGTATACCTACTCTCATTAAAATGACTTACTCGTCAATTTTCGTAATTTTGACGATAAATTTTTTACACATTTTCGAAGGTATAAACTTTAAATTAAAACAAAAACAAATTCACTCAATCACAGTGGCTATCCCACTTAAATTTATTAATTTCCATATTGTTCTTCTTCAGATTGCCATATGCCGCCCACCCAAGACCGATTCTTCTCTGAAGCTCAGCAGTCTTATTATCTCTGGAAAGTAAGATGTTGTGGCCGAGATACTTGTATTATTTGACTTCTTCTATCAACTGATTGTCAATCTCTATAGCACCGCCGAGGATCAGTTCGTCATTATATTGGTCATGGTTGTGTTTATACAGAGCCCTACTTTTTTGTCACTTCCGTGAGCTCTTTCAGCATGACACGTGCTTCATCCAAATCTTCAGATATTAATAATATGTCATCCGCGAATCTTAAATTTTAAGGTATTTTCCGTCCACCTTGATACCTTTTTCTTCTCAGTTCAGGTTATTAAAAGCATATTCCAAAACCGCTGTGAACAATTTTGGGGATATTGTATCTCCTTGCCTTACAGCCTTCCCTATTGGAAACTGGTCAGTGGGTTTATCTAGTTTTGTGTATGATGTATTATCGTATATATTATCAACAGTTTTGTGTATCTGTGATTTATACGGCTCTGTACAATCATTTACCCATTTCTGTGTGATTTAGAAATTTGGTCTTGACATTTTTTTATAAATAAAATCTAAAATTCGGTCCATTTTAATTAGACTTAAATTTAATTAAAACGCACTTTATCTCTATGTAACGCACTTTACCTCTATGTAACAACTACTATTGAAGTTTTTTTCCCTTCTAACGTTTGTTGTTTTAATTCACCCATTATAACTCACGCTATTTCACGACACGATAACAAAGTTCTTTTCTGAACATTTGCGTGTTTCTCCATTCATTTCCAATATCTAGAACAAGTTTTATTCACCGAGAAAAAATTGTTATTGCACACATACTGCATGCACACTTGGCATTATTGGTTTCCAATAAAATGGCTTTTTGTAACATTCGGATCAGTTTTATCTCATATACGAAAACGCTTTGTTATTTTTATTGCACCGTTTAAGGTTTTCTGCATATTTCACTAAGATAATCACTAATAGTGTATTTAGGTAGTATGTTTACAAGAGATGGGCGAGTGGAGAGGGATATTGAAAGAAAGGTAAGGGTAGGCAACAAAGTGAATGGTGCACTTAAAGTTGTCATCGCAAACAAAAACCTATCCAAAAAAGCTAGAATGGTAGTGCACAATGGTGTTCTTCTACCGACCCTTATGTATGGAAGCGAAGCATGGAACTGGCAAAAGAAGGATGAAAGTAGAATAAATGCAGTAGAAATGAGATCTCTTAGACGAATGTGGGGATACTCTGTGTATGATAGAGTGTCGAAAAAAAAAAAAATGTGAATGCGGTGCGAATGATGGTGTCATGAACAAAATAATGAAAGGATCATTATGATGGTTTGGACACATGTAAAGAATGAATGAATAAAGAATAGTAAAAAAATTATATGTTAACGATGTAAATGGAACCAGAAATAGAGGAAGACCGAGGAAAACGTGGCACGATCAAATAAATCAAATATTGAATGTCGGCCATGTGAAGAGTCGGAGAAATCGACGCGCGTGCATGACACGATGTATGAATGTTGAGGAATCAAGAGAAATGTGTCAGGAAAGAAAAGTGTGGCAGTCCATTTTTTCTGCCTACCCCTTCGAGGAGACGGCGTGATGGTTAGTTAGTTAGTTAGTTTTTTAATCACTAATAAATACGATTGTTTCTAGAAGTTTTATTATATTTTATTAGCATGACATGTTTTGCTTTGCTAAGACATTATTAGATGTCATCTGACAATCCCTAAGGGTACCTACGGCCACATCGGAGTGCCTGAGTAGGCGTTCTCATATTGTCTTTTCGCCTGCCATGGTCCAGAGAACGGCATTTGACACTGTTTGGGGCCAATAGATCTTTAATATTGAGCGAAGGCACCTATTTATATACACCTGAAGTTTTCCAATAACGATTTCAATATATTTTATTTAAAAATTCAAATGTAATATTTCCAATATTCAAACATTCTTAAATCTTCACCGAAGTATTAATGATCAGTGAAAATATCACCAAGATCTGTCATTTGGTAGCCGAGTGCATTGAGTTTAAAGAATAGAAGAAGAAGAGGACACTTTATTTTTGTACATGTATAGTTTAACCTACAGTATAATAATGTATGCAATATTTAATATTTTTATCACAAAATTGTCTCATCCTTCTTCAAAATGATATAAAGCCCAATAAATGTCCCAGCATTTCATACATAACCGCTCTTCTGTTTAATCAGCGTTCTCCGCGCATCATACGTTATCCAATATTTTAATTTTACGTTACGTTAAACATGTAATATTGTAATATCCCGACTTGGAACATTTCTCCCGCCTTTCTGTTTCACGATGCTGCTCCTAAAGCGGCGAGGTCCGTTGGCCATTCGCCAGAACAGTCGGTATTACGGTCCTAAATCATAATCAGCTATTGATTTCTTTAAATTCAGGTCATTCAACTGCTTTATCGGGGGAGTGTTTTGGGAATATATTTCACTCTGGCAACACATTCCTCACGCCGCTGGGCCGCTTGTTTTTATACTTGTGCTCTATTTCACTAATGGCCCTATTAAAGTTAATTCCACATTTGAATTGGAAAATGACTATACGATTGATGCTGCCTACGTTATTTTTTTGCGTTTTTATTTATTTATAAGCTAACGTTGTTAGATAACTCCACAATACGACCTCCACGAGATGGTTCGTGGCCGAGTGGTAAGACCATTGACTGCTAACCCGAAGGTTCCAGGTTCGATTCCCAGCGAGGGCAGTGTGATTGTCACACTGTCTTTAGTCTGGTGTAGAATTCACGAGACAATAAAATGGCGATAGATTAGCTACCTACCACATGTCACGAGAATCACTATGATAGCTATAATACCCTTTACATCGATTTAGCTCGTACCGTCATGATGTAAAGAATGATTCAACAAAATAATAATAATAAAATACCTCTCAAATTACGACCCAAACACCTCTAGCCGCCACAAGCGCACAAAATCGATCTTCCTTCTGAGTAACACACCGGGCCATACAAATCATGCCCCCGCATAAACCAACAACCCACCAAATCACCTTCCAACAATGTTTCCATCAAAGAGGAATAGCCACAAGAGCTGAACCTCTGAAAGTCAGAAGATTCAAGTCCAAGTACCAACTTCCTCACTCACTAACATCCACCCGCCATTTCTCCGAAGAAATAGGCAGAGTGAACGGACTGACACACCGTTCTTTCCTGACATACTTCTCTCGCTTCCTCCACATTCATTCATCATGTCATGCACGAACGTTGCCTGTTTTTCGTGAATAGCGCCCTTGAGGTGGGCTATTTACGAAATTGACGCTATACAAATTAGCCTAATTATTATTTATATTATTATTATTGATAATTTGGTTAGATTCGCCATGAAAATATATAATATCTTTGTAATGAAATTATCCATTGTTTTGGCGGAAATACTGTCAAATATTGAAATTTATTTTTATGAAAATTTCGCCATAGTTCTTTCGCCACTTATGTTGGCATCATCAGATCTGAGAGTAGTATTTTATATACATGTTTTTATGTTATACGTAAAAATAGGGTAATGCATCTTGTGATATTGAAAAATTAAGTTTTATTCCAATTGCTATTTTCGTGTCAAAAGGTTTCGGCAACTTGCTGCCATCTTTTTCTTCTTTTGTAGATATTACGATCTGTTTAGACAGCATATCAAATTTCTTTTTGTAATAAAGACATTCAGCTTTCTCTTTATTATTCGATATTAAAAATAAGTTTAAAAAAAATTCCAAATTATGATTTTTTTTTAATTATTCTAATTAATTTAATTCAGGCACAAACCTTCGTATCAATTAATTAATTAAGCCACTCAATCAGAAATATGGCTACTCTATACCCAGTCCTGCCACAAATCGCATTCTGTACACACTTGTCTGTGTGATATTGCATAATGCATCATTATTAAAACTGTCATATTCGTTGAAATGCATCTCATATTGCCGAAACATCGAAACTAATTGTGATCGAATAGAAGTGAGAGTATAATGTGAATACCAATAGTAATGTTAATTAATTTGTAACTAAATAAACTAAATATAGTGCTGATTGTATCTCAATAGAGACGAGATGTAAATTGTTTTTTTGTAAACAATATGGTGGTGTAGATTGAACTAGTCACATGTAATGTATGGGATTTTTATTCAAATAAATAAATGAAATTCTAAAATGACGATTTTTTTAATGAATTAAAACACTGTTTCCACTTTTGAGTTTTTTTCCCGTCATGTTTTGAAGATTTTACACCTTCATCATCGGGAGAACGATATAAACTGTTTATATCGTTCTCCCGATGATGAAGGTGTAAACCTTCGAAACATGTCGAGAAAAATAAACTCAAAAGTGGAAAAAACAGTGTTTTAATTCATAAAAAAATCGTCATTATGGAATTCCACAGTGTTAACGCCTTAAGTTTATCTAAAATTAACTTAATATTGATTTTTTTGTATTAGTTCCCAAGTAAAAATGTATTGTAATTTCGTATTCTAAGATTTTGGTTTGAATTCTTATTATTTTGTGTACCTAAGTAAAAAAACTCGCTATCATAGCTTAAGTTTACAACAAGTTGATGAAGGTGATGATGCTTTTCTGCTATGAATCGTTCTCTCAATATTCCCTCAGTTTAATTTGTAATTTGAAGACCTTGAGTACACAATAGATATGAAACTTGCCCTCAATTCTTGCACGTGTGACTGAGAAGTATTGTCAATGGAGCCGCGATATTTCCCGAAAATACGATACGCCTGTGGCCATTGAATCGCTAAGCACGTCGCTCTTTTGCCGCATCACATCATCATATGATTTCATGTCTTCATTCGTGAAAAATGTATATTCTCTTTTATAAAACCAGTTTACTCTTCAATGTTAAGAAAGAAATCGCGTAATTTGAATAAAAAATATCCCTTAGACCTTTATGTGGTAAAACGGTTAATATTTAATCTATTTATGTGTTAATTGTACAACGTAAAACTATCATTTTATCATAAGAATTCATTATGATAAAACATAGGTGGTGCATTTTGTCTACACGTTGGATGAAGAAAGTATTCGGTAACGATGTGAAGAATTGCGAAGTCGGGGAAGACCGAGGAAACATGGCTTCTTCTTCATGGTTACAATCCTGCGGCTTGGTCTGCAAGACTCATTCGTTCCCTCCACTCATCTTATCTCCAGATAGTATTTTAACCTCTGTGTAGCTGCCACAGCGCACTTAGTCCACATAGGCGTCTCTTGGGTGGCCTCTGCAGTTTTTGTCCTCAACCATTCCCTCTGGATGTTATGGCCTATCCAGTTTGCTCGTTGCTGGGTAAGACAAATACGGCATTACCAGATAAATCAAATTTTAAAGATCGGCATTGTAAGAAGCCGGAAAAATCGCTGTATGAATGTGAAGGAAGCTTATATTATATTTTACCTGTTCTCAATAGTTGACTTAACTATAATTGTTGTTTGTAATATTTTTTGAGAAAATAAACTGATTTGATTTGATTTAAAACATGTGTCTGGATAGAGTAGTGTGGCGTTCCATTCTCTTTGCCTACCATTTCAGTGAAACAGTGTGATGGTTTGTATGTTAAAAAAAATACCTTATTAGCCGGACTAAGGTGATGTTTTTATTTTTAAATGCAATACGTGAATATGGGGTCGCCTTGTATTCAAGTTACTAGCACAGTCGGTAACAATAATCACTACACGTGATTACCGAAATTGCAACGTTGTAACTAATGCGTTCATAAAGCGGTGTAGTCAACACATAACCTGTGCATAATAATTTCTCCTAGTTTTCACGTGTTTTTTGTTGTTGTATTGTGCTACATTTTGCGTATCTTTGCTTTCTTTAAAGTATTGTGATATTGCAAGACGAGGAGCTTGATAAAAATAAGTGAATCAAGAAATACGCGGAAGCCATGCTTCCATTTTTAGGGTTATGGAGTGCCTGCTATAATGAGAAACAACCAACAGATTGGTTGATATGTACATATCATGTTCTACAAACTTGAAAATAACTTCTTCCACTGTTCTATATATGTAAGGGAATCCTGAATATATATTTTTCTTTAAACGTTTCGCATTATGGTGAGTGATTTTTTTTTCTTATTCTAAAAGGCAGCTTTAATAGTGATCGCCATATAATCAATATCACCCTATAGTCGCCCCAATATGAGTAATATATATTGATTGTGTATTTTTAAATTGCCTATTTAGATACATCCATAAAAGAGTGATACAAAATTAAGAAACATAATACAATATTTTTTTGATATACCTGAAGTGGAAAGTACTTTTTAAAACCTCAGCATCAATATATCGCTTCACGTACGATTGTTGATAATTCCTACATGTATTATATAATAACATAGCCGACATTCATACGATAATCCAATTGATATATTCGGATCATGTTTTCCGCTATGTATTTAATTTCTTCTATTCAACCGCATGATCTAGTTTTCCCACTTCTTAACACAGTTGAAGATTGGTATTTAAGTATAATTAAAGATTGGTATTGAAATATAATTAAAGATTGATGTTTAAATATAATTAAAGACAGATTTTTACTAAAATTAACAATCATTTGTTCTAATACAGGACATTTTAGTGTCACTTTAAAAATACTAGTATATGTTTGATGTGTTTTTGGGTAACACCGTGTGATAACTCCTTCTCGACCGACACAACACATATCACATTCATTACCCTGAAGATGGAGACTGCAACGATCTCCGAAACATCGATCGAGAAGGAGTTATCACACGGTGTTACCCAAAAACAAATCAAACATATTGCTGCCAACCGTGAAAATCTACGCAATTACTAGTATATGTTCACCATTTTATCTTTTGGAGGATAAATCATATTTTCTATCCAAGTTTTACATGTGTGATGTAAACATGGTTATCGAAAAATAAATTGATAAACAATTTTATTAGTATTTCTTAAGTGACACTTGTTGAAAGCGTGATTTTAACCTCGGTCACGTCTATTTCTTGTACAATATTAGGTGAACATTCTTCATTCTAGCACGATATTTCAGGTGAAAATTATTTTCAATGTACATTTTATTGAATAGGATGTTGTGATAGCAAATGTATATTCGATGTGAATGGACTAGGGATTCGAGGAAGACCGAGGAAACGGCATGACCAAATTAATAAAATTTTGGTATAGGCCGGCCATGTGTGCATCGACGTGTGTGTATGATTTGCTGGTATAAATGTGGAGGAATCTAGATAGAGGTATGTCTGAATAGAATAGTGCGGATGTCCATTCTCTTTGCGTACCCTTTTGGTAAAACGGCGTGATGGTTTTGTTTTGTTGTTGTTGTTGTTGTTGTTGCATATTTGTAAAATCAATTATTATTGATACATTTACATCCGCATTCCGCGAATACTTTTAATGAATGTAAATTCAAATTCTTTCTTTACAAGAATTTGACATGTTGGTATGTATGCGTGCATGTATCTACATAAATTAGTTCAAACATCACGAAGAACGCTTTGAGCCCCATGTAGAGCGTAATCCAATAGCGCACTCACAAATGAGCATTTTCGTTGTATTGATGTTATGAATTAATTTCTTTCGTTTTCATCATGTCGGCATAGCGATACATCAAACCGGCTCGGCCGAAGGGAGGCTCACGTACACATGCAGGTGGAGTGGAACAACTTCCCGCAGCCCTTAGCAGGAGGGTGTGATAATACTCGGAGGGCGTTGAACCCCGAATAACCCTGTTAGGGCTGATTTTTAGCGTATCATAATTTAAATACATGTCGAGGAGGGGCGTGGAATTGTAGCGAAAGGGGGAAATTCGTGTAATTAAAAATTTATCTTGGAAAACGCGGGTTGTTTGTAGCTAAGTTCATCGGAAATAAAGGCTTTAAATTATGAGAAATCACCTGTCGCTACAGGATAAAATCTTTGATTTAAAGGGTCGCAGATGGAAAGATAAGATTCCGAACATTTTATGACAATGCAGGCAGAAGGATATACGCGTTTTGAATGCCTTTTGTGAGTTATATGTGTAATATAATACATGAAATTAAAACTAACTAAAAACTAACTAACCATCACGCCATTTCCCCGGAGGGGTAGGCAGAGAGGATGGATCGCCACACTGGCCTGTCCTGGCATACCTCTCGGTCTTCCTCTACATTAATACATCGTACCATGCACGCACGTCGATTATTCCGACTTCGAATGTGGCCGCCTTTTAGTAATTGATTTATTTGGTCATGCCATGTTTTCCTCGGTCGTCCTCGGCTTCTTTTCCCACTCACGCTGCTTGTGTACAACTTTTTAACCATTCTACTCTCATCCATTCGTTCCATATGTCCGAACCATCTCAGGGATCCTTTTTAATTTTATTCATGATGCAGTCATCTGTCTTACATTTCTTTCTTATTTCATCGTTCGGTATTCTATCATACAACGTTTTCCCGCACATTCTTCTTGGTGATCTCATTTCTACGGCGTTTATCCTGCTTTCATCCTTCTTTTGCCAGCTCCAAGCTTCACTTCCATACATGAGGGTTGGCACTAGAACTCCATTGTGTACTGCCAACTTTGCTTCTGTGGATATATTTCTATTTGCAGTAATGACTTGAAATTAATGTTTTACATTACACTTTAAATGATTTTTTAGTGCTAAATATCTTTATTATCCGACAAACCATAATTATTTAGAGCATTTTAATGATTTCATATAATTTTAACTTGTGATTCTATGAAATTCTAGATCTTTCACATTAAACCAACATAAAATTTTCATACATCTGATTTCAGCTTTTGTGTGTTTATTGTCTTTTTACAGTCACAATTAATTATTTTGCAGTTTGCGAATTCATGACACTTTACGTCATATTAATCTCAATGCATCAGATTTTATGCATATTTTTATACATTTGGATATATTCACACTTAGAAATATTTCGGTATTCATTGAAATTATTTGAAAAATTTCGATACCACATATATTCATTCGAATTCAAAATTGAATAATTCACATCCATCACCGTCAAATTGAATTCTATCCTCGCACCCATTGAGCGCCATGGCTGCATATTTGATCGAGTATTTCACCTTACTTCACAATAAGATGTTTTCACCGATTCTTCTTCGGGGTATACGTCCATACACCGAACGATGGCTAGCATACGCCTGCTAGTACTTTCCAAGCCAGCACCTGATCTCAATATTTCAACCTTATATCTGCCGGTTGAATTTTTCATTAGACACGTCACAATACTCAGTGTGAAATTCTCTTCTCGACCCCCTCGATGAGCAATGCTTACCCTTTTCGGGTGAACCTCGACGTTTATCTTTATCTATGTCTTTGACAACACATAGACTACCCGTTCACATTCCAATTAATTGGTATAACATTCCAATGGTTACAATCGAAAGGGGAAACAGAAACACATACAATATTTGGCTCAATTTACTTCTATTGTTTCATAAAATATGTATATATTTACTCGTATATAAGAAGAAGAAGAATAATAAATACATTTTATATAATATTGTCTTCATATTAACTCATTGTCTGCGGGTAGATTAGCGCGCTTAATAACACGCGTACCTAGCAATTCAAATAATATTAAAACACTTTTATGAGTTTTAACACCACTTAATTTTTGTCGAAAACCAACCGGTTTCGTTCCCGTCGGAGCTTCGTCAGTCTTTCAAAATAAACAGTTTATTTTGTAACCCTGACAAGGATCCCGCGGGAAAGAAACTGATTGGTTTTCAAAAAAATTAAGTGGTGTTAAAACTAATGAAAGTGTTTTAATATTATTTTTAAAAATGCCACACCAAAAATTAAGAGAAACATCATCCACTGCTGAATGTAGGCCTCTCCCAAAGCAGGTGCACCGCCCCCTATCCATTGCCGCTCCCATCCATCCATGTCCAGCAATCCTCTTCAGATCGTCGGTCCAGCGGGCGTACTATCTTCGCTGTGATTTTATTTGATTTTTGATATTACGAGTATTTAGATTGGATGTGGACTCCTTTGAAATCTAAAAAAAAAAATGGTACTATATTTTGTGTACCACTAATCTTGTAAAGTTTATTAATTGTGGATTATTTCGCGGTAATTATTTTGCACGAGTACGATACGACCGCTGCAGTATGCAATTAATTTTCTCTCTTCGATCTCTTTCGGTGGTTTCTGCGGCAGATTACCAGAATATTCCGGTTTTGTGCATCCCGTCGCCCGACCTGGTTAGCCCGCTGCACTCGGAGCGCGCCGCCCGGCGTATGCAATGGATATCACTGTCTAAATATTTATGCCGTGTTGTTATTTATTTGCGAAACACGATATCTCATTTGCTTACTTTAATCATGGATTCTAGTCCATTACCCGCCTACTTTATGCCATATTTTAGCCTATGCATTTGTTTCGATGTGATTTCTCTGTGCGGTGTGATCTACATTGCACGAGAGATCTTGTAATAGTGGGTACTTAATCAGCATTCAGCTATTCAGGTATCACTTTCACGTTTAAATTAAGAAGATGTTAACAATATTAAAAAGCACTTTTGTTTTATTAGATTTTTAATAATATGAATGAATTCCATTGTTTTCTAGAAGTTGAATTATATTTTATGGGAATGACACTCGATACTTCGATTACATTTGATATTGCCTCAGTAAGGCGAAACATGACATTCTCATTATATGTAGTACTACGTTTTCATGCATTTTATTGATTGTATATAGTGTTACACATCTTTTCTTTTATCATATATTTACCATTATTTATTGTTTCTTGAACAATGGTGTAAAACTCCATATTAAACAATTTATACGAATGAAAACGTCAGTTTTCTAGAAGTTTTATTATATTTTATTATATTTGATAATGCCTTAGAAGGGCGAAACATGTCATTCCCATAAAATATAATAAAACTTTTAGAAAATTGACGTTTTCATTCGTATTAATTATTTACCATTACTTTGTGATGTGAATTCACGTGTACCGAAACAGGTTTGTTTTAATTGTATTTTTTTACTAAACAAAGTGTTACATAGTTAATAAAATATTGTTAAATTTCATATCATTGTTCAAGAAATTATAATTTTTTTTTTGTTAAACTAAATTTTTGTTAATAAGGCACTTACATTAAAGTATTAATGTAATTCTTCAACGTCAGATGATATTAATTAACGCAATTTAAACTTACAAATAATAATTTTCATTTTACGTCAATCTTCACCAGTTTCGTTATATATTTTTATTCAATTGATTTATTTTGCTGATTTAATAAATCTAGCACATCTTTATTAAAACGATTTCTTTTATAATGTTTCGATGACGAAATAAATAATATGTTTTGAGATCAATCCCCTTTTTTGTCGACCGTCATTCGAAACGCACGCGAACGCATGTGCGCTTCTCTCGACATTTTGATTCGTAAACATTTGTATTTACTAGTTTTATTTGCCCATGATTATTTCTCACCTAATTTGGTCGTTTTATTTTCTTCCTTAGGCATGTCTCCGCTGCTGGATGTAGTCCTCCTCAAACGTTCTCCATTTTTCTCTATCCCGTGCGAATATCATCCATTAGGTCGCTAACCCACCTTATTTGTGGTCGACCGAAGCTCAATTGTTCTATGTCAATTTGGTCGCATAATGCATCTTACTAACATTCATGATACGTCTTATGACACTTGCATTGAACAATTTTTTTTTTTTGCAAAATTTAATGATGTTGCATCAGTAATGAAATGGGACAGTCCCACGGCGTGCAATCATGGCGGAAGCAGTAAGAAACCCGGTTCCCACGTCGCCTTTTTGTTCCCCCCGACGAGCACTCGTCCCGCGGATCTTAGCGGCTGCATCTGAAAATGCACCAATTTAGATGCGCCACCGCCGTCCCGACTCCTGACTAATGAAGGCACTTACAGGCACGTGTTGGGCGACAGTGGTTTTGCCGCTTTTTAACAAGAAACTCGTTACTTCTATTTGTGTCCGGCCACTCCGGCAGCGTCCATTTTGAGAAACTGGGTCGACCCCGCGATACAGGAATCGCCTTCCGCTCGGATCTCTCTTATGCAATTTGGTTTATTTGTATATGCATGACACGCTTTAAAATATAATACATATCACACGCTTAATAGAACACTGGCTTAACTAAAAGAAACAAGTTTTGCTCAATCTGACATGAGTCGGTGTTTTAACAAAAACAGTCGAAAAACACGTACGATTGAAAAATACCGATATAGAGTAATGGAGGACAATTGGCGAAATTTTGACTTAATTTTAACGCGAAACGATGGATAGCGTTGACACAAGCCTATGTCTAATGTTAACTCAATTATGACCTAAACCATAATCGGTCAGTTTACTATTAAGCGTGCGATATATTAGTTTATTTTTCATTACATTATATGCAAATAACTAACTTACCATCACGCCTTTTCGCCGCAGGGGTAGGCAGAGAGGATGGACCGCCATACTGCTCTGTCCTGACACCCCTCTCTAGCATATTCTACATTCATACATAACATGTACGCTCGTCGATTTTTTTGACTTGGAATATGGCCGCCTTTCAGTATTTGATAAATTTGGTCATGCCATGCTTTCCTTGGTCTTCCGTGGTTTCCTTTTCCACACACACTGCTTGTATACAACACAATTTTAACAATCTCATGGATCCTTATTTAATTTAAGTTTTGATCCATTCATGCCTTACATTTCTTACTCTTATATCGTCGTTCGGTGTTCTATCATTTATCGTTTTTCTGCACATTCTTCTCAGTCATCTCATTTCTAAGCCATCTATCCTACTAATATGTAGCGATAGTTTTATGTTCTTATACAATTAAGAAAGGGAAATATTGCGCTTTTCTATTGACATCCTAGAACAGTGGTCGGTATACTTTTTAGTTATTAGAGCCAAGTATCAAGAATACAATTAATTAATTTTCTTAATTAGATTAAAACTAGAGTCATTGTGAAAACTTTTATACTTTGTAATAATCTTATTAATTGATAAATATTACAATTAAATTTCTATATGTAAATTAACAGTTAACTTTAATCCGATCAATGCCTTTACATTTCCTCGGAATGTATGTTTTGTTTTGTAACTCTGACGAAGCTTCGCCGGAAGCGAAACCGGCTGGTACGATTAAACAAAAATAAGGTGATGTAAAAACAAAGTACTCAAGTAATTAAAATTATCTTAAATAATGTCACACCACAAATTAAGTGCTTTATACGAAATTGTTTAAACATTTATATTGAAAAAAGATGTTTACTGTCTGGAACATGATTGTGAAGAGCTTTTTTGTGGAAATACAATGTTTTTCAAAAATTATTTAAAATTATATTATTATTCGTCTCCTTGTCTTTTAACCGCTTCTATTTTGTTTTATTTGTATTTTTTCTCTGTATAATTAATTAAATTATATCTCTGCGGGAAAGTATATGTAATGTATAAGTGGGTATAATCGAATCTTGCATCTTAGATGAAACACTAGATATTTATATATTTTATCTGTTCTTAGGCATTCCTAAGAACTGTACACCATTAATTGAGATATTTTTTAATCAAGAGCAAATATGCCGGAATCTCACTCTGAAGCAGACGCTTGGATACTTCGATAAACTAATTCTTCACAAACCAGAGCTTAACTTTACGTAGCGTAGACATTTTATGTTTTTCTTAGTGCGACCACTTTTTATACTGTACAATATTAATTACGCCATTTAAGAAGTTTTAATGCCGCCACTAAATAAATGTCCGCTACTAAACTTATTTTTATTGCGTAAAATTTATTGTATGACATAAACCCGCGCCATAATTTCAGTTTAGTCAGTTTTTGATTGCCGTAGAATTTTCTTCTTCATTAAATAACCAATAAAATTACGTCGTTTTTCTGAACGCGTGGCTAGAGAGGATGGACTGCAACGTTTCCCTTGGCTCTCTTGACGTAACTAGTTTCATTCACTAGGTACGTCAAGAGAGCCACTTGTTTCAGTAACTAGGTACGTCAAGAGAGCCACTTGTTTCAGTAACTAGAGTTTATGGTTACACCTGATGATGCCACCATCGGTTGGCGAAACAGATGTAGCGATAACTTCAGTGAAGAAAAAGAAATTGTGATATTATAACAGTGTTTAAAATTTTAACAGCACCCAGTTTCATCTTCATTCATACGTCTTTTGCACTTGCTTTTGTCGCACTGAAAGTGTATGCAATTATAGTTTACCCTTTTTAACATGGCGTGAAATTTTATAATAAATACGAATTAAAACGTCTGTTTTCTAGAAGTTTTATTATATCATACATGAATGACATGTTTCGCATATCTAAAGCATTATCAAATACATGTCATTCACATTAAACGTAATAAAACTTCTAAAAAACAGACGTTTTCATTCGTATTAATGATTTAATATGGAGTTTTACATTATTCGTATTCATGATTTAATATGGAGTTTTACATCATTGTTCGAGTAACAATAAACGCGTGACATTTATGCTACAAAGCATTTCAGTGTTAACTTAATCCAAATCGAGCACCGATGTTCTTTTTACATACGAGTACATGAATACATTCTTCTTTGCTATTTGCTATCATTTGAAATTCACTCGGCCTAAAATATATAATACAAATTTATGTTATTTTGGAATCTTGGGAAAATCGGTCCAAGGAATGTTATTTATAATCGATTTAAATCTGAATTTTATTGATTTTATTTTATTTTCCATATATTGGGTTGATGCAAAAGTTATGACCGTTTTTCGTGATCCTAGGTAAAAAAAAATTTCTTCAGAAATGATGAATGGTATCTTCTTTTAAATGATTCCATTGTATAAATGATGCTTTCCCTCTACTTTCTATTCAGTTTTGGCCTGGCCAGAGTACAGTGAAGAGTCCTTGTATTTTTTCAATATGTCGATAATAAAGTGCATTTACGTCATTGTTTACATTATGAATTCCGTAAAGACGATACCGCGAGTGTGGCAAACAAAAACATTTGCGAAGTGTATGGAGCAGATGTCATCAAAGTTCGACAGGTACGAAGATGGTTTACAAAATTCCGATCTGGGGATTTTTCACTAATTGATGATGCTTTGTGTTTGGTGGGATTGTAAGGGTATTGTGTATTTTGAACTCTTGGAACGCAATCAGACAATTACAGCAGAACGATATTGTCAGCAATTATCCAAATTGAACATCGCCCTTCAAAAGGATAGACCAGAATTGGTAAACAGAAAAGGGGTAGTGTTTCATCACGACAACGGGCGACCACATGTGGCTATGAGGACCAAACCCAAGCTAAATGAGTTTAATTGGGATGTTATCAAGCATCCATCGTATTCTCCAGATCTTGCTCCTTCTGATTTTAATTTATTCCGATCACTGCAAAATTTTTTAAATGATAAAAAATTTGATACAATAGAGCAGGTAAAAACATCCCTTGCTACATTTTTCGCATCAAAATCCACGGAATTTTACACTAATGGTATTAATAAGTTGATAGAAAGATGGGAGAAGGTTAAAAGAACTGATGGAAATTATATAATTGATTAAGTAAATAATACAAATTAAAAAAAAAAGGTTAATTGTTTATGTAAAAAACGGGCATAACTTTTGCATCAACCCAATACAAAAACAAATAAAATTGTTTTGCTTTGCCGTTTTATGATGTCCCAGTAATGTTGTAACTGTTTATATGTAATATGGCTAGCTGCATATATGGATATTTAATTACTGAATATGTTAGGACACCATGTACGGTGTGAGATGTTTTAACGAGGGAGCACACTTAAGACACTCATTTTCTAAAGTGAAACTTGTTGGCTTCTCCTAGGAGTACAGAACATTTCCATAACAATTTTCGTACTCAATGTTTCCCTGTTGACTACCGACACCGCTGACAATCATCAAATTGCTTTAGTTTCAAACACCGGCCTGATATAGTGCCCGCAAGCCACTCTTAATGTCGTTCGTTGTTCGTACTTTGATTACTTTTTGTCAAGTCCTATCCCCATACAGATATTTAGATTTTTGTTTTTAAAAATTTACACATACAAAATCATTTATGCTTTTTTTGCGTACGTTAACAATTATCAAATATTCATTTTTTTTTATGAACTTGAGGCGTTAATTCTGTGGATTTCCATAATCACAACAACTACAAACCTTCAAGCCGTTTTCTGGAAGGATAGACAGAGATAATGGAGCGCCACACTACTCTATCCTGACACCTATCTAGCTTCCTTCACACGTCGATTTTTCCGACTACTAATATTAATTTATTATATAACCTTCGTCGAAGATATCTCATAACTTCCGCTTTTGATTCAAATAAAGACCGTTAAACTTGAATTATTTAGAAGTTGTACGTATTTTTGAGTTGTGTAAATATAAAATTGTCGACCTTCGTGGCAGAGTGGTAAGATCTCTGACTTCCATACCAAAGGTCTCGGTTCGATTCCCGGCGATGGCAGTGTGATTGTCACACTGTCTTTGGTCTGGTGTAGAGTTCACGTAACAATAAAATGGCGATAGATTGGCTACCTATCACATGTCACGAGAATCATCAATGTAATAGCTAAAATTAATGTGTATACAGTCATTGGGTTCAAACAACCTGTTGTATAGAAGAAAAAAAAAACACTTATGTTGAAGTGGGTAACAAATATTGAAGAATATTGATGTCAATATGAATGAAAACGCCTGTCTTCTAGGATTTTTATTATATTTTTATATGGAATGATATGTTTCGCCCTTCTAAGGCATTATCGATTACCTGACATTTGATAATGCCGAAAAGAACGAAACATGTCATTCATTCCATCTAAAATATAATAAAACTCCTAGAAGACAGACGATTTCATTCATATTAATTATTTAATATGGAGTTTTACATCATTGTTCAGGAAACAGATAAAGATGTATTTTTTTAATATTCTGTTAAATTTAATAAAGGATAGGTAAATATTTGAATTGCTCGAATATGACATAAATTCTCTCGCATGTACCACATGACCTATGTTATAATACATGTTTTGTGTGTGTATTTGTTACCGCCACGTGTGTATGTAATGTATGTGCGTATGTAAAGTGTACCAGAGACATTTTATTGGTTAATTTGCCGCACGGGTACGCGTAAAAATTTGTTCTGGGACGCTCAGGATTTGTGAAATATGTTTTCGGAGCTTTCGCTATTTGATCGGTGCCTCCATATCAATTTTATAGCATTTTAACACGTAATATAATTTCCAAATGTCGCTCCACCGTTTTATCGGAATACATTCTGCATACTTCTGACAGCCATAATGTGTTTCGTGATCATGGCGAGGCCGAATACATTCTTACGTTTGACTGATAAATCATCTCGCTAGAATGTATATTCAAATGATATATTTTTTATGTAAGTCAGATTGGATTTCGTGTCGTGGAATCAGTTGATAATGTGTTTCTTCTTCATGTCAATGCCAAGATATTCTTATACATGTATAGTGGGGATAGTTTATATTTCAACCTTCTCTTGCCATTGTGGTGGAGGGTTTGACCGACTTGTGTCGTTTCCAGGGACGCTGGGTGTTATAGTAACACCAATCGTGGAAGCACTTTCTTTGTGTAAATAGGTTGAAAAACAAACCAATTCTTTCTTACCATCTTTGAAGAATTTCGCTTTTTTAAGGACTTATCGAATTTAATAATCGATAGACAAGAATCATTATTATCGTATTTTGAGTTTTCTTTTTAACATAAAAAATAATACTTTTAGATTTAATTTTTTTTTTATCAAAACCACTTTATTTGTTAAAACCAACCGATTTCGCTCCTGGCGGAGTTTTGTCAGGGGGCAGAGCTTTGTCATTAAAATAAAACAAAAAAAAATCTTCGATTACGTCGTTTAACATCGATTAAGTAATGACATTATGCAATATGTTTTTCATCTAAACGAATGTGATTTAAAAAAATGGTTCGAGCAACCTTTCTGCACTAATGAAACTAAAAAGTTACTTAAAATAATAAGAGATTCCTCTGTTAACCTTTCCCTTACGGTGCTAAAATAAAAACGCGCATTCCTGTGTTGGGTAGTCAGTACCCAATTCTATATATTTTTATATATATGTATCATATGACAATCGATGCCTGTTATCCTTAATAGATAAATAATTAAATAATCTCAATGTCTGCTTTTGGAAGAGGCTCAATAATCTTTTGTTCTCTGGGAACAATTTTCGAATGCAATAAAATGTTGTTTCTCGCTTGGCGGGGCGTCTTTATCCCATTAGGATAAACTGACATTAGAGTTTGGGAAGTATCTTCGCTCCGGCCTAAGCACACAGCTCCTGACGGGACTCCGGAGACCAATGAGCGCAAACAGAGTCGGACGCCCGGGCGGGCCTCGCGCCCGGCGCTCGGGGCCGCGACCCGGCGCTAGCGACGCCTTTGTGCCTCTATCACGCGGCCGTTCACACGGAGAGCGCCGTTAATCCTCCCTTCCATGGCGGTACGTTAAATATATTTTCCGACACTCATTAGGGGCAAGGTCGTTTATAATTCACAATGGCTACGCAAAACACACTGCGCTCTGCAATAATACAAAGTAACTAATGCGTGTATATATAAAGCTTTCGCGTATTTCCGTTTTACACAATAAAGAACGATAAGTTATGTCTGCCGAAAACTTTATTTCTTTAGAATTTTTATTTTTTTTGGCGCTTTAGTAAAGAGCAAAATTGAGAGCTGCGCGCGCACCCTGTTAAAATATGACACAATGAAATTAATCATCAATGATAAAAAAACAGCCAGATACTTCACGCGCGCCAACTCAAGAATTGCGTAAGCATGTTATGAAGTGAAACATGAATGATATTTTAGTGGGGTAATTTCGTATTTATTGGCGTATGGCTGCGAGGCTCTGACTTTGATGGTAAAAATGGCGGAATTGCTGGACACCTTCGAAAGAAAGGTGCTGCGACGAATTCGCGGACAATGAGTGGAAGGAGAGCAATGGCGTATTCGACGCAATGATGAGCTGTATTTCATGAACCAGGCCCGCAACTTCTCCACGCACATAAAGCTACAAATATTGAGATGGGCTGGACATGCACAGAGGACGCTGAACTCACGGGTCCCCAAACGCATTATGACTGGACACACGGGTGGAAGGTTCGGCACACTTCTTCGAGTGCCGAACTGGAGGACGACTGCTGAGGACAGGGACTGCTGGAGGCGAAAGTTGACGGAGGCCAAGGCTTGATATGGACTGTAGCGCCATCGGAAGAAGAAGAATTTCGAATATGTTGTGCACGTTTGTAAATACTTTTAAATAAGGAAATCGAACAGTACCACTTTATGTTAGTTAATTGATTATTTTAAAAATCACATTTTTTGAAGTCACATTATAAAGATCATTGATAAATAATTAAACACACTGTGTAGTGAAAAAATATGAAAACTTTTCTATTGTTACACCGAAGAAGGATAACTTATTTCGTGCTTATGTAAGAGCACGTACGTATTATTTTATTTTTTAATGTTAACCTTAATTTTGTCGAGATTTATTGTGGGGCCATTTCATACAAACAAGAGAAGAGACGGTCGAGATAAAAGCATTTAACCTTTATATTAGACCTGAGGGATCACTTTAAAATCGACTTCATCTAATCCATCTCTCTTTTGTGCCGGGTACTTTATTTATCTTTTTCCTGGGACCCCTTCAAACTGAAATAAAAAATATATTTTTTTGTTGTTTTTCTTATACACTTAATCTCTTCTTGTTGAACTGGAGTTCTCGTAATGTAAGTAAGCATAAACAAGGATGGTCGTGTTACGCTGGAACACTGAAGCAGCGCCGGACCTGAGTTATGGTAGAATTAGCTTTATGTTAATACTTCCAAGAAAACAAAAGTCGTTGATAGAGGATAGAGAAAGGCGTCGTAGACTTGCGCAAATATTTTCCCTCTGAAAAGATCAATGGTTGTCTTTTAGTTTGTGTTTTATTCTTTAATGGGGTTATTTAGCAAATGGCTCCATCTCGAGAGAATCTTAAGTAAATGTTTTAAGGGTGAGTGCTTTCCGTTCAATGGGAGCAATTCACGTTATATATTCGACAAGTAAATAAATCAAATTATATTATTACCTACAATTCGTACCGACTTTCGTAAATCTAGGGTACTCGTATATATGTCGGGAGAACATTATTTATAACCGTGTAATTAACTAAGTAGGTATCATAATGTTTTATGTATTTACCAAATGTGGTGTTTTCCAATAACAAATTTTTCCCCCTGAAATACTGTTAATTATATTTGACGAAGGAAAATAGAAACCTAAACAATTTCCGTTTATAAGCCTACTTAATTTGATGGTTCTTACCACCCAAAAATAAATCGATTTTCCTTCCATAAACATGTTTTATTTTTAATTGTTTTCTCTCTCATTAGGATTAAGCTAAAAAGCATTTATCGAACGAATTCCTATATGTATTAGTATTATGCTTATATTTTACCATATATTCAATCGACACCTGCAGGTAAATAAATTAACTAACTAACTATCACGTCGTTTTATAAAGGGGTAGGCAAAGAGGATAAACCGCCATCTGTCATACCTCTAAAGCTTCCTCTATACTCGTATATCATAATACACACATAGTCGACTTCGACGTCGATGTCTCAATACGAACATAACCACATTTAATTAATTTATTGAATTGGTATCGAAATATTTTCCTCGATTTCTTTTATTAATCAGTCTGCTTGCATACAAGTTTTTTACAACACATATATTCAAACCATCTTGGTGACCCTTCAGTAACTTAATTTAGGAACCATTCATCTACCTTACTTTCCTTCAATACATTTTCGATCGGTTTTCTATCTTACATTATATTTCCACTTATTCTTCTTTGTGATTTAATTTTTACGGTACTTGGTGGGTGACGCCAACCTATTGAACCAATATATAAATATAACATATTATATTAAAATTCACTCATAATTATAAAAAAAAACATATGTTAACGATGTAAATGGAACCAGAAATAGAGGAAGACCGAGAAAAACGTGGCACGATCAAATTAATCAAATATTGAATATCGGCCACGTGAGGAGTCAGGGACTGGACGCGCGTACGTAACATGATGTATGAATGTTGAGGAAGCGAGAGAAATATGTCGGGAAAGAAAAGTGTGCCAGTCCATTTTTTCTGTCTACCCCTTCGGGGAGACGGCGTGATGGTTAGTTTGTTTTCAGTTATATTAAAAACAATATTTTTCTTTTTTCGTACGTTACATATAAATATGTCAATAATAAAAATAAAACGACCGAAATAAAATTATAAATCCACTATTGAATACGAATCCTCTTAAATAACTTTAATACTAATATTTAAATTCAGTAAGTTTTACATAATTATTTGAAGATTGTTTATGTATAGAATCATGTTTCCCTCCCCTGATCTGTATGTATATAAAGGACCCATTTTGTGTAGTAGTGTCACCAGTCTGTCGATGTTAGCGATCCTTGCGAAACCGGTCGCTGTCGAAATAAGAACAAAAGTGAAAGTAGTTAAATAAACATGTTTTCATTAAATTATTATTTAAAATGAACTTCCATCAAGATTATCAGTTGACACAAATTTTCAGTTGCAAAACTATGGTTATTAATACTATCTGCTATATCTTGCACAAAAAACATAATAAGAAAACTTGAGTTATGTAATTATCGGATATCGTCTGAGTTCCTTTTTGTTTGTTTTTTTTTTCTATTCAATTTATGAAATATTGCATAAAAATATAAACGCCTTGATCGTTTTGCTTTAAATCTGAACGGGTATTTCCCGAAATCCAAGATAACTTAATTTAACGTCGGAATCCGTACAAACAAGAAAATTCTAATTGGTACTAAACATCCCGCCGCGCCGAGGCAAATCAATAAACAATTTATTTTTGATTCCTTCCCTTCATCTCATCTCATCCCCGAAGCCCGAGAAGCAGCGAATCATCAGAAATCATCTCCAATTGTATTTTTTCTCCTGTCAACAGAAATTCGCTTGTTCTTTCTATCACAAACAACGGTGGCTCTTCCCCCACTCTTCTCCGGACACGTGTAGGCAATACGCACCGCCAAGTTTTGTCATAATTGATTCTTATGATAAAATTATTGTTGTAAGTGTTATGATTAATTCATAAATAGAGAAAATATTAATAGTTGTGTCAATCTTTACCACACTTCAATCTCCGCACACTTAAAAAATTAAATTGTATTAAATACTATTTGTCTTTCATTTGATTTTATTTACGATTTTTTTATTAAATAAAAGACTAAAACACAAAAGTGTAAAAAAAGAGATTTAACTAATTTCTTCTATGTTCGCCATACTTTGGGTTGTAGATGTTTTATATATATATTTTTTTATATACTTTGTATACAACACTCGCTTTTTAAACAAATTAAAATTAAATATCAGACATGTTTCGGACTACCCAGTCCTTCCTCAGTGATGTTATATAGATATTTAGAATATAAATTTGTTAACATCTGTCAAAACTGACCATATTTGTAAACAATTTTATAATATTTTAAATATCTATATAATATCACTGAGGAAGGACTGGGTAGTCCGAAACATGTCAGATATTTAATTTTAATTTGTTTAAAAAGTGAATGCTGTATACAAAGTATATAAAAATGAAAAATATTTAACTAATTAATAAAAAAAACCATCACCCGTTTCCCCTGAGAGGATGGACCGCCATACTGCTCTGTCCTGACATACCTTTCTAGATTCCTCTACATGCACGCTCGTCGATTTTTTCGACCTCGAATGTGGTCGCCTTTCACTATTTGATTAGTTTGTCCATGTCCTTAGTCTTCCACGACTTCTCTGTCCACTCACACTGCTTGTATACAACATTTTAATATTTAGGAGTGATTTTATTTTATAAGAAAATCGTCATTATGGAATTCCACAGTGTTAATGCCGTAAGTTTTTCAAAAAATATTATTTAAACAATTTATGCATTTGCGCATCATCAAAATATGCATTTTTTTGTTGAAGCTCCGTTTAAAGATCTGTACCAATCATAATATGGCATTTCGAACTGCGTTGTTGCATTTTAGCTACATGCCCCTCGATCACCGCCTGTTTTTTGATAGCTTTATCAGCCTTCGATACACGGGCGGCCCTTTTGTATCCCCCAGTGGTAATTGAACTTCTCGCTGCAATAAAAAGGCTTTGCGCCCGACGGCGCTTAATTCTTTTTATTCTGATACTTCTTGTTGTGTTCACAGGTATGCCCGTTAGTCGGGGTTCAAGAATGTACTTTGTTACAGACCTTTTTCTTAACACCGAGAGCCATTCACCAAACACCAATATTCATTGACACATCTTTCTTTTTAGTAGTTTTATTTATTTTTACTTGTTCGAGTAATGGTAACATATCAAATATTGGGCTTGAATTTCGCCATTAACATTTCATATATAAGCCTAATAAACTTTGATGCAGTTACCAGAAGATGGCAGCGAGCTACCGAAACTGGTCGAAGCTAAAATATGAAAGAAACCTAATTGTATATTGTAAAATATTGTATTTAATTTATTTACGATGAATATTATTTAAGTTTAATTTTTGTTTTTTTCTTATTTATTAACTAGCTGACCCGGCAACGCTTCGCTATTGCTATATTAGAGTATATAAATACACCCAATATATATTAAAGAAATACAATTAAAGTTCAATATCAATGATTTTATTGGATAAAATGACATTTGTATAGGTGTAAGAATGTGTGTATCCTAATTCAGTTCATATCTTTAAAACATTTGTTTAATCCAAGCAAACTTGCTGTGAACTTGAATAATACTAATGTGAATTGAACAATTGAAGGCTGGGCATTACCAAGGTGGCAAGTTTACAAAAAGTCTGAAATGAGTTTTTGATGCCAATTGGTCTTAAACATAGCTGTGCAAAAGCGCGTTATGATTTAATAATATAGTGTAGTTAAAACGTTACCCTAAAGATGCCACCCAAAAAAAAGTTAATATTTATCTTTTTCAGCTTTATTTTTAAACCATTTTTGTAACGTCCAGTCTTAATTTTTTCCTTAATATTTTAAGTGAAATTAAAAAAACAAATAAATATACTATATCACATTTGCATAAAACATTCATACATATACCATTCAAGGTCATAATAATGCTCTTAGAAATACAATGTTTAGAGAAACAAAACTCTTGATTTTGATGTCCATTAGATGAAGCTAATAATGCACATTCACTTAACCAATGACGAAATTTGTAAATTTGTGTGATGTCTGGAAATATACATTGAATCAATTCTCCTTTGGAGTGTGATTCTACAGAAATCAGTTGATAATTTAAAGCATTCATTCCATACAATGAACTTTCATTGTTGCAGAATTTTACCCATTCCAGAAATATTTAAAATGTTGAATGTAGGTGTTTCAATGTTTTGTATCATCATCATCATGAGTCTATATCCGTTCACTCCTGGGCGTAGGCCTCCTCCATCTGATTCAATGTCTGTCGATCCTGGGCAACACGCATCCAATGTCGTCCCTCCATCGAAGTTGAGGACGTCCTGGGTTTCGGGTTACAGTACATCTATCATCAGGGCTGCGAGCGGCATGCCATTTTAGCGCTGCCACTCTTCCGATGATGTCCGACACTCCTGTTCTGCCTCTAATAGTGGAATTAAACCAATTAATCCAACCTGTACATACCATTTCAAAATTAGTTCATAAATATAACAATCTGTCTTGCACATATCAAGGTGTGGGATCCATACATGCCAGTATCTTAGTATCTTGCGTTGCGTGCCCCATCTCACGACATCTTCCACCTTGGAGATATCGTGGATAGCCGTGTTCCTCACCCTATCTCAAAGAGTCTTTCCTGGTATCATCCTTAGCGTCGGCATCTCTGCAAAAATCAAATAATTATATTAAAATGAGCAGTATATAAAAAAAAAAAACACTGGCGTGGGAACGTCAGACCATTTGGAAATGTTATATTACTGGATTTTTCCAACTGAGGCAGCTAATGCTGTATGTAAGAATATGTTTACCTATCACAGCATAACAGAGAAAAACTAAAACAGCTGAAGTAAATCGTCTAATCCAAAAGATATTATAGGTTATCGCCCTGCCAAAACAATTTTACATTAAAATAACATTATTAAAATAGATTATACCAATTCATAGAATTGTGAGGTGTGGGATCCATACATGCCAGTATCTTGCGTTGCGTGCCCCATCTCACGACATCTTCCACCTTGGAGATATCGTGGATAGCCGTGTTCCTCACCCTATCTCAAAGAGTCTTTCCTGGTATCATCCTTAGCGTCGGCATCTCTGCAAAAATCAAATAATTATATTAAAATGAGCAGTATATTAAAAAAAAAACACTGGCGTGGGAACGTCAGACCATTTGGAAATGTTATATTACTGGATTTTTCCAACTGAGGCAGCTAATGCTGTATGTAAGAATATGTTTACCTATCACAGCATAACTAAAACTAAAACAGCTGAAGTAAATTGTCTAATCCAAAAGATATAGGTTATCGCCCTGCCAGAACAATTTTACATTAAAATAACATTATTGAAATAGATTATACCAATTCATAGAATTGTGAGGTGTGGGATCCATACATGCCAGTATCTTGCGTTGCGTGCCCCATCTCACGACATCTTCCACCTTGGAGATATCGTGGATAGCCGTGTTCCTCACCCTATCTCAAAGAGTCTTTCCTGGTATCATCCTTAGCGTCGGCATCTCTGCAAAAATCAAATAATTATATTAAAATGAGCAGTATATTAAAAAAAAAACACTGGCGTGGGAACGTCAGAACATTTGGAAATGTTATATTACTGGATTTTTCCAACTGAGGCAGCTAATGCTGTATGTAAGGATATGTTTACCTATCACAGCATTTTTTTTTCAGAGAAAAACTAAAACAGCTGAAGTAAATCGTCTAATCCAAAAGATATAGGTTATCGCTCTGCCAGAACAATTTTACATTAAAATAACATTATTAAAATAGATTATACCAATTCATAGAATTGTGAGGTGTGGGATCCATACATGCCAGTATCTTGCGTTGCGTGCCCCATCTCACGACATCTTCCACCTTGGAGATATCGTGGATAGCCGTGTTCCTCACCCTATCTCAAAGAGTCTTTCCTGGTATCATCCTTAGCGTCGGCATCTCTGCAAAAATCAAATAATTATATTAAAATGAGCAGTATATTAAAAAAAAAACACTGGCGTGGGAACGTCAGAACATTTGGAAATGTTATATTACTGGATTTTTCCAACTGAGGCAGCTAATGCTGTATGTAAGGATATGTTTACCTATCACAGCATTTTTTTTTTCAGAGAAAAACTAAAACAGCTGAAGTAAATCGTCTAATCCAAAAGATATAGGTTATCGCTCTGCCAGAACAATTTTACATTAAAATAACATTATTAAAATAGATTATACCAATTCATAGAATTGTGAGGTGTGGGATCCATACATGCCAGTATCTTGCGTTGCGTGCCCCATCTCACGACATCTTCCACCTTGGAGATATCGTGGATAGCCGTGTTCCTCACCCTATCTCAAAGAGTCTTTCCTGGTATCATCCTTAGCGTCGGCATCTCTGCAAAAATCAAATAATTATATTAAAATGAGCAGTATATTAAAAAAAAAACACTGGCGTGGGAACGTCAGACCATTTGGAAATGTTATATTACTGGATTTTTCCAACTGAGGCAGCTAATGCTGTATGTAAGAATATGTTTACCTATCACAGCATAACAGAGAAAAACTAAAACAGCTGAAGTAAATCGTCTAATCCAAAAGATATTATAGGTTATCGCCCTGCCAGAACAATTTTACATTAAAATAACATTATTAAAATAGATTATACCAATTCATAGAATTGTGAGGTGTGGGATCCATACATGCCAGTATCTTGCGTTGCGTGCCCCATCTCACGACATCTTCCACCTTGGAGATATCGTGGATAGCCGTGTTCCTCACCCTATCTCAAAGAGTCTTTCCTGGTATCATCCTTAGCGTCGGCATCTCTGCAAAAATCAAATAATTATATTAAAATGAGCAGTATATTAAAAAAAAACACTGGCGTGGGAACGTCAGACCATTTGGAAATGTTATATTACTGGATTTTTCCAACTGAGGCAGCTAATGCTGTATGTAAGAATATGTTTACCTATCACAGCATAACTAAAACTAAAACAGCTGAAGTAAATTGTCTAATCCAAAAGATATAGGTTATCACCCTGCCAGAACAATTTTACATTAAAATAACATTATTAAAATAGATTATACCAATTCATAGAATTGTGAGGTGTGGGATCCATACATGCCAGTATCTTGCGTTGCGTGCCCCATCTCACGACATCTTCCACCTTGGAGATATCGTGGATAGCCGTGTTCCTCACCCTATCTCAAAGAGTCTTTCCTGGTATCATCCTTAGCGTCGGCATCTCTGCAAAAATCAAATAATTATATTAAAATGAGCAGTATATTAAAAAAAAAACACTGGCGTGGGAACGTCAGAACATTTGGAAATGTTATATTACTGGATTTTTCCAACTGAGGCAGCTAATGCTGTATGTAAGGATATGTTTACCTATCACAGCATTTTTTTTTTTCAGAGAAAAACTAAAACAGCTGAAGTAAATTGTCTAATCCAAAAGATATAGGTTATCGCCCTGCCAGAACAATTTTACATTAAAATAACATTATTAAAATAGATTATACCAATTCATAGAATTGTTACTTAGAATTTAACGTTTTTCCATGTAGATTCATAACATAACCTAAAATAATACGTAAGTAAAACGATATGTAACTTCATTTCTATTCGATATACCTAATTTAGTATTTATATAGAAGATAGAAGATAGATAGATAGATAGATAGATAGATAGATAGATAGATAGATATAACTTTGAAATATGTAATGCGGAAATATAATATGTATTCATTTCAACGGCAAAATAGAATAACTTGAAGATATATATGAATTAGAAATATAAGTATACCTACAAAATATTACGACGTAAATTACGTTTTGACAGGAGACCACGTGACCAATCGAACGGCTAGAATTCTAGAAAACGAATATCATTAAGTAATCACCGTCGAACGTAAGAGAAACGAATAAGTTTCAGCCACACGAAAAAATAAGATTTCGTGCATAACCTCAAATGACGCGTAAAAATTATACTCGCCAAAATTTGGAAGCATAATTACCTGTCTACATTAATGTACATTAAAATATGGCCAATAAAATAGACTGTACCAATTAAACAACCAATTATTTTAGTACGTAATAAGTAAAACGTATTAAGTATTATACATCCCAAAGTAAAACGCAATATATTGGACTGTCAGAAAGAAAAACACATTGTTGCCACTACACAAAATTACATGGAGACTGAATTCTCTCCAGACCATGTCAAACGAATATAGACTCAAAAGATTGATACTCAGGTGATACGAACATTAAGGTCTATATTCGTTTGCACTACGAAAATTTTCAATTAATTGATTAATTTATAAAGTTAATTAGAGCTCGATTAATAACAAAAATATGCCTATGACGACCGGGATACTCCATTTAGTCCATTCTCCAAATTTCAAAAGGATCAGCTGAGGAATCACCGAGAAAGAAGGAGACACACAGATGGGACATTGAGTTTTATTTATATGTAGATTATTTACGAATTATACATGGTTTTAATACCTCCCAACTAGGGTGACCCGTCTTCTTCTTCTTCTTTATTTAGGACTGTGTCCTGTTATTTCTCGGAGGCTGTTCCTGGGATGCAGATGTCCAACTGTCTCGCCATCTTTTAGGTGGTCTTCCTGCAGGTCGATCTCCTGTTGGTACTTAATTGCGGCTATATTTTACACTCTTTCAGAACATGATCTCTTTCCACATGATCTCTCCAGTAGCGTCTTCTCAGTCTTCCCCATCGCACTACATCTTCCATATTGCAGATCTTTCTTTTTTCAGAATTTCTTATTCTGTCTCGGAGTGTCGTTCCCGCAACGGATCAGAGAGTCTTCGTTTCTATGGTTCTTAGGAGATTATTCGTTCTGATGACGTCAGCTCTTATACACACTAGGGTTACCCGTAATGTTTATAAATGAAAAGTTTTTTTTTTCTAGAAGTTTTATTGCATTTTATGGGAATGTCACTTTCGCCTTGCTGAGGTGTTATCATATTACCTTTCATAATTGAAATTCTCTCAAAAATATAAATTAAAAAACTATAAACGAGACATTTTCAGTCATATTTAATATTTAATATGGAGTTTTTCGCCATTGTTCGAGAAACAATAAACACTATTTTCTTTATTTTTAATTTCTAAATTTTCAATGTTATTCAATGTAATGTTTCTGTAATTAATATGCATAACTTCGATAATGTATTGATTTTAATTTTTATATTTTTTAATTACAGATTGCCGCACACGCACACGTTGTAGGAAATAATCTTAAAGGTGAGCTCCATCAAATTATTTGATATATGATAGAATACAAATAACTTCCAAAAGACTGCGCGTAAATATTTTAATGAACAGAAAGCAATTATTTGCCCAACTCAACAAGTACCTAATTAGTATCACCCCTTCCACAATGAATACCCTTCACGTAAAAACGGTACCCCAGTATTCGAGCAAATATTATTCGATGAGGCGAGTTTTGTAATAAACTTTATTTAATATATTTGGGCTCCCGGAATGTTTACTTTTATTTTTCAGTTTTAATTTTACCCATAACTTTATTATTTAAATAATTAGAAAATTTTGTTTATTACATATAAAAAATGAGATCATATTTGTAACGAATCTAAAATCTCATTTACATTGGAAAATTTAATTAGATTAATATAGTTAAGGATCACAGAAATAGTTTATCTTAAATGTTTAATGGATCATATATAACAATAAAGGAAAAATTTAGTAACAGGTCTTCATGTGATGTAGATAATCTATCGCCATTTTATTGTCATGTGAATTCTATCTACACCAGACCGAAGACAGCGTGACAATCACACTGCCATCGCCGGGAATCGATCCCGGGACCTTCGGTGTGGCAGTCGTGACGCTTGCCACTCTTCTTAGTGGAACTAGAAATATAATAAAATTAATGAAAACATTGCGTTCTGGTAGTCGTTTTAAGTTACAAAGTTAATTTTTGGAAGAAAAATTTTAAACACTTTGTAATCAATCCACTTTATTTATTAAATATAAAAAAAAAAATGAAAATATTATACACTACATGTTTTGGAGCTACTACATAGCAGACAAGACACTGAGAGATCGCGTGAGGAATACCAGAATATGAGAGATATGTGACGTTGAGGACATTGATAGAAAAAGGGACTGGTACGGTCATGTTCAAAGAATGGACACCACCAGACTCCCCTATATTGCATTGCATAATCAGCCTCATGGGACTCGTGCTCGTGGAAGACCGCCTAAAATATGGAAGGACAGCTGGGAGTCTACCTCACTGCAGGAGCAACACTCTGGAGAACAGACCACATAGGTCTACAACAAGGCAAAAGAAAAAGAAGAAGATGTTTTGGAGGTGAACTCCTATATTCTTAGGTATAAATATAACACAATTACATTTATCCCTGAGGATGGAGGTGGATAAGGTCACCTCCAAAGCATATCGTTGATGATCTGGCAGAAAGTTCTATCTCCACTTTATACATTTTTTATGTCATTTTATACTATCTTTAATAACTCCATTATAGGAATAATTTTTCAATTTCTAGCATTTTTTTAAATTAACTAAAATATAAATAAAATTGTACGTGCTTCATTTTTAATATTGTGTGACCCTTAAGTTCCGAACAAAACAGTTTTACGTCTCTCTTGAAAAATTGACATTTTCGAGATAGGACTATCTGCCAGATCACCAACGATATAGTGTGTAACATTTTTATTTTGTAAACATTTTTCATAATTATCGTGGTTTATACAGTTTTTAAAATCCTCTTTCTAAATTAACAATAGATTTCCACAGTGTTAACGCCTGAACCTTCAGTAAAGTGCTCGTATATTTTTACTATCACCGTTTTGGCTAATTTTGTAGAAAACCTTAATTTTTGTATGGTTCGGTTGAACACGTTAATATTAATGAATGGAGACTTTTAATTATCTTCATGTTCTCTCCTCGGACAATTCTTTCCCGGGAACCTAATCATTCCGACTCTAGTCCAGGCTAGGTTAGGCTAGGTTGGGTGAGGACGCCCACTGGACAGGGGCAAAGACACCCCATACTCGGTATAACCTACTCGGTACACCTCGTTAATGCTAACAAACGCTCCCCCGGCCCGGGATAGCCGGAGCTTTACCGCATAAATTAACAGCTCTCGCACGTTGTATTTTTTGTCCGATCAGCCAATTTAAGATATAAATAGTCACAGACTACCTGGTTTCCGCTGAGTTGAAAATATGTATCCGAGGTTTATTTTTATTTACCAAAGGTGTAAATACATCATTAATTCAATCCCCAAAGCTTCAAGATAACTCCTACGCTTTTGTTTTACTATATTAAAAATTACTACTGTATTTAGAATTAAAATTAAAAATGTATCTTCTCTATACGCCTACACTTTGTGTTGTGGATTCGCATTTGAATAAATAGAACAACACTTTATTTTTGGATTTGCAGACATGTTTTGATTGTTACCGAACTTTTTTCGATGTACGCATTTCAATTATTTTTATATTTTGTAAAGTGAGAAAGGTTGAGTCCCAACCAAAACATGTCTGCAAACCTAAAAATATAGAGCTGTGAACATACAATGGGTTATTCTATTTATTCTAATTCTTTTCGTTTTTATCTACAGTATAGTATATAACTAAGTAATAATTGAAACAGTCATTAAATTGGTTTAAACATATGGAAAGAATAAATGAATAATGAATTATAATGAATGTATATGTAAGCAGCGTAAATGGAACAAAGAATAGATGAAGACCGAAGAAAAAGTGACATGATCAAATCAGTCAAATATTAAATGTCGGCTAAATCGACGAACGCGCATGACACGATGTATGAATGTTCGAATCGAACCCGGAACCTTCGGGGTGGCAGTCAATGCACTTACCACTCGGCCACGAAGGTCGTCTTCTTATGTTGTATCTTTCATCTTATGTTGATGTTGTTTCAAGCTCCTTGATCCTGCGTCCTTTGCTTCTCTCCCAGTTCCGTCCAGCTTAGTTAAATCAGTCAGAATAATATTATCCATTAAACGATGCCTTGGTATTTCTAGAAATTTTGCTTCTTCCGGTCTTGATGCCCACAAAGTTTTGATTGATCTGGTTTCTCCGGCTTGGCATAGGTGACCAATCCATGCCAGGCGACCGCCTCTCACGGTGCTCGTTATAAGGGGCTGCTGGGTCATTGTTTGGATATCTTGATTACTCGTATGCCTCCAAGTTCCCGCTGCAACATCAGGTATGGATCCCTAGATTCTTCGTAAGATATTAAAATATGTTTACTGGATATTTTATACTATTTTTTCCACTCGTATTTTTAAATTTCACAACGATTAAAGCAGTATTTACGGAACCAACGATCACCGTTGTTTGTGTTAATTAAAATGATAAAATTAATGATTATTCTCGCTTATAATTCCGTGCCGGATATCTGCGAACCCTTCCGAATAATATTCAATTAGTTTAGCTTGTTCTTACTTTGTAATAAAGGTTAAATAGCCTAATTCCATGTGTCCTAAGCGTCCCCAATCTACCCTAGAAGCGCAAGGTAGGTGCTACCAGAAATTGTATTCCCTGATGCCAACAGTTTACTGTATACCCCACATATATAAAGCTTATCAATGTTCAGTGATAATTTAACTTAGCTAAGCATACATCTTTGAAAACCACGCTGCTTATTTCGGTACTTAAAAATTAACACATTCCTCCATTCCATCCATTTCGGATGATTAGCTGCAGAATAGAAATCGGCATCGATAATTCCATCTTTCTTCACGCAGAACCAACCTGCCTTGACGTTGATTTCCATTGTATTGGATATACCATACATATATAATTTTAGTTTTCCTGCTGCGAGCTGTGTTCCTTAAAATAATGTTTCACTTCTGGAAAAAGAGACACCTAAATCTTCTTTCACTTGTTTCTAATCTTTGGCTTGGCTCTCTTTGCGTTAAGTTTCCATTTGAGGAGTGTACTACCAGCTGTCTTACCATATTTTTGGAGCCGTTCTTAAGGTACCGTCCTTTGGTGTTCTTACTGTTCTTGATTCTGCCATTCTGGTCACATGTTCATTACAAAAACTTTCTTCCGCCGCTAAAGTGAAGTTATTATATTTGGAATCCTTGCCCTTTAGATTTTTATTATCTTCTTCGTATAAAGTGCCATTTTTTGTCTAATAACAATGCAACAAAAGTGCAAATTGTTTATGATATATGGATATTTTATATATTCTAATTCATGGTACTAATGTCGTTCGTAATGTAATTAACACCTTCTTCTTCGATTTCTCGTTCCTCTCTTATTGGAGGTTGGACAACATCATGGCCATTTCCACATTTGATACAGTAACTCTTTACAGAGTTGTTGTGTTTCAACTGGACCATTCTCCGAGGTTTTCCATCCAGGATTTTCTTCCGTCTCTCGAACCTCCGTTTTCCGTTAATTTTGCCTTGTGTAATCAATTCCAGCACTTTGTAATCGACTGATCGACACCCTAGCATTATTTACTAATGGTTTTAGTCTTGGTAGAAATGGTGGTAGTAGTTCGTTTACCACCTTACGTTGTTTTCCGTTATTCCGTTTATCTGACGGTTATTGATGGCATATTTGAAAACGTGGTTATCTAGTGCGTATAGCAATTGCTATACCCATAGGTATCATGTAATCGATTACATACCTATATATCGCATTACGTGTACGATATGTACCTCATGTGTCAAACGGTAAACTTGATCCATAGTAGTTGCGCGGTGACTGTGACCCAAACAATTAATATCCCTGACCCGCGCCGGATATAAAACTTATTTACACCAAACCGTACGGGGCTGGTGTTTGCATTGTTAAGGGAGCTTAAGGCGACATGATACTCGTAATTTTTTTTTAAATGCGCCAAGGAAAGTCGGTTTATTGGCGTAAACTTTAGATTTGAGATAAGCCCATAGGAAAAAGTACATATGGGTTTCATCAGTACTGCGCGGAGGCCAATTTATTTCACCTCTCATGGAGATCAATTTGCTCGGGAAAATTTCACGAAATCGTGGCAGAATTGGACGTGTGTGACGTTGCTTCGTTCTGCTGGAACCATATTAATAATAATAATAATATGCTAAATTTTAAAGCGCCATTTTTGTGATTTAATCACCTCAAGGGCGCATTAAGACGCGTTTTAAATCTAAAAATCTAAATGTGACCGCTTAAAAAGCGATCGGTTAAAAAGTATAGTAGAACAAAGTATAAATGTTCAAATTGGGTATGAAATATGAAAAAGATGGGTTTTCAATTTTGATTCAATTCAATTCAATTCAATTTCTGAAATCTGTCGGATCATTTATGCATCTGAGGTGTGAAGGGAGATTGTTCCAAGCTGATGGACCGGCTACCGCGAATGGTCGATCCCCGAAATTTGTACTGGGGGAACGCTTCGGCTCAACTAATCTTCCCATTGCCGAGGAGTTCGCCGAGCGAAGTGTGGATTTCCTTGAATTTAGGCTGTCCGTTATACAGAGTTCAGATATATAACTTGGTGCCATTCCATGTAGCGCTTTGAAGACTGTCCAGCAGAGTTTATACTGGATTCTTTCTGAACTTTTAAGCCAGTGATGTTCTTTGAGATGTTGTGTTATATGGGACTTTTTTAGAATGCCTTTAATGAGTCTTGCTGCTGCATTGAACGCAGATTGAAGTTTGAATTGAAAATTGAAATTCCATTACAATAATCAAGTCGTGACACAACGAAGGAATTTACATATTCTTTGGAAGCCAGGAAAATTTTACCACATAACGCTCTGAATTCAAACATAAACTTTCTTTTGAGGCTTCTTGTAGTTAAATTATGTTTAATAGAAGTATAGTGTGGCCTTAATATCGGATTTCACGAAACAGGGATCTTTCTGTTTATAAATCATAAAATTCCTTTATTTCGGTCGCAGGCCCGAGGACTGAAACAAATTTAATGTTCTGCCAGGCCATGTCTGCTCTAAAACTTTATTTGTATTGTACACTTTATTGCGTCCCTCTATCAAACTAATATTGCTCTACACAGACTTCTGTATTGCGATACTCTATCATGTACAGCGAAGGGTTCATTCTCGGTTCGTAAGCCCCCCCCCCCTCTTTTCCGTACTTTTCTTGTACTCTAATGAAGTGAATTTTCAGCACTTTTTAATACAAAGAATAGTTAAATGCTCGAGAAGGGTTTTTAAACTCGTTTATCATATCATTAAAACCACAATCAACTCGAGCGTTTAAAGTTTTGATAATACAGTAAAACCTTGATATAATGGACAAATTTGGGGAGGGGGTGTCCGTTAATGCCGAAAGTTCGTTATACAAAAATAGGTTTAAAATCATGTCGGCCATGTGAGGAGTCAGAGAAATCGATGCGCGTGCATGACACGATGTATGAATGTTGAGGAAGCGAGAGAAATATGTCAGGAAAGAAAAGTGTGGCAGTCCATTATTTCTGCCTACTCCTTCGGGGAGACGGCGTGATGGTTAGTTAGTTAGTTAGGTTTAAAATAAATCAAAAACCTTTTTTTTTTAATCGACACATATTATCTATTAAAATTAGGGTTGAGTTATGTCTAAGAGTGGGGGTAAGTTATAATTAATTAGGATTTAGAGGAGGAAAGGTATAACGGGAACATTTCAAACATGGAAAATAAATATTAATTTAGTTGCTTGTTTATAATTATCGTTAATTTTAATGGCCTCTTTTATTTTTTGAAATTTAAGATTATTTTATGATTTTTATTATTGACGTTTGATTTTTATAGTTATAGTAGAATAAATACGGTAAAGTTGAGGTCCCTAAGACGTATGTGTGGTAGAAAGATATACGACGGAATCTCAAATGCTGATATAAGAAAGGAATGTAGAGCGGAAGAAGGTATTATGAACAAAATTATGAAAGGATCGCTGATTTAGTTCGGACATATTGAGAGCATGGATGGAGAAATAATGGTTAATAAAGTATACGTTATGGTGTAAATGGAGTACGGAGTCGAGGTAGACCGAGGAAAACATGGCATTACCTAATCAAATCAATTTTAAAGGTTGGTCATGTTAGAAGTCGGTAGAATCGACGTGCGTGTATGACTCGTTGTATTAATGTGGAGGAATCTAGAGAAGTGTGTCAGGAAAGAGTAGTATGGCGGTCCATTATCACTGCCTACCCCTGCGAGGAAACGGCGTGGTGGTTTTGTTTTAGTTAGTTAGTTACATTTTTATAAGTGACGAATCTTTGTTTATTATTGTTTAAATTTGTGCATAGAAGAAGGACCGAATAAGGATCGAAATTTAAAAAAAATAATACGATTTTATTGATTTATTCAAATTATTTTAATTCCTTAACTGTTTAAATAAAATTCTGTTTTAAATATCACAATTGATTATATTTTGTCGCGACAGCTATTTCGCTAACCGATGTTACCATCGTCAGGTCTAACAATCAACTGTTATTATAATATTGTATGTTTTAACGTTAAATCTACTCACTACGAGATTTCAAATTAAAATTAGAGCTTTAAAATTTTCGATGAGTTTCAGTTTATCGGAATGAAAACGTGAGCTATTCTAGGAAGAATTTCCATAGAAAATGTTTTTTTATTTTATTTATGTGTGAAACTCTATTGTCTTTTTATCTCAAACACTGCGCTGTAGATTGAATATATTCAGCGGATCAAGGGTGAAGTACCCGTTCTGTATGTTCAAACTTATCCAGGGATAGCCTTTTCCCCGCTGTGTGCCGTGCACCGTGGTGTGCGAAGGCTGGAGGAGAATGCTCCAGTAGATGTGCGGCAACTCGAGAGTGTGTGCTGGTTGCTAGATGCGGGCGTCTAGACTATGAAACGTATAACATTTCTCCAGGAATGATATATCGCCGTTCGGGTTTACTCAAATTTATCGCCTCTTTGTCGAGTTTCAAATTGAACGTTTAAACTTAGGAAGTTTTTAATAA
Organism: Lepidostoma basale; assembly: GCA_022606425.2. Classification (NCBI taxonomy): domain Eukaryota; kingdom Metazoa; phylum Arthropoda; class Insecta; order Trichoptera; family Lepidostomatidae; genus Lepidostoma; species Lepidostoma basale. The sequence goes on along the minus strand of JAHDVF020000857.1, from coordinate 851,708 downwards.
CACAAAGCGAATAATGTGTAATCGTTTAGAAAATCAAAATGTAAATTTAAACCACGTTGAACCAATCTTTGATTATTATTTTTAACAACAACTGAACAATTAATGAAACATGGTAATTTAAACTATACTTAACTAACTAACCATCACGGCATCTCTTCGAAGCGGTAGGCAAAAAGAATGTGAGATAAATATAGAAATATCAGGAAAGAAAAGTGTTAACATGTCATTATTTTACCATTCTTTCTTCATTCATTTTTTCCAAACATGTCCAAATTATCTTAATGATTAACAGGTTTTGTTTGCGATGACAACTTTAAGTGTACCATTCACTTTGTTGCCTGCCCCAACCCTTCTTTCAATTTCCCTCTCCACTTGCCCATCTTTTGTAAACAAGATTATATTATATCTTTATAAATATACGACCTTCGTGGCAGAGTGGTAAGAGCTCTGACTTCCATACCGAAGGTTTCGTGTTCGATTCCCGGCGTTGGCGTTGTGTATGTCACACAGTCTTTGGTCTGGTGTAGAATTCACGTGACAATAAAATGGCGATAGATTGGCTACTAGAATCAATATAAAATAGCTAAAAAAAAAAAAAATCAGTAATTGGGTTCAAAACATCCTGTTGTATACATAAAAAATAAAGATTGATATCCGTCCATTAGATATCTGCCTTACGCATCTGGAAATAATTCATAATTACATAGTGAGTACTTATATAATGAAATCGCGATTGCTCTTTCGGTTTTACATTGATTTTTTATTTATGTATAAAAATATATTATATAAACACAAGTTCCATATTTGTTTCGTCTTGGGAGGGCATTCTCAAACGAAAAGTTTTTTTATAATAGTTTGAGAATGCCATCGCAAGGTGAAACGAATTTGTAACGATTGTTTATGTATATAAAAATAATCAATGCAATACCGAAAATGCAATGGTGTTTTACAGAATTAAAACCACAACCATCGATAGTAATTATTTATTGGGCGCAGAATAATTCTTTCGAAATCGGGTGATGGTTTAGGATGCATAACGCCTGGCACCTAATCCAGGGGACTTGGGTTCAAGCACGAATCAAGTTATATTTTTTGTTGTTGTAATGATCTATCTTTACTCACATTGTAAATTGTAAAATAAAATCAAATTCAAAAAATGCATCTAACCTTTCAATTGTTGGTTTCATTAGTTTAACGTTTTCATAACATGGTCTTGTGACGTAACTAAATATTTAGACTGAATGATGATATATGAGTATTCACAGAGCGTTTGAGCTTTTTTTATATGGAAAAATTTCAGCATGTCCACTAGAATATTAAACTAATGTAATCGGATTATTCTAAGCGCAAAAATATCCGCCGCTTTCAAAATACCGCGAGTTATTCTAGAGCAGAAATTTAGTTGGGATTTAAAAATTCCACGAGGCCAAATATTTTTCAATGAAATTTTATGGGTTTAACGTCAGAGCTTTCACGTGAGGCACAACATTTTTTTGTGTGACTACATTCGTTTATAATCCCTCCGTCTCTACGTGATTCCTGAATTTATATTCGCGTTCTAAAGCTTAGATTACTTTCACTTTTCGCTCAACAATAATTTAAAAGCTCGCCGAACAGTGGCCGTGAAAGCTCTCGACCTTTGACTGACGGTTAAAAGGATTAAATCGATCCGAGTTTTACTGAACAGTTTTCTTGTATCGACTATATTTTTTATCTTAACGACTTCATGCTTATATAAACACATATATTGATAGTTTTAAATCACTTTTATAGATTAACATTTTTCGTAGAACTTTTTAAGTTTGGATCTTAATATAAAAAAGGATATCAATATATATATCCCATTTCACCATCTGTGTTCAAAAAGTAATGACTGGGTTGGGGATAGTGAGACGTGAAAATCTTTAGAGCAGGGACGTCTGTATTCAAAATGCTTTCTGAAAATTTCGGACCACTAACAAAGAAGCAAACTATTCAGATAAGATAGCCTTTACATTAACCGTGACACTACGTAATTTGAATATAAGGGTCGATATTTTATGATATCCTATTTTCTTTTTTCCTTTTTCAAATTAACGTAGTACGCTTGCAATATATACATTACAAACATCACTTCAAAAATATATTGCTATAAATTTTTTAATGTATTTTTATCATAGAATTTTTTTTAGCGTGCTTATATTGTAGATTACTTATTATAAACACAAATGTCCGAATCGTCCAGCTGACAACAATTGCACCATCTAAAAGAACATTATGAGTTAAATTATTTTTATTTTATATCATTGTATTTTATATAATTTGTTTTAGATTAATTTTGTGGACGTTGGACGATCGAAATGTGCGCGGGAGATGCCTGTTGGTGGCGATGAGGGTCGCAACCCATCACACCGCGTCTCTCGCGGGGTCGAAACGATCGAATGTCGCATCGGTTAAAGTGTGGCGGTCCATTCTTTCTGCCTACCCTTTCGGGGAGACGGTGTGATGGTTAGATAGTTAGTTTAGATTATTTAACATACCTATAGTTATCATACTGCGAGTAAACGTAATAACCAAAACAATTATCCAAGTAATGAATTTTTTTTAAAATGATCTTATTTTTTCTCGAGGAATTTATTATTATTGTTTTTTAATAAAGGAATTATTATTTCTTCCACAAATACTTTGATAAGTATTGAAATTGGTCAAACTGAATAATATTTAAGCTGATCGCATTGAAGCTAATGTTGAAGGTGTAAAACCTTCGAAAGATGTCGAGAAAAATAAACTCACAAGCGAAAAAAAGCAGTATTTTTAATTCATGAAAAATTTGGCATTTTCGAATTCCGCAGTGTTAACAACATCTTAAATTTATCTAAAATTCAATGTTTTATAATAAAATATCTCGAGACGCTGAAGGAGTAGTAAGGTGGTGCGTATTCTCAAGGGGTGGACGATGATCGATCGCTTAGAGCTTTTCGTTCCTCTCCGCCGTGTGAGGTCCTCGGGTCCTCAATCAACCCCCCACCCACCCTTTGCCCACCCGGCCACCGTGTTTCAATTCCGAGTTTTATCGTTTACGCAATAAGTGTATAAATCGTTTTTGTTCACGTCGGATTATCATCACTGTCCTAGCTTATTACGTCCAAAGGAAAGCGTGATAAGAAAACATGTATCAAAGTGAAATAATACGCTTGTCTCTCAATTATTGTTTTCCAAATAAAATAATGAAACGTGTTGTGATCCCGAAAATAAGTTATGAAAAGATAAATTCGTCTAAATGGTCATTTCAAAGAAATACTTTTCATAACACTGTATTATTATTTCATCGTGGATTTTGCAGCAGCAGATTAAAAGTGGCAATGGGCATGACACACAGCAACTAATTATAGCAATAGGTGGACGTCCAGATCAATCAAATGGAAACCACGAGAAAGCAAAGGAGGCGTCGGAAGGCCCCAGAAGATATGGTCCGACGATGTAGCCTCAGAAGGTGAAAAAGACGATCGACAGTAAAGAGTGGAAACGTTTGAAAGAGGCGTATCAAGGCTGAGGTGGAAGAAGAAGAAGGTTTCGTAAACGTTTTTATTTATTTTATTTTTATATATAACTGTTTTGTACCCTCTTGTTTACTTTTCTTTCTTTAAAAATTTAAAAATAATTTAATATTCAAATTGTTTAAATTCCCAATTTCGTGGCCCATAATGGAGCACAATTTATAAATTAATAAAAATTATGTTAGTTTTTTTTTAATATGAGCATTTCATGATGATTAAAAAGGTAACATGTTTTGAACACGTGGACGAAAAATGTTTGAGATATGCTTTGTATTATTCAGGGAAAATTTGATGATACCTACGCCGTTTTAGCAACATCAGAAATCTAAAGACATGCAAAAATCGTTGGATTAGATGTCTGTTGATATCTTAAGAAAGGCTTTAGCCGGATTATAGTGAATTAGTTCTATGTTTATATTATTTATATTAAGGAAACATTAAATGATTAATAAACGAACCAATCACTGTAAGTTTGATACATTGGTTTTTGATGTTAAAAGACTACCGCTAAATTATAACATATTTTTTTCATCACAGATTTCTATTTTCGATTACAATTTGTTATTGGAATAAGCTTCAATCCCGATGCATTGCGGTTAACAAATAAGAAATCGCGGAAAGCAATGGGAAAATACCACATTAAAAAGGCCCAAGTGGCATCGTAAGAACCAGTAAAGATATTAGACTTTGCTGCAAACCAATCTCTAGGATCATAGTAATCATTAGTAAAAAAATAACCAATTTTTGTATAGAACTGTTTATTTACGAAGGATATTTTATTACGTAACATTTTTTATCTAATAAGTAAACAGTTTTCTCTTTAGATTTGAACAGTAACTTACTTTTTAATTTCTTTCTTTCTCCAAATGCGTTTTATGAATTCTTGTATTAACTTTATTATTATCAAGAAGAAGAAAGCGAAACCCAAGTTTTATTACAGCCCGTTCAAAGTTACACTGCTTGTTCCCACCCCAAAATACTGTAAAATTTAACAACTTTTTCATAAGTAAAGGGAAACCCGTGGCTCTTGATATTTTCCCTTTCGGATATATAGACAAAAAGTCAATTTGAACAAACTTTATTCCAGCAAAATATTTTAAATCCTTGCAGGTAGAGCGGGCGGAAAAAGTGTAATATGTGGCAAGCAATAGTGCCGGGGAAAGTATGAGGGGGATGTTAGGAGCGAAAAGGGAAGAATAGTGGTGGCCCGTTACAAGTAGTGTGTGAAACTACCCCGTCGGTGGATAACAGTTCACACGAGTATCTCGTATATAATTTCAGCGAGGATGCATATGAATACTTTGACATGTTTTTCCTACGTCTTTTCGTGAATATTTTGTAAATACTCGTACATATGCTCGCATTATATATCTCAGACTAAATTGAAGTACTAAAATGCCAAAGTTTATAAAAATAACCGACATTACTTCATCTAGCATTTAAAAAATCTAACAGTAATAGAGTGTATATTTGAATATTCTTCTTCTTCACGTGCCGTGTCAGGTCCCCCTGACGTTGGAAATCACTCCGGCGAAGGCTTCTCTATCCTGTGCAACCTGGAACAGCTCTCCCACACTCCCGGTCCAGTCTCTTATGTTGCACAGCCAAGACGTTTGTCTTCTACCAGGACCACGCTGCCCCTCGATTTTTCCCATCAGTGTTAGTTCTAATTTCAAGTTCTAATGACAAGTTCTTATTTCAAATGTGACAATTGTTAACAGGTTGACTGCCGATGACGCGTTTGTACTTTATCTAGCGTATAAATATCGAACAGTAAAGAGTATATTTGAATTAGAAGTTCTTATAGTGACGTAAGTGTTGACTGTCGATTAGGCGTTTGATCGTGATTAAGGGAGTGCACAGTGTGCCGATGACGCAATTACGCGTGATAATATGTACAATTTATTCTCCAACAAAAAATCGACATTTTCCCTTCTTAATTTTTGTCAGAGTAACTCTGAACGTTTAAAAAAGAAATAATTTTAAATCACTTATACTGTTATTTTCAAAGAAATAAGTTTGAAATGTAATACGACCTATATATAAAAAAAACTAGTCGGCCATTTTAAAAGTCAGAACAATCGATACGCCTAAAAAAATATCGTGCATATAGTTATTAAAAATGAATTATCCATATTCTATGGTCACCACCCTCTTCGTCGTATCATGTCAAACCTATTTGGTGCATTTGGTACAAGCATTACACTCTTTTCATATCTATCTGGTCATGATCTTTAAGAACAATGAATCTACCAGTTTGCAGACATCAAAAAAATTCTTAAATTATTATATTAAAAATCCTTCGTTGTATCCGATATAGCATACAGTTTAGATATAGCATTCAGTTTATCTTAGATATTAATGGTTTAATCCTTGTCAGACCGTATAAGATGAATTCAAACGTTCCAATGAAATGTACATCGCTGTTTTTGTGAAGGCACTTATTTATAGTGCAATCATCTTTCGGAAATAACACAAGTTCCTTGAAAACTAGTTTCCTTTGAACTGTATGAAGATTCAAGATCACTTCAGAACAATCTGAAAACGGCATAACAGTAAAAGTAAATATTCGATCAAACAATATGAGTGTGGGTTTTAAGAAGCGAATGAAATCCTATGTATTGTGAACCGACATTCTAAAACTAAAAAATAACTTTTTGCTTAACATTGTAGCATTCCACTTTTCAAAGTTTTATTGGAATTTAAAAAAAATAGTCACTTTTGGTACCAGTAAGGCTTGAACCCGTGATTTTAGATTACGCCGTTTAATAATTTCTCTAAGACGATTTTTTTTATAAATTAAACGACTGTTTTTTCTACTTTTGAGTTTATTTTTCTCGACATTTTTCGAAGGCTTTTACGCCTTCATCATCGGGAGAATCATATTGAGTTTATATCGTTCTCCCGATGATAAGGGTGATGAAGATGATGCATGCGAAACATGTCGAGAAAAATAAACTCAAAAGAAAAAAAACGGTGTTTTAATTCAGAAAAAATCGTCATTATGGAATTCCACAGTGTTAACGCCTTAAGTTTATCTAAAATTTCTCTAAGGATTCTTAAACAGTCTATATGTTTAATACTTTTAAATGAAGTATTATAATTAGTTTTTTTATTTCCTTATACTCGTATTATGAAATTGTTCATATGTTGATATTTGATAATGTCCTAGCACCGTAAAATATGATACTTTAGTAAAATGTATTAAAATCTCACGAAAATTTACGTTTACCTCAATAATGAATTCTTGGGTGGATCTTATATGGAGGTATGTATTATTATTTAATTAATATTTTAATTTTATATGAAAAAGTTTTAAATTGTTTTTTTGTTTTAATTTCAGTTCTATTGATTTTTTTTGTATACAACAGGTCATTTAAACCCAATTAGCTATTATATTGATTCTCATGACTTGTGATAGGTAGCTAATCTATCGCCATATTATTGTAACGTGAATTCTACACGAGACCAATGACAGTGTGACAATCACACTGCCATCGCAATTTCACTTTTCACTCGAACTCGGTACAGTCAGCAGCAGTCAGAGCTTTTACCATTCTGCCACGAAGGTCGTCATTCATTATGGATGTTTTATAAGAGGTATGTCATTACCGATAGCCCACTATTGCGCAGATAGCTATTTTTTTTTTCAAAAGTTATTTAAATGTGAATTCACGATACAAAGATATGGCCAATAAAGAAAAACATATTTTCATTTTAAATAACAATTTTGGTTATTGCTACGAAAATCTAAATGACAAAAAAATAATCATATGTTCATGTATGAATATGTCTAATGTTTCTCTATTATAAACTAACTAACTAAGATTATATAAAATTTAAATTATGATATTGTGTTTCATATTTTTGATTCCATGTGTACACAGTTTGTAGTCCCCTCCTTTTTTAAAACTCTTTGATTCTAACTAAATTATTAAACAATATTAAGCTATTTTGTTTATAAAACCACTACATTGTTAAGATATTCTAACTCATGAAATTCATGTGGGCAGTGCGAAAAGTTTGGCTTTTTGTAACGGTTTTTGGATATGATCATTGACACACATACGCATATTTGTCGCAATCAGACTAAATTTCACTTTTCTACAAATATGGTGTCCGAATCTATAACAGGTTTTCAAGAACACTTCGAGATGAGAATCGTTCATCCTATGTTCATTTCGGACACGTAATTTCGATGGTTTAAGTTCTATAATCGAATTATACATTTTCACACATTGTTCGGTCGACGTTTCGTATGGTTTATGACTTCTTGTCTCCTGACCATTTCTCATTTATTTGTAGTTGGCTCTTTTAATAGAACAACGTCAGACATCTCAGTCTTGAAGTATCTCGCCGTATGATTTATGATTTAAATGAAAGAAAAAAAAACATTTATTTGATAAGATTCATTACTTACCTTCTTTTTCTTCTTCGTCTTCAGCCTATTGCCGTTCACTACTGAATAAAGGTCTTCTCCAATGTCTTCCACCCAACTCTGTCATGGGCAGACTGCATCCAGGTAATGCCGATGTATTGGTTCAGACCATCCTTCCACCGTAGTCAGCAGTCTTCTTGTCCATTTTCGTTTGAGCTTCTGTTCACGCGACCTGCCCATTTTAAAGTTGCTACAAGTTAATGATGTTAAGTAACCTTTGTTTTTTCTCTCACCTCATCAATTCTGACCCTGTCTCTAATGTTATAACTAACTAGGTTCTTTTCATGGATCTTTTCATCGCTTGTAGTTTTTCGGTCCTTTTTTGGACAATGTTACAGTTTCGAGGCTGTAAGTGGCAACCGACAGCACATAGGCTTCATACGCTTTTCTCTTCGGGTTGTTTGGTATTTTTCGTTTTCTTTAACTTGAGTCATTTTTACGAAAACTGCCCACCATATTCCAATTGTCTTGAGCTCAGCAGGCTGATCTTCTCGGCCAAATCGAATATTACCTACTATATCATCGTTTGTTTTCCATTTTTGATAATGTATGCCTAATATTTATAAATGTGCATTAAAAATCACTCTCGACTCTTCCAAATAAGGTCACAGGATCCATTCCAAAGTGTATAACAAAATGCCCCCACTTATTGTGTGTCAAAGGACTAATCCGGATTACGTCGATGGGGCTCCTTGCGATCAGATTATTCGGGATTTGATTTGCAATAAATCTAATAGGCTTTTTCCTATCTGCCTGCGTGTCCCTTTAGCATCGTTTAAGCGAAATAAAGGATTTAAGGTGAAGCCTTTTGAGGCACCCCGCAATCTGAAGGCAGGAGCACCTCAAGAAATATCCCGATTTCGGGTTTGAATTTGAATCTCGCAAGTTGAACTGAACAGATTATTATCGTGTAATTTATTTATATTCGTTTCATAAGTACTTTTTTCTTTGTCTGTTTCTCTCCCCCTGAACAAAAAAGGTTCGATTTGACATAAATGCGTATCAAAAGTGTTCGCATATTCGTAAATTCAAAAGTCGTATTTTGGCGCGAATATCTGATGTAACATATATAAAAGTTAATTTTTCATACATTATTTTTTTGTAACATGTGTTGAATTTACCTCTATTTAGAAGAAATATGAATTATTTGATTATTCATAGTAATCAAGATAGTTATTATAATTTAATATAGATGAAAATGGTACTTTTCTAGAAGTTTTATTATGTCACATAATATTGACATATTTTACCTCATTACAGCATTATCAAATATTTTCATATGTGATCATGTTTGAGCAAGGTGAAACGTCACTCTCACATTATATCTTTTTCTTCTTCATTATTGTAGACCTATGTGGTCTGTTCTCCAGAGTGTTGCTCCTCCTGTGAGGTAGATTCCCAGCTGTCCTTCCATCTTTTAGAAGGTCTTCCACGAGGACGAGTCCGATGAGGTTGATTATGCAATGCAATATAGAGGTGTCTGGTGGCCTCCATTCTTTGAACATCACCGTACCAGTCCCTTTTTTGCTGTCTGCTCCATCCTAAAATATCCTCAACCTCGCATATCTCTCTTATTCTGGTGTTCCTCACGTGATCTCTCAGTGTCTTGCCTGCTATCGTCCTCAGTGTTATATAATATACATGAAATTGGTGGTTCTAAAATTCAAAAATGTGTGCATACCTTACATAATTTATATCGTAAATAACGTGTTAATATATTTTTCAATACTCTTTACCTAATTTCTTTTGATATCCTTTACTGTTTGCACGGTACTGTTTGCAACGGTATCCAAATAATATACAACGAACGCCCAAATTCAAAGCCCCCGACTTCATAATGTCAACTGATTTCCATTGACTGACCAAACACAATTTCTAACGGCTTACCCAAATATCAAGAGCCAACCCAATTGGCGATCTGGCATTCGAAATTGTTATTTGAAATTCACTGAGTCCATTAGAGGCTCTTAATTAGTTATCAATCATTTGCACTCCTTGGATAATGATAAATTGTTTTTCCGTTTGCATTCAATTACGGAAATATATTGTAGTTGTTTGACCTTTAAATATTATTAAACGCCATATTTAAAATCTCACAGAATTTATAGCACCTCTTACAATATTCCGATTTTCAATAGCTGTTTCGATTTCTTGATTGGATAATTAATACGAATAAATGAGTCTTGTTTTCTAGAAGTTAAAATTTATTTTATGTAAATTACATGTTTTTCATTCGATAATGTCTTTTACAGGCGAAACATGTCATTCTCATAAATAATAATACCTCTAGGAAACAGAAGTTTTTATTCGTATTAATTATTTATTTTACAGTTTTACTCCATTGTTCAATAAATAATTATTTAATTATCTGTATTTATTGTTTCTTGAACAAGGATGTTAAATTACAAATTAAATGCTCAATTTAAAAAAAAAAAAACCTAATTGGGTTATATGGATACATTTTTAGTAATTATATAATGTTTCAGGTATATTTTAAATCGACTCGTAGTGACACTCCTTCTGTCTTTTGGTAGTTCATTGTAAAGTTTCAGTCCATTTTTGAATATCCTTGATTGTTCTGTCTTAGTTCGTGAATTCGGTAAGTAATATATGTCACAGTTAGTTAGTTAGTTAATTTGTAGCTGCTGTCTGTTGTTTCTTCCATGGTCACTGTGTGTACAATTTTCAAGGTCTCAAATTTAGTCAGGTCTGATATGTCTATTTGTTTTGTTTTTCTGTATACTTGTATGGTTGGGGTAAGATAGTAAATGTTAATGTAATATAATTTTCTTGGTAGAAGTTCATTGTATATAATGATTATTGTATAATAATTGTGAGATTTGTTTTAGATGCAAGTTGAATAAAATTATTAGCATAATATATAAAAGCTTTTTTTGTTCATTATCTATCATTTGCTAGTTTCAATCCAAGGGATTGGTTTGCAGCAGATTAAAAAGTATTGGGCAATTAAAAAAAAGTAAGAAGAATTTGTGGGTTATTTATACTTTGATACTTGTACTGATGCATTGCAAGGAAGGAAGGGGACTCTCGTTTCCTATTTACCTTCTTACAAATATCGCGCAATGTTTTCTTATTATTACCGTGAGTATATCGCCTTTTATTTTTATTCAGGGCTCACGTTCACCACGTGCGAAGGGTTCGGAGGTTGTTCCTCCGCCTTGCGTGGCACATAAAGAGGTTGTTACATCCCTCTCATCACTGTTTACTGCGATGATTACAGCAAATGTCAGGCGCGCCCTACGCTCGGGTTCCTCCTTTGTATCCTGCTTCGGGGCGATATGGGTGTATTATTTCATAACATAAGTGAGAATTAACTTTTGGAGTTAGATGCGTTTTTGTTTACACACATTCGTTTTATACTCTACACTCCGCATGAGATGAAGAAATTGTTTTCTAAGTTTCTGCCTGTCCCAAGTCCTGATAAAGGAAGAGGATCACGGGGCTAATTCGCCTGTATGGTAAAATAACACGTGATTACGAACATTAACACGATCGCCTCGGAACTTGGACTCCTCAATGAACAACGCCATAGGAAAAACATAGGAACCAATGATTGAAGGAAACTTGAAAGACCTGGAAAATGGAGATGAATAGCCAGTGGAGGAGGCCAAACCCACAACGAGATGTAGCGCAGAAAAAAGACGAAGAACACAAATAAAATATGTTTGCTCGTGATTTCATAAATGCAGTCGTTTAGCATACTAGACTAGAGTATATTCTAACCAGTTTCATATTAATGTTTCACATCTGTAAGTTCGCTTCAACTCGGAGTACAAAGACCCCAGCAGCCCACGCGTCTTGCACGATCCTAAATGCTCTTCATTCCATATGATTTCCATCCTTACAGCGAGATTACACTGTCGGGCCATTAGTATCGAAGCTGCACACCGAAATAGAACTCCTAACAATACGTACTTAGCTAGTTAAGAACTTAAGTAGGTAGCTATTGAGTGTTGGGCCCCCCAATAATAATGGCCTAGCGAATAATTGGTCTATTGAAGTAATGCTAAATGCGCATATCCATTAGCATTAAGCCACGTGACTTGCAATAGGCTCTGATTTATTCCTAATGACTTAATCTATACCCGTTATATACGTATCACATCGTTTGCTAAGTTTTTATTAACTATCAATTTGAGTCACCTATAAGCTTGCTATACGTATATTACATAGGTTAATAATAATCGTATATAAATGTTTAAAACTTGGAATAAAACAACCCAGTTTATATGTATTTTGAAATTTTGGGAAAATCGGTGTTGCTCGTCTCTCCGAAACGTCGGTCCGGAGAGACGAGGGGATTTTCCCAAAATTCCAAAATACATATTGCTACCAACCAATTAATTGGGTGGTGGTCTAGGGGATAAAACGCTTGGCTCCTGATCCAGGGGACATGGGTTCAAGCCTGAACACGACCAGATTCCTTCTTCATAATAATGAGCTGTTTTCTGCTCACATTAAAGATTGTAAAATAAATTTTAATATCATTGATTTAAATCCTTTGGTATTAGTCTTTTAAAAAAAAAATGAAAGTCTACGCAATTATTTAACGCTGTTTATGTTCCACTTTAATATATTAAATATTTTTATAATATAACAATATTAACCACGACATGTTGATGGTGTAATGGTAATGATTGATTAATTTAGTTTAAAATTGCTTATTTGAGTTCTGCAACACTTGAAGACATTCAATAATGTTTTTAAATTCATCATATTCAAAGATGAACGCGCGAAATTGATACTCTTTCATTTGTTTCCATCTTTACAAGATTTCGAATGTTATGACGTTTGTACGTAAAGGTTAACAAATTTATATTAGAAAAATGTAATTCCAATCTATCGAATATTGGATATACGTAATATTTATTATACGTATATAATTTAACTAACTAACTAACTAACCATCACGCCGTCTCCCCGAAGGGGTAGGCAGAAATAATGGACTGCCGCGCTTTTCTTTCCTGACATATTTCTCACGTTTCCTCAAGTTGTCATGCACGCGCGTCGATTTTTCTGACTCCTCACGTGGCTGACATTCAATATTTGGTTTATTCGATCATGCCACGTTTTCCTAGGTCTTCCTCTATTTCTGGTTCCATTTACATCGTGAACATATACTTTTTTAACATTCTTCATTCATTCTTTCCATATGTTCAAATCATCTAAATGATCCTTTCATTATTTTGTTCATAACACCATCATTCGCACCGCATTCACTTCTTATATTTTCAATCGACACTCTATCATACACATAGTATCCACACATTCGTCTAAGATTAAGATTATATTATTTAAGTTCTCCATAAATAACATGGACAATGATTTTTTTGTGATTTTTTTCACTGTAATTTTATTTCCAAAAACTAGAAAACTACATTTTTCCAAAAATTGTTGTAATTTTGATATTTTCATCATTTTTCGTTTCAATGGCAAGCAAGATATTGGAGTGAATTTTGTTAGTATTTGATTCTTTTAAATTTGTGTTCGTAACATATTAAATGTACTACATAAGAAATTGGTTTGTATTCTCAAAACGGAATATGTTTACAATACAAACCGATTATCCTAGAGACGCTTGTTGCTTCGATTCGATTTTTATTTGCCAAGAAATTCTCTAGAACCAAGATATTGAAGCCGGCACAGACGTCTTCCGCGTGTTCTCCGCTTATTGTGAACCTTGCTTATGGCACTCCAAAGATATTCCGACATTTGTTGCCACCCCACCGGAAAGTTTAAAGCTTAAATTCCGTTTATCGCCTTACTCCCCGCGAAGGGAGGCTATAGGCTATGGAGGTATCGGGTATTTAAGAAACGCGAGGCGAGAATCGCCGTAAGATTATTTTTTGTTAAGTGGGAATTGTAGAATGGATTAAAGCGGCGCCCAGATACAATTAATGTATTTTTTCCTCGAGCGCCTTTAACCAGATTTACGCCACAGTACTAAAGAACTGACTTCTACTAAATTCACAAATGAAAATTACATTAATTTTTCATTTCTCCAGTCATACTCAGATTCCAAGAAACAGTTACAAATTTTGTTCTCGACTTCAATTGTTTTGACTTTCTTATTTTTCGTAATTTGTTTTCTTCGCCTTTGTTTCGGTGGAGTGGTTTTAAAATATTCGAAGGTATGATTTTTTTTTATTCCGAAATTCGTTCTCGAAAGATTTGAGTCTCTAAGAAGGAGGAGCTTATACCTTGTTATCGGTACTTGAAGTGGGTTTTTTCCGTCGAGAGTTTGATGAAGTAAGCGAACGCGATAGCCCAGATATTTATTGTTCGATCTAACGATAAAGCCTCTCATTGTTTTTTGCCTCCTTGAAAATTCTGATAATACATTAGTACCCCATTCAGAGTGTGTCTCTCTCGGGGACAAAGGCTCTTATTTCTAATGATAAGTTCAATATGAACCCCAAAACTCGAGGACGGGAAAAAGATATTGGAAAACACGTTTTTATCTACCCTCAAAATCTTATAAATAGGTTTCGCTAATGTTTTATTTTATCATTTTCTTATTTCCTATGGTTTACTCTTTTGTACTGTTCGAGGTTTTAAATCTGAATTCTTTTTTCTTGTTTTGCATACTACACTTTGATTTAAACAAAATTCAGTGTGAATGAATATACAAAAGGTTTTCCACCATATTGAAGAGAGTATCCACTGTAAAGGGCGTTGGATTGCTCCTACGTTATAACCTTAGTGTAATTATATATGCAATGCAAATTTTGCAGAAAGCGTTCTCAAGATTTTAGATTTGCAATTTAATCGTTGGTATATTGTGCCCTTGGCGTGATAATGCATTCAAATAGCTGATATTACCGTTGATGATGCAGAATATTACGGTTACTTACTTTATTTAGGAGTTGAATGTGAAAATATAAGTATTTTTAAAAATAATTTAAAAACAATTTTATCCTTGTTTTTACACCACTTTATTTGTTTTAGCGAACCAACTGGTTTCACTCCCGCTAGAGCTTCATCAAGGTTACAGACACATTCTAATAGATAGATATTTAGAATCTGTTTCAATGCAAATTTGAATTAGTTCATTAACGTTTAAACTTTGTAAGTGTTTTAAAATTATTTTTAATAATACTACTCCACAAACCAAGTGCTTCATACGAAAGAATTTTGATTTTTTTCTTCATCGTGTGCTTGGTTTAGGCCATTTGGCCTATTATTTTCTGCGTCAGGTTTCTTCTTGAGAAGTGTATTACCATCTGTACTTACATCTTTTTGGGGGTCGTCTTTGATGTCCACTATCTGAGGTAAAACGTTTCTTGCTGCTCCTACGGCCGCTTTAATTTCTGTTTCCGTTAATTTCCTTTAAATTGTGTTTCCAGATTAACTTTATAGTATTATTGTGAAGTGAAATTTCTAACTTATTGTATCCAGACAGGTAACATTCATATAATTTACAATATTTAATGTTGAATATGAAGTTTTACATCATTGTTATCATTGTCATCACCGAACGTACTTACTTTGATCTAAAAATTTAACAAT
Organism: Lepidostoma basale; assembly: GCA_022606425.2. Taxonomy (NCBI): domain Eukaryota; kingdom Metazoa; phylum Arthropoda; class Insecta; order Trichoptera; family Lepidostomatidae; genus Lepidostoma; species Lepidostoma basale. The sequence goes on along the minus strand of JAHDVF020000857.1, from coordinate 836,204 downwards.
AATTTTAAAGTATCATGTCAAAGGTATTCATAGTTTCTAATAAATATAAAGCGTTAACACTGTTGAATTCTACAACGAATTTTTTTATGAATTAAATTACTGTTTTTTTCCACTTCTACATTTTTTGAAGGTTTTATACCTTCATTATTGGGAGGATTGTGTTCTCCCGAGACAAAACAACTCAAAAATGAAAAAAAAAAATTAATTCACAATTAGTCATAGTTTCGTCTGTCTTCTGAAGTGACTTTCCTCTCGAGTTCGTTGATACTAACATCTTGCGAAAATTAAGCTGAAAAGTGAAAAATATTTTAATTTATAGATTTTTTTATCGTTTACGCGAATACACCTATATTTATTGAATTGCCGTTTTATTTTTTCAACGCATCGAACTATATAAGTTCCCGGCATTTAAGTAGTATTAACATTATCTTGGCATTTAAGTTCGATGATTACAAAGCCTTTTCAATGTAGCGCTGAAATGGCAGCACCGCACCGTAGTTCGGAGCGCCGCACACTGGATCCATTTGGAAAAAACAGGGACTTAGGGGTCGAACTCCGAATTTTGCGATGATTTTTTAAAATTAGGTCCTTTGTGTGATTCCAAACCACTTTTACATTAGAACTTTTCTTGATATAACTGCTAATTTCCAAGAAATAAATGTTATTGTTTTTTTTTGTATGAAGCAAAACAGATTTTTGTAATTATTTCGGAATCAGGTGGATACGTCAAAACCAAACTTAGTAGGGATTATAGAGGACATAATCCTCTACATTACTTGTTCCGACATCTACTTTATATCTCTGCCCGTTTAAAAGCAGCAGACATTATAAATCTTAATTAATTATTATGAGTATAAAGTGGTTTCGGATTTTTTGTTAGATGCATAAATGATCATCGCGTTCATTTACAAAAGATTGGAGTAATTTTAGTGAGTATGCATCTAACAAAAAATCCGAAACCACTTTATACTCGTAACAATTAATTAAATTTTTTAATGTCTGCTGCTTTTAAACGGGCAGAGATATGAAGTAGATGTCGTAACAAGTAATGTAGAAGATTATGCCCTCTATAATCCTTACTAAGTTTGGTTTTGACGTATCCACCTGATTCCGAAATAATTGAAAAAATCAGTTTTGCTTCATACAAAAAAAACAAAAAAAAATTTTTTCTTGGAAATAAGCAGTTATATCGAGAAAAGTTCAAATGTAAAAGTGGTTTGGAATCACACAAAGGACCTAATTTTAAAAAATCATGGCAAATTCGGAGTTCGATCCCTAAGTCCCTGTTTTTGCCAAATGGATCCAGTGTGCGCCGCCCGCGCCTCGTCAGCGTATCGATGTTTTCTGTAACGACTTGGAACCAGCGCTCTCGCTAGCACAACATAATCATATCCCACGGATGCTGTATCGGCGTTTCTTCTAAGTTCATTGCTTTCAGATTCATGCAATCATGAAGTACCTATACTCAACAATATGTACGTTGTTTATTTTTAATTTATTTAATAATTATAATATAAAAATAAAATTCTAATTCTACAGTTATCAAATAAATTGGATTTAATTAAAACGTCTGTTTTCTAGAAGTTTTATTATATTACGCTTTTAAATATAGTATTCCATATGTTTAAGGCATTATCACACATTGTCGGCCTTCGTGGCCGAGTGGTAGGTGCATTGACTGCCACCCCGATGGATCCGGGTTCGATTCCCGGCGAGGGCAGTGTGATTGTCACACCTTATTTGGTCTGGTGTAGAATTCTCGTGACAATAAAATGGCGATAGACCTATCACCTATCACATGTCACGAGAATTACTATGATAGCTATAATACCCTTAACATCGATTTGGCTCATGCTGCCGTGACGTAAAGAGCGATTCAACAAAATAATAATAATAATTGTGTTATACATTTTGTTTTATTATACTTTCTAACCGATCGCGAATCTCAGATGCAGCGTTCATATTTAGTTTTTTAGATTTAAACCACGTATTCATGCGCTCTTGAGGTGATTATATCCCAAAAATGGCGCTTTAAAAGTTTGCTTATTAATTTTATTATTATAATTAATATTATTATTATTATTTGTGTCCTTAACATTCATGCAATATTAGTTTGATTTTTAACATTCTTCCAATATTTGATAATGCCTTTCAAAGGCTAAACATGTCGTTCGCATAAAATATAATACAATCTCTAGAAAACAGACATTCTAATTCATATTAATTATTTAAAATTATAATAAGTTTATAGTAATATACCTATAAACCTAAAATCATTGGTTTATTAAAAAAAACAGTTTTTCCAAGCAATACGAAATCTTTAAACTCCCATATCTCCAAACTGTATATTTGCACTTACGTCGGTTTTACACTCACGGTGTAAAAAAATTCGAAACAAAGTGTTCACATTTGATATTCACACGATTCTGTACAAAGTACAATAGATGATGTCAGTTTAGATAAACGTAAAGCTACGTAAATTTATAAATATACATTACGTAGATGGGCCTCATTTCAGAGAGGGTGAATTCAATTCCAATTTCAATAAAGTCTTTCAAAAGTTGAAGTGCGGGGGTCTCCCCCCCCCTCCCCATAGCTCACGTTCCCTTTGCACTTCGGAGGTAAAGATATTGAATATGAATTTTTGAAATTTATTTTCGGTTTCTTTATTATGAAAAACAAACCTTTATTTCTTTGTATACCGATCACTTCAATCAAATTCAGTCCGGATCTCGTATCTGCTAGATCTCTCTCCGAGAGCGGGCCACGTCCGACGTCAACGTCAAAAGACAAAATATTTTACAATTCCATTATTCCTAGACCGTTTCTTAATTCTCGTGTATTTTATTTGTTTTGGTTGTAAACTGGTGAAAAACTGATAACTTGAACAAGAGCGGTTTGATGAATATATTTTTTTACATTTGCAAAATAAGCCTCAAACTTTTCCCCCTAACATCCAATCTTCTTCTTCTTCTTCCTCAGCCTATTCCCGTCCACTCCTGGACAAAGGCCTCCTCCATTCTTTTTCATGTCACTCTGTCCTGTGCAGACTGCATCCAGGTTATTCAGACGTGTCTGTTTAGATCATCCTTCCACCGTAGTTGCGGTCGCCCTGCACTTCTCTTTGCCGTTCACGGTCTCCAAGTCAGCAGTCTTCTTGTCCACTTTTCATCTGAGCTTCTGGCTACGTGACCTGCCCATTGCCATTTTAGAGTCGCCACCTGGTGGATGATGTCAGTGACCATTGTTCTTTCTCTCACCGTATCGTTTCTGACTCTGTCTCTTATGCTTATTCCTAACATGGCTCTTTCCATGGCTCTTTGGGTCACTCGTAGTTTCTCGGCACTTTGTTTGAACAATGTAATAGTTTCAAGACCATAAGTGCCAACTGGCAGAACGCAGGCTTCATAGACTTTTCGTTTCAGGTTGATCGGTATTTTCCGGTTTTTAAGGATGTAACTCATGTTTCCGATTTCGAAGTATAAAAAAGTCGAACATTCAATATACATTATTAACTAATTAGCCAACTAACCATTGCGCTGTTTCCCCGGAGAGGTAGATAGAGAAGATGGACCGCTAAACTGTTCTTTCCTTGCCTAACTTTCGCGACTCTTCTGTATTCACACTCAATGACACACACGCTCGTCGATTCATACTTCGAACATTTCCGCCTTTCAGTATTTGATTAATTTAGTCATACCATATCTTTCTTGGTCTTCCTCGACTTCTTTTTATATTCACACTACTTGTATATATCTTTATAACTATTTTTCCCTCATCCATTAGTGACCCTTTCTTAATTTTATTTAGGACGTATTCATTCGCCTTACATTTCTTTCTAGCTTCTTGATTGGGTATTATAAATACAATATACATTATAACATCTGTACATTATATACTATTTAAGATATGTTAATAATTGAAGGTCCTACGGTATTACAATGGTGCTAAGTGGTTTAAACATAAAACATCGTGAAAAATATTTTTTTTCTGTACAATAATTTGCGTCAAGTAGCACGGGTAAAAAAGGGTGCAGTTCGAACTACACTATATTATTCAATCACTTTGTACTATTATGGACCTTTATGTATAAAAGCAATCGGATTCAACTTGTTTTTGAGTTTTTTAATACTTGGCGCCTTTGTAATCTGAATTCTTGAAGAGTTAATATAATATTATTTCTTGAAAACTGGGCGTTCACATCCTGCAATTCCATAATGAATTTTTTTATGAATTAAAACACTGATTTTCCACTTTTTAGATTATTTTTTCCGACATGTTTCTAAGGTTTTACGCTTTCATCCATTATGCGAACGTTTATATCGTTCTCTAAATTAAAACCTTAGAAATATGCCAACCAACTAAGATGCGAAATCTCCGTACGCCAAGAAAAAATTTAACAGGTAGACCAATTCAGATATCTCGGAAGCGAAATAACCAGCTCTAATGACCTCCCCAGATAATTAAGGTCACAGGTAGATAAGGCTGCAGCGGTTGCAGGCTGCCTGAAAGATGTCGTATGGAGAAACAAGGACACGAGGACTGACAGCAAGGTACGCATTTATAAGACCTGTGTGCGACCAATCCTCACATATGGCATTGAATCGAAGACAGACACTCTCAAGGCAAAGAGCATGCTCAGGACAACCGAGATGAAAACACTCCGCGCTATAAGGAATTAGGAATACAGCAATACGAGAAATCTGCGAGGTCGAAGATTTGGTCAGATGGGGACGTCAAAGACGGCGATACTGGCATCAACATGTAGAAAGAATGAGCTCAAATAGGATACCATACATAGCTCTCCATGGAACGCCAAACGGACAACGCCGACCAGGAAGACCCCCGAAACGGTGGAGAGAAAGCTGGAGTTCAGCGTCTCAAGAGGACCCGCCTGAAATAACAGACTCCTGAGTCTATCAAAAGTGAAGAAGAAGAAGAAGAAGAAATATGCCAAGAAAAATAAACTCTTAACGTGAAGAAATAAGATTTCTATTAATTTTCATTGAAAAAAACAGTTAATATTACAAATGAGTTTCCCAATAATATTGAATATTATTTCGTATTCCTAATGATGTTTTTTTTTTATTGCGATTTGATATACATCACAATTTTAAAGAACTTTGACATTTACAATATCCAAAAATGTGTACAGTTGAAATAAATATATCTTTGAATACTTTTCGCTGTCGAATAAATGTTTATCCTTAACAAACCGAACGGATACAGCGAAATAGCAAAGGGAACGTATATCATTCCTCGAATTTACGCGTTTCAAGAGAACAATTCAATATAATTTCTTTCCGATCTGTGTTATTCGCTATATTCCGAATGATATTTCTCTATGTATAGATGACACAAAGCTGAATTCTACGGCTTGGAATAGTATTTGAAAGGCCAGAGCACACGTGGAATTCAGAGCAGTTCATTGAATATTTTGTATAGCTCATGCGGAATTTCGCAAAGACAGAGTTAGCTACTTCTATTATTAAGCTATTTGTATTGTTATCGGAAACGCCTTGATTGTTTTTTCTATATGTAATTCAAAATTTAAATTTATATTTTTTTACAAACATACATATAAAAGTTTTTACGCTAAGGAAGCAGAATACTCTCCAATATTTGTCTCTAGAACATCTTTTAAATATGAAACATGTCGGTATTCAAAGCGATCGTATTACGCAGTCAGGTACCTAGTACATCTTGAAAGTTAGAACAGTCTTATTTCTATCAACAACAAAAAAAAGAAGATTCTAACCAAAACGCAATTATGTACATTGACTAATATGAAATACGTCTCCGATGTGATCGTCCTAACGACCTTCCGAACGACTCTCCGAACGACCTTCGTGGCCGAGTGGTAAGTGCATTGACTGCTACCCCGAAGGTTCCGGGTTCGATTTCCGGCGAGGGCAGTATGATTGTCAGAATTCACGTGATAATAAAATGGCGATAGGTTAGCTTCCTATCACATGTCACGAGAATCACTATGATAGCTATAATACCCTTTACATCGATTTGGCTCATGATGTAAAGAGCGATTCACCAAAATAATAATAATAATAATAATAATAGTAATAATAATAATACTTTCTGTTTAACTATTATATTTGCTGTGATGCAATCGGGTCGATTTTTCCGATGTTTTAATAGTTATTTTGCTATTCGGGACGGAGAAAAATCCAACAAATCAAAGATTATCAAAATCGGTCCAGCCGTTCTTGAGTTATAAATGGTGTAACTAACACGACTTTGTTTTATATATAATAAATAGATATGCTATTCAAGCTTTCATTTGTAAATTTAATCAAGTGGAATATTTCTTGGCTAGTAAAATTAAAATTCAAACGTCCGCAATTAATGTGTATACTAACAACGTTGTTAGAGTAACGTATTCATTCCCAAGCGATGGAAAGGCAATCTGTGAAGTATTGCCCTCGAAACTTAATGATCCCAATCTGCATTTCGCAGTTGGTACAATGGCCATTGTTCTACTCCCATTGTACCACTGTGGAGGGGGGATAGTGGGAGGAGGGGGAGATAAATCAATCGGCAGGATAATAAAGTGGATCTACCGATGCTCAATATGCGATTGGATTGTTAAATTAAGGTGACATTTTAACTAGTCGACAGTTAAGCCTTCACTTAACCTTCACCTTTCTTTCCCGAGATTGGATCATATAAAAAATCATTTATATGGATGAACACGTATGTTTTCTATCATAGAAGTTTAATTATATTTTGTGAGAATGTTTTTTTTTGTATACAACAGGTCTTTTGAACCCAATTACTGTATACAATTTGTTTCAATATGATAGGTAACTAATCCATCACCATTTTATTATTACGCGAATTCTACACCAGACAGTGTGACAATTACATAATATTTCATTTAGAATGATATACTATTCTTCTTCTTCATCAAGTGGCCTGTCGGGTCCCCCCAACGTTGGCGATCACCTCGGCGAACTTGTCCCCTGTCTTGCGCCGCTCGGAACAGCCCGTCCACACTTCGGATGCCGGTCCACTCCCTCACGTTTCGCAGCCAGGACATCTGTCTCCTACCGGGCCCTCGGCGTCATTCAATTTTCCCCTCCAATATCAGTTGGAGAAGATGGTACTTTTCCCGCGGAGTATATGACCCTATTGATGATTTGATTTACTAATAACTCCATATAAACTAAAACTTTAGTACATTGTTTTGACCGAAACACTATGATACTTCAACATTAAGTTAAAGTTAATTTATAAAACTCTGTTTATGTATCACAATTATTATTTTTTATTAATAATTTAACAATTTACTAAAACATTGTTACGAAGCCATTTCTTGGTGGTTTGCCATATTTAATAATAAAATTAAACGCATTTTCACTAAGTATAAACCACTTTATTTGAGTAAGTAGCGCCAACCGGTTTCACTCTGTATCGAGCTTTCTTAGGGCTATACACAAACAGTTTGCGGCTACACAAACGGTTGACGCTACTTACTCAAATAAAGTGGTTTATACTCTATATTGTTTATTGAACAATGATGTAAAACTCCATATTAAATAATTGATACTAATGAATACGTTAGTTTTCTAGAAGTTTCATTATATTTTATGGGAATGACATGTTTCGCACTTCTAAGGCATTATCAAATGTAATGCCTTAGAAGGGCGAAAATTGTCATTCCCATATAATATATTAAAACTTCTAATATATACTAAATAAAAAAGTGTTTAGTTTTATTTTCAATAGTCCACTGTTTTTGCCGAAACACTACGATATAAAAATACATCAAGTGTTACAAAAATATATGATGTCAACATTGGTTGATGAAAGAGCTGTCGTAAAGTAAAATAAATGTGATATAAAACAAAGTTTTTGCATTAACAATTATAAAATTTTATTTTCCATATAAAACTCTGTTCTTCCGATCATGAAGATGTAAAGCCTTCGAAATATATCGAGAAAAATATATTTAAAATGTTGAAAAAAGAGTGCTTTAATTAATAAAAAAATCGTAAATTTGTATTTCTATTAATATTGCCATTTTTAGCTCTTTCCACTAACTAACTAACTAACTAACCATCACGCCGTCTCCCCGAAGGGATAGGCAGAAAGAATGGACTGCCACACTTTTCTTTCCTGACATATTTCTCTCGATTCCTCAACATTCATACATCGTGTCATGCACGCGCGTCGATTTCTCTGACTCCTCACATGGCCGACATTCAATATTTGATTTATTTGATCGTGCCACGTTTTCCTCGGTCTTCCTCTATTTCTGGTTCCGTTTACATCATTAACATATAATTTTTTACCATTCTTTCTTCATTCATTCTTTCAATATGTCCAAACCATCTTAATGATCCTTTTTTTATTTTGTTCATGACACCATCATTCGCACCGCATTCACTTCTTATATTTTCATTCGGCACTCTATCATACACAGAGTATCCACACATTCTTCTAAGAGATCTCATTTCAACTGCATTTATTCTCGAGCGTGCAACAGCGCCGGGGTGTTCACACGTTGTCTCGATTGTTTGTTACGACTTTGCAATTTTCTGGAACTTCGCGCAACCAAATATCGTTTCCGTACATTACCCGTTCCGTTTTACATGGAGCGGCTCGCGGCCGCAGGGCCGGTCCCAGGAATAATTAATGCAGACCAAATAATTCACAATTCTTATATAAGTTGGGGTTTTAGCGCCGACCCTTATGTATGGAAGGGAAGCGTTATGCTATCATTTACTAGAGCATTGAGAACTGTATATCATAGATACGCAATGAACAACCAGCAACTGGCACATGTATCTACGATGAAGGATCTCGGAATCATCTATGAGAGTAGGCTGACTTTTCGTGCACACATCGAGAGGATTTGTGGCATTGCACTGAGGATGTTGGGGTTCATCGTCCGGACCGGAAGGGTTTTCAGGGATCCCAATGTGCTCAGAGTCCTATACAACGCATTGGTTCGGAGCAGGCTCGAAAGTGGTTCTGTGATATGGAGTCCTCACGAGGCGAGATATTCCGTTATGCTGGAGAGGGTTCAGAAAAAATTTCTGAGGTATCTCTACATGAGGGAGTATGGTAGCTATCCGTGGCTCTATCCCACGGCATTTCTTCTGGGAATGCTCGGAACCAATTCTTTACAGCTTCGAAGAGATGGACATCTAATAACCCATTTCTTCAGATTAATTAGGGGATACTTCGAGAACTCGGCCGTACTGGAGGGTGTTCGGCTTTTTGTCCCCGATAGATATCTCCGACAACGACAGCACAGATTGTTTTACCTACCGGCCGCCAGAACCAATCTGCCTCTGGTGACACCGGTGGGAAGAGCAATTAGTCTGCTGAACGCGGTCTCCTCGGAGATCGACGTCTTTCATGTTAGTGAAAGTACGTTCAGGGGCAAATACTATTGACTTTAGAAAGTATCTTGTCTTCCTAATGTCGAACCATCTCTAATGCGTTCCTGGTACTTTGTTGTAATATTTTTATGATATTTTACCTGTACTTAATAGATGCCTTAAACATTTTCCTGTTTGTAATGTATTTTGAGTTAATAAACTGATTTGATTTGATTTGAAAAGCTTGGAGTTGGTAGAATAAAGGTCCATTTACACTGAACAGTCATCAGCCAATACCGACACGTCACGATAACAATAACTTTGAATCTCACAAACTCGTTATCTCAAATGCTATAATAAAATCGTCGTCGGGCGTTTCCGAAGAAAGCACCTACCTGCATAAAGTTGACACTTTATAAAAATGATCAATATTTTGCAGGATGTGTTTCCTATATAATTATAATACAATTATTTTTTACGAAATACCATTTAAATTCGCCGTGAAGATGGCGATTATCTCGGAATTTAAATATAATATGAACGGAATCGGCATTAATTAAAAGTAACAAGACACCATCAAAACAAAAAAAAAAGGTTAATTTTTTGCTCAATGCAAACGTGTGACGTGTCGGCATCGGCTGATAACGGTCCAGTGTAAATGGACCTTAAGAATGAAAATAGTATAATATAAATACCATAGAAATGAGAGCACTGTAAAGAATGTGCGGAAAAACTATGTAAGATAGAACACCTAATGAAGATTTTCTTCTTCCTTGTTGTAGACCTTTGTGGTCTGTTTTCCAGAGTGTTGCTCCTCCTGTGAGGTAGACTCCCAGCTGTCCTTCCATCTTTAAGTAGGACTTTCACAAGGACGAGTCCCATGAGGCTGATTATATAGTGCAATATAGGGGAGTATGGCGGTGTCCATCCTTTGAACATGACCGTACCAGTCCCTTTTTCGCTGTACTCCATCTTATAAAATCACACCTCAACCTCACATATCTCTCTTTTTCTGTGTTCCTCACGCGATCTCTCAGTGTCTTGCCTGCTATCGTCCTCAGTGTCTTCATCTCGGAAGTCCTCAAAACTTGTTTGGTCCTTGCTGTGTCTAATGAAGAACTAAGAATGGAATATAGGGCTGAATGCACCCTCAATAAAATTAAGAAATGGTCAATAAGATGGTTTGAAAATATGAAACGAATGAATCAGGGAAGGTGTTAAAAAAATATATACCTGTATAATACAAGTAGTTTGAATGGAAAAAGAAATCGAGGAAGACCGAGGAAGACATAACAATGAAATTAATCAATTACTAAAAGGCGGCCACGTTCGATGTCGTAACAATCGACGGGCTTTCGTGTCACGGTATGTGAATGTAGAAGATGCATGAGAGTTTTGTCAGATAAGAACAGTTGGGGGTGATAGATCCTTTTTGTCCACACATCCAGGGAAACGGCGTGATGGTTAGTTATTAACCGAACTTACAAATATTGACACCTTACGGGCTTCAATATTGTTCAATAATTCTTTCTCAGCACAGGCTGTCTGAAGAACATTTATGTTGCTGACCATATTTTACTTAATTGTACACATACACGCTTAATAGAACACTGGCTTAACTAAAAAAATCAAGTGTTGCTCAATCTGACATGAGTCGGTGTTTTAACAAAAACACGTACGAATGGATAGCGTTAACATTGTGAACGATTATCGTACTGCGAATGGATAGCGTTAACATTGTGAAAAATAGATGGATAGCGTTAACACAAGCCTCTGCCTAATGTTAACTCAATTATGACCTTAACCATAATCGGTCAGTTTACTATTAAGCGTGCGATATGTATATAATAAAACATATTATAAACTGAATACGCAAATAATTAGTTTTTGATTGCTAAGTGAAATATTGTTTATTGCCAATCACTATGATTTTGCAATCAGTTTGAATAATGTTTATTGTGTATATACTCGTATTTGTGAATATGGCACTAAAATCATATTATGTAATGTTTCCAACAATTCGATTCGTGGGAAAACTATGATTGCGAGTAAATTGTTTAAATTTGAAAAATTCCCAGAATATTAATTTCTAAATCCGCGTCTGTGTGTTTGTGTGCAGTTTGGAGTCGCAGCTCGCACTCCCGGCCCTTCCAGCGCCAGTAAACCAGACGATAGCCCGCGGGGGCGCAATGCCAGGAGTATATTACCATTAACACAACTGTGTGACTTTAAACCAAGCTTGCGTACATACGGATTGGGAATCTTTTATAGCCATTAGCTTGTTTCTTAAATGTTCTATTCCAAGTTAAGTTTATAAAAGTACTTTTATTTTAATTCAAGTGTTATTGTTTTGTCGATAATATGATAATTAAAATTGGTAACGAAATTTCTCCAATTAATTTCTTTCCAAGCGAATGTACGAGTTTATGTTGTTAATTAAGAAGAAAAAAACATCTATAAATGAACGATCTTTGTGGGAGAGTGGCAAGAGCTACGACTGCCGCATCGAAAATCCTGGGAGTGTGATTGTCACACTTTATTTGGTCTGGTGTAGAATTCACGCGACAGTAAAATGGCGATAGATTAGATACCCATCACATTTCACGAGAATCAATAGCTTAATTGGGTTCAAATAACTTGCTGTATACAGATGTGAAAAGCATCGGAAATTACCACTTTAAAGGATCAAATGGCTTGACAAAAACCAGCAAAACAGTTACACTTACCCTTGAATTTAAACTAGCGAATTTTTATTATTTTGTACCGAGCCATAGAGGGATCCCTGGGCTTACCCGATGCTGTTACAGGCGCAGCGGCGCCTTTTGTCAGCTTCACTCGTGCACTCCCCAGGCCCGTCCCCCGTCCATGCGGGACTTACGTTAAGTGTGGTCTGGGTCCCCCTTGGTTGCAAATATACGTTTATTATTATTCTTTTTTTTAACTAGCGAAGCGAATAATGACTTACACCATTTCTTTATGCCATCACACAATGTAGTTTGTTGTGTTGCCCGAATTTCTGTGGCCGGTTCTCGGTAGCTACTACAAGGTGCGTCTGGTCCACCGATCATCCGTTATCCCAACATACATAAAAAAGTGGCGAGGTATGGAGTGTTGTGGATGCCTGGAAGGGAGGCCTATGTCCAACATTGGACGACTTATTGCTGATGATTTCTTTTTGCTTCAGTTTAATTACTCAAGCTTCAATTTTAATGGCTATTCCTTTTACGTGTGTTAGAAACATTGTTAGAAATGTTATTTAGTGGTTGTTTTATTCAGGCGTTATAGTAATCAAACATGCTTATGAATTATATACCCACAAAAACAAAGGCTGCTTAAAAACAATATTGAAGTACACTAATTACTTTTTTATTATTATTTAGTTTGCTATTTTTATAATATAAATCAGAATCACTTTAATATTCGCCATCACATTGTGTTGTAGATTCACATTTTATTGACTTCTTTGAATGTTTCTCATTCTTATTCATCGTACAAACTTTAACAAAATTAAAATTTCAAGTTAAAATTTGTACATCGAAGAAGGATGAAAATCACCCAAAACATGAGTATGAAGAGTGTAATAAATATTGTAATGTTTTTCTAAAGTTATCCTAATCAGAATCATTTGAAAATAGAACACCTCTTTTATCCTTTGCGTCTCACGTACGCTATCGGTAATAAATGTGTAATGTATGCACCGGTTATGAAGTCACCATTTACCGCGTGACTTTTATTACGTGCACCAGGCAGGGAAGTGCAATATAAGCAAACTCCAGTGAATTCGGCCCACATAACTTCAACCCAATACAATCCGTATAATACTTTGTTCACTCGCTTAGCAATTTATTTTTCCCGTATAAAACTGTGTCAAGTACTTTTCACGGACGTGTATGGATTTAATAATAACACGTTTAGGCGAATATAACAATAAAACTTTCTCGGGAAGACCCGGCAGGTTTAAACATTTTACTTCCCCGGCTATTAAACACGAAGATTAAGATTTGGGCAAACATTCCGCTTATGGCACTTTCAGTTTACTTTTATGGCTACACTCACATTGAGCGGAAATTAACTGGTCCCATATTTTCCTTTCATTTTCACTATCCTTATTCTGACCGCCTACTGAGAATATTTTTATTGCGTTATAAAATAAATAACCCTGGGTGTTTCGCCGCGAAACCCCGTGTTTTTTGGTACGCTGTTTCTCCGCCCTTAGAGGAAATTTTCGCTCTTAAAAAATGCACCTTTTAAGTGTTTGGGGCGCTGGGGTTGAAACGTTCAAGTTCTTGTGCCGCGGAACAAAAGATCGCGTTCATTCTCCGGGATTGCGTCACCGGATTTTAAACCGCGCGACTCGCGTCCTCGCCGAGTACGCCCGTCCGGCTGGGCGTCTCCTGTCCGGGCGGCGGGCGCGGTGTGATTATTCAGTCTGAACTGTTGGGTTTAGTTGAATAACTGCACAATAACGACCCGTGAATAAGTACAAAAACAGAGCTTTTTGCATCACTGCAGTCTGTGGCGCATTCAGGTACGTGCATTAGGCCATTCAAATGGTGAATTTATTACTCGAGTTTAACATTTTTTACTCGGCTGTTTCATTTCAGAATGGCATTCATGATTTTAACCCTTCCTTCCCTATAATGGGTATCTTCTACACGTTGCTTCTAAAAACCATCAATATCTCTATTAATATAATAAATACAAAGTTAAGATTTTAGGTATTCCTACATAATATATTTACGCATTGATTTAAAAAATAATATTAATAATAATCAGAAATCATCAGGTACATCGGAGGTATTTTGTGAAAATCGAAAACAAAATCGCGTATAAACAGCGCTTTCAAGCCGCCACACTATATTCGCATCTCACTCTTGCATATGTTCTAGCTCAATGTTCTCACTCTCGCCGTCACGCCGCGCCGGTAGTGGCGGCAGTCGCTTTCGGGCTTGCAACCAGAGCGGGTCTATGCGCGTTCCGTGAGCGTTGCCAGATGTTTTTTTCTGTTTTTAGCAATTAAATCTCAATTATTATAATTTTTGACTTTATTTATAATTATATAAGGGGATTAGCTATGAATGTTCCTATTTTTCCGATTTAAAATCGGTAATTTTTTAACGCGTACTGACTACCCTACACCGGAACGGACGTTTTTATTTTTGCACCGTAAGGGAAAGGTTAAGTATATATACCATATTTTTTTGAATAAAATATTTTTTTTTGTTTACTTTGTTTTTACACCTATTTATTTTATTTTATCGAACTAACCGGCTTCGTACCCGCCGGAGCTTTGTCACGGGTTACAAAAACGAATTGATTGTTTTTGTATCCCTGATGAAACTCCGGCGAGAGCGAAACCGGTTCTTTTTCTACTTATTGAAAATCATGCGATATCAAATTTCGTCCTGTGATTACGACGTCCAGCTCTCTCTCCGTTCCTTTGGTTGTCGACGGCCCACTGGAGCCTCGTGCATCACGATCTTGGAAATCTTCTCTGGATCCATTCTCCCGATGTGGTCTCTCCAGAATCGTCTTCTTTGCCTACTCCATCTCTTTGTGTCATCAATTTTACAGGATCCGCGAATTGGGTATACTATCTCCTAGGGTAGGTCCACGATATGTAGCAATGTTTTCATTTCTGCTGCTCTTAGGAGATATTTGATTCTGACAGTGTCAGCTCTTACTTCTAAATTATGATGTATTTTTGTAGATCCAAAACCATTTAATTAAATAAAACGTTTAAAAACAAAGTACGCAATTGTTAATTATTCCTTAGACAGGCGAAGCATGTCATTCCCATCTATAATATATTATTATTATAATAACAATTCTAGAAAACAGGCATTTTCATTAGTATTAGTTATTTAATATATATTTTTATTTCTTCTATACATGCCATAATTTTTGTTATGATGGTTTATTTCTATTTTTTTTTATACACTTTGTATATACAACACACATATTTTTTATACACTTTGTATATACAACACACATATTCATATGAATATGTATATATACAACATCTGTCAGATCATGTAAACAACAACAATTTTATAATTTTTTTATAAATATGTATCTTTACTGAAAAACGACTTTTTGTCCGAAACATGTCTATATATTTTTTTTAAATATAAGTGTTGTATATACAAAGTGTATTAAAAAGAAAAATATATTTTAATTATCCAAGAAACAATACACAAGAGTTAATTTTTTTTTAATAATGCAAGACCATAAATTAAGTGCTTCATACGAAATTTGAGCTCATTAATTTGAAATTTGTCCAGTTGAGAAGTGTTGCGTTGAAAACAAAACGCGCTGTGATTTCCTTTGGCATCATCTGGAAGTATGAGGTTGCAATAAAACAACTGATTAATGACGCCGCCATTGTCTGTCTGATTCCTATTTGCGTCTCGCTGTGCGGGCGGAGATTCGCGAGTTCTTGTTCATCCTTCCTTGGTCCCGCTCCGTAATAATATTCGACGTTTATCCGTTTTCACCCCCGAACGAATACGTCAAATATTTGAGTACACTAATTACAATAAAGTTTGCTTTACAAAGGGAAGGGTGGTTGTTTCTTTGCGGGAAGAATGCGCCGGCTGGCGGGGAGTTCCTGTGATGTTATCTCGTGATGAGGGTGGTCCGGACCCGAGAAATACCTTCAGCAGTCCAGATCAAATATCTCGCTTTCTACGAGTACGTAATTTTCCTATGAAATTATTTTAGATTAAATCCTTCTGGCTGAATATGTATATAACAAGATTTTATTGTATTTGACGAAATTAAGACACTGCTTTTTCCACTTTTGAGTTAATTTTTTTTCGACATGTTTCGAAGGTTTTACACCTTTATCGTTGAGAGAACGATGTAATATTTATATCGTTTGTTCGATGATACAGGTATAAAGCCTTCAAAATATGTCGAATAAAATAAACTCACAAGTGGAAAAAACGGTGTTTCAATTCATAAAAGATTCGTCATTATGAAATTCCACAGTTATACGCCTTAATTTTATCAAAAATGTATTTTATTAACTTCGAACTTAGAACCAACTTAGAATCACAAAGTTTATTTTCGTTGTTATTTATAATACTAAATTATATAATTGATTGTTTTAATAATTACCATCATGATACAGGACCTGAGTGCTATACGAGTTATGTTGCACAGTTCTTTGTCTGTGGGAATTGTAGTAATACCCGTTTACTGGACTGGTGACGACCGACGGGCAGAGTATAAAAACCTCTTTCGAGGAATCTGCGATCCGATTGGAAGTGTATTTTTACACAATATTAGTGACATATTTGAATTAATAAAATAAAATTTTATAATTGTATTGTTATCTCAAGCTACGATAATTTCATCATCAAAATTTATCCGACTTTGTGTCGTTTCCAGGGGCGCCAGTGTTATAATAACACCACACGTGGAGGCACCTTCCTTGCTCCCAAAAACTGTGTTAATAACACTGGTTTAGTACTAAAAATATTTTGATGTTGTTAATTCAGAAATATATATACTTACAAATTTAAAACATTAAAATAAAAACGAATCAATAGCAAAAGTAAACAAACAGAACCTACACCCGTTTAAAATAAGCTGATCGTAATTTAAAGTGCTTTTCTCGATATCGTATTATTTTCTTCTTAAGAAATTGTATGTACTATACTAAGCTTTGTTCTCCTGACATTTACCTGAAGAGTAATCCGAAACCCGACTTAATTGAAAATGTGTTGTGCAAAGTAATTTTCTTTTCGTTTCAAGTTAATTTACGAATTCCTTTAGGAGAGATTATTGCACACTTTCGTCCCGCTTTCTCAACATAGCGTTCCTACCAATTTGCATACAACCGATTTAATTTACGCTCCACCCAACCCTCTCCATATCGCTGGTCTTTATTCATTAGCCGGCAGCCTCGGTTCTGTGCTCCAGATACATATGGAGCAATCACCTCGCTGTTTGCATATCGTCAATCAAAAGAATGGAAATTGAATGAGTTACTTCGACTTCACGGCTTACTCTGTTATTTTGTTAGTTTCTGTTCATTAAAAAAGTTTCAACTCGGGGCGGTATAAACAGGCAAGCGGACACGTTCTGGAAGAATTTTATGTAAAATAGTTTTAATATTTAAAATAAAATAGAAATAAAAACACTGCACTTTGTTTTTCACCACTATGCGGTTATTTTAATTGCCGACTAGTTTCGCTTGTACCCAAGCTTCATCAGGGCTTCTTAATAACAGAACAACAACACTGATTTACATGTATATATAGCAGATAGAAAGAGAGGGTGGGGAGAGAAAACAGGGATAGGTATATTCGAAAAATATTTATTTCCAGAAATAGCACATTTCTAAGAAATTGCCCGGAATACGAGTGAAAGTCGAACAAAAAGATAATAAGGTATGTCAAACAGTGGTAATTACTAATTTAATACAAATAAATTAAAATGTCTTACCACAAAGTGAATGCTTCATACGAAAATTTAAAATAGTTAAGTTTTTCAATTTTAATAATTTAAGGCGTTAACACCGTGGAATTCCATAATGACGATTTTAAATTAATTAAAACACTGTTTTTTCCACTTTGAGTTTATTTTTCTCGACATGTTTCGAAGACTTTACACCTCCATCATAGGGAGAACGATATAAACTAACCAAAATTATTTCAATTCATAATGTTATGTCCCCGATACTCTGCCTATGTTAACTTCTTCTTCTTCAAGTGCCCTGTTGGGTCCCCCTAACGTTGGCGATCACCTCGGCAAACCTGTCCCTGTCCTGCCCCTCTCGGAACAGCTCCTCCAGACTTTGGATGCCGGTCCATTCCTTCACGTTTCGCAGCCAGGACATTTGTCTCCTACCGGACCCTCGGCGTACCTCAATTTTCCCTTCCAATTATCAGTTGGAGAAGGTGGTACCTTTCTCCACGCAGTGTATGGCCCAGATGTGAAATCTTCCGAACCTTGATAGTTGATAACAGTTCCCTGTCAACTCTAGCTCGCCTCAGGACTTCGGTATTGGTAACCATGTCTTTCCAGGGAATTCTGAGCTTTCGGCGATGGAGCCACATTTCAAATGCTATGTTAACTAACACATGTTGTATATGTTCCTAGCTTATATTTTGTTGGAAATAATTTTGGTTAGTTTATATCGTTCTCTCGATTAATTTCATTTTATTTATTTTAATTTTAGAGGAAAACAAGGCACGTTAAAATTAATTAGATATCAAATGTCGACCACGTGAGGAGTCGGGGAAATCGACGTGCGTCCATGACACGATGTATGAATGTAGAGAAAGCGAAGAAAGTAAATGTTAACGACATAAACCTAGCCCCATTAATATATTTTCCTATGTATATTACGTATGTTCTTTTAAAAACTCGTACTTAAAAAGGGACCAAAAACAACTCGGACAATATAAAAATATCTGTTTGTTTTTCATTATTATACCATTGTATTTTATAATTAAACCAACATATAGGTAGAAAGTATATGTTTACAATGTAAACAGTACAAGAAATAAATGATGATCGGGAAATCGTGGCACAATCAAATATTATATATCGACCACGTATAGAGTCGGAGAAATCGACGTGCGTGTATGATACGATGTACTCGTATTAATGTAGGACAGAAAAGTGTGTCTCCTACCCCTCCGGGAGACAGCTTGATGGTTGAATACTAGTTTATAATATATATTTTTATTTCTTCTACATATATTCACCTTCAATTTTTGTTGTGGATTCATATTTGAATAAATATAGTTATACTTTGTATTACAACACTTTTAATTTTACTGGACTCCCATGCTCGATATGTTCCCGTTACATCTCCCCTCTCCTCAATCCTTATTATATCCCTTACACTCGATATGTTCCCGTTACATTTCCCCTCTCTTTAATCCTAATTATACCCCTTCCACTTTTATACATAACTCGATCTCCATTGAGTAAATAATTGACCGCTCTGTTTTATTTGACTGTTGAAATTGTATCCATTGATAAAAGTTACTTGTAACCGAAACATGTCCGAGTTCAGTAAAAAAAAAGTGTTGTAATACAAAGTATAACTAACTAACTAACTATCACGCCGTCTCCCCGAAAGGGTAGGCAGAAAGAATGGACTGTCACATTTTAACCGATGCGGCACTCCATCCTTCTCTTTTCGCCCCGCGGGAGACGTGGTGTGATGGGTTGCGAACCTCATCGCCACCAATAGGCATCTCCCACGCACACTACGATCGTCCAACATCCACAAAGTAAATCTAAAACAAATCATATAAAATACAATACAATGATATAAATTAAAATAAAATAACAAAATAAAAATATTTTAAACACATAATGTTCATTTTAGATGGTGCACTTGTTGACATGGATTATCCGGACTTTTGTGATTATTAGATTTATGTTACTCGCATCCACCGTTTTTTTAATTAGCCGCAATTAGGTAGCAATCAAACACCAGCAAGAACTTAAAAATAATATTGAAGAAATTATTCAAATTATCATTGGAACAAATGAAAAATTTATTTTTAAGTACTCGTATAACTATATTTTTTCATATATTTTCATTGTATTATATATATCTTTTTGTCGTTATTTTTAGCTACTACCTCTGTTACGATGGCTGTTTTATTTGGAAAATTCTTTCACTGGCTTACGTGCAGAGCGGAGAGCGTATTGCTTCCAGCCCGTGCCTCCAACTAGACGGTTATTTCCTTCGTGTCGACAGTCGCAACGCCCGCGCCGGCCGTCCCGCCCTCGCCGCGGCTCCAGGGCTAATAGGATCTAACGAAACGAGTAATTGTGTTACCATAATGCGAGGTGTGTTGTTGAAAATCCGCCAGAGTTCCGGGACGTGTTTGTTTGATTTTCAAATGTTTCGCAAATTTACTTTAATGTTTCGTCTAAGTACGATCCAAGTCGAGATAAAGTTCCGCGGTATAACGAAAGTTGAGGCAAACCGCTATCCTTCTAGAGGTATATTAGCTATTTATATAATAAAGTTTCTCGACATTACCATATCACAAAAAATAATAACACGCAAACAAAAAACAGGTTTTTATACAAGTTATAAAAATAGTCCATTGTTTTAGCCGAAACACTATGATACTTTAAAATTATAAACTGTTAAATTAAAAATACTTTGTTTTATGTATCACAATTGTATTTTATTTTTCGCGACTGCTGTTTCGTAAACTTATGTTGACATCATCAGGTGTTACAATACTATATCAAATTTTCGTGATTTTTCGAACCTTTATGTGTATTTGTTCCTATGTCAATTTGAATAATTCCTTTGGTATAATTTTGAAGTTCTTGCTGGAGTTGAGTTAGGTACCTAATTATTTTAATTAATAGAACGGTTAGTTATTATTTATAGGAGAAAATATTAAAGGTGAAAAATATAATAATTATAAAAAACTGATATATGTAATAATTATCATAATAATAATAAAAACAGTAATTACAAGGAACACGCATAATATAGAGTCAAAAACGATGAAACATAATAAATTAAAGACGAAATAAGGAACAATATAAAGAATCAGATAAGCCAAGTGAGGCCTGCTGCTTTAACCTCGTCCTGCAGGGCTCTTCTTCAGGTGGCTCTAGGTCTGCCTCGCTTCCTATTTCCCCCCATAGGGGACCAGTCTAGTGCGCCCTGAGTGATGCAGGCTGGGTTCCGTCTCAGAGTGTGAGCGATCCACTGCCATTCGCGTCTAGCGACTTGTTCTCTAATTGGCTTTTCGCCTGCCATGGTCCAGAGATCGGCATTTGACACTGTTTGGTGTCAATAGATCTTGAATATTGAGCGAAGGCATCTCTTTATAAACACCAGTTTTCCAATAACATCCGCGGTAGATCGAAGTCTCACATCCGTACAGAGAAACGTCAATTTCTTGCGATTTGTGCGCGCAACATCAGTTTCGCGATTTGCGCAGAGCAACATCAATTTCTTGCGTGAAAACATACGGATGTAATAAAATATCGATAGCGTTCTTGAAATACGATTTTTCATAGTTTCGATTACGATTCCATTTCCGACAGATTCTCCCGGCTTTAGTGTGCAGATTCCCGCGCCCCGGGCGGGAGACATGGAGTGAGCCGCAGTACGTTGCAGCCGTAATCTGCACCCACGTACTACCACTACCTGGAGGAGCTGCACCGGCGGGATTGTATGCGGAGATATTACAGTTTTGAAGTGTTGTACCAACAATAATCTAGCTATCTACGTTCAAGGTATATTTTAATCTAAAGTTTATACTTATCACGATAGCGGCGCATCTGTTGTTCATATATTGTAGATATATGAACACTTTTCCGATGCTCTTTTTTTTCTATATTAAATTTTTGAATTTGCTGATGTGTTTATTAAATTATTATTCAATTTCTTTATTTCATAAATGTCTCTTTCTGTGTTTTATTATTTATTTAACAAATCTTTATTTATTTTTTGGTACATATTATTACAAGTTTTTTAAAATTTAAAACGCTGTTATGATATCGCAATTTTTGTATTATTTTTCGAGACAGATGTTTCGCCAACCGAAAAACGAAAAACTTATTATAACACCTGATGATGCCAATGACACCGGTGGGAAGAGCAATAAATCTGCTGAACGCGCAAATACTCTTGAATCTGAAGAGTATCCTGTCTTCCTAATGTTGAACCATCTCTCATGCCTTTCTGGTAGCATACTATACACAATATATTATTAATATTTTACCTGTTCTCAATAGACGCCTTAAAAATAATTTTGTAATGTCTGTTGATGAAATAAACTGATTTTATTTGATTTGATTTGAAAACATCGGTTGGCGAAACAGCTGTCGCCAAAAAATTCAAAAAGTTGTGATATCATAAGATTTTTAAGAACTTCTTCCGCTTTTGTATTTATTTCGACAGCGACCGGTACCGTCAGGATCGCGGATATCGACAGACTCGTCCCACCAATGATCCTTAATTCTGCTGCATTCAGATGAAAAATGTATGCAAAAATACTTGTTTTTTTGGAATTATTTTTATTTTACTTGTTTTTATAGTTTCGATTAGTTTCAACAGCTTGCTACAATCGTTTGGACAATTCGGCATAATAGCAAAGAAAAACAGCTTGTTGTTTGTTTATTTTCTTTTATTATTGTTTATTTTCAAAAATATTTTCATTAGTTAATCAACTATTATTTCTGGTATTTAAGAATGTTTTTGTTTTATATCGTGATATAATTAATAAACCTCATTTGGCTCGGTTCTTCTCGTATACAGATGCCACACGATTCGATCCTCATAACTGTTTTTTCCACTTTTAATTTTATTTTTCTCGACATGTTTCGAAGGCTTTACACCTTCATCATCGGGATAACGATCAGTTTATATCGTTCTCTCGATGATGAAGGTGTAAGCCTTCGAAACATTTTGAGAAAAATAAACTTTTGAGAAATTTTGAGAAAAATAAAAAGTGGAAAAAACATTGTTTTAATTCGTAAAAAAATTCGTCATTATGGAATTCCACAATGTTAACGCTTTAAGTTTATCTAAAATTATTATTAAATAGTCCATTGTTTTGGCCGATACACTATGATACTTTAACATTATAAACTGTTAAATAAATAAAAAACTTGTTTTATGTATCACAATTATATTTTTATTTTACCCGACAGCTGTTTCGTCAACCTATGTTGACATCATCATTACATCATCATAAAACAAAGTTTTTTTTAAATTTAACATGTGATAATATTATTGTTTATTAAGATATTTTTTTTATCTTATTCCATAATTTTATCTAAGAAGCAAGAATTTAATATCGCTCATGTTTATTTACAAAATCCTTTCCGATAAATCTTCACATAATTACTACAACAAAATTTTGGAACAAATTTCACTTAATGTGGTATTGAACTTTGCTCTGTATATTGATTCATTGGGGACAGTTTAACTTCTACGCTGTATTAACGAGTTTCTCGGGTTATTTATCAGACCCTTCAATATTTGTCTTGTTGGAATTCCAAGATATCGTCGATTCGTTGAAAACTACAGACCTGTGTGCCCAGGCGTGATTGATGTTCACGAAAGCTTTCGGAAACACCGATCCCCGGCGATGACGTTCCGGAAACATTGATATTTTAATCAATTTCTAAGTCTCTGTTTCACCAAAAAGCTCAAATGTAAATAAGCACGCCACGTTTCTAATACCCCTTCTTTTTCTCAACTTATTTTTCCAAGATGTCGTTCAAGCGACAGATTCTTTCTCGCGTTGTAATGTTAGGACAATATTTGCATTTTCCCTGTTCCGAGATTACTCTTCCCTTTTTATTTGTCTCGCCGTTTGTTAAAGAAATCTCTTGCACCGTGAGGGCATCGCTTAAACTCTTACGGGGTACGTCTAAAAACTCACTATAGTACACGTGGTTTTTCATGCATTTTTTAAAACATGTAGCATTATAATGATTGGCGAAACCGTATAGTTTTATATATTATATAGTTACCTACATGACGCGCTAATGCATTTTCATAAACGTTGTTATCGACTAATAGTTCGCTTACAGAACATTTTTAAACATAATAAAGTATTTTTTGTATTACTAGTATTTAATTTTTATACTCTCAGGACTAGTTTGGTATTTTAGTTTATCGTCGACTTAACTTATTTCGCATAAATAATAAACACGCGTCAGAAATTTCCCATTAAGAAAAACTAGTCTTAAAAATAGAAAAACAAAAAGTAGAATTATAAACAAAAGTTTTACGTACATACATAATATATACAATATTATCTTTAAAAAGTGTATCACTATATATCTCGAAATAAAAAAAAAAAGTTTTTGTTTTTAATATTTTCATGAGATAATAAGTTAAACTTACAAGTATGTTTATAATGAGGATGGTTTCAACTGGAATAAACAAAACACAAATACGTGTGTTTTCGTTTAATTATTTTAAACTACCAACCGGTTTCACAACTTTTCTAAAATATCACCAAAAAATATGTGCTTCATACGATTTTATTTTATTTATTTTATTACCTGAACTAGGAATATGATAAGCTAAAATACGAATGTTATTATTTTTTGTTTCATTTATTTATTTATTTAAATGTTGGTAGGTATGTGCTGTTTCTATAAAAAACTTTCTAGTCAATATGTAATACTTATTTAAATATCCGTTTTCTATAAGTTTTATTTTATGGGAAAGACATGTTTCGCTTAGCTAAAGCAATTGATAACGCGTATTAATTAATGTTGATACCTTAACAGTGTTCGATATCGCCTATCTCTATATCACTTGCAGCTTTCAATACATCCTCATTTCATAAATTAAATACATTGTTCATCCGACCGTTTTTTATCTTATCGAACGATATCTGTTTATTGAAATGGATAACCTTATTA
Organism: Lepidostoma basale; assembly: GCA_022606425.2. Classification (NCBI taxonomy): domain Eukaryota; kingdom Metazoa; phylum Arthropoda; class Insecta; order Trichoptera; family Lepidostomatidae; genus Lepidostoma; species Lepidostoma basale. The sequence goes on along the minus strand of JAHDVF020000857.1, from coordinate 811,467 downwards.
AAACTGATACAAAATAGCTGAGTACTTATTAGTGCTTCAAGTTTGGTGTTATTTTGTAATAAACGCCATGATATTTTTTTTCCATCGGTTTTAGCAGCGTTTTTCATTCATTTTTATTCCTATTGTTCTTAATTACGGCTTTGTGACCTGTTTCTTGAGAAATATTGGCCGCCTGCGAGGTGGATTCCCAGCTGTCGATCCATCTTTTTGGTGGTCTGCTCGGGGGTCGTCTACGGTATATTGGGGTTGGCCGTGCAACACAATATGTGGGAGTCTAGATGGATCCATTCTTCTCATGCGTCCTTTCCAACCATTTTTCTCACGTGTGCAAGCTAATACATTTTTATTCTTCTTCTTCTAATAGTATCAGGTCCCCTCGACGTTGACGGCTCCCATGTTGCGAATGCTTTCCTGGAAGTGCTACTGGAGTGGTTTCCTGTTGCATTCTCCTAGACATTTCTATTATAGTGGTTAAATATTTGAATTGTAAATAAATTGTAAATAAAACACTTGTTTTTCACCACTTGAGTATTATATTTTACACGACTATTTTCGGAAGCTACAGATGCTTCCATCTACAGGTTTAAATATGAACTAAAGCATTAATATAACATACTCGTATAACAATTGTCTGTACTGATAGAGGTGGGGGGGATTATGAGTGATTGGTGGCGGGGGTAAGTATAAGGGTAATATTTGTATACAAGTTTTTGGTTAACCTGTTTTTTCAAACTAATTAATTTACTCATAATTTTTTTTTAACTTTTAATGTATACATTATCATATATATTCAGGATAATTTATCAAACGTGAAATTTTAATTAAACCGCGGTCCCTGGGTAAACAAAAAGTGTGTGCGGGGAATACACGAAAAAGGAGATATAATAATTATTATATTCTCCCTACATTTTCGTATTTCTTACAATAGTGTATTGTTTGCTGTTGGGCGGGGTGTTGGGGAATAAGGGGGGAGGGGTGACAAGGGGAGGGGGTGGGGGCGTTCTTAACGCCCCGGTGCACCTTCATCATTTCACGTTTCCCAAGTAATACAACTTTTCCTAATCTTTGAGAAAATCTTTACCTGTTTTTATCCCGAATCAAAATTCAAGGTTTTGCGCATTAAGAAGATTATTTTTGATATTTCGAAATCATAATATAATATTTCAATACAACACACATTAGATGTAATTTATGCAAAATAATATTTATATATTATGCAATAATTGTTATTTATTTTTTATATTGTATTTAAGTTTGGTTAAATAAAATGTGTATCCGAAGGCGGCTTACACGAAATAAAACAAATTGATTATTTTTTGATACATTTAAAATAACTTTTTACACCTTCGTTATTTATATTTTTCAAAGTTATAATTATCCTGGTGATGAAGGAAAAATACCTTTGACAAATTTATATGTATCCAACCATCATTCCGTTTCCTCGGAGGGGTCACAATGAGGGATGGATCGCCACACTTTTCTATCCTGACATAACTCTCGCACTCAAAGGCGGCCATGTTCAAAGTCGGAACACTCGACGAATGTTCGTATCACGGTGTATGGATGTAGAAGAGGCACGATAGTTATGTCAGGGTAGATCTGTGTTGCGTTTCTTCCCATCTGCCTATCTCCAGGGAAACATGATGGTTAGTTAACTAACCATCACGCCGTTTTCTCGGAGGGGTAGGCAGAGAGGATGGATCGCCACACTGTTCTATCCTGACATAACTCTCGCGCCTCTTCTATATTCACACATCGTGACATGCACGCTCGTCGATTATTCCTACTTCGAACTTGGCCGCCTTTCAGTTATTGATTAATTTGGTCTTGCCATGTCTTCCTTGGCCTTCCTTGACTTCTTTTTCTATTCACACTACTTGTATATATCTTTTTAACAATTCTTCTCTCATCCATTCGTTTCATATGTCCAAACCATCTTAGTGACCCTTTCTTGATTTTATTTATCACGCATTCATCCGTCTTACATTCCTTTCTTACTTCATCATTAGATATTCTATCGTACATTGTTTTTTTCGCACATCCTTCTTAGTGACCTCATTTCTACGGTAATTGTTCTACTTTCATCCTTCTTCTGCCAACTCCAAGCTTCACTTCCATACATAAGGGAGTGGTGTTTGGTTGGTACTTAACTTAACTAAGTTGGTAGATTAATATCAAGTGTGATGCCCCACTTATTTGCAAGATTCATCTCATACAGCTTCTAAGAGTAAATGACGAATTATTTTTTTATCTACTCCAAAAATATGCGAAATAAACCTTAAAACGGTTATGACAGAAAAAAGTTCTAATTTATTTCTGAATCTACATTTTTGAGAAACTGCCCCACACCCGGATCATCAGAATAACTTTTTTTTTTGTTAAAACACTTGAATTCATTATTTTTACAATGAAAATTTCGTATTTTTTTCGAGGATTTTCCGCTTTTCACTTTTAAATTAATAATCAACGTAAAATACCCCACATTTCCAGGTTTAAATTACCCAATTTAAAAAATAATTTGAATGAGAACATGGCATCAGTCATCTGTAACAGAGACCTAAAAATATGTTCGTTTTTTTTTTGTTCAGAATTTGAAAAAAAAAATGTGAAGAGTTTTCCGTCTTCACATTCTTTAAGAGACTTTAACCCACCCTTATTTTCGTCCCTTACTAAGGGACAAATTTTAATAATGATTTATGGTGAAATTTTGTGCGTATTTTATGAGGCGAAAAAAATCTCGGATGAAGTGCTCTCAAAGTTTTCGGAAATCTCAGTTTCAAGTGCACGATACACAATGCGATGTGGTCCATCGCAGTAGGGTGGTACAAGTTGTATAGGACAGAACACAAGATGAAATATTTAAATTTATATTACGTCATTAAATTAGAACTTCTATTAATAAAATCTATTTATACGATGGAAAATCTGTGGGATAGAGTGTCGAATAAAAATATACTAAGTGAATGGAATGCGAATGAAAGTGTCATGAACATAGTGTTTATCACGCATTCATTCGCCTTACATTCCTTCTTACTTCGTATTCTTTCATATACTGTTTTTCCGTTCATTCTTTTTAGTGACCTCATTTCTACAGCATTTATCCTACTTTCATCAATTTTCTGCCAACTCCGAACAACTCTTACACATCTATTTATACGAGGTCTGTTCAAAAAGTATCGCGAATTTTGAATTTCCGCTGGCTACGTATATTTGATTTTTGATTTTTTTGTAGCGTTATGTTGGTACTCATGTCCCTTACTTATGCTGACAAGGTCGGCCATTTTGAATGTTTAGTTAATTTTTGACAGCTGTTTTGCTTGGATGTGTTTTGGCTCGTCTTCGATTTTTGCCTATTCCAAAAAATGGATCAAAGAATCTGTATCAAATTTTGTGTGAAAAACAAAATAAAGTGCGCGGACGCATTTCGAATGTTGACTGTGGCATATGGTGAAGCTACCTTGGACCAAAGCAACGTTTATCGGTGGTACAAAATGTTCTCAGAGGGCCGAGAAGATATGAACGACGAAGAGCGTGCCGGACGCCCGAGCACGTCAACAACAGACGAAAACATTGATAAAGTGAAGAAAATAGTATTAGCCAATCGTCGAATCACCGTTAGAGAAGTTGCTGAGGACCTAAACATATCGATTGGCTCGTGCCATTCGATTTTAACCAATGATTTGGGCATGAGTCGGGTCGCCGCGAAATTCGTGCCAAAATTGCTCAATTTCGACCAAAAACAGCATCGCGTTAACATTGCTCAGGAGATGTTGGACTCGGTCCGTGACGACCCAAATGTGCTCCAGAGGGTCATAACTGGTGACGAATCATGGGTTTATGGTTATGACGTGGAAACCAAAGCTCAATCATCCCAATGGAAGCTGCCGCATGAGCCAAGACCAAAAAAAGCGCGCCAAGTTCGGTCGAACGTGAAGGTTTTGCTCACAGTTTTCTTCGATTGCAGGGGCGTGGTGCATCATGAGTTCTTGCCACAGGGTAGTACGGTCAATAAGGAATATTACCTGCAAGTTATGCGCAATTTGCGCGAAGCAATCCGCCAGAAACGCCCGGATTTGTGGAAGAACAAAAACTGGCTTTTGCACCATGATAACGCCCCTGCTCACACATCGTTGCTTGTGCGCGAATATTTGGCCAAAAACAACACAGTAATGGTGCCGCAGCCACCGTATTCCCCAGACCTGGCCCCCTGTGACTTTTTCCTGTTTCCAAAACTGAAGAGGCCCATGAAAGGACGACGCTACGCCACGATTGAGGAGATAAAGACGGCATCGAAGGAGGAGCTGAACAAGATCACAAAAATGATTTTTTTAAGTGCTTCGAGGATTGGAAAAAACGTTGGCATAAATGTATTATATCCGAGGGGAATTACTTTGAAGGGGACAAAATAGATATTCATGAATAAATAAATACTTTTTGAAAAAATATAAAATTCGCGATACTTTTTGAACACACCTCGATCTCGTATATCTATAATACACGTATATAGCTTATTATATTATTAGTGTTTATTTTTTTTTTTTTTTATAACTAACTAACTAACTAACCATCTCGCCGTCTCCCCGAAGGGGTAGGCAGAAAGAATGGACTGCCACACTTTTCTTTCCCGACATATTTCTCTCTCGTTCCCTCAACATTCATACATCGTGTCATGCACCCGCGTCGATTTCTCTGACTCCTCACATGGCCGACATTCAATATTTGATTAATTTGATTGTGCCACGTTTTCCTCGGTCTTCCTCTATTTCTGGTTCCATTTACATCGTTAACATATAATTTTTTTACCATTCTTTCTTCATTCATTATTTCCATATGTCCAAACCATCTTAATTATCCTTTCATTATTTTGTTCATAACACCATCATTCTCACCGCATTCACTTCTTATATTTTCATTCGACACTCTATCATACACAGAGTATCAACAAATTCGTCTTAGAGATCTCATTTCTACTGCATTTATTCAACTTTCATCCTTCTTTTGGCAGTTCCAGTTTTGAATATTTAAAATTTGTTTATTTTCCAAGTTCTGAATTCATCTTATTACGATATTCCGCACCGTTCAAAATAATAATCCTCTTTATAAACGTGAAATGTGTAAGAGTTGTTCGGAGTTGGCAGAAAATTGATGAAAGTAGGATAAATGCTGTAGAAATGAGGTCACTAAAAAGAATGAACGGAAAAACAGTATATGAAAGAATACGAAGTAAGAAGGAATGTAAGGCGAATGAATGCGTGATAAACACTATGTTCATGACACTTTCATTCGCATTCCATTCACTTAGTATATTTTTATTCGACACTCTATCCCACAGATTTTCCACGCATTCGTCTAAGAGATCTCATTTCTACTGCATTTTTCTACCTGCATCTTTATTTTGCCAGTTTCATGATTCGCTTCCATGCAAAACATTCGGTACAAGAACACTATTCTGCACTGCCGCCATTTTTTTTTTATACGAGTATATAGGCTTTTGTTAGTGATGACAACTTTATACAACCATTCACTTTGTTGCCTGCTCCAACCCTTCTTTCAATATCTCTCTCCACTCGCCCATCCTTTAAATATATCATTTCGAATGAAAGACGAAAAAATTGGTACAATAGCTGTTAAATGTAAAATACAATAAAATAGTTCATTTTTTTGGCCGAAACACTAGGATACTTCAACATTATTAATTGTTAAAATTTATAACACGTATGATATCACAATTTTTATTATTCATTTTTTGAGTGTCGCGACAACCATTTCGCCAAAAACTGTTTTGTAACACCTGATGATGCCAATACTGGTTGGTGAAACAACTGTCGTGACATTAAAAAAGTGAATAGTAAAACTTGTGATATCATAACAATGTTATAAATTTTAACTGTTAATAAAAAAAATAGTATAATATTATTATACGAGGCGTGTTTTTTAAGTAAATACAGTTTTGATATTTAAAAAAAAAGTTAAAATTTTGTAACAATTTTGCTTTTAAATAAAATATCAGTTTTATTTACTTTTCCACATAATTACCACCAATATTTAAATATTTGTCATATCAAACTAATATCTTTTGTATTCCATCGTGATACAATTTTCCTATCAGACTTTTCTTGAACATTATAATGCTGAAAGTCACAATTATTTAAGGCAAAGTGTCACTGGCTATGAAACAGAACAATAACCAATAAAATGGCGGCATTCAAAATCGCCTAAGAAAGTGGTGGCAAAAATTCAACAAGCAACGCCCCATTCCTGTCCCAAAACACGGTACACATGATTTTCCGGGCTGAAATTGTCTGCTTAACTTTTTCCACTCCGACCATTTTGGACCATCTTCACTCTCTTGGGCGATGTTAAATGCCGCCATTCCATAGATTATTGTTTTGTTTCTGTTGTAATGTAGGCCTGGCCACCCATGTTTAATCACCTGTGACAATTTTGCTTAAATAGTCGTCACATTTAGCATTATAAATAGAAAAGTTTGTCGGCAAAGTTCTACAGCTGTATTTCGATATGACAAGTCTTTTAATATTGGTGGTAATTGTGTGAAAAATTAAATTAAACTGTAGTCTTTCATGTATAAATAAAATTGTTGCAAAAATTTCTCAGTTTTTTAAAAAATCGAAACGGTACTTACCTAAAAAACACGTTGATAATACATCGATTTAAAGACATTTGATCAATTTGTTGTTTGACATTTAAATATAATTTTTCTTTAAAAAACATATCAGTTATTTAACACCATTCTTCTTCTTTTGGTGCCGTGTTAGGTCCCCCCAATGTTAGCGATCAAAGGCGTCTCTGTTCTGCGTCACTTGGAACAGGTTCTGTATTATTGTCATTCCTGTCCATTATTTTATGTTATGCAGCAGGAAAACTGCCTCCTACCAACTCCCCGACGTCCTTCCACTTTACCCATTAATATCAGTCGAAGGAGGTGGTATTTTTCTCCCCTTAGCACGTGACCCAAATATGACCTAATACCATAACAAAATTTAATTTCAGTAGATTGATGTTTTATAATAACCAATTCGACAAATAGATGTCGCATTTAATTTGTCAATCATCGTCCGATTGATTTGATCTTCTTAATTTTAATTGGTTGTCTAAAAGATTTCTTGAGCACTCAGATGTTTGAGACATCTCTTGTCAATAAATATAACAAATGAATGGTGTTTTTATAAGTGAGATGTTAGGCTATTAATATTGAAGATGTTCGCGCTGAGTGGCCTCATACTTCAAGGCATTATCCCCGGAAAGTGACGGGATATTAGGCCGGACACACACCCAGTAAATCATTGTTTTTATTGCGACATTATAAATGTTATTATATCATTTTTATTCCATGAATTAGACGAAAAAAGGTTTATTGAAATAACATTTACAATTTAATGTTTTTATGAAATTGTGTTTCAATTCATCTTAATATATATTGTTACATATTCATATAGCTATATCTTTTTGCCATTCAGTTTTAATAAACTTGATTATTCGGAATGTAAGTGATCCATTAAAATTTAATACTAAAACAATAACCCATTTTATCTTTATATGTTTTCAACGCACCTTTTATAATTTTTATTTAATTCCGTAGTTGAGAATTTCTTTGCATGTGCCATATTTTCAAACTCGTATACAGATTTTATTCAACCTTTCTGTACCGATGCTGTGTAGCAAGTACACATTGCTTCTAATAGCTTTGATTTTTTTAAATAGCTTTTTAAACACATACGCACTGATTTAAATTATTGTTTTTTTATATTATATTTATTGTTTTTACCACCTATATGTACCAAATAAGTATTTAATAGACAATCGGAGATGTAACCTCAAATACATCACCGATTTTCGAAAGAAGAAGAATTCTTGTAATTGGGGCAAGATCATATGAATATTTTTTAAAAATAACTCTCATTTTAAAGTGTGTGGTGAATACCATTCCGCGCGTATTTTTTTTTATATAAGTAAGGAAAATCTTAAGGGGTTCGGAGTAGTCAGAGGTATGAAAAAAACTAGTATTTTAAGTAAGTAAAAATTGTCAGAAATTAAATTTATTTTATAAAACCAACGATATTAAATTATTATATTATGTTTAAACTTGACATGACCCAAATTTGAAAAAAAAATTATATTTATTGTTTCTTGAACAATGATGTAAAACTCCATATTACATAATTAATACGAATGAAAACATTTTATTTAAATTTGATAATGCCTTAGAAAGGCGAAACATGTCATTCCCATAAAATATAATAAAACTTCTAGAAAACTGACGTGTTTATTCGTATTATTTATAAATGATATATGAAGTTATCGCCATATCTGTTGGACCCTGTTCCATAATGTGGTGACCATTATAACTTCTTACAGGTTCATCTTTAATCATTCAAATAAATAAAATAGTTTATCTAGTGTCTGATCGAAGGTTTTTATTTTATTTTTGAAAACTTATATTTTTTATAAACAATTAATTGTTGCATTTTTCCTTAAAAATCCGTAAGTAAATTATCGAAGGCCGGCATTTGGTTATTATACATTATTTTCAAAAAAGGCACTAGAATAATTATTTTTTTATTTTTATTATTTTAATGATTTTTGATGAACCTGTAAGAAGTAAAAATGGTCACCGCAAAGCACTACTTTTGTAACAGGGTCCAACAAATATGGCAATAACTTCATATATAATTAAAAAAAATTGTTTTCAAATTTTGGTCAAATCAAGTTAAAACATAATATTATAATTTAATATTGTTTTTTCATGACTGCCCCTAACCCCTTAATGTTAGAATATGTTGTACTTTTGTGATTTAATAATCAAAGATTCACGCGGCACACGATACGAAACGTTCGGTGTGGACAACTGTTGTAGTGTCTGGCCGGCCTTAGTGAACAAAAACGTTCCGAGAATTTCCTTTTGTTGTTTTTATTGAAGGGCCTGTCCATACACTTCGTTTCCTTTATGTTAAAACGTTTGTTTGTGAAAATTAGCATAGATAGAGATTTTGTTTTCGTTTTCAAAAGAGCTCCGTGTTTCGGGATTTATATTTTTCTTTGTGATATTAATTCCGAGTTTTATGGAGATTCAGCGATGATCCTTCTTTAATATTTTCTTCGCCGCTGATTGGCAGGAGCTTCATTCAAGACATCATTTCTTTTATCTTGTATATCAAAAGAATACTTCTAATACCTATTCTTCATCTCTGATGCTAAAGAGACCTTGTCAAATAAATCCGAAATAAGTTTTTATTGTTTTTTTTAAAATAAATGGATCATTAAAACGATGTTTATTTCTTTGTAAATAATACTTTATTACATTTTTTAAACTAAATTAACACAAACATGTTTCGGACACAAAAGCCCTTCATCATTGTAGTTAATTATTGTATGTACAAAATAATATTTCAAACAAATATTTCATAAATGTAGCCAGTTTTGACAGGTATCAAAATGATTAAGGGCTTCTGTGTCCGTAACGTTTTTGTGTTAATTCAATTTTAATTTTTAATAAATTGTTGTTTACAAAGAAATAAACTTTGTTCAATGAATCTGCAACACAAAGTTATGGTGCTTATAGAAGGGATTCATTAGAATATATAAATAAAATATTTCAGTAATGTACACTTAAAAAATCTATTGATTCTATTAAAGTGTTTCGGATATTTATTATAAAAAAAATCATAAATTTTCATTTGAATGTTATCATTAATACGAATGAAAACATCCGTTTTCTAAAAGTTTTATTTTATTTTATATTAATAATTCTTATTAAGATTATCACACCTTCGTCGTATTTATTGTTTCTTGAACAATGATACCTATAAGATAGTAGGTAGCAACGTTTTCTAGAAGTTTTATTATATTTTAGAGGAAAGATATGTTTTGCCTTTCTAAGGCATATAATGCCGTAGGCTACGGCCGTACCGAAATGTTTAGGTTGGTGACTCGCTCGCTGTCTGTCCGAAAATGAACTGATTTGACTTCTTATTGTCATATTATTTTTGAAAATGTCATGGTATTGATAAAGCTTTTATATTTACTGCAATTTGTGAATAAATCAATTCAAGTAAATTGTACTAATGATTTGTTATCACAAAGTTAATTGTCACAAATTTATAAACTTAAAATTTTCTTTATTTTACATTGACTAAAATTTATAGCGTTTGAATTTTAGGTTTATTTATTTCATTCTGTGCAGATAATCAGCAAATTTTACTCAATAAAAAATATTCAATTTTAAAAATAAAAGTTTATAATTTCACCAATCATTAGCTTTGAGATACATATCATTAGTGCCCTTTACTTTAATATCGTTACATTTTCAAATAAAATATTTTGACAACGTTGTTAAATCAGTCTCTATCATTTTCGGACAGACAGCCAGCTAGTCACCAACCGAAGCGCTTCGGTTTGGCCGTACCCTAAGGCATCGAAGTTCCTTCTCCATACGACATAATGTAATAAATGAACGTTTAAATTCGTATATGTTTATGTGTATATATAGGGTGATTTTTTAACTATTTTGTTTTTGGCATCACTGATTTTGACAGCTCACGAAAGTTTCGTGTTTTGTGTCTATGTCAAACATCTTCAGTTTAGTCTATAATTTTACCATCTTACAAACGAACAACGCTTGCAACTCGTTGAATTTTATTATCAAAATGCGTGCTCTCTTAAGAAAGTTCATCGCGCGCTTCTTCCATTTTATGGTCAGTTTAATCGACCCACTGAAGCGGCTATTCGGGCTATTGTGACTAAATTTCGCACCAAATTTACATTGTTGGACATTAAACCACCAACACGCTTACGTACAGTGCGAACTGAAGAAAATATCGCAGCTGTATCGGCCAGTCTTAGTGATGACCATCAATTATCGATTTGGCGCCGTTTGCAGCAATTGGGCCTCTGTTACTCAACAACGTGGAAAATTTTGCGGAAGAATTTAGGTGTGAAGCCTTACAAAATACAGCTGGTCAAAGAATTGAAGGCGAACGACCTACCATAACGCAGAATTTTTGGTGAATGTGCTCTTGAAAAGTTGGCGGAAGATCCACTTTTTTATCGAAAAATTGTGTTCAGCGACGAAGCTCATTTTTGGCTGAATGGATACGTAAATAAGCAGAACTGTCGATTTTGGAGTGAAGATCAGCCAGAAGCATTGCAAGCGCTACCAATGCATCCAGAAAAAGTTACTGTTTGGTGCGGATTATGGGCTGGTGGCATCATTGGACCGTACTTCTTCAAAGATGATGCGAATCGCAATGTAACTGTTAATGGTGAGCGCTACCGTGAAATGATATCCAACTTTTTTTTGCCCAAAATGGAAGAACTTGACTTGCATGACATGTGGTTTTAACAAGACGGTGCCACATGCCACACAGCACGCGAAACAATGAACCAATTGAGAGGCAAGTTCGGTGAACAGTTTATTTCACGTTTGGGATCGGTCAATTGGCCGCCTAGATCGTGCGATTTAACGCCTTTAGATTAATTTTTGTGGGGCTATGGTAAGGCTCACGTCTATACTAACAAGCCATCTTCGATTGACGCATTGGAAGACAACATTGAAGCATTTATTCGTAAGATACCGGCCGAAATGTTGGAAAGTGTATGCCAAAATTGGACTAAGCGGATAGACCATTTGAGGCGCAGCCGCGGTCAACATTTGAATGAAATAATCTTCAAACATTAAATTATATGGACCGTACTATCGATTCAAATAAAGATTTCATGCATTTTTCTGAATTTTATGTGTTTTTTTTTTAGAAAGTTTCCGATAGCTATTAAAAAATCACCCTTTAGTTAGATAGCTTCAAACGAAGATGAGTTCATGTTACAATCTTAATTTATTGTTTAATTTAGTCGCTACGTACTTTCATCACCCCATCCAATTCTGGTTGCTTATCTCTGATGTCTTCTCGGCCCCGGTTAACTTTTCACCTGCCATCCGTCCCCTCCTGTGACGATATTTTATTACGCAACTCTGTGAAGATGAAGCGGCCTGTATTCCCTTGTCACGGAGTAAAAATAACACTCCGTTGCCGGAAAGCGCCCAACTGGTGTCTATTTTAATGCTAACTCACGTCGCCTCCTAATGTATCGTTAAAGTTCTCGCTAAGCTTTGGGGAATCGCGGCGTTTATGAATTACGAAACTAATCTCACGGCTCAATTTTGTACGCGGAGCATAAAGCGTCTACAAAATTTCAAACTAATACGCGGATATGATTATGTTAAAGCCAAACAGCAACTCAACAAGGCCTCAGATGTTCCTGGGCGTCGATTCTATCTAACACGTTATACTCGTATATACGAGTTTGTTTTTGTAACCCTGACAAAGCTCCGGTAGGACCGAAACCGTTTAGTTCGATAAAACAAAATTAAGTGGTGTTTAAAAAAAAACAGAGTGTTTAAAATTATTATTAACATTAAAATACACTTAGAAAATTTAAAATAACTTTGGTTATTATCCACAAAATATTTAAAAAAAACACGACATCTTTCGAAGGATACCCCTCTCATCTTCAGGTGTAAATATATAAAAAATTTATTTTCAATTTATAGAAATAAACACTATCATTTAAATAATGAAAGGATCACTTAGATGGTTTGGACATATGGAAAGAATGAATGAAGAAAGAATGGTAAAAAAATTATATGTTAATGATGTAAATGGAACCAGAAATAGAGGAAGACCGATGAAAACGTGGCACGATCAAATAAATCAAATATTGAATTTCGGCAATGTGAGGAGTCAGAGAAATCGACGCGCGTGCATGACACGATGTATGAATGTTGAGGAAGCGAGAGAAATATGTCAGGAAAGAAAAGTGTGGCAGTCCATTCTTTCTGCCTACCTCTTCGGGGAGACGGCGTGATGGTTAGTTAGTTAGTTAGTTAACACTAGTGACTAGTGACGTTAAATTTAAGAAACTTCTGAAGACTGCACTGTTCGGTCAGTCATTTCCTAGTGCGCCCTTGGAGTAATTGATTTTACAAAACGGCGCACTTAAAATACAAGTCATCAGAATAATAAAATAAAATAAAATAACACTATCATTTAGTAGTTTTACTTGGATTTCATTTATATAAATTGTGACAAAATTGTATAAATGATATAAATTGTAAATAAATCCTAGAAATTCAGTCGTAAATTTACCTATCACCCATCATTAGTTCTAAGAAAAACCTTAAAATTGTTTTATTTAACAACTCAAAATTTGCATTATATACTTTCTCCCCCACCCTTATGATTTCTTAATTCAATATAAGGACACACTGTTTAGCGATTAGGTTCAGTTTGAGAATGCCCTCGCAAGGCGAAACAAATTTGTCACAATTTATATAAATTAAATCCAAGTAAAACCACTAAACAATCGTGATTACTATTATAAATTAATAATGGAGTTTTACAAAACTAATACCTCAACCATCAAAACGTTGTTTTCAATTTCCTAAGTGGATTACTATGGAATTCCACAGTGTTAATGTCTTAGCTTTCAATAAGTTTAAAAATACACTGCCTAGTGATATTTTTGTATTGATTCGTTTTCAAATTCAAATTAAATTTTCTTTATTTTTCCAAATAGACATTACAAATTTTTGGAAGCATGCATCGTATGATATAATAACATACATGTATGAACAAGTACGACACTAATGACTCTGAATACTTTCTAATATTTATAGCTTTTTCCTTTTGAACACTTATTCATCAATATGAAAAATGTTGATCTCCGAAGCGATCATGTTCAGCGAATGCTCTCCCGACCGGCATCATCAGATATGTATACCATGAAAATCCATCGAATTATTTTACTTCTTATTTGATTGATCTGTTCTTGAACGAGAGTCATTTTCTAGTGGAACATCGGTTATATTTCCGTCTCTTTGGTGGGCTACCTGCTAGGTGATGTCCCACGGGTATATTGTTGTTACCACATGAGTTCTTCAACCATTTATACTAGTAATTCCTAAAGTGGTCTTAATAGACCCCCAGGGGTCTACGACAGTTGCAACTTGCAGGGGGTCCACGAGATGTAAATGGGGGTCTACGAGATGGTTCGAGTAAATTGAAGCCGAATATTGAACGCAAAACAATTTTTTTGCAATTAATTCGAAAAATCAATTAGGAAAGCAGGGGTTCTACACGAATTAGAAAAAATCGGCAAGGGGTCTACGGGACAAAATAGTTTGGGAACCTCTGATCTATACTATCCATATTGTATCTCTTACTCGTATTCCGCCATCGACTGATCGTTAACCATTAAATATGTGTGTCGATGTTAAATTGTATACACTCGTAAGCTTTATTATTTCTTAACAAAGGATACGTAAATGATTAATTATCACATGGAGAAAATGGGTCTTCTTATCAATCGATTGTCGTCCACGGCTGAACATACGCCTCTACCATAGCACACCACTTCCATTTTCATCCATCCACGTCCAACAATCCTGATAATATCGTCGATCCAGCGGGCAAGGGGACGTCCAAATCTACGTAATCAATTCTATGGGCGGTCTCTACTCCAGCACCCGTCCTCCCCATCGGCTGTCGGTTCTCCGACAATTATGGTCAACCCATCGCCACTTTAGCTTGTATACCATCCTCAGAGCCACCTCAGTCACCTTGGTTCGTTGTTGAATACATCGAAGACATTCAATATTTGATTTATTTGATCGTGCCACGTTTTCCTCGGACTTCTTCTATTTCTGGTTCCATTTACATCGTTAACATATAATTTTTTACCATTATTTCTTCATTTATTCTTTCCATGTGTCCAAACCATCTTAATGATCCTTTCATTATTTTTTTCATAAGACCATCATTCGCACCGCAATCACTTCTTATATTTTCATTCGACACTCTATCATACACATAGTATCCACACATTCGTCTAAGAGATCTCATTTCTACTGCATTTATTTTACTTTCATCCTTCTTTTGCCAGTTCCATGATTCGGTTCCATACATAAGGGTCGGTACAAGAACACCATTGTGCACTGCCATTTTAGCTTTTTTGGATAGGTTTTTGTTTGCGATGACAACTTTAAGTGCACCATTCACTTTGTTGCCTGCCCCAACCCTTCTTTCAATATCCCTCTCCAATCGCCCATCTTTTGTAAACATACTTCCCAAATACACGTATAGTAACTGAGATTGCGAATATGCAGAAGTTGTTTGTAAACGACTTGTATCCATGGATATACTTATCCAAATATAAGTTTTCGCGACGCTTTCTGGCTCAAACACTGCTACTGTTTGCAGTATGTTTTCTACTTGCTAATGATATTTTGCGGTTTTACTGTAATTAACAAATCTTGAAAATGACTGCGCTCGCTGTCTGAAGCATCACAACAGAAAACAATAAAAATAACTACAGAGCGACTCTTTGCTTTTCGTGTTTTCTTTTTGAGTTCCGTGACAAGTATGACCCCACTTTGATAACCGGAAACATGTTGTTCCCAGCACTTCTCTGTTTTGTTGTTGTTCTTTTTTATTTCATTCCTTTACGTTAGTGGCAAGTGGTCTTGTCGAGTTGTACATCGTTTAATTCTTTATAATAATTCATCATTGGGACGTTCAATTTATGATAATATACTGTTGTTTCTTACTGTATTCGTGTAAAACATTAACTTTCTATTTTAAGTTAAATAATTTGAATGTTTAACTTATAAACTTGAATAGTTCAAGTTCTTGACTCTTAATGAAGTGAAAATAGTAAATCTTCTTTATTAATTGAGTTTATCGTATAACTTAGTAAAATATCAAATAATGGATATAAAGATACACAAAATTGTAAATTCTGATGTTTTAAGTTTTAAACTGAAAATTGTAACAGATATCACTTACCGAATCCACGAACAAAGACGGGACAATCAAGGATATTGGATAATGGGCTAAAACTTATGTAGATTAGTTCTATTGGTTGGTCATTGTTAAGTTTTACTGTTAATAAATTTAAAATTAATCTGAAAAATAATATTTAGATATAAACATATCATATAACCAATGACGTTTTTTGCAATAAAAAATAAATACTCGTATAAAGAACTGATATCCTCTCCGTATTTGAAATACTATTGTATTTTTGTAATTATGTTTTAGAAAAATAAAATTGAAGTGTTTCCCAGTACTCTTTAGAAAATATTTTCGTAATGTTACTTTTTGCTTCTTCTTCTTCTTCTTCTTCAAGTGCCCTGTCGGATTCCCCCAACATTGTAGATCATCTCGGCGATCCTGTCCCTGTCCTGCGCCGTTCGAAACAGCTCCTCCACACTTCGGATGTCGGTTCACTCCCTCACATTTCGCAGCCAGGACATCTGTCTCCTACATCCCTCGACATCCCTCAATTTCCCCCGCCAATATCAGTTGGAGAAGGTGGTACTTTTCCCCACGCAGTATATGACCCAGATGTGAAATCTACCGAACCTTAATAGTTGATAACAGTTCCCTGTCAACTCTAGCTCGCCTCAGGACTTCGGTATTGGTAACCATATCTGTCCAGGGAATTCTAAGCATTCGGCGATAGAGACACATTTCAAATGCTTTACTTTTTGTAATCAATATTTTCTTCCGTTCTTATGCAGATGAAAAAAGATTAGTCTACGGTACAAAAAGCTTACGCACATTATGTTTATTGTATTTTAGGTTATGTAACCTCAAATTATTTTATGAATATATCCAACTTAAATTTGCAAACGGCTCAATATAGTCATATAATAACATCTCCATTTTGACAATAGTGTACTTTGATTACGCATTAATTCTTCGATCATTCTAATTCAAATACACGATTGTATGAATAGGTGGTATGATCCGTACCCGTTTGAGATATTACGGAAACCCCGAGTGTTAACGGATACTCACTATTTTGTAAACACCCTATGAATGTAAACACGTTCGAAATGTGCTCTTTTCCCAGCACTCAAGTCCTTTCACTCGTCAGACCTCGTTCCCTCTTTTCCAGACAGCCAGGAGAATCTGTTGTTGATGGAACTTACAATTGTACGCTTTTATTAGATTGACTAATATCTTATAAATCTGTGTAGGAAAGTGATTTCAAAAGAAAAGAAAAATACAAAAATTATGTTTTGTATATTGCATACGAGTATATGTAACACAAATATGTTTTTTCTTCTTCTGCATTCGCCATCACTGTGTGTTGTTAATTCTGATTTGAATAACTTTTTGAAAACATTGTATTTTCACAACACCTTTCATAAACATGTTTCGAGTCACAGACTTTCAGTGTATGAATGAATGAATTTTAACCAACATAAAAAATATTGTGAAAATATAATGTTTTCAATAAGTTGTTCCAATGTTTTTATTATTATTAAATAATTTTAGTATAATGCATAAGAAATAGCTTCTAAATAGTTCTCATAATAAGTTGCTTCTTTAATGGAGAGAGTTTCTATACAGTACATATAATTATTTTTATACTTACTTACTAACCATCACGCCGTCTCCCCGAAAGGGTAGGTAGGAAGAATTGACTGTCACACTTTAACCAATGCGGCACTCTATCCTTCTCTTTTCGCCCCGCGAGAGACGCAGTGTGATGGGTTGCGATCCTCATCGCCACCAATAGGCATCTCCCGCGCACACTACGATCGTAAAACATCCACAAAATAAATCTAAAGCAAATAATATAAAATTCCATGATATGCAATAAAATAACAAAATAAAATAAAATAAATATTTAAATAATAGTAATTTCTTAGTGGCATTCCACAATAACGAATTTCTTCATTACTGAAACAATTTTAAATGCTTTCTTCAATCAGTGAAACAAATTACGTTTATTAAAAAAAAAAACTTCGTGTATACTGGCTTGATGTGAATTTGAGAATTTTTTAAAAATAATCATAAGAACTATATGTAAAACATCGTGTGTCAAATATCAATTGTAAATTGAAACACGTTCGTTTTTTAAACTGAAGACTAACATATATCAAGGATATTGTATTATACGAGTACAATGGACTTAAGGTTTCGAAACGTCTCTGAAATATTTCGAGGAATATGAACTCACAGGAGGAAAAAACAATATTTTAATTTAAAAAAAAAAAGGATGGATTTCTGAAAAATATAGTGTATTATGACTCTTAAACTTAACTCTCAGATTTGCCACGTTTGAAAAAAATGTATTCTGTTGTTAGCGTAGGATCATATTCGTTCACGGAAATTAAGGTCTCGTAAATCTCAACAAATTTTTACTTTAAATACTAAATCAGTAAAGTGTTAAAAATATGTCCCTACAATTTATTTTGATTTGCGCGTAAAGCTATTTTGTATTTATGTTTTGGTATAAAATTGTATAGAAGTAAGCCGTTCTCTAGAGATAATTCGAAACGTTGTCAGTCAAATCAAAGAACACTGTTTTTTAACACAAAATTTTGATTGTTCCTTCAAATATATCAAAACAATGTCTTACAATAGGCTTAGGAGTATAACGATGTTACTCGGTTTATCCAATCGAAAAGGCTGACGAATTCATTAAATTTAATGCTCCTTCGTCTTCGTAAGCGAATTTCTCCGGCACAAAATTGAATTTGCGAAAGATATTTAATTTAAAATTGTGAGTTTCACCCCCTGCCTTAGTATTTATGATCCTTTGCGTCATTATTCCTTAAATATCCTTATTGAATTGTAAAATTGAATAGTCTTCAAGTTTGGCCCAAACGCAATCACTTACGAATGAGTCTTCCTTTGAATTTTTTGTTCACTCTATAATCAAAATGTCTCTTCCATATTTTTCTGGGGCAGTAATGACGAATGCCTTTCATTATTTTTCTCCTATTGCCAATCGGATAATTACAGTTATTCTAAGTGTACTGTTATTAGAACATCTAGGCTATCATTATTTATTGTTGATCTTACTCATTTTAGCTTCGAAAATATATTGCTTCATAATGTATTATATTTACATATCAATAGGATTATATTTCGCAATCAGAATTTCGCATCTAAACGCATGTACAAATGTCATGTAATAAATGTAACATCTCATTGTTATTTATTTAATTAAACACATTTTATAAATAATGGCAATTGTGACACTGAAATTATTGTTTTAATATCTACAAATAATCACATTTAAATCTACGACTAATACAATATCCCCTCGTTATCTGCTGTGATCAGATATCAGCAGATAACGAGGGGATGAAAGGCGAGTTTCTGGCCCCTCCAAACCAGATCCAATCAGTTAAGGGAAGGTAACCCCGACAAAAAAATCCACCAGAGAAGGCAAGGGGAAACCACTCTGGTCACCTTTTCCCGGGAATCACTATGGAGAATACCTTTACTGTAGTGATCGCCAACGTTGGGGGGACCTGACACGGCACCAAAAGAAGAATACAATATAATAAATATTCAGTCGACTTAGACAGGAGAAACCTGTCATTATTGTAAACTATAATAAATCTTCTATAAAACAGACGTTTTCGTAGTAATAATTTAATATGGAGTTTTACATCTTTGTTCAAGAAACAATAAATAAATGAAAATATAGTATTTATGAAAATGTATGATACTTATTTTTATATTAAATAATATATCTTCCATATGTACAAATAGTTTATTTACTCGAATATTTTATCTTACGTATATTTTCTGAATCCAGAACTCCCGATTAATAATCTATGTTTGTATCAGAAGTATATTATTGAGCTCATTCGTTAGTTACAAAGTTTGTTTGGAGTTCCGAGCAGAAATCCTTCGGCGAAAGTCAATCCTCCGAGTTCCCCTTCCTCCCACCCCCCACCCCCGAGCCCGAGAGGTCTGTATTATTGCGAGGCCTCATTTCCGCCCGCTGTTTTTCCTCCCATCGGCCAGGAGATAAAGCGGGCCGGCTTAATTAAATCTGTCATCCAGAAAGCCGGAGAGTTCGCGATACTTATAATATCACATTTTCTTACAGAAGTTTGACGGAGATTCCCTCATAAAGCTCGCGGCCGCTGGCTACACTCGGCCACGTTTCGCCCCGAACTCGAAACAACAATCGTAAAATATTCACACTACAACTCCGAGACTAAAATATGGGTAATAATTTATAGGCCAAGGCTTCCAGCAGCTCACTTCGCCACCCATTAAGCATATTTACTCTTTGTGTTAGTTTACTTTATTTGATTTTCTTTTTATATTCTTCTTCTTCTTTCTTCGTTTCTTCGTTAGGGTCGTGATCTATAGAACTGCCCGTGGCTAAAATAAAACGCCTCTAATCCTCTCTGTTCTCCGGAGTCCGCACCCCAGAGGAGAGGTTTCCCCCGGTCATCTTCTTTATCTGGTCACCACCGAGCAGGAGATTTGCCTCTACTTCTTTTGCCTGGACCTTACCACTCTGCCACGAAGGTGGTCACGAAATGATTAACGTATTTTTCATAAACTTGAGGCGTATTGTGGATTTCAATTATGCCGTTTTTTTATGAAATAGTTTTCTACTAATAAGTGGACCATGAGTTTCCTCTAATAAAATTTGGACTTAAACACATGTATACATTAAATACAACATTTAAAACACATTCTTAAAGTTCAAAATCTCTAAAATATGCAATACTCGGTAGGTACACGTTTTGTCTTTTTTTTTGTCTTTAGTAGGGGTCAATTTTGCATTTTAGCATTATTTTCGTAATCCGTGGGTAACCATTATTTTATTTTAAAAATGTATAATGTAAATTTTAGTTTTTATTTAAATCTTGAATAACCATTAACACGCAATTCTTACTAACTAACTATTACGCCGTCTCTCCGAAGGGTTCGGCAGAACTAATGGATCGCCACACTTTTATTTCCTGTTCTCTCGATTCCTAAACATTCATACATCGTGTCATGCACGCGCTTCGATTTCTCTGACTCTTCACGTGGCCGAAATTCAATATTTGATTTATTCGATCGTGCCACGTTTTCTTCGGTCTTCCTCTATTTCTAGTTCCATTTCCATCGTTAACGTATCCTTTTTATACCATTATTTCTTAATTCATTCTTTCTTTGTGTCCGAACCATCGTAATGATTCTTTTATTATTTTGTTCATAACACCATCATTCATACCGCATTCACTTTTATATTTTCAATCGACACTCTATCATACACAGAGTAAGATAACACGTAATTCTACTTCGAATAATTCTTACTAATTTATGCCAAGCTATATGTGTTACGAGAATATATATATATACTCGTATATGGGTACGAGTATATATAGAAAATATACTAATATTAAGTATTAACAGTCTTATTGAAATTTCTATTTCCCAAGCTTTTATTTTAAACGTTAATATGATTGACGTGTTTTGCCATTTTAGAAAAAAATTCAGGGTGAAACATGTCAGTCATTATTTTTTTAATGAGATCTTTTGACGTTCGAATTTAAAAATATCTGAATAAATATGTAGCTGTCTTTCTTATTTCTAGCAAAAACAATTTTTGTGTTATATATGCGTAACTCGAAAATCTTCAGTAATGAAAATCTTAAAAATCTTGAGTATTGAAAAAAAAGTGAGCAGAAGATGTGACGATCGCGCAGGAGATGTCAATTGCCGAAACTTGTCGGAACTTATGGGATAAGTGAAATGAAACTAAATAAACTATTAAGAATATATTTTTATTTATTGTTCCTTGAACAATGATGTAAAACTCGAATGAAAACGTTTACTAGAAGAATTTTTCGTTTACGAATGTTTACTAGAAGTTTTATTTATTTTATGGGAATGACATTTTTAAACTCACTGTGAAATTTATCGAGAATTATTGATAACAATTTATTATATTAAGCTCAATTATGATAACCTTATGATAACTCAGGTATATAAACTACAACGCGTTTGATTCATTTAACATAAAATTATACTTCTAGAAAGCAGACGTTTTCAGTCGTATTAATACGTTTTTTTTTATTTTAACCATGAAATTGAACAACAATGCTGTTTAGGTTCCACTATAATTAATTAAATATCTTTATAAAATAAACATATTAACTACGACATGTTTCGGAGGTGAACTCCATCCTCAGGTATTAATATATCACTTCTTCAGTAAAGATACATATTTATAAAAATATTATAAAATTGTTGTTGTTTACATGATCTGACAGATGTTATAAATATTTTTTTATTAAAGAGTAGTATGACGGACCATTCTCTCTGACCACCCTTCCGGGGAAAAAGGGTAAAGGTTTGTTGTAGTTGTCGTTATTTAAAAAAAAATCTATATTTAGAAAATGTGTAAAATATGCATAACTGTATTATTATTTTTGTATTATAATAACTAATAAACAAACTAAACATCGCGTCGTTTTTCGAGAAGGGGTAGGCAAAGAGGACGACTAGCCACACTTCTATGTCTTGACATACTTCTCTAGATTCTAGAATAAATTTATTTATCATAGTTTGTCATACACGCATGTTAATTTTTAGACTCTTCCCATGACCGACATATAAAATTAGTTTTATTTCTTTGTGCCACTTTTCTTATGCCTTGTAAGGAGTATATTGTATGCTGTTTAATCTTCTTTATTTATTGAATATTTTTTACAAAATAAAAATATTATCCACAAATGTTTGAGAAGTGACCCCCTCCATCCTCAGGTGTAAATATAACGAAAAGTAATTAATACGAAAGAAAACGCCTGTTTTCCAGAAGTTTTATTATAATTGATATGAATGACATGTTTCGCCTGTCTAAGGCATAATCAAACATTTGATAAAGCCTTAGACAGGCAAAACGTGTTTGATAATATAATATCTTAGATAGGCGTAACATGTCATTCACATAAATTATAATAAAACTTCTAGAAAAAAACGACATTTTCATTCGTATTAATTATTTAATGTGAAGTTTTCCATCATTATTTATTCTTTCTTGAACAATGATGTGAAACTCCATATTAAATAATTAATATGAATGGAAACGTCAGTTTTCTAGAAGTTTTACTATATTTTATAGAAATGACATGTTTCGCCCTTCTAAAGCATTATCATATGAACATTTGATAATGCTTTAGAAGCGCATTTGGCGATGGCATGTTTCTTGAACAATGATGGAAAAAGAACAAACGGAAAGTTTTATTTACATCTGAGGGTAGAGGAGATCACATTAAAATCATGTTTTTATTTATTTTATATTTAATAAATAAAGTGGAATATATAGTGTTTAATCCAAAAAATAAGATATTTTTTGTAGCTCGAGTAAAGTTCACTTGTTCAACCGGTAGCTTTTTTGTATCAGACACGCTTCCCGGATTGGCATGTAATCAGAATTAGGGTTTAATGTTCGTAAATCAATTGAAGGGCTCCCATTAGGGATAATTTAAATTGCTACCGAAGTCCTTTACATACCTTAGTGGTCCGGCCCCACCCCAACCCCGCCTCGAGGGCGAGAGGGGTCAATGACAATATCTGAATGATAATAATGAATATTTTCTATTGTGCGTGTTATCTGTCTCACTTATGGTTGTACGGTTGTAAGCCGAATATTGTGTTATATAAAACAATGACACATAAATCACATTAAACAACAATTGTAATTTTTCTCACGCCTCCTAATGGTTTCTAGATATTGACGATTATTCGGACGGTATATTTTATGCTGTTGATTTTACTCTTTTATTATGATGCATTTTTATTAGAAGGGGTTTTGATACATTTATAATTGTTATAAAATAAATAAAATAGTACAATTATAGATGGGGAAGAAGCTGAAGGCGCTTTTGAAGAGACCACGTGGACCGCATGGAGAATACAAGAAATGCAAAATATGTTAAAGATGAAAACCCAAGCAGCAAGAGACTACCAAGAAGGCCGCTAAAAAGATGGAGAGATAGCTGGACATCATCATCTCAGGACAACTCACCGTCACAAACAGGTCATACGACCTAAACTAAGAGGAAGAAGAAGAAGAAGAAGTACATTATCTTACATTAACCTTTTTTCAGTTTTTCTTCTGAAAATATTAAAAATCAAATAGTATTTTAAATATCTTAACCTTATCAAGATGTTACCTAAAATTTTCAATGATATTATTAAAAAGAAATATTATTCTTATTATTATTATTTTGGTAAATAGCTCTTTACATCATGACAGCATGAGCCAAATCGATGTAAAGGGTATTATAGCTATCATAGTGATTCTCGTGACATGTGAAAGGTAGCTAATCTATCGTCATTTTATTGTCACGTGAATTCTACACCTGGCCAAAGCCAATGTGACAATCACACTGCCCTCGCCGGGAAACGAACCCGGGACCTTTGGGGTGGCAGTCAATGCACTTATTACTCGGCCAGAAAGGTCGTCATATAACATCCAATGGTTCAAAATGCCGCACAGAAGCATTTTAAACTTCTTTTAAAATGTGACATCGTTAGACTATAACCTATAGAGAATTCACGTATTTTACGTTTCTTAAGTGGAGCAGAACAAAATAGATCCCATTTGTAAACATATGTTTGGATTATTACAATATATAGCTATACATATAAAACAAGTTCTTTTGATTTACACGAGTAAGATAAGATTTAAACATTTGGGTCCTATTTCAGGAAACATGAATTCTAGCCTTGATACCACCCGATTCCTTCTTCATAACAATGGGCTATTTTCTGTGCGCATTAAAGATTGTATAATAAATTCTTTTACATACCATTAATTTAAATTCTTGGTGTAAAGCTTAAGAAAAAAAAACAAAATCTGTGAATATTCGTAGCAGTAAACGGTTTGCATAAAACTTATGATGAGGCGATAAATCATACAGATTGCCTTATATCTTGGGTGTAATAAAATATAAAAAATCCACTTCAATCTGAACCGTTGGCCTCAGGCAGGCAGGAACAGTATACCTCCACAAGTACCAGACCAGCAAACAGAACGCCCGGATAAAAAAAAAAATACGCCCCGGGATAACTCCCTATGACAAACTTGACGCAAAACGTGTGTCCGTCTGTTTCGTAAGATAAGGCCGTGGAATGGCGAACTCTCGGACATTTAGTTTGCCATTGAGAGCAAAGGGTGAAGAGAGTGTAGGGAAAATAGGGACGAAATGAGATACGGGGCAAAACGGAAAATATGTTTTGAATTTACTAGGAATATTTTAGAAGGATATTCTAAGTCAGCAGTTTTTAAATATATGCGATATTGTTGAATTGTGGGAAGCTCCCTTACTGGGTTATATTTTAAAATCTTTGCTAAGCGAATTCAAAACCTCTTCGTTCAGAGCGAAATTATTTTTTCATCACAATTTATTGTTTAGAAAAATATATAAAATATCCATAAGTATTGCATTAAACCTTTTGGGATAATACATTACAGCACACATTAGTTAGCTTTCAACGAAGTTTGCTTTTAATATTGCCTTTTATTTTGTTAATCTAATAATTCTCATAATGGATCAATAAGCCGTTGATAAATATTTTATTATCCTACACAAATATAAGTCGGGCACTTGTTCGCTTTCAAACAATTCGATCGCAGTTCTTGAAAAAGCTTTTGAAATAGATTCAGTTCAGCATATTAACAATAACAATGAAATTGAAAAACAACGCTGTTTATATTCATTCCACTTTAATTTATTAAATATCTTTATAAAAAATATATATTAACCACGGCATGTTTCGGAAGTGACCTCTATATAAATGTTATACCTGAGTATATTATTTACACCCGAGGACGGAGGTCACCTCCGAAACAAGTCGTGGTTAATATTTTTATATTATCTTCTTCTTCTTTAAGTACAAAATTATACAAGTTTTTTCGTTTATATAAAGAATTTTGACAGGTGTAAAAATAAAATTTTCATTTGTTCCAATGACAATTTGAATAATTTCTTCAATATTCTTTTAAAGTTCTTGCTGGTGTTGGTTGGTTTTAAGTGCCTAATTACTGCCAAATAAAAAAAGTGGATACGTGGAACATTAATTAAATCATATAACAGCTAATTTAAAAAACGGTGGATACGTGTAACATAAATTAAATAAACACAAAAGTCCGGATCGTCCATGTCAACATGTGCAACATCGGAAAAACATTATGTGTTATTACATTATGTGCTAAATTTAAAAAACGGTGGATTCGTGGAACATAAATTAAATAGACAAATGTGCACCATCTAAAAATAACATTTTGTATTAAATTATTTTTATTTTGTTATTTTATTTTATATCATTGTATTTTATATTATTTGTTTTAGATTTATTTTGTGGATGTTGGAAGATCGAAGTGTGCGCGGGAGATGCCTATTGGTGGCGATGAGGTTCGCAACCCATCACACCGCGTCTCCCGCGGGGCGAAAAGAAAAGGATGGAGGGCCGCATCAGTAAAAGTGTGACAGTCCATTCTTTCTGCCTACCCTTTCGGGGAGACGGCGTGATGGTTAGTTAGTTAGTTAGTTAGTCTTCTTCTTTCCGTGTCCTGTCAGGTCTCCCCAACGTTGACTATCACCCTTGAATAGGCCTCCCCGTCCTAGGAAGCTCGGAACAGCTCCCCACAGTCCTTAGCCCCGTCCACTCTCGGATGTTCCTCAGCCAGGAAACCCGCCTTCCCCATCACCTCGTCGAATCGTATAAAGATATTTAATAAATTTTATAGATATTTAATAATTAGAATTCCACAGTGTTAACGCCTTAACCTCCAATGAAGTGAATTTACCAAAATATATCACCCATGTTATAAAAGTAATTGTTTCGGATAGAATGCTTCAAAAATGCTAAATCGTATTCTCATTGAAGCCTTGACAGAGGTGAGCGCTGGTCCCTTTTTTGTTTATTACGAAAAATTGAGCGCACGACGAATTATCTATATAATTAAATGTTTTGAATTTGTATTTTTCAATATATACATTCGCCTAAATACTTGCCCCCGCTTCCCCTATGCTTTCATATCTTCACTTTTATGGTGTGAGTCAAGGATGCGAGAGAAATGAAATGTCAATGAAATGTTCGAGACTCTTTTTCATCCGTTTTCCCCTTTCATTTTTGATAAAAGATTTGTATCGCCTTAGAAATCGGTAATAGCGATGACTGTGTTCTTTTAAAATGTACGTGGGGACAATTTAATGGTATATTTTCTAAATATATCTTGGTCCAACTTTTTTTATCAGAGACTGTATTGAACCTCTTGTATCTTTTTACATGTTTAAGACTGTACATATTTGTATTATCCACGATCTTTTTCGGTGCATACCTGTTGTATTTGTAATTTTGTTGTTGTAATTTCGCAATAATTTTTTACATTTGATGTATTATTTTTTTTTACATAAAACTGAAAGGTAAAGTCTACAAGACTACTATTCTACTCTACGATGAGAGATCTCGGGATCATCTATGAGAGTAGGCTGACTTTTCGTGCACATGTTGAGAGGATTTGTTGCACTGCACTGAAGATGTTGGGCTTCATCGTCCGGACCGGCAGAGTTTTCAGGGATCCCAATGTGCTCAGAGTCCTATACAACGCATTGGTTCGGAGCAGACTCGAAAGTGGTTCTGTGATATGGAGTCCTCACGAGGCGAGATATTCCATTATGCTGGAGAGGGTTCAGAAAAAATTTCTGAGGTATCTCTACATGAGGGAGTATGGTAGCTATCCTTGGCTCTATCCCACGGCATTTCTTTTGGGAATGCTCGGAACCAATTCTCTACAGCTTCGAAGAGATGGACATCTAATTACCCATTTCTTTAGATTAATTAGGGGATACTTCGAGAACTCGGCCGTACTGGAGGGTGTTCGGCTTTTTGTCCCCGATAGATATCTCCGACAGCGACAGCACAGATTGTTTTACCTACCGGCTGCCAGAACCAATCTGCCTCTGGTGACACCGGTGGGAAGAGCAATTAGTCTGCTGAACGCGGTCTCCTCGGAGATCGACGTCTTTCATGTTAGTGAAAGTACGTTCAGAAGGCAAATACTCTTAATTCTGGAGAGTATCCTGTCTTCCTAATGTTGAACCATCTCTTATGCATTTCTGGTAGTATACTATATATAATATATTATTTTACCTGTTCTCAATAGATGCCTTAAAAATAAATTTTGTAATGTCTGTTGATGAAATAAACTGATTTGATTTGATTTGATTTGATTTGACTATTAAAAAGGCTCACGAGCAATATCTACATGTGAATAACTTTTTTGAAACATTATATTTTCTTCTGCTTCTTTTTCTTTGCTAGCCTTCTTCCCTCCACTGCTGGATATAGGCCTCTTCCAATTTCCTCCACTCGTATCTATCCGGCCCCATTCGTATCCAAAATTGTCCAACCCTTTTGACAATATCATCGGTCCATCTCATCGGTGGCCTTCCGACACTTCGCCTATTTGTCCATGGTCTCCAACTGAGTATCCTGGGTGCCCATCTGTTGCCACCATGTCTAGCCAAGTGTCCAGCCCATTGCCATATCAATTTTGCCACTCGGTACATGACGTCAGCAACCCTGGTGCGGCGTCTGATTTCTTCATTCCTTATGCGGTCACGCAAGCTCACACCAAGTATCTGTCTTTCCATGGACCTCTGTGTACACTTGAGCCTGTGGACACTTTTTGCTGTAAGAGTTGTCGTCTCTAGTCCGTATGTCATCATGGGCAGTATACACATGTCGCAGACTTTTCTTTTGAGACAAACCTTATATTATCACACATTTCACACATCAAATTTATATTTTCACTAAACCTTTTTGCACCTTTCACAAACATGTTTCGGGACACAGAATTCCTTTCTTCAGTGTATGAATTTTAACAGTTAAATGAACGAGAGTCTTACTTATATACTAAATGACGAGGGAAACAAATTATGGGACTAGAAGTTAAGTTTACTTGGTTGTTTATACTCTCTTCGAAAGATGCTGAAAAGTGTTTGTGAAAATACAATGTTTCCTAAAAGTTATTCAGATGTGAATCAACAACACAAAGTGATGGCGAATATAGAATAAATATCTATGTACATGTGACTGAAATGAAGATGCTCTAATACGTTGTTAATAACATTGTGTCATTATTGTTTCAGGTATGTTTCTGCAAATACTATCGAAATTCAGCCGTTAACAACACGAAGTGAACTCGGAGTATGAATATTCACAGAATGTAAGTAAATAATATTTATAATTTAAAAAAATAATGTTACTTGAAATTTTATGGTACGAGTTCATTGTAAATAATGAAAATAATTTTAAAAATGTAAAAAATCTTTTTTAAGTGTATATTTTAAACTGTTAAATTAAATAGTTTTATGTATCACAATTGCATTTTATTTTACGCGACAGCTGTTTCGTTAACCTATGTTGACTTCATCAGGTGTTACAATTATATATCAAATGTCAAATTTTCGTGATTTTTCGAACGAAAATTTGACATTTGATATGTTATTGTAACACCTGATGATGTCAACATAGGTTGACGAAACAGTTGTCGCGTAAAATAAAATACAATTGTGATACATAAAACAAAGTTATTTAATTTAACAGTTTAAAATGTTAAGATATCCAGTATTTCGGCCAAAACAATGGACTATTAAATGTATATTTAGTTAAAACCCTCTTATGTTTGTATCTTCGACCGGTTTCGGCAGCTCCTTGCCATCTTCTGGAAAAGTTCGAGTTCTGAGAATGTGCTGCCGAAACCGGTCGAAGACACAAACATCTGTAGATTTTAATTAAATATATAATACATTTTTAAAAGATTTTTTTTCGTATATAATTTTATTATTCATTACACCATGTATAATCCTTGTATGTTTATTTTCTAAGATAAACTTTTTTTATTAATCTCATGTTCTGAGATTGCCAGCTTTCACAAGTGGCTGCGTACATTGAATAAAACCACATAATATCTGGCCATAACATCCTAACGATCTATCAACAGTATCGGCCGTCAACCAAATATAGGTCACCCGGGACCATCCGTCCTTCTGAAAGCGAAAGCCAATGGCCGGGGCGGGTCTGGTTTAACGAAAGGTCTAAGGCACTTTATCAAAATATCGCCGATTATTATTTTATCACCAAGGATCGATTCGAGCTTTTGATAATGACGCGCGAATTATGTGTCTGATGGTATGATTTTCGGAATGACTCAATTTATTTTGTCGTTTTGATTTTGATAAGTATGCGCAGATTGGCGATTGGGTAATAATTATTGCTTCTCATGTAATTTTTATAGCAAAGTTTATTATTTCTAGATTTTTCTCATAACAACAGCATTTTCCCATTGGGTTTCTTTATAAAACAACGATGAATTCTAGAACAAACGAGAGTTTAAATATTTTAATGGGGAACGTGTCTTTCCTTATATATTTATTTTTGGTTTGGCTAGCTGAAATTGGTTTACAATTTGATTTCATCCAATGCATTATTTTATGTAAGATTATCTTTCTTCTTCTTCTTAAAGTGCCCTGTCGGGTCCCCCTGACGTTGGCGATCACTCTGGTAAACACTTCCCTATTCTGCGCTGTCTGGAATAGCTCCTCCACAGTTCCGATTTTCGTCCATTCCCTCACATCGCGCAGCCAAGAGATCTGCCTTCTCCATGCCCCCCTGCGGCGCTCTATTATAAATTTCCCTTCAAAATTAGATGCAGCAGGCGATATTTTTCTCCTTGTAGAACGTGACCCAGATATGAAATCTTGAGGACTTTGATCAATGTCAGCAGCTCTCTATTTACTCCTGCACGATTCAGGACTTCTGTGTTTGTCACTCTGTCTGTCCATGGGATCCTGAACATTCTTCGGTGAAGCCACTTTTCAAATGCTTCTAACCGGTTCATTGTATTTACTTTTAATGTCCATTGCTCACACCCATATAACAGAACAGACCACACATAACACTTTAGCATCCTCTGTCTTAGTTTTAAGTTGACATTGTCATTGCAAAAGAGTGACTTCATTTTGTTAAATGCTGATTAATAATAATATTATCTATTATCTATTATTATATAATATTATCTTTAATAAAATTTAATTACATACTGATTTCGCTACAAATGTTAAGTTTAGTTTGCAAATGTTAATTAATTTATTAATTAACATATGCAAACTAAACTTAACGTTTATAATAATTGCCTATGTTAAAGTAATAATATTATATGAATAGATAGATTTTTCCATTAAAAGTTTATATTTAAAAAAATTAACCCGTTTACACTTATCGATCATTTCGTAATATAAAAATATATAAGAAGTTTATTTCAGTCCTTTGTACATACTTTTTCACGTAAACTTTTAATTTTTCTGAAATTTAAATAACAGCAAGTGTTAAATACAGTTTGACCAATATTATGAGTAATTCTAGTAGTATGTATAGTTGCTTGAACAATTCTGTAAAATTGTATTTTATGTATTTATTATTGCTGAAAACGTATGTTTTCTGGAAGTCTAATTTGTAGAGAGTGTGACATATTTGGACATTTAAGGGCATTTGATAGTGCTTAAACATCGCAATGATGAAATATTTTAGAGCTTAACAAAACATACATGTTCCTC
This sequence comes from Lepidostoma basale, assembly GCA_022606425.2. NCBI lineage: Eukaryota > Metazoa > Arthropoda > Insecta > Trichoptera > Lepidostomatidae > Lepidostoma > Lepidostoma basale. The sequence continues at coordinate 780,005 of JAHDVF020000857.1, read as the reverse complement.
AATATTATTCTTCTCCTTCTCCTTTTAGACCTTTGGTCATTTCCAGTAGTTAAGGCTGACCTCTCTTGCGATGTCGACTCCCAGCCATCCCTCCATCTCTTTGACGGTCTTTCGGGGGGACGGTAGCCAACAGGAATCTGGTGCACCACAACGTGTGGGATTCTGGAGGGATCTATTCTCTGGACGTGCGCATTACGGTGTCTTTTGCGTTGTCTCCCTCATCTGACAATATCTTCCACCTTGTAGATTTCGCGGATAGCCGTGTTCCTCACCTTATCTCGAAGAGTCTTTCCTGCTATTGTCTTAAGTGTCCGCATCTCTGCTCCCCGTACTTGATCCTTCGTTCTTGTGGTATCCGTTCTGGTCTCAATACAATATGTCAATATAGGCAATATAGGCCAGGTTTTGTATATTATAGAGTAAATATTAAATTGTACAATTATTGATTTTATGATAAAGTATATACTACTCTAGGACGTATTCTCGTTTGGTTGGTATTTTCCAAATCAGTAGACACAGTCGCAGACATTTTCAACCCTTTTATTGGAGAAAAAATCTAACAAGACCTCGTGGATAATAATTTCGTTATATGACATTCCCCTAACAGCGATGTTAACCCTGTACTTTCGCTTTTTCTCGGGTCCACGGGGAGACGGCTCTCGGGAGACGAGGACAGAGCTACGGGGATGCGTCCAACCGCAAAATTGTAGCGCAATGACTGGTGAAATTTTATAAATCTCCCCACTTTTGGGTGATATCTTTATACTACCGCAAATGGTACAGACTACGTAAATGATGGATGATTCCTCGTAAAATAATTTCTCTTTACTTTGCCGTGTAGAAGATGCAGAAAAACGAATTTTCTTAAGTATGTAATACAATTTACAGATGTAAATTTTGTGAATTTTTTCGACACAACAATATCATTTTCTTCTCCTTCAGGGTGTAGACGTCCAGCTATCTACACAAATTCTTTGGCATATAGAATGGAATAATACTCCTAGCGGCTTCTAACAATATGTTGGGCGATAGCCTTCGCATTGTGTTAATAAGGTAGTTTGCTAAATGCCGAAAATCATTCTCCATAGATGGCGTTAGTGGGTCGGGTTGTATAGGTTAATTCTTGAAAAAATTCACAAGTGCAACCAAATCTACATAGATGGCTGACTGAAACTGACACGTGAAGATAAATATGGATTTTGAAGTATATATACATCTTCCAAAAATTTGTCATGCATGATCACAATAACAAAAGGTGGAATGGGGAATGTTGTAATTACATAAAGCGTGCGCTTAACCCAACCAATGACAGGTCATAAGTCCTGTAAACACCTTGATCATCCATGTTCAGTTTCCAGTTTACGTATTCGTCTCTATTGAGATACAATTAAAATCTACACACATATTTATTGTTTCTTGAACAATTATGTAAAACTCTCTTCCTCTTAGTTTAGGTCGTATGACCTGTTAGTGACGGTGGGCTGTCCTGGGATGATCATGTCCAGCCATCTTTCCATCTCTTTGGCGGCCTTCCTGGTAATCTCTTGCTACTTGGGTATTTATCTTTAACAATTTTTGCAATTCTTATATTCTCCATGCGGTCCACGTGGTCTCTCCAAAAGCGCCTTCTGCTTATTCACCATCTTACTATGTCCTCAACACCACAGACAGACCTTATCGTTTCATTTCTGTTTCGATCTCTGAGGGTTTTACCTGCGATGGAGCGTAGGGTTCGTATTTCTGCTACTCTAAGAAGGTTCTTAGCTCTATTGGTATCGGCTCTGACCTCTATTTCATACGTCATGATGGGGCGAACGCATGCCTTGTATATCTTGACTTTACTTTCGGTTAGCATGTTCCTCCATATCGTCGGTAGAAAGGTAAAACTCATTAAGTGACATTTCAAATTTTTCTCCTTTTTTTTCAACTTCCGCATCAGACTTGTGAATTCTACGTCAGAAAACAATCACCAAGTGTATTTATTAAAGAATAACAGTTATTCTTTAATAAAAACACTTGGTAATTACTTATTTACTTGGTAATATACTTGGTATCTCGGGAGATGCCTATTGGTGGCGATGAGGTTCGCAACCCATTACACCGCGTCTCCCGCGGGGCGAAAAGAGAAGGATAGAGTGCCGCATCAGTAAAAGTGTGACAGTCCATTATTTCTGCCTACCCTTTCGGGGAGACGGCGTGATGGTTAGTTAGTTAGTAATTACTTTCTGACGTAGAATTCAGAAGTCTGATCAGAAATTGCAAAAAAAAAAAAAAATTCAAATGTCACTTAATGAGTTTTACCTTTGAACCGACGATATGGTGTCGCGCAAACAGCCAGCCACAGCTGTCCCTTTGTTGATTTGTGCTCGCACTTCGTCATATTGGTCACTGTAGCTACCAATCTCTACGCCTAGGTAAGTGAATCGCATGACTTGGTCAATAGGTGTGTTATCGATGATCAGTTTACATCTGAGCGGCTCTTTTGATATCGTTCAGCACTTCGTTTTACTAGTAGAAATCTTCACTTTGTATTTTTAAGATGTGAGGTGGAATTTTCAGAGCATTCTCTGAAGGTCATCTTCATTTTCCTCCAGAATTGCAGCGTCGTCAGCATAGCATACTATAGTGAAAACATTTTTTCGCATTCCGTAAACTTGGTCTGTAGTAGATGCAAAACTTCCTATTTAATAAATAAAACAAATGAAAACGTCTGTTTTCTCGAAGTTTTATTATATTTTATGTGAATGACATCTTTTGCCTGCCGTTTTCATTATTAGCCTGTTATTAGGCATTATTAATGGTTTGATATGTTTGAAATATGTCATTTATATAAAATATAATAAAACTTCTAGAAAACGGGCGTTTTCATTCGTATTAATTATTTTTTACACACATTTGTACAAAGACGACAAATTAAAATTACATAAGCCTTTCTATAATTTTAGTTTATTTTTATTTTTATACCTGAGGATGGAGATCACCTACGAAACATGATATTTTTAGTGAAATATTTTTATTTTTAGAAATATTTAATAAATTAAGTGGATATGAACAGTGTACATATATTATTTAAATGTTTTTGGGTGCTGTTAACTTTTGGGCCAAGTATTGATTCTTGAAGTAAAGAATTAACTAAAGTATTAAGATTTATGTATTAAGATTTATGTATATAACGTCCAGTAAATAGAATTGGCCTACTTCGCCATTGGCAGTACCTAAGAGGAAAATATCTGAGGAACTAGAAGATGCAGTATTTATCGCGGTACCGGCTTAGCTCTCCCACGGGATAAATTCTTTCGCTTCTTCCTTTGTTGAATGAGTTTTCAATTAAACTTTTCTCGTCGGATTTTTATCTTCTCAATTATCACGTCAGACAGTTCGAGATGGACCGCAGAGCTCTCTTTATTGTTTTATTTTGGATTCGTATTATATATATTTTTTACTTCAACTTTTACCATTGTTTATAAAATTATGGAAGCTGTTTTAACCTCTCACAATTTACACTATAATGGTTTTAAGGTTCTATTTAATATTGTACAGAACTTTGTAATTAAATTTAATTATTTTGTTTATTTTTTGTTTCTTGAACAATGATGTTAAACTCCATATTAAGTAACTAATATGAGTGAAAATGTCTGTTTTCTAAATGTTTAATTATAATTTATGAGAATGACATGTTTCGCCTTTCTCAAGCATTTTTAAATGTCTTGACAGCCTAAGAAAGGGGAAAGTTTGTTGTTAAACATAATTAAATTTCTTGAAAGCATACGTTTTCCTTCTTATTAATTAAATTGTTTAGTGCTTATAGTTCCCAAAGTTTTAAATGATCAGTATATTTTATTTATTTACATATTGTTATTTTTTTCCTCAGTGAAAACCATATTCTAAAATGTCAGATTATTTATTTGATTTCATTTTAATTCTCCATTTTCCAAATGGACATTATATGTTTTTATGCATACATTTAAATCGACGATTGGAATAATGCGGAATAATAACAGGGAACAAAATAACATGTACGTTAAACAGGCTTAATACTCTTCACATTTGAACCTTATATCGTCAACATGAAAAATATCCATCTCCGAAGCGATCATGTTTAACAATTTGATTGCTCTCTCCACCGGAATCATCAGAGGCAGGTTGATTCTGCATGCTGATCGAGATAAAACGGTCTGTGTTGACGAAACCCCTTTGGAACTTAATGGTGGTTACTCTCCTAGTTAGCGGAGTTTTCAAATAATCCATTAATAATTCTAAAGAAATGGGTAAGTGTAAACTATTATTCTTCTTAAGGGGTTAGGCCACTCTAGAATTTTCTAAATATTGTTTTTTTTTTATTGATTTAAATTGTCCCTTGGGATCTCAAAAATAATGTCCCAACAGATTATGGCCGTGAAATATCTCTAAGTATTTATTTTTCAAAGTATAGTACAAGGTAGGCAGCGGCCTTTTATGACCGGAACGGGGGAATTAGAATAAGTATACAGCAGATTTATTTGAAACTATTTGCCACGTGTTTAGACTATTGCTTGTTTTGTCTTTAGAAATGTCGATTTTAGTCAGTTTCGTACAGTAAAATATTCGAGAAGCACGCTATTTGAGAAACGTTTTTTTTTATCGATAATTGTGCTAACTTTTTTTTTAGTTTTGTGAGTGTTTTATAGTCAAAAAGGTGCAAAAGAGACAGGTAAATACAACAAGATTCCGAAAATATCAGGAAGAAGACCGCTGAATCGACACGAGGTAGAGGCACCAAGTGAATTGAATGCTAGTAAATCCGCGAAAAAATTGAAGCAATCGGAAAATATGTACGATATTGAAGTTAATCCATGCTTTAATTATCGTATGATAAACTTTATTGCAGTTTTTTCGGCTATTTCAAACATTGTCGTTTGTAAAATGAGCAAATCCCAAGTGAAATTTATGTAAAGTAGTAAGCGGTAAAACTGTAATGGATATAGCTGCGGATATTGCACTTTGCGTGTACAATGATGGCTTTGCTTCAATTTTGCACATAATGAAAGCGATGGATTTAGACATCGGCCCGATCAGCTACGAAATGTGCTTGGGGATTAACAAAGAGCGCAAAAAGCTTGCCCTAGAAGCTCCAAAAGAGTGGAGCTCCAAATCGCTGTCTGAAGCTCCAAAAGAATGGAGGATCGCTTTAAAATCCCATCACAGGACACTAATCTAGAAGACCTATTTTATGATGCAGGCATCGCGGATTAAAGGTATTGCGAAAAATTTCATGACTTTCTATAACTTAAAACTTTAAACGCGTTTATCTCCAAACCACCTTTTTCAAGTTGGCCGCACCAATAATTTGAACAATTTTCAACCAATTCACTTCAAATTTTAACCAGATCTTTAAAAATATATCGTCCAAAAAAGTACGTAGGATTTTTTTTATATATGGCATAGTTAATTTGTTATGAACAATATTGTGGCGATTTTTCTGCGAATTTTGCATGTTTTGACTTTGGAAGTGCGCCATTCAGCCAAAAATCAATATATCAGAAATATCCTACGTACTTTTTTAGCTGTGGTTATGTAAAATAGAAAAAAAAATTGTAACTCAACATAATTCAAAATTTACAGGAACCGTTGGTGCGGCCGTGGACCCTTAAAAAAAAGAGGTCATCTGAGAAACGCTGCACAGCCGCCATTTTAAAATAAATTATTCTCTAAAAAATATGTTTTACAGTCAATCATATGTACAATAAACTCCTATCTTTGTAAGATCGATTTAATTTATACTTTACCCTATTTTTTTCGGCCTCTAGAGTGGCCTAACCCCTTAAGGCCTACGCCTTATGACCGGTTTCTGTAGAGACATTTTCCTCCTGCGAAGTCGACTCCAATCTTTCGATCCATCTTTTTGGTGGTCTGCTCGTTTACCACGAGGTTGGTCTCGCAATACTATGAAAAAACACTGTGCTACTGAATTAGGAATACTAGAATAAGGAAAATATGCATGGTAGAAGATATCGAAAAGGGGAGGAAGCTATGGAAAAAAACATTGGTATGCACATGTGGGAACAATAGTTTCATTCAGACTCCATCACTTTGTAACTACGATTATTATAAAAATACATGAAGTTAATAATTGATCACAATGGTGATTCAATTTCGTAACTCCAAAAATATTTTTATTTACCATACAAACAAAAAAATAAACGATTTATCTTACTTTTAATATACTTCAACTTTTGCAGTTAAAATTTGAGCACAAGAATAAGAATTCGTTTTAGAGAGAGGAAAAAATGATTACTTTAGAGGTTTAGAGAGTATAAGTTAATTCTCGATAAGAATAACAGGCATCGGAGCGTAAGTGGGTCACCCACCCACCTCATCTCCCGCCCCCGCCCACAGACACCCTTCATATTATTTAAGATATTATCTGCTTGTTGCTGATTTTATCTCGATACTTGTGGAAATTTTGGAGCTTACAAAATTAACTGGATCTTTTGATCATATATTTTTGTAGCTTAAATTGATTAAATATATTTATTAATTAAATCCACAGGCCTTTAGGCGCTTCACAATACTAACATTTCGAGAATAATTTTCTTTTTGAATATTTGTTTAAAAACTTTATATTTTCATAACATTTTTTGAACTTTTTATAAACACGTTTCAGAGTTAACATATCCTTAAATGTGTAAAATCGGAAACATGTTTTAAAAATGGCAAAATGGTAATGTGAAAATACTGTACAATGTTTTTCGTCAGTTTTTAACAACTGAATCCACAATACAAAGTGAAGGCGAACAAAATTAAGTTCCAAGTATCTTCTTTTATTATATTTTAACTAACCACATCTAACATTTAACCATCTTCTGCTAAGATTAAAATTACGTAGATAATGCTTTGTATATGTTAGACGGTTATGTTTAGCAAAATCAAAGAAAGAGGCTTCTATTTGTAATTCAATTCCTTGCATATTAAATAACCTTTCTTAAAGATGAAACACATCACTTCCATAAAATATAATTAAACTTCTATAAACGGACATTTTCATTAATGTTATACTAAATGCTAACTAACCACCACTCCGTCTCTCCGAAGGGGTATACAGAAAGAATGGATGGTCATATTTTTCTCTCTTGACATACTTCTTTCGATTCATACATCTACAACATTCATACATCGTGTCATGCACGCACGTCGATTTATCCGACTTCTCACGTGGTCGACATTCAATATTTGATTTATTTGATCGTGCCATACTATACAACAACAATAATAAACCATCACGCCGTTTCCCCGCAGGGGTAGGCAGAGAGAATGGAACGCTACACTACTCTATCCTGACATACCTCTCTAGCTTCCTTCACATTCATACAGCAAAAAAAAATCGCTGCTATCTCGTTTTCTCTATCCCAGAACTAATATTTTACAGCTTCATCTTCGCTATTAACAGGAGCATACCCAATTATGAGTAGTACTCTTGACAATCCAATTTTGAAGCGGATCCACATTAGCCTAGGATTCACACATTCGTATCCTTTCATGCATTATATCATCCTAGGAGCTAAAATCGCTGCCACACCCTGATTTCCTGTTTTTTTCTTGTGGTACCTCTGACCACAAGACGACCTCATTGCCATGCTCTCTGGATCCACACTCTTTAACCATGCATTCAGTCACACACAGAATATCTTAATATTTATTATCAAATTCATCGCACATTCCATTAAACTTCCCTTCCATACCTCCTCTTATATTCCAAATACCGATGCGGCACTCCACTCTCCTCTGTGAAGAAAAGCTCTCCGCGGGAAAAGCGACGTGATGGGTGGCGGACCTCATCGCTATACTATAATATATGTATTTTTAAATGTATTGTTTATTGAACAATGATTTATACCATATTAAGTCATTAATACGAACGAAGAAGAATTATATTTATTGGAAATACACGCTTCGCCTTGTTAAGACATCATCAAGTTAAGGCCACAACAATGCGAAAAATGTTATTCCCATAATACAATAAAACTTCCGTAAAATAGAAACCTTTTAATTCGTAACAATTGTTTAATACTGTGTTTTATTAAATGTTTAAATAAAACTGTGTTATATAATATAACAATTGATTTAATTTCTTTTGAAATTGTCGCAATAGCTGTTTCGCTAACCAATGTTAGTATCATCACGCGTTACAGTCAACATTAGCGAAAACAGTTGTCGCGACAATTTCAAAAGAAAATATATCAATACATTGTGATATTCTATAACAGTGTTTTAATTAAACAACTAATAATGTTATAATATAATATCAATGTGTTTCCGCCAAAACAATGAATTATCTACTGAGTTTTACATCATTATTCAAGAAACAATGTATTTGTAAACTTGCACTTTATGAAGAATTAATATTTTAATCTTTTCTATTTAATATTAAATTACATTTCGGTTGGTGTATCTTCATAACAAAGAACGCCATTAACCAAAATGTAAGATGTTGATGATAGGGATGATATTCTAGAAGACGCACTTCATCACTTGCCAGCTGCTAATTATTTATTTACCCCTTTCCCTCCTGTATCAGCCATTCTTGCTAATCTTCAATTAATTTCGCTAATTAGGTTATCCATTTGTCTCGCCGATAAATGCTGCAGTGAATATTACGAACCAACCGAGTTGAAGTGTTTTGTAAGGTTACAGATAACAATATTTGTTATATATATTATATTATATATCTTCTATTAACCAATGCCTTCATAAGGTAATATAATTTATTAGATTACATTTTTATATATGCGGCGTTTAAAAATCATTTTGCTAGCAAACTTATTCGAATAATGAAATAAAAAGAGAATTGGGAAGGTTCGGCAGCTCTTTTTTTCAGTGGTAATTTTAAAACATTAAATAAAGAGTAATTAAAGTTTTTTTTGCCAAACTTAAGACCTTTAACTGTTTAAATAAAATCTCTAATATATATCACAATTGATTATATTTTGTCGCACTGACAGCTGTTTCGCTAACCGATGTTAGCATCGTCAGGTCTGTTGATTGTCTGATGTGAACTGTGACTGTGAAGTCCTGGTGATATCTGTCAGTAGATTGTAACACCTGACAATGCTAACATCGGTTAGCGAAACAGTTGTCGCGACAAAATATAATCAATTGTGATATTTATAACAGAGTATAGTTAAACAGTTAATAATGTTGAAATATCAAAGTCTTTCCGCCAAAACATTGGATTATCTAATCTTAAGACTTAAACACCGTATAATTCCATTATGACAAATGGCGCAAAACCTTCGAAACCTGTCTAGAAAAAAAATCTCTAAAGTGGGAAAAAAAAACTTGGGTTTCAATCCACAAATAATCTTAATAATTTTACAAAAAAAAAATCTTTGTTTTTAAATGATTATTTTTAGTTATTAGCAATAAGCTTTGATCGAACACATTAATGGCCAATGTTAATGCATTGTGATTTAACTTGAAATCAATGATTTTTTATTTATTTACATTTTTTATCAACCCATCACACCGCGTCTCCCGCGGAGCGAAAAGAGAAGGATGGAGTGCCGCATCAGTAAAAGTGTGACAGTCCATTCTTTCTGCCTACCCTTTCGGGGAGACGGCGTGATGGTTAGTTAGTTAGTTAGTTATCAAACAATGTTGTTTAAACCCAACTTAAATATTATAATATATTATGCTATATAATAATTTTTTTTGCCATGATGATTATCACATTTTAAAAGCAAGATGAATCAATATTCAATTCTTAATATGTATTTATTATCTTGGAAATCCACAGTTTATGTTAAAAAAACTTGCAGAATCAGAAGCACTATTTCACCATCACTTGTTTTGTTTTTTTTCCTATTTTGTATCATACGTTTTTATTTTTTTGCTTTTCATTGTGTTAAACAAGTATTATATATTACCCCTACTGCCAAATTCTTAATTCGGACCTGTACTGTCAGCAATTGGACCGTCTGAAGGAAGCAATCGACCAGAAGCGCCCAGCTTTGGCCAACAGGAGAGGAATTGTGTTTCATCAGGACAACGCCAGGCCTCACACATCGATAGTGACTCGACAGAAGCTCCGAGAGCTTGGTTTGGAGGTTCTTATGCATCCACCATATAGTCCGGACCTCGCACCAAGTGATTACCACCTGTTCCTGTCTATGGCGAATGATTTGGCTGGTAAAAATTGACATCGAGAGAAGCTTGTGAAAATCGACTGTCTCAGTTTTTTGCTAATAGGGACAAGAGTTTCTACGAGAGAGACATAATGAAATTACCTTCAAAAATGGCAACAAGTTATCGAACAAAACGGTGCATACGAGTATTTGACCTAAATTGGATTATTCTAACTATGGTAAATAAAGACTTCAATTTCATGCAAAAATAATGGATTTCTTTTTACTAGACCTAATATTAATCTATCTCGTGATTCTTTTTGATACCTATATAATATTTGATGTGAAGCCATAAACTTGTCTAGTCTATTTGAACTAGTAGCATAGAAGGTTACCCACCGCTTACTCGAAGCTGTTATAGGACGCAGCGGCGCCCTTTTCTAGGACCGCCCCCCGTCCACGCGGGACTTACATAAAATGAATAGCAATCCATTTAAATTATTTCTGAGGTTATTATTTAATTATATCATGAACAACATTTACGTTATGTTTTTGAATTTTTTAATCCATGGCCACCTTCCTTCTACCCTCCCTTTTGATACCACATTGGGGAAAGCTGTACCGTCGATATTATTATTTAATCAAATAATGGATTTGGTGAAAGGGTTATTATAACCGACGCGCTAAGCATCCCTAATCACGTTCCCCGTATTTAATGATTAAGGGCAATGTCGCAAGGGAGGAGTATGTTGATTTATCTAGATTATATAATATAGCAATGTTCCTACCCCCGCTTTAAACTCGGTCCCTACTTATGATTCTAAGATGAAGGAGATAACATTTGATTTGCTTTAATGATACTGTATTGATCTTATTTTAAACACCTTAAATAGAAATACGTGATTATGTTTTATGAATCAAAACACTGTTTGTTCCACATTTGAGTACTTTTCTCGATATGTTTTCGATGATGAAGGTGTAAGCATTCGAAATATGTCGAGAAAAATAATCTCAAAAGTGGAGAAAACAGTGTTTTAATTCATAAAAAAAATCATAATTATGGAATTTCACCGTGTTAGCGCCTCAGGTTTATTTAAAATGAATTCAAAGTAGCTAATCTTTATTTGCTATTTTCGCCATCACTCTGTGTTGTGGTTTCACATTTGAATAACTTTTTGAAAATTTTAGGAATTAAAAAATATAGAATATATTATTAATAACCAAATAAACTTAACTTTAAGACCGATTTTTGATTTGTTTCCTCTCTCCCATAATTCTAAGTAAATTACAATTGACATTACCCCATGACTTAATACCTCCTTCCAACCCTTTTTGTTTTTTTCATTTCGTATATAAGTTACGATTTTGTTTCATTATACTGTTTAAATTTCTACACTAATGATATACGAGTACGTCTGTGTCCCGAGACATGTTTGTGAAAAGTGCAAAAAAGTGTGAAAATACGATGTTTTCAAAAAAATATTTATATGGCTCATTTTTAACTCAAAGTATTTTGCCATTAAAAGTACTATACAAAACAAACGAATTCCTTCTTTATAAACTAAAATAATATAGTGCTATTTGTTGAATGAAAGATTTTAACTCGACTGTCACTATATTATCGTTTTATTATATAATACAACATGGCCTATGTTTATGTCAATATATTTAAATATGACTATCAAACATTCAGTGGCCACTGTAATACATTTCATCTGATTCAGATCAGATAACAATTTCAGACCAAATAGCGGTCCATCCCTCGAGAATAAATTCAAATTAGAGTGACCTTCAGCTGTTAACTCGAGGTCCGCTTCAGGCCGATCTTTGTTAGGGGCGACCGTTTTACATTGGAATTACGCCCGACAAAAGCAAACAAACTTATCATATTCAATCAAAGTCTTAAGAATAAAATTATGTTTTTGGTATAAATCAATTTAATATTCTGATTTATTGTGTTATCCGATTGTTTTTTGAAGAACATTTGCTGTTACCTTAGCATTGATATAGAAAGAATTACTCTTTGTATTTTCATATGAATACTATTTTTATGTACTGGGTCTAAAAAAATAATTTAACGTGTTTAAACCTCCCTTCCCTATGATGGATATCTTCTACACGTTGCTTATAGTAACCATCAATATCTCTTTAAATATAATAAATAAAAGGTTTAGATTTTAGTTATTTCTCCATAATATATTTACGCATTGATTTAAAAAATAATATTAATAATAATCAGAATTTATCAGGCACATCGGAGGTTTTTGGTGAACATTGGAAACAAATTCGCGTATAAACAGCGCTATGAGTGCGCGACACTATATTCGCATCTCAATCTTGCATACTTTACTGTGGAAGCGCAAGGAGCTCAATGTTCTCACTGCCGCTGGCAGTAGCTCTCGGGCTTGCAACCAAAGTGGATGTATGCCCGTTCTGTGAGGGTTGCCAGATGTTTTTTTTAAATGTTTTCAGCAAATAAATCTCAATTATTTTAATTTTTGATCGGGTTCTGACTACCCAACACCGGACCGCGCGTTTTTATTTTAGCACCGTAAGGGAACGGTTAATCACGCTATAGAAATTCAGTGACGATGTCCTAATAGAAACTAACCTTGATATTATAAAAATAAATTTATTATTTCATTGCATGCATTCTTAATCTATTCTTCTTCTTCATGGTTACAATCTTACAGTTTGGTTTGCAACATGCTTCACTCGTTCTCTCCACTCAGTCCTGTCTCCAGCTAGTCTTTTCACATCTGTGTAGCTGCCACAGCGCATGTCTCTTATCACCTGGTCCATATAGGCGTTCCTTGGGCGTCCTCTTCAATTTCTGCCCATAACTATCCCCTCTGCGATAGTAATTAGCAGATCCGGATGCCTAATGTAATGGCCTATCCAGTTTGCTCGTTGCTGGGCAATCCTTCTGAGCATTTGACTTGTTTTTTCAGCCATTTTTATTACCTCGCTGTTTTGGATGTGTTCCGACCAATGGATCCCCATTATGCGTCTGTAGCGCCACATTTCAAAAGCAGCTAGACGTCTGCTAGCTAACTCACTCTGGCCAATGGTCCATGTCTTGCAGCTATACAGCAGCACACTCCAGACAAAAGTCTTGATCAGTTTTTTTCTAATGCTCAAATTAATGTTACTTGATTCAAGTATCTTTGTCTTTTTATTGAAGGCTATTCTGGCTTGTTGATCATTCATGTTTTGTTTGAATATACACATTAACCTTAAAGACATTCAATATCATCCAAATAACTGCGAGGTATCAGCATGTATTATGTAAAGACATCTCGGAATAAGTAACAGTCCTATCTTCAATTTGTAGCACTGGTGATGATACATTTATTACTAACCTTTACGTATTTGGCGAGTTTAAAGTTACGCTGTATTGTATCTAAATTTATATGTTTCTTAATCTTTTAAGTACTTTAAGGAAGAAGCTTATCGTTTAAATAATACCTCTTAAGAAGCCTTCATAAATTTTCTTTATTTTATCGTTTACGTCTTCACTATCTTACAGTTTAGAATTTCATGGAGGCTGCAAAGTAGGTTTTAGTTCAATTATTTATTACGTTCACTAGACTGTTGAATTTGTATTCATTTCATTCATTTTGTTTGAACATACATTTAAATTTTAATACATACGAGTATGTACGTTTATTATTTATTTTTTAAATGCATAGTTTTCCATATTAAAGTTTATTTTTCTCGACATTATTCGAAGGATTTTTACCCTCTCAATTGGGAAAACTTTATAAACGATGATGAAGGTATCAAAACCTTAAAAAAATTAATAAACTGAAAAGTAGAAAATACGTATTTTATTCATAAAAAAATCACCGTTATGCAATTCCACTGTGTTAACACCTTAACTTTATTAAAATATACTATATTTTAAAAAGTTTAAAATATTATGATGTTAAAAAAACTAACTTACCATCACTTCGTTTCTCCTGGGGTATTCCTCTACATTCATACATCATAACATGCACGCTCGATGATTTTTCCGACTTCGAATATGGTCGTTTTTTGATAATCAAAGAATTTAATCATGCCATGCTCTCCTCGATCGTCCGCAGCTTTTTTTTCACTCACAATCCCTGTATACAGCATTTTAACCATTTTTCTATCATCCATTCGTTCCATATGTCCAAACCGTCTCAGGGTACCTTTTTTTAAATTTTACTCTCTTCTTGTAGAAACCAAATGTTAACTATGGATTGATTAAGAATCAATTTATTATGGATTGATTCTTAAGCAATGGTGTAAAACTCCATATTTGGAATATCGTAAGATGGGGGCAGACAACGTAGAATATACTGGAATGCGCCCGTGTAGATGATGGATCCCTCCAGAATCCCACACGTGTGGCACATCAGATTCCTGTTGGCTACCATCCCCCATAAGACCGCCAAAAACATGGAGAGATAGCCGGGGGTCAACCAGCCAAGAATGACCAGCATGACTACAGGAACAGACGAAGGTCTAAAAGAACAAGAATAAGAGAAATTTGACGATGCCTTAGCTAGGCGAAACATGTCATTCCGATAAAATACCTATATTAAAGGATTAATTGTATCTCAATAGAGGCAAAGATGCAAATAGGAAACAGAATATGGTGATCGAGGTGTTTACAGGACTTATGACCTGTCATCGGTTGGGTTAAGCGCACGCTTTATGTTATACAACATTCCCCATTCCACCTTTTTCTTATGACCACCATGTCTGACAAATTTTTGGAAGTTGTATATATGTTAATCTGTAACACCACACTTCACATGGTAGTTTCAATCTACACACTAGCGCCATCTATGAAGATTGGATTGTAAGCATTAAGCAGAAGATCTTTTTATTAACGTATACCTATATTTAAATTTCTAGAAAACAGACGTTTTAATTCGTATTAATTAAATATGAGCTAATATATTTCTACCGGCGCCCGAACAGAGTGAATAATTGGCGACCATTTTGGTATAAGATTTTTAAATTCGGGTTTCCAATAAATCTCTCTAAGCTCTCCCGCCAGCGCGAGGAGAGCGGCGAATAAGCCATTAAGGCCCGGATTATAATTTACCGTTTAATTTACCGCCGTCCGCAAGCACAATGCAGTAATGGCCCACGCAACACCTGATGTTGTATTATGTATTTTCTATTCACTGGACTACCCCAAGCCTCCAGATCTGGCCCGCCCACCGGCCGGTGTGTGGCTACTCGTTACTCACCTGTACTCACAATTCAAGCATCGTTGATCTTTTGAATTTGGAACTGCCGTTCTTTTTCTGATAGTGTGGAAATTGGATCATAAATTTAACATAAATTTATAAACACGAACATAGCTTCTTAAATGTTTTACTGGTAATTTTTATATATAATTCTTCTATACCGGGTATGTAGTTGAACTCCTTCTAAACGGCTGGACCGATTTTGATGATTTTTTGTGTGTGTGTGGTCCCTGGATGATTAAGATTCTCAATTGTACCCGGTTGGTGAACATTAAAACCTTCTGGGAAGTTCATGAATAATTAGCCTTCTGAAAATAATTCATAGTAATGTTTGTTTACTCGTATCAAAGATGGCGCCGATGTCGAATTATGAACGCTCGAATTACTCACGTTATAGCGTGGCGTAGATTTAAAATTCTGTGCGCTGTGTTTCGATATTTGGCTGTAATTTTAACGACAAAACTCAGGGATTGACGAAAAGCATTGTTCATCAGCTTGCATAAAGATAAAAACAAAACAAACTTTTTTGAAATGTCAAACTCAATGTCAAATATCATTTAGTACATAGTTTATCGAAAATACGAATATAAAAATGTTTTGCTGAACAAGTTTATAGCAGGCAAGTCAACGTTCGGGAGGGACAACGTCTGTCGGGTCCGCTAGTTTTATATATAAAAACCATTGCAGAATGTTACAAAATCATATAATAAATGTTTAAAAATTGTTATATGTTATACACAGTTTAATTACTAAAAGGCGGCCACCAAATTCGAAGTCGGAAAAATCGATGGACTTGCGTGTTACGATGTATGAATATTGAGGAATCGAGAGAATTATGTCAAGGAAGACACTTTTGGGCTCCATTATTTCTACTTGCCCTTCCGGGAAGACGGCATGATAGTTAAGTAAAAAAAAAGTTTCTTGAACAATGATGTAAAACTCAATATTAAATAATTAATACAAATGAAAACGTCTGTTTTCTAGAAGTTTTATTATAGTGATAAGAATGAAATGTCATTCTAAGGCATTGTCAATATGATAATGCCTTAGAAAGGCGAAATATGTCATTCCCATAAATTATAATTAAACTTCTATAAAACAGAGCTTTTCGTTCGCATTAATTAATTATCTTAATAAATTATATGCATTTATTATTTTCTGTTTAAATAATAACACTAATAGAAAATATCACAATTAATTTTTTTCTTTCAAAAATGTCATTAATGTTTTTTTTTTCTTGTATACAACAGGTTTTTGAACCCAATAACTGTATACACTTTAATTTTAGTTATTATATTGATGATTCTCATGACATGTGATAGGTAGCCAATCTATCGCAATTTTATTGTCACGTGAATTCTACACCAGACCAAAGACAGTGTGACAATCACACTGCCATCGCCGGGAATCGAACCCGGGACCTTCGGTACGGAAGTCAGAGATCTTACCACTCTGCCACGAAGGTCGACATGTTATTTGCTTCCCTGTTTATTTCTTCCATTTTTGTTTGAATTGTCGATATTGAATTTCTGTTGCTACCTAATTACTGCTTTTTCCCCATCTTAATTTTAACTGTTTACAATATTGTGTGTAGTTTCTTCCTCTCTAAATGATTTTGTGTCCTGTATAAAGTAAGTGTTTTTGTTATACTTTTAGTTGATTGTGAGACCTGACGATGCTAACATCGGTTAGCGAAACATATGTCAAGACAATTTCGAAAGAAATATAATCAATTGTGATATTTTATAAGTGTTTTTTATTAAATAGTCCATTGTTTTGGCCGAAACACTATGATACATTAACATTATACACTGTTAAATTAAAAAAAAACTCTGTTTAATGTATCACAGTTGTATTTTAATTTTATTTTAAAATTTGACATTTGATATATTAGGTCCTTACATATGAAATTGGCGTTTTGCCGTACTGGCAACTTTGATCTCAAATATCTTCTCTTTGGTTAGGAATTCCAAATTCAAATTTAAACAGCCATTTACTCAAGTATTTTTGTTTCCAAAATTATAATTCATTTGTTTTTTCCTCAATTGTTTTTTTTCTTTGCGTCACTCAGTTTACAAAATAGAAAACTTGAATTATCGCGTTATTTACGAGTACGAGTTCCACCGTGGCACCAGTGCTGCAGAAACGGCTCGAAGGATTAATGATGTGTATGGCGACGGTGCCGCAAAAGAAAACACAGTGCGTTTTTGGTTCCAACGTTTTCGTTCTGGAAATTTCGACCTGCAGAACAAGCCCCGTGGACGGCCGGAGACCAAAGTTGATGATGAAGAATTGAAGGCTATTGTTGAAGCGGATCCATCGCAAACCACGTCCGAGTTAGCTGCAGGCTGCGGTGTTAGTGATAAAACTGTTTTAATCCACTTGAAGCAAATTGGGAAGGTGAAAAAGCTTGAAAGGTGGGTACCTCACGAATTGAGTGAAGCAAATCAACAAACGCGCGTTGACTGCTGCGTTGCATTACTCAACCGGCACAATAATGAAGGGATTTTGAATCGAATCATTACCTGTGATGAAAAGTGGATCCTGTATGATAATCGGAAGCGCTCATCGCAATGGCTGATCCCTGCCGAACCAGCCAAACCATGCTCTAAGCGAAAATTGACTCCAATAAAGTTACTTGTGAGCGTTTGGTGGACTAGTGCTGGTGTCGTTCACTACAGCTTTCTTAAATCTGGCCAGACGATTACGGCAGATGTCTATTATCAGCAACTGCAAACCATGATGGAAAAGCTAGCTGCTAAACAACCGAGGCTGGTTTATCGCTCTAGGCCACTGCTGCTTCATGATAACGCTAGACCACACACTGCACAAAAGACGGCTACCAAATTAGAAGAGCTTCAATTGGAATGTCTAAGACATCCACCTTACTCTCCGGACCTTGCCCCAACAGATTACTATTTTTTTCGAAATTTGGATAACTTCTTGCAAGGGAAAAAATTCAACTCCGATGGGGCAGTCCAAACCGACTTCAAAGATTTTATTGATTCCCGTTCAAATGGTTTTTTTAGTAAAGGGATCGATGAACTACCTATGAGATGGCAAAAGTGCATAGATAGCATTGGTACATACTTTGATTAAATACATATATTATATTTAAAAAAAATCAACTTTATGTTCCTCCCATACAAAACGCCAATTTCATATGTAAGGACCTAATATTATTGTAATACCCGATGATGTCAACATAGGTTGACCAAACAGCTGTCGCGTAAAATAAACATAAAAATACAATTGTCATACATGAAACAAAGTTTTTTAATTTTCACAGTTTATAACTAACTAACTAACTAACTTACCACCTCCCCGAAGGGGTAGGTAGAAATAATGTACTGCCACACTTTTATTTCCTGACACAATTCTCTCGCTTCCTCAACATTCATTCATCGAGTCATGCACGCGCGTCGATTTCTCTGACTCCTCACATGGCCGACAATTAATATTTGATTTATTTGATCGTGCCATGTTTTTCTCGGTCTTCTTCTGTTTCTGGTTCCATTTACATCGTTAACATATAATTATTTTACCATTCTTTCTTCATTAATTCTCTCCATATGTCCAAACCATCTTAATGATCCTTTTATTATTTTGTTCATAACACCATCATTCGCACCGCATTCACTTTTGTGTTTTTACTTGAGTGTTTTTATTTAAACTATTAATATCCAGGCATATTAATTTCCCTATTTATTGTTTTTATGGTTCTTGAGCCTTTGTTTTGGTCCACTTAGCGCAAACGCAGCGTCGTCCCTATAATTCTCTGAAAGAATAAATAATATTTATTTATTCTACGCCATATATTTTGACAAGCGAAATGAAAAAGTTGGCAAAAAAAAACAGAAAGTAAAGCGAACCGGGAAATGTGTGGATGTCGTGCTACGAGCGGGAACCTCCGCTGTCAGCCATGATGGATGGCCGCAAAGTGGAAAACTGTATTAAACAAAGGGCCATATGGCGGGAAGGTGGATAGAGGAAAGGTCGGGATGAATATTACACCTTTCTTATATTTTCCAGGTTTCCTTATATTACTTGTGTTACCTTCACGGCTACTGGAATTTTATCACGGGTCATTGAGTCTGTGATGATGATTTTTTTTTATCTTGAATGTTTAGTGTATATGCGGCAAACTCATAAATCATTACGAGCCGAGTATCGGCTATATAGATTTCTTTTGAAGGCTTTTTTTTCTCCCGAAAATAATTTTTGGATGTCTGTTACAATTGCATACATGAAATAAAACTGGATAATTTATTTTATAATCATCTCTATGAGTATAGTTAACAATTAAAAAAAATAATAACATTGAAAATTTGTATTCGTTACGAATGTCTGACATTTGATAATGCCTTAGAAGGGCAAAACACGTCATTCCCATAAAATATAATAAAACTTCTAGAAAACTGACGTTTTCATTCGTATTAATTATACAATAATGTTGTTGATAACAGCTATAAAAAATCAATACTGCTGTTATCAGGTAGATATAATTGAATCAAGAACTGCGTTAAATTGGGCAAGGCAAGTAACATGGATTCAATTTCCTTAATGGAACAAACCGTGGAGCATACGAGCGGCTATAGACCGCATCCTAGTAATAATGGATAATAAATCGTGGTTGAGCTGACGGCTACAGCATTAGGGGTCATCAGTAAAAAGATTTCTGCATACAGTTACTTAGCTTAATATGTGTAAGCGGCAATATCCCACAAGTAGCCACCCATTCAGTAAACAAGCCCTCCGAGAAATTCGGCTCCATGATAATGTTTACATTTATGAAAAACGATGACGTATAAAACATTAAGAAAAAAATATAGTGTATTACAAAGTGAAAATAAACAGAAAATGAGAAATTCAGCACAAAAAATATTTTCCTTTTATTTTGTGGGTCGCGTCTGCAACTAACATACTAAGAGTAAAATAAGTATTATATATATTAACGATGTAAACGGAACAATAAATAGCGGAAGACCGAGAAAAACGGGACATGATCAAATAAATCTAATATGGAATGTCGGTTATGTGAGGAATCGGGGAAATGTGTATGCATGACACGATGTATGATTGTTGAGCAAGCTAGATAGCAGTAGATAGAACAGTGTGGCAGTCCATTCTTTCTGCCTTCGAAGAGACGGCGTGATGGTTAGTTAGTTAGTTAGACATTATAGAGATGATGAGGTCCAACAGAGTGGTTACAAGCTCTGACTTCCATGCCGAAGGTCCTGGGTTCGATTCCCGGTGATGGCAGTGTGATTGTCACACTGTCTTTGGTCTGGTGTAGAATTCAAGTGACAATAAAATGGCGATAGATTGGCTACCTATCACATGTCACGAGAATCAATATAATAGCTAAAAAAATAATAATTGTATACAGTAATTGGGTCCAAACGACCTGTTGTGTACATAAAAAAAAAAAAAAAACTCTCCTTCCATTTCTTAGGTGATGATGTCCAGAGAGGATCTCGTTCAAGGCTGAAGGTATATGTAAGTCTGTCACTTTCAATTATGGCTACGTCTGTTTTCTAGAAGTTACATTATTTTTCAAGTGAATGATACGTTTCGCCTTGCTAAGTCATTATCGAATGTTGCAAAGCGAGAGCATTTATTAATTCTATAGCAAGGCCAAACATGTCATTCCCTACAAATAAAATGAAATTTATTTAAAACGAACGCTTTCATCCGTATTAATTATTCGTGAAAGGTATTAATAACGATTCAATTTGTAATAAATTTTGTTCAATATCGCGTGATGCTTCGTCCAAATCTGAGATTTTAATATCATTCAATTTCTGTAAGGCATAAATTGTCTCAATTTTCATCATTATTTTTATTGTTTTCGCTGTTTTATGTGAGATTCAATATTAATTTCATTATTTTTTCAAATATTATATAACAGTTGATACGCGAATATCATTATGCACAGTCATATTCCTTTGTTTTGCGTTTCAAAGATAATAAAAGTCATTTTATCATCATCAATAAATTATTGCTTCTAATAACTACTTTCAAAGATTCATTCACTTTGTTACCCGCACCAACCCTCCTTTGGACGTCACTGTCCATTGTATTTAAAAAAAATAAGAATAATTCTTTTTTCTTGTATGTTCGCCATACTCTGTGTTGTAGATGCTTTATATTTTTATTTATTTTTATTTGTATATACTTTGTATACAAAACTCCCTTTTTAAACAAATTAAAATTAAATATCAAACATGTTTAGGACTTCCCAGCCTTTCCTTAGTGATATTATATAGATATTTAAAATATTATAAAATTGTTAACAAATATGGTCGGTTTTGACAGATGTTTTAACATCTGTCAAATCTGACCAAGTTTGTAAATAATTTTATAATATTTTAAATATCTACGTATATATAATATCACTGAGGAAGGGCTGGGTAGTCCGAAACATATTTGATATTTAATTTTAATTTATTTAAAAAGTGAGTGTTATACAATAATATAAAAATAAAAATAAAAAATTTCTTTTATTCAACATGATAGGAGAATCAACTATTTTCTACAAAATGTCTTTCATAAAAATGGATCTATAAAAAAAAATATGTATTAATTTTATGAATAAAGTATTGTATTTTTTTCACTAAATCAGTCGTCATTATGGATCATTAAGATGTGGTTGGTTTCATAATGTCTACATTCGATGTATAAAAATTTGAAATTTTTAAATGCAGTATACAGAAATAGCTATATTTATATATAAATTATCCATTCATCTTAAGCATTCGTGCATGCAGCGTGAGCAATAAATCTCCGTCTCTGAATTTTCTTTAACGAATACAATATTATACTCGTATACATCGTTTCTGTGTATATTCAAATAAAAGCTACATTTCTTATCTATTCAGCGCCAGTTCGTCTGATTTTTCTTAAAATATTGGGATGTAAAATTTTGTATTTTTTTTTACATAAAAACTAATTTTTCTATGACATCATTTATTTTCAAAATTTATTCACAAAATCATATTATATTTATTTCTACGGATTCATTATATTTTTCTTCTTAGTTGTATTCCTCATGATTGAGGGTCGTTTCCGTCCTATAAACAATTGACCATGGCACGCTATGCGCTCACCCGTCAGTCTCCAGGCTGCAGCTAATCAAATCAAATCAAATCAGTTTATTTTCTCAAAAGATATTCCAATTTTTTTTATAGTTTATACATCTATTGAGAACAGGTAAAATATAATAAATATATAATACCAGGAACGCATGAGAGATGGTTCGACATTAGGAATACAAGATACTCTCTAAAGTCAAGAGAATTTCCCAGAATTAAGAGTATTTGTCTTCTAGACGTACTTTCACGAATATGAAAGACATCGATCTCCGAAGCGATCATGTTCAGCAGTTTGATTGCTCTCCCCACCGGTATAATGAGAGACCAGTCAGCGCCCTGATTTGATCGGACCAGCGCCTTGGTGGTCGCTTTGCCTCTACTTTGCCCATGATGATGAACTTTTCGAGGTTGTCCTGATCTCTCCGGGCTATGCGGTCAAAATACTTTAACACTCTCTGAGACCACATCCGCGAGAGTCTTGCCTTGATATGCAGCGAGTCATGATCGACTGGTTTGTTCTTCTTGTCGTCTCCAGGTAATAGGCAGCATTGGTCGCCAGCACCACATCTTGAAAGCATCAATTTTGGACTTCTCCGATGTTCGCATAGTCCAAGACTCGCAACTATAAAGCTATAGGTAGAAAACATCGTTTTATCTTAATAAAAATCCGATATGGAACTGAAGAAACGAGTCCATAAACATTGAAAATATGTAAAACATGAAAACACTGTTTATTCCACTTCAATCAGTGTATTTATTTATTTCTGTGACGATGATGATGCTTCTTATAGGGCCATTTATGTGAGAGATTCACTCCAAGCTCTTCGTCTGGAAAGTTTAACATAAAAAGGAAAATTTTATTAGAGCTTCTGACAACTCCTTCGCTGTCCTGATTTCGGATATTGTAGAGCTTGCCTGTTCCACGGTACCAATCCCACGATGCCAAAAGCACGATCAAAAGCCCATTGAAGCTCTTTGACGCTGCAGGACGAGAAGTTTGTGTGTAGCTTCTTCATTTATTCTCTATATCTCTTTATCTTCTATATTCCACTTCGATCAGCATATTTATTTTTCTATAATATATATGTTTCATAGAAATTGAATCTTCATCATCGGGAAAATTGTAAACTAACAAAATTTGTATTTGATTTTAATTTATGTTAAGAGGAATACAGATCATGCAAAACAATGAATAAGATTGTGGGATTAATCGAGGAAAATTAACTAATTTGATGGAACATGTATTTATTATTAAAGTTCCAATGTGTTAAAAAAATGCGATTTACAATACGTTACTTATTAAAAAGAAAAATAAATCCCAAATTAAAATTATTTTATAATCTTCAAATATCCGGAAAAAAAAATTTCGACCGTCCCTGGTCAATATTTCCTAAAATATTCTGTTTCTTTTGTATGCAAAATCTTTCTTTTTTCTTTTCTCGCATTCACGCTTCATTTCTATGAACACTTCGGTTGCAGTGCTCATGATTTATGTTCTCAAGTGAATACATTACAATAATATTAATTCTTATTTTTTAAATTCACCCAATAATTTAAATAATTTTATAATTTATAATACGAATTTTAATAAAATGCATAATTTTAATACTTGATTAGGTGCGGTAATACTGTATTAAGGCACGAAAATCTTTGCTTGCATTGTAATAAGATATGTATTTGTCATACGTATGACATGTCATACATGGAGAAGTATGGGGGAGGCCTGTGTCCAGCAGTGGACAACAACGGCTGTTAAAGAAGAAGAAGAAGATGTATTTGTCGTGTGTCCCACATGAAATACGAGTATGATATACCTCCTTTAGTGGAACCGAAGGCAAATACTAGGTATTCATTAAACTTCTAGAATAAGTGACTTAGTAGCTTTATTTTCACCGACTCAACTGGTACGATGCGCGAATGTAGACGAATCAAGAGAAGTATGTCAGGAAATAACAGTATTGCGGTTCGGTCATGATGGTTAGTTAGTTAGTGCTTAACTTTTTGTGTGAAATAAGTATGTAGCTTAGAGCTGCCATAAGAATGATATAAAATGAATAAATGCCGTAGAAATTAGATCATTAAGAAGAACGCTTAGAAAAAATGACGTATGTCTTAATCCTTTAGATACGATATGCCGATATATAGACTGGGCCACAGAAAATAACTCATACCCTTTACAGAAGTATAATTTTTAAAAAAATTTTGGTATTTCCAACTACTTTTTTTTTTTTTTTTTTTTCAAATTATATGTCTAAATACAATAACAAACTAATAGTCCATTGTTTTGGCCGAAACACTATGATACTTAAACATTATACACTGTTAAATTAAAAAAAAACTTTGTTATGTGTATCACAATTCAATGGATAATTGACACTTTTCGTAGAAATATGAAAAATCAATTTTCGTACACAAGGGTATATAATATTTTCAAATATGTTTTTCTTTTTTTCTTTTTTTTTAAACGAGTGCGAAAGTATAATTTATGAATGCACCAGCGGCTTGCAAATGCAGTTGACGTGTTTATTCTGCATCTGTCAGGGAGTCTGGTGTCGGGAATCGAGTGGTAATGATCACTCGGAAGGCCCCCTTCAAATAAATCATGTTATCCGAACAAATAACTCGGCGATTTGCCCGCGGCGCTTGTTTGCCTAGTGAGAGATTTGCCGTCTGAATCGAACAGCTTTGGTTGGGGAGGCCCCCTTTCCCCGACAGTCATTTCTTAGACTAATGTCCCTAGACTGCGGAAAAAAAACAATAAACCAGTAGTTTAGTACAAATTTATTGGATTCTTATAGAAAAATCATTATGAAATAGTGGCTGGCAACCCATAGTATAAGTATACACTTATCACCGCACTTAGCTATTGATATATTTTATTATAAATTATATTGAACGTTTAAATCTGAAACACTTATTTGTACGTATCACCATTTATTTTTATTAGTTTGTCGCGACACTTGCTTTGCCATCATATGTTGGCATCATAACAAAAAAAAAATCTGCAAAAATATCAAGTTCCTTATTCCATTCTATAAAAAATTGTCATCATCTGTTGTGACATCAGTTGTTTTTAACACCTGATGATGCCAATATAGGTTGGCAAAACAGCTGTCGCGACAAACCATAAACATAAATTGTGATACATACAAATAATAAT
Organism: Lepidostoma basale; assembly: GCA_022606425.2. Lineage (NCBI taxonomy): Eukaryota > Metazoa > Arthropoda > Insecta > Trichoptera > Lepidostomatidae > Lepidostoma > Lepidostoma basale. The sequence goes on along the minus strand of JAHDVF020000857.1, from coordinate 754,420 downwards.
GTTTCAAATTTAAACATTTAATATGTTGAAGTATCGTAGTGTTTCGGGCAAAACAATGGATTATCTTCTGTTCTTATCTTAATGAATAATATCGCAATATGCGTATGTTGTTTTTGTATAACAAAACATACAATTAATCAATAAACCCTTTTGTATATAATAATTTTTTGGAAACATTGTATTTTCACAACACTTTTTTGCACTTTTCGCAAACATGTTTCGTGACACGACCTTCCCTTCTTAAGTGTATGAATTTTAATTTTTAACAATAAATACTATTTTAAATGCGAAAAAAAGTGAGAAGTCTAATATTTATATTTTATTTTATGCCACTATTAACGTCATCAAAGCAATTTTTTTTAAAATTATGCAGTTATACAACTATTTTCATTTAAGGTTCTTGGTCAGGTTTTTGCAATACGAAAGGGTACACGGACATTGTATGTTGGTGAACCACTCATTTAGAGGTACTGAAATTATTGAAAAAACATGCACAGCTTAACAGCTACTTTTAAATGTTAAAGTCGGAAATCTGTGGTATACTCGGGAGATTGACTAGTGAGAATCCAAGAATGTCGTATACACAGCAAGAGACATGTCTTGGCTCCAAAACATAAGTGAACAGACCGGCCTGAAAACCGAAAGAAACTGTTTTACAAGGTTAAAGATATATCTTTCGGAGTCAGCCGACTTAGCACGAAAATAAGGAGAAAGAAAATAAGGTTTGTTAGTAGAGCAGTACCGTTTTTTTAGTATTTTTTCAGTACTTACCGCAAAAATCACGTGTCACGATTCACCCTCCTGCGCAAGTATGTTTATTATATATCGTACGTACATTCGCGTGGTGCGGTTTTCCGCTGTGGGTGATTCTTTTATCCGGTCTTATCTCCGCATTATCCCCCCGCTCCGCACACGTGCGGGGATAATCAGACACGTGGCTAAACTTTTATACACCCAGGTCATTTGTCTGTGGCTGTGTCATTATTTCGGTTTCAATTACATGGGGCGATATTATCCCTCGGCGTATAACTTACGCGGGAAACAATTTATTTGACGTTTTTATTTGTCCGGAGTTGGGTGGAAGCACTAATAATTCGGTCCATTTGTTTCATCTCATATTTGTGGGATCCACCGTGCACCATATAAAATACGTTAGACGGGTAATTTTCATTAAGCTGAATGTTTCGATTATTTTTCATGCACCATTACTGTAATTGAGTGACCCGAAAGTGAGGATAGAATGTATAAGAGCCTTCGCGGTAGCCGGCCCTTCAGCCTGGAACAATCTTCCAGCAGACCTTAAGTATATAGATAATCAGTCAGAGTTTAAATCGAGACTCAAAACGCACCTTTTCGAATTATCATTTCCTGAAAGGAAGGGCTGATCGACTACGTCAGGTGCAGCCCTCATACTGCACATGTTTACTATTATTATTATTTTTTGTTTTTATTTCTTTTTTTATCTAGTTCATAAAACGGAGCATTTTCTACAGCGCCTTTGAGATGAGTAATTCATAAATATGGAGCTCTATAAATTATCCAATTTATTATTACGAGTATTATAAGACTGAGGTGAGTCTCTGAGGATAGGCGGGCTGGTCATACTTTTTAGAGGACCGAAGGCCGATGGGGGAGACGGGTTCTGGAGTGGAGATCGCGATCAAGATTCTAGACGGATGATGTTATGAGGATTGCTGGACCTGGATGGATTAGAGTGGCAATAGAAAGGGGGCAGTGGCGTGCTTTGGAAGAGGCTTAGCAGTGTACGATAGACGGCCGATAAGGTAAAGCAAGGTCTTCCGAAAGTGGAACCATCCATCTATCTCATGCGTTTCTGGTATTTTACCTGTTCTCAAATAAATGCATTTAACTATGAGTATGTTTATAAAGACTTTTGAGAAAATAAACTGATTTGATTTAGTCATCGATATTTTGGGGAAATTTCATTCTATTCCAATAATTTTAAGGAAAAATTATCCCGAGTTTTAAACTGGTAATGGAAGTTAAGGGTAGGACCGGCAAATTGAAAGTAGAATAGAATAGATGCGGTGGAAATGATATCTCCTTATTTTAACCTACCCATTTTCGTAATTGAATTACTACTCTCGGTGCGTGGCTTTTTACTCGATGCTGGAACATAAAACGTCTAAGGAATTATGAAATATGTCCCATTAATTTAATTTATATCCTCACATGAGATTATCAATATGTCTCCAGTTGTTCCTCCTAATTCTTTTAGTGTTCACAAGATGAGAGGATCTTTTTCATATCTGCTATTTGAACACTCACTTCGTATTGAGCCGTTTAACAGAAGCGGCATTTTTTCACTATTTTTATTAACGACTAGCTGACCCGGCAACGCTTCGCTATTGCTATATTAGAGTATATAAATACTCGTACACCCAATATATATTAAAGAAATACAATGAAAGTTCAATATCAATTATTTTATTGGATAAAATGACATGTGTATAGGTGCAAGAATGTGTGTATCCTAATTCAGTTCATATCTTTAAAACATTTGTTTAATCCAAGCAAACTTGCTGTGAACTTGAATAATACTAATGTGAATTGAACAATTGAAGGCTGGGCATTACCAAGGTGGCAAGTTTACAAAAAGTCTGAAATGAGTTTTTGATGCCAATTGGTCTTAAACATAGCTGTGCAAAAGCGCGTTATGATTTAATAATATAGTGTAGTTCAAACGTTACCCTAAAGATGCCACCCAAAAAAAAGTTTATATATATCTTTTTCAGCTTTATGTTTAAACCATTAAACGTCCAGTCTTAATTTTTTTCCTCAATATTTTAAGTGAAATTAAAAAAACAAATAAATATACTATATCACATTTGCATAAAACATTCATACATATACAATTCATATCCGTTCACTCCTGGGCGTAGGCCTCCTCCATCTGCTTCAATGTCTGTCGATCCTGGGCAACACGCATCCAATGTCGTCCCTCCATCGAAGTTGAGGACGTCCTGGGTTTCGGGTTGCACTTCATCTACGCATATATCGAGGTGTGGGATCCATCCTCTGCACACGCGCATTCCATTATCTTCTGGGTTGTCTGCCTCATCTCATGACATCTTTCAGCTTGCAGATTTCACCGTTTCATGTTACCTAGAAATAAAAGGAAAAATATTAAATTAATATAGTGTAGTTCAAATGTTACCCTAAAGATGCCACCCAAAAAAAAGTTAATATATATCTTTTTCAGCTTAATGTTTAAACCATTAAACGTCCAGTCTTAATTTTTTTCCTTAATATTTTAAGTGAAATTAAAAAAACAAATAAATATACTATATCACATTTGCATGAAACATTCATACATATACCATTCAAGGTCATAATAATGCTCTTAGAAATACAATGTTTAGAGAAACAAAACTCTTGATTTTGATGTCCATTAGATGAAGCTAATAATGCACATTCACTTAACCAATGACGAAATTTGTAAATTTGTGTGATGTCTGGAAATATACATTGAATCAATTCTCCTTTGGAGTGTGATTCTACAGAAATCAGTTGATAATTTAAAGCATTCATTCCATACAATGAACTTTCATTGTTGCAGAATTTTACCCATTCCAGAAATATTTAAAATGTTGCATGTAGGTGTTTCAATGTTTTGTATCATCATCATCATGAGCCTATATCCGTTCACTCCTGGGCGTAGGCCTCCTCCATCTGATTCAATGTCTGTCGATCCTGGGCAAAACGCATCCAATGTCGTCCCTCCATCGAAGTTGAGGACGTCCTGGGTTTCGGGTTGCAGTTCATCTATCATCAGGGCTGCGAGCGGCATGCCATTTTAGCGCTGCCACTCTTCCGATGATGTCCGACACTCCTGTTCTGCCTCTAATAGTGGAATTAAACCAATTAATCCAACCTGTACATACCATTTCAAAATTAGTTCATAAATATAACAATCGGGTGTGGGATCCATACATGCCAGTATCTTGCGTTGCGTGCCCCATCTCACGACATCTTCCACCTTGGAGATATCGTGGATAGCCGTGTTCCTCACCCTATCTCAAAGAGTCTTTCCTGGTATCATCCTTAGCGTCGGCATCTCTGCAAAAATCAAATAATTATATTAAAATGAGCAGTATATTTAAAAAAAAAACACTCGATCATTGTAAGATTGGCGTGGGAACATCAGACCATTTGGAAATGTTATATTAGTGGATTTTTCCAACTGAGGCAGCTAATGCTGTATGTAAGGATATGTTTACCTATCACAGCATAACAGAGAAAAACTAAAACAGCTGAAGTAAATCGTCTAATCCAAAAGATATTATAGGTTATCGCCCTGCCAGAACAATTTTACATTAAAATAACTAACTAACTAACTAACCATCACGCCGTTTCCCCGAAAGGGTAGACAGAAAGAATGGACTGCAACATTTTAATCGATGCTGCACTCCATTCTTCTCTTTTCGCCAACGCGAGAGACGCGGTGTGATGGGTTGCGAACCTCATCGCCACCAATAGGCATCTCCCGCGCACACTTCAATCATTCAACGTGTACATAATAAATCTAAAACAAATTATACAAAATACAATGATATAAAATTAAATAACATATAAAAATAATTTAACACATAATGTTCTTTTAGATGGTGCACTTGTCGTCAGCTGGACGATCCGGACATTTGTGTTTATTTAATTTTTTATTCCACTGTTTTAATTTTATTAGGCACTTAAAACAATCCAACACCAGCAAAAACTTGAAAATTTGATTGAAGAATTTATTCAAATTGTCATTGGAACAAATGAAAAATTTATTTTTACACCTGTCAAAATTCGTTTTATAAACGAAAAAACTTGTATTATTTTAACATCAGAAGAGTGAAAACGTATTTCGTGTCACAAATAACTATCACAAAGTGCGGCAACAATCAAATTGACCAAAACAATTCACTTATACAGGAAATATCTCCAAATTGACAGGAGCACCACATGAATCAAATATTTTTTTTTAAATCAGAACCAGAACCAGATTCCTTGCAGGATTTGCGAATTTATTCGTTGGGTATCCTATCTCTAACGGTTCTCCCCACAATAAAATAACATTATTAAAATAGATTATACCAATTCATAGAATTGTTACTTAGAATTTAACGTTTTTCCATGTATTCATAACATAACCTAAAATAATACGTAAGTAAAACGATAGGTATGTAATTTCATTTCTATCTATATAAATTCGATATAATTTAGAACTAAAACTTTGAAATATGTAATGCGGAAATATAATCTGTATTCATTTCAACGGCAAAATAGAATAAACTGAAGATATATATGAATTAGAAATATAAATATTTTACTTACGAAACTAACACGCAATTCAAATTTGACATTTCAGAGATAGGGATGGGCAATCCGCTCACGAGTCGACTCAAAGATTCGAATCGTTTTGGTGAGCGGGTGAGCGATGATCCATAAAAAAAGAGCGGCAGCTCAATGATCCGCTAGGTCAGGGGGGTCGGCAAAATTATTAGCCAAAGAGCCAAATGCGTACTTTACAACGATTTAAAAAAAAATGAGAGCCAAATATGTTTATTGATTTAGATAACCTTTATTATAATTTTTGCACTTCATTCAATTACGGGTACACTGAATAAAACATTATTTCATACTTCTTCCTGTGATGAAGGCGACCAGCCTTCTCTCCATCTCTTTGGTGGTCATCCTGGTGGTCGACGGCCCTCTGGAGTCTCTTGCATCACGATATTAGGAATTCTTGCTGGATCCATTCTCTCGATGTCTCTGCCTACTCCATCTCACTATGTCTTCAATGTTGCAGGATTTGCGAATTTATTCGTTGGGTATCCTATCTCTAACGGTTCTCCCCACAATAGGTCGCAGTCTGGTTCTGACAGTGTCTGTTCTTGCTTTGATTCCGTATGTTATTATGGACCTGATGCATGTTTGTTTGTTGTTATTCTTAATTTTAGGCACAATTCCATGTTCTCATCAATAAGACGACTTCGTAGTTTACTCTTGTTAAAATTCATGCTTGAATAAAATTGTCCGCATGAATATGTAGAAGCGAAAAGCGAAAGATCAGCAAGAGTCAGTAATACTATTTCAGGCGTTGAAGATGATGACTAAAAATCTTTGAATTGGCGATGATGATTAAGAGTTTTAGCTAAACCGGAATTGATAATCGTAATCACCAATTCCATAACTTTACAAATTTCTTCTGGAAATGTCTGCGGACAGAGCGTTCTTGATGAATGATGCGATGGTAAGCAAGTATCTCGCGATTATTTTTTCTTTCAACAAACCCCTTCGGCTCCGGAGCCGCATTTTGCCGACCTCTGCGCTTTCCGCTCAGTAAAGTGAGCCGATTCTTCTTGATAATTATCGAGCGGCTCCGGAGCCGCATTTTGCCGACCTCTGCGCTCGGTGAATCGTATATTATTGCAAAAGAGTCGACTATTTTTAGTGATCTCTTTAAGGGATCTGAGCTGAATGGTTCCGCTCAGTAAAGTGAGCCGATTCTTCTTGATAATTATCGAGTCGTTTGTCAAAAAAGTTGTTTGTCGTTGTGAATTTTTTTTTAGCTCATCGACAAAAAATTTATCCTGGTGAATTTTTTTTTTTTTACCGGAATCAACTTTTTTGGTCGAGGAGCAAAAAAAAAAGGTCACTAAAATAATTTCAAACTTTGAACGACTCAAAATGGTGAACCGTGGATCGTTAAAAAGAGTCGGCTCACTTTGCTGAGCGGAACCGTTCAGATCAGATCCCTGAGATGAGTCGTTTTGCCCATCCCTATACGTGCGTATATTTTTCAGTTCAAAAGAGCGACTAATTTCATATCTGACCACGCAAAGAGTCAAAAAAGCCACTAATTTGCATCTTATCACGCCAAGCGAATATAGACTCTAAAGATCGATACTCAGGTGATACGAACATGAAGGTCTATACTCGCTCGCACTACGAAAATTTATAAATTTACAAAGTTAATTAGAGCTCGATTAATAACAAAAATATGCCTATGCCCACCTATGTCTATCTATTAAGGAAGTGTATAACTTGGAAAATGATCAGCTCAGGAATAACCTCAGAAATAGTCCACACACACCCGGAAGATCGCCTTTTATTTATATAGATAGATGGATACCAAACTTTCATACTTGATTATACGAAACAAAAATATTAACTTATAGAAATCTTTTCATTGTTATATTTTAAATTGGATTACGCTTCTCAACGGATTAAGTGCAACATTTATCTATAAAACCAATTGACATTATTTAATAAAAATTCAACGTTCTTCGAACCAAACATCGATTCTACAAAATTTAAACCGAAGCAATCAACAGCGTGTAAGAGTCCTTTCCATGACTATTACGTTGTCTATATCATAGTTTCTCAACCTTTTCAGGACTACCCCCTTGACTTGAAATATAAATTCCAGCGATCCCTCCCCCATAACTTTTATACCATTATATAGTCCATTTTTTGCTGAAATACTATGATAGTTCAAAATTATTATTTTTTAATATATAAAAGGCTGTTTATGGTATTACATTATCATTCCATTACAAAGTAATAATATCGTTGCACATAATCTATTGTATATTCGACCTTCGTGGCCGAGTGGTACGTGCATTGACTGCCACCCCAAAGGTTCCGGGTTCGATTCTCGGCGGGGGCAGTGTGATTGTCACACTGTCTTTGGTCTAGTGTAGAATTCACGTGACAATAAAATGGCGATAGATTAACTACCTATCACATGTCACGAGAATCACTATGATAGCTATAATAACCCTTTACATCGATTTGGCTCATGCTGTCATGATGTGAAGAGCGATTCAACAAAATAATAATAACAAAAATAATAATATAATATCTATCTATCTATCGAAACACGATTAATTAGGTGAATCACGTCTTTGCTTATCAACTTAGTAAGACTTGTCATCGATAACATGAACCGAAGTAGGTATACGTATACCCAATACTTATTCTCGCGATAATAAATAATTTGAAATCTAGGGATATAGATAAAATGTTATTTGATGGAGAAAAAAAATTATTAAATGGTTACATCAGGATTGCCAATCCATGACTGCTTTATCGCCCCTATTAGACTATGGACCCGCTACCGCCCCCCAGCGCCCGCTGGAGGTCGGTAACTTTTGGGAACCGATGGTCTGGATACATTTTCATCTCTCATATGAATATATTTTATGGTGTAATTAATCAACCGCACTTCCATCTCATTCAGAGGCTTAGGATACGGTGGCAATTCACTTTATATCGTTATACCTCAGTTCTTTATTTTAATATGATGTGATCTTAAAATTAAGAATTGAGATAAAGACAAGTAAGTAAAGATCGTTGAATTTGCGTTCGAGAGGGAGAAACAAGATGGAGGCGTATTAATCATTATGAATTTGATTGTAAAGGGTACTTAATCATGCAACCGACAGGTGTCAGCTAAGTGCAGCGCATTAGTGAACACTCTGTAGACATTATATTATTTATGGAACTATAGCAGTATTGGCACTAGCCGCAGGAAGTGAGCGCAGATCAATCAAGAGGGAGGTTTTAAGTATCGCAAATAATTAAAATAAAATAAAAATTGCAATTTTTTATTTTTTCGTTATTTACAATGAACTTTTACCATGAAATTTAAAATTACATTTTTTAGGTATCGCATATTGGCTGACAGATCCACAGGGGATTAAAGGGGTTAAGTATATTATAACAACATAATTATACTCGTAACTCGAATATACAGAACGTTTTGATGTATATTTTATTGCACAATCGAAAACGTAAACAGTTTATCAAAATAATATTTTATTTATTTGAAATGCATGTAAAATAGCGCCAATAATGACGTCATTGTCCATATTGTGATAAGATGTTATCATTAGTTGCCCATTTTTTAATCTCTACCAAATTCATGTACGTAATCAATACGAATGAAAACAGCAGTTTTCTAGAAGTTTTATTATATTTTATGGGAATGACATGTTTCGCCCTTCTAAGGCATTATCAAATGATGAAGTACAGTGTTGATTTTATTATGTTTTGACTTTACACCACGTCTTCTATTATCAAATGCATTTTTTTACGAATAAAAGTGGCGATTATAAATGTAGGAAAAAAAACATTTTGAATCGTTTTACTGTCAACTTATTTCTTCTTACATATATAAATTTCGAAATGCTTGTTCTGTTGGGTTTCATTTATTTTATTTACAATATTATCAAAAAATATTTTAAAAAATCTTTTTTTCATGATGTTGTATGATTTTTTGAGTGAGGTTTTTCGTGATGTTTCAATATGAGAGTTCAATAGAGAGTAACTTTTCATTTCATGAAAAGTTACTCACTCTATGTACTTTATATGAACTTAAGTTTAGCTGAGGATCAAATCTACAACTAAATGCATTACAAGTGTTCCAATCATTCTATAAACATCACCAAAATTTCTAATTAAATCAGGATTAATCGAATCGAACCGTTCACTCGTCAAGGACAAATTAGGTTACCTCTCTTGCGTCGGCCCCGGGGCTAGGATTAGACTTGCTCCAGGCCCAAGCCTTGCTCACGCCACTCCTGCGAGACGCTACTCGCGCTAATTAATACACTTAACACGGCAAACATTTAACTTGCGATGTGAGCGGACGGATTCGCGATTGAAATGTTCCTATTGCCGCGGCTTATGCTAATCGCGTTGATTTGAAAGCTTCACGTAGCTGTTTGCCTCATATTCAATCTACGAATTACGTTATAAAGCATATTTTACGTTCACCATTTTATTTTACTTACATGCTCTCCTTAAAGCTTTCACCAATATGTACATTTATTTATTAATTTAATCCTTTTTTCTAGGTTTTTATATGATTCATCTTAGTGCTAAATTCATTGATTGGCTTAACAAGGCGATACACGCCATTCTTATAAAATATAATTATTGAACTTCTAGAAAACAGACGTTTTCATAAATATTAGAGATTTCATATGACGCTGGTATTAATGAAATAGTTTCTCTGCTTGTTCATACGACCGTTCAAGCGAGAAGCACTATTTATGGAACAGAAAATATTTTATTTCGAGCATTATTTAAGAGTCCTCTTTTAAAAAAAAGACGATCGTTGTAAGCATTTTAATTGATTTTAGGAACTATGATATATCGTTATTTCTAAGTCCACCATTGAACCCGACTTCCTCCAGAATTCTTCGCCACTCTCCCCGGTCCATTGCCCGCATTCTCCAGTTTATAACACCAATTTCCCTGAGGTCCCCCTTCACACCATCCATCCACCTCAGTTTTGGTCGTCCCACACTTGACATTCCATCTGGTCGTGAATTGAGAACATTCTCATAACAAAATAATATTTATTTTTATTTCATTGATTTCATTTGATTACTATTTTAATAAATTGACATCTCTAGATATATCTAGCTACTTCTTTTAATAGATCTGACAATCTGTGGCACAGAAATCATGTATCCTGACCATCTGTCCCTCCATCTCTTGTGGTCTTCCAGGTGGACGTTGTCCGGAGAGGATTTCGTAAGCGGCTGTATATGCAAGTCTGTCACTATCCATTCTGGCTACATGGTCCCTTCAGTATCTTCTTCTGGATCTACTCGGCCGAACGATATCCTCTATTTCGCAAGTGTTTCTAATGTTTGCGTTACGGGCACGATCTCTGAGAGCTTTTACAGTAATGGATCTTAGGACCTTCATCTCCGATGATCATAGCAGACCCTTGGTTCGTACAGTGTCGGCCCGCGTATATACAGCATACGTCGTGGTAGATCGCACGCGTGTCTTGTAAATTCTGATCCTGCTTTCATTCTTCAGACACCCTGATACGGCAGATGCTTTATTGACTTGTTCTCATATTTCGGTATAAAGGTAATATCTGAAGCGCATTACTTGCTCCACAGTTATATCACCAACAGTCAGCTGACACCTCGTATATTGTCAGGATATTGTTTGCTTTGCTGACTGATATAGCCATATTTAGCCTTTGTGATACTTTATGGAATGGGTACAACATTCTTTTCGAGTCAAAACTAAATAATTAACTAACCATCACGCCATTTCCCCGGAGGGGTAGGCAGAGAGGATGGATTGCCACAATGCTCTGTCCTGTCATACCTCTCGGGTTTCCTCTACATTCATACATAGTACCATGCACGCACGTCGATTGTTCCGACTTCGAATATGGCCGCCTTTTAGTTATTGATTAATTTGGTCATACTATGTATCCCTCGGTCGTCCTCGGCTTCTTTTTCCACTCACGCTGCTTGTGTACTACTTTTTAACCATTCTACTCCCATCCATTCGTTCCATATGTCCAAACCATCTCGGGGATCCTTTTTTAATTTTATCCATGATGCAGTCATCTGCCTTACATTTCTATCTTATTCCATCGTTAGGTATTCTATCAAACAACATTTTCCCGCACATTCTTCTTAGTGATCTCATTTCTACGGCGTTTATTCTGCTTTCATCCTTCTTTTGCCAGCTCCAAGCTTCACTCACGTATGGAAGTGAAGCTTTGCGAGTCACCTACAAATTAAATCAATTATGTATTTTGCCTTATTTAAAAAAATAATAATTAAATGAAATCGAAATATGTATTTTTGCTGTATTAATTAAAAACCTTTGTTATAATTATGCCATTTGTTAAACATATAATAAAAAATTTTAATCCATCATAACTCATGACATGTGATATCACTTATAAATATGCATTAATATATATTTTTACCTTGTTCAATATCTTAAAACTTTCTACTTCTACTTGAGGTACGCAAGCTGTAAATAATACATTAAATTAATTTTAATTATGATTAATAACTGCCACTGTCGTGATTGTGATACGAACACTTTCCAAAATGTGTCTCCGAAGGCCCGCATAGACGTTCGAGCTGCAGTGAACCAGTTAGAAGTAATCATCTCTTGTGACGCTGACTTAACACAATTCCCTCTTCGTTGAATGTTTCAATATTGTGCACTTGACATAATTGATTGTACTCCCCACGTTCGAATACTTTTGTATTATTTCAAACACATTCAATTGACTATAATCCGATCTATGACGAAAAACACCGTTTCAAATATAATAATTACGTTCTAAAATGTTTAAGGTAGTACAATTTGTAGCAATAATCTTTTGTCATATTTTAGCATCGTTAAAATTTCATTTTGAGTGTGACTGAAATATGTCAACTCATAAAATATTGTAATTTGAAATTTCATGGAAAATAATAAAATTATTATTATTTTGTTGAATCGCTCTTTACATCATGACAGCAAGAGCCAAATCGATGTAAAGGGTATTATAGCAATCATAGTGATTCTCCTGACATGTGATAGGTAGCTAATCTATCGCCATTTTATTGTCACGTGAATTCTACACCAGACCAAAGACAGTGCGACAATCACACTGCCCTCGCCGGGAATCGAACCCGGAACCTAAGGGGTGGCAGTCAATGCACTTACCACTCGGCCACGAAGGTCGTATTTTTTTTGTAAAAAATCTTTTTAATGTATATTTAGTTAAAATCCACTAATGATCGTGTCTGCGACCGGTTTCGGCAGCTCCTAGAAAACCGGACCAGAAGATGGCAATGAGTTGCCGAAACCGGTCGAATACGCAAATATTTGTGTATTATATCTTTTCTTTATTTTTGTTCTTTAAAAAAGACTTACACCAGAGGTTTTTTTATAAATGACATAAGAGTTTATTGTACAATCATCAAACTGAACAGAAGTAGCTCGTTTTTAAGATGAAGGAATCGGGTCTTGACCAGGCTCGAACCCAAGTCCATTGGGTCATGAGCCAAACGTTATTTTACTTAGCTAGACCACCACCCGAATTCAAATAACATTTTAAAAAGCTTTTTTACATTTTTTATTAATTTTCATTTTTCAAATATAAGTTTAATAAAAATAAATACTGAATTATAATTTAAAATTTCATACTTTTAAAGAGAAAACGAGATTAGTCAAAAATTCATTAGTACTTACTTTACATGGCCGTGCAATTCTTAAAAAGTTACCTTCTTTATGATATTCGTTAATATGATTCTTTAAGAAATAGTGAATATTGCATAGAGTTTATTCATTATTATGTAAAATGAACAAGTAGTATAACTTCGAATCAAAATTTCTGTGGTTTGAATGACGCCTTTTACATATTTTCAGCAACATGTTTCGTCTGTTTCGAGACGGATCGATTGTTAACCCCTCGTCGCGCCGGGTATTCGCCGCCAGCCGCGAGTTGCAATTGCAGCAGATTGGGAGTGCGACTAAAGCTTGCAGCGTCTGAGTCACAACCTGTTTGCAATTCGTTATTATTTACGGATCAACGGGCCGCGGATTCGTATTATACATTTCTGTATATTTTTATTCCACTTTGGTACTATTGGCTGCAAAGTTAACTTTATCCGAGCTGTTATTTGATTTTCAGTCTTAATTGCGATTTCAATTAACTTTTTGAAATTTATGCATATTGCATATTCTATTTTTAATTATTAATTCGAATTTGAAATAATTGCAAAGAATTTCATAAAATACGTAGGTGAAATAAACGAAAAAAAAACCCACATAATTATTAATAATTAAGATTTGTCCTCACGCACACTTTTTGAGATCATATTCATTTTCATTAATATAACAATTAAATCTCATAACTAATGTTTTTCTCTAATATTATGTATTTTATAAGTGTACTTGCATAAACAAATATTTTTACTAATATTAATTATTACTGTTAAAATTTAAAACACTATGATATTATATCATAATTTCTTTTTATTCACTGAGAGTGTCGCGACAGCTGTTTCGCCAACCGACGTTGGCATCATCAGGTGTTACAATAAACGTTTTAATTGTAACATCTAATGATGCCAAGTTGGAGTTTATTGTAACACCTTTTGATGCCAACATCGGTTGGCGAAACAGCTGTCGCGACACTCTCAGTGAATACAAAGAAATCGTGATATTATAACAGTGTTTTAAATTTTAACAGTACTTAATAATGTTGATGTATCATAGTGTTTCGGCCAAAACAATGGAATATGAGTTAGTTTGTGCATTGAAACGAATAGTTTACACTTTGAAATGATTAAACCCACACTTTAATTAAAGTAACCTGAGGGTTGGTTCTAACCTAACAAAAATGTTAAAAATTATTTCAAACACTTGGGTCCTTTTAGTTTAATCAAACCAACTAGTTTCGATACCACCGGAGTTTCTTCAAGGTTACAAACACAAACTGAGGTACATGGGTGTTTTGAATTATTATTTAAAAAGGTCACCAAAGGTTTAAATCAATGGTATTAGAAATTGTTTTACAATGAGCAGAAAATAGCTCATTATTATGAAGAAGGAATCTGGTCGTAGCCAGGCTCGAACCCAAGTCCCCTGGATCAGACCACCACCCGATTTTTAATAATGCTACACCACAAATAAGTGCCTTCCTTACCTCCCCTGCCCGCATTTGCCGCCTCTGATCCTCACCTGACCTCCCGCTGTTATGTACATACATGTAGATAGTTTTCAGTAGCTCTGTTTTTGAATTTTATTTTTCTGTATTGTATTTATTAAATAAATTTACATTTCGGCGGGACATAGAGGAAATGGATAGTTTAAATGTGTGTTAAATGTGGAAATGGATAGTTTAAATGTGGCATGGGTCCCTCTTGTTTTATTTTTTATCACAAAACCCCAGTAACTAGAGTCCCGCATGGACGAGGGACGGGCCTAGGGATTGATAGAGCGAAGCTGACGAAAGGCGACGTCCGCCTATAACAGCTCCGGGAAAGCAGTGGGATTCTTCTTAGTCCCCATGACTTTAAAAAAAAATAAGTGCTTTATACGAAAAGTTTATATAAATGTTTCTACTTTGTTAAAACATATTGTTTCCAATATAAAATTAATTAGTTGAATGTTCGTGCATAACAAACGAATACTTTTAAAACTTACGTGCAAAGTAATAAAATCGAAGTTTGTGCGGACCGAGTTAATATTATTTGAATCCAAAAAAAAAAGATCCTTTGGATATGGATAAGGATCCATTTAATTTGACTTTTTAAAGCTCTGAAAATGTATATTTCGAACAGCATCAAAATTCATCTTGTTATCACTTTTTGAAAATACTAATACATCATTCTCCCTTTGGGTTACTCAAATAATTTTCTGTTAAATTAGAAAACTTTGTTTTGTTTATCACAATTGTATTTTTATTATTCAGGTGTTACAATATTTTTTTTAACATCTGATGATGCCAACACAGGGTAACGAAACAGCTGTCGCGAAAAATAAAAATACAGTTGTGATACAAAAACAAAGTTTTTTAATTAAACAGTTTATAATGTTAAAGTATTAAAGTGTTTCCGCCAAAACAATTGACTATTTAAACAATATTCTGTTTATCTTTTATTTAACCTTAAATGTAAGTGAAATTTGTCCTTGCAAAATGCTTTCAATTACATTATTGCACAAGTAATAAAACTGAAAATCTGTGAGACGATTAATTTTGTATGGTGGAACAAATAAATAAAACCCGCAAGGCGTCTCGCTTTACTGCCTTCAAACTACACAATCCGCATTTGCTTTAAATATGACGACAAAAAACATTGTTAAGAGTTTAGTTCCGTCTCAAACCGTATAAAATTCGTTTCATATATTGTACGGCAAAATATCACCGCTCAGAGGCGACGGCAGGAGGACGAGCGTGTTTTACAAGCTGGAATAAAGATTTTAGCGTCGCATCAGATATCCAAGCGGTTTATTTCAGTTAAGTTTTCCGCCCATAAAAGTTTCTTTCGCCATTTTTACCGTGGGTGGCGTCATAATATTTTACTTTATGAACGTAAACATTATTGTATCACCAGCACTAGAAATTCATATTCTCTCGATGCTTGTCTCCAGCTTTTTGAAATTAGGTAAATCTCCCTTTGACACTCAATTTTTCTTCTTTTCAAATTCTTTACTATTTTTATTAAGTATATATTTGAAGTAGAATGTTTCAAAGTATTTTAGCGAATAGAGGCGAGTGGATATGGAAGAAGAATTGGGGCAGGCCACAAAGTGAATGGTGCACTTAAAAATTGTCGACACAAACAAAAGCCCAAGCAAAAAAGCTACAGTCTTCTTGATTTCTTACATATGTTTTTTTTCTAACGTACTTGTAAGTCCCGCATGGACAAGGGACGGGTCTAGAGATTGAATGAGTGAAGCTGACGAAAGGTCCCGTTCGCATATAACAGATCGGGTAAGCGGTTAGAATTTTCTGAGTCCTCCTATTCAAAACAGCTAAAATGGCAATGCACAATGGTGTTCTTATACAGACCTATATGTATGGAAGTGAATCGTGGAACTGGTAAAAGATGTATGAAAGTAGAATAAATCTATTAGAAATAAGATCTCTTAGACGAATGTGTGGAAACACATTCTTTGATCATTTTTACACAATTTTTCACTTTCTATCGTAAGTTTTCACGAAATATTGGTATTCGTTTGTTTACTTCCAAACAGACTTACATCAAAGATGCGCCTCGCGTTCTCCACTTTCTGGAACATCTTCCATTACTTTCCATTCATCCGCCCCGTCGCGAAACTTTAAGCGCCGGCAATTTTGTTTACCAGATTCAGCGAAAGTCCGCCCGCCCGTGAATACACTTGCAGTGTCGGGAACCTCCGCCAATCTTCGGCAATTTTCGACTGAACGTCTTTTATGTCCGTGAAATATTCCTTCCGGACCATGAGGTTTTAGGCCCGATAGCATTAAGGAACTGGCGAGACATCCATCGTCTTGTCTCGTGGCAGTCGTTACATGAAACTTTCAAATTCTCTCTCGCTTTTCAAATGAAGTCGCGATTTTCCACTAGCCTCTTTTCTTGTTTATGTTGCTTGAAAATTTCAGTGTCATTTATTCTTTGCTTTCATAATATTCAGAGTACGTTTTACTTAAGTGTTATTTTTTATTGATGAATCTCATTTCATTATTATTTAAAATATTAATGTTGTTAATGAAGTTCATTTTGAATAATATAATAAAAATATATATGATATCTTTTTTTAATAAAAAAGAATTCCTTTATAGTCATCGTTTAGTTTAATTCTACTTGGTTTTTTAGCTTTAGCCAGTTTTGGCAGCTCGCTGGCATTTTCTGGTGGACAATGAACCCAAAAGATAGCAGAGGGCTGCCGAAACCGGTCAAAGCTAAAAATCAAGTGGGATAAAACTAAATATAATTTAAAGCGTATTTTTATGTATTATTTATTACGTACGTTATTCTTTTTAATATTATTACTTGTTTAAATCATTTCTTGTTTTGGTGAACGCTAAACCCACAGATCCATTTTCAGATATCGTATTCAATATAGGAAAGTTTTGAAGTGCTTGCGTGCTGCAATTTGTAGCATAAAATAAGTCGTAATTCTTTAATTTTTATTTTTTTATAAGTACTTTATATACAACACACACTTTATTAAAACAATAAAAATTAAAAACCAAACATGTTTCGGACACACAAGCCCTTCATCAGTGATATATGATAAATATTACAAATATTTTCTTCGTAATTCTTTGTTTTATACTTGTCAGAAAGTATCGATTTAGTCTAGACAAATAAACATTCTTAAACAAACGATATCCATGCGTTCCATATATCCAAACCAACGCAGTGATCATTTCAAATTTTTGTTCATAATACTTTCTTCCGCTCTACATTCCTTCCTTTTATCAGTATTTGAAATTCTGACGTACATCGTTTTATCACACATACGTCTAAGGGATCTCACCTCTACTGCATTTATTCTGCTCTTATCCTTCTTCTGCCAGTTCCACGCTTCACTTCCATACATCAATACTCATGAAAAAAATATAATATATTATATATATCTCATCTATCAATCTATAGCAGCAATATTGTATGAATACAAATTAGTGCATCGCCAATAATAGAAATTCAATTTTCACGTAGAATCCTCTTTTATGAAATTGAAATCATTGAATCGTATTGTTTAACATGCACTGAACACAAATATCCAATATTCACACCCGACAGCCCATTCGGGTTTGGAGTTCATTTCTGGTCGTGTCCCCCGTCTGCCCGCTTCCCCCCTCCCCCGGCTCCATGCGCCATATTTCACTAGCAATGATCCAAAAATTGGGTCACCAACTCTTATTCCACACACAGGGGTCAGAGGCAACTCGTGGACTATTCCAATCATGACACTAATGAAAAACTTGTTTTTATTTTTTATATATTAATTAATCTGGAACAAGTGGATGAATTTGTTTATTTAGGAAGTATGTTTACAAAGGATGGGAGGGTGGAGAAGGATATTGAAAGAAGGGTTGGGGCAGGCAACATAATAAATGGTGCACTTAAAGTTGTCATCGCAAACAAAAGCCTATCCAAAAAAGCTAAGATGGCAGTGCACAATGGTGTTCTTGTGCCGACCCTTATGTATGGAAGTGAAACATGGAACTGGCAAAAGAAGGATGAAAGTAGAATAAATGCAGTAGAAATGAGATCTCTAAGACGAATGTGTGGCAAATCTGTTTATGATAGAGTGACAAATGCAAGTTTAAGAAGTGAATGTGGTGCGAATGAAAGTGTTATGAACAAAATAAGGAAAGGGTCATTAAGATGGTTTGGACACATGGAAAGAATGAGTGAAGACAGAATGGTAAAGAAGGTATATGTGAACGGCGTGAACGGAGCTAGAAATAGAGGAAGGCCGAGGAAAACGTGGCACGATCAAATCAATCAAATATTGAATGTCGGTCACGTGAGGAGTCGGAAAAATCGACGTGCGTGCATGACAAGATGTATGAATGTAGAGGAAGCGAGAGGCGTATGTCAGGACAGAACAGTGTGGCGTTCCATTCTTTCTGCCTACCCCTCCGGGGAGACGGCGTGATGGTAAGTTAGTTAGTTAGTTATATTAATTTAAAAAAAACGATGTTTTTTTTAACTACTTCCACTTTTGTCTTTATTTCGACAGTGACTGGTTTCGCCAGGCTCGCTGGCATCGACAGACTGGTAACACTATTGCAAACCTAGTCCTTTATATATACATACTGATCAGGGGTGGTAAACATGATTCTATACAAAAATAATAATACATGGGGAAATTAAATGTCTTATTAACTTCCCTATCAAACTCATTAAATAAACTAGGTCGTTAAAACCAGACGATGGGAGTATTTCTTATGAAACCTTTCATGAACTTATGCTGTTCACAAAGTTTTTTATTGTGGATATGTATTATTTTCCGATATTTTATTTAGTCGTACATATATGTAACGAGAAATTATTTCTTCTACTTAATATTTTATACATTTGATTATGCATTAGCAAGGCGAAACATGCCATTCGTCAAAATATAAATATTATAGAAAACAGACGTTTTAATTCGTATTATTTTTTTATGTAGTGTTTTATATCATTTAGGAAATGGAAAATAACTTTGTTTAATCCACGAAATATTAAAAGAAAATATAAAAAAAAACACGACATGTTTCGGAGGATACCTTATTACCACCTACTTCAGGTGTGAAAATAAAAAATAATAATAAAAAATATTATTAATACTAGTAGCCCAGGTTAATTTTTCAATATAAATTATTGTATCGAATTTTAAATGCGTTTTTTTATATTATTCTTTCTTGGTTTAGTTTTTATTATATTTTTAAACCAGATGGGAGGTATCCTCCGAAACATGTCGTGTTTTTTAATATTTTTTGAATATTTCGTGGATTAAACAAAGTTATTTAAAATTTTCTAAGTATATTACTATGGAATTCCACAGTGTTAATGCCTTAGCGTTCAATAAGTTTTATATCATTGTTCAAGAAACAATGAATTACTTAATATTGAGTTATACACTATTGTTAAATAAATACTTACTAAATATTTAATTTAATAACAATTATAGTGCGAATGATAGTGTCATGAACAAAATAATGAAAGGATCATTAAGATGGTTTGGACATATGAAAATAATGAATAAAAAATAATGGTAAAAAAATTATATGTGCATGATATAAATGGAACCGGAAACAGAGGAAGACCGAGGAAAACGTGGCACGATCAAATAAATCAAATATTGAATGTCGGCCATGTGAGGAGTCAGAGAAATCGACGCGCGTGCATGACACGATGTATGAATGTTGAGGAAGCGAGAGAAATATGTCAGGAAAGAAAAGTGTAGCAGTCCATTCTTTCTGCCTACCCCTTCGGGGAGACGGCGTGATGGTTAGTTATATTGTAAATGTAAGCTCGTTTATCGAAGATTTTTATTCTATGTTATTTTTTCAGTTTATATTGTTGATAACAAATTTTACGAACCCGCACTGCTGGGTGCAGTCCGGGGATTTCATTATTTGATACCCACTGCCGACGAGGACCAGCAAAATAGGCCAATTGAGTAGGTATTTAGTAGTACTACGTTCTGTATGGCATTACTCGTAATAGCGTCCCACAGGTGATCGCCTCTCCGTGACTCAGCCTCCCGCCTCGTGTTGCCAGATCATATCCAGCGTGAGTCATACATCACCGCGAAGAATTCATTGTTGCTGATTCGTCTCGACTCGGAGTATAACTGTGTTACAAATACCTGTTTCTTTTTATACGAGTAACGTGGTAACATTGAATTTACGAGTATTTAAGAAGTCGGAAATCACGGAATCCTAAACTTTACATATATTTCGACAAGACAACGAATTCCGGCTTTTTTTATACGAAACAAAAACACTCTCACAAATTCAATATTCACCTTCAATTTAGTAGAATCATCTCTAGGACCCCCAATTTTTTTGCACTTGTCGTAGACCCCTTGCATGTCGAAATCGACCCCTGGGGGTCGATATAGACCACATTGGGAACCACTGATGTAGAGGTACATGAAGGCCCTAGGCCTTAAGGAGGAAGTTGCTTATACGTTCCAAAGAAATACCTGGCGCCAAATGATAAAAAAGTCGACCCCGAGTAACGGGAAGAGGCGAGGGGAAAGATGTAGAAGAAACCCAAGAGTTGTCTCAAGATAGAGCCGGGTGGCGCCTCTAAAATGGCAATGGGCAGGTCACTTAGCCAGAAGCTCAGATGAAAAGTGGACAAGAAGACTGCTGACTTAGCGACTGTGGACGGCAAAGAGAAGTGCAGAGCGACCGCAACTACGGTGGAAGGATGATCTGAACAGATACGTCGGAATAACCTGGATGCAGTCTGCACAGGACAGAGTGACATGGAAGCGACTGGAGGAGGCC
The DNA here is from genome assembly GCA_022606425.2 of Lepidostoma basale. Taxonomy (NCBI): domain Eukaryota; kingdom Metazoa; phylum Arthropoda; class Insecta; order Trichoptera; family Lepidostomatidae; genus Lepidostoma; species Lepidostoma basale. The sequence continues at coordinate 733,137 of JAHDVF020000857.1, read as the reverse complement.
TTTGTCCAGGAGTGGACGGGAATAGGCTGAGGAAGAAGAAGAAGAAGAACAACAAAGTGGCGGTCAATCCTCGGCTTATCCCTCATGCGAAATGGCGTGATGGTTAGTTAGTTAGAAATATAACTCTTTGAAAACACGGCCATCAGTTTGATTTGATGTTGATTTAATTCTTATTACTCTGACATGTAATAAGAATCTATTTAGTCTACCCGATGTCATATTTCCATATTACACGTTTCCCCACATAATATCATTGAATATTAAAAATGATTGAACCCAAATTCGGTTAATCCTCGAAGCGTGAGGGTTCCGTACCTTCGAGGACGGTAGGACAAGATTAGGACGCTAGAGAATTTACTGCCTACGTGCCTTCGTCATTAAAGCCCTCTGGCGGATATATGGAGCGTGGAGCCTGCCCTAAGATGGCTATTTGGTTATGTTGTCCCAAATAGTGCGGCCATTTGGTTCTAGAGCAGAGGTGTTGCGTTCTGTCTTTTATATATTTTTTTATAAATAACTATTTGCATTTGGTATTCTTTATTCAAATCAGATTTTGTGCTCTCTTTCGTTTATTCACGACTTTATAAAGGGCTGGTTCTGACTAATTACGAAAACTGATTTTCACGGTTGGTAGCAATATGTATTTTGGGATTTTGGGAAAATCCGTGTAGCTCGTCTCTTCGAACCAATGTTTCGGACATCGTTCCCGTCTCCATCTTCAGGAACCACCCTGAAGATGGAGACTGCAACGATCTCCGAAACGTCGGTCCAAAACGACGAGCTACACAGATTTTCCCAAAATTCAAACTGATCCATCATCTGGGACCCCAGAGAAAAAAAAATGTCTTCGTGGAACAAGAAAGTATACAAAAACGAAGTTTTCGATATTTATATCACAGAGAATAAAATCTTCCTGGATTGTTGGACATTAACTAACTAACTAACTAACCATCACGCCGTCTTCCCGAAGGGGTAGGCAGAAAGAATGGACTGCCACACTTTTCTTTCCTGACACATTTTCTTCGATTCCTCAACATTCATACATTGTGTCATGCACCCGCGTCGATTTCTCTGACTCCTCACGTGGCTGACATTCAATATTTGATTTATAAGATCGTGCCACGATTTCCTCATTAGACAACATCAATCTTGAAATGCGTTAAATGATATTTCCATGTGAGCATATTTTAAACTATCGAACAGTATTTGTAATCCTGGATTATTGAGAGAATTAAATTTATGAGTTTCGCACGATTATCACAGCAAGGGGTAATATCTTAATTTATGCCCAAATTACCGCATAGGGCGTTCCAAAGTAGACGGAAAGTGACCACAAGGACAGCCACCAGGCCTCTGGTACGATCAAATCAGGATGCTGACTGGACATTCAATAGCTGCAGCCTAGAGACTGACCGGTGACAGGAGTGCATAGCAACCCATGATGGATAGTCTATTGGATGGACACGACTCCCAGTCATGTGAAGTGCTATAGGAGAGATAACCAAAAATGTGTTTTTTTTGTTACGTGCCGTACATTTTTCTTTTCGAAGCATATTAAAACACGATAAGCAAAAGTGGATAAATCAATTCAAATGAAAACGTCTTTTTTTTTAATAAAAATTTTATGGGAATGACATATTTTGCTTTGCTAAGACATTTTCAAATGTCTTTGCAAGGCTACCATCTAAATAAACCCTTCGCAGGGCGAAATATCGCACGCTTAATAGTAAACTGACCGATTATGGTTTAGGTCACAATTGAGTTAACATGAGACAGAGGCTTGTGTTTACGCTATCCATCTATTTTTCACAATGTTAACGCTATCCATTCGTACGTACGATAATCGTTCTCAATGTTAACGCTATCCATACGTACGTATTTTCGACTGTTTTTGTTAAATCACCGACTCATATCAGATTGAGCAAAAGCTTGTTTTAGTTAAGCCAGTGTTCTATTAAGAGTCCGATATGTCATTGTCATAAAATATTATAAAATTAAAAAAAAAAACGGATTTTTTCATTTGTATTGATTATTTAATATGGAGTTTCACTCCATTGTTCAAGAAAACTAAATAACGTGACTCTTGAACAATGATATAAAACTCTATGTCAAATAATTGATACGAATGAAGGTGTCTGTTTTCTAGAAGTTTTATTATAGTTTATGGGAATAGAATGAAATGTTTGCCTTTCTACGACTTTATCAGATAATACGCAAGACGAATCATGTCATTCCCATAAACCGTAATAAAACTTTAATAAAATAGACGTTTCTCTTCGTATTAATTAGATTAAAAAATGGATTGGTTAATTATAATACACAAAATCTATAGTAAATAATGGGCCTATTAGTCCTCAGGTGTGGCTACGCCCTCGCTCCGGCTCCGCTGAGATCTAGGGCACTCTAGTCGAAGGGATAAATACTTGACCCTGTAATATCCGTAATATTTGCCTAATGGCGTTAATAAGGAAGCGGGGGTCAATTTACACATCCACGTCCAACTATTTTACACATGTTTGGGTAATGTGTTCCGTTTCTCATTATACTAATGGTCGCTGACTTAACTATAACAGGTAAATTAAAACTTTGATTATTTATAACCCTACCCGTCCTTCCGTATTGTTTCATTGTTATGTTATACAGTATTGAATTTCATTATTGTTGCCTAAAACCATTTGCTATTTAGCAACACACAATAGAAATAATATAAGAAAAGGGTGTATTTTATATAATGTTTCTCGAACAATGGTGTAAAACTCCTCATTAAATAATTAATACGAACGAAAAGATCAGTTTTCTAGAAGTTTTATTATATTTTATGGGAATGACATGTTTCGCCCTTCTAAGGCATTATCATTTGATAATGCCTTAGAAAAGCGAAACATGTCATTCCCATAAAATTCAATAAAACCTCTAGAAAACTGACGTTTTCCATTCGTATAAATTATTGTTTATTTTATTCATAGAATGTTTTGTTTTTCGAAATTTTAAATGAATGATTTAAAACGTGTATCTTAATGATTTAAGACCAGTCATCAAAGAAAATTATTTTTAAGTAACAATAATAATACCAATTATTGCGATGAATTCCATTTTGTTTATAAAAATATCAGTTTTCTGAATTTTCATTCACATTCTGTATTTATAAAATGAATCGTTGTCTGGTGGTACTAGTAACAAATGTTTAGTATAGCTCCAGCATTGGCGTTCCATAAATATTCCCAAGTTTTACTTTTCCATCAGAACTATAGTGTTTTAATTTTATTTTGACTAACTAACTTACCACTGAATTTTCCATTTTCCATTTCCTCGAAGGGGTAGGCAAGAAGTAAAGAATGCCACACATTTATTTTCTGACCTACTCCCTCGATTCCTCAACATCCATACATCGTGTCATGCATCATGCACTTCGTCTCCGACTATTTACCTGACCACATTGTTATAATAGACTATTTGAACATTAATTGGTTTTAATAAATTTAGCTTATAAAATATTCTGGAAGAAAAAAGTGTAAAAAAAATTCTATAAACAAATCATAACTTTACCTTTACCACTATACTAGATATATCCGTATTCCTTATTCTTATTATAATTGTTGATGGTATCTTAATAAACTGTATACATATCAATGAGGAGTCAAATAAATCTACATGCGTGCATAACACAGTGTATGAATGTAGAGGAGGCGGAAGAAGTATGTCAAGAAAGAACAGTATAACCAGTGGCGGTACTACCATAGGAGCCCAGAAGCCCGACTTGCGTGAGAAATGTTGAATCAAAACCCCCAAATCTAAGTAATCATGCCCCTGCATAAACCAACAACCCACCAAATCACCATTTAACAATGTTCTCATCAGACGCAAGAGGAATAGCCAAAAGAGCTGAACCTCTATAAGCCAGAAGAGGTTTTGATTAAAAAAAATTACGCAAGCCGGGCTTCTGGGCTTCTATGGGAGTACCGCCACTGAGTATAACGGTCCATTCTTTCTATCTACCCCTTCGGGGAAACGGCTTGATGGTTAGTTACATATCAACGAATTTTTTACCTTACTGAAAAATTAAGCCTTGATAACCGTTTTGAAAGACGGAAAAAAAATGTTTAAGGGAATTAATTAGAATACTCGTATGTATTATGTAATCGTTAAAAGTGAAGTGCATATGTACATGAAATAGTTTTTCATGAATGAAAACTTCTAGAAAACAGATTTTTTTTAAATCGAGATTTATATTGTTCAAAGACAATAAGTAACCATTAAATATTAATTTATAGTCAACTAATTCACCAATATTAACGTAGAATAGTCATTTTATCTGTTTCCAATTTTCACATTATTCATGCAGCTTTTATACATTGTAAAATTATTAAATGGTGTGTAGAATTAAATAATGTATACGAGTATACCTGTATTTCACTTTAATGTTTTCAATTATCAATTATTATTTTGCACGTTCCGCCACTGCGCGACGGTAGTTGCGGGGCCATCGTTACACGGTACATTAGCGGAGGAACGGTCCTACAAATTATTCCAGGTATTCTTCTTCTTCTTCATCGGGTCTAGATCCGCCAGGCAGAAAGAGGAGACGAGCCATGAGCTTCTGGCTGAATTACCGCTGGAATTTCGGTTTTTACGTTCTCGAGTTTTTACGTGCACGTCTGTTTTTTTTCTAAAAAAATATTTCTGTGTTGAGCAGGTACTTGTATCTTTCTCATTTAAAAAAAAAGATTCATTGTGTCAGTTATATGCTTTTGACACAGTTTCTAACAAAATGAAATCAGCTTACGTAAAGCTAACGCTATTTTTTAGATTAAATTATTTCGACTTGCTTAAAAAACTCTTTTCTAAATTTTGTGTTAATACAGCAGATAAAAAATAACTGATACGAAAATATGAACATTATAATTATGATTATTTAGATTCACGATTTTATACATCTGTTTTAGCTACTGACTACCAGTTATTTTAGCTACAACTTGACAAGTTTCGGCTTACCGTGTATTAATTCATAGTTTCACCCATAGGTATAATATCATTAATCCCATCTTAACTAACTTCATGTACAAATTTAAATAAACAATTGAAATTATAACGAAGCCGGTCATTATCATAAACTTGTGGATAATATAGTAAACAGGTATAATAACATTTTAACGCTACCACTCTTCTGATGATGTTTCACACTCCAGTTCTGACTCTAATAGTGGTGTTTCTCACCTTGTCTGCTATACTGATTCCCAACATTGCTCTTTCCATAGCCCTTTGGACAATTCTCAATTTATTTCTGCTGAGACAATGTTATAGTTTCAAATCAATAAGTAAACACCGCTAGGATACAGGCAAACACCCTCCGTTTAAGATTAATGGGGGTTCATAGATTGTTCAATATATGTTCTAATTTACTGAAGGCAACCCAGCCTAAACTAATCCTTAGGTTGATTTCTGCGGTTTGATTTTTTCCACTCAGTACTATTTACTTAGTACTAAAATGGCGTTGGGCATGCCATGTCACTCGCAGCCCTGACGATTGATGGACAAAACGCCTTCTTTGCTGGTGTCATAGAACTGCAACCCGAAACCCAGGACGTCCCTAACTTCGTTGAAGAGAAGACATTACGACATCGATGCGTGTGGTCCAGGATCGACAGACATGGAATCAGATGGAGAAGGCCCTACGTCTAGGAGTGGACAGATATAGGCTTATGATGATGATGATGAATACATATTTATTATTTGAATAAATATAACTGCACATAGTATTACAACACTCTATTCCAAATTTTCATATGAAGCTCTCACTTTGTGACTAGACATTTAAAAAATATAAAATATATATAAAAAAACTCTGTTAATCACGGTATGGTTATTTATAATTGATGCCACCTAGTTTCGCTTGGACCCAAGCTTCATCAGGGCAGTATAACAACTAACGTTAAATTGTTATTCTGCCCTGATAAAGTTTGGGTCCAAACGAAACTAGTTGGAATCAATTATAATAACCATCTTCTTATTCTTTCTGTGCAATGTCAGGTCCAACCAACATTGGCGATCACTACAGCAAAAGCATCTTTATCCTGCGCCACTTGGAACATGTTCTGAACTCTTGTTATTCCTGTCCACTCTTTGATCTTCTGCAGCCAGGACAGCTGCCTTCTACCAACTCCCCGACGCACATAGGTGGATTTGAATGATTTAGGCGGTCAAAATTATTTTACGGTGTATTTTGACTTCAAATCATAAATATTATCGTAAAAAATTGTCCTTAGTAAAAAAAATATTTTTTCCCAGCCAAAAATATAAAAAAATACTAAATTTCGAGGAAATTTTTTTTTTTATTACAAATTTTACAAACAAAAAAAAATCTAGTTACAGATTAATAATTTTGGTGCAAATAAGTATTTTAAATATTTTTATACATTTATGGACAAATTTTAATCCATGTCTGAAATATCGGATTCGGTATTCGGTACAGCTGGTAGTAACATATTCATTGTTTCAGGGCAAAATGAACCTGGTTTGATCGTTTTTTTTTTGTTTGTTTCATGCTACTTAAAAGTGGATCTGAACTCAATAATAATCTATTATATATATCAAGGTTGCATTCCTCTCTCGTGAACTTTCTTGCGTAGTTTTCGCGGTATAATCGAAAGTGCGTATTTCTGGCTTCTGCTGCCTCTCCCGACAACTGTCCTATGGGTAATAAGGCATTTTCAATCACAGCTGCATCATGAATCAATATTTTATGCAAGGTCGGAGACATTGGGTGCCAACTATATAGCTCGACATACAATTTCGCAGTTGCCATGGCATATTCATCAAATCGTTATATTTCCCGTAGTATTTTCGAAGCATCCCCTTTCCCTCGAGCCTGTAATGTTGTTTGCGCTGCATGAACGATTACTTCTTTATTAAGCGAATAAGGTATTTCCTCCGTTTTTTTTCTTTTAGTCTTCTCACTAGAATCTTCAAATGATTTAGAAGGCCAACCTGGTCGAGTTTGCTTGTTTGCTGAAAGTTCAAATGTTCCACCTAACCACTTTTCATTAGTTTTAAGAAACATTGCTTCTTTTCTATGGGTTTTCGACCATTTTTCTTTCATTGATGTTTTAAAATATGCAAATCTTTGTTTGAAACTGCTTAGATTATCTGGAGTGTCACCACAACAGGACAATAGGTGATTTTTTAGATATTTAATTTTTTCATCTTTATTAGGTAAATCTTGCTGCTGCATTTGATCGTAAAGATATTTACGGCTTACGGTTTTTGTACCCGATGTACCAGATATACCTAAAATGGAGAAAATCAAACTTAATTACATTTTAAGAAAAAGTTGTTAAAAAAAGTGATGTGATCCTTTTAAAAAAAATAACTGTAATTTGGTCAACTGCAGCTATCCGCAGACAAATTTTATGTCATTAATTAGTCAAATATAAGAAGTATACAGTACAGGAACAAACATTACGCGATAGGACGCGATAATATAACAAAATGTCTTGTAAACTTGAAAATTAAGTAAAAATTTCATTACTAGACCACCTTTTTTTGAAGTTCTACAAATAATATAAAATAACTTTTAAAGTATGTTAAACACATCAACAAATATTGATTCTTACCTGAATTATTCGAATCCATAACAATAACTTTGAAATATTAGGTGGACAAGGCAAAATTCTCCTTGTTTAATGTTTACACTGCGAGCGCTAAGAACAATGACGACGTGCACTTCGTTAGGCGGACAAGTTTCAACCATCTGCGCGCGCACACGGTCAAAGGTTCGTGGTTGGGGATGGTCAATTATTGTTACTGGGACATTTCTTTGGATCTAGGATTTTTTTGGTATTTTTAACATCGATTTTGAAATTTGAGTTATGACCGGCTAATTCTTAACAATCCACGTAAGTGCGACGTCCCTCCAATTTACCCATTAATATCAGTCGATAATAATCATACCGTGGTTAAATACAAAGTTTTATTTATGTATTTTATACTTTATTTCAGTTATCACAGACATGTTTCGGTTAAACATAACCTTTTTTCAAACATGAATCCACAACAAAAAGTGAAGGCGAATCTAGAAAAAACGTATTTATAATTTACGTGTAGCATCATGGAGATACATGAGGCTTAATATAATATGACAGAATTTATAACACGGTTGACTACCTGAAATAATCAACAATTACACCACGTGTCATAATATAAGGCTCGTGTCAGCCGAACAACATTTCATCTAATCCAATTTAGTTCGGAATCACGAGATGCATCCCGGTGTAACGGCTGTAGGGCGGAGTCACTTCACTTAATCCCGAAATTAATTGCCTTGCAATCGTTTTGGAATAACATTTCCTCTCCCGGGCAGGGGTGTCGCAGTTACTTGTTTCATCCCTTTCCCTGCCAGGTTGACATCACCCCCTCCCTCGAGCTCTCGCTCTAGAGGAAATTACTTTGCGTAAGTTGAATATCAGTACGCCTATTGCATTAAACGTAATATTCAATACTTGACGACTAAATTAAAAACCAAATACGTGAAGAGTCAGAGAAATCGACGCGCGTGCATGACACGATGTACGAATGTCGAGGAAGCGAGAGAAATATGTCAGGAAAGAAAAGTGTGGCAGTCCATTATTTCTGCCTACCCCTTCGGCTAGACAGCGTGATGGTTGGTTAGTTGAGTTTTTTCAGTACTTGATACATCTGATTTATTTATGTCATTTTATGCGAACTTTTGTTACTCGGTAATATTTTTTTAACCTTTAGCATAACCTTTTCTTAAACAGTCCGCACATTACGGTGCTGTATAATCACTACACATTTTAAAACAAGAGGTTTAAAATCATAATAATGAGCACGGAATATTCATAAATAAGTGCTTCAATTATCTATAGAAGTTGTTAAAAGTAGTAATATTTTAAATCTAATTGTTTAGAAGGACAAAAAAGTTTTATAAAATTGACGATCTTTATGTATAATACAATTTAGAAAATATTTTTATGCTACAATAATGCATTCGTTTAATACAAATAATTAAGTCGAAATTTCACATGTTAATAAAAGTAATAAAAACTTAATTACCTTAAAAAAATTTGAAATAAAAAATATCCTAAAAATTACAATATTTTTTATAAATAATCAAATAAGTTTAACTTCAAGTCTTATAATAGATATTTTTATTTCCTTTGTCGCAAAAGTTACCTGGACCCCGAAAAGAACTAAAAATTATTATTTTCGATTTATTCAAAAAAATTGTGACAACAAATGCATTCGAAAAATTCATTTTAACATCTGTCATAACTGACCATATTCATGATATTAAAAAATATATATTTGGTACATACAATATTTAACTCTTATTATTTCATATTTACACAGATGAAGGGATTATGTGTTCCGTAACATGATTGTTTTTGTTTTTATTTTTAATTAAGTGTTGCATTTCAAAGTTTAAAATATTCTATAATATTAAACTAATTTGATCAGATTTCTCGTGATTCAGTTATGTGTTAATTTTTCATCAACGGTAAAATAGTGGAATGGAAATGCTAAAATTATATTTCAAATTTTGTTCGAGAAAGTACTCGCAGTATTGTTGCAGTTTGTTAGAATCGTCAATAGTGTATCATTATGGCTCTGTGCATAGCCGTGACACAACATGTTACGCTCTATTTAAACGATCTTAATTAAAAGAAGTTTAATTTTTATATTTCAATCTTCTTTATGTGAAAAAAAAACGTGATAATCTAAATAATATAAGATATTATTTTAAGTAAAGTGATTTGTAAACGTGGTGATTCGTCGTTTCTACCAGACACGTTGGAAATGAGTTGCTCAATCCATTATAACACAGCGGGGTATATAGCCAGAATTACACGTGGAATATGAAAATTGCAAGGATATACTTGTACGACTAACGGTCCATGACCTCTGATTATTCCCTCGAGGGATACCGCACGAACGCTGGGTAATTATAATATTACAGTTTTACTTAAACTAAAATCCTGTTCTTTTTTCAACATTTATAATTTTATTTTCTGTTTTAAATTCAAAGTGAAGGTGAAAATAATTATTTTTCATTGTTATATGTAGCTTTTAAATTTAAATTTGAAATTAATTGATTCAAACTGGAAACATTCATGTTGATATGAATAATTTTTTTTATAAATTAGGTTTTTAATTTCTTCTATGCCTTCATTTTGTTTTGTGTATTCATATTTGAATAAATAAAAATACATTTTGCATTTCAACACTTTATTTAAAATAATAATGAAATAAAACTTTTTTTATTGTTTCTAGAACAATGATATTAAAATACATATTAAATAATCAATACAAATGAAAACGTTTTATTAAATGTTATTATAATTTACGGGACGGACATTAAATAATGCCTTAGACAGGTGTATCATGTCATTCTCATAAATTATAATATTTTTTTATAGAACACAAACATTTTCATTTGTATTAATTAAATAACCAATGTTTTTCCACTAATTACTTTATCTTTTTGTCTCTATTTTGACATCTGTCGAAATAATGTGGAAGTAGTTATTAAAAAACATTGTTTTATTTAATTATTATTTTTAATGAAATTCCATCAAGAGATTTCAGTAAAATCATTAGATTATCATAAAAAACATATTTTCACTATTAGCAGACATTTTTCGGTTGTGACGCAACCTTTTTCGATGCACAAGCTATTTCGCATTTTTTCGGTTGTCAGCCACGTGGTCACGTGGTCGGGAACCCTCTAGTAGATTGTCTCTGGCTATCTTTGGAATTCAATTTTATTGTATATGGAAGACATGCTCATTCAAGCATCTTCTTATTTAGTGCCCCTATCTAACAATGTCTTTATTTACGTAAAATTCTTCGGAATTGTTATTAAATATCTTAAGTAGATATTTTGTATTAAATATCTAAAAAAATATTTTGTATATTATTTACCAATTTATTTTTTAGATTCACTGTGTGAAATTCGTTCTTGAATTCCATAATGACGATTTTTTTATGAATTAAAACACTTTTTTCCACTTTTGAGTTTATTTTTCTCGACATGTTTCGAAAGCTTACACCTTCATCATCGGGAGAACGATAAAAACTGAGTTTATATCGTTCTCCCGATGATGAAGGTGTAAACCTTCGAAACATGTGAAAAATAAAAAACTCAAAAGTGGAAAAACAGTTTATTATTCATATCATGAGAGTTAATTGGCGATTCAAGACTTTTTTCCGTTTCTTTTGTTTTATTAATTAATTTTAAACAAACATTTATTGTTTATTATCAAATTGTTACATAGACATTTTTCTACAATACACACACATAAAATATAATACAATAAAACTTCTAGAAAACAGGTTTTCATACGTATTAATTAATATTTTCATTATTATTTTGTTTGCTTCAACATCTTTAAACACTGTCTACATTCAGCTAGTATTTTTTTAGATGTACTATGTATTTGTAAAAAAAACCTCTGCCTGTACCGAATACACGAGAGACGATTCTGAGAACTTTACCTTTGACCCCGCAAAGTCCTGCCGATGTCATTAAAACTTTCCTTATCGACTACCGAGATTCCCATTCAAAAACTTAAATAATGAATCTTGCAGCCTGCATCTCGATACCGACGAAATCTCTGCTAATGACACGGCTCTCACTAGTTTCATTCCTCTAACCTCCCCACCCCCTATTTCGCCACGTTCTTGTTTAATTAGTGAATCCTTCTCTTGAAGGTATCATTAGTCTTCAAAGGGGCTCGAACGGAGGATTTTGCGGAGATCTTGATAGAATTTCAATCAAAAGAGACATTTTCGCATCTTACTAATCATATATTTTAATTTATTTACTCATTCAATTACGACCGTTCCCATATCATCAGAGAATATTGTAAGGAACACTAATCAATTAAAAAAAAATCTTTTATGTTCGCCATACTTTGTGTTGTAGATATTTTATTTGTCTTTTTCATTTTTATATACTTTGTATACAACACTAACTTAAAAAAAAATTAAATATCAGACATGTTTCGGACAACATGGTCCTTCCTCAGTGATATTATAAAGATATTAAAAATATTACGAAATTATTTACAAATTTTTCTTAATTTTTTTTAAGTTAGTGTTGTATACAAAGTATATACGAGTATAAAGAAAAAGACAAATAAAAATTATAAACTTACTAACTAACTAACCATCACGCCGTCTCCCCGAAAGGGTAGGCAGAAAGAATGGACTGCCACACTTTAATCGATGGGGCACTCCATCCTTCTCTTTTCGCCATCGCGAGAGACGCGGTGTGATGGGTTGCGAACCTCATCGCCACCAACAGGCATCTCCCGCGCACACTTTGATCGTTCAACGTCTACATAATAAATCTAAAATTATATATTATATATTAATTAATATATTAATTATATATTAAAATTATATATTATATATTAATTAATATATTAATTATATATTAAAATTATATATTATATATTAATTAAAAATTATATATTAATAAATTTTAATAAAAATGTGTATGAACGTAGATTCGAGAATTTATCATTTTAATGATATGTTTTTTATATACAGTCGATCTTGTTTTTTTTATATACATTCACGGGAAAAGCGAGATCTCGAACGTAACGAGGAAACATTCGTAGACATTTTAGTATATGGTATGATTATCTCAATACTTACATTTATTCCTTTTATAACGAGCTACTTCTCTCTTATTTTGTATTTTTGTTTAAATTGCAACTTTTTGTGTTATGTGACCGCTCCAGATACTTCATGTCGACGTGTTTGTAAGCATTTAAAATACATATTCTCTGATAAAACGAGTAATGCTTTTAACGAACAAGTTCAGTCGGTTCCGTCTTCCTCGAAATAACCAAGTTCGACTGTTTGTAATTTTTACATCGTATTTTTTTTCGTTTCTTGATAATTTTCTTAGTATTGGATTTTCATGAATTTTATCAGGCTTTTGAGTAGATTTCATATCCTGAAATACAATTTAATCCATATTTGTAATAAATTAAATACATACAAAATCGTCATGAAAATTTATATAATAACATCAATTCATCAATCTTTAGACATTTCTCAAAACTTTACTGGATTTGAATTCATTCTACTTTTCCTTTCCAAAATGGATTATATTTGTTATATGTATACGCATTCCAACGCTGTTTGCTCAGGGTCTATTTGTTGCCCGTGAAAAACATCTTTACAGAAGTCATAGAAAAATGTTGTCAATCGGTAATCACACCCCGGTGCACACGTCACTCCCTTCTGCTCCGCTAACTGGGCAAGTCGATTAGGGTTGTATTCCTGCGGCTAAGGTACTCGATAAAACGCTTTTTGTTGAATGAACCCCGGGCTACATGCGAACAATGTACTGTTTTTTTGCACGATGAATTCCTGCTGATAAAAATATATATACGTATCTGAAATTTTGCCCCTATATGCAGATACATGAACGTGTATGTATTAATATTATTTATAATAAAATAGCAGTAATCTATCAAGTTAGAAATGTGATATCAATCCGCAGTAGTTCTACAGTATCTCTGAAATAAATCGTTTTTGTTTAAATATTTATTCTTCTTCCTTTCTATATATTATATAGACCTACTTGGTTTATTTTTCAGAGGGTAACTCCTCTTGTGGGGATAATTCCCATTTATCCTTCCGTATTTTTGGAGGTCTTCTACGAGAAGGAGTCCCGTGAGGCTGTTCGATTATGTAGTGTAATATAGAGGAATCAGGTGGTGTCTATTCTTTGAACATGACCATGTCAGTTCCTTCTCAGCTGTCTATTCCTTATAATATCCTTAGCCTCATCTATCTCTCTCTTTCCAGTGTTCCTCACGCAATATCCGAGGCAAGACACGAGATGGCATTAAAAAATCCGTTACTTTTAAATTGTTACCATGTACGAGTATGTTATAATTTCGATTGCTCGATAATTGTTTAATTAATGAAAAATTATTCGTGTATTCATATTTATATTACACTATGAAAATTGGAAAATGACGTTGTTTATTATCCACTAAAATATTAAAAATCACGACATGTTTCAAAGGAGACCTCCATCTTCATATATTAATATATTTACACCGGAATATGGAGGTCTCCTCCGAAACATTACGTGATTTTTAATATTTTGGTGGATAATAGACAACGTTATTTTACAATTTCCACAGTGTTAATGCCTTGACTTTCAACATATTTAAATTAAATAGACAAGAGAAAAAGTAAGTGTTTCGTTTGAAGTCAAAAAAATCGCGGCATAACCTTATATGTGAGAAGATTTCCACGATTGGTAAAATTATATTTTCTGGGATCTAGTGTATCAATTGTGTCAATCGACGTTTTTACCCTGTTACTATTGGCGGTATGGTTCTGTGCAGATGGAGATAATCGAGCCTATTACAAACATAAACTACCTACCCTGAATATCGAATCTGCAACAATCACTGAAACTTCGTTCGTCGAAGAAGATACCACGAGACTTGGACATACCCAAGTTCCAAGTGTCATAAACAAATAATGAATATTTTGAATGGCGGCCATATTGAATGTCGCAACAGTCGGCAATAATACTGAGTACGTAAATATTTACATGAAAAGTATTAACTGGTGATCCTACCGATTGATATTACGATGTGATGGTTGGTTTGTTAATTTATAATTTTAAGCAGGATTATTATTTTTCTTCTTCTTATTGGATCTTGCGATCTGTTTATGCAAGATGTCAATTTTCTTCCTATGATAAGGAAGACCAGCTTTCTCCATCTTTTTGGTAATCGACGGCCCTCTGGAGTCTCGTGTATCACGATCTTAGGAATCCTCGCTGGATCGATCCTTTTGATGTGGTCCCTTCAGAATCGTCTTATCGGCCTTCTCCATCTCACTTTGTCTTCAATTTTGCAGGATCTGTGAATTTCTTCATTGGGGATACTCTCTCTAAGGGTTCTCCCCACAATAGGTCGCAATGTTCTCATTTCTGCTACTCTTATATATAAAATGATTCTTGCAGCTGTTTCATCTAGGTTACGAAACACTTGAATTGTGGCATTAATTGTTATTACTAGAAAATATTTATTATAATTATGTATATTTTTCTTGTTATCTCGTATAATGTTCTTCATATGACTTAAGATTATTCTCCAATCTTTTTTATCTTGCATCTGTTGTTTAATGTCATACCGAGTTTACCTAGTTATTTCACTTTCTATCTGCGTTGTTATTTTCAAGGTGACTTGAAGATGTCTAATTTTATTTGCTGATGTTTTCCAATTCAGCATAGTTATTTAAGACACATATTTGATAATTGAGTTAACACTAAAATTCTGTAATGACAATTTTTTTTACAATTTTTAGTTAATTTTTGACATGCTTCGAAGGTTTTATACCTTCATTTTTAGGAGAACGATATATATTTTTTGTATATCGTTCTCCTTATTATGAAGGTTTAAAGCTTTTGAAACATGTAAAACTGACTAACTATCTAACCATTACGCCGTCTCTCCGAAGGGGTAGGCAGAAATAATGGACTGCCACACTTTCCTTTCCTGACATATTTCTCTCGCTTCCTCAACATTCATACATCGTGTCACGCACGCGCGTCGATTTCTCTGATTCCTCACATGGCCGACATTCAATATTTGATTTATTTGATCGTTCCACGTTTTCCTCGGTCTTCCTCTATTTCTGGTTCCAACAACATCGTTTACATATAATTTTTTTACCATTCGTTATTCATTCATTCTTTCCATATGTACAAACCATCTTAATGATCCTTTCATTATTTTGTTCATAACACCATCATTCGCACCGCATTCACTTCTTATATTTTCATTCGACACTATCATACACAGAGTATTTACACATTCGTCTGAGAGATTTCATTTCTACTGCATTTATTCTACTTTCATCCTTCTTTTGCCAGTTCCACGCTTCGCTTCGGTAGAAGCGAAGCGGTAGAAGAATTCGCACGGTAGAAGAACAACATTGTGCACTGCCATTCTAGTTTTTTTACATGTACAATTCGAATATAAAAATGTGTGTTTAATTGATAAAAAAATTATATGTTTTTTTACATTATAGAATCATATATAATCGAATACCTGGAGGATATTAGTATCATATAAATTGATGGTGAAAGAGTAACAATTTTTCCGCAGAAATGAATCCGTTAGGCTTGAAATGTCGCCTATAATGTCGGAACAATTGATAACAGTTTCACACAAACCTCACGCACTGACGGCGGCAAAAATTAAAAATTATACAATAATTCTGTGTGCATTGTGTTCCGATGAGATGTTTCTGATGAAATATTTGTCCACAGGTGACAAGATAATGGTCGCTGGATGTGAGAACAGTAAAATCTCAGTGCTTTGTTAGCGAATTGGAGAAATCCAGTTTCTTGTGCTGTTTGTGCGCGGGGTCAACTTGATTGGTTGAGAGACACGCTTCAAAAAGGTAAGACATGTCATTTTTTTAATATTACGTTTTCTTAATTAAATTTTTATTCGCCCTATTTAAACTTCTTAACTATTCAATTTATGAATTGATAAATGTTATCAAATATTATGTGGTGAGGTTATATAGCAGTCATTTTCTGTAATAATTATTTTTGTTCTACGTGTTTTTTCCCCTATTGATACAATAAAGTTATCATAATTAAAATTTTGGCATGAACATCTAACCTTAATTGAATTCTAAAAAAAAACAAATATGGCTTGCTGAACTCAGCATTTTGCTTAACTAAGAAAACTAAAAATAATTATTTGTTATTCATATTTTATACATATAATTTGTTTCTCCACAACTTCGGCTACAATTAGTATGTTATTATGTATTTTTAAACTTTAATTTATAATTTATTATTCTAAGAAATCGATTGGTAAATAAAAAGTACATTTATATTTTTAACACAAATGAAAACGTATCTTTTCTAGAAGTATGTTATATTTCATAAGAACATGATATATTTCACTTACCTAAGATATTATCAAATGTGTAAATGAATCATTCCTAAGCAAGGCGAAACACGCAATTCCTATTAAATATAATAAATCTTCTAGAAATTTTACGTTTTCATTCCTATAAGTAATTTAATATGGAATTTAACATCATTGTTCGAGAAACAATAAATACCATAAACGTATGTGAATAAGAGTGTTATAACAAAGTCTTTCAAGTGAAATAATGATTGAAACTTTTTTTTGTAAATAGTAATTAAATAAAACGATGTTTTTCAACTACTTCTTGTCTTTAACTCGCTGTCGAAATAAAGACAAAAGTGGAAGTAGTTAGAAAACATCGTTTTATTTCATTATTATTCAAAATGAACCTCCATCAAGAGATTTCAGTAAAATCATTTGATTATCTTTTTTTTTTAAATGCTGCCCAATTTTTAAATTGATAGGATTTTTTTTTTTTTTTAATTTTTACATAAAGTAATTCAACGTCTTCTCTAAATTGACACGGTATTTTTTATGTATGTTTATTTTTCTTATTTATCCAATAAATTTTCCTCGAAAATCAAGTAGCTTCGTTTTATTTCAAAGTCATCATTTTGTGGAAACCAAATCTACGTCTAACTTTCCCATATCACTCATGAATTTCAAATTAATCAGAAGATAGCATTCCACATAAATTAAATTTGGTTTACCCAATTTCAAAAGTCAGATAACATCAGCATTGAAAGTAGTATCGGAGATTCCGTTATTTTGACTAACCTAAATGGCCAAGCTCGCGCTCGCTTGACATATGCCGGGAAACTCAAAAACTTATAGAATCCCGAAACTTTAGTCGTTAAAATAATAAGTCTTCGTAGTTTTTGCTGTAGGCGTGCTTATTTGAGTAAACTTACTTAACCTAAAAGCAAAGTTTGAGATGACAAAAGGGTTTTTTAAGCCTCTTGTTTTTGAGCCAAATTTGGATCATCAGTCAGGTTGGAAATATTTTAATTCAAGGCAAAATCTTATTATATTTTTGGGCAAACAAACCAGATTACGCTTTATAATGAAAATTTGATTATACTTCTTGTTTACCAGAAGGCGATTTAACTTTTTTCACAAATTGCTATACATATTCTTCGTTTTATCGTCGTGTACCTTGAATCTACTTATATAATATTTTTTTCGCAGAGAAACTAAAAAAAAACAGTATAATTAATTTTTTATTATTATTATTAATATTTAAAATTTCTTAAAAGTCGGAATAACTGGATGCAGTCTGCACAAGACAGAGTGGCGTGGAAGCGAATGGGGGAGGCCTTTGTCCAGGAGTGGACGGGAATAGGCCGAAGAAGAAAAAGAATATTTAAAATTAATTTTAAAAATATTTAATTATATTATGTTTTATTCAAATGTTTCTTCCAGTTTCTTCTTCCTAGAATGAAACTGGTCGACGCTTGATGAACTTAATTAAAATTATATATCTAGTATTAAGAACTCCCAAAAACAGAATTTGTATACATGACAACGCCTTAATTTTTTAAATTATTTTTTTAAATAACGAAAAGAAAAAAAAAAGTCTTTATTATTATATATTGCCTTTTATTTATATAGATTTAGTGTGCTTCCAATTAGGTTCAACGTCGTCCAGTTTCGGCAGCATGCTGCCATCTTTTGATCTCGTCAGCAAGCTGCCTAAACCGGTCGACGTTAAACACAAGTGGAAGCACACTAAATATATAATATAATAATAAAGAAATTTCGTATAATATTTTTTTTGTTTTCATTTTTTAAAAATGAACCAAGAAATTTCAATTAAAAATAAGATTTTTTTACATTGAGAATAAAAACTTATTCTTTCCGTATCCTGTTAATTCTTTCTGTATTCAATGCTGCTGTACGATTCACTATGGAGCAATAAATATACTATCAAACCATGCCTCTAATAGGAACTTCACGGGCTTAAAACATTAGAGATTAAAATACAAATTGTGTTTGGCAGTGTTTTCTTTATTTTTAAAGCCTTTTTTTGATTCCTAATGTTACAAGGTGTTCTTTATCGTGTCAATGGTAGTACTATGGTCTATATAACATTGGCACAGAAGTCTGCCGGGCGGGCTGCGTTTTCTGAATGCTCGTGCCAGGTCCTCTTCAGTGCAAGTGATTGTGCAGCTCGAGTATTGTGTTATATGCAGCATAGATTAATCACAGTACATTCAGAGAATCCCCCATCTTAAGAGGTTGTCCCTGGATCTGCCAACGCGCATACGCAGTCGGTTCAAGGTTATCTAGGTTCTCTATGGCAGCTCTTGTCCGGTTGGTAAAGCCTCCATAGGTTCCAACCAGTTGAGGCACTCGTAGTTTCTCTTTCATTCGTCCAGTCTTTCCACTGATGCAAGCTGTGGTGTGCAGTGGAGTTTATGAAATAATTCATTTACCTTAGTCTCCGAGCCTGGATATTCTTAGTTGAAAAGTGATCGTTTTATTAATTTATTTTTCCCTTTCAACGCCGCTGTCATTGCTTCTTCTGACTTTTCGAAGAGCTATTCCCGATAAAGTATATACCTTTTCCAGGGGGGTGTCTTTGAGACAGCTTGTAATAAGGCGGTACGATGCGTTGACTGCTCCATCTTCCGGTGCAGTGTATGCAGATCGACTTCAGACTAGGCACGCATAATCACCTGCTGAGTAGCACAGTGCGAGTCCTGATATTCGGAGGATCGTGGGGAATGCACCCCATGATGAGCAGATGAGATTCTTCATCAGGCTGTTTCGTAAGCTTTCTTCTTTGTTTCACATTATTGCAGTGTGTTTTAAGAAGGTGAAGGCGAAGGCGAGAATGATCTCTTCACGTGTGGTGTGACATAGAAGCGGAAACAACAACAATCCCACCAACCGTAAAAAAAGCGAAATCGACCAAGTCATCATTAACATCCGGCACTCCTGGAAACGATGCTAAGTCGGCCAAACCTTCCACCATAATGGTAAGAGGAAGAATTTCAATATTATGTTTCTATTATTAACTTGCAAAATTTGAACCACATTATCTTTATTTATCGAATGTATTTTTCAATGAGGTAGTTTGTGAATTCTAAAAAATCTTTATAAGAAAGATACTCGTATTTTATGTGCTATTTATTCTTAAATTAAAGTTGCGCATCATTTTACGTGTACAAATTGATAAGCAAACACTTGGACTTGAATCTTCTGGCTTACAGAGGATCAGCTCATGTAGCTATTCCTCTACGTCTGATGGGAACATTGTTGGAAGGTGATTTGGTGGATTGTTAGTTTATGCGGGGGATGATTTGTATGGCCCGGAGTGTTCCTCTGAAGGAGGATCGATTTTGGGCGCTTGTGGCGGCTGGGATGTGTTTGGGTCGTAATTTGAGAGGTATTTTATTGTGGGGTTAGGGTGTGAAGGGAGTCCTTTGTAAACACGTTCGGCCATTTTTTGAATGAATTCATCTATCATCGGGATTCCCGATTCTACGTGTGATCCTGGTCCATGGAGGCGCACCAAGCGATAAGCGGATAGCCTTATTTTGCAGGATTTGGAGTTTTCGTATATGACTCGAAGCTGCATAGCCCCAGATTGGGGCTGCATAAGTAAGCAATCATTACTCTTTCGTTTGGTTGTAAAAATTTCGTCCAGTGAAATGTTAGTACATGGAGAACTTACTAGGTTACAGCGGACATTGCCACGTGTTGAGGTGTGTGAGCGCCGCCCACGTGATGGCCGCCCACCAGCGCCGCCTAGCATATTTGTTACTCGCGGGTGAAGGTACTCTTAAAACAATGTGTGTGTTGTGCACCATTATATTGTAAATCACCAGATCTGCATATCCCGTCTAGCAATTATCATATTAACCTTCAATCTATGCTGCTAAATCTCAAATAATTATTCATCATGTTCGTTGTCAGTTTTGTCCGATGTTGACAATCATTTCTGTAAAGACTTTTCTATCTTGCGCCTCCAGTAATGACTCCTCATTCTTGTCCAGTCTTTAATGTTGCGCAGCCAAGAGTGCCTTGGGTCAGGACCAAGTCGTCCATCAATTTGCGTATTATTATAAGTTGAAGTATTTCATATATAACTTTTTTTTTAATGTATACAAATACTTGTAGACAAATGATGTATACAAATAATTTGTCTACAAGTATTTGTATACGTTAAAAATATTTTTTTATAAAAAACTGGTCAAAGTTAAAAGCATATAAAAATTGGAGAGTTTCCTCCAGGCGTTGTCTAGTAATGTGTCATAATTGGGTTGATAGCCTTTCACATTACATTAATAAAGATTTTCTGCTTAATGCTTACATCTAATCTCAATAGATGGCGCTAGTGTATATTAAACTAAAATATGTGAAATGTTTCTCAACATGGTAGCATATATACAACTTTCAAAAATAATTGTCAGACGTGGTGTTCGTAAGAAGGGGGGAATGGGGAATGTTTTATTACATAAAGCGATCGCTTAACCCAACCAATGAAAGGTCATAAGTCTTGTAAACGCCTCGACCACCATATTCTGTTTCCAAATAATTTACATCTTCTTCGCTTTTTAGATACAATTAATTCATATTTCATATATGTTTCCACGCATGGATATTTTAGGAACCTAGATACATTTCAACAATTATCTACTGCAATAAGCTCTCTTCAGTAATTATAAATTGCTTATCAAATCTTTCCACGATATACGAAGCATACTCAAGTTTCTGAAACATTTAACCTAACAGACCAAATAAACAACCAGTGAAAACCAGAAAGTTTCATATACGATTCCATAAATTCACAACACGCATATCAACATATTACGCATCAACACCATTTTATAAAAATCTAGCGATTTTTTACTTCTAATATTATTCATATTTTTCTTTAGTACAAAACTTTAATCACTCGACTATAACAAAGTTATTCACCTTGTTTTTAACCATTTATGTTTTTTTTTATTACTCACTATAACCAAGTACCATTATTTGTCTGTGGTATTAAGGCGTGTTGAAAGATCATATAAAATATTAAGCAAACATAGACGAGTTATCATCGCTCGTGCATGCTATGGGCGAGTTATGAGTACTAATGTACGCATAATAATTTGATACTTGCAAATAGTTTACGCCAACGCGTATTATTCAAATATCCAGACGTTAAAAAACAAGAGATTTCCGAATCATATTGCACGGTACATATTTTAATGCAGGAATTTGTTACATGAATTTAACGAGTGTTGAACTTTGCATGTAGGTTATTGTCAGTGGAATTTTATATTGCAAAAGAGTTTTATAACTCTTTTAAATATTTTGTGTTTTTTTTTAATATTTGTTCATGTGATGAAAAATAAAACATTTTAATATCTGTCCAACCTGACCACATCCGTGAAAAAAATGTAAAAATATTTATAACACTGATGAAGGACTTCTGTGTCCGAAACAATTTTGTTTTAGATTTTTTCATTAAGTTCGCGATGTGTACAAGTTGAAAAAAAAAACATTGTTTAACATAATATTACAATTTTGATGTATTTTATTATGGCCACTGATTTGAACAAATTGAAATTGATTGAACAAACTAACTATCGTGACATCTCTCGGAAAGAGTATGCAGAAAGAATCGGTCTCCAAACCCGCCATTCCTGTCGATTCCTCAACATAGGCACATACTCGTATGTCGATTTCTCTTTGACCGCTCGCGTTGCCGACATTAAATTTCATATTTTATTGGTTTCATCGTGCCACATTTTGCTCGGTCTTACTCTATTTCTTGTTCCATCCACATCGTTAACTTTTCTTTATTCATTCTGTCCGTATTCATCGTCCTAATGAACACAATTGAATATTACAAATTTATTGAATGATTTATCATTTATCATTTATTTTATACAAATATCACAAACATTACAGATGCTTCAATCCAGTCGTCCGCAACCACACAATTACATGACAAGAATGGTTTTTTTTTCCAATAACAATTAAAATATGACATAAAGACTACGCATCAGAGATAACAAACACAACATTGATATTGCACCCCTGAGGCAACTCGCATCTAAATATAAATGTATCATCGGCTGTTCCTCGTCATAAGACCGCCCTTCACGGATTTTAGTACTCATATGGGTATCGAGTCCAATTCTGGACCGACAAACTCTGGGGCATTTAGAGAAGAGGAAGACGTTAGGAACAGCTGCCATCTTCCGATGATCTCGCTTTCCTTCTCCTCCGCCTTCTTTCTGTGGCGTGATCTTCAGCGTTGTGCTTCTGAAGTCATGCGTGCCTTTATGTACTGATGTTCCTCATCTTGGTATATCGTTAGCTGTCTTTTCCCGCCGTTCACTGTAAATTTTAAATAATGGTATACAGCTGAATTAAACGACTTTTGATTACGTTAATACTGTGGAATTCCATAATGACAAATTTATTTAATTAAAACATTGTTTTTTTCACTTTTGAGTTCATTTTTCTCGACGTGTTTCCGAGGTTTTATCACCTTCATCATCAGGAGAACGATACAAACTGTCGATAATAAATCTTGTCTAGTAAAAATAATCTCCAAAGTGAAAAAAAAAAACATGTTTTTTATTTATAAAATTCATCAATGTTACGCCATTTAAATTTGCATTAGTATCATTTTGTATGAAACTGGTGGGAACATAACATTTTTTGAATCAGCTTTACATTGTCAAAAGATAAGTCTACAAAGTTTCCCGCCCAGTGTTCGCTAGGAGCCGTCACCCGCCACTCGGAGGGACAGTCAGCCTCTTCTTTTTTAATTTTATTTCCACAGGGGGGCTCTAATATAAGAAAGTTTTTCGCTGACCGAGCGACCCTCATATTTCTAGCTGAGAGCTTTGCCATTTTGCTGTGTCCGTAGAATGTTCCCGAAGAGAAAAGTATCGGTTTATTTGTGATTTATTATTTTTTATTCTCTTTCCTTTGCGATACGGAGCACTCCAAAATGAGACCCTGTTCCTTTTTATCTGACGTTTTCTCTACAAATGATGGAATCAATACAATCGGGGATTGCAGTGTTCGATTTCGATTCTTCTCGACTTCTACAATACAACCAGGTCTTTACTATAAACAATATTTTTCTTTGTGAATCTTATTTTTGGGTACAAAATAAGATAACATTTATTAAGTATAATTCTATGTATATTCAACAACGTTAAACACATAATCAAATCAGATTTTTTGAAATTTACGTTTTCAAAGAACTATAATGTTTTGATATATTCACAGTTTAAAAATACTGTTTTAAGATGACACGCGTCTAATCATTTTAAAGTATTTAAACATATTTAAATAAAAATAAGTTCTGTTATATTTTATGGGAGTGACGTATTTAGCCTTGCTAAGACATTTTCCTATGCCTAAGCAAGATAGTTTCTTAGAAATGCGTATAATGTATTTCCTATCAGTTCAAATAAAATTTATTATCTATTATCTATTTAATAGAAAAACACTTTGTATTTTCACAACATTTTATTTTTCGATTTGCAGAAATGTTTTGGTTGTGACCCAACCTTCTTGTGCACCCAAGAAGGTTGGGTCATAACCGAAACATGTCGGCAAATCGAAAAATAAAGTGTTGTGAAAATACAAAGTGTTGTTCTATTTATTCAAATGTGAATCCACAACACAACGTAGAGGCGAATATAGAAGAAAGCTTTCATTAATAACTAACTAACTAACTAACTAACCAACACTCCATCTCCCGAAGGGGTAGGCAGAAAAAATAGACTGCCACACTATTCGCTATTTTTCCCTATTCGCCCCCGAGGGAGACACGCTTTGATGGGTTGCAGACCTCATCGCCACCAATAGGCATCTCCCGCGTACACTTAGTAACTAAAACAAAATAATTCAAAAATAAAACAACAACAACAAACCATCACGCCGTTTCCCTTTAGGTGTAGGCAGAGAGAATGGACCACCACGCCACTCTATCCTGACACACCTCTATAGATTCCTCCACTTTCAAACAACGAGTCATACACGCACGTCGATTCTTCCGACTTCTAACATGACCAATCCTTAAAATTTGATTAATTTGGTCATGCCATGTTTTACTCGGTCTACCTCGACTCCGTCCTTCATTTACATAGTTAATCTCTCTCACTCATAACTCATCTGCGTGACACCCATGCCAACGGAAAGGCAACGTTCACCCCGATCAGTAGAAACAACATTCAGTGCCAATAAAGCAATTTTATATGATCGTGCTTTCAGCGTTGCGGGTCCGTTGGCTTCTATGTTAATTATATGTTAGTATTAAGTATAAGAATAGTGGCGTTAAATTTAAGAAACTTCTAAAGACTGAACTGTTCGGTCAGTCATCACGCCCTTAGAGTAATTGATTTTGCAAAACGATACCCTTAAATAAGTCATCAAAATAATAATATATTTAATTAGTATTAATTATTCAATGTGGAGTTATAACATTAGGAGTGGAAAAAGAAAGAAAAATACAATAAATATACCGTTCTATTGTTTTTCCGAATTTTATTCTACTCGCGTAGATCGCGTATCATTTAGAATCCGAATATTTCCAACTGCGACTTCATTTATCTAGATCTCCCACTGAATAAAGTAAATTTACGTTCCCATAAAGCATGTACGTGTGCCAAGTGCTCGGTAGAGTATTCGCGAAGGACTGTTTTCTTGTTTTTCCTTGGAATTCCAGCAGTCTCCAGCCGATACAAGGATGTCCTGCGAATATCACCCGCTGTAAACAATGGCCGAGATATTTCAGACGAGATCTTCAACGTTGCGAGGAGAGGAAACCCCGCACTCGGCAAACTACAGACGAAATATTGCCTTTTCAGTAGGAGTTTTATTGCAGACGGCGCGTCTGCCTTTGGACTGGGAACTCATTGTGCGAATTGCGTCTTTTTGACAAACATCCAAACCAAAGATTTTATTTTTCCTATAACGGACAAACATTTTTATATGGCACTGGTATATTTTTGCAGTTGCATTATAATGTTTAAAATTGAGGATACAGTGTTTGCAATTAACAATGGTGTAAAACTTATTAATTGTATGATTAAGGTTTTTGTTTTGTAGGATTCATTACGGGATTATACTTTGTTAAAATCCACTAATGTTTGTGTCTTCGACCGGTTTCGGCAGCTCGCTGTCTACTTCTGATAAGTTCCCGCATAGAAGTACATTAAAAAAAATTTCTTTATTTACAATGAACTTCTACTATAAAATTTCTAATTATTAAATTATTTTTTTGGTTTAACATAGATTTTATTAATTTAATAAATATCATCATCATCATCAGCTTTTAGTCGTCCAGTGCTCAACATAGGCCTCCATTCTCGACTTCCACAATTCTTTATCTCTCGCCGCTCTGTGCCATTGACCTCCTGCCACTCTATTAATGTCATCAGACCATCTCGCTTGTGGTCTGCCAGGATTTTTACGGCCGGTTCTCGGTCGCCACTCCAGGGTGCGTCTTGTCCACCGATCATCCGTTGTCCTCGCTATATGACCGGCCTAATTTCACTTCCACGAGGCTATTTTGCAAGCTACGTCCTTTCTTCGCAACTTTGGTCCTTTCTCTGATCCATTCATTTCGCTTCTTGTTTCGCAGACTGATGTTTAATATCCTCCTCTCCATTGCCCGCTGGGTCACTTAGAGTGTCTGTATTGTTCTTTTTGTGAACGTAATAGTTTCCAGCCCGTATATCATTACTGGGAGGATGCACATGTCAAATATATTTTTCTTCAGGTGGTTCGCGAATCTTTTGGACTTAAGGATATAGGACAGTTTATCGATAGCAGCCCATGCGAGACCCCGCTACGTTTGATCTCGGCTTCTTGGTTGTCTCCGTCAAGCTTGACCATATGTCCCATATATTATAATATATACGCATCAACTCTTTCAAATATAAATATTAGTTACAAATTCGGTTTCGCCTCGCGGGGGTATTCTCAAACTTTCAAGGTGTTTGAGAATGCCCTCGTAAGGCGATACAAATTTGTTACTAATATTTATATAATTTATATCAATGTTAAACCAATTAAACGGCATTTTACTTGTTCTCAAATTGATTTCTTAAACATGTTTGTAAAGTCTTTTGAGAGAAATAAACTAATTTGAATATAAGCAGCTAAAATATATTTTTATTATAAACAGATCTACCTTATATAATATCTGAGAGAATTGTTTCTTAATTATATTATTGTTATATAAGTCTCTTTTATATCTACCTTATATAATATCTGAGAGAATTGTTTCTTAATTATATTATTGTTATATAAGTCTCTTTTATATTTTAGCAAAAATATTTTTCCCGCCATCCAATAAGGCAATCCTTATTAAAACGTAACAGGCGCGAGAGATAGGGAAGCTATAAGCCCAAGAATTCAGAAGGAAAGCTTTGAGGAGGTTCCAGCCGCCCGGCTCTGCGGCGGCAGCCGGGGTGGGGGGTAATTGATTCTTTGTGCACTTTTTCCAGTTTTCGATCTCCTTTCGTTCGAGAAGAATCTCTATTGGAAAGGCTATATTTCAAAATGAAAGTCTGTTTTAAAATAGATGGGTGAATCACCTTTATTGAAAGTCGTTCTTTGCTTTATTTCTTTTTTTTAATTGAATATTTGCAGTTTGTAACTAAAGGCTTACTTTTTCCCTTCCTGTGCTTATTGATATGTACTATTTATTTATTGTTTTTTTGAACACTGATGTAAAAGTATTATATAATTAATACTAATGAAAACATCTGTTTTATAGAAGTTTTATTATATTTTAACATTTGATAATGCCCTGCCAATGCAAAACATGTCATTTCCCCAAAATTTAATATAACTTCTATAAAATAGACGTTTTTTTCGTTCGTACCACTTAATTATTTAGTATTATTATTATTTATAAAAACTCTCGCTTTCATGAATCCTTATTAGTTGATTTGGGGTGACATGTTGCGCTCTGCTGGAGCTTTATCAAATGATGTTTGATTATTCGATGTTCGAGTATAATATGGCAATACCATATTATACTCGTATAATGAAATTTCTAGAATACAGATGTTTTATCAATAATTATTTTTTTCATATGGAGTTTTACATTATTGATTTTCGGGAAAATTGGTTACTTGAATTGCTTGAAGGTTTTTAGACAAATTATTATATCATTATAATATTATTTTATTTAAAACATTTAATGATTTTAAATTTTCATATACCTAAATTCAAAGAATATTTATGGTATTTTCTAATTCAATAAGGTCTACCATGAGAAGCAGTCGGTTACTTCAACTTATGTTATAAACCCCATTGCATTGCGCGGCTTTAATGAATCTAAATATAAAATGCAAAAAATATTGCTTCATAAAATTAATATGTATAAAAATATAAATGTGTATGCAAATATTCTATTTATTTATTTTTGTTATTTATTTATTAATAAATATCTTAAAGAAATGAGAGCCATATAATATTCCATGTCAAACAAGTGATAGGTTTATTGTTACATATTTAATTACAAAAAATAGTAAACCTCAAAGTAAGTTTGAATAGACAAAAGTTAATTATTGTTACACTGAGAATGTGATATATTATATGTATGAGTTATTCTATTTGAAATACTAAAGAAAGAAAGCGTATATATTTTTTATAATTCGTACGGATTCTGAGTAAGAAACAAAACGCACGCTTAATAGTAAACTGACCGATTAAGATTTAGGTCATAATTGAGTTTAGACAGAGGCTTGTGTTAACGCTATCCATCGTTTCGCGTTAAAATTGAGTCAAAATTCCGCCAATTCACCTCCATTACACTTTATCGGTCTTTTTCATTCGTACATGTTTTTCGACTGTATTTGTTAAAACACCGACTCATGTCAGATTGAGCAAAACTTGCTTTTTTGAGTTAAGCCGGTGTTCTATTAAGCGTGCGAAAAGTCAACGAAGATTCTATTTTTTAAATTTGTTCATTTTATTATGAAAACCATGGTTTGTGTCTAAATGTGTACATATTTAAAATTACGTCGGAATGTACCTTTAAATTCCGCACTGTACCAATAGTAGAACATACAGAAACCTAGCATTCAACAGGAGATTACTCGTAGAGGCGGAAGTTCGCTACAATATTTGCCGGTTGCCGGATGCAAGTTCCCGGGGAAACGAGTGGGGTTGACGGCTCGAGTTGTATCTTTTACATAACTATCATTTTTACTCTTAAATACTTTAGTGATGCAAGAGTAGTGTTTGTATTCACTGCAATTAGCTTTAAGTTTTATTCTGAACTGAAATATATAAATTAAGTTAGTTTTTCTATTACATAATGATAGTCAATGCATTTTATTTGTCTTTAATGTAATCGGCTGATTATGATTATAAATCGCGGAGTGAATTGATTTAACGTTTGTCTCAATAGTGCCTATCAATGCACTTCAATGGAAATTATCATCATTCGGTGTCAATAAAATGCAAGGCGGTTTCTGGGATGCTATTACGAAATTTCGGTAACTATTATTGTTTCTACATTGTTTTGATTTTCATAGATCATTAATAAAAAGATATAAATGTAACGCAGATGATTGCATAATAAAATTAAAAAGGATCCCTGAGATGGCTTGGACAAATCGACAAGAGAATAATGGTTAAAATGTTGTTTAAAAGCGGTGTGAGTGGAAAGAGAAACCTTGGAAGACCAAGGCGAGCATGGCATGACCAAATTTACCAAATACTAAAAGGCGGCCACATTTGAAGTCGGAAAATTGACGAATGTGCATGTTACGATGTATGAATGTACAGGAAAATTCACGTTGCATGTAACGATGTATGAATGTACAGGAATCTCGAAATATATGTCAGGACAGAACAGTATGGCGGTCCATCCTTTCTACCCATCCCTTCGGGAAAACGGCGTGATCCTTAGTTTAGTTTACTTTAATTTAAACGTTAAAAGATTTTCCATTGCTTCCTCATTTAAGCTTTTCTGATTATGTAATGCTAACGTAGCATCTGTCTATTTGTTTATTTAATTTTAAATGATTATCAAAATTGGCATTCATAAAATATTTTCATTTAAATTATTACCACTTAAAATATGTAAGAGATGCTTTCATTAAAATACTTCCAGTTGCATAAAAAAAAATCAAGTATTTTCCCAGTAACGCCAGCATTCAGATTTTTTTACAGTTCGTTCCAGTTTAAAATAGACATTCAAAGCCTGGTATTCATGCAGGATATTTCAGGTATTCCCGGATATATTTCTACTGGCTCTGGTATATATATAATATATCGACTAGTTTACCCTTTAGTTGAATGAATGCTCGTAGCCGCTCTGCGAAGTTTCCCCGATTATTGTCGCTTCGGAGTGCAGAGTAGATTAAAATATTGGTATTATTCCCGCAGGTGGAAAAGCGCATCGATTTCTATGAAAATAGTAGCTTATCGGGAAAAACAAAATGTTAATTTTTTTTTGCCCAATCCAAATTTACACTTAAAATTTCACATGTACGTGTTATGTTTCGTTAAGTCTGCTTTTCTCATTAGCTAATAAGTTTTTTTTACACTCTATATCTTCATATGTTTATGCTCTAGTTTTTTGTATTGTATAATCCTTAATGTTTCAAATATATTTAAACAGATCGGTCCAACTGATTGTTCGGTGTATTTTCCTTTCTTGTTATTTGGAATTCGGCTTGTGTATCGAAAACTGATCACATAAAAGCATTAGCTGATCATTTTTTATAAACATGTTTTCTGTTACATTACGCCTTTTGATATTGACATCGAAATTTAAAAAAATATTTATCTAAAAACGTTTTCTTTTCGTACCGACCCATATGTATGGAAGCGAAGCATGGAACTGGCAAAAGAAGGATGAAAGTAGAATAAATGCAGTAGAAATGAGATCTCTTAGACGAATGTGTGGAAACTCTGTGTACGATAGAGTGTAGAATGAAAATATAAGAAGTGAATGCGGTGCGAATGATGATGGTGTTATGAACAAAATAATGAAAGGATCATTAAGATAGTTTGGACATATGGAAAGAATGAATGAAGAAAGAATGATAAAAAAATTATATGTTAACGATGTAAATGGAACCATAAATAGAGGAAGACCGAGTAAAACGTGGCACGATCAAATAAATCAAATATTGAATGTCGGCCATATGAGGAGTCAGAGAAATCGACGCGCGTGCATGACACGATGTATGAATGTTGAGGAAGCGAGAGAAATATGTCAGGAAAGAAAAGTGTGGCAGTCCATTCTTTCTGCCTACCCCTTCGGGGAGACGGCGTGATGGTTAGTTAGTTAGGTTTTTTTTCTCTTCGTTTGCGTAAGTAAATAATAAATAAATAAATACGCTTGTTAGTTTTTATACCACTTTTTTTTCGGGAGCGAAATCAGTTGGTTTTGACAAAAAAAAAGTAGTGTAAAAACAAGTGAAAGTGTTTTTTTATTTTTTATTATTATTTTTAATAATGCCACACCACAATTAAGTGCTTCATACGAAAGTATAAAAATTGTTTGGTTCGTTTATAAATACTTAATTCCCCTCTAACGCTTGGATAAACGTTCAAGGAATGATATAGTATTACGCTGCAAACTGTTAGAACGTGTTACGTCCAATTGTACCAGCCAGGAATTAACTCCGCAGCTCTAGTCAGCACGTCTCCGCACAGCGCCCGTAACGAATGCTGCTCTTTAGAAAAACGTTTCCCTTGTAACACAAACCTTACACCCCTCTTCTGCTTCCTCCCTCCCGTTTACCGTGAGAGACCCCCGGACCATTCACACGTGTGTAGTTTCTCCTATTTTGTTTTCTTCCCCTTTTGTTTTTCATTTGAAGCATCCCTTGGCCCCGTATTATGACCGGCCGCTATACGCAGACTGCCGTTGAAATCCAGGCAAGGGTATTTTTGGTTTTTTACCCTTTTTCCAGATGATAAATTGACCGAACACCGATATTCAACGTACCGCTGCATTCAAATGCTCCGATTTATTATTATTTTTGCGAAGTGATGTCATTCAATCGGATTTATCGTATTTTTCAATTTTCGACAACATTTTTTTATTGTTATGATGTTGCATTTATACTTTGTTCTACTATATTTTTAAACCGATCGTTTTTTAAGCGGTCACATTTAGATTTTTAGATTTAAAACACGTCTCAATGCGCCCTTGAGGTGATTACATCACAAAAACGGCGCTTTAAAAGTTAGCATATTATTATTATTATTATTATTATTGTCAAAATACTCGTATTGATTAAATTGAAGAGTTCATTCACGTAATCTGATTTCCAAGCAACATCAAATTTGAGATTTTTGTAACATTAGTACATCTATAAAAAAAACATTAATTTTGATTATTTATTTAAAATAATAGACAACTGCCAAAGTTGTTGATTTAATGGTAATTAATACTATTACATAAATGGTATACCTTTCTTTATCTCATCGGCATCGAATTTATATTTCACAATCATTATAACATTTAAATGTGTCTCTAATGTCTTTCATTATAAACTTATACGTGTTTCTTTGTAAGGTTATAGTTCAAAATTTTTAATTCCAGTATGTATCATCACGCCGTTTCCCCGAAAGGTAAGGCTGAATGAATTGACCGCCACACTACTCTTTCCTAAACATACCTCTCTAGTTTCCTCCACATTCATACAGCGAGTCATACACGCACGTCGATTATTCCAACATAGCCGACGTTTAAAATTGGATTAATTAAGTAAATGTAATTAATTAAATTAATAGCAATTCTTTTTTTTATTTTTATTTTTATGAATGAAGTATCGAATATCCTCGATCGGAGGAAGACCAAGGAAAACGTGGAACGATCAAATAAATCAAATATTGAATGTCGGCCACGTGAGGAATCAGAGAAATTGACGCACGTGCATGACACGATGTATGAATGTTGAGGAAGCGAGAGAAATATGCCAGGAAAGAAAAGTGTGGCAGTCCATTATTTCTGCCTGCCGCTTCGGTGAGACGGCGTGATGGTTTGTTAGTTATTTTTAGCACGTTTTTATCGGTTTTCATCGACTCCGTACTCCAATCACATAGTTAACGTATACTTTCTTAACCATTCATTCTTCATCCAATATTTTTATGTGTTTTATAGACGTCTTATTATTTTTATTGCAATTACTGTGATTAATTCTTGAAAAAAAGGTGTGATAAATAGATACGTCCGAAACAGTAATGACTCTCCAGTTTTCGAATTCTTTTGTTGTGGTTTGTTTTAATTTATTTCGCCGCGCTTCGCAAAGTGCACACAACGAATGACCGTAATTTATAATCGTTTTCAGTTGCGTTACGACATCTTAACCAAAAAGTAAATACCCCAAAACCCGACGGAACGTCGCGGTCATTTGTAAGCTGTTTTTCACTGGACTTGCGCTTTAATTTTCGGTGTATTTTATCTCCATTTGGCTCCTTCCGAGCTCCGATAGTAGGTGGGGTCTCGTATTTCTAGTTTCGCTTCGTCATTTATCATGCATTGTGTAGGGGTTGTTTTCCACCGATGTCCAGAAGCAACCCTTGCGGTAATTAAGGGCAACCTGGATCTATTCAGGTTTGGGCCACACCTCGGCGGTAAGGGGAGAAGTGATGCTGCGAAATGTTTTGTTCTGGGGATTAATTTTATTATTGTGTAGTCACACGTACAATCTGGCCAGATCGGATCTATAGTCCCTTGATGAGTTTAGGAACTCGTTAAAAAAGTGAAGGGGCACTGCACAGCAATGTTTTATATAACCGTAATTATTGTTTGAATAGTCTTTCTTTAGATTAAGTGGAAAGCAACAACACTTGAACACATTTGACTTTATAACCTTTGTTTTTCGTTACAAAATGTTTCTTATGTTTCAATCGTAAATTTTTTATTCATACACGTAGCTGTATTAAGATGCATTATTTTGAAACGTCCATTCTAAGGCAAAACACGTTTTACTGTAATTACTTAAATAATTCAAATCAATTGAATGAGTGTTCACAACACTCACGAGACTCCTTTACAAAATAAAGAAAAAAAAAAAAAAAAAATTAGTTATAAACATATTTATTTAATTATATTTAATGAATACAATCTATTTATATAATATTTTAACATAATTAACTATTAAAATTAATAATACTTATATTATCTAAATTTTTATTATTAACTTTGTTGAGAGAATGTCGCCACAGCTGTTTCACAAACCGATGTTGGCATCGTCAGGTGTTATAAATAACTGGTTGTTATACCTGTTGATGCCAATATCGGTTGGCGAAACAGTTGTCACGACATTCTTTCAAAAAAGTGAAAAATAAAAGTTGTGATATAATAGTGTTATGAATTTTAACAGTTAATAATGTTAAGTATCATAGCGTTTCGGCCAAAACAATGGACTATTTATGTAATTACACGTATAAAAAAAAATCATTTTGTATATTAGTCGCGGGATTGTAATTAAGCCAACTACTTTCGCTTGTACCCAAAATTCAATATAAAAATCTAAATAAAAGTACAGATTCACATCAACGCACATGATTATTTTTTTTAGTTTAATTTGATTTAGATTTTTTTGGGGGATGTTAATTTCGTCTAATTGTAAATAATAATTTAAAAAAAAAATCATTTTTTCTCATTTTTTTTTAGTTTAATTATACAAAAGTTATTTTTGTATTTACTGGTTTCGCTACTGCGACTTCTGTCGTATCACTTTACGACGAACCTTAAAATAACAATAGTTACACGGAATCCATAAAATTACGAGCTTATTTCATTTTACATTGCAACAATATTTTTATAAATTTTCATATGAAGCAATCACTTCATGGTTATACATTTTAAACTTATAGATATAAAATAATAAAACACTTTGTATTTAACCGCGGTATGGTTAAATACAAAGTGTTCTATTTTTATAAGTTTTATGATTAAAGTTTTATGATAAAAAAAATTATGTAAATATATCTTATTATTTATAATTTGCACACCTGAAAAGTGCCTTTTTTCCAGTTGGCCATTATTAAAATACTGTAATAACGAAATCTTTCAATAAAAATGTCCGTAAAGTTGGAGCAGAATAACATAATAAGATAACAGGTTTCCGCGGGAAAAGCCTTTCGCGCCGTAAAAATGTTAATTTGTTGGCCATTAGGGGAGCCTTCTGCCGCCGCTCCTACCCTCATATTATTGCTTCCTCCTCCCGTCTCAGCCCTGTCGGATATTTTATTCGAAAGTGAGATTCCGCAACTGGGACGTTAATGCCGTAATGTCGTCCCACTCGAATCTTAATTCGACTTTCGAGTTGATCACCGCAATTGTTCTTTCTAATTTTATTTATTTAAGAACAAAGCGGGAATTGAAGTGGCGTGCTTAAATAACTCCGCCAATATTTAAACCGATTATTATTTGTCCCTTTTGGCGCCGAAATCGGCGCTTGGCAACGGCGATTTATGGAAAAACTCGTCCCTTTTCTACTGTTCTTGATTTGTAACAATATTTATACGAATGAATACGACTATTGTCTAGAAGTTTTATTTTATGGGAAAGACGTGTTTCGCCATGCTAAGGCGAAATATGTCATTCCCATATAATAATAAAGTATTAAAACGTCTACTTACAATTTTGTCTTTATTTCGACAGGGACCGGTTTCGCCAGGGTCGCTTGCATCGACAGACGATGATGATTCTAGAACTGTTTCAGTTATCCCACACTGCGTTAGAGGCCTTCCATACATTCGATATTGTTATAGGACGCAGCGACGCTTTTTCTTCATTGTCACTCTTGTACTACCTAGGCGCGTCTCTCGACCTTGCGGGACTGGCGTTAACTTATGTACGTGACTACTTACGTTATATTTATGAATGGACATAAGCAAGAGGTATTCGTGCTATGTAGTGCATTCTAAAATGATATAAAAAATTATTGTTATTATACATTATTAGAACATTATTCCACTTTACTCAATGTTGGTGTGAGTAGGCCTTTACTCGTATTTTACCTACTTACTAAACCTGCCGATCTCGTCCACTGCTGGGGATAGGCCTCGCTCATACCTCTCCACATCTTTTTATCTTGTGCCCTTAACATACAGTCACCAGCATTTTTTAACGTCATCAGACCATTGTGTGTGTGAGGGGGGGGTGTTCTCTCTCTGCTTCTTCTATCCTCACTAAGTCTCCACTCAACCACCCTTTTGGTCCATCTTTGGTATACTAGTCTGGCTACATATCCCGCAAATGACCATTTGAGCTTAGCCATCGTTTCGACGATATCCGTTATTTCCGAACTTCTAAGTATTTCTTATTCATATCGTACATGTAGCATGACTCTTTTATGTTACCGTTGTGCTACATGGAGTTTGCTCGTAATATAATGTAATATATGATTCAGTTCTAGTATGCGTATATTCTACATACGTTGTACTGTCTTGTATCCGTGCGATTGTTAGAATTATTTGTTATCCATTTTGAAGTGCAGATGTGCACAATGTATTGCAGGCCTCCCCATTAATCTAGTTGTCTAGTTCAGAGTCGGTGTGACTTCGTTTTCTTTTCGCAATCTTAACGACATCTCGGTGCACACGTCCCGTGTATTGAGAGAGTTCAAGAGACAGAGCAATGACTCTGTAACAATGGCCCCAGCATCCAGCGCCTCGCGCCCATCTCACTTCCTACACTGTGAACAGATTCCCATTGTTAACGAACATTTACTTTTCATTACATCCTCATTTGCGCATATTTCAACTTGTCGAGCGCCTCTTTCACTATTCCGCATTAATTTAATGCCGGATTGAATGTAAATAAGTTTTCTTTTCTATCGCTTTGTCGGCTTTGATTATATCTATAAATGTTTTTAATATGTACACAAATTTCAATTAATGTAGAAAATGTTAATTGTTCTATTTTGTAGACGCTTGTAAGCGTTTATTTAAATTAGTTTGTTGATTTACTCTTACTCGCATAGTTCCCGCGCCGTCTGTTGTATTTTCTTTGATAAATTATCAAAATTATGTTAATTTTGATAAAAATATAGACCTTCTTACAAGTAATACGTTATTCTAAAGTGTTAAAACGTAGGAGTTTGTTTAAATGCGAATAATATGTCAAAAGTGTAGAATTACATTTAAAATGACAGAAACAATCCATATTTGAAAATTCCGCGTTCGAAATTATAAAAGATGGATACGTGTCGCAATATTTGTCGAATCAATTTGTATTCGCGTTGTTTATGTCCACAGCTACGGTCGTTATAATGCTACGTATGATTTATTGTATTCCCACACGGTTTTCTATATTAGGAACGTTGGTTTTGAAAATCATTCGATATCGATTTGATCCCGTGACCCCGTGCCTACTTAGCAATTCAAATTGGACATTCTCTTGTGACGTGGTGTGCTGCCGATTTTTTTTTTATATATAAAACAAATGATATTCTTACTCATCGATGTTTACAAATTGTGATTTTAATTTTTTCAAATACTTGCATCATTCATATTCGTATAATGCGGATATATTAAACTTTTTTTATTCCACGTACACAAATATTTTTTTTTACTTGAATTTACAATTACAGCATTTAATTGTGAAAAAAAAATAGATAGCTAATCAAGAAATAAGTCATAATCTTTTCGTACTAATCATTTGTAGCGACAATACTTGATTAGATCATTATCGAAAGTTATGTTGATCGGTGCTGCTTTACTATTTTAATTACGAGTAACACGAGTTTTCTTCGGAATGAAAATTATTATCTATATAGCACCAACAACAACAAACCATAACGCTGTTTTTCCGAAAGGGTAGTCACACTACTCTATCCTGAGTCTACCTCCCATTCATACAGCGAGTCATACCCGCACGTCGATTCTTCCGACTTCTAACATGGCCGACCTTTATAATTTGATTAATTTGGTCGTGTTATGTTTTCTTCGGTCTTCCTAGACCCCGGACTCTATTCCAATCGTTAACGAATACTTTCTTAATCACCCTTTCCTATGTCCGAACCTTCGATAATTTTGTTAATATAATAATAGAAAAATAATTAGATTTTTGAAATTTCATGGTAGAAGTTCATTGTTAATAATATTTGTTGTTGTTAAAAATCTCTATATCTTCTGGCAGCAAGCAGCAAGCTACCGAAACCGGTCGATGACAAAAACATTAGTGAATTTTAACTTAACCGTCGCGTTGCCATGTGGTCAATTGAGTTTCCACTGCCAATTTAAAGTTGATTTTCTTAAAACCTATGGACCCTAATATTATAAAAAAAAATTGTAATCCTCCACTGAAGTGTTCTCAATATTTCGTAATAAAAAAAAAGCAAAAAATTACTTCCTTCATCCCAAAAAACATATTTTCTAAGACTGCCCTCACCTTCATTCGTGTTAAGGTAGAATTTGTTTTGCTAATATTTACAACTTTATCAAAAGTGACCAATACTTACTCGCTGTTTTGAACGTATTATAAATTATATGTTTGACCTTTTCATAGGTACGTAATAATACCGACTGTGGACAGAAACGCAGCACGCAACTTAATAATATCAGAACTGTGAAAATATTAACACTTTACCAAAAGGGACAAATATTAATACGTACTCGTTGTCTTGAACGTACTATACATTTTGCCTAGGTGCCTTTATCATACGTAAAATCTCGTAAAGTCTCGCCCCGCCGGCCGCGGCGCGGCGCCACGGAGCGAGACAAGTTTATACTTGGTGCCAGTTGCTCGTATGCTGTGACGCATTCCATATCAGAAATCGCATGGTTCCAGAAAAAAATTAATAATGATATGTTTTTCAAATAATCCATGTATGTTATAGATATCGATCTATTCCTAATGAAATTCCCTACAAGATGACATAAATTAAATTTTGATTCATCGAGTCATATGCTTGATATTTAGATAAAGTTAGCGGTAAACTGAATTGACCACATGGGAGCGAGCGTTTTGTTTTGAACACGGTACGTTAAGGGTTAATATGCATTTTAAAATAATTAAATGATTTTACTGAAATCGCTTGAAGGAAGTTCATTTCAAACAATAATTAAATAAAACGATTTTTTTTAACTACTTCCACTTTTGTCTTTATTTCGGCAGCGACCGGTATCGCCAGGCTCGTTGGCATCGACAGACTGGTCTGACTGGAACAGACTGGTTGACCACTCTGTCGATGCCAGCGAGCCTGGCGAAACCGGTCGCTGTCGAAATAAAGACAAAAGTGGAAGTAGTTAAAAAACATCGTCTTATTTAATTATTCATCAACAGTTGAATTTCTATATTACATCGTTACACCATATTTTACATTTGTTTATATTGCTTTTTTCGCGTTTGTAGACGTGAAAATTGTTTAATAAAACATACCAGACCGCCCTAGGTTTATTGTGAAAAACGTATACAAAGCGTAAAATTATATCACCGATTGTGAAACATCTGTAGTGCCTAGATTTGATTTGAAATTTAAGAAATTTGATTGATTCGTTCGTTGCGTGAGTGAAATGCTTAAAATAGACGCGGAAAACAGTTTAGATTCACTAGTGGGTGATAGCTTTGTCCATTGTTTGGAGTAATGTATGCAGTATTGTTGCATGGAAATGTTGAAAATACGCAAATATCACTATTATTGAGTAACAACATTTTTTTATCATTTATTAAACTAACAACCATCACGCCGTCTTTCCGAAAGGGTATGCAGAAAGAATGGACCACTACGCTATTATTTCGTGACATACTTCTCTCGCTTCCTTATCATTGTAAGGATCATCTTTCTGACACCGTGTTATTTGATTGATTTGATTGTGCCACATTTTCTTCAGTCTTCCTATTATCTTGTTCCGTTGACATCTTTAAAATATATTTTCTTTATCATTTCAGTATGTTTGTAAGAAGGTGAATCACGGGGAGTTAAAATTTATTATTACTCTCTCCATATCGTTCAATTGCTTCATAATGGTGTTCTTGTGCAGACCCTTATATATGGAACCCTTATAGTATGGAACTGGCAAAAGAAGGATGAAAGTAGAATAAATGCAGTAGATATGAGATCTCTCAGACGAATGTGTATAAATCTGTATGTGATAGAGTGTCAAATGCAAGTATAAGAAGTGAATGCAGTGCGAATGAAAGTGTTATAAATAAAATAATGAAAGGGTCGTTAAGATTAATTTGTCACGTATCTTATGTTTCTCCATCTTTTATTACTTTATTATGTTTATCTTATTATTGTGTATATCCAACTTGTATCCTAAGTGCAATGGAAAATAATTCTGTAATGCTTAGGATATACGAGTATTGAAATAAATAAATGAAATGAAAAATGAAA
The DNA here is from genome assembly GCA_022606425.2 of Lepidostoma basale. Lineage (NCBI taxonomy): Eukaryota > Metazoa > Arthropoda > Insecta > Trichoptera > Lepidostomatidae > Lepidostoma > Lepidostoma basale. Next base: position 692,885 of record JAHDVF020000857.1, on the reverse strand, counting down.
ATGAAAATGAAGATGGTTTGGACACATGGAAAGAATGAGTGAAGACAGAATGGTGAAGAAGGTGTATGTAAACGACGTGAACGGAGCTAGAAATAGAGGAAGGCTGAGGAAAACGTGGCACAATCAAATCAACAAAATATTAAATGTCGTTCACGTGAGGAGTCGGAGAAATCGACGTGCGTGCATGACAAGATGTAAGAATGTAGAGGAATCGAGAGAAGAATGTCTGGACACAACAGTGTGGCGGTCCATTATTTGGTGATGGTTAGTTAGTTAGTTAGTTAGTTAGTTCAGCTACATCTATAATAAATCGAAACTATTAAATATAATAGATAAAGTTTACAAAATTCAACAAATAAAAATAAGAAACTGAAAACTACAGTCGTTTTACAGGGTGAATATTCACCCCATTTCAGAAACCATCAGAAATTTCGAAACTGTGTGTTTACCACACCCACTTTCGTTTTTGTTTAGGAAAATAATAAAGTACCCAATTTTCTATTTGTTTTCATTTCCCAACGGGGCTGCGACCTCCCGAATATGTAGAAACGATGATTCCGTTAATTCTCTGTTGAATTCAGAGTTTAACTTAGTTTTGTGTTGCGCGATTGGGGGCAGTTTGCTGTTTGCCTACGTATACCGGGCGAGCTCCGTGCCGTCTATCACAGTTAACTGGCGTTTAGCTAGAACGTTTTACGAGTCCGCATCTAAACTGCGAATGTCACGCAACATTCGCGGAGGCTGCCGGTCTATAACACTGCTAGTCGATTACCATAAATTATCCTCAATCTTGTACCGATACCTATAACGATTTTTTAATGAATTAACTAACCAACTAACTAACCATCACGCCGTCTCCCCGAAGGGGTAGGCAGAAAGAATGGACTGCCACACTTTTCTTTCCTGACATATTTCTCTCGCTTCCTCAACATTCATACATCGTGTCATGCGCGCGCGTCGATTACTCTGACTCCTCACATGGCCGACATTCAATATTTGATTTATTTGATCGTGCCACGTTTTCCTCGGTCTTCCCCTATTTCTGGTTCCATTTACATCTTTTAACAAATAATTATTTTACCATTCTATCTTCATTCATTTTTTCCATGTGTCCAAACCATCTTAATGATCCTTTCATTATTTTGTTCATGACACCATCATTCCCACCGCATTCACTTCTTATATTTTCATTCGACACTCTATCATACACAGATTATTCCCACATTCGTCTAAGAGATCTTATTTCTACTGCATTTATTCTACTTTTATCCTTCTTTTGCCAGTTCCATGCTTCGCTTCCATACATAAGGGTCGGTAGAAGAACACCATTGTGCACTGCCATTCTAGCTTTTTTGGATAGGTTTTTGTTTGCGATGACAACTTTAATTGCACCATTCTTTTTGTTGCCTGCCCCAACCCTTCTGTCAATATCCCTCTCCACTCGCCCATCTCTTGTAAACATACTACCTAAATACACGAACTCAACTACTTGCTTGCTCCAAATTTTCACCATTCACGCTAATGTTGCAGACTGTCATGGTTTTTTCCTTTTCAAAAATCATTACCTTGGACTTATTAACATTCTTAATCAGATCATTTCGCATGCATACCTCATACATACAATTCACCAGGACTTGTAGTTCATGCTCGTTGTCTGCAAGTTGGACAGCGTCATCCGCGTACAAGAGACAGCTTACTGACACTCCGCTCATTTTGGCACCTACATCCCCAACCCTTTCAGCTCTTTCATACATTTGTCCATATACAGATTAAATAACCACGGGGACATTACGCAACCCTGTTTGACACCTTTATTGATATGTGACCAGGCTGTAAGATCTCCATTTACTCTGACACTAGCAGTGCTTTCCGTGTATAGCGACTTAATTGCCGTGATCAGTTTTGTACTTATTCCATATTCAGACAATATTAATTCGAATGAATTAAAGCACTGTTTTTTCCACTCTTGAATTTATTTTTCTCGACATGTTTCGAATGCTGAACAACTTCATAATCGGGAGAACGATATTAAACCTTCGAAGCACGTCGAGAATAATAAATTCAAAAGTGAAAATAACTTGTTATAATTCTTACATCCTATGGCCATACAACTCTTGAAGTGAAAAAAAAAAACAATGTTTTAATTCATAAAAAAATCGTCATTATAGAATTCCAGCCAAGCCAATTCCAGAAAGCTTTCAAAAGCACTATGTAACTTATAAATGTATTGGGACAAAATTCAGATTGTCAAATACCGCTAGCCGCTACCGATAGCCAATTCATATTTTTAAGCTTTGACCTCACTAAGGTTTTTTCTTCAACCTTTCTTATTAATCTCTGACTTACTCGTTCATTAAATCACATTTTTTATTAATTCACATTTTATCTGTTTTTTTATATTTTTCTGTATACATTTTTCCTTCTGCTGTTGATTGGCTAGCTTGATACTGACTCTACTATTATAACGGAATGACGGAAGGCTGATACTGGCTGTGCAATAAAACTGACTGATGCTGATACTAGCTGTGATATTAGAAAGACTGATGCTCATACTGGCTGTGCTATTAGAATGACAAATGGTGATACTGGCTATGTTGTTAGAATTACTGATGCTGATACTGGCTTTGAAATTAGAATAATTGATGCTGAGACTGGCTGTGATATTAGAAAGACTGATGCTAATACTGGCTGTGCTATTAGAATGACAAATGGTGATACTGGCTATGGTGTTAGAATGACTGATGCTGATACTGGCTTTGAAATTAGAATAATTGATGCCGAGACCGGCTGTGATATTAGAAAGACTGACGATAAGTTACTAACAGAAGCTAGTTTATTTTCTCAAATGCATTATACAATAGTGTTATTTTGTTTTATTACAATAATATAAAGGAACGCGTCAATTTTACACCTCGAAATAATTTAATTGTCGAATGAAATATCCGCTTTCGCACGTTTATTTGTAATACTATTGAGTGGCACTTCAGACAGCTTACCTTTATCCATCAACAAACCTTTCCAATCTATCGGCCCGTTTGGTATCGTGTTTTTACACTTTTTCCCGTATTGCCAACATCAATAATAATTATCTTTATATCGCCTTGTCCGCTACAGGAATAGAGTTGCGTGTCAAAGGATTCTGAGCGCTTCAAATTGCCCAGGGCACCAACTTTCCATTTCGATACCTACCTGCGTGTCGACATCATTTAGTGACATGTGTTCTAGCATGCGGAAACTCTATTACTTGTTTTTTTTTTGTTTCTGCCGCAAAGTACGCGGTTAATTGTGTGCTAATTACATTGCCCTGACTTAATTACTTACAACTTCAACTGTTGTATTTATTTACCGAATTTTTACTGCTAAAATAATTCTTGTTTGCCTCATGTATTTAATAATTAATACGAATTAAAACGTCCGTTTTCCAGAAGTTTTATTGGTGGTTGTTGTTTTCTTTTTGTATAACTCCATTATGTATATAATTTTTATGGGTTTTACAGAGATTTTTTGTTTATATATAAAAATATATTATAAAAGATGGATGGACTCCGGACTGGGAGAAATTGGAAAGATCTGGAGAATGGAGAGAGAAGGCCAGGGACAGGAGCCAGTGGAGGATTGTTGTGGAGGAGGCCAAGTAACACCGTAGTATGTAGCGCCGAGGAGAAGAATGAGAAGATAAAAATATATGAATACTTATTACATATTTGTTTCGCCTTGTGAGGGCATTTTTAAACAGTTTGAAAATGCCATCGCAAGGCGAAAGAAATTTGTAGCAGATATGTAAATAAAAAATCTCTGTAAAGCCGATAAATCAATCGAGTTTTCATTACAACTAAGAAGTTTTATTAGAGTTTATGCGAATGACATGTTTCGCCTTTCTAAGGTATTATCATGTGTTTTTTTATTGTTAGAAAGTTTCAATCCTGGGATTGGTTTGCAGCAATTTCATCATGTTTTGCTAGTTTTTGGGATGCCTTTAATGTGGTAGTTTCCCGTTTCATTCCACATCCTATGCCGTTGACCACGAAGGTTCTTCCGAAAGAAGATGTGTTTTTGACAAATAAATAATTGTTTTTTTATTTATTTTTAAATTTATGGTTGACGTTCATTGTAAATAGTGGAAATATTTTTTGTTGTTGTAAAAAATCGTTTTAAAATGTTTATTTACAAATGTTAAAATCCACTAATGTTTGTCCACCAGAAGATGACAGCGTGCTGCCGAAACCGATCAAAAACACCAACGTTAGTGTATTTTAACTAAATAAATATTTTTTACTTGAAAGTTAAGGCGTTAACACCGTGAAATTCCATTGTAATTACACTGGATTTTTTCAAATTATAATATGTTTACTATTCATGTTCTAAATTATTAAGTTGTCAGAATCAATTAAAAAACGATTAGTCCAGATAACATTTAAAGTCAAGTACAGCTTCCCATTACATTGTATTAATTGTATTGTATTATTTATTGTATTATTTCCATTGTATTATACCCGTATATAAATGTGGGTTTTTCCCCAATATAATTTGATACCGGTAATTTAGATTTAGTCACAATATTTTGTTTATATATAATAAGTCTTTATTGTTTTAGTTTTAGTCGTATATTTACACCTGAAGATGGAGGTAACTCCGAAACAGTGTTTTCTTTTGAAAAAATCCAGTGTAATTTTTTTTACAGTTGAAAAAATATTTTCATTATTTTTGGCAATGACTTTGAGGGAAATTCATTTGATGTCTTGCGTCCTTGGAATAAAGTTTTTAAGTTTTTAATGTTTCTCGTTGTGTCTTGATTGCACTAACTAATTAGAATGTCCCTTTACATTTAACGATGATGAATCGGAATGTATCCGTGTCAGGGTTGTATCTTTCCAGCTGAAGCGAGAAGAATCTCTGAAACTTTTGATTAATGATGTTTTGGTAACTTTCCGCATTAATTTCACCCCGGGTCCTGCAGGCCGCAGGTGTCTCGCTGTTTTAAATTTCGGAGTAACATTACGAGTTGTAACTTTTTACATGCAAATAACCATAAATCCTGATGTTTCCGAAACCTAAAATACCCCCCCTCCCGCGCCCCGTCCTTCGGCTCGTTAAAATTATGCTAAACAGCGCAGACTAGCGCTTCCCACCTCGTCTACCATCTGAATATTCATGTCCAAACTGTTATTTAAGGATTTTCATTGAAAACGTATGAATTCGGTTTGGCTTTATTAAAATCACCGAGAATATTTTCTTTCAAAGTGAATATCAAAGTAATTCTTGCGGTATTACACGCTTTTGTATTATTCTTTGTATCTTCTCAAAAGCGAAGATTTTTTTTCATGTGAATTCCAAAGAATATGTTTCTGTTATATTTTAGCGTCAATAAATCGTATTCACCAACTAACTAACTAACCATCACGTCGTTTCCGCGAAGGGGTAGGCAGAGAGGATAGATCGCCACACATTTCTATCCTGACATAATTCGTGATCGTGACATGCATGCTCGTCGATTTTTCCTCCATCTAAAATGGCCTCCTTTCAGTAATTAATTAAGTAAACTACTTGTATATATTTTAACCATTCTTCCCTCATCCATTGGTTCCATATGTCCAAACCTTCTTAGTGACCCTTTTTTAATTTTATTTATCACGCATTCATCCGCCTTACATTCCTTTCTTACTTCATCATTAGATATTCTAGCATACATTCCATTTTCGCGCATTCTTCTCAGTGACCTCATTTCTACGGCATTTTTCTTACTTTTATCATTTTTCTGCCAACTCCAAGCTTCTTTTTGGTTTTTTACTCTCACCGTTTAGTTTAAGACTCTGTCTTTAAGGCTTATTCCTAACATGGCTATTTAGGTCACTCATAGTTTTCTCGGCACTTCATTCAGATACCCCGATATTTTCGAATCCCGACGATGGCAGTGTGATTATCACACTCTCTTTGGTCTGGTGTAGAATTCACGTGACAATAAAACGGCAATAGATTAGCTACCTATCATATGTTATAAGAATCAATATGATAGCTATACCTCATTTACATCAATTTGGCCGCGCTGTAATGATGTAAAGGGCGATTCAACAAAATAATAAAAAATATCTCTGTGTTAACTTCAATTTATACTTAAATGTTTTTATTACTCGATAAAAATCATTTCAATTTTGTTAAGCGAGTTGTTTGTAGTTTAAAAAGACCTTATTGGGGTAAGGTCATTTTCTAAATAAAAGCAGCACAGTAGTAATAAAGAGTCTTGTTTGTATTACGCTATTTAAACTCACGCGATCATGAGAATACGTAAATTCTTACCTTTTATCTAATAACACTTTATGTTCCGTAATAACAGTCCCAGCCTGCGGTCTCCCGGAAAGTCTCGCAGAAGGGCCCTCGATTCGGATGATGGTTCCTACCCTTCGCAGCGGGAAATGCTCAACCTTTTTCCATTATCCCTAATAAAAGCTTCTTCCGAGAGCCTTCAAGGCTGAGTCTTTTAAGCGCTGACAAAGCTAACACAACTTTATTCTTCAAAGATCCTTCCCCAAATCCACGACCTCTGTACATAGTGCTATCCACACAGCGACACCTCGGGGCCGTAACACTCGATAACCCGAGGCGCGCCTTAATCCGTGCTAATTCTTTCCCCGCAAGATTTGACGCGGGTTTAGGTACCCCTAGTAGATTCGTCGTGTGCCCTGCGTTGTCCTGTCAATGTTCGGTTCATTTGTCTAACCCAGCGGTTCTCAAACTTTTTGGCGACGGAACCCCTTTAAAACACTAATTATTTTACGAAACCCTAAAATATGCAAAACCTGGTTTTATGTTCATTGTTTAATTATAATCATCTAATGAAAATCATACAAAAATAGGTACATTATACACTACTGACATCAACAAGAGGACTTGGGTTCAAGCATGGACACGACCTGATTCCTTCTTCATACGAGGGCTGCTATTTATATTTCTGGCCTAGTAATGAAAAAACAACCAAGTACGATCGTAATTGGTTTTATTATTTTTCAAAATAATTTCCATGAAGATTAATACAATTTTTAATGCGTTTGAACCAATTCTCGAAACACTTTTTCCACTCCGATTGAGGTACTCCAAAACAAGCATTTTGAACGCATCAACCGCATTTTCGGGTGTCGAAAATCGTTGACCACGTTATTTGTTTTTGATGTACGGGATTAATAAGTAGTCATTGGGTGCCAAATTAAGTCCGTACGGTGGATGATCAATTCGATGTTTTGGCTGGTCAAAAATGATTTTCACGTTCAAGTTACTGTAAAAAAACAAATGGCGTTCAAATGATAAAATGTTATGAATGAGGTTTTGTTAAAACATGTCAATGTTACCAATGGAAACATTGGATGGCGCCTGGCAACACTCTTTATTGCCAAGGCCAGAAATATAAGTAGCAACCCTCGTAATTATGAGCTATTTTCTGCTCATATTGGAGATTGTAGAATAAATTCTAATACCATTGATATAAAACTATGGTGTTAGCCATTAAAAAAATGTATTGATTCCACTGTAAATTGATAAAATTGTTTTGTTCGCAGTTTTTAATCGTAGAATAATTGTAGATTTTTATTTCCTTTATTTTAATAAAAAATACAAACTTTACAGACATATATTTCCAGATCGTTTGCAATTACATTATGAGAATTTAAAAGAGAAGCATAAAAAAATAAGCTTAAGAATTAGAAAGATTCATAGCATTATTATTGCATCCCTGAGGCAACTCACACTATCACGAAATATGTCGACCTCCGAGGCGACCCGATTAAGCAATAATATTGCCCTACCCACAGGCATAACCATTGGCAGGTTGGTTCTGCAGCGCGGCAAATAAAACCAAGTGCTCCGCGGAGTACACTTTGAGAACCGCTGGTCCTACCGTCCTTCGACCGTTTTTGTTGCAATTATACTAAACCCTGACCATTAGGACAGTAATTTACTTGATTTTAACAAACCCTTTGGGCCAGCGACCCCATTAACGTGTTCGGTATTAAGTACATAAACACATATGATTTGCTCATGCATGCGTAATATTTTGCTTTTCACATTTGCTATAAAATTGTGATAAAGTTACCTTTATTAATCGTTTCATTTTACAGACAACAACCACAAATCAATACGCCGTTTTGCCTTTTAACATGGCACACCTAACTAGCTTTCTTCATATTAATACATCGAGTCGATACACGCACGTCGATTTTTACGACTTTTAACATGGGCGACCTTTACAATTTGATTAATCTGGTCATGCAATGTTTCCTCGATTTTCCTCGATTCTGTATTTCATTCACATCGTTAACGTTAACTTTCTTAACCTTTCTTCCTTTATATGCATTCCGTGTGTCCGAACCAATGCAGTGATCTTTCATAATTTTGTTCATAAATAGTTAATACGAATGTGAAAACGTGTTTTCTAGATTTTTTGTTATATTTTATGTGAATGACATGTTTTGCCTGTCTAAGGCACTATCAAATGTTTGATAATGTCTTATACAGGCAAAACATTTCATTCATATAAAATGTAATAAAACTTCTAGAAAACTGACGTTTTCGACGAGTTTTACAATAAATTATATATTGTTCATAATACTTTCTTCCTAATATCAGCATTTGAATTTTATTTTACAGTATTTATATGATATAACCTTTTTGTGATCCTATTATCAAAAATGCTCTTAGCGCTATGTTTTGGCGCTTGTACTTCATCCTTTGATCCTCATTTTTCTTCACACGCGACCCTTCAGCCTATCTTCGTGGGTGGATCTAAACGCCGTATCAGAATACTCCCGCCACGGTCTGGAGTGAGAAATATGACGGCGATGGATCAGTGTCCCGATAAAGACTCGACTTGATAATAAAGCACAGTCCCGATCGCATTGTTCTCCCCGGATCGGAGTCCCTCGAATAAGTTGCTTTGTATAAAGCCCCTTAATACTTGAATTAATTAAAACGGTCCACCAATTCCCTTGGAAATGGCGGAATTGTCTTATAATACATTTCGTTGTTTTACTAATTATTTTCATCGTTTTTGTAAATAAAGTAAAGTCCCTTAATTGATTAGTGCCAGGTTTAATGAAATAGTCCTTCTCCAAGAAATTTCAAAAGACATTTGCTGTCCCCGCTTAAGAATAATCTAAAATATGCTCGCATTTTTGACAACTGACAAATTGTCCATATGATTGTTCAAGAAACAATAAATCACCATCACGGCGTCTTTCCGAAGGGATAGGCAGAAATAATGAACTGCCACACTTTTCTTTCCTTGCATATTTCTTTCACTTTCTCAACATTCATACATCGTGTCATTCACCCGCATCGATTTATTTGACTCCTCACGTGGCCGAAATTCAATATTTGATTAATTTGATCGTGCCACGTTTTCCTCGGTCTCCCTCCGTTTATAGTTCCATTTACATCATTAACATATACTTTTTTTACCATTTCTTCTTCATTTATTCTTTCAATGTGTCCCAATCAATGATCCTTTCATTATTTTATTCATAACACCATCATTCGCACCGCATTCATTTCTTATATTTTTATAATTGTTTTGTTAAAACCATTAGCTTAAAACTAGTCTATTAGAACCAATAATATTAATAATAATAATTACAATTAGTACACATTCATATAATATGTTTTTTCATATTTTGTTTAAGTGGAAAACGTTTGTTTTCTACTATTTTTATAGTATATTATTAACTCTTAAGAGAATGAATGACAAGTCGCGTTACTCAAGGATTTTTTTAAATGTCACAATATAATTTATAGTAATAAATTTAACATGATTTATAATGTAAGTTTTATATCATAGGTATGACGTTAGGGAAATCTTTATAAAATAGGCGGAAGGTTAATATTTTCAAAACTAGATATTTTATGAGGTAAGCGAGAAACAAAAACCTTGTTTCCCCATTCCCCGGGCCGGAAGGTCCGCCGTCTATATGTTCCCACGTATAATGAAATATGCATTAGTTTGTAAATAGCGGACATTTTCTTTCTCTCGCCCTCATCATCCCGCTCCGGCGGTCCTTTGTTTCCGGGCCTAAAAGGCATGCAAAATTTATAAACTGGACAAAGAAGGGGTCGCGTCATTTTTTTGCAGAAACTTCAAAACAAAATGATGACTGAGGGAAGCACTAGATGAAATTCTAGAACTATTCTCTCCCCGGACTCGATGCCCTTAACCCAAAATAGTATATTAAATTATTTGTTTAGTTTCATGCCAGCGATGTATGCGGTTATGAATGTTTTCTTATTCGTGAAAAAACCTGTATTATAACGATAGCGTATTGCTCGTTTTGATATAAACTTTCGTTTTTTTTTTTGCCACTATGGTAAAATTTATTATTTTATAAATTTATTAGCGTAAAGTTTTTGTTAGGTACATTTTCCGCCTCTGTTTCTGTACAATATTACGACAGAAGTAAATATACTTTCATAACTAACTAACCACCATGCCATCTTTCCGAAGGAGTAGGCAGAAGGAATGGAGCACCACACTGTTCTTTCTTGACATAATGCAAGCGTTTCCTCAACATTCATAAGGTATTATGAACAAAATTATGAAAGGATAGCTGCGTTGGTTCGGACATATGGAGCGCATAAATGGAGAAAAAATGGTTAGGAACGTATACATTAATGATGTAAATGGAGTACGGAGTCGAGTTAGACCGAGGAAAACATGTCATGACCAAATTAATCAAATGTTAATGGTTGGTCATGTAAGAAGTCGGAAAAATCGACGTGCGTGTATGACTCGTTGTATGAATGTGTAGGAATCTTAAGAGGTGTGTCAGGATAGAGGAATGTGGCGGTCCATTCTCTCTGCATACCCCTGCGGAAAAAACGGCGTGATCGTTTTGTTGTTGTTCTTGTTGTTGTTTATCAATTTAATACTTACATAATGACGAATTTTTATTAATTAAAAAATTTATTTACACTTTTGAGTTCATTTTTCTCGACATGTTTCGAAGGCTTACACCTTCATCATCGGGAGAACGATATGGTTTATATCGTTCTCCCGATGATGGAGTTATAGCCTTCGAAACATGTCGAGAAAAATAAACTCAAAAATGGAAAAAACAGTGTTTTAATTCATAAAAATTCGTCATTATGGAATTCCACAGTGCTAACGCCTTAAGTTTATCTAAAATTAGTTATATAATGTTGAAATATCAATGTTTTTCCGCCAAAACTATGGATTATCTAATATTATTTTAGCTCAACTTATTTTTCGTGGTAATTTTTGGGTCCATCTACTTACATCGCCGCACATACCCATTATTCAGATTTCCCACCCATATCCGGACTGATCCTGCGGCTAGTGACGCCGCCCCTTACATCCCGCGGCTATTGCTGCATATTCTGCCCAATTACCCCTTGATTGCACCGGGCCGGGGTAATCCGTGGAGGGTGATTAATTCACTGACAGCAGGTCTTTACCCCCTCCCTCCCACTTTAGTCTAGTGACACTAGTGACACTCAGGTGTCACGGTGTCACGATCGCGGATGACTGACTTGACATTGGTCTGATCTTATGCCCACCACTCCGGGTGATGACTTTATTAGTCTGCCGTCGTACACACAGACTTCATAAATAATTTACACTTATTTACTTAGTTAACGTCACTTATGTGGGAGGACCTTACAATTAGAAACTTACAATTGTATTTTTGTTAGTTTTGACTCTTTCTATAACACTAAAGATAAATGTAAATAAAATATAATAGATAATCAAATGATTTTACTGAAATCCTTGATGGAAGTTCATTTTAAATAATTATTAAATAAAACGATGTTTTTTAACTACTTCCACTTTTGTCTTTATTTAGACAGCGACCGGTTTCGCCAGGCTCGTTGGCATCGACAGACTGTTAACACTATTGTAAACTTAGTCCTTTATATACATACAGATCAGGGGTGGTAAACATGATTCTATACAAAAATGAATGATACCCAATATAAATAAATAAAAAATATTCCTGGAATCGATTACTGCCCAAAATGTGTTTTTGATTGATTCCAGACCCTAGCAGCTATATGGATGGGGAAAACCGAATAAGGCGACGCCAATCTTACGGACCAAGAACTATAACATATAATATTTAAATTCAGTAATAATTAAAACAAAAATACCATTTTTTCAAACATTATATATGAATATGTAAGAGATAATAAAAAATTTAAACCCATTGTATTAAATACGAACCTCCAAGAATACCTGTAATACCAATAGTTAAATTCAGAAAATTTTACATAAATATTTGAAGATTATTTTTGTATAGAATCATGTTTACCACCCCTGATCTGTATGTATATAAAGGACTAAGTTATACAATAGTGTTACCAGTCTGTCGATGCCAGCGAGCCTGGCGAAACCGGTCGCTGTCTAAATAAAGACAAAAGTGGAAGTAGTTAAAAAACATCGTTTTATTTAATTATTATTTAAAATATAATAGACTTTGGAATAGAAAAATAACGTTGTTTATTTTACACGAGACCTCCACCTTCAGATGTAAATATGTAACAAAAAAAAAAACGAAACAATGAAAGACTTATCTACTTTTGGAATTAAAAAAAAAACATTGTTTAAACCGCTTTTTAATAAAAAATATTAAAACACACGACATGTTTCAACAATGTTTTTTTTAATTCCCAAAGTAGATTACAATGGAATTCCAAAGTGTTAATGTCTTAACTTTCAATAAGTTAATGAAAGACTTATTAAAACACATTTAAAAATCGATACAATACATTTGAAATTTAAAAAAATGTTACTTGGACTAATTGTTCTTAACAGTGATATTATTATTCAGAATAATTATAATTGATAAGTTTGAAAAAAAACATATTTTACCTCTCTCTCTTTTCGCGTGCCGTATCAGGTCCCCTGACGCTGTAAAAATAAAGACAAAAGTGGAAGTAGTTCTTAAAAAACATGTTTGAAATGATTATTTAAAATGAGCTTTGAACAAGAGATTTCAAGTAAAATCATTAGATTTTATTTCCTGTATTTTGAACAATAATGTAAAACTCCATATTAAATATGTAATACTAATAAATACGTCTGTTATCTATAAGTTATTTAATACTAATAAATTCAGACATACACAGACACTGGACCAGGAATTGTGACAGATATCACTTACCGATTGCACGAACTAAGACAGGACAATCAAGGATATTGAACAATGGACTGAAACTTTACAATGAACTACCTAAAGACACAAGGAATCTCACTACAACCCAATATAAGAAGTGTCTGAAGCAGTACATAATTAGTGGTAGGATCTAGAAATGTAACCATATAACCCAATTGGGTTTTTAAAAAAAAAAATTAAATAAAAAAAAAATAAAAAAGTTTTATTGTATTTTATGAGAATAACATGTTTCGCCTGTACGATTATCAAATGTCAAGTGTAAATTTGATTGATGGTAGAGGTATAAGTGTTGTAAAACTCCATTATTAAATTATAATAGTAAAAACGATTGTTAAGTGGTTATACTTGATTTAATTTATATAAATTATATAAATTGTGACGAATTTATTTCGCCTTGCGAGGACATTCTCAAACTGACTTGTCACAATTTAAACAAATTAAATTCAAGTAAAACAACTGAACAATCGTGTTTACTATTATATTATAAATTTGATATTGTCTTAGACAGGCGAAACTTGTCATTCACATAAAATATTATAAAACTTCTAGAAAACAAATTTTCATTCGTATTAATTTTTCAATTTATTATGTGATAAACGGAGCTTTTAAAATTCAAATCGTAGTGATATATTTTTTTTATTGGCGCTTTTTTCGCTCCCCTTTAATGCGTTGAAAATCACATTGCCGGGGCGCTCAATTGAAATGCAAGGCGCAGTAAATCGGTTCCTATTATACCATCTGTGAATTTTCTCCCCCAATCTTTATTTTCCTTTGCTTCAAATTTCCAGTACCAAATGTATCTTTCACACTCAATTGCCGCCTCCGTTCGATTCGTTTGATACTGAAATTCAATTTAATATTATGACGTTTACTTATTTACTTAATAAAACCGCTGTGCTCCAGCTAGCTCCAGTGTTATTTGTTACTGTTGGCATACTCTGTGTTTGTGTAGTCGGCGACGTGTACGAGTAAACACTGGGTGGGTGATTCCCTACTCGCTAAATAAATCCAATAACTGTGACGTATTACTTGCAAACTAAACCTATCCCATGACTATTCAAACTTTTTTAATGATATATTTTAAACTTTAAAAATTCTATTAACATTGGTATTATACTGGTGCAACGATAAAACTTTTAGATACTGCTTAAGGTTAGTTAGACATCACACATATTTTTTGTGTATTTAATACGAATGAAAACGTATGCTTTCTATAAGTTTTATTCTATTAATTTGAATGACATATTTCGCCTTCTTCTTCTTCTTAGAGTGCCATGTCAGGTCCCCCGGGGTCGGCTATCACCCTGGCGTAGGCCTCTCTGTCCTGTGCCAGACGGAACAACTCCCCCACCCTCCGAATTCAAGTCCACTCCTTGATATTCTCGAGCCAGGACATTTGGGGTCTCACCACACCGCGCCTACCCCCAATCTTCCCTTTCATGATGAGGTGCAGCAGATCATATTTCTCGTTGCAGAAAATGTGTCCCAAATATATGAGAATATTTCGCCTTGTCAAAGCATTATAAAATGTCATTTTATAATCCCTTATCACGGCAAAACATGTTATTCCCATAAAATAAAATAAAACTTTTAGAAAACATACTTTTTCGTTATAAATTATTTAATATGGAGTTTAACATATTTTTTTTTGTGAATGTATACTTATATTTGTATACGAATACTGGATTTCACCAACCGTGGGTTATTAATTCATGATTTAATTGTATCTCAATAGAGACGAAGATGCAAACTGGAAACTTTTCGAATAATTTCAAATCTTCATAGATGGCACATTGAAACTGACATGTGAAATTAGGCATAGATTTGTAACATATATACAACTTCGGTCTTACATGGTCATAAAGAAAAAGGTAGAATGGGGAATGTTGTAATTACATAAAGCGTGCGCTTAACCCAACCAATGACAGGCCATAAGTCCTGTAAACACCTTGATCAACCATATTCAGTTTCCAGTTTGCATCTTCGTCTCTATTGAGATACAATTAAATCATGATTTAACATAATTGTTCAAAAAACAATATGTTATTGTTTGATTGATGGTAATTGGTACGAGATAATGAGATTTCTGTTAAAAATATTAGGCATAATTTTTTGAATAACTTTGTAATCTGAGTTTTATCTCTATACCCGCGGGAGAGCTTTTCTTAAAGTAAAACATCTGAAAGCTTTATGACATTTATTATTTTTGGTTCTATACATTGTTTCATGTTTTTCATTTGTAATACTATATTGTTAGATATATATTTTTTTGCATTGCATGCATTCATTTTGGCTTGAACGATGCTATTAACCTAAATACATAATGTATTCTGCGAAGTGAAGGCGATTTATTGTTTCAATTTTAATATTGAATACATAGATTTTAATTATTTATTTTAAAAAGTGAATTGAGAGATGGAGTTTTTTGACTGCATATTTAATAATATAAAATATGTATAGAGAGTGAAAAGTTTCGCTTCACTAGGTTATAAAATATTTTTCTTTTTTTGAAACAACTGAATATTTTAGTAGGTTTCAGTATTTTAGTAGCTTTTTATTATATATACGAGAATTTTTTTTCTTCGTGAATACACTCCGTTTTTATCTCTGCTTTTTCTAACGCTGACTATGTATCACACACACTCGTTCTTGTGTTCTTATTTTCGCTGGGGCTTCCAGGACATAATCTCGGCGAAGGCTTTATTCCACAAAACCTCGCTAAGGACAATCCGGCGGTAGTGAGTGATTGCCGCGCCTGCCGTTTACAATTACGGCGCCTTGTATTCTACTGAAAGCTTTTTCATCATTCGCGGATCCTCTCTGTATTTCTTACAAAACCGCTTTTGCTCCTTGTTTTCCTTAAATATTTGATTCCATGCGTTTTCGTTATTTATCATAGAAAAGATAATTACTTATTGTTGTTTATTAATTTGTTTCTGCCATCATTTGCTCGATTTTGATCGACTTCTTTTATTATATCGGATTTAAATAACTAAAAACTAACTAACCATTACACCGTCTCCCCGATGGAGTAGGCGGAAATAATGGACTGGCATACTTTTCTTTCCTGACATATTTCTCTCGCTTCCTCAACATTCATACATCGTGTCATGCACGCGCGTCGATTTCTCGACATACATAAGGGTCGGTACAAGAACACCATTACTTAAATACATCTTTTAAATCATTTCCCCCCCTCTTTTCGTTACATATATTCAAACAATGTCAGTAACCCTTAAATAATTCTTATTTATCGCATAATTCTACCTTATATTCTTTATTTATTTCTTCGTTTGGTATCCTATCCTACGTTTTTATTTATGTCATTTCAATCAACTAGTATGCAAGTCGCAATGTAAGATTTAATACGAATCTCGTAAAGTATAGAATAGATAAGCGGTCCATACTTACTGGCTTCCCCACCGGGGAAACGCCGTGATGAATGTTAACTAAATAGTAAGCATATTCATCTTATTGTCTTGTCACACTTCCTTGGTGCTCAGATGCGCTTAACCTCTTCAGGTATATACTACCACCTAAACTTCCTCTTGTGGGGTCTGTCACGCTTCATCTTCTCATCTGCAGCAGACTAGTACTCGTATATATTGCGCCACGGGCAAGCTGATCTGATGACCAATCCTCAGCATCTAGCAATGTGTTCTCTGATAGGTATTTTGCCATGATCTGAAGTATCAGAATATTGAGCGTAGGCGCAAATACATGTTGAATTCTTTTTATCATGTCCGTGTTGGATTTCCAAATCTCGTATTCATATTCACAGCTGCCATAAGTATAACATTCTAATACTCTTCATTAAGCCGCAACCTGTTATTTGCTTCCAAACGTTGTTTCTTTGAACGTGTATATACAAATAGAAAATAATCACAAAGGTTTTCTCTCAATTTTCTCATTTGCTCCCAGCCGAACCAAAGATTCTTTTGCGGTCCTCCACGATTAGTACGTGGATTCTCCGCGCTTTGATCATGGCGCAATTTCCACAAAGGATCAAACGGAAGTGAAAATTGCACACACAAATGAACGGCCGCAAGATCATAAATATACCGCCAGGTGAATCTCTCCCCGGCTACGGAGGGCGCGCGGCGCGGATTGGATTATCTGAGGGTGGAGGTTGTACAATAAGGCGACCTTCTTTCCATTGCTGACTTGTTAGTAGTAAGGATCTTGAGTGGACCAATTAATTATCTTTAACTGGACTTTATTTATTATATATCAGATAATTTAAGATATAAACACTTATTTCAAGAATCTTAAATATATGTGGATTCCATAGATGAATAATATCAACATAAAATTATTGTAATCAGTTCCTCATAAAAGTAGTAAAACTTTGTAATGTTCTATTTAACTATTATCTTGTTGTTAATATATGTTAGTAAAATCAAGTAAATGTGTTCTATTTGTTGTTTCTTAAACGATGATATATAAGCGATGGCGAATATTCAAGAAATGGTGTAAAATGGTGTTTATGGGAATGACATGCTTCGCCTTTCTAAGGTATTTTCAAATGTCCATTAAACAATGTTTTGTTAACGTGTACATTTAAAAAGACGATTATGTAGTGATCATATTTTTGCTACACGGCTTTTTAACTAGCCCTGGTGGTAGATGGAACTATCTAAAATTATCAATTGAAAATTTATAAAATCGTGCTTTTTCTCTACGTCCATAATTTTGTAAACAAATGTGTTTACTTAATTATTATAAATCAAAGCAATATTTTTCTACATTTATAAACTATTGCAGTATATTGATAAAAATGCTTGTTTTCGAAGAGTTTTACTTGTGTTGCTTGTTGCTAACTGTTTGTTATTTAAGAGTGTTGTTTGACAATACCATACTAAGGCAATATTTATGTTACTACCATAAAGTATAATTAAATATTTGATATGGATAAAATTTAATATTAGTTTATTTATTTCGACTGCGGAAAATACTGAATTATGCGGTACAAAAATTTAGTAATTTTAAGAAGAATAAAATGTGGACTATTCCAGGAAAAATAATATGCGTAATACCTTGTTTTGAATCGCTTAAAATATAAATACACATATTAATTAATGAACAACATAATTATTGTATTTTTCTAAATATATTTTTTGTCGACTGCAGTAAAATTAAATTACCCGGTTTTTGTGGGGCTTTTTTTCCAGATAAATCATTCATTTTTCTATTCGTAGCACTCATTAAAATAATATTTTCTCGTCGTCTTTCCTCTGGCCATGTCTTTCACTTGCCTCTCCTTAATTATTTTTCTCTTTCTATTGCCAGCGCCATCATTCAGCCCCTTAATGCATCTTATGACATATTTAATAGCCACGGAAACATCAAACGTCTCTGAGTTATGATAGACCTATTCCTAATAGGATATAAAAATATTGATGTGAAAGATTTTTATATCTCACCGAGAGATAAATCAACACTTGTGATTTACGATTTTTTTACCCAGCACTATCTGGAAATACTATTCAATCATTTCACTAAAATTTTCGTTAGTTTGAAAACATAAATGTCATTACAGGACGAAACATAATAACTAACTTATCTTAATAACTAACTATTACGACGTCTCGTCGAGTGGGTATGAGATAGAATGGACCGCTGCACTGATTTTTCCTAAATACGAGTACGTCCCCCGTGTCCTGAACATTAAACTCGAAAACTGCTCAATCGATTTCGCTTAATTTTTTACATTTTATTCTTATTGGTACCAAGATTGTTTTGGTATTAATATTCTATCTTAATTTTGTTCTGGAGAGCAGACGATGGTTGTCATGTACTATAAAACTTTATCTGTTGATAACAACAACTCATCTTATGTGAATTTATTGTTTCTTGAACAATGATGTAAACTTCAGTTTAAACAACGAATAAGAAAGAAAACGTATGTTTTCTATAAGTTTTATTTAGTGAGAATGGCATGTTTATTATGGGTAAGATAATAGTCCATTGTTTTGGCCGAAATACTATGATACCTTTACTTTTAAACTGTTAATGAATAAACTTTGTTTTTTGTATCACAATTTTATTTTATTTTACGCGACAGCGCGACGCGACGCGACAGACACATAAAGATTCGAAAAATCAAGAAAATTTTACATTTGATACACATTGTAACACCTGATGATGTCAACATATGTTGATGAAATAGCTGTCGCGTAAAATAAAATACAATTGTGATACAAAAAACAATGTTTATTCATTAACAGTTTAATTGGTAAGACATTATCAAATGACCTCCATTCCCATAAAAGAGGCCGATTCCCGATTTCTTTTGGGAATGCTCGGAACCAATTCTCTACAGCTTCGAAGAGATGGACATCTAATTACCCATTTCTTTAGATTAATTAGGGGATACTTCGAGAACTCGGCCGTTCTGGAGGGTGTTCGGCTTTTTGTCCCCGATAGATATCTCCGACAGCGACAGCACAGATTGTTTTACCTACCGGCCGCCAGAACCAATCTGCCTCTGGTGACACCGGTGGAAAGAGCAATTAGTCTGCTGAACGCGGTCTCTTCGGAGATCGACGTCTTTCATGTTAGTGAAAGTACGTTCAGAAGGCAAATACTCTTAATTCTGGAGAGTATCCTGTCTTCCTAATGTTGAACCATCTCTTATGCGTTTCTGGTAGTATACTATATATAATATATTATTTTACCTGTTCTCAATAGATGCCTTAAAAATAAATTTTGTAATGTCTGTTGATGAAATAAAATGATTTGATTTGATTTGAAAATATATTTCAATTTCTAGAAAACATGAGTTATCATTAGTATTAATTATTCTGACTGTAATTGTTTCTTATCGCTGATGATCAACAAGAGGTTGAGCTAACTACTATGAATTCAAAGTTAGTTTGAATATACTATAATTTATCCCGTGCAAATGCGGATAATTTAGATTGTTAATGTTTTTAAGACCAAGGATTTGAGTCGATTGTATTAGAATTTATTATATAATCTCTAATATGAGCAGATTATTATGAAGAAGGATCAGGAGCCAAACGTTCTTTGTCCTAGACTACCACCCAGTAATAAATGAAAAAACAATTTTTATTTTTATTTTTATTTTATTTAAAAACAAGGATTTACATCAATGATCTTCAATGTGAGCAGAAAATAGCTCATTATTATGAAGAAGGAATCTGGTCGTGTCCAGGCTTGAACCCATGTCCCTGGATCAGGAGCCAAGCGTTCTATCACCTAGACCACCACCCGAGTTGGCTGTTTAAAAATTGTCTAATAGCAATGACAAAAAAGTACACTGATTAATTAGTCACCACCCAATAAATCTTTGTTTTTAAGGGGTTAGACCACTCTAGATAGAGACAGAAAAAATAGGGTTTTTGTGATTTTTTTTCGGGAAAAGTATAAATTAAATCGAACTTTCAAAGATAGAAGTTTATTGTACATATAATTGACTGTAAAACACATTTTTTAAGAGAATGCCCTCATATACTTTTCCCCTCATATAGATGCATGCATTGATAGAAAACAGATTTTTAGAGAAGATGTTTTATTATATCCGATCCCTTCGTTTTTCCCTTTGCAATAAGCATCATATCGGTAATGCAGGTTCAAAGGTTGATTGTTAACAGCCGGTGCCATTTTTTATTATTCGAATCCTACTTATTTTTCATTTTGTGCTCGCTCAAACGGTTCCTTTGACGGAATGCATCCCCCATCCTTCGCTTAACCACTGAACCAGCATTTATCAACTGGTGGTCCGCTGGTTATTTGAGTATAGGTATTATTCCTTTATACGGAAATGTTTCATTTTATTTTTAATTTTTATGAAAAACTGTTTTCTAGATGTATAATTATTTTACAGATTGAACATGTTTTGCTGGGCTAAGTCATTATTAAATTTTCGAAATATTTCTCAATACGTGTCTCTTTCATAAATTATAATGATATTTTTAGAAAACAGACGTTTTCCTGAATAGTTAATACGGAGTTTTTCATCATTGTTCAAGATACTATTATATATTAAATATGTTTTATTTTGTATTTGGCGATTTTTGTCCAATTTTGTTGGCTGTTAAATATACGGCGATGACGAAGCTTTTATTTTTTAACGAATTACTATTTAAAGATCAAAACCTTAGTACGGAGTAGTAATGCACAATTTAAATTGCAAAATTATTAAAATATAAATTATTAAAAAAAAACTCGATGAATGTTGTTTTATAATAATAATAATAATATGCTAAATTTTAAAGAGCTGTTTTTGTGATGTAATCACCTCAAGGGCGCATGTCCATTTATGCCTGAATGGTTGGTGACAACTGCAATATACAACCCCCTTCGCCAACAAACTAATAATAAAATGTATCATCTTCGCATGGTCGCGCGGTTGGCTCAATGCAAGTATCCTTACGAAAGCTCCTCTAGACATTGTTAAATTTGTCAGTATTGAGCTTGATCGGTGTCCGCCTTCCTGCTTTCGGCCGAAAGCTCGTCGCGAGCTGTAGACGGCGGGGACTTCGTCGTAAAATAAGAATGCATTCGGCAATCAAGTTTTGTAAAACCCATCGATAAAGTTTTTATTACTTTCGAAGCAATAAATCTTAATAGCTTTTTCTATTCGAACCATTGTTATATGTACCTGCTCGTTAATGCTCTGCAGAAGTAATTTGGCAAAGGAACATTTTTCTGTATTAATATTTTTTAAATTTTGACTCAATGCATTCAAGATGAATGAATTGAACGTATTAACTGAATATACAAATTGTTACATTTTAATACTCTATGTAATGTTTATTTGTATTTGTATTTGTATATCTTCTTCTTCATGTTGGCTTTGTGGCCTGTTTATTAAGTGGGATTGGACTTCTGCGAGGTCTGGACTTCCAGCTGTCGATCCATCGTTTCGGTGGTCTGCCTGGGGGTCGTCTACACAATCTAGATGGGTCCACTCTTCTCTTTTGCTTCTCCAATCTGACGGCGTCTTCGACCTCGCATATTTCCCTATTTCTTTTACTCCTTACTCGGTCATGCGGTGTTTTTCCAGATATGTTTCTCAATGTCTTTATTTCCGACACTCTGAGCGCATTTTTGTAATTGTCTTTTGACAGATGTTATTATATAATGATTTATTTTGGAACGTTTATGAACTTTCCTACGAGTGTTATGCAGAGAGGAAGGAACCTTTTCTGTCGTGACATACCTCTCGAGTTTCCTCTACATTGTATCATGCACACTTGTCGATTTTTCCGACTTCGAATGTAGCCGTCTTATATTACTTTCTTTATAATTGCTAAGGCAATATCAGACGATCGTGCCTTAGTATAAATACGTATGCATCAATGGATCATCTCCCGAAACATGTTATTCAACAACAACAACAAACCATCGCGCCGTTTTCTCGAAGGTGTAGGCAGAGAGAACGGACCGCCACACTACTCAATCCTGACGCACGTCGCTATTCCTCCACATTCATCAGCGAGTCATACAATCACGTCGATTCTTTCGACTTCTAACATGGCCGACCTGTTATTCCCATAAAATATTACAAAACTTCTAGAAAACGGACGTTTATATTCGTATTCGTATCTACTTTGAAATCCTTGTTCAAGAAACAGTTAATGTATACAAGTATTGTATTATCGTTTAATATTCTGCATATTATTATTCAAGATCGACTTCTATGTTAATTTGAGATTTCAGTTAAATCATTAGGTTCTTTAAACACCAACCGCAGTGCAACGATGTGCAAATGCTTTTGATAATCTCTCTTTCCTTTATTGTACTCGTATTTTTTTTTTTTTGTTCACAACAGGTCGTTTTGGACCCAATTACTGTATACAATTATTATTTTTTTAGCTATTATATTGATTCTCGTGACATGTGATAGGTAGCCAATCTATCGCCATTTTATTGTCACTTGAATTCTACACCAGACCAAAGACAGTGTGACAATCACACTGCCATCACCGGGAATCGAACCCAGGACCTTCGGCATGGAAGTCAGAGCTTGTAACCACTCTGCCACGAAGGTCGTTCAGTATTGAATTAAATGCTGCAATAAATAGATTATTTTCCTATATAATAGTTTTACGATATGTTTTCCGTAGGCCTGCTTATGAAATTGATCGATTTGGCCTGCGGCTGTAATTATATCCGTATTAATGCTATCCCTTATTAAATATAGGTGTGCCCCCTCACCTCTGGCCGACTGCCCGTGATAGGCTCTCCATCACAGTCGTTGGAAACATACCCCTGCCATCTCCCCTAAACCTAGTAGGGGCGATGACATAGGCAGTCCGTAGGGTATAATGAAGCTCTACAAACTGAAATCTTTTGATTCCGGTTATCCTAAATCATCTCCTATGAATAATAGTGGTTCTTACTAAACTTCTTATTATAAATGAGGTTCAAATATATTTTATTTTATAAATATACGAGTATCTGTTACATAATATAAATAATAACATGTTTTTTTGCATAGTAATTATCCTATTAACGCATTAAATTTCCGACGAGGGGTTTGCAGAGTGGAAGGATATTGTTCTGTCGTGACATAGCTCTCGAGTTTCCTGCACACTTGTCGATTTTTCCGACTTCGAATGTAGCCGTCTTTATAATACATTATTAATTTTCCTTGGTCGTCCATGGTTTCTCTTTCCACTAACACTGCTTGAATACAACTTTTTAACCATTCTTCTCTCATATTTTCGTTCCAAATGTCCAAACCCTGTCATGAATCTTTTATAAATTTTACTTATGATCCAATCAATCTGCATTACATTAATTTCTTATTTCGTTGTTCAATATTCTAATATTATATATCGTCCGCACATTTTTCTCAGTGATCTCATTTCTACAGCAAATTTTGTAAATTAAATGTCATCTCTATCGATAATATCATATTTTTCTTCTAGTTCTGCAGCTTGTTTCAGACTAGTCAATATATTAAACATACCTTATGGATCCAATATGTGAATGTTTCTTGAAAATTTGTGTTAAACTGATTTAAAAAAATATGTTTTTAGAAGGTTTATTTTATTTTATAGGAGTGACATATTTCATATATTTTCCTTAGAATTGTGTGATATGTCACTACCATAATATACTTTTTCTAGACAACTGTCATTTTCTTTAATATTAAAAGTCAAATATGTTTTGCAAAAATGCATTCATGCCTCTTTGAGTTTACCCCTGAAAATGACACAAAGTCAGCCAAACCTTCCACCATAATGTCAAGAGAAGAATTAACTAACTAACCATCATATTTTGCCACACCACCTGCATATTTTGTTCTATTATACTTTCTAATCGATCGCGAATATCAATCAGATGCAGCGTTCACATTTAGATTTAAAACACGACTTAATGCGCCCTTGAGGTGATTACATCACAAAAACGACGCTTTAAAAGTTTGCATATTATTATTATTATTATCACGACGTTTCCTAACCTAACCAAACCATCACGCCGTTTCCCCGAAGGGGTAGGCAGAGAGGATAAACCGCCACACTCATCTATCCTGACGTATCTCGCGCATCTTCTGCATTCATACAACATGAAATGCACGCACGTCGATTGTTCCCACTTCGAACATGGCCGCCTCAGTAATTGTTAAATTTGGTCATGCCATGTCTTCCTTGGCCTTCCTAGACTTGAATCTTTTTTCCATTCATACTACTTGCATCAATATATTTTTAACCATTCTTCTATCATCTATTTTTTCCATATGGCCAATGTGGACTTTCCTTAAACTCTACGTCATTATATTACAATCATAAATAAATATAATGGCAAAGAGAATATTAGAGATACATTTTAAAAGCCATCATTATGAAACTAGCTTGTCGTTGACAAGATGACGGGGAAGTTTATGATGTTTATCTGACATTGGACATCTTCGAAGAGTGCAGTTCCAATTTTGAAAAACAAAAAATTAAAGACGATTCGGGCGTTCGATTTTCTTTTCAAACGATTTTTTTTAGATACACTAGACGCCGCTGTCGTCAATTCGGTACTAACGGATGTAGGTCCCCGCACGCGGTGCACTCTGTTTCCCAATTAGCGGTCGAGGACTTATTTGACAGCCCTTTCCGGGGGCAGCGACCCTTATTAGCTCCATGCGTACTTTTATGCCAACGCACACGTAAACTAACCTCACCTTAAACGTAAAGCTGGTTTTCAAAGGGCCAATGTGGACTTTCATCAAACCCGACATCATTATATCACAATCATAAATTGTATGTGAAATCATTTTCAGTCATTTTGAGTTTTAGACATTCGTTCTATACCGCTGTGGTTTACCGCGCTTTGTGGATTCGGGCTCTTAACCCTGTCTATAAAGTGGTTGGTAGAGAAAGGTAACAGGTTATTATTAGATGCCACGTGCTCGCTATTGTTTTACTTTGAAACATAATATTTATATTTGAAACACTATGTTAAATATAATGGTGTTCTTCTACCGACCCTTATGTTTGGAAACGAAGCATATAACTGGCTAAAGAAGGATGAAAGTAGAATAAATGCATTAGAAATGAGATCTCTTAGACGAATGTGTGAATACTCTGTGTATGATATGGTAGAGTGTCGAAAGAAAATATAATTCAATATTTGATTTATTTGATCGTGCCACGTTTTCCTTGGTCTTCCTCTATTTCTGGTTCCATTTACATCGTTAACATATAATTTTTTTACCATTCTTTCTTCATTCATTCTTTCCATATGTCCAAACCATCTGAATGATCCTTTCAATATTTTGTTCATAACACCATCATTCGCCCCGCTTTCACTTCTTATATTTTCATTCGACACTCTATCATACACAAAGTATCCACACATTCGTCTTAGAGATCTCATTTCTACTGCATTTATTCTACTTTTATCCTTCTTTTGCCAGTTCCAGTTTTGAATATTTAAAATTTGTATATTTTCCATGCTCTGAATTCATCTTATTACGATATTCAAAATAATAATCCTCTTTATAAACGTGAAATGTGTAATACTCTTATTTGAATAAATCTGAGATAAACAGGCATTTGTACAATGGAATGAAATTTCACAAAGAATTCTTATCTTTTCGTGAGATTTTTAAGCAAAGTATCCTTATTTTGTTAGTTTGCATTGTCGGATACCATAGACTGACAGTATCGACTGATTGGGTCAGATCGGACGGGAGCCGGGCCAGAAAACTTCCAACTTATCGCATCGCATCCCTAGCTACAATTGCCGGGTCCGTATTCGGGGCTGAGTGGAAAATTAATGAAAATAGTTTGTCGTCTGTCGCCAAGTTGGGGCGAGGGTTTTCACGTTTCCTTATTCGTGAGAGACTCTTACTAAATTTATTATTTATTTAAACGGGTAGATACTACGGCTGAATTGAATAATTCTGTTATTTAAATTTCATAATGTTCTCTTTATTTAAATCAAAGTAGAGGCTACGAACTCTACATTTAAATCATATTTGGAACTTTTTTTTTACGTACAATATTTCTGATGTCAGATAAATCTTAGCATGTCCTTCTTAATAATATAATGATAACTAACTAACCATCACGCCGTTTCCACGGAGGGGTAGGCAGAAAGAATGGACTGCCACACTTTAACCGATGCGGCACTCCATCCTCCTCTTTTCGCCCTCGCGGGAGACGCGGTGTGATGGGTTGCGAACCTCATCGCCATCAATCATCGCAAATATAATAAAACATGTAAAGGGTGGTGTTACAGATTAACATATATACAACTTCCAAAAATTTGTTAGACATGGTGGTCATAAGAAAAGGTGGAATGGGGAATGTTGTATTACATAAAGCGTGCGCTTAACCCAACCAATGACAGGTCATAAGTCCTGTAAACACCTCGATCACCATATTATGTTTCCAATTTGCATCTTCGTCTCTATTGAGATACAATTAATCCTTGAATTGATAAACCGCGATGGGTAAAATCCAGTATTCGTCTACAAGTATTTGTATACATTCAAAAATGTTGTATAGTAAAACTATTTATGAATCTGAATAAATACTAATATATTTCTTGAATCATATTAAAAATGCGATTGTTAATTTTATTCATAATGTAGCCATCCCGAAGATGGAGACTGCAACGATTTACGAGACGTCGGTCCAGAAATACGAGTTACGGCTTTTCCCAAAATCCCAAAAAACATTTTCATAATTAATTATCTAAGTAACCATCAAGCCGTCTCCGATTTTACATTATGCATACATCTTGTCATGCACGCACGTCGATTTCTCCGACTCGTCACTTGGCCAATATTCAATATTTGATCGTGCTAGATTTTCCTCGGTCTTCTTCTATTTCTAGCTTCCTCCACATTCATTTAATACACGCACATCGATCCCTCCGACTTCTATCATGACCAACCATTAAAATTTTATTAATTTGTTCATGCCATGTTATCCTCGGTCTGCCTCGACTCCGTACGCCATTTACATCATTAACGTATATTTTCTTAACCATTCTTTCTCCATCCATGCGTTCCATATGTCCGAACCATCGAAGCGATACTTTCATAATTTTGTTCACAATACCTTCTTCCGCTCTACATTCCTTTCTTATATCAGCATTTGAGATTATTTAAGCATAAATTAATATTATTTTTCTTTGAAAGTACTTAGGTATCTATGTTTTCAATATTTTATATTCATTTTGCGTTCTTGTGTAACTAATTCGTACATTTATACACAGCTTTGTGAAGGCAAATATTTGAATCGACTTTCCTAATTTAATAGGTTGGCTGCGTATATTCTTGTGTTTGTACGTACATAAATGCGCAGCTTTCATTTAATTTTCTAAAAGCTTCATCAATCAAGATAATCGGCTGTTTCCAATTTAATAATTGCGTTATTTTAGCAAACGTCGACCCTATGCTTCAATTAATTACAATTCATTTCGTTCCGTTCGGATAGGGAACATCGGAAAGCAATTTGTTTCCGGAAGATTTTTCATGTATCTTCTTTTTCTTTTCATGCCATGGCAGAAATTTCCAATGATGACCTTACTTCTAGGGGTAAGCTTCTCACTATTTTATTTACAAATAATAAGAGTTTATACAAACTTCAGTTAAAATTAAAACAAGTTAACTTGATTTTTTTTTTTGTATTTTAAAATTGAAGTTATTTTTTAATTTCATTCAAGTAACTTCAACGCTTCATGGGTTAACAGAAATTCATAATATTAATTATGATTTTACATAAAAAATAGTATATCCTTTATTTTAATTATAACTAGCTAATCCTCACGCCATGCCATCTCCACTAGTAAGCAGAAAGGATAGACCGCCGCACTTTTATTTTCTTGCATACTTCTTTCGTTTCCTCAACATACATACATCGTGTCATGCGGTCTATTACATAATTACTACGAATGAAATCGTCCAGAAACTTTCTGGAAGTTTTATTGTACAAACAACAACAACAACAAACCATTACGCCGTTTCCCCGCAGGGGTAGGCAAAGAGAATGGACCCCCACACTACTCTATCCTGGCACACCTCTAGCTTCCTCCACATTCATAAAGCGAGTCATACACGCACGTCGATTCTTCCGACTTCTACCATGACTAACCTTTAAAATTTGATTAATTTGGTCATGCCATGTTTTCTTCCGTCTGCCTCGACTCCGTACTCCATTTATATCATTAACGTATACTTTCTTAACCATTATTTCTCCATCCATGCGCTCCATATGACCGAACCAACGCAGCGATCCTTTCATAATTTTGTTCATAATACCTTCTTCCGCTCTACATTCCTTTCACCAGCATTTGAGATTCTGTCGTATATCGTTCTTACACACATACGTCTTAGGGACCTCACCTTTTTATATTTTATGGAAATTACCTGTTTGAGTGTTTTTTAAGGTATTATCAAATGTTTGATAATGCCTTAACCGTCGCGTTGCCATGTGGTCAATTGAGTTTCCACTGCCAATTTAAAGTTGATTTTCTTAAAACCTATGGACCCTAATATTATAAAAAAAAATTGTAATCCTCCATTGAAGTGTTCTCAATATTTCGTAATAAAAAAAAGCAAAAAATTACTTCCTTCATCCCAAAAAAAAATATTTTTAAGACTGCCCTCACCTTCATTCGTGTTAAGGTAGAATTTGTTTTGCTAATATTTACAACTTTATCAAAAGTGACAAATACTTACTCGCTGTTTTGAACGTATTATAAATTATATGTTTGGCCTTTTCTCATACGTAATAATACCGATTGTGGACGGAAACGCAGCACGCAACTTAATAATATCAGAACTGTGAAAATATTAACACTTTACCAAAAGGGACAAATATTAATACGTACTCGTTGTCTTGAACGTAGTATACATTTTGCCTAGGTGCCTTTATCATACGTAAAATTATAGCGCCACGGCGCGGCGGGGCGAGACAAGTTCATACTTGGTGTCAGTTGTTCATATGCTGTCTCGTCATTCTATATCAGAAATCGCATGGTTCCAGAAAAAAATTAATAATGATATGTTTTTCAAATAATCCATGTATGTTATAGATATATCGATCTATTCCTAATGAAATTCCCTACAAGATGACATAAATTAAATTTTGATTCATCGAGTCATATGCTTGATATTTATAGATAAAGTTAGCGGTAAACTGAATTGACCACATGGGAGCGAGCGTTTTGTTTTGAACACGGTACGTTAAGGGTTAATAACATTTTACAGTGCCTTAGAAAGGCTTCTAGAAAACAGATGTGTTTATTCTTATTAATTATTTAATATGGAGTATTACATAATTGTTCAAGAAACAATAAATATGGATCTATTTCTATAATAGTACAGTTAATGCCCCGTGTATCTATGGTAAACAAGCCATCTATGGGCTCGTTTCTGACACACTGAGCCTCCGTTACGGCGGAACCAATACCATTATCATTAGACACACATCGTGCAGTTTCCCTTTCCTCTGAGACAATATGGAACACACCAGGGGAGACAATAGCGAATGTTTGCGTTAGATCTATCCCGCTGTGACCACATCTCTATTGCGGTAGACTAGACTTGACCAAATCACCCCCCTCGTGCTTGGGAACTGATTCGATTTAAATCAGAAAGACTATGCAATGCGGATTTTAGGTTAAGTTTTCTTTACCGCTTTGGTGTTTCGTGCTCCTTTTGCAATATAATTTATTCGGTCAATAGGTTGGAGTTAATTGTTCTCACGAGTTGCAGTACTGTGATAGTCTGATTGTGTCCGAATAAACGAGATTTTATTATGTCTTGATGGAGAAATTTATAAGAAATGGTTTAACTTTCAGTATTGCATTGTTTTAAAACAATACTTTTTGATTTAACTTTTTACACGTTTCAGTTCTAATCAAATTCAACTTCAGTTTATATATAGTTGATCATTTACTTTCTTAATTAATGACATGTTTCATGGCAAGAATTCACGTGACAATCAAATAGATTAGCTACTTATCACATGTCATGAGGATCAATAGCTTAAAAAATATGTTTGCAGTAATTGAGTTTTAATAACCTGTTGTATACAAATGTGGAAAACAAATGAAAACTACCACATTAACAACACAATCCCTTAGATTGAAACTACCGAAAAAGACATGTTTTACTTTGCATTTGATAATAAATGAGAACTTTAAAAAAACAGACATTTTCATTCATATTTAATATTTAATGTGGAGTTTAACGTTGAATGATCGATTAATTTTACCTTATAATATAATAAATTGGATAATTTATAAAGCGCCATTTTTATGAATTGCTCATCTCAAGTGCGCTGTAGAAGATGCTCCGTTTTATCAGGCTGTAACTCTTAATGTTTTGGCACATAGTAAAGGTTCACAAATTATTTCCAAGAATTTGGGCGTTCCCTCATAAATCATCCTGCTGCACTTCACACAATTCACTGGACACTCGGACACACATGTGGCAACCATCTTTGAGGTCTCGACTCGGAAATAGCCGTTTAGAGACGTTTACACGATGCACTTTATATTAAAAACTTTCACGTATTTCAACTTAATTTGTTCTTTTCACTGAAACGATACGTAAATAATTAATTTTGGATACACAGATTTGTTTGGATTCATTAAAAGGTGATAATAGATGTTAAATAGACGCAAATGGAGTACTCAGACCCTTAAAATTTTATTTAAATGGGGAGCTATTTGAAAAACGTCCGGCAGCTACAGAGCGCCATTAGCACATTATGCTGCGTTGTATTGTCATTTGTTCATTCAAATGTTTTATATAAAGAAATTGTGGTTCTGATCTATACATATTTGTTTTACACAAAATATCTCTAAAATAAAGCAAAAAAATAATGATTAGCATTACCGAAACTGCCTGCATTATTTTTTTAGAATTAACATAAAATTATATATTTTGTTTATCCCTCAGATGGTTTGGACATATGGAACGAATAGCTGTGAGAAGAATGGTTAAAATGTTGTATACAAGCAATGTGAGTGGAAAGAGCAGTCATGGAAGACCAAGTAGAGCATTGGATGATCAAATTGATCAAATAGCGTATGTTTAAGGCAGTTCAATATACTGAAAGGCGGTCACATTCGAAGTCGGAAAAATCGTCGAACGTGCATGTTAGAGGAAGCAAGAGTGATATGTCTTAACAGAACGGAATGGCGGTCCATCCTCTCTGCCTACCCCTCCAGTAAAACGCCGTGATGGTTAGTTAGTAAGCTTTTGTTTGTTTTTTTTTAATTTTATTTTTTTTATTCTTTTATTTTATAATCAATCAAGAATAATATATACAGCGATCATGTTTATTTTATATTTTTAAGGGCAAACAAAATCATCGCTTTAAAAGGGAGCATATAAGTATTATTTTTATTATATTTTTTCTGAAATTGGCAGGAGAAACATTGTGTAATGGGAATGTAGCTATAATATACATTATCCACTCCAATATGGGGACTGCATTATATATCACATGGTATCTAAAGATTCTATCTCAAAATATGCACCAAAATATTTTAATACGCAAAATGTATTAAAGGTATTCGTGCGTGACTTGTTTATGAATAAGTTTAATCAATTGTTTCTAAATCGAGTTATTATTCATAAACAAAATAACGGTATAGCTCGATAATTTAATTTCTAACGCGCTTATTGTATTATGTTTACCGTTATTATTGTATTGTTTAAATTATTAAGTGCATACTCCATATTGCCCTCACGTATTACATAAATACGTATGCTAGCTTTGGGAGGTCAATGGTGACGTAACTTTCAAATATTATGCATTAACATCGATGATGTCAACTCATTTGTAATCAACCAACGTATGTTACGGCGTATGGGGAACGTAGTTTTGAATTCAGAACAGAATAATTTAATTATTTGCCGATAGGTAATTAAGTCACACAAACATGTCAGATACCCGGTGAAACTAATTACTACAAATTATGTTTTCACGTACATAATACATACGAGTATGAACTGTAATATAATGTATGTTTCAAACACTTTGTTAAATCAGAAGAAAGATTCGATTAATATATAATGAATGCTCGATTGCTTTTTGTTTTTACAATGATTTATTTATATATAAAAATATATAGATACATACAAACTTGTCTCTTCTTCTTCTTTTTTTTGTTCTGTCACACCTCCGTGGTGCATAGGGCCTCAAGGAACCTTCTCCACCCGACTCTATCGCATGTCTGATGGCTAACATCATCCCAAGTGAGACCTGCTGCCTTAACCTCGTCCTGCAGGACTCTTCTCCAGGTGGCTCTAGGTCTGCCTCGCTTCCTCTGTCTCCCCATTGGGGACCAGTCTAGTGCGTCCCGAGCGATGTAGGCTGGGTTCCGTCTCAGAGTGTGTCCGATCCACTGCCATTTGCGTCTAGCGACTTGTTCACTAATTGGCTTTTCGCCTACCATGGTCCAGAGAACGGCATTTGACACTGTTTGGGACCAATAGATCTTGAATATTGAGCGAAGGCTCCTATTTATTAACACCTGGAGTTTTCCAATAACATCTGTGGTAGATTTCCAAGTCTTACATCCGTATTAATCAACAAACAACAACAAGCTAGTCACAATATATAAATGATTTATTCTTTCTTGAACAATGATGTAAAACTTCATATTAAATAATGGATACGATTGAAAACGTCAGTTTTATAGAAGTTTTATTATGTTTTATGGGAATGACATGTTTCGCCCTTCTAAGGCATTATCAAAAATTCAGCTCGTTGCTGTTTATATACACTAGTAAATGGAGCAGAATATGGCAATTAATGAAAATTGATGTGACTTTACATTTTTCACAAATTTAATAATTATTTAGGTAGACTCATAAATACTAGAAAGTTTTTTTTTTAACTTTACAGTATTTTTGGGCCTGTTGATTTTTTCTTGTATACAACAGATTTTTTGAGCCCACTTACTGTATTCAATTGTTTTTAGCTATTATATTGATTCTCATGATATGTGATAGGTAGCTAATCTTTCGCCATTTTATTGTCACTTGAATTCTACACCAGACCAAAAGCAATATGACAGTCACACTGCCATCGTCGGAAATCGAACCCGAGACCTCTGGTATGACAGCCACTCTTACCACTCTGCCACGAAGGTCGTCATTTGAACATTTTAACAACATTTTGACGTTGAATTAATTTTTATTTCTATTTTAATCACAAATATTATATTTAAAAAATACTTATTTTACGTATTCGATCCATATATTTAAATAAGAAATCTGTTAATTGTACGTCTGTATCAAGATGAATTAAGATAAAGGTTAAATTTTATTTTGTTTCTATTTATCTTTCTGTTATCTACATTTCGAAACACACATTTCTAAGATAGTTTATTTAAGTATTATAATGTCAATAAACAATCATAAAATGTCCGCAGGGACTGCGAGTATTTCGATAACACCCATTCTTCGCAACAAAAACATTATTTTCATTTCATACATATTTTAGATGATAAAATACATTGTGTTTCACATAAATTCCCAATTTTCTTTAATGCCCCACGCAATGTGAAATTGGTGTCGCGAACTTTAAAGTTCATTCGTTGAAACAATACAATATTGAAAATAAATACCACACCAAGCAAATATTTGTTATAAACATACTTATGATTTATAAATGGAGTAATCAATTTTATGTCTACCAATTAAAAATATTTTTAATTAGATAACTCATTATGTTAAGCAATATCGTGTTTTTTACGCATTTACGTAAAAAAATACGAAAAAATATCACGACGGTTTTTCTCGATTAAGCAAAATCGCTTCACGATAAAATGCACTACGCTTGGATTTTTGCCCTTTATTTAATTATTGGAATACGCAAAGTATTTTTTCGCGTTGTCAGTATTTAAGAATAAATGTAATTGTTACAATAACCCTGTCTATTTAATGTATTCACAGCGCAAAAAACCGCATAGACCTAATATGTGATCACAAAAGAATTACTTATAAGCATAATATCTGGAATAAGAACTTGCAACGTTTTGTATGTATTTTCGCGAGAATACGAAACATGGAACTGGCAAAAGGAGTATAAGAGCAGAATAAACGCGGGAGAAATGATAACCCAAAGAGGAATGTGTGGTAAAATGATGTACGAGTATAATAGCATTTTTTTAAATGCTGATATAAGGTAGGAATGTAGAGCGGGTGAAAATGTTATATGAACAAAATTATGAAAGAATTACTGCATTTGTTAGGTCAAATGGAACGCATGGATTTTTGTTTGTTTGTACACAAACAAAGCA
This sequence comes from Lepidostoma basale, assembly GCA_022606425.2. Lineage (NCBI taxonomy): Eukaryota > Metazoa > Arthropoda > Insecta > Trichoptera > Lepidostomatidae > Lepidostoma > Lepidostoma basale. The sequence continues at coordinate 657,975 of JAHDVF020000857.1, read as the reverse complement.
TATAATGTACTCGTACAATAGTAATAAATAATTTAAACACATATTTATTAGTTTAGATATTTCAATTAGATGCGTAAAGCAAGTTCGTAATACTGGCACTGCATTTGTTATGCACCACCACCTTTCAGTGTATGTATGTTGGGCTGAAAGTTCGTGGGCTGACTCATAGATGGCGTTACTAGAATTAAATGATTTTTAGTTAGTACCAATCTTGAAAAGATACATGTATAAATTTGACAGCTGTTGGACAATTGGTTCGTGAGATATAGCTTTGTGAGTGAAACTTCTTTTGTTATTGTGAAAAAAATGGATGAAAAAGAATTTCGTGTGTGAATGAAGCATTGCTTTTTGGCAAAAAAAAAAAAACAATTGAAGCCAAGGCTTGACTTGATAAACATTATTCGGACCAGGAAAATCAACCGTTGAGAAGTGGTTTGCTAAATTTAAACGAGGCGAAATGAGCATCGAAGAATATGCACGCAATGGAGTTAACTGCCAGGTAAAAGTGGATGAAGAAAGAATGGTTTTGAATGTTTGCGTCAACGATGTAAATGGATTATGGAGTCGAGGAAGACTAATAAAATCAACGCATGACCAAATTGATCAAATTTTAAATGTCGGCAATATGAATCCAGAACAATCGACGTGCGTGTATGACTCGAATGTGGAGGAATCTAGAAAGTTGTGTCAAGATAGAGTAGTACGGCGGTTCATTATCTCTGCCTACCCTTCCGGGAAAACGGCGTGATGGTGCGTTTGTTATTTTATGAACTTATAATAAAATATGTATTAACCGCCCTACCTTCAGGTAATTTTCCGAGAAACGTGCAAAAAAAGCGGGTTTTTATTAATTAATTTTAATTATACATTAAAGTTAAAGACTCGACCGCAAACCTCGCCTGCCCCTTGTAAAACTATCATATTTGCGGAGACTTGTACTCAAGTGTTGTTGGCACACGCGCGTATCCCTTACAGTTTGTACATTTTAGGTATATTACTTTTTCTTAAGCGCGTATGTGATACGGGACAGCGCAGAATGGTACAGTCAAAGTGAACGTATCACGTAGGGTGGTTAAAAATTTGTGTTTTCGCCATTTCGAAGAACGAAGTATGATTACGGACGGGGAGTGTAATATCGGGAACAATGTGTGCCCATGTAATGACTCTCCGTTTATAACAAAAACAGTTAGTGCCCGGTATTCGCGAAATACATCAAATTTATTACGTCCATTAAAACACATCCATTAACCTCCAAGTAAATTTAATCGATTTTATTTTGAAATAGCATTTTACGACTCGCTAATGATGTTCGTGCAATAAACGTGACTTTACTCAAACAAGGCGTTAACCGTTCTTTGTTTCTATCACAGGCGGATATGTTTTTCTAATTGCCAATCGGTTTCATTACTGAATGTTACTATATCAGTGCGAAAATCCAAATATAATGACCTTTCTATACAATTATTATCATTTTTATTCTTTAGTTGAATCGCTCTTTACATCATGACAGAATGAGCCAAATCGATGTAAAGGGTATTATTATAGCTATCATAGTGATTCTCGTGACATGTGATAGGTAGCTAATCTATCGCCATTTTATTGTCACGATTTTATTCTACACCAGACCCAAGACAGTGTGACAATTACACTGCCCTCGCCGGGAATCGAACCCGGAACCTTCGGGGTGGCAGTCAATGCACTTACCACTCGGCCACGAAGGTCGATGTTGGCAGAAATAATGGATCACCATACTGTTCTTTTCTGGCATACTTACTCTCGCTTCCTCCACATTCATACAGCGAGTATGACACGTATGTCGATTCTTCCGACTACTGACATAGCCGACCCTATGAATTTGATTTATTTTAAAGATCATGCAATATTTTCCACGTCATACATCGTGTCATGCACGCATAAAACTTCAACATCAAAACCATTTATATTGTACTATAATTAATAGGCAAAAACCCGAATGCCACCATGAAAGAGTACGATAATATTTTGAATACAAGAGAGCAAGAGAGGAATACTTCGATTCTCTCCGAAAGTAATTCGAAAAGCATTCGATGCGCATGCCTGAAAATGTTCTGGATTATGTTGAATTTTGTTGTGATTATTGCTGTATGACAGTAGTATAAAAATCAAAAGGAGAATAATTTGGTTTCGGTAATTGTGAAAAAAATATAATAATTTGCTGTTTAAATGAAAAACTTTGTTATGAATATCACAATCGAATTTAGTCGCGATAGCTGTTTCGCTCACCGATGTTAGCATCGTCAGGTCTCACAATCAACTAATTTGAATTAGTTGATTGTAAGACCTGACGATGCTACGACGTTTTTAACTTAGTTGATTGTAGGTAAGACCTGACGATGCTAACATCGGTTAGCGAAACAGCTGTCGCGACTAAATATAATCAATTGTGATATTCATAACAAAAATTTTCATTTAAACAGTTAATAATGTTGCAATATCAAAGGTTCAAACTTATTTCAAACTTATTACGGTTGTACAGTGAACCAAGTGAAGGGTAGAAAATCTTTAGTTCCGTGAGTATTTCATGGGTTGCAACTAGTATCATAAAATTTTCAGAAAACCTGCGTATCATATAGTGAAATATGTATGAATCGTTGCCTTTCGATATGTGTATGTATGTATAAAAAAAATTGAGAAATTGGCCCTCAGTCCAGAAAAATCTTATATTGGCCGCTGACGTGCTCAATACCGGCCTTTGATGTATGACCCTTCCATATTCCGGGCCATACGTTAACATTTTTTACTCCTTTTGGATTGCGTGCCTCCGCTCTCAAATATAACGGATGGATGTGACTTGTTTTCTGGATACGATGTTTCATATCTCAAACTAGATCATTAAACCCTCATTTCACACTATCGGGCTGTAAGCAGAGTTGTTTACCTTAGCATCATCATTCTTTATGTTAGTCACTAAGTAAGGAATTTAATGTTCAGATTTCGTTCCAATATAAATATAATAATAATTAAATAAAACGATATATTTTTTATTAACTTCAGGTTGCGGCAGCATTACTTCCTTTTTTTAAATGCGCGCCATTCAGTCGGTTGATGTCGTAGCGGAGCGCTCTCATTCGAGAGACGGAACTATAAAGTTTTGTCCCGACACAGTTTAGTCGGCATCATGCGTTGGAACAGTGAGGAGCGTGCGTTTGCCGTTGAGGCCTACTTTTCGAACGGATGTTCAAGGGTGCGGCAGCATAGTTTCCTTTTTTCAATTGTATGAAACCGTATGAAATTTGTATGAAAAATTTAGATCTGTAAAAATTTGTATGAAAAATCAATTGTATGAAAAATTTTCAATTGTATGAAACCATTGTATGAAACCGACATTTTTAAAATTGTTTTTAATAATGTAGGCACATACATAAAGTTTTGTTTTACTTAATTTTTGAAGATTAAATCATGTAGGTGACGTTCCCCATTCTCCATATCCTAAGTTAACCGATTTCTGGCGTTTGTCATGACTCTGCCAGCATATCAGGCGTTATCTTGGCAATTTCTCCCTGGATGTTGGTTTTCAAATCTTTTAGTGGTCCCTAGACGGTTCACATAAACACGGGATTTCAAAAGAAACATAGAAAAAATTCACAAGGGCGGCCACTCCAAATCGCCCCTAATTGAGATAAGGCGCTTTGGGAAGTGTTCCTTCAAAACAGCCATACCGTGACAGAAACTTACTTGCACTTGTACTTCCACATATTGTCTTTATTACACTGGCATTAACAGACTCGTTGATGCCAGTTAGCCTGGCGAAACCGGTCACTATCGAAATAACGATAATTTGTGGAAGTAGTTTATAAAAAAAACAATCGTTTTATTTAATTATTATTTAAAATGATCTTTCATCAAGAGATTTCAGTTAAATCACTAGTTCCAATATAAGTTTAAAAATATACATATGTAAACGTTATCAATATATTTGTAAATAAGAACGTACGTTTTTCTTGTAGAACGTTTTTCTTTTGGGTGATGTATTTCACGGTGTTTGAATGTAGAAGATTAGAGTTATGACAAGATAGAACAGTGTGACGGTCCACCGTCTCAGTCGACCCCATCAGAGAATCGCCGTGATGGTTAATTAGTTAGTTATTCCAACTTATCAAACATTGCATACTCCAAAGCGATACGTGACGATTATAAATTCATTCATATTAACTATTTAATATGAATTTTTACGTCTTTAATGAAGAAGCAATATATACTGTTACAATGTTTTAATCGTTGAAATAACAAATAAACAATGAAATGAAATTTAAAATAACGCATTAAAAGATTTTTTGTGTATTTTTCAGTATATATAGAAATACAAAATACATATCGGCTATGCCACGAAGCAGAAAATACGTCATAAACCAGATGTTCCTTTTTTAAAATGTACATCGTTTTCATTTACCTGACATTTTCAACAGACCAAAGTTGAATTGATATAAATGTCCCGCTGAAGTTTTTCAACAAAGAGAAAATTTTGGCCGGAGAGTGCCTTCAAATAAAAAATATTTTTAAGCCATTTTTATTTCACAGGGGAAATATCAAAAACATAAAATTTTCTTTGTTTTTATTCTTTCACAATTTATTTAGAAATAAGACTGACATTTTTATTATTCAATATCCCATGTGTATTAATGACGGTGATTATTAAAAAAAATCCATTTAAATGTTTCGTTTCAAATTTATTTTTAAAATTTTCCGAGTTAAACGGGATCAAATATCTCAATTCGTAGTTATAGGAATGAAAACGTCAGTTTTCTAGAAGTTTTTAAAATATTTTATGGGAATGACATATTTCGCCCTTTTAACGCATTATCAAATGTGACGAAACTTCAACTCGTAGCAGTTTATACACACTAGTAAATGGAGCAGAATATGGTAATTAACGAAAATTGATGTGACTTTATACATTTTTTACAAAGAATTATTCAGCAATATTGGAAAGTGTTTCTTGGAACTCGTTAAGAAATTTTTTGACAATGAGAACATAGTTAGGGGATATTAAATGATATTATATAAATCAAAAATAAATTATCAGAGGTGGGACGAAATAAAGTGTTTCTAAGAAAAACATATTTTTACAAATTGTTTACATATATCAAGGTGACTAATGACGAAACATCTCATTCCCATTTAATATAATATAACTTATAGAAATCTGAAGTTATCATTCGTATTAATTATTTAATATGGAGTTTTACATCATTGTTCAAGAAATTATAAATCAATTCGGAATTTTTTTTCAAAGTAAATAGTATATCGATTATTCATATCATATCCGTTTTGGACTGAATAAAAAATACGGACCATCGTCTGGCATGAATAATAGACTAGATAGTCCTTTTGTTTCGAGTGGCAGACGTGTCGGTTAAGCCCGCTGTAGCTCTATGGCGGAGCAGACTAATGGACAAGGAGATGGCTAGCGGTTGCCTGCCGGCTATATTTAGAAACGATCCTGCAAAATTTTCAAAGCGCTGCACCGACAGAGCTATCTTGAGCTAAATTCGTCGTGTCCTGCAGAGAGATTCGTGTAAATTTGATGAATCCTTCATGAGGATGCTTAGATTTAGCTGAGTCTGCACTGCCGCGACGTGGAATCGCGATTTCGCTCGGTTCTTACCGGCGGAATTGGGGCAAGTCCTCAGTATTTCCCGCCATCTGTACTCGAGCTTGCAAGCGTTAAAAATTCATCTCTGCACTCCGCTCTTTGGCAGGTGAAGGGATTGGACGCGATACGGCGTTATGAAGGACTTTAAAAATTCATAGAAAAATTGAACCGCCATATGATTGAGATCTTTTCCTTTTCTTAAAACTGAGGGAGTCTCTCTAAAACAGGTATACCGCATCCATTTTTAAAAAAATTGTCTCAGATTGCAATTGTCTGTTCTTTCTTAAAACCGCCAGTTGGAATCAATTTTCATTTAAAGTTACTTCAATGATATTTTTAATAAATATAGAAAGAAATATTTTGCACAGAAAGAAGTGTATTGCAATTGTTGTTAAACGAACACCGCCATTAAAACGTTCTAAAAATTAAAATTTAAACAAACCTTAAAGATATTTTCCTCTTAAACCGATAATATGAGAGAATGGACTTCGCTTACTTTACCATATATCCTAACCATATTCATGATGCTTCCATTATATAGTTCATAGCGCTTTCATCCGTCCTGCTTTAATCTCATTGAAAAAACTGGAAAAAATACCTTGTGGCATTAGTATACATTTCAGATGTTCACAAATACCAAAGCATAACTCCATACAATCAAACAGATTGAATATTATACACTTATATTTAAATACCACCGCATAACTCCATTCAATCAAACAAATTGAATATTATGCACTTATATTCGATGAAGTAAGTTTTTTTTTAATATTTAATATGGTATGTTCTGAACAATTGCAGAATATGAAATAATAAAAGTTAAACTAATCAAATATTTTTACTGAAATCTCTTGATTCATTAAACTTACTTAAAAGTAATAATTTAATTCAATTATGTTTTTTAAAACTTCCACTTTATTTTTTCATATAAAGCACTCACTTTGTGGTTAAACATGTTAAATTTATAAATAAAAAATAATAAAACAGTTTGAATTTAAGCAAGGTATGGTTATTACAATTGATGCCAACTAGTTGCGTTTGGACCTAAGCTACATCAGGGCAGTATAATAACTGTTATTAATTAAATAGTCCATTATTTTGGCCGAAACACTTTAATACTTTAACATTATAAACTGTTAAATTAAAAAACTTATTTTTCGCGACAACTCATACATACAATTCACTAGGACTTGTAGTTCATGCTCGTTGTCTGCAAGTAGGACAGCGTCATCCGCATACAAGAGACAGCTTATTGACACTCCGCTCATTTTGGCACCTACATCCAACCCTTTCAGCTCTTTCATACATTTGTCCATATACAGATTAAATAACCACGGAGACATTACGCAACCCTGTTTAAAACCTTTATTGATTTCAAACCAGGCTGTAAGATCTCCATTTACTCTGACACTAGCAGTGCCCAATTAAAGTTAATTTATAATATGATTAATTATAATAATTATACCGTGGTTAAATATAAAGTGTTTAATTATTTTATATTCAAAAGTTTATTTCCACTTTCGTATTTCTTTACACTTTATTTCGACAGAGACCGATTTTGCCAGGCTATTTGGCATCAACAGACTGGTCCAGTAGACAATAAATAAAGGTAATAAGAAGTGGAAACGGTTCCTAAAAAATATTTTATTTTAATTATTATATAAGTTCAACGTTAAGATCCTTCGGTGCTATCCAACAATAATTAATTTGTATTTCGAAAAAGTGATGCGTTTTAACCATCATGTAATATTTTCAAAACAAAACAAACCATCACGCTGTTTCTCCGCAGGGGTAGGCGGAGAGAATAGACCGTTACGCTACTCTATCCTGGCAAAATCTCTCTAGATTCCTTCGCATTCATACAACGAGTCATACACGCACGTCGATTCCTACGACTTCTAATATGACTAACCTTTAAAATTGGATTATTTTGGTCATGTCATGTTTTCCTCGGTCTGTCTCGACTCCGTACCCCATTTACATCATTAACGTATACTTTCTTAACCATTCTTTCTCCATCCATGCGTTCCATATGTTCGAACCAACGCAGCGATCCTTTCATAATTTTGTTCATAATACCTTATTTCGCTCTACATTCCTTTCTTATTCCGCTCTACGATATACGACAGAATCTCAGCATTTGAGATTCTGTCGTATATCGTTCTACCACACATACGTCTTAGGGACCTCATCTCTACCGCATTTATTCTGCTTTCATCCTTCTTCTGCCAGTTCCATGCTTCGCTTTCATACATGGGACCAGAACTCCATTGTGAACGGCCGTTTTCGCTTTCATTGATAAATTCTTGTTTCCAATAACTATTCTTTAAGCTCCATTCATTTTGTTACCCGCATCATGTTCTTTCTACATCACTATCCGTTCGGCCATCTGCTGCGAACATGCTACCTAAATACACAAATTCCCTCACCTGTTCCAAGTTCTCTTCGTTCACGCTTATATTACAAACTGTCATTTGCTCTAATATTTTCAAACATAGCATAAGTCGAAATATTATAAAACACCCCACGAAATCTATATTTAAGTACGTACATTACTACATTAATACGTTTTGCTCCCTTGTTGATAGAATAGATGTCCAGGGTGGCCGCACTGGCCGCAGCGTGAGGTGCAGGTTATTATTCGGGTTGCACGGCGAGCGATCAATATTTCGCTTCTGGCGGACGTGCCGCGCTTCCAAGCTGTGGTTAATTTTCTTTTCCAGGAATTTCCGTGGTCTGGAGCACTTATTCACTCTCGCTGGCCGTTTCGATTTTCATCGCTTTCGAGCAAACGTCGGCCCCGCAACCGGGTGCTACGCTCGGGGAATACGTAACCGCACTTGCATACTCACTATATATTATCTCTTAGCGCGTATTTTATTTTATGGTTTGTATGTTAACTTACAATGCTTTGTAACTGCCTTAATGTTATAATAAGATGGGATTCTCAAAAGGAAGGGTTTTATTTTCGCTGTTGGTAGCAATATATATATTTTTTGGGATATTGGGTATATGAGAGAGATTTTGAGATCATATGTGGACGTGAGTAAAAGTGTTAGATAAAAAATAATGGGAAAAAAGTTTAGTTTGACGGTGTCCTAATAAGACATAACTAGTTCTATAAACATAAAAATAAATTAATCGAATTATAAACAATTTTTTTTGTTGAAGTGCCTGACGACATTCATGGGATAGTGGCTACAACTATGACTGCCACGCCGAAGGTCTCGTGTTCGAATCCCGGCGATGACGATGGCTATTGGTGTTAATATCTGTTAAATAAAATAATAAGAACGATTTTTTTTATGAATTACAACACTGTTTTTTTCCACTTTTGAGTTTATATCGTTTTCCCGATGATGAAGGTGTAAACCTTCGAAACATGTCGAGAAAATTAATCTCAAAAGTGGAAAAAACAGTATTTAGATTCATAAAAAAAATCGTCATTATGGAATTCCACGATTTTATAACGAAAAAGTATTTTCTTATGAAAAATTTGTCATACCATTTATTACAAATACGATATCAGTATTTTATGTCGTAATAAATTCGAAAATCCGGTGAAAATCGTTAAACCATTGAAAAAGTTTTTCTTTATCCCTATTATGAAGGTACAGTACCATCAAAACAAATTGATAAAAAAACAAGTGAAAATCTTTTTTTTTTTTTTTTATCGAAATACTTTTTATATCTGCTTAGCGTATTCGAGTCATGATTTATAAAATTACTTTTAAAGAAAATGATTTTAAAACTATCAAATCGTCTGTTTTTTAAAATAAAACCCAATATTTTACATTATTAACAGAAGTTCAAATATTTCCTAATTTTTCAACGTATGCATCTACCTCTGGTGCTGTTCACCCCATTTCTCACCCTCGGGAGACCCACCCCTGCTTACGGTTCACGAATCCGTGCAGCCCCGAAGGCCTATCAACCCCTCATGTCCTAGACGGGTGATGTCCTCTCAAGGACGAATCCTCCATAAGGGTAATAATACAGATTCGTGATCATATCTACGTACGTGACAGATATAACAGCTTATGTAATTGATTTTGGTCCTTAAAATGACTCCCGAAATTCCCTGGAACAAATTTTAGGTCAATGACTTACCACATTCGCAACGCGTAATATGTAATACCAACGGATTTAGAATTTAATATACTCGTGTATATATATACGAGTATATATATTTTTGCTGAATATTAAATTCCAAGACTTAACTGTTTGCATTCAAAGCTTCAAAACCGAAATATTTATAATTATTTATTGTTACTTAAACAAATATGTCAAACTACATATTTGAAAACGTCTGTTTTATAGAAGTTTTATTATATTTTATGGGAATGACTTAGAAAAGCTAAACATGGATTTCCCATAAAATAAATGAAACTTTCATTTTTCATTCGTATTAAGTATTCAAAAGTATTTATAAGTTAGAAACGATATCATATTTAATTTGAGTGACTTGTTTCGCCTCGCTGTGAAATTATGAAATGTATTTTAATAATGACAATTGAAATGCCCCCCAGTAGAGCGAATCCCGCGACTCCTTTAAATATTAATAAATATCTAGAAATCGAAAAGAAGACGTTTTTAGCATTTTTTTTCTTTCTTTGTGGCGTGTATTATTAGCCCTAGTCTATATTACAGCATCATGAACGTATATTTACAATTCTTTATTTATTTATTAATTCTGTGTGGAAACTATATTATTCATCACGGTGTCATAAGTCTGGTTATCTTTTCTTATATCGGAGCTTAACATTGCAAATTTTAATTGTATCTCAATAGAGACGAAGACGTAAACTGGAAACTGAACATGGATGATCAAGGTGTTTACAGGACTTATGACCTGTCATTGGTTGGGTTAAGCGCACGCTTTATGTAATTACAACATTCCCCATTCCACCTTTGTTATTTGTGATCATGCATGACAAATTTTTGGAAGATGTACTCGTATATATACTTCAAAATCCATATTTATCTTCACGTGGCAGTTTCAGTCAGCCATCTATGTAGATTTGGTTGCACTAGAGAATTTTTTCAAGAATTAATCTATACAACCGACCCACTAACGCCATCTATGGAGAATGATTTTCGGCATTTAGCAAACTACCTTATTAACACAATGTGAAGGCTGTTGACCAACATATTGTTAGAAGCCGCTAGGAGTATTATTCCATTCTATATGCCAAAGACAATCTTAACATTGCATTTTGCAACACACGTTTATTGGAAAAATTATTATTATCATTATCTAAATTATTATTATCTAAATTCCACCACATTCTTTGTAATATTATTTTTTGTGCTGCTTCAATGCTTCAACAATGCTTCAAACACTTGAACATATAATGAAAAAATTAAGTACATTCCATTTCTATACCCAAAAAGCATCGCCATATTTTGAGCATAAAAAATGTGTCAACTTATTTTGTTTTTATTTTATGCATATCATTATTATGTTTTTATTTTATTTTTACAATACACTGTTTTGTCCACTTTTGATTTTACTTTTCACGACGTGTTTCTAATGTTTTACATCTTCATCATCTGGAAAACGATTTATACTCGTTTAATTTTTCTCCTAATGCTGTAGATGTGAAACCTTTGAAGAATGTTGATAAAAGTTAACTCAAAGGTGGAAAAACTGGTGTTATATTTCTTAAATAATTCATCAATATATTTATTTTTCAATTGTATTTTCACTACCGCACAAGCAATATTATGCTTTGTTCCAATTCATGTGTATTTCAACAAGTTAAAATTTCTGCTACCTTTAATCAAACAGATAACACTTTGTACCAATTAACCACTCGGTGCGTTTGGAAATCTACCGACGAATAATTCTGTCGGAAATCTGTCGTGACGTCACCGTGGATTCGTTCGTCATCCTCGTAATCGCCCCGGCTCACCCTCAATCGACAAACCCCGGGGATACCTCCTCGGCCGCGGGATTTACATTCGCCATTTATGTCAAGATTTGAATTTGGAACACGGTGGATCCATAGAGGTTTACGTTTGGTTTAAGCGCCAAAACCTTCAAATTTGGAACACGTCCGACTTAGTCGAAGCTTAGCAAAATATCTCACCCGCTATTCAGTATGATTACAGCATTCATGCCGGCAACATAATGCCTTAATCTCTATATCATGGTGAAGTATGTTTTTAATTATGTTTAAATTTACAAAATGACCCACTGATGTGTTTCGCCCGTATCCGTTGGGGTTATTATTTTTATTTATTTATTTCTAACCTTTCTTAAAGATTGAGTCAGCCTTATATTTCTAGATGATGTGGAATTGGTTAATTGCTATGGCCCAGGGAACGGTAGAATGAATTTAAATGTTTTGCGAATTGGGAATCTAATTTATTATTTTTATAGAATCTGACGTGTTCCGTAAATCTTTTACTAAAAGTCAGTCTGTCCTAATTTGCATTATATAATTTCATCTGATTTTTTTAATTTTTAAAAATCGTCCTAAATGGACACACTGTTTGGCGCTTAGGTTTATGAGGTTTAGGTTGAGAAAGCCCTCGCAAGGCGAAAAAAATTTATCGATAAAATAATCGCGTTTACATCATTATTTTTAATCCTTAATACATTTTTTTAACTATCTATTTTAATTAACTAACCATCGCCGAAAGGGTAGGCAGAGATGAATCTGCCATATTGCGACATTTAATTCTATCGTTTCAGCATTTATGAAACGTATTATGAACGCGCTTTAATTTTTATTTTTCCGACTCACGTGGTCAAAATATATAATTTTATTTTTCTGTCTGTATCAGTTCTTTCGAATTTGTGCCCTACTCAAACTATATTTTCTATACGTACAAACCATCTAAGCAATCTTTAGCTATTATTTTCATTGAAAACAAATTTCTTGCTTGGTTGTCTCGAGTTAAATTGGCGTTTCAAATTTTATTCAACAAAGATTCCGTGCTTCGAATCTAAATACAAATCAATTGTTACTTGTTTTTAATTTACGATCGTTATGAGATACAGCTTTGACTTCTGTGCGAGTTTTTCTACGAATTTTCACCAAATACATTATTTCAACAACATTTTTTTTGCTAAATTGAAAATTGCCCGGAGTTGCGTCGATATAAAAGCAATTGCTTCCAAATTGAGAAATTCCGATCAAAGTCATTCATTTGATTAAGTATCTCTCCTTGGTGATTTTTTTACGTATAAAATTTTCCATTTATCTTTTGCCTTTTTGCTTTTTCCAATAATTCAAATGTTTATACGCCGGTTGAATTGGGGAATTTTTTTTAATGAATACATGGGAGTGTTTATTAATAAATTGCCTTCAATATTGCTTTGTGAACTGAAGTATTTGAAAACATTTATTTAACAGACATCCCTTATGTAAAAATTATTTCCAAAATATTGACTTTATTTTTTTAATTGGACAAAAAATATTTCCGTTATTATCATTTCCCTTATTTGGTATAAGATGTTTTGCGCATTTCTATAAAATAACATTCATTGTTATTATATTTATATGATAATATAATTATATTCACAATTATTATGTGTCTTTGATGGAAAACTTATGGTCCATGTTAGCAATTCCTATTTCTTTGTTTGTCCAACACTACATGTAAAGTTTGATATAACACTACATTTAATAACACCACACGTGGAAGATTGATATAACAACACACGCGGAGGATTGATATAACACCACACACGGAGGTTTAATATAACAACACACGCGGAGGTTTAATATGAAGTATTGATACTACACCACACATCGGGAATCGGGTGGTGGTCTAGGGGACAAAACGCTTGTCTCCTGATCCAGGAGATATGGGTTCAAGCCTGGACACGACCGGATTCCTTCTTAATAATAATGAGCTATTTTCTGCTCATATTGACGATTGCTTAATAAATTCTAATGTCATTGATTAAAATCTTTAGTGTTAGTATTTTTTTTTAAATAAAAATAATACAACACCAAGAGAGTTGATATAATACTACACATAATAAAACTACACGTGTAGGATTGATATAACACCACACTTAATAACCACACACGTGGAAGATTAATATAAAATCATACACGATAACACCACACATGTAGGATTTAACATAAAACTCAATAACAACATTCGTAGAAGATTGATAATACATAAAAAAACGGAGAAAGATATCGAAAGAAGGGTCGATGCTGGGAACAAAATTCTCTCAAAGTCATCACTGCAAATATAAATATTTCAACTAAAGCAAAGATGGCAGTACATAATGGAGTTCTAGGCCCAATCCTTATGTATGAAAGTGAAGTTTGGAGCTGACAAAAGAGGGATGAGAGAAGGATAATGCCGTAGAAATGAGATCACTGAGAAGAATGTGCGGGAAAACGATATATGATAGAATACCGAACGACGAAATAAAGAATAAATGTAAGGCAGATGATTGCTTCATAAGTAAAATTAAAAAAGGATCCCTTAGATGGTTTGGACATATGGAACGAATAGAGATGAGAGAAGAATGGTTAAAATGTTGTATACAAGCAGTGTGAGTGGAAAGAGAAGTCGTGGAAGACCAAGGAAATCATGGCATGACCAAATTGATCAAATACTGAAAGGCGGCCACATTCGAAGTCGGGAAAAACGACTAGCGTGCGTGTTACGATGTATAAATGTGGAGAAAGCAAGAGAGGTATGTCAGGAGAGAACGGTATAGCGGTCCATCCTCTCTACCTACCCCTCCGGGGAAACGGCGTGATGGTTAGTTAGTTAGTTTTTCGATAATACACCACACGTGGAGGATTGATATAACATCACGCTCAAAAACACAATATATGTAGGATTCATATAACTCCATTCTATTGAGGTTAGTTAGTAGAAATGTGTTCCATCAATTAATGTTACGTTCTTCCCATCCCGCCGCAAGCGCAGTCACTCTGAATTAATAACAGCGGAGGTATTGCACCAGAAGATCTGATATCCTCCGAATCTCGCTCGGGCGAAGTTTTCATCCTGCCAATTACACTAGCGCAGCTTCCAGCCACTCCCCGAGAATTACTCGACGAGCAACAACTTCCCCGTTGTTAAAAGTCTTAACTCTTCAACAATGTTGATTCTGTTTCGACTACAGAGTTCCAGTTAAGTTGACTCTATCTTACTGTTTAGATTATCTAACAAACACGTCATTCCGAATTTCCTACTGGAGTCCTTTAATAAGTCGAATGTATTCATAAAAAGGTTAAACATAGTTGTAGTTCAATATGGTGTTCTTCTACCGACCCTTATGTATGGAAGCGAATCATGGAACTGGCAAAAGAAGGATGAAAGTAGAATAAATGCAGTAGAAATGAGATCTCTTAGACGAATGTGTGCATACTCTGTGTATGATAGAGTTTCGAATGAAAATATAAGAAGTGAATGCGGTGCGAATGATGGTGTCATGAACAAAATAAAGAAAGGATCATTAAGATGGTTTGGACATATGGAAAGAATGAATGAAGAAAGAATGGTAAAATAATTATATATAAATGATGTAAATGGAACCAGAAATAGAGGAAGACCGAGGAAAACGTGGCACGATCAAATAAATCAAATATTGAATGTCGGCCATGTGAGGAGTCAGAGAAATCGACGCGCGTGCATGACACGATGTATGAATGTTGAGGAAGCGAGAGAAATATGTCAGGAAAGAAAAGTGTGGCAGTCCATTCTTTCTGCCTACCCCTTCGGGGAGACGGCGTGATGGTTAGTTAGTTAGTTAGTTAGTTCAATATGTCCTGACCAGATCATCTCAAATATATTAAAAGTTGTTGTATGAACCGATAGTCTTAGCGATAGGTTAAGTAATATCGTTTCTATATCGTATCACGACTATACCACCGTATCTTAGTATTTAAAGATTATGGAAAATTTCCAAAATATTATAATACATAGTTGGGTTTTTTAAAAGTCCGCGTTTTACGGTGCTGTGTCATCACTACACATTATTTATTGTATTATTGATTTATCTCTGATTTTAGATTATACATATTTATGTACATACTACCTGACCCGGTGAACTTCGTACCGCCCCATAATAAAAAATGGTGTGTTAACTTATTAGCTGAATGAAATTCAGCTATTTATTAAATTAAAATGAATACTCAAAATTCAATAAATGTGCAAAAATTATAATGAAAATTAATGAATGTAAGTCACGTGGCGGCAGCAAGGGATTTGCTTTATTGAAGCGAATCTAAACGATTCGTGTAGCATTGTTGCCCTACTTTCTGTTAAACTATTATATTTGCTGGATGGTATGCAGTCGGGTCGATTACCTTCATTGAAGCACCTTGTGATATTCGACATTTTTCGTTTTGTTGTCAGGTGCGAGAACGAAGAAGCTGAATGGTTTGCGGGCACGTGAACATGCTACATACAATTGACCGTGAGAGAAACATTCATTTTCTAGATTCAGGCCACAAACACCCAAGGATTGGCCTTGTGATTTGTTAATCGTCATGGCGTATAACACATTGCTCCACAGAGTCAATGATTTGAGGCAAGCGTTTATTTTATATCATCAAAAAAGCTGTTCTATACAAAATGTATGAGAAAACGAATTTTCTTCATAAATTTTTCAGTTATTCTGCTATTCGGGATGGAGACAAATCCAACAAATCATAGATCATAAAAATCGCTCCAGCCGTTCGTGAGTTATATAGGGTGTAACTAACACGACTTTTTTGCGTTCAGGAACTTATTGTTTAATCATGAATTATTTCAATCCATGCCAGTATGCAAAATGGAAAAACTTTACCCGGTTATCATTATATTTATAGTGATAACTTTTCTCCTCGACCCGACTCATAGCGTGCCCAAAGTTTTCAAGTTTTCTGCGCTTTATAGTCATAATAATCTCTCTTTCTTTCTGCAATGGTAGGTCATACTCGTATATGCAGAAGGGGCGAAAACCACATCATACAAAAAGCCTAACAACTAGACGCAGGAAGAAGAGGACAAGGTCGGTCAGATCATAAACGACTTGAAATTGCTTCAGATCGACAGTGGGATCAGGATAGCCGACTCCAAATAAATAGAAAATGGCTAGGAAAGAAGAAAAACGATCATTATAAATGGACATTAACAAAGTATTTTTATTTGTTTTTTTATTAATTACGCCTGTCATGAACGCCTAATTTATTTTTATAAACTAACGAGCACCTCACATATACCATACGTTATAATGTGTGATATTCCTAGTAAACAACTATTGTGATTTATTCCAAGTGTTTCGGAGAATCGCTAGTTTCGCGAACTCATTCCGTAATCAGTGGTCACGCTAGATGCAGATTACAGGAAGACCGCCACGTGTCAGGTGTCCGATGTCCGGTGATTAGACCGGAAGTAATGGAATATCGCGTGACTTAGTTACTACACTTCTTATTTCGTAAATAGTTCTAGAGAAATACCGAGTGCTGAAGAAACTAGCAATCTCACGGTGCTTCGTTTTTACACTATGCTCTTTAAGTAATTGAGAATAATGAAGCCACCTAAATATTTACTCTAATGAAATTTATGCAATATTTGTTAACGTTCAAACGATATTCTGAAGCATTTAACTTCCTATATTTACATTACCAACTACGCAAGATTTAAAAAACATATTAATGCTGTCTTGGCTTAACTCTGAGGACGATAAACAACTTTATATCGTTAAATAAAATAAAAATACACTTTTAGTATTTGTATCTAAACCACTTTATTTAGTAACACCAACCGGTTTCGCTCCCGCCCGAGCTTCGTCAGGGTGAGAGAGTAAACATTTTTTTACTCTCTCACCCTGACGAAGCTCCGGCGGGAGCGAAATCGGTTGGTGTTACCAAATTAAGTGGTTTAGATATAAATACTAAAAGCGTATTGAAATTTTTATTGAATAATGACCATTGTTCCCTAAAAAGTGATTTGAAAATTGCTCGAATTAAAATAAGAAACAGAGAAGACCGAGGAAAACGTAGCATGATCAAAGAAATTAAATATTTAATCTCGGCCACATGAGGAGTCGGAGAAATCGACGTGCGTGTATGACACGATGTATGAATATTGAGTAATCAAGAGAAGTATGTCAGGAAAGTATGTGACAGTCCATTATTTATGCCTACCCCTTCAGAGAAACATCGTGATGTGAGAGTGGCTTAACTGTAAGAATGATACATCGTTATTCGAGAAAACATCAAATAATGCTAACATGACCATCGTTGCCTTAAAGGTGATTTAAAAATTGCTCGAATTGAATTATTTATTTTTCTTCCTTAGTCTTTATCTATCCTTTGCTGGATGTAGGCATCTTCCAAACGTTTGCACTCCTTATTATCTCTTCATCTTTTGCCTCTAGGCCTTCCTACAGGTCTTAATCCGGCTTACACTTGCAATTTCATGATTGCTCTAGTTTTTCCGGCTCTGCATACGAGGCAAATCCATGCTAGGAGACCAGCTCTAACTGTGCTCATTATAAGGGGCTACTGGGTCGTCTTGGTTACCGCGTAAACACCAGATCTGGTTCCCAGGATAATTTTTAAGATCCTATTCTCAAAACAGTAGATTCTTTATCATCGTACTACTCGTTATGCATAGAATTTAATTTATATGTGAAATTTTGACTTCCTCTATTATTACAATTAAATTATTGTTTACTAATTTCCCCTTCCCATAAACCTACACATAACGAACACTTGCTCATATCGTTAATGACAAATCAATAAACAATTTATCGTTTCTAATTAAACGGTATTCGTTGTTCTATCAAATTTCCATAGAAGCGATTGTATTATTGCTCAATAAGAGTGATTTATTTAATTGTTCTTGTCAAACACTTAACGAGGTATAAGTTAAGCGGCGCTCGCTTCAAAGGAAAACTGAGAAGTTCCTACTCAGGGTGCTCTTGGAAAGGATGATTAATCATTTTAATGATAGCCGATTTGTACCTGTGAATTTAAATTCGTGAACAATGGCATTTGCATGCTACTCTAAGCGAATGAAATTATCTTTTGGAATTGCCCTCGGTTCCCATTAATTGGAAATGTGGATCCCGGGGAGGACGGAGGAGAGGAGAGACAGGAGGCAGTAGGAGGCCTCCACCGCTGGGATCAGATACGATTGTAAATTTACAAGATGGCGGGATCGCTATAATCTCGCGCCTTGTACATGTCATTTACTTGAAACTTTAATCGTAAGATTTCCCTGTATCTGCTTTCGGTTGTTTCAGTGTTTTTCGTTTAAGCTTTGATATCGTTAACGCCTATCTAAAGATCAAAATTTTATTTCTCGAAAATATTGTCTCTTTGTTGATTTTTTCGCAGGATTCACAAAAATCATGGTGTTTGTATTGACAGATTTGTTCACTTTTATTATTATTTTGACATTAATTTTTACGTATGTAGTAGAATAAAAAGTAACTAACTAACTAAAAAACTAACTAACCATCACGCCGTCTCCCCGAAAGGGTAGGCAGAAAGAATGGAATGCCACACTTTAATCGATGCGGCACTCCAACCTTCTCTTTTCGCCATCGCGAGAGACGCGGTGTGATGGGTGTGAATAAAAAGTAAATGTAGTAATTACCAAAGTAAGAATTTTTAATAATATGTTTTAAAGTTTCATGATACAATTAGTACTCTAAGATTATTATATAACTATTTATATAACTAAAATTAACTACTTTATATAACTAAAATTAACATACGACATTTTGAATGTACACAAAGTGTTTGTGTACATTCAAAATGTTGTATAAAACAAAAACTGGTCCAAGTTAGCATATAAATTGGAGTGACATTTCCAGGCGTTATCTAGCAGTGCGTTAATGGCGGTTGCCTTTCACATTGCGTTATAAAGATCTTCTGCTTAATGCTTAAATCTAATCTTCATAGATGGCGCATTGAAACTGACATGTGAATTGTGGTGTTGGATATTAACATATATACAACTTTATATATGTTAATATCCAACTAACTTTAGAAATTATATATAAATAAACGGGAGATGCCTATTGGTGGCGATGAGGTTCGCAACC
This sequence comes from Lepidostoma basale, assembly GCA_022606425.2. NCBI lineage: Eukaryota > Metazoa > Arthropoda > Insecta > Trichoptera > Lepidostomatidae > Lepidostoma > Lepidostoma basale. Next base: position 638,314 of record JAHDVF020000857.1, on the reverse strand, counting down.
CATCACACCGCGTCTCCCGCGGGGCGAAAAGAGAAGGATGGAGTGCCGCATCAGTAAAAGTGTGACAGTCCATTCTTTCTGCCTACCCTTTCGGGGAGACGGCGTGATGGTTAGTTAGTTAGTTAGTTAGTTAAGATTAATCAAAATAAAACGCCGTCTCCCCGTAAGGATAAGCCGAAATAATGAACCGCCACACTGTTATTTCCTGGCATACTTATCTCGCTTCCTCAACATTCGTACATCGTGTCGTGCTCGCACGCCGATTTTTCCGACTCCTCGCGTGACCGACATTTATCTTATACTCAGCTAAAATGTGCTTGTTTTTATTTGGATATTCCTCGATATTGCAGTTTAGCAATCTTTATAGCACCAACGAAAAATCTTTTTTTCAAACATGGACAAGATTTTATCCGTAATATCGTGTTATTATAGGGATTTTAGAATCGCCGCCGTAGCACCGCTTGTTTTTTTTATAATCGACATAAATTAACCCAGTTTATATTCGCAGTTTTTTTTTTTAATTTTCCTAGATACTTCTGTGGTCACATTTTAAAAGTACTAATACTACGATTATTTTCTCAAATATCGCCTTGATGAAGCTACCGATAGTATTGAAAACTAGTGAACAGTGGTTTATTTCAAATATAAAAATTAATGTGTGAGTCTTCAATATTTAGGATTATCAATATTTTCTGATAGTACCTACCTACATACCATATATATTTAGTGAGTAATATAAATGAAAACGTCTGTCCTCTAAGAGCTTCATCAAGTTTTTTTATGGAATGAAATGTTTCGCCATTCTAAGGCATTATCAAATGGTAATGCCTTTGAAGGGCGAAACATGTCATTCCATAAAAAAAACATAATAAAACTCCTAGAAGACAGTATTTTTCACGTATATTAATTATTTAATATGAAGTTTAATGTCATTGTTCAAAAAACAATAAATTTAATATATTTATTGATTTCAATGATTCGCTTCGCCTTTAGGAATTTAACATATTCAAATATCTAACAACAAATAAAAGTAAAATTAACGTAAGTTTTTCCGAATGCTACTCGTAGTTATAAAGGAAACTTTATTAACAAAAAAGGTATGGTTAGGTCACGCGGAAAGAATGATTGAAGAAATCATTTTAAAAAATAACCTGAATGGAGTCTTTTCCTTCTTTTTATTCAGCATATTCCCGTCCACTCCTGGATAAGAGCTCTTCCATTCGCTTCCACGCCACTCAGTATTGTGCAGACTGCATCCAAGTCATGCAGACGTGTCGGTTCTGGTCATCCTGCCACCATAGTTGCGTTCGTATTGTACATCTCTTTGCGTTACGCGGTCTACTATTTTTGTCCATTCTTCGTCCCAACATCTGGCTACGTGACCAATACATTGCCATTTTAGAGTCGCTACGTGGTGGATGATGACAGTGATCTTTGTTTTTTTTTCACGGTATCGTTTCTGACTCTGTCTCTAAGGCTTATTCCTGATATGTTTCTTTGGGTTATTCGTAGTTTTTCAGCACGAATGGAGTACACCGAGGAAAACGTGGCACTATATTTGTTTATGTATGTTGGCCGGGTGAGAAGTCGACAGAGAAATTAACGTTCGTGCATGACGCGATGTATGTTATAAATGTTCAGGAGTTATTCGCTTTCACTTGGTGTTGTAGCATTTGAATCACATTTTAAAAAGTTATTCAAAGGCAACGATGTGTCTGTCTATCCTTTATGCCTACTCCTTCTCCTTCTTCCTTTTTGTAGATCTATGTGGTCTGCTTTCCAGAGGATTGCCTGGATTGTCTGGATTCCCAGCTGTCCTTTCATCTTTAAGGTCTCCACGAGGACGAGTCCGTGAGGCTGATTATGTAGTGAAATATGTGGGAGTTTGATGATCTTTGGACATCTAATAATATCCTCAACCTCGCATATAATATATAGTGTCTTGCCTGCTAACGTCTTCAGTGTCTTTATCTCGGAAGTCCTCAAAACATGCTTGGTCCTGACTGTGTCTGCGTTTGCCTCAACACCATATGTACGCATGCTTTATAGATTTTCATCTTACTTTTAATGACCATGTCTTTGTTATTCCATATTGTGGATTTAAGAGCACCAGAGATTGCAGCTGCCTTGTTGACTTAGGCTTATATTTCTTCTCGCAGATCAGTTCCTTCAACCAGGTCTATGGGTTGATTCTTTACAGCTAGGTTACATACCTGTAGTTTGGGTGTTTTGGAAAAAGGTTACACATTTCGTCTTTGAGATATAAATTATCATGTTATATTTTTTACAAGCGTGGTGTAGTCTGTCTAGCATTTTGTCATTGTTGTCCTTAATGCTATGAAATTGAGCTACAAACATGAAAATCATTTTGATGTTCTGAAGATGAGCTACAAATGTAATGGAACATCTGATTTGAGATGTTTAATCAGCAATATCTGTGCTTGCGAACCACCTCCACCCGCGCTCGTGTCCTCGGTCGTGTCGTGATGTTCCTCCGGGGAGACGAGACGGGTCTAATCCGTTTTGGAGGCAATCAAATCACCTCTCTCGCCGCCCGCTCCTGCCTGCCGCCGCCCGAGGACCGAGATTACCGAATAAGAGGAAGCATATTTTCTGATTATTTTTATAAACATTTTTCCACCGAAGTAAATTGAGATACATACGTTACGTTTAACGAGCTGTCTCCACCCGGAGATAAGTTGGCTTTAAATTGTTATTTATTATTTTGTTTTATTCTCAAGGTTACAGACTCCATTTTTATATCTGTATTATTTACAAGTTTTTTAAATATTTTTAACTAAAGTTGTTTTGCCACCCATTGTTTTAATATTTTATGGTTCAAACGCTCATTAGGTAGGTACTTGTATCGCGGACAGATTTCGATAAACTCTGTATCATCTGTATCATATCTCGTATCATCTGTATTAAATTTATAAATATAAAATACATATAAACTTTTTTTTAACCACGGAATGGTAATTATAATTAAAACCAACTAGTTTTGCTTATACCTAAACTTCATTAAAACAATACGTAGTATTTATTTTATTTATCGATCGCGAATATCAATCAGATGCAGTGTTCACATTTAGATTTAAAACCCGCCTTAATGCTGCGCCCTTGAGGTGATTTATCACGAAAACAGCGCTTTAAAAGTTAGCGTATTATTATTATTATTATTATATTGTTTTGATGTTAGTTCAAAGGTTTTAATGGGTGTGGGGGTTTATGTTATATTAATTTAATTGCCATAACCATTTTTGCAATACCTCAGAAAGAACTCACAAAACATCGTAATTTAAAATTAGTGGAATCTTGAAACAATGACATTAGAGTTTTACTTGAATATTTTTGTTTTATTTAAGATTTTTTAAATGTATTATGCGTATACTTGAACGGGATCAAAGTCACTTTTCAAGAATAACATATTCTTTTATTTATTTAGTAAACTTTCTATTGTAAGTCATATTGTATTGTATAAGATTTTCAATTGTTCGCAAACAGGTTAAAAAAAGTACTTAACAATGCGACAGAAGAAAAAGCCTTTGAATAGTTCCTTCTGTGTAGAATACGGACCCATTTTCCGAGTTTTCCCGCGACATGCGCCTCCATTAGGCATATCAAATTATCCTCCATCTGTTTTATCTTAGAATTTACAAACTTGTTATTATAAGGCGATAGCTTAATTACGAGAGCGCCAAGTTCTGAGGCGGCTTAGTGCCTGGAGTGTGGAACAGAAGGAAGGGGAAGTGGAGAATGCAAATTAGGGAAACGCGTTATCACTTAGTGGCAAAAATACCCGCGGAGCTTTCCGGCTCCTGCGGCTGGAGAAAAACAAAGTTTGCGCTCATTATGCTCCCGCCATCGCCACCTGGGCCTCTAAGTGGAGCGACTTGGGCCCGGCCCGAAGCTGACTGGAAAGCGCGTGGACGCATTGTCAGGTGAAAGCATCTCTCAATATTGTCGAATCGCCTGTCCAATCCATACTTTATTTTAAGATGAATGTATCATTAGCAATTCGTGTTTATGTATATTTTTTAATAAACTTAACTAACTAACTAACTAACCATCACGCCGTCTCCCCGAAGGGGTAGGCAAAAAGAATGTACTACCACACTGTTCTTTCCTGACATATTTCTCCCGCTTCCTCAACATTCATAAATCGTGTCATGCACGCGCGTCGATTTCTCTGACTCCTCACATGGCCGACATTCAATATTTGATTTATTAGATCGTGCCACGTTTTCCTCGGTCTTCCTCTATTTCTGGTTCCATTAACATCACCATTCTTTCTTCATTCATTCTTTCCATATGTCCAAACCATCTTAATGATCCTTTCATTATTTTGTTCATGACACCATCGTTCGCACCGCATTCACTTCTTATATTTTCATTCGACACTGTCATACACATTCGTCTAAGAGATCTCATTTCTACTGCATTTATTCTACTTTCATCCTTCCTTTGCCAGTTCCATGCTTCGCTTCCATACATAAGGGTCGGTAGAAGAACACCATTGTGCACTGCCATTCTAGCTTTTTTGGATAGGTTTTTGTTTGCGATGACAACTTTAAGTGCACCATTCACTTTGTTGCCTGCCCCAACCCTTCTTTCAATATCCCTCTCCACTCGCCCATCTCTTGTAAACATACTACCTAAATACACGAACTCAACTACTTGCTCCAAATTTTCACCATTCACGCTAATGTTGCAGACTGTCATGGTTTCTTCCTTTTCAAAAATCATTACCTTGGACTTAAACATTATTCTCTTTATTGAAAATTAAGGCGTTAACACTGTGAATTTAGAATAGAAAAAACAACGCTGTTTATGTTTCATTTTAATTTATTAAATATATTTATATACAGCGCCTTGGCATCACGCCTTGGTTTGATATCACGAAGGGTGTTAGCAGGGCTGCGTGATGTCTCCATGGTTGTTCAATCTGTATATGGACAAGTGTATGAAAGAACTTAAAGGTATAAATTCTGGTGCTAAGATGAGTGATCTGTCTGTAAATTGTCTGCTTTACGCGGATGATGCCGTTCTCGTTGCGGATAGTGCGTACGAACTCTAAGTCTTGGTGTCGAGAATGTATGAGGCATGCAAGTCAAATGATTTAACGATGAATGTCGGAAAGTCAAAGGTGATAGTTTTTGAAAGGGAAGAGCAATTGACAGTTTGTAATATAAGTGTGAACGAAGAGAACTTGGAACAGGTGAGGGAATTTCTGTATTTAGGTAGCATGTTCACAGCAGATGGCTGAACGGATAGTGACGTCGAAAGAAGGGTTGATGCGGGTAACAAAGTGAATAGAGCTTTAAGAATAGTTATTGGAAACAAGAATTTATTGTGACATTGTGATTGGATCAATACCGTAAGTAAACATTAAATGCAACTCCAAATATCATAATTTTTATAAAATCATTATTACACAACGTTATTTTACTAAAAAAATTCTCTTTTATAGGTATATCTCAATTTAAAAAAAACACCTAAAATTTGTGCGCTGTCGTTTAACCTAATTGTGTATACATAAAACAAAATTATAAATTGAGCGCTTTTTGTCACCCCTTTCTATAAGTTTGTTAATAAGTACCTACCTGCGTAATTAGCTTCAAGTTAGGTAGTAGGTACCCACAGGTGGTTAGGTACCGCTCCGCCCCGGTCCATCTCCTTTATGATCTGCGACTCGGCGAGATTAAACACCCGAGCGATTTTTTTCGCTGCCAAAAGTCAACTGAAAATCTCATTACTGCTCTCTTAGCGTCTGCCTCCAAAATACCTTCTCCGAGTCTTTAAATCTTTGCCTCTTTGGGTCGAAACGTCAAAGGATTTATTTTAATTGAAAGTTTTTTATCAAGTTGTATAATTTTCTTTAATGTTATAAAGCGCTTAATATTAATTTGTTTGTTAAGTGGTTAAGGGTTAAACGAAATATAAGAAATATTAGTCTTTTAAATGGAAAATTGTGTCGTTTAATTTCAAAGAAACGCGAAATATGTGAGCAAAAATACAATTCATTATTTATTGTTTTTTAAGTAATGACAAACGTCAATGTAGAACACCTCATTGAATAGTGAATAATAGTGCAATCGTTTGTTTTCTAGAAGATTCATTATATTTGATGGAAGTGACATATTTCACGTTAGATTATCCTCCGGCTAGGCGAATTGTGCCACTTACGTAAAAATAATAGAACTGCTATAAAACGAATGATTTCATTCATTCAATATTAAATGTTAAGTTTTACACCATCGTTCAAAAAACAATAAATAAGATAATTATTTAATTAATACTTAATAGTTAGATAACATTTCCGTTAGATTAGTATTTTAAGAATATAACAGCAATCCCTCTCTGAGATAGTATATCTACGATTTTTATTTAATTTAATTAAATTATATTCATTTATAAATATAGTATTTCTTTTTTATTGAAATTTTATATAAAACTCCATATCAACGAATGTTAAGTGTTATTTTATATCACGGGAATGGTATGATTCGCCTTGCTACGGCAAATGTCATATTTGATAGAAAAAGAAGAAGAAACAAAAGCGAAAAATGTCATCATAAAATTAAATATATCTTTTAGAACACGTATGCTTTCATTCATATTTTTTATAAATATAGTATTCATTCAATGTCAGTAAGAACTTTTATAAATAATTAAATATTTATTTATTGTTTCTTGAACAATGAAAACGTCAGTTTTCTAGAAGAATTATTATATTTTGTAGGAATGACATGTTTCGCCCTTCTAAGGCATTATCAAAGTTTTGAACCAACAAAAAAAAACATTTGATAATGCTTTAGAAGGGCGAAACATATAATTCCCCTAAAATATAATAAAACTTCTAGAAAACTGACGTTTTCATTCGTATTAATTAACTATTTATTTTTACGGGAAACTTGTAAAAAAAAATCAGTTCATAACAAATAATGAATCGTTGTGATTATATTAAAACATATTATCCTACTGTTATTCCTTATCTGAGTTGTAGTGATTTTATCCGTTATAATCAAACTAAGAAATACCAAATTTTGAAACCTTCAAAAATATTCCAGAAGCGGCCGCCCGCTTGAAGTGAGACGTTTGAAATCAGAACGTACGAATAGCGTTTGAATAATTCACAAAACCGGGTAAAAGTAATGTTACCGAGTTTTCCACTCATTCGAGATCCTCCGCATCCTTCACACTCCTTATAAATAAACGATTTGGCTGAACTAGATAAACAGGATTTCTCCTGAAATTTCATTACAGCATCAAAGTTTTATGTACCACACCTCCGTCAGATAAGCCGCTACTTCTTTGCGGAACGTTACATCTTTGTACCTTGCTTCAGTACCCTAACTGCCTGTAGAATAATCATTAAAACGTATTGACGCTTTCCATTAAATTAATTCTTCCTCAGCAAGTGTTTTAATCGCCATTTTGTTTATGCAATATTTTAAATATCTATCATTTTTTATTTTTTTATACATTGACTACTCAAAAGCTTCATACGAGGTTAGCACGACCACATGGCTTCCCGCTAAATTCCTTGATTAACGTGAAGACTCTCCCGTCAATATTTAAAAATATATACGTATTACAACTTATTCTGGTTCTTGATAATCCGTAGGTAGGACCTTACGTCTGACCTAGCTAACGGAATTTCAAAATAGCGTTAACTTCGGAACTATATTTACGGAAATTTAACGTCTTCAAGCAAAACTCATTAATTACTAATTGTCTTATTGAATTTCTCTTTTTTTTTAAAGGTATTTCACATGATTTATGATAACTAACTTACCATCAGGCTGTCTCCCCGAAGGGGTAGGCAGAAATAATAGACTGTCACAGTTTTCTTTCTTGACATATTTCTCTCGCTTCCTCAACATTCATACATTGTGTCACATGCACGCGCGTCGATTTCTCTGACTCCTCACGTGGCCGACATTCAATATTTGATGTATTTGATCATGCCAAGTTTTCCTCGGTCTTCTTCTATTTCTAGTTCCATTTACATCGTTAACATATATATTTTTTACCATTCTTTATCCATTCATTCTTTCTATGTGTCCAATACAATCTTAATGATCCTTTTATTATTTTGTTCATAACACCATCATTCGCACCTCATTCACTTATTATATTTTCTTTAGACGCTCTATCATACAGAGAGTATCGACACATTATTCTAAGAGATATCATTTCTACTGCATTTATTCTCTTTCATCCTTCTTTTGCCAGTTCCATGCTTAGTTTTCATACATAAGGGTCGGTGCAAGAACACCATTGTGCACTGCTGTTTTAGCTTTTTTGGATAGGTTTTTGTTTGCGATGACAACTTTAAGTGATTTATGTATAAATCCCAAATTTGAGAACACGGGATAGTTTTATAAAATCTACATTTACTACCTTATACATTGTAAATAATTAACCGTATTATTTCTTTCTTTTCAGGATTCTGGATTAATAACACGGCTTTGAAGACTTCTCAGTATTTGAAATACAAAGGTAATAGATGTTTTTTCATTTATCAAATTAAATAAATCTTTGTTTATATAAGTTAAACCAGGAAAATGAGTCTGATGTTGAAACCACGTTGCCAGATTAGGTATAATAATGATAACTCCGCGAATGGAAAAGAAATTGGCTGTGTTAACAACTTGTTGCCCAAATACCACATTTTACGGGGACTAGCTGTTGTTGAGTGGAGCTCTACTTATGGCTTATCCAATAATGAAACGGCGGAAAAAATAATGGATTATTTATATGGAAGCAACTAAGGTTAATTCCTAGACTGAAGATGAAAATGTCGATAAAATATTCACTTAAGTCAAATGCGATTTCTTAGATATTTTTTAACAAATTGATGAATTTTTTAAATAAAAACTGTGGGATAATACAATTGGAATACACAAATTCGAATTATGGTCATAAATAACTATTATGAATGATCGTATGGTTTTAAAGTCTAACATATAAAAATATACACGAATAATTTTGATGCAAATGTTTTTAGTCTTGACGGGAGTATTTGTTATACATCATCCATCGGACAACGATTGTATTAAAGAATTTTGGGGGGTTGGTGAGGGTTGAAAGGTGTAGGAAGTTTCAACGTGTATTGTCGATCACAAGTAATTATACATGAATAGTATTATGTTCTCGTAATAGAGCGTGGTGGATGTCGATAGCAGCGGGGCGGAGTCTGGGCGGCGATTAGCTGATGACGGTGTACGCTGGGCGATAGTGTCGGTCAGCTGAAGCGAAGACTCGCCAGAAGCTACGTGACGTAGTCGAGTGGCTTCGTAGATCGGCGGGAAGGAGTCCGAGATCCCTCGTGACGTAAACTTGATAACGTAGACTCGTGTCGGTTAGAAGTCGAAATAATGACTGACGTGTAGAGTGGATGGCTGTACGGCTTTTATATGTTTTGCTTCCTTTGCACACGAAGCTCTGCCGGACAACCTCTAGTAACCTTTGTGTATGAACCCGGGCCCCGATTCATCATTTTTCGCACACGGTCCCCTGCGGTCATCGGCTTCGTTAGGCTGAGAATCTACTGTGTCAGGTGTTTTGATTGTCCATGCAGTGTATTTCGCCATTGCAATATGCTGGTACAGTCTTAGTTCCTTGCCTCCACTCGTGTGGTATCAAAGTCCTAAAGGTTTGTTAACCCCACAGAACCCATAAAAATGGTTAATTAACTAATTATTTAACTAGCTAACTATCACGCCGTCTCCCGTGGGAAGACATAAAGAATGTACTGCGACACTTTACTTTCCTGACATATTTCTATCGCTTCCTCAATATTCATATATCGTGTCATGTTTGTTCAATATTTGATTTATTTGATCGTGCCACATTTTTTTCGGTCTTCCTCTGTTTCAAGTTCCATTTACAACGTTAACATATACTTACTCTATTTTTCAGAAAATATATGTCCCTTTATAATATGACAACCTTCGTGGCCGAGTTGTAAATGCATTGACTGCCACCCCGAAGGTTCCGGGTTCGATTCCCGGTGAGGGCAGTGTGATTGTCACACTGTATTTTGTCTAGTGTAGAATTCACGTGACAATAAAATGGCGATAGATTAGATACCTATCACATGTCACGAGAATCACTATGATAGCTATAATAATCCATTTACACCGATTTGGCACATGCTGTCATGATGTAAAGAGCGATTCAACAAAATATTAATAATAATAATACAATAAATTTATTCATTCTTTGTGGATTATCAACTGTATCAGAAAATATCTCTCCTTAATGAGAAAACATCACATAAATTTTCTAACACTGCTACAATGGAATGTTTTATTCATTACGTTAGAGTAAATCACATGTTTTTATTTATTTATCAAAGCATGCTTCTAAGAAGATGAATCTTAGTATAATAGTGTAAAGTGCACAAAAAAAAACTACTGTCCTTTGTCTCATTATTTCACTGAGATCCTCAGCATTCAAGAGTTCATATAAATCTCTCGCATTAGTAAGAAACTGCTGAGCATCGTTGAAATGGAATGATTCTCTTATAATGGGTATTTTTTCCCGTTTGTATCGCGGTGTACGGCTGGTATTGATACTCCCGGCTAGACTGCTAGACCCGTATTTGCTCGTATAATCAGGCGGATCCATACAATTCCGTACAAAGAGCAGCTGGTTTCATTTACCAGCCCTTTCTTCTCCCAGACTGTACTCGCGTGTGCCTGGAAATCTTCTAGGAAGCGCCCGTCGAAAATTGCCGTGAAAGAGTTTTACCCCAGTATGTACGAGTATTAAAAAACATCAGAAATAACGTTTATGATTAAAAATATAAACACATTTCATTTTTCACATCATATTTTACAATCCATTATTTTCGTACACGTATTTTACCTTCGTTTTAAATCTCGTGTCTTATATTATTACTTTTATAAGTTTAAATGAGAGCGCCAGCGTATATTTCGGACCTCTGCGTAACACCCATACCAAAAAAGGCAACGTTTACTATCAGTAGAAACAAATGCGAATAACATTACGTTTCCAGTCAGATCCAATAAAGCAAGTTTCTATGATCGTGCTTTCAGCGTTGCGGGTCCGTTAGCGTGGAATAGCCTCCTTGTTTATATCAAGTTTGAGGATGTAACGTTTAATTTAAGAAACTCCCAAAGACTGCACTGTTCCGTCAGTCAGTAATTGATTAAAATAGAAATCATCTCCATGTTCTGGTGCCGCGTCTGGTCTTCCAACGTTGGCGATCACTGCAACGAAAGCATCTCTCTCCAATAGTCTGCAGATTTGCATGGATGGATTCATTCCATTTCTTCATCTTTCAGTATCCATCTTTATGTTCCGGATGATTATTTTCGACAGCGTCAACACAGACTGTTTTATCTCCCAACATTTAGAACCAACCTACCTCTGGTGATGCCGGTAGGGAGAGAGAACAATCAAACTGCTGAATATGATCGTTTCAGTGGTCTTTTAAATTAGTGAAAAATACGTTCAGAAGACACTTCACTTGACTTTAGAGAATATCTTGTCTTCCTAAAGTCGAACCATCTCTCATGCGTTCCTGGTATTTTAGCTGTTCTCAAATAGATGCCTTGAACTGTAAATATATTTAATAATTAAATATAACAATGTTTTTTAACTACTTCGACATTTGTCTTTATTTCGACAGCGACGGGTTTTACTAGGCTCGCTGTCGAAATAAAGACAAAAGTTGAAGTAGTTAAAAAACATCGCTATGTTTAATATTTTTTTTAAATGAACTTCCATCAAGAGATTTCTGTAAAATCATTTGATTATCGTAAATATATTTATTATGTTTTTTGAGAAAAATAAACTGATTTGATTTATAAATTCGCCGGAATCTAAAAATAACGTCCGCGGTGGATTTCCAAATCTCGCATTCTGACCGCAGCACGCTTTTATCGATATTCAAGTTACATACGTTACTCATTTCTCGTTTTTCTTTCATTTTATACTCATTTGATGAATTTTACTTGCTGCGAGTAAATAACTAAAATATATTCGTTAAACCTCCGCAAATCTCGAATTCTCTTTTTTCGAATTCAAATTCGCTCGTATCATCGTATTTACCTACGAAGATACGAGAATATTGTAATAACGTATGCGGGGAAGACAAGAAAATGGAAAACACGCCAACTCTACAATAATACATGGTGTCCCTTTTGCGATCTAAGGATTTAAAATGCTAACGTATTTCGTAGCTGATTGGTTAAATATAATTTGATTTATCGAGTAGTCTTAGCGAAGTGATATCGTTTGGCTTAATATGGTTTAATTTTTAAATTCGAATCGAATTCTGCGCACAGCAGGCAAGCATTTTTTTTTTATCAAAATGTCTTTTCTCTTGCCAAAAATTTTCTAAGGTTTTCTATATTTTAACCGTTAAATTGCAAATTAAACAAACTTAAAAAATAAAAACAAGCATTAATTCAAACTATTATTTAAAAATATTTCCATTTTAGTAATTTTTTACGTTGTTTTAAACGTTTTTACAAGAGATTGTATTTTAATAATTATATTAATTGAATACTTAAGGAACAAAAAAAAAGAATAGTTAAGAAAGTATACGTTAATGGTGTAAATGGAGTACGGAGTCGAGGCAGACCGAGGAAAACATGGCATGACCAAATTAATCAAATTTTAAAGGTTGGTCATGTAAGAAGTCGGAAGAATCGACGTGCGTGTATGACTCTCTGTATAAATGTGCAGGAATACGAGAGGTGTGCCAGGATAGAGTAGTGTGACGGTCCATTCTCTCTGCCTACCCTTGCGGGGAAACGGCGTGATGGTTTGTTGTTGTTATTGTTGTTTAAGGGACAAATAGATTTTTTGTTTGTTAAAGTATAGTATCTCCCATATAATTGCTAATCATTTAAAAAAATACAACAGTATTATTACAACACAATATACTCGTACTTAACAAAGTTTTTACCATTTGTGTAAAAATATGATTCGATACTCGTGAATTCAGTGCGAATGAAAAAAATAATGAAAAGATCATAAATATGGTTTGGACACATGGAAAGAATGGTAAAAACAATATACAATAAAGATGTTAAAGGAACTATTATAGAAATAGAGGAAGACCGAGGAAAACGTGGCACGATAAAATAAATCAAATATTGAATATCGGCCACGCAAGGAGTCAGAGAAATCGATGTTGGAGTATGGTACTACTGAGGGAGTATGGTAGCTATCCGTGCCTCTATCCCACGGCATTTCTTTTGGGAATGCTCGGTACCAATTCTCTACAGCTTCGAAGAGATGGACATCTAATAACTCATTTCTTTAGATTAATTAGGGGATACTTCAAGAACTCGGCTGTACTGGAGGATGTTGGTATTTTTGTCCCCGATAGATATCTCCGACAGTTACAGCACAGATTGTTTTACCTACCGACCGCCAGAACCAATCTGCCTCTGGTGACACCGGTGGGAAGAGCAATTAGTCTACTGAACGCGGTCTCCTCGGAGATTGTCTTTCATATTAGTGAAAGTACGTTCAGGGGACAAATACTCTTGACTTTAGAATGTCCTGTCTTCCTAATGTCGAACCATCACTAATGCGTTCCTGCTATTATGTTGTATGTGCATAATATTTTACCTGTACTAAATAGATGCCTTAAACATTTATGCTGTTTGTAATGTCTTAAATAAACTGATTTGATTTGATTTGATTCCTTATCCTGCTGCGACCTTCCGGTCTCTTATTTGCAGTAGTTAACGATCTTCATTGGCTACAAATAATACATTTTCTACTTTTAGTTTTGTGATTTTTTTGAATTTATGAAAAATATACCACCTGTGACGTTTCGCGACACAAATGTGGAGCAGTATATTAGCCACCCTCGTGTGCGGCGCGATGATTCGACTGTAAGGGTGTTAGAATTATACTACAGATCAAGCATTCTAATTACGAAGGTCGGAACTGCTTATTTAATGAGACATTCGATTGTCGGCACAATCCGAAACACGCTGCGGAACTGTTTGCACTCCGAGCCTCGGCTCAGGCAACCGGCACAGTGTTTAATTAAACTGATATCGCCGTTTGACAGACACTTAGCTACAATGAAGTGTCGACGCCAGAGAATTTATCTGTGATGTTAATTAAATCTTTAGGGGCTCCTCCCCGTTTGCTCTGGATGTATTCGGAGACGTACGAGGGAATGTCAAAATACTCCTAGTATTAATACGTTTTATTTATTATTAAGTTTCAATCCTAGTTCAGTGTGAATGATAGTGTTATGAACAAAATAATGAAAATTTAATGAAAATAAAATAAAAATTATACAAAATTTCTTTATGAATATTTGTAAATGTATACGAAATCCTGGATTTTCACCAAAGGGTGGTTAATTCAAATTTAATTGTATCTCAATAGAGACGAAGAGAATCATTCTCCATAGATGGCGTTAGTGGGTCGGTTGTATAGGTTAATCTTGAAAAATTTACAAGTGCAATCAAATCTACATAGATGGCTGATTGAAAATGACACGTGAAGATAGATATGAATGAAGTATATATACATCTTCCAAAATTTGTCATGCATGATCATAATAACAAAGGTGGAATGGGGAATGTTGTAATTACATAAAGCGTGCGCTTAACCCAACCAATGACAGGTCATAAGTCCTGTAAACACCTTGATCATCCATGTTCAGTTTCCAGTTTGCGTCTTCGTCTCTATTGAGATACAATTAAAAATCAAAAATTCTTTATTATTATATATTTAGTGTGCTTCCACTTGTGTTTATGTTCGACCGATTAAAACGTACGTCGAACATAAACACAAGTGGAAGCACACTAAATACATAATCATAAAGAAATTGTGTATCAATTTTTTTTTTTCATTATTTGTAATGAACATCTACCAAGAAGTTTAAATTAAAAACATGAATTTTTTAATGAAAGGATTATTAAGATTCATTCAGACCAAGTACATGGTTTAAGTGACGCATGGAAATAGTAACAGGGGGATAAAAGTACAATAAATGTAGTGGAAATGATATTTCTCAGACAGATGTGTGGTAAATCTGTATATTATAGATTGTGAAATGCAAATTTAAGAAGTGAGTGCAGTGCAAATGATAGTATTATGAAAAAAATAATTAAAGGATTATTAAGATTGATTCGGAACAAGTATATGGTTAGAGTGAAGCATAAAACTAGCAAAAGAATGATAAAAGTAGAACAAATGTAGTGGAAATAGGATCTCTTAAACCAGTGGTTCCCAAACTTGTTTATTCCGTGG
Organism: Lepidostoma basale; assembly: GCA_022606425.2. Lineage (NCBI taxonomy): Eukaryota > Metazoa > Arthropoda > Insecta > Trichoptera > Lepidostomatidae > Lepidostoma > Lepidostoma basale. The sequence goes on along the minus strand of JAHDVF020000857.1, from coordinate 623,047 downwards.
ACCCCCTGCTGATTTCTTTTATTTTGTGCAGACCCCGTGACGTTGTTCAGGGACCCCCAAATCAATTTTAATTTTCCACGGACCCCCTGAATGATCCCAGTGAGCCCTGAGGGTCCGTACGGACCACTTTGGGAACCACTCTCTTAGACGAATGTGTAGTAAATCTTTAAATGATAAATTTTGAAGTACAAATATACAAAACGAATGCAGTGCGAATGAATTTGTTATGAACAAATTAATGAAATGATCATTAAGATGGTTTGGACACATAGAAAGAACGAATGAAGAAAGAATGGTAGAGAAAGTATACTTAAACGAAGTAATCGAAACTAGAAAAAGCGGAAGACCGAGATAATCATAGCACTATCAAAGGAATCAAGGAGACGGCATAAGGGCTAGTTTTAATTTATTACTATAAATTTATTAATTAATGCGGTTCATTGTGATGTTATTTATTTATTTCTAATTGGTTTTCTTGTTATCATCATTTATATTTGATTTAATTCACATAAGCGCACTATTCAATTGACTTAATAAAACTAATATAAATTATTAATTAATACGAATGAAAACGTCTGCTTTCTAGAAGTTTGAGAAGTTTTTTTGAAAATGACATGTTTCACCTGCCTAAACCATTATAAAATGTCCAATGCCTTAGACAGGCGAAAGATGTCATTCGCATAAAAAAAAAATCATAAAACTTCTAGAAAACAGATTCATTCGTTTTAATTATTAAAAATGGAATTTTACACCATTGTTCAAGAAACAATAAATAAAACAATTTTGCTTCAATATTTAATGAATATACTCGATCACTTTCTTTTTGTTTATTTCTCTAAAATATTGACCTACCCTCGTGAAAGCTACATTTGTTGACAGTTTTCCCGTTGTATTTTGCTTATTGCCACCTGTGAGCAAGGAATTCTTGCCAACTTAAACGAAACCTTGTATTTTCTCGTGTTTACCCTGGAGACGTCACGTTTTTTCACACTGAAAACAATTCAAATTTTCTTCGTGCTTTTAAATTATGATTAATAAATAATACAGTTATTTTTTTATCTATAATATTTATTTAGCGTGTGGATACATAACATTATCCTAATTATACAATTTTATTTTATATTTATTATTAATTTTATTACAATTTAAAAATTTCGCTTTATCATTTCATGTGCAGAATTTAAATTTAAAATAAAATCTGGAATGAAACTATGGAATAATTTAAAAGTAGAATAATGGCAGAAGAAGTAAGATCTCTTAGACGAGTGTGTGACAAAACCAGATATGATAGTGTGTCAAATGCAAATATATGAAGCGATTCCAGGGTGAATGAAATTGTTGAGTAAAAAATAATGTTAGGATCATTAAGATGGTTTATTCACACGGAGAGTATGAAACGATCCTAGAAAAAAAGCTTCTCCGACTGTTTCGAAAATTGGACAAAAAACATTGGCATAAGTAAATTCTGTCGTACGGGCAGTACTTTGAAGGCGATGACATTGATTTACACGAAATAAAACAAGCATCTGTGTACTTTATATACTCGTACGCACGTAAAAAGTTATATTTCTTTGGCATAACAAAAAAAACTTTTAAAGTTTTGTCACTGATAAATTTTAAACTACATAATTTGGGAGACATAAATGAATTTTTTTTATGAATTAAAACACAGTGTTTTCCACTTTTGAATTTATTTTTCTCGACATGTTTCGAAGGCTTACACCTTCGTCATCGGGAGAACGATATTTATATCGTTCATGTCGACATGAATGAATTTTTTATGAATTAAAACGCTTTTTTTTTCACTTTTCCCTTTAGTTTTCTCGACATGTTTCGAAGACTTACACCTTCATCATCGGGAGAACGATGTTTATATCGTTCGCCCGATGATGAAAGTATAAGTCTTCGAAACATGTCGAGAAAAATAAACTGAAAAGTTGATAAAATAGTGTTTTAATTCATAAAACATTCGTCATTATGAAATTCCACAGTGTAAATGCCTTAAGTTTATCTATAAATAAATAAAAACATATTAAAGAATTATTAACAGAAGAATAACTTCTTCTTCTTCTTCTGATTGTAGATCTTGCGATCTGTTTTTGCAGGATATCAATTTATTCCTGTGATGAAGATGACCGGCCTTTTCTCCATCTGTTTGGTGGTCGTCCTGGTAGTCGACGGCCCTCTGGAGTCTCTGGATCTTAGGAATTCTTGCTAGATCCATTCTCTCGATATGGTTCCCCCAGAATCGTCTTCTCAATGATGGTTGTGGTTTTTATTTTCTAAAACTTAATTTTTAATTACAATGTAACTGAGATTTTTTTGTCGGTTTTACAGAGATTTTATTTATTTATACATTACTAACTTACTAACTAATCGTCATCTCGATTTCCGAAAGGGTGGGCATAGAGGATGGACCGCCACACTGTTTTATCCTGACAGAACTCTCGCGCCTCTTCTATATTCACACATCGTGACATGCACGCTCATCGATTGTTCCTACTTCGAACACGGCAGTCTTTCAGTAATTGATTAATTTTGTCATGCCATGTCTTCCTTGGTCTTCCTCGACTAAATTTTCCTTTCACACTACTTGTTTATATATTTTTAACCATTCATGAGAATCTGTTTCTTAAACACAAACAGATTCTTAAACAAATTCACCTTATTTTCATCGTGTTTGTATAGACGGTGAGATAGGCACTCCCACAACATGTGACAAATGAGATTCTGATGCGCGGGAACTGTTCCCAAGTTCGTTAATTACGTATTTCCTCCGCTTCCATCTTGATATTTTGGACAGGTTCGTTGCAAGTCCGATTAGGAAGTCAGCGGCAGCTTCGAGAGTACAAACTCTAAATTTTACTAACAGACACAGTGGCGGTTCAAGGAAATCAAAAGTAAAAAAAACGATAATGTAATAATTCATCTCCTTAAAAAACGAATGAAAATTTTGAATTGTGTTGAAACATGTTCTTCTTCTCTTCTCCCTTGCCTTCTCTCTACTGCTGGATGTGGGCTGCTTCAAAGAGTCTCCAAAAACTATCTTCCATATCCAAAAAGCTAAGATGGCAGTGCACAATGGTGTTCTTGTGCCGACACTTATATATGGAAGTGAAGATTTCTGACAAAAGAAGTATGGAAGTAAAAATGAGATATATTAGATTAATGTGTAGTTAATCTCTGTCCGATGAGAGTGTCAAATGCAAAAATGTAAGAAGTGAATGCTGTGCGAATGAAAGTGTTGAATGTAATGAAAGAGTCATTATGATAGCAACGCGTTTGATTCTCACTAAATTTCATGTCTTAGCAAGGCGAAAAGTGTAGGTCCCATTAAATACAATAAATCTTCTAGAAAACAGACGTTTTCATTCATATTAATTGTTTAACATAGAATTTTACATTTTTGTTTCAGAATCAATAAATAAGATCTTGCGGTTTATATAATTTTTTTCTTCTTCTTTGAATAGATCCGACGATATGCGGCACAGAAATCATTTCTCCTGGGATGACGAAGTCCAGCTGTCTCACCATCTCTAAGGTGGTCTTCCAGGTGGACAGTGTCTGGAGAGGATTTCGTAAGCGTCTGTGTATGCGAGTCTGTCACTATACGGTTTATATTTGCTCTGCTACTAATAATCGTTTTTGTTTTTTATCTTTCACGTTCTACCTTTGCGGTATAATCAGGTATTCAACAAATTCCTCCGCAGTCCATTAGGATGCTTGCGACTGACTCTTCGGCAATATAAAGTCAAGTGACGTGCTTTTTCCTTGTTCTCAACTGACGTTTGAGGTTAAACTTCCATACGTGGTTCAACAACAGCTAAGCTCTCCCGCAATGCTCGCGGGGCAGGCGACTGAGACTACCCTTAACTCTGAATTCACTCCCCGTGCCACGTGAACAGTGTTGCGGGAATAACCTCGCCGCTTCTCATGTTATTGCAATTTAAAAATATTTCGAACGTGTTAAACGGAAGTTTTGTTTTTTTAATTTAAATAAACCGAACGAAGGCTACAGAAAATAATTTAATTTATTTTCTAGCCTTTGTTTTTCCATATCGTGGATTTTAGAGCACCAGAGATTGCAGCTGCCTTGTTTACTTGCATAAGTTTTTATTTATGCTTTTACCTTGAATATTGTAAGGAAATATATACAAATAAATTTCATTTAACATGTGACGTCAACTTCCTGGAATATGACATAAGTAGGGTTTTACGCCTTTCATTTTTACGACCATCAATCAAACAACCGTTTTACGTATTTCTAACGGTTTATTTATTGTTTCCACGTCTTTCAGGAACTTTCCCCTGTAACCTATTTCTCACATACGAAACATTAAAAGTCACGCGTATACGAGTACAGCAATCGTAAAATACAACCATAAAAAAACTGTCTTTGACAAATAAATTTTGATGTTTTTGCAATGAATCGATACAAGGATATGGTAAACCAACCCTCGGTAAAATATTATTTCAATAGATTGATTAAACACGTACGTATATTTTTACTGCAATCAGACGATTGAAAACCTAAACAATCGTATATTAGATTTTCATAATAACCTATTGCATTCCAATCAAGCAGGCGTAGGTAGAAACAATGGACCGCCACACTGCTCTTTCATGACATACTTCTCTCACTTCCCCAATATTCATACAAAGTATTCTTTATTATTATTTTTCTTTTGTTGAATCGATCTTTCCATCATGACAGCATGAGCCAAATCGATGTAAAGGGTATTATTATAGCCATCATAGTGATTCTTGTGACATGTGATAGGTAGCTAATCTATCACCATTTTATTGTCACGTTAATTCTACACCAGACCAAAGACAGTGTGACAATCACACTGCCCTCGCCGGGAATCGGACCCGGAATCTTCGGGATGCCAGTCAATGCACTTACCACTCGGCCACGAAGGTCGACAAATGTGACGTGGCTATCGAGCTACGTTTTTCTCGCTTTTCCTTTATTTCTTGTTCCATATTCATCGTTAACGTATTCTTTCTAATTTTAATATTTTTGAATAGATATAAGATATTATCTAACAAAATTATATATGGGAAGCAATGCAAACTTACTTTGGTTTCATTGAACTGATCTTATAAATATTTTAATTTATTCGTTACGATGGCCTTTTGACTTATTTTGTTGATTTTGCAACAAAAATATATTTACTTCCTTACCAATGTGTGTAAGCAGTGCAAATGGATTAATATGTCAACAGAAAAATATCCATTGCATATTATTGAAAGGTACAATAAAATTTTGAAATAAAGGCAAACTTGCATGTCACGATGATTTATGATAATATGTCTGAACCATATTATATAACTTTGCACTCGATCATTTGTATTGCGAGTGTAATTTTTTTTTAAATATAAATAACTACGGAAATTTTAAACAATGGTCTATGTTTGTTTGTAAATGATAATATGGATTCATAATGATAATTATTTGTATTGAATATTTTTAGTATTATTTTAGTCTTATTTGTATTTAAATAATAAGACTATAACACATAATAAAACTAAATTGTGATAATAAAAAGGGTTAGAAAATCCCTTCCTCGGAACCAACTTGCTCATCACATACTATGGAAGAAGGACTGACCCGATGCCACTCGCCACCCACTCACAAAATAATATTATGTGCCTTTTAAAACAATTTTACTTACCTACATTGTCAAGATATTCCATTATGTCATTGGATATAAAAATAAAATAAAACTTCTTAATCATATTTTTCTTAAAATATCGCCTGAATTGAGGATTTTTTTATTAATAAAAATTACCAAATCAAGGCCTCTAGAATTTTTTATTGTTTCTTGAATAAAGATGTAAAACTCCATATCAAATAATTAATACAAATGAAATTATATGTTTTCTTTCACCTTGCTTAGGCATTATCAAATGTATGATTAACAAAGTATACGTTGAACGATCGAAGTGTGCGCGGGAGATGCCTTTTGGTGGCGATGAGGTTCGCAACCCATCACACCGCGTCTCTCGCGATGGCGAAAAGAGAAGGATGGAGTGCCGCATCGATTAAAGTGTGGCAGTCCATTCTTTCTGCCTACCCTTTCGGGGAGACGGCGTGATGGTTAGTTAGTTATGTCTGAACCATGATAAATATGTCGGAATATAACAGAGTAGTCCATCCTCTATTCCTACGATGAAACGGCGTGATAGTTAATTAGTTAGTTGGTAATATGTACGTAAATATGTTTGTTACCTTCATATTTTTCTCTCATACACCAGTTGATCATTATATTAAACCACATCATGAACTTAAATTACTTTACCGTATAAAAAAACTATATTTTTCCATGTCTGAATATTCGCACGGATGGCCGCTGTTCGCGTTCACCGCGGCTAATGTAGCCAATTATTTTCACAGTTTTCTGGTTCCGGCCGCGTATGAGCGTGCACCGCTAACCTGCGCCCCCCGGTTAACCGCCCCCAAACCAACCGCCGCCCTTAATCGGATCTGGTCCGCCGGGGGCCGTGGCTAATGAGGCCCCCTCACCGACAGACGCATTTTAAACTCAACCCACTCGGTGCCGAATCATTTTAGCCGGCGAAAAAATTAATACAATTTTTTCCGTCTTCCGCTGTGGGCAAATCTCCCCTTGTTCCGTGGCCGCTAGGGAATAGATATCCCTTCATGTGATGTTTGGTTAAGCTACTTTACAAATTTATCCTTTTTTTGCGTCTCGCGTTGTTGGCCTAAAATGTTTGCTTTCTGATGCGTATGACTCCATTACTGATTTCAAACAAATGCATGTTTGATACTAAAAAGATTAGTCATCTCCCGATGTATTTTATGATTAGATCCCAGATGAAAGTATATTTACGTAGTTTTATCTTATTTTCCTTTATGTTTTTATTTATTTTTTATTAAATCCACATGCCTTCTTATTACAGCTACCAAACATGTATTTATAATATATTATTCACTAACTAACTAACTAACCATCACGCCGTCTCCCCGAAAGGGTAGGCAGAAAGAATGGACTGTGACACTTTAACCGATGCGGCACTCCATCTTTCTCTTTTCGCCCCAAATGGTTAATTAGTTAGTTTACAAATGTAAACAAAATATATCCACCTTGGAATTGAAAAAAAATATACTGTTTATGTTACACTTTAATTTATAAAAAAAATATGTAAAAATATAAGCCACGACATGTTTCCATCCACGACATGTTAATGCGGAATTCCACTGGGTTAAACGCCTTGACCTTCAATAAAATGAAAATATAAACAAAAAAAATACCACAAAAGCCCGCAAGAAAAGCATATAAAGAGTTTTTTTTGTTTGTTTTTTTGTGAATGTATACTTATACTTGTATACGAAATTCTGGATTTTCACCAAAGGGTGGTCAATTCAAATTTAATTGTATCTCAATAGAGACGAAAACGCAAACTGAATATGGATGATCAAGGTGTTTACAGGACTTATGACCTGTCATTGGTTGGGTTAAGCGCACGCTTTATTTAATTAATGGGGAATGTTGTAATTACATAAAGCGTGCGCTTAACCCAACCAATGACAGGTCATAAGTCCTGTAAACACCTTGATCATCCATATTCAGTTTGCGTCTTCGTCTCTATTGAGATACAATTAAAAAATATATATATATAAAGAGTTTATACAATAAAATAAATTTATACAGAGAATTATTATTTATATTATATTATATGTAACAAACATATATTCAATTATTAGTAGATTTTTCTTATACTGTGTAATAAGGTGTATTAATATTCTGTGCGATTATTAAAACCAAATAATTGGAATAAAGATTCAAGGTACTTGCTTATTGGCTCATATTTATTCAACTTTGAATCGTGCGTACTTATTTATGGTTATTTATACTGTTGGTATATGTAATATATAACTTTTCTATTGCGTTACAACCTCCGTACATATATCTACATATATTATTTTTGCACTACGCACGTTCAACGGGACATCTAAATTTCCGGGTAACACCCTCGAGACCACCTTGTTAGCGAAGTATTTAATTTTCCCTCCGTGAAGTGAAAAGCAATTTTCAGGTTCCTTGCGGTTGGTTTTATTTTATTTTATTAATATTGTTAGATTATGGATGCAATGATCTTGTGTTCTACGTGGTCTGCAGAAATCCAGCGTTGGTTCTATCCATTCAGGTTTGCGACCACTTGTTTCATCGTTGAATGAAGCTGCCCACCGTCAACGATCCACTTCACTGTCTGATGTTTCATAGCCATAACATTATTTTGCGTTCCACGCCTCTTCTTCCACTGATTTTACCTGCTATGCATCTTCTGACTGCCACACTGAAGGTCCCGAGTTCAATTCCCGGCGATGGCAGTGTGATTCTCACACCGTCTTTGGTCTGGTGTGGAATTCACGTGATAATAAAAATGACAATAGAATTGCTTCCTATCACATGTTGTGAGAATAAATATAATAGCTAAAACCCGAAATTGTATACAGTAATTTTGTTCAAACGACCTGTTGTATACAAAAAAAGAAGGATGTCTTTCATGAACGTTTGTCCCCATATGGCTTTATAGTCTTATTCTGAACCCACAAACTCTGGAGCATCTAAAGCAGGGGAGACTTTGGCAGTGGCATCACCGTCTCCTGATTATCTTTTTCTTCTTCTTCTCCTTATGTCTGCGAAATCGTCTCTGTGCTGTGATTCAATAAAACTAATATGGTTCAGGTGTCGGTTTAAAGATCAGAGAGCTTATGGCTTATATACTATGGCAACAAATGTTCTGGAGAAGGCAACGGGAGACCACTCCAGTAACACTTCCCAAGAAATCACTGTGATTAAAAAAAAACATTCTCTACAGTGATAACGATCTGCAGGAGGAACTGATACGGCAAAATAATTACAGATCTGATTACATTGAGAAAACGCCGCTTTAAAAGTAAGAATATTATTTTTTATTCAACAACATTTTGAATGTATACAAATTCTTGTAGAATTGTTATTATTAATGCAGTAATCAAATCAAGCGAGAGAAGAGTGTCAGAAGAGAACAATGTGGCGTCTGCCTACCCCTCTCGAGAAACAGCATGGTGAGTTAGTTATTAGAATAAGGATTTTTAAACGTGTAAATGTTATGTAAGATTGTATGTGTATGTATGGATATGTAGGTGTAATTGCAACCTTAGCATATTTTAGGCTATCGAAATCTTCCGATACGGTACGGGGTGAAACCGAGTAGCCAATTTGCCGCGAGTCGCGGGGCGCGACGTGGCTCAAACAATAGAATCCTCGATCCCTCGCTGCGTCCCTACCGCCCTTGTACAACCCCAATTCTCTTCACGAATTCCTCTTAACCCCTCCGCCATTGTATAGAATTCAACTCTCTTTTTTTGGCTATTTTTCCTGAATTACTTTTTTTTAAGATTTTAATTAATCGTCGAATTTTCTTTCTTTCGACATTCTAAGTATCATTAATATCACGGGCCCAGTAGCGGCGGTGAAAAATATTTTGCAGATTCGCCCATTAAAAAATTACATCAATGACGTCCGTGGTACCTTCAGTGTTTTAATTTATTCTCTTTTAAAAACGTGCATTTAGAAATTCATTAATTTTATGTTTTGTTACTTTGTTTTTGTCACTTTATTTTTCCTTAAGTCTTTTCGTTGTTTTGATTTTGATATATAAAACTGTGTTTGGTAAATTCTAGAGGGTGGTTTATTTCTGAATGCACCTTGCGTCTTATTGTAGTGTGAGTATAGTGCACCCTATTCTTGAGACGATTTCAATGCTAATAGAACTTTCCCCCGTGTTTTAATCACATCCCTATAGGTGGAGTACCTACCAGTGCTACATTCGAGTCCCGGGGAGTGCACGATCCTGATTTTCACTTTACCGATGGGATCTCTCCCCTGCAGTCACCCATCTCCCCTTCCCCGTCCTCCGTCCCACTCATCCCCCACCAGCGACCCTGATGAATGTGTCTGCGTTGTTCCCCTCACTCTACTCGTACATCCTGCCGTAGTTTTGACGGTGCAGATAAACTTTTATTCATCAAATGAAACTTCAAATTGCAATGAATTTAAATGCCTGTTTAATCACTGTAAAGTTCAATTTCTAGAAGTTTTATTATATTTTATAGGAGCGCATGTTTGATAGGGCATTATCAAATAGTCAAATCTGGTGAGAATCAAACGCATAGCCGTTTTTTATACACCAGAGTTCTATAATTGAAATGACTTCATAAGTATATTAATGACAATAATTATAGAGTAAGATTTCAACAAACAAGAATTCAAATGTATTTTTTATAAAATATAATTTGACTTCTTATATCAAAAATGTAACATAACAAAAATACACTAAATAATAATATTATTCGAAATAAAACCTATCAATAGCTACATTACACCAGCGTGCATTTTGATTACAAATATTTAAATCTGCTTAATTTCCAAAGTGAAACGATTCTTACGTTAAAAAAAAAACATGTTTACACGGTTTAATCTGAATTTGATAATTGCTTAGTAAGGCAAATCGTGTAAAATATAATAAAACTCCTAGAAAACTGACGTTTTCAATAACATTAATTATTTAATATGGATTTTTTTTTTTATCTTTGTCAAGAAACAATATATTATTTAAATGCTGTCTATTCTTCAGAATATTATTAAGGAAACTGATAATATTTTTACTTACCAGTAGGAAAGTACTATACCCTTAAATTACCCTTGGTAGACGATTTCAGTATCTACGTTCAATGTCATTCAAAAGATTCAATGTCATAAATGTTTCCCCCAAGCCCTCAGCCCCCCACTTTACTCACACATTCAAAGTCTCCAAATACAGACCAGTTTTTCTATTTTACTAACATTTAACTGATAATCTTTAATTTTTTATTGTAATTAACTTACTGACAATCATGCCGTCTTACGAATGGGGTAGGCAGAAATAATGGACCCTCACATTATGCTTTCCTGCCATACTTCTATCGCTTCCTCAACTTGACGTTTTTTGACTATTCTTGCTTTATTCATTCTATCCATGTGTCCAAACCATCTTAAGGATCCTTTTATAAATTCTGATTTTTTCAATCCATACATTGTTTTATCTAATTATTTTTATGTTATTATCCTGAATAAAAATAGGATTTATCATTTTTTCTATTTACAGATTCAAATTCTGCAGTGTTTATGCCTTAAATATATTATAATAACAAACAATCACGCTGTTTCTCTGGAGGGATAGGCAGAAAGAATGGACCGCAACACTACTCGATCCTGACATACCTCTCTAGAATCATTCACATTCATACAGCTGGAACAAAACGAAGAAAAAGGTTAACAACATGATTGACAACTATTTATTTATATGCGATATTTATTTCGTGCATACATTTTTACATGTTTTGAGCATTAAAAATGTACACTATTTTTCAATCGATTCTCACACACGCAATCATCTTCCTTCAGGGTACCATTCAATGCAATATTTACACCACACATCACTCCTGCGCGGGCTAGTGAGTTAATAGCGTCGGTTTTCTGTGGTTGGTTATCTGCTGTTTATCTATGGTTGCGATCGCAGCCATTCGCTATATACCGCAATCCCTGCATTGTCTGTTTGTTTACCCGTGTGGTTTTCTAGTGTATGATTCAATGAATCAATGGGGTTCATTTGAAATACAAAACTTCAAGCTTCAGTACAGAAAATATTCACAGAAAATCTTACTGCATTACTATAAAATTCTCGTAACGAAAATCTAGTTTTTATATTTAATTTATTAAACAGATTTGTTTTTTTTCTTACCTTACCTCGATAAATTATTGTCAAAATACTTCTTCTTCTCCTTATAGACCTTTGGTCTGTTCCTGAAATCAGGCTGGCCTCTCTTGGGATGTTGACTCCCAACTATCTCTCCATCTCTTCGGCGGTCTTCCGGGGGGCGGCAGCCGGCAGGAATCTGATGCCCCACAGCGTGTGGGATTCTGGTGGGATCCATCGTCTGCACGTGCGCATTCCAGTATCTTCTGCGTTGTCTGCCCCATCTCACGACATCCTCCACCTTGCAGATCTCGCGATAGTCCTTCCTGCTATCATCCTCAGCGTCATCATCATATTTGCCACCCGTACTTTAGCCTTCGTTATTATTGTATCCGCTCTGATCTCAATGCCTCAGTATAGGCCTTACGCAGGTTTTATATATTCTGACCTTACTGTCAGTTGCAACCTGTTCCAGCATTCTGTCATTTAAGGTTAACCTGCATCCTAAGGGTTCTTTTGAGAATGTCATGGTTTTTGTTTTTTCAACTGAGATCATCATATTGAAGTTGGCGGCCGATCTATGAAATCTATTTAAAAAATGTCAAAATACATTACTTAGAATCAATCACTGATCAATTCGGGTCACGATTAGATTACTGCAATGGAGTCTATACCGACATTCCAAAAGAGCAAATGAATTAACTCTAGTCTGCATTCAATATGGCAGCAAACCTGATAAAAGGTGTGTGCCTTCATAGACTGAAATGTCCAAAAGTAATGTAATAAAAGCTCATTTATTGTTTCTTGAACATTGATGTTAAACTCCATATTAAAAAATTAATACAAATGAAAACTTCAGTTTCTAGAAGTTTTATAATATTTTATGGGAATGACATGTTTCGCCCTTCTAAGGCATTATCAAATTTGGCGAAATTTCAGCTCGTTGCTGTTTATATATACTTGAAAACATCTACAGAACATAATAAAATACCAGGAACACATGAGAGATGGTTTGACTGATGTAATATAATAAATATAATATATAATTTTTAAAGAAAAATTGTCTACTGTCCCAGAGTATGATAAACTCTAGATGACTCACATTTGTTTATTGCGCTCAAACAATTTGTACCTCATATCGTCGTACATGTTACCAATTCTGTAAGAACTGTTTATAGGCGATTTGGTAGAATATTTTTTGCTAACAGTCTTGTTGTTCATAGTATTTTTTTTATCTGTGTGAGCTGTTGTAAAGCATTATTTTTGTACAATTTATTAACATATTAATATTTTTGTTTATTTTTTAAAAGAATGCCCAGGGCGTCATTTGCATTATAAAAAAAATCATTCAATCTCTTCATTTGCCATTTACAAATTCTTCAGCAACTTATGTTTTGAGCTGATCAATACCAAAGGGTAAGTGTTACGTGTGTACGGACATTGATTTCTCCTACACGTCTATCGCGATTTAATTTAGCCAGCTTGCCGTCTACGTGAAATATGAAGGGTTGAATTTTCATTAGGGGCTGTTCGTTTAAACCCAAAGTATCAGCATTCGTTGGGATCGGACTAGCAAATAGCTTATATCGGGGGTGTTGGATAATACATAGATGCGAAAGACGCATTAAGACCTATTCAGATATAGGGCGCAACTGACGCGTGTCGTGGCATACGCGACGGATATTTTTAGTGCCTACATTGTCTACGAGCACGTGCATGTCGAAGCTTACGTAAGCGTATCATAAGATACAAATATAGTTCATATCAACGCAAAGTCTTCACAGGAAATGTTGCCGTGATTCTGAAAATATTTATTTAAGATATTCAAATTTATGTCGGATATGAACGGCAAAAAAAGATTTTGAAAGAAATCAATTTATAAGACCTAATGCTCTTTATCTAAGACTTCCAAAACGCAGCGAGAATATCTTTTAATGCAGTTTGTTACTTTAGCAGATATAATTTTAGAGAACATATAACAAAAATATATAATGCATTAATGGTTTTCACATACGTACGAGGATAGAATGGTTTATAAGTTGTATTACAAGCATTATGAATAGAAAAAGTAAGGATGACATCGGATGATTTAATTAATTAATTACTGAAATGGCAGCGACCATGTTTGATGTCAGTAAATCGATACTTTTAAACCATTCTACCTTCATCCTCTAGCACAATATCTCTAAAAATCTCAATGACTATTTTCATTTTTATTGGATAGCATTTATAGCTTATTTAATTTTCTTTGGTATTTAACCATTCATCTTTTTTTTGGTACTACCGAATCATTTACATATTTTTAAAAATATTTGTGTACAACATCGAACACGAATATACATATTGTGTCGTGTCTGACACGTTCAATGCCTGTTGATACGAATGAACCTTTAATGTCGCATTTGGTACATCACTGCGCTTAATAACTATGGGGTGTTTTGTTTTTTGTTTAATCCCTGCGAGGGGTCGCCCCTATCGCCTCTACTTATGGGGATGATGGAAGGGTAATATTAAGACATGTCCCGTATACAATTTTGCGCTGATGTCTATGTTTGTGCATCGTACTAAAATGACTGTCACAGAATTCCGAAACAATAACCTAAAATAACATTTCCTATCTTATATTATTTCATCTGAATTTTTAATTTATACAGGTGTCTTCTTGTAACAGATCTTTACTTTCATGTGCTCTCAAACTATTCGACTTCATAAATACTGTATCTTGTATATTATTTCTTGAACAATGATGTAAAACTCCATATTTAAATAACTAATAAAAATGAAAACTTCAGTTTTCTAGAAGTTTTATTATATTTTATGGGAATGACATGTTGTTAACGAGTTCAAAGAAACACTTTCCAGTATTTCTGGGCCTACTTAAATAATTATTTTTGTATAATGTCACATAAATTTTCGTTAATTACCATATTCTGCTCCATTTACTAGAGTATATAAACAGCAACGAACTGAAATTTCATCACATTTGATAATGCCGTAGAAGGGCGAATCATGTCATTCCCATAAAATATAATAAAACTTCTAGAAAACTGAGGCTTTCATTCGTATTAATTAAACTGTATCTTGAATTCAGTGGTTTTCCTAAGTGAATTCGCATCGATGAAATATGCATTTTCACATTCTTTATTTATAGATTCTTATCTTGCAAATATTAGTTATTTAAATATGGAGTTTGATAATGCCTTAGAAGGGCGAAACATGTCATTCCCATAAAATATAATAAAACTTCTAGAAAACTGACGTTTTCATTCGTATTAATTATTTAATACGGAGTTTTACATCATTGTTTAAGAAACAATAAATAAATGAATATCTTAATATTACGTAAGGGTCTATTTTCTTTCCAGGTGATTTGAAATGTTTTCTAGTGATGCTGTTTGAGAAATCGGCTGTTTTGGATTCGTATCCCGCGCGAGAATCTTTTGTTAAGGAAATCAATACGGTGGGGTACGCTTGTGAAGCACTCAGCCGATATGACGTGTATGAATAATGCATACATTGAGAAAAACTTATTTCGTGTGACAACTTTGTAGGCGCTCGGCAGGTGAGAAAGGAATATCACAAGATCATATATATTTATTTTTAATACACGCAGTAAACTCATCCCTTGATTTACGCATTAGATGCGCTCCTGGAAATTTTAATTACCAACATTATTGCGTAAGTCAAGAAGAGCGAAATGGGGAATGTTGTTAACATAAAGTGATCGCTCAACCCAACCAGTCCTGTAAGCGCCTCGACCACCATATTCTGTTTCCGAAAAACAATTTACATCTTCGTCTCTATTGAGATACAATCAATCCTTAAATGATTAACCCGCAATGGGTTAAATCCAGTAGTTGTCTACAAGTATTGGTAATCTTCAAGAAAAACATTATTGCGGTTCACTCATTCCTCGAGTTAGACAGAAGATATGTTGTAGAAACTTCCACATTTATCGAGTCATAAATAGCAAATAAAAATGGAACATAGATTACAAAAAAATAAACATATAATTTCTAGTGCCAACCCTCTAGACGTATGAGGAGCTGGCAAAAGAAGGATGAAAGTAAGATAAATGCCGTAGAAATGAGATCACCGAGAAGAACGTGCGGGAAAACGATATACAATAGAATATCGAACTACGAAATAAGCAAGAAATGTAACATCTGCCTTATATTCGGACATATGGAATGACGAAAGAAGCATGATTACAATGTTGTATATAAGTAGTGTGAATGGAAATAAAAGCCGTGGCAGACCAAGGAAATAGGATCAAATACTAAAAGGCGGCCACATTCGAAGTCTCAAATCGACGAGCTTCTTCTTCTTCTTCCTCGTAGTTTAGGTCGTATGACCTGTTTGTGACGGTGGGTTGTGATGATGATGTCCAGCCATCTCTCCATCTCTTCGGCGGCCTTCCTGGTAATCTCTTGCTGCTTGGGTTTTCATCCTTAAAAATTTCAAATCGACGAGCGTGCATGTTAAATGTATCAATGTAGATAAAGCTAGAGAGATATAATATGTCAGTACCAGAGCAGTATGGCGGTCCATCCTCTCTGTCTACCCCTCCGGAGAAACGACGTGATGGTTAGTTAGTTAGTTAGAAAATAAATATCCGTCAATAATGAGACTTAAATTTCAAGTAAAATAGGTTTAAAAAAATTTGAGAAAAGAAGGGTCTAAAATACATTTTTTAGTGAAATTCGAACAAGACGCTAAAATAAATTGAAAAAGAGAAACGCGTATTTTTCATATCAAAGCTTCTTTATCATGAAATTTAAGTGACCAGAAACCGTTGAACTAACGTTTATACTACCTCATATATTATTATATAGCTCTTGTTGTTTGTATGTATGTATTATATAAATGTACTCGTATATACACATGTTCGCTTGTTGATACACTAAAGCGTCACCTTTCCTCCCTATTAATTTCAATATGGAATATCCAATACGACGTCTTATACGTAATAACCTTAGACGTTTGTGTGTCCTCGCAAGATTGATATTGACATATGAGTAATCCATTTTTCTCGTCGATTTGTTGACGTTGGATCTAATAGGTGTCGAAACGTTGTATAATTCGCGAGTGGCCGTGATTAATGGGCAGACGGCGTGTGAAGGGCAGCGCAGACATGACACCTGACAAGCGCAGTTCTCGAGAGCCCTCGGGCGACAAGCCCGGAAAGCTATTTTTGTAGCTGAGTGCCCTTGAACAATAATACTGAATAGAATATTGAGTGGGCCAAAAGTTACTGGGAGGCACAGTGTGCCCCCACCTCAACCCGCGCTGTTTCAAACCCTAATCCAAACCTTCAACCCACTCCGTTTATCCGGGACGGATTAGAGTCCGCTCACACAAGACACGTGTCTGAACCTTACTTTTTCGGATCGTGTCTAGCACGCGTCGTCACAATTTTAAATAGTTTTTAAACTCGAGAATCAATTTATCTCAATAGAGACGAAGATGCAAATTGGAAACAGAATATGGTTGATCGAGGTGTTTACAGGACTTATGACCTGTCACTGGTTGGGTTAAGCGCACGCTTTATGTAATAAAACATTCCCCATTCCACCTTTTTTCTTATGACCACCATGTCTGACAAATTTTTGCAAGTTTTATATATGTCAATCTGCAACACCATCCTTTGCATGGTAGTTTATTCAGTCTACACACTAACGCCATCTATGAAGATTGTATTTTAAGCATTAAGCAGAATATCTTTTTAACGCAATGTGAAATGTTACCGCCATTTTAGCGCATTGCTAGAAACCGCCTGGAGATGTCACTCCAATCTATATGCTATAATTTTGACCAGTTTTTGTTTTTTTTACATTTTGAATGTATACAAATACTTGTAGACGAACAAATTGTTACAAGTATTTGTATACATTCAAAATGTAAAAAAAAGTCTTTAAACTCATTCACTTATTGATTCAGTAATCAGCTGTAAATTCCAGCAGCTTCATATTTGTTTTTGACTTCTTAATCTGTTACATTAAATAAATTTGTTTTTTGTATCACAATTGTATATTATTGTAACACCTGATGATGTCAACATAGGTTGATGAAACAGCTGTCGCGTAAAATAAAATACAATTGTGATAAAAAAAAACAAAGTTATTTAATTTAACAGTTTAAAATGTTAAGGTATCATAGTGTTTCGGCCAAAACAATGGACTATTTAATATATTATTACTTATTTTATTACCATTAAAACCAGACTTCTGACATGAATTGCCTGCTTATGACAATACTGGAAATAGCAAGACTTCTGGAAAGACCTAGACGGCGTTTAATGGATAATATTCTGGCTAAGGTTAAGCTGAGGAAAAAAAGGACATTCAACTCTTGAAGAGTTTTGGCTTCATGTTTTTGGGATCTTGGGAAAATCCGTGTAATTCGTCTTTCTGGACCGACATTTCGGAGATCGTTGCAGTCTCCATCTATTTTTTTGCTTTCTTGATTTTTGCTTCCTTGATGATTTTATTCCAAGTTCATCGATTCTGTGCATTTTTCTCCCGGCAGTCCGTTTCGCCCAACTTAGGCAGAACATACAAAATATTATCCATTAGCCACTGTTGGTATATTGGTCTAGACGCGTACAGGGTCTTTGTTCTTGACTCTCCCTTTGCATACGAAGCCAATCCATGCTAGGAGACCGGCGTTCACTATGCTCGCTATAAGTCCGCCCGACGTCGGCTATACCTCTGGCGTAGGCCTCTATATCCTGTGCCAACCGGAACAACTCCCCCACCCTCCGAATTCCGGTCAACTTTTTGATGTTTTCCAGCCAGGACATCTGGGGTCTTCCCACACCGTTCCTACACTCATTCTTCCCTTTCACGATGAGGTGCAGCAAACCGTATTTCTCGTTGCGGAGAATGTGTCTGAAATATGCCAAATTTATGTGGCTACTATATATAAGGTTCCCACTACCACCCGAGACTGTTATAGGACGCAGCGACGCCCTTTCGTCAGTCTCGCTGCACTATCTAGGGCTGTTCCTTGTCCATCCGGGACTTACGTTAATTTAATTTAGCCTTTTAATTTTACGTTAATTTATGTGGCTACTGGTCGGTTATTGTATACATATAATTACAACAACAACAACAAACCATCACGCCGCTTACCCGCAGGGGTAGGCAGAGATAACGGACCGCCACACTACTCTATCCTGACATACCTCTCTAGCTCTAACATTCATACAGCGAGTCATACACGCACGTCGATTCTTCCGGCATTTGACAAGACCAACCTTTAAAATTTGATTAATTTGGTCATGCCATGTTTTCCTCGGTCTACCTCGACTCCTTACTCCATTTATATCGTTAACGTATACTTTTTTAACCATTTTTTTTCGCCCATGCGCTCCATATGTCCGAACCAACGCAGCGATCCTTTCATAATTGTGTTCATAATACCTTCTTTCGCTCTACATTCCTTTCTAATATCAGCATTTAAGATTCTGTCGTACATCTTTCTACCACACATACGTCTTAGGGACCTCATCTCTACCGCATTTATTCTGCTCTCATCTTTCTGCTGCCAGTTCCATACTTCGCTTCCATACATAAGGGTTGGGACCAGAACTTCATTGTGAACGGCTATTTTCGGTTTCATTGATAAATTCTTGTTTCCAATACAATGACCGAGAAAATGATATTGCTGAGCTAAATACTCTCGATTCAGGGGCTTTGACCATCATTATCAAACTAACTAACTAACCATCACGCCGTCTCCCCGAAAGGGTAGGCAGAAAGAATGGACTGTCACACTTTTACTGATGCGGCACTCCATCCTTCTTTTTTCACCCCGCGGGAGACGCGGTGTGATGGGTTGCGAACCTCATCGCCACCAATAGGCATCTCCCGCGCACACTTCGATCGTCCAACACCCACAAAATAAATCTTAAACAAATAATATAAAACACAATGATATAAAATAAAATAACAAAATAAAAAATAATTTAACACAAATTGTTCTTTTTAGATGGTGCACATATTGACTATTTAATTTGTGTTCCACGAATCCAACGGTTTATCATTATCAAGAAGGCTAAAACTCTTTAGGAGATACATTAATAAGTAAGTCATTTTTCTTCTTTTTTTTTTTTGACAGTGATAAGTTTCAGATGGATTCGGATGCGGATCTTATGCCGACGTACCTTAACCTCTGACGTTCTCCCTTACTTCTCCGCTCTCGTCTGTTTACGCACGCTCTCGGTGTTCAGCTCAACTATTTCTGATATTACAGATAATCATTATTATTATTATAACCTCTTTAGATTACATAAATCCAATTTGACATTTAAATGGAATCGGAATTAAATCCTCTTAACTTGGTGTTATGAATGTTGAAATGATTACTTTAGAATCATATCGACATATCAGTTATTCGATAATACCAAATTAATTAAACATTACTGATGAACGTTATTTATTGTTTATTGAAAAATAGTGTAAAACTCCATATTAAACAATTAATACGAAATGAAAACGTCAGTTTTCTAGAAGTTTTATTATATTTTATGGAAATGACATGTTTCGCCCTTCTAAGGCATTATCAAATGACATTTTCATTTCGTATTAATTACTGATAAACGATTTTTATTTATATTTTTATTTTTATACACTTTGTATATACAATACAACACTTATATTAAAAAAAAAATTATATAGACATGTTTCGGACAAACAGTCCTTCTTCAGTTAAGATACGTTTTTTAAATTGTTTACATGATCTGACAGATGTTATAAAGATTTATTTTGGAACGTTTATGCTTTTGTTATAACAAATATTATGATTCAATTTAAAATTTTAAATAATAATTTAAAGTTCTTATTGGGGGACTCTAATTGTATCATATCTTCCAGCATCTGTGGCAATTTTAATACCATTAAAAGGGCTTCGGCTTTTCCCATTCTCAGTGCTTGCATATCACTTTTTAACTCTTCTTTTATGCATTCGTTCTGAATGTCTAAGCTATCTCAGGGATCCTTTTTTTATTTTACTTCATATTATTAACGATGATATTTAAATCGACAAGAATTCTTTTTGTTATCTACAATAAATGTGGCTTCGCTTAATGGCCGAGAGCGCGCGAAAGTTTTAAAAATACAAATCAAAAAGTTAGTAAACTTCCTTAGCCTAGGAAAGACAACTATTCCGAGATATTGTTCATTTAAGTTTTCTCATTGCTGCCCATGTATCAACTTTAACGTATCGCATTTTATAACATATAACCCCACGTGTTGCCAGCGCCTGCCATTTTGTCTAGCGAGGAAGTCCTTGACTAAGTTTCCACTTTTCTTTCCTTTCGTCTGTGCGTGAAGAAGTTTATTATCATAAATTCTTCGGTCGGGTCCGCGTGCCATTTGCGAGAGAAAATGTTTCCTTAACTTTGTTGATTTTAGAATTACGAAGGAATTTAAATAACTTAACATAGAATTATTTCAAAACTTACTTTCTTAATTTAATTTATTCTCTGGTTTCTAATTTGGATATTAATAAATTGTTGTGCTGTGCGTATTAATGTTTCGATCCCAGAATAATAAGATAAAATAATCATAGATTATTTGTTAAAATATGTCCCCAACCTTTTCTGGACAACATCCCCTCCCCCCTCCTTTCAAAAAATTACCCAATAAAAACAACAAGCATTCACGCCGTTTCTCCGCAGGGGTAGGCAGAGGGAATAAACCGCCACACTTTTTTATCTTGACACACCTCTCTAACTTCCTCCACATTCATACAACGAGTCATACACAAACGTCGTTCTTCTGACTTCTTACATGACCAACCTTTAAAATTTGATTAATTTGGTCATGCCATTATACCGTATATAGAATAGAATCAATATATAGAATAGTATCACAATGTTGGAATTAAAATCAATAACAAATGTATCAGAAAAGTGTTTATTTATCTTATTAGATAAATTGTTATTTTTTCAGAAAAAAAAACCATTTTATTATAATTTTCTGAAAAAGGTACTCCACGGATGCCCCCCTTAACAACCTTAACGCTCCCCATTTGCCTCTGGACATTCTACCGCCCCCATGGAAAGCTTAATCGCCCAATGGGGGTAGTACTGTCCCAGTTAGAGCTATCTTATTATTAATTCACTTTTTGAAACCCTTTTTTACGATATAAATTTAAAAAAAAAAATACATTACAAATTGCAATATTAATACAACGTTATTTCAGTAATGAAAAAATATATCTCCTATTTTTTATTGATTCTTTAGCCCGATACGAAACCGGTCAGTATTTAAAATTAGTTTCGTTTAATTTTGCGTTGTATTTTTTCCTACTTTATATTCTTTACAAGTCTTTTGATTATCATTGTAAACAACATGAGTTGCCTAAAATACTCATATTGTATTATTAATATTTTAATGAGAAATATTTCGTTATTCATATACTGTCAAAAGATCATGTACCGTGAATATATGTAAAAAATTATCCTTTTGTGAACATATCATTCATTGTTTTTGTGAAAAAATCGTACATTTCAATTAAAATTTAGGTTGCAGCTGACCATAAAACTTGTCATATAAGCTCTTCAAAGTGATCATTCATTCAGTACAATCATTGTGTCGTTATCCTGTTTTATTTTTCATTGAATATACCTCTCTTTCATACATTCAATGTGTAATAAACGATATTTCAGTATACGATAGTGTACCTCAGTTCATTAATAGTTATGTTTAGCTAAGAATGACCGCACTGAGCTAAATATTGCCAACACTTCCTGATTTTGAAACTGGGCTCTAGGAATTTCAATTAACCCACCAACCTCGTATATTTATAAATATTAACTATTCAAATATTACTATTGTTGGTAATATATTAACTAAATGTAAAATGTCGACAACAACAAACGATCACGCCGTTTCTCCGAAGGGGTAAGAAGAGAGAATGGATCACTACATTACATGATTTTGATATCTCTCTGGTTTCCTCCACATTCATACAGCGAGTCATATACGCACGTCAATTATTACTTCTGACATGGGCAACTTTTAAATTTTGATTAATTTGGTCAAACCAAGTTTCAAAACTCAAGAAATCAAGACGCTCAGATATATATATGGCAAAACACTGCAAGAGGGGATAAGGAATACACGGATAAGGGAGATATGCGAGGTCGAGGATGTCGTTAGGTGGGGAAGGTAAAGGAGAAGATACTGGTATGCACACGTGAGGAGAATGGATCCATCCAGACTCCCTTTCATTGTGTCGCACGCCCAGCCCCAAGGTAAATGACCCCCGTGTAGACCACTAAAGAGATGGATCGAAGGCTGGGAGTCGACTTTGCAGGAGGCGTATTCCTCCTAAGAAACAGGCCACTAGGCCCACACTAAGAATAAGAAGAAGAAGAAGAAGTTTATCTCGGTCACCCACGACTCTGAACTCCATTCGCATCGTTAATGAATACCTAATTAACCATTCTTTCTTCATTCATGCGTTCCATGTGTCAAAACCATCGTAGTGATCCTTTCATAAGTTTGTTCATAATACATTCTTCAGCTCTACGAGTACATTCCTCATAGATATCAGCATTTGAAATTCTGCAATATCATACATCTTTTTATCACACATGCGTCTAAGGGATCTCATGTCTACCGCATTTATTCTGCTCTCATCCTTTTTCTGCTTCGCTTCCATATATACCATAAGACTTGGAACGAGATCTCCGTCAAGAATATAACATGTTACATGATAATATATACACAAGCTCCCAGTAACTATTGAGTATGTTAGATGCTATTCTCGAGAAATCTCAGTTCCCAACTTAACTTACGGAATGTTGACTCAAAGCATACATTTTGCGGAATAACTAGGGCCATTCAATCATACTTTACATATTAGCGTCGTTTCCTAAGACGATATAGCAATCTCCATCTCCGTTGCGGCGGCAAATGCATTATGCATCCAGCCAGTCTGCGCGGTTCAAGATTTACACTTGGACCAAAAAATCGCAACGGTTTTATAGTGCTTTTTAGGATTTAAATCACCCTGCTTTGCAGGAAATGTCTGCACCAATCTAAAACTGAGAATCAGCTGATAAATATTTCAGATTTTTCTGTTTGTGAATCGTAAAAAATATTTTTATTTTGGTATGTTCATTGTTAATATTTACCGGTATTGTCTTCCCGGAGCGGTTTATAGTTAGAAAGTTTTATTCCTGGGATTGGTTTGCAGCAATTCCCTCTATTTGTTCATCTCTTCCATTCTTTCTTGTCTTGTGCGGCTCTTTTGAAATCTGCATATGATGAGCAGCGCACGTCCACCAACAGATCCTCCAGGTACTCTCGGCGTGGGCGTCTCCTAGAGTGTGTCCCCTCAGTCATACCCTCCATTATGGCATGCAAGAGGCCTTCTTGTCGTATTACATGGCCGATTCATCTTGCACGCTTTTCGGACAAGGTCCTGAGCAGGTGCCTTCCTCCTTCGATTCTTTGAAGAACCTCCTCATTCGTGATGTGGTCACACTGTTCTGTCCTGACTTCTTCCATATTCATACATCGTATCATACGCGCACATAGATTTCTCCGACTCTTAACGTGGCCGACATTTAATATTTGATTGATTTGATCTTGCCGCGTTTTTATCGGCCTTAATTTTTCTTTTTTCGCCATTCTGTCTTCATTCATTATTTCCATGTGTCCAAACCATCTTAGTGACCCGTTCATTATTTTATCTGGAGTCTCGTGCATTTGTGCGATTCCGTTAATTCATTATTAATTTTATTTAATATATAACCGTGATCCAAGCAGTCTTTTAATGAGATAAAATAGCTTTTATTTAAAAAACGACCACTTTATTTTGACTTTTCGAGTTTCGAGTAAGTAGGTACTTGGCGAATAATTATTTTTAAACTACAACCCACGTTCGATTTTCACGACCCACGATTGTGTATCAGTGTTATATTCTTTTTTGAACACATTATGAAATTTGAAAATGCCCCCCGTAAAGTCATTGTTAATATTTTCGACAATGATATATTTTTACCCCTTGGCGAAGTGATCACCCCGCCTCGCGCGTACATTACTCGCATAAAAAGCCCACTCGGCCCGCCATCTTGCTTCTGCCTCTCAATGACTTTTCCGGTAACACGCTTTCAAGATTTGCTTTATTTAGAGACACAATTTTGTTATGAATGGCTGCCGAGTTTCTGAAATACACTCATCCCAGGGAAAACTTTGAAAGCTTCGTAATTTAAACGATTAGTCTGCGATTCATGATAGTTTGACGGGATCTGGCTGTTACGCTTGTCACTTGCCACAAATTAAATTTAATGCTTCTAATATTGAAATTAATAAGTCAAGTAATATAATTTTAGTAAATATAAATACATTGAGGATGAACACGTCTGAATCTTGCATATAAGATGATGACAGACACGCACGTCTATTGTTCGGACTTTAATTTATAGATTCATTGGTGTTTGAGTTTAGTTTAAAAAATAGTTTTGTTATATAATAAATTAGTAAAGTATTGAATATGAATATTTAAAAAAATTTATTTATTCCCAAAGATGGCAGTACATAATGGGATTCTATTGCCGACCTTTATGTTTAGACGAAAAGCTTGGATTCGGCGGAAGAAGAATTTAAATAAGAAAATACTGTAGAAATCAGATCACTAAGGAGTATAGAGGAAAAACAATGTATGAATACCTAACGAAGATGTAAGAAAGTAATGTAAGGCGGATGAATGCGTCCTTAATAAGATGGTTTGAGAATATAGACCGAATAGATGAGATAAGAAGCGTTTAAAAGATAAATGTACAAGTAGTGTGAATGAAAGATGCCGAGGAATGCCAAGGAAGACATGATAAAACCAATTTTATCAATTACTGAAAGACACATGTTCGAAGTCGAAACAATTGACGAGCGTGCATATCACTGTGTATAAGAGTGTAAAAGAGGCGCGTTATGTCAGGATAGAACAATGTGGCGGTCCATTCTCTCTGCCTACCAATCGAGAGAAACGGCGTGATGACTAGTTAACTAATTAGTTTTTTTTTTATTCCCCAATGCTTTCGAGCTTATTTTCTCCTTCATAATGTTGGAGTAGTTTCATTGGAATAACTAGCTTGAGAAAATATTGTGTTCGTAAATTTACTGGAATGGCATTGTGCTTTAAATTCGTAAATCTTTTCGCTTTAAATCGGAATAAATCGCATAAACTGGCGAGTAAAGTTTCTCAAGCAGCCATTTATAAAAGTTGCACTCGTGTATCTTCAACAAGTACCGCATCTCGGCACAACAAACGCCGCACGGTGTTTCGTTTTGTGTATACAAAGGGGATAAAAATCCAGTAACGAAGTCTTGGAAAATATAATAAGTATTAATCCAAAAATAATATTTTTTTTATATTATACGAAACGATTTTTTTTTTTTTTTAGAAAGTTTAATATGTTATATTATAGAGATATATTTCGCTTTGCTAAATAATAATCAAATGTTCCTTAATATCCTTACATGTTACACATGTCATTCCTTTTATATAACGTGAACTCATACTTTAAGTGAACTGAAATTTTTGGCAGTATGAAACACTTGATTTGGAGTTTCATTGTTCAAAAATCAATTAAATTTTTTCAGATATTAATATAAATTACCAAGTTTCTACATTATTTATGGTTATTTGATTATAACGTATATTAACATTGTTAGAATTTTTTTATGAATTAAAACGCTGATTTTTCCACTTTTGAATTTATTTTTCTCGACATGTTTCGAAGGCTTACACCTTCATCATCGGGAGAGTGATATAAACGCCTTAAGTTTATCTAAAATTACCATTGTTAATTAATTACATTTTATTTTGCACTTTTCCCTCCTGTTATCCTCTGAAATATGTTGTAATTTTTTTCCCAATCTCCTTCGCCTTGCAGCGTTTTATTTATAAAAAAATATTAATGTTGATTAACCGGGTGGTGGTCTAGGGGACAAAACCCTTGACTCCTGATCCTGGGGACATAGATTCAAGCCTGAACGCGACCAGATTCCTTCTTCATAATAATGAGCTATTTTCTGATCGTCTCGAAGATTGTAAAATAAATTGAAATCTTTGGCGTTAGGTTATTTTTAATAACTAATAAATTGGTAAATCAAATTTATTATAAATTTTAGTAAATCAAATAGTCCATTGTTTCGGCGGAAATACTTTGATACTTCAACATTATTATGTTAAAATTTAAAACACTTATAATATCACAATTTTTTTTATTCACTGAGTGTCGCGACAGCTGTTTCGCCAACCGACGTTGACATCATCGGGTGTTACAATTTACAGTTTATTGTAACACCTGATGATGCCAACATTGGTTGGCGAAACAGCTGTCGTGACACTCTCAGTAAATAAAAAGAAATTGTGATATTATAACAGTGTTTTAAATTTTAACAGTAATCATATTTATTTAGAAAATATGCTATCGTTATAGAATCTTTGCATTTCAACGAAGTTTCAATTTTATTTTTTGATAATACGACCTCATAATACGATTAAAATTAATGCTAAAAAATTTCTGCCAAGTTATTTTGAGTGCTCTATTTTGTTACTTTTGGTTTGCATGATATGAAACGCTGTGCGCCGCGGAAGCTGGCGCTCTGACGCGGGAGCCAAGATGTTTTCTGTTCGCGCTTGGGGCGTCTCGCCGAGACGTCTGTTGCTCCCGTTCGTAGCGGCCTAGATGCTGTATTTCTGTGTATCTCTAGAAGAATCCTCTTGCGGTTCTAGTGCTGGAATTCAAGCGAACGTTGTCTGAGAACCATCTAGGAAAATGGTTTTTAACTAAAGCAAAACTTTGACGCTAACTCGTAAAACTAACAAATTGTGCTGAACATATATTTTTGCTATTACGTTATTAATAACATATGCTAGCTTTAAATCTAGATGTCCTGGGTTCGAATTCCCGATATGTAACTCTAAATGTGGGGCTCCTGAAATAATAGGCATAATGGTGATGAATGGTATAATTTAAAAAAATGTTTTTGTAGCTTCGGCGGGAAAAAAACTGGTTAGTTCGATAAAACAAAATAAAGTCGTTTAAAATCAAAGAATAACGACCTGGATGGAGAAGGGACAAAACAGGAACGAGTGGAGGAAACTGAAAGAAGCCTATGTTCAGCAGTGGAGGAACGAAGGCTAAGAAAGGTATCTTACAAATTACAGTTAAAATATTGCATATTACTTTGGACACATTCGAGATTTTGGGCCTCATTAAATCTCATAATAAAGTTTTAAGACAAAGGAAAGAGGTCATTTGGACTTTATAAGCTTAAAGTCCTACACAATTGGTTGAGTCAACCATATCACTTTTCTTTCATTCGCAAATGAGGCTATAATTAGAATAACCTTTATAATTTAATTACATGTAAGAATTAACCTATTTATTATTAATGAATCCTTGCGTATTCTTTTAGTTTTGTCTCTATTTTGCCGGATTGACCTATTTCCTTCGCTGTTTTATTATCAATTTTTGATTTCTCTAGAAACAATATAGAATGATATACGAGTACCTTAAACACTCGCGTAAAACTAAATACTAATTAATTCCGTATTCTTGTATTAAATTTCATTGGAATTACTGTTTCCATCTTGCTACGGTATTTTTAAATGCCTCAGTTACGCAAAAAATATCACTCCCGTTTAATTTTAATTATGTAATACACGTTTTTTTATTACATAATTAATTAATTTATTACATAGTTTATTTTGGGAATGCTTAGGACCAACCTCGAGGAGATGGGAATTTCTTTAGATTAATCAGGGAATATTTCGAGAACTCGGCGGTGCCGGAGGATGTTGGTCTTTTTGCCCCTGATAGATATCTCCGACACCGGCAACATAGATTGTTGTACCTACCGGCCACCAGAACCTACCTACCTCTGGTCCACTAGTGGGAAGAGTAATTAGTTTGCTGAACGCGGTCTCCTCGGAAATCGACGTCTTTCATATTAGTGAATGTACGTTCAGAAGACAAATACTCTTGACTTTAGAAAGTATCTTGTCTTCTTAATGCCGAACCATCTCTCGTTCGTTTCTGGTATTAAAAACTAACTATCTAAACTAACTAACCATCATGCCATTTCCCCGGAGGGGTAGGCAGAGAGGATGGATCGCCACAATGCTCTGTCCTGGCATACCTCTCTGGCATCCTCTACACATTCATACATCGTACCATGCACGCACGTCGATTATTCCGACTTCGAATGAGACCGCCTTTTAGTTATTGATTAATTTGGTCAAGCCATGTTATTATATTGTATGTATTATATTTTACCTGTACTCAGTAGATACCTTACAACAATAATATTGTTTGAAATGTCTGTTGAGATAAAAAAATAATGTAAATTTACACAAATATTGAGAAGGATATTTTTAAACAAAAGAATCAATTAGTTAAAATTGTATTGAAATTACATAGAAATCAGTGATTGATTTTCTTTACAACTAATTTAAACGAGAACATCATTTTCCCATCACTAGAGGTCACGCCCGCCGGGCGAAGTTTTAATGGACAGTCTAGCCGTCACGTGGGAAATAATGAGGTGCATTGCCATCCCTTTCGCGTTTGCACAGCCCCCGAAACTTCCTCCTTCTCATTACACGTCTCGGGTGTGTACACTGCACGGCAGCCTCCTACACTGTTCCAGACAAAAAACAATTAGATTATGTTTGTTTTACCGGCATATTTCAGCAGATGTAAATAACTTACATTTTTGTACCTTTCGCATACCTTTTCCGCTCTGTCCAGTAATGTTAAACACGTGCATGGGCAGGAAATATGTTTTAAAATATACTCTCAGTGTTTTGCGTAAATAAAGTAAACGTAACACAAACACGGTATGGGCTGTTCATCTTTTTTTTTTTCTTAATCACAAATTCTTCTAATGAATCATTATTTTTTTTATAAGGCCCTTAATATTTATTATTTCTTTTGCAATGTGTAAAACTTTATATTGAATCATTAATATTAATGAAAATATCGAATCTCTTAGAAAGGCGAAACATATAACTAACTATCTAACCATCACGCCGTCTCCTTGAAAGGTTAGGCAGAAAGAATGGACTGTCACACTTTAACCGATGCGGCAACTCCATCTTTCTCTACTCGCCCCGCGGGAGACGCGGTGTGATGGGTTGCGAACCTCATCGCCACCAATAGGCATCTCCCGCGCACACTTCGATCGTAAAACCATCCATATCTTTAACAAATAATATAAAATACAATGATATAAAATAATATAACGAAATAAAAATAAATTAACACATCGCACGTTGAAAACAAAAGTGACACTATACAAAAATCAAAATTTTTCAGTACGGTCATTTAAAGTTTTTGTGAGGTCAATAACTTGACTGTGAGTAAAAATATATCTTATGTTGTTGTTTTATATATTAGTTTAGATATAATCCTATCAGAATCGAGTTGATTTTAATTAGGTCAATAAGCAGGCAAAACTTTAAATGACCGTACTGAAAAATTGAGATTTTTGTATAGTGTCACTTTTGTTTTCAACGTGCGACATAATGTTATTTTTAGATGGTATTTTACTTTATGTTCCATGTGTCCACTGTTTTTTTAATTAGCTGTAATCAGGCATTTTTTTAGTGCGAAACATTTCATTTCCATAAATTACCTGTATAATAAAACTTTGATAGAAAGCCAATGATTGTTGGATTGACATATTTAAAAATAAAGTTAAACACTTCACATAGTATAAACTGCTTTATTGAGTTAATAGCGCCAACCTGTTCCACTCTGTAGTGAGCTTCACCAGAGCTATGAAAACATTTAGTGTATAGACCTGATGAAGCTCGCTACGGAGTAAAACCAGTTGGCACTACTAAATCAATAAAATGGTTTATACTAAGTGAAAAGTGTTAAATTAATTTTTTTATAATAAAACTTCTAGAAATGAAGTTTTGCATCAATATTTAAGAAACAATAAAGAAATTAGATATATTTATGTGACAAACGCCTAATTTCTCTTTCATCTACCATATATTCGCCTTCACTTTGTGTTGTGGACTCTTCTTCTTCTTCTTCTTCATCAGCCTATTCCCGTCCACTCCTGGACAAAGTATCTATTTAGGTCATCCGACGCGACGTGTCTATTTAGGTCATCCTTCCACCGTAGTTGCGGTCGCCCTGCACTTCTCTTCGCCGTCCACGGTCTCCAAGTCAGCAGTCTTCTTGTCCATTTTTCATCTGAGCTTCTGGCTACGTGACCCGCCCATTGCTATTTTAGAGTCGCCACCCGGTGGATGATGTCAGTGACCTTTGTTTTTTCTCTCACCGTATCGTTTCTGACTCTGTCTCTTAGGCTTATTCCTAACATGGCTCTTTGGGTTACTTAATTAATATTTGAATAAATATAACTACACTTAGTATTTTTACAACACTTTTCACAGACATGTTTCGGTTATAATATAACCTGTTTAAATGTACAATATTTAATGTTCAATATTCAAAATGTTTAAATTACAATTACAATTTTTTTTAAATTACATTCATTTTTAAATTTGCACATTAAGAAACGGTTATGTCTGTAAAAAGTGTAATAAAGTGTTGTTTTATGAAAATACTATGCGTCTAATTTGTCACTTATAAAATATTAATTAGAATAACTTAAGCAAGTTTTTTGTTCTCGTAAGTACAATAGCATTTATGTATTCCGCAGAGGCATCCCAGAAAACGTTTATGTATTTTATTTTAGTGTGGAATATTTTTACGCTTGAGAAAATCATTGCGCCTACATAATCCCTAAATGTACTACGTAACTGGCATCTCGAATGGCCTGTATCACAGAGCTTTTCTTCCTCCCTTCTCAACTAAGGCCGCCCCTCGCCCCCGCCCCCGCCCCAGCCGCAAGACTTGGGGTGAAAAAATTAAGGGAAATTGAGACGTTAACTCAAATGTTTTTAATTTCAAAGATGAAAAAAATTCGAGTGAAATTTTCTGTGGTTAAAATTAAATTTGTCGGTGTTGTAATGTTTGCATTAATAAAATTGCGCCTCCATAGTACATCTCCTTTAATTTTTCTTCCTAACGTTTCCGTTTTTATGTAAATCAAATGTATTGATGCATGCTGTAAGAGATTGTTTTTTAGATTTCCAAGTTTATTAAATCCCATTTTTTTTTTAAATAACCTTTGAATGTCTAAATGTGTCAAATACAAGCAAATAAAATATAAATGTTAAAATACGTCTGTAATATGTCTGGTTGCCAGTCTATAGTCAGAGTTTATGTGATTGATTGTTAGATCCCAGACACGATTCTGGTCGTTTTTGCAACAATTTACATGTATTTAATATTTTAATATAAATTGAACAACAGATTCGTATTAAATTTTTGTATTTTTCAAATAATACAAGATTTTTAAGTGTACTTATTAATACAACAATATTTTAGAAAAGAGATCGCTCTATCTACCTGCAGACCATATATAAATGTCTGCATCGTGGAATATAAAAAAATAAGTCCCGCTTTTGTCGAAGATATGTACATATTAGTTGATAGTTTTAGTACCTTTTCAAAATTCGATTTGTAAGTAATCGTATTGTAAGTAATTTACAATCAAATGATAATTGTTGTTCGATTGTTATTTATCTATTAAAATTATAACATTTGTCTTTTTCTTTTTTATATACTTTGTATAAACAACACTAACTTATAAAAAATAAATTAAATATCAGACATGTTTCGGACAACCCGGTCCTTCCTCGTAACATAGAAGAAAATAATAACATTTTATGTGTTACATTATATACGAGTATATAAAAAGCTTAGAATCATAACAAAACGTTTAGTATTAAGATATCCTTAACAAATTTTTCTAATGTTTCTGCAAATATTCTCTCTCGCCTAACAGTTTATTTCAACGGAAATTGAAAAGTATCCATCTCTTTCATTTTCCAACGGTTACTGATTTGGCCCCTCGTTCCTTTCTAATCAAGGTTCTGGTAGCTTATACCAGGATACTTTTTTCCTACCAGGACTCTAGCTCCTTGTAAGCCCTTTGTAGGAATTGTTTAGTCCCCTCCTGTTCCACTCCAGCGGCGGATGTCCTTTGTAGCACTCCCAACCCTCCCTGAAATGCAGGAGATGTATTGGGGTTCACAATTCCCATAAATTTGTTTTATTTTCTCATTCATGGTATTTCAGTTTTTCTATAATTGAAGCATTTGAATGCAAGTAAGGTTATATTACAGATTAAAACAACTTAATGGTTCAGATTACTTTTTCAAATCTTCGAATAAAGGATATCAGTAGTTGCATTTCCGATTACCACCAACAAGTTAATTCTAGGCTTTTTTTTCAGTATTACAAAATGTTGTATACAATGGTATATTCATAGTATTTTCATATAATTTGAGTAGAACTTTAGCTAAGATATGTCACGAAATATTAGTAAAATATTTATTAATTAATCCATTGTTTTGGCCGAAACACTTTAATACTCTAACATTATAAACTGTTAAATTTAAAAAAACTTTGTTTGATGTATCACAAGTGTATTTTAATTTTTCGCGACAGCTGTTTCGTCAACCTATATTGACATCATCAGGTGTTACAATGTAATAAATGCAATAAGACAATAAGTTTTTTAAATTAACAGTTTATAAAAATTTTATACAACCTAATATGTATCAGCTTACAGAACTCTAGTATAAGTGATGAAATACTGAGTTTTTTATTTGACGATTTTTATGACATGTGTGTTGCTTATTATTTTATATATTTTATTCATCTCATGCACGAAATTCCGTTTATTATTTTTCTCTAATTATATTATTGAGAGAAATAAATAATTATTTTCCAATATTCTTCCTTCTTGATCCAGCAAATTTTATCCCTGGAGATAGCACAATGTATGGTTGGTACGGATTACGTTAGCTTTCTTCGCATTTTTGCAAATCGCCCCCATGCTTTTTGGACGTCTTATCAATTGGTGTGCAATCATCTTAAATGCACCCAATCCTTCATAGCCCTTATCTCGTCCGATGTGTCCATAGTCCCTGCTTCCTCCCCTACTTTGAGGCTTCCTTCGCCCTGACCCTTTTACGACGACTTCACAACATATAATCGCGAGCTAAAAGTTGCGTTATCGTTCTCTATGGTAAGCGCTTCAGACACCAATATATGTTTTTAAATAAATATATTGGTATGAAATAATATCGAGTACATTCTCGAAGATACTCATTTTAATACACGTATGGCATATAACTTTATGCGTTATATATTTAGAGTTTACGACTTTTTAATGCTCTTATGAGGCATACAACTGGCACGATTCTCTGGTTCGTTTCATGTAAATATGTACGCGACAATAAAATACGTTTAATTTTACATGATTAGGTTCATATCATGATATTATACTCGTATATTATAATAACTAACACTCGACGCGCGGTGTTGGATACCGAGTGACAGCGACTGTCGTGTAGGAAAATCGTCTGTATATACTTTGCGTGTATATATTTATTACACTTATTATGATACAACATTTTAAATAACTCATTGCAATAATTAATGTTGTAGTTTTTGACTTGTATAAATTTACACCACACATTTAAACCGGATTCTTAGAGTCCAGAACCGTGGGTAAAATAATAATTTGGCACCGTGAAGTGAATGTGAACCCATTTTCCTAATCGCTAATCAATGGTGTATTTTAACAAACTCATTAACAGACTTTTCAGGCAGAAAGAATGGGCTGTTTTCTTTCCTGACATATTTCTCTCGATTCCTCAACTTCATACATCGTATCGTGGCGTCGATTTCTCTGACTCCTCACATTGCCGACATTCAATATTTGATTTATTTGATCGTGCAACGTTTTCCTCGATCTTCCTCTATTTCTAGATACATTAACATCGTAAACATATACTTTTTTTTACCATTCTTTCTTCATGCATTCTTTCCATGTGTTCAAACCATCTTAATGATCCTTTCATTATTTTGTTCATAACACCACTATCATACACAGAGTATCCAGTAAGAGATCTCATTTCTACCGCATTTTTTTCTTCTTTCATCCTTCTTTTGCCAGTTCCATGCTTCGTTTCCATACATAAGGGTCGGTACAAGAAAACCACTGTGCACTGCCATTTTTTATTTCCTATATTCCTCTGCCGTTGCATTTTGAATTTAATATATTGAATAGTATTTGATTTTGTTATTTTCTTCCCTATTCTTATTTTCTACCCTCAGTCCCATTTGTTTATTGATACGTTTGTAATTATAGCTTTTTTATATGCAGTTTGTAGTGAAATACGTACCGCATTAGTGTGAATGAGGCTTAATTGTAACATAGTGGATTTGGACCTTCACCTTCGCACGAGGAACTTCGTATCCGACGTTGATCGCGCGGCCTGCCCGCAAGTTACAGGCTGTGTGCGGTGGGAGGGTGGTGGTGATTTATCATTCGCGCCTCATCACCGCATCCGGGAAGAGATTGTGATGGTGTGGTGCATTTTATTATTCTCACAGTTCCCTTCTCGTTTACAAAATAGCAATAAAATTTTATCTGTTCACTCCTATTGCACGGGAGGAAGGAAAATCACAACCAGGGTTATCTCACCACGTTTGTTATATACATGGAAGTTAAAAATTAAACTGCATAACTCTTGGTGAGAAAATAAGGGGGCAAGGAAGTTACAATGTTTTTGTTTTAGCGTTGATCTCAGAGAGAATGGTTAATTTTTAATTGTATCTCAATAGAGACGAAGACGTAAACTGGAAACTGAACATGGATGATCAAGGTGTTTACAGGACTTATGACCTGTCATTGGTTGGGTTAAGCGCACGCTTTATGTAATTACAACATTCCCCATTCCACCTTTGCTATTGTGATCATGCATGACAAATTTTTGGAAGATATTATAATTATATATACTTCAAAATCCATATTTATCTTCACGTGTCAGTTTCAGTCAGCCATCTATGTAGATTTGGTTGCACTTGTGAATTTTTTCAAGAATTAACCTATACAACCGACCCACTAACGCCATCTATGGAGAATGATTTTCGGCATTTAGCAAACTACCTTATGAACACAATGCGAAGGCTGTCGCCTAACATATTGTTAGAAGTCGCTAGGAGTATTATTCCATTCTATATGCCAAAGAATTTGACCAGAATATTTGAAGAACAAATATTTGTGAATGTATACTTATACCTGTATACAAATCCTGGATTTACACCAAAGGGTGGTTAATTCAAATTTTTAATTGTATCTCAATAGAGACGAAGACGTAAACTGGAAACTGAACATGTATGATCAGAATGGTTAATAATGATTTTCCTCAGTTTTCCTTACTCCATAAACATAATTGAATCTTGCATGTATCCAAAGTATCTTAATGAATCTTTCATTATTTTGTTCATTACCCTTTTATTCGCAACCCATTGATTTCTCGTATCTGCGTTTGGTAAAGTATCAGATAAAGATTTGACACATTCGTCATCTTATTTGCAACGCATTTACACTACTTATTCCTTTTTTGCCAGTTCAATACTCCACTTCCATACTTAACGGTTAATACCTAAATAACCAAAGTGTTATTTTTATTTCGAAATCTTATTATATTTGTGTATTTTTTTTGTTTTGATTATTAAATAACTATTCTTTTCTCGTATTTTCATGCGCAGATAACTCGTATTATTGTTTGTGTTACATATTTGTTGAATCGCTCCTAACATCATAACAGCGCGAGCCAAATCGATGTAATGGTATAGCTTTCATATTGATTCTCGTGACATGTGATAGATAGCTAGTTTCACCATTTTATTGTCACGTGAATTCTACATCAGACCAAATATAGTGTGACAATCACACTGCCGTCGCCGGGAATCGAACCCGATACCTTCGGTGTGGCAGTCAAACAACACACGAAACATAGATGTCCTTTCGTATGAAATACTTAATTTGTTGGGTGGCATTATTTAAAATAATTCATAACGCTAATGTTCTTTGTTTTTACACCAATTTATTTTGTTTTATCGAACTAACCCAATTCGTTCCCGCCGGAGCTTTATTAGGGTTACAAAAATAAACTGAATAATAAGTCGAGAAGCACATTGTATTCTAACTAACTAACCATCACGCCATTTCCCCGGAGGGGTAGGCAAAGAGGAGGGATCGCCACAATGCTCTGTCCTGGCATACCTCTCGGGCTTCCTCTACATTCATACATCGTACCATGCACGCACGTCGATTATTCCGACTTCGAATGTGACCGCCTTTTAGTAATTGATTAATTTGGTCATGCCATGTTTTCCTCGGTCGTCGTCGGATTCTTTTTCCACTCACGCTGCTTGTGTACAACTTTTTAACCATTCTACTCCCATGCATTCGTTCCATATGTCCAAACCATCTAAGGGATCCTTTTTTAATTTTATCCATGATGCAGTCATCTGCCATACATTTCTTTCTTACTTCATCGTTCGGTATTCTATCATACAACGTTTCCCGCCACATTCTTCTTAGTGATCTCATTTATACGGCGTTTATCCTGCTTTCATCCTTCTTTTGCCAGCTCCAAGCTTCACTTCCATACATGAAGTTTAATACTATTGTATAAAAACATTTAAAATGTGGTAACGTTTATCAAAACCCTTAGTTAGCAGCGAAATCTCATATGCAAAACTTTGGTAGCGTATCGTCTGAGATCTATCCATTGTTGTGTCTGAATCTATCCTCCCAAGTGCACATCCCTCCAGCAGCTTACTCCTCGTATCATCCCCCGGCAGCCGCCGCAGCCGAGCGCACTCCGGTGAGCCACCTTATCAGCCATTGCTACCCCTACTCGGTCTAATCTGATCACCGCTAACTAGGCACCCTCCAACTAGCGGATCCCGGAACTTGAGACAAGCTCGCATGCTCTTTTCAAGCACTCGGTATTAATTAATGTTAAGTTTCAATCACCTCACAGTATAACACTTCTATCGATAGTTATTTAATATTAATTTTGCTACTTAAAACATTAAATTATGATTACAAACTCTGTTTATTTATACTTGTTTTGATGTTTTTCTAGGGTA
Organism: Lepidostoma basale; assembly: GCA_022606425.2. Taxonomy (NCBI): domain Eukaryota; kingdom Metazoa; phylum Arthropoda; class Insecta; order Trichoptera; family Lepidostomatidae; genus Lepidostoma; species Lepidostoma basale. The sequence goes on along the minus strand of JAHDVF020000857.1, from coordinate 585,225 downwards.
ATACAACTTCACAACAAGAGCTAGAGTTTATATCGTTCTCCTGATGATGATGCTATACTAACATTCGAAATACGTCGAGTTAAATAATCTCAAAAGAAAAAAGAAATATTTTTGTACATAATTGTTCATTATTATGTAGTTTTATCTAGCCGTCTCTCTGAAGGGGTAGACAGAAATAATGGACAGCTACTATGTTCTTTCCTGACATACTTGATCCTTCTACATTCATACATCGCAACATGCATGATCGTCGATTCTTACGACTTCGAATGTGGCTGCCTTTCAGTATTTGATTAATTTCGTCATGCTATGCTTTCTTTAATCTTCCGCGGCTTCTCTTCCCACTCACATTGCTGTATACAACATTTTAACCATTCTTCTCTCGTCTATTCGTTCCATATGTCTAAACCATTTCAGGGATCCTTTTTTAATTTTATTTGTGAAGCGATCATCCGCCTTAGATTTCTTCCTTATTTCTATATGATTCATTTAAAATCTGTCTATTTCTAAAACTTTTAATCTAGAAGACAAGTTCAAAATCAATAAGTCCAAATGTATGGTATGTATATTATGGTTTCAACTTGTTTTAAAAAAAAACTAATTATTTATTTAATGTACTGTAATCAAACAAACAAACAAACCATCACGCCGTTTCTCCGCAGGGGTAGGCAGAGAGAATGGACCGCAATACTACTCTATCCTGGCAAACCTCTCTAGCTTCCTCCACATTCATACAACGAGTCATACACGCACGTCGATTCCTCCGACTTCTAACATGACCAACCTTTAAAATTTGATTAATTTGGTCATGCCATGTTTTCCTCGGTCTGCCTCGACTTTGTACCCCATTTACATCATTAACGTATACTTTCTTAACCATTCTTTCTCCATCCATGCGTTCCATATGTCCGAACCAACGCAGCGATCCTTTCATAATTTTGTTCATAATACCTTCTTCCGCTCTAAATTCCTTTCTTATATCAGCATTTGAGATTCTGTCGTATATCGTTCTTCCACACATACGTCTTAGGGACCTCATCTCTACCGCATTTATTCTACTCTCATCCTTCTTCTGCCAGTTCCATGCTTCGCTTCCATACATTAGGGTTGGGACCAGAACTCCATTGTGAACGGCCGTTTTCGCTTTCATTGATAATTTTTAATTTTACTGTATAATTTTTCTTTCATAATGTACTGTTTAATTTGTTAAATATACGACGCGTACAAAGATAATTAATAATGGTTTTCAATAGCTATATTTGCACATTGTTTTGATTAAAGATTTTATAAAAATGAAACGAAAGAATATGTTTGGAGTTCGACTCACTCAAATCATACGCGACATTTATGCAAAAGCCGTTTGCACGCGAATTTCGTTTCCAGGATTTAAAGGGATCACATTTTATTACCGAAAAAATAACGTATTTTGGCGTTTCGCTTTTTTGGCGAGGAAAAGTGTCATATTGCTTTGGAGGTTTATCTTTATTTTCATCTCCTTTTCAAGGTTTATCCCCCGCCTCTCGATTTCTTCTTCTTGCCATAAATTTATTCTCTACAGGTATAGTTTATCGCGACATTGTTATTACACTTCGCGTACTTTTTTTTGTTTTTCAAATATTCCCCAATGTTCGCCTGACACAAACAAGTATTTTCATCGAATTAACTTTTGACTTATATTTTTTTATATAATATTTACACATGCGCACAAACTTTCAAATATTTGTTAGCATATGTCAATATTTATGTGGAAAGTAACGGGAAACTACCACATCAAAAAGGCCCAAGTGGCATCCCAAGAACCAGCAAAGATATTAATAAACTTTACTGCAAACCAATCCCAGGATTGAAACTAAAGACGAAGGTGAATAAAACATTTAGTGAAATTTGCAAAAAAAAAATCTCATGCAATGATTTTACTGAAATCTCTTGATTGAAGTTAATATAATAATACGATATATTGTAAGAAGTCGACGCTTCCAATAGTTAATGTCGTTATTCAAAAACATGTTTTTATATCATTATTATTTTTTATTGCGTTGGAACTTCTTGAAAAATGATTTTTGGAAAAACTGAAAATTTATTCGCGAATATATTTTTTACATCTGACCATTCATATTAAGATCTATGTTTATCTTATTCTTCCTTTTCCTTGCTTCTTCCCGTTACTCAGTATCAGGTCTAGGAAGACATGGCATGGCCAATTTAATCAATTACAGAAAGGCGGCCATGTTCGAAGTCGGAACAATCGACGAGCGTGCGTGTCACGCGTGTGTGAAAAAAAAGCGCGAAAGTTATATCAGGATAGAACAGTGGCGATCCATTCTCTCTGCCTACTTCTCCTGGGGAAACACCGTGATGGTTAGTTTATTAGAATCACATTATTAAAGTATAAGGTATTTTTTTTATTTGTCTGCCTTGTTGCTTCATTCATCTAGTAACTACTTCTTCTTCTTCTTCTCTAATTGCTGTCTCCTCTGCGAAGGTTAGGGAGCATCGTGGACATTTTCACCTTGTTGACGCGGCCCTGAACAGCGATGTGATCTTTCTTCCGAACCATAGTCTTAAATTGTGCAGCCAAGAGATTCTTCTCCGAGCTGGTCCTCCTCTACCTGGTATTTTTCCCTAAATTATCAGTTGTGGCGGGTGGTATTTTTTTCCTCTCATTACGTGACCAAAGTTTTGGTGATTGTTATTATACATTCGCCATTTTGTATGTTTTTACACGAAAGAAAAAATAGTTTTAAACACGTTTGTATTTCTTGATGATTTTTCTCTCTTGTGACCTGTCAAAGTAAGATAATATTTACATAGTTAAACAAGTACAATAAATCCCAAACGTGGATCTACCTAAACCTGCCTCCCGCGCATCCTTTAGAAATGGAACCATCAACAGTCATCTCTCTTATCTCGGTTCCAGCCGACTGCCCGCCTACAATACTGCTTGCTGATACATAAATATATTGTTGGCTGTCGTACTGTTTTCGAATCATCTCCGCATACGACTTACTGTATTACGCCATAAAATAGTCAATTTATATATAAAAATAAAAAAACTTAAAATTTTCTTTATTGACAATTGATCGAGTACATGATTTCATTGCTTTACTTGGATGAACAGATTCTACGAAATATGATATTTATGGTGCAGCAAATTGAATACGTCACAGGTACAGCATATTTTACACGTAAGAAATATAGAAAATTTCTCACTTTAATTACAAACTAACTAACTAACTAACCATCACGCCGTCTCCCCGAAGGGGTAAGCAGAAAGATTGCACTGCCACACTTTTCTTTCTTGACATATTTCTTTCGCTTTCTCAACATTCATACATCGTGTCATGCACGCGCGTTGATTTCACTGACTCCTCACATGGCCGACATTCAATATTTGATATATTTGATCGTGCCACGTTTTTCTCGGTCTTCCTCTATTTCTGGTTCCATTTACATCATTAACATATAATTTTTTGACCATTCTTTCTTCATTCATTCTTTCCATGTGTCCAAACCATCTTAATGATCTTTTCATTATTTTGTTCATGACACCATCATTCGCACCGCATTCACTTCTTATATTTTCATTCGACACTCTATCATGAGTATCCACACAATCGTCTTGGAGATCTCATTTCTACTGCATTTATTCTACTTTCATCCTTCTATTGCCAGTTCCATGCTTCGCTTCCATACATAAGGGTCTTTAATTACAAAATACTCGTAAATTCATAAATATATAATAGAATAATAATATCAGAAATGTATAAAAATTTTCAGATTTCATTCCATATTAAATATAGTTATATCATAAATAAAAATTATGTTTTTTAACTGTTTCAACTTTTGTATAATATTTATTTCGACAGTGACCAGTTTTGCCAGGCTCGCTGTTGAAATCAAGACAAAAATAGAAGATTAAAAACATATTTTAATTTAATTATTTTTTAAAATGAACTTCCATCTAGATATTTCAGTAAAATCATTCGATTTTATTAAAATAATATTAATTCACTGTTATAAAATAATCATTAAGATGGTTAGGACTCATGGAAAGAATGAATGGAGAAAGAATGGTAAAAAAGGATATGTAAACGGAACCTGAAATAGGGGAAGACGAGAAAAACCTAACACGATCAAATCAATAAAATAAAATAAATATCGGCCAAGTGAGGAGTCAGAGAAGTCGACGTACGTGCTTGACACAATGTATGACTGTTGAGGAAGTGAGAGAAGTATGTAAGGCAAGAACAGTGCAGCGGTCCATTCTGTCTGCCTACCGCTTCGGAGAACGGTGTGCGTTTATTTTGTTAGTGTATAATAATATTTGGCTAATTTGTATAGCACCGTTTACGTGAGTAACTCAACTCAAGGGCGCTTTGACAATGTTATTTAGTCTGATCTGCATCTGACACTAGCCATTAGATATTGGTTTTGAGAAAGTGGGTTTTTATGGTAGATAAAAAATCAGTCAGATTATCAATGCATCTGAGGCTTTACAGTTTATTCTAGCCATATGATATTAACTAACTAACTAACTAACTAACTATCACGCCGTCTCCCCGGAGGGGTAGGCAGAAAGAATGGAACGCCACACTGTTCTGTCCTGACATACTTCTCTCGATTCCTTTACATTCACACATCTTGTCATGCACGCACGTCGATTTCTCCGACTCCTCACGTAACCGACATTCAATATTTGACTGATTTGATCCTGCCACGTTTTCCTCGGCCTTCCTCTTTTTCTAGCACCGTTCACGCCGTTTACATATACCTTCTTCACCATTCTGTCTTCACTCATTCTTTCCATGTGTCCAAACCATCTTAATGACCCTTTCCTTATTTTGTTCATAACACTTTCATTCGCACCACATTCACTTCTTATACTTGCATTTGTCACTCTATCATATACAGATTTGCCACACATTCGTCTTAGAGATCTCATTTCAACTGCATTTATTCTACTTTCATCCTTCTTTTGCCAGTTCCATGCTTAACTTCCATACATAAGGGTCGGCATATGATATTATATTTATTTATTTATGAACGTAAATCTGACTTAGAAATTACAAATCAATTACCATGTTATAGTGGCTACATATCAAAGTAGCTTGTGTGCCCTGGAAATATTTGTAATTCCATTTATATTGTGCACTTAATGTTACCTCTTAAAAAATCTTAAACTGAAAAATGCTTTAAATAATTTTATTTTTCCGTGCTAAGTTGTTATGCTGATTGCCTGTGCCTTATTATTTAGGCGCAGTTATAACTTCAAGATCAAAGGACTTTATTTATAATAAAACATATGTATTAGTTTTATATGTTACTTCGTATGCGAACTGTTAAGCAAAGTACACATCTAGGTATGTTTATACATTTGATTTTACTTTACTTCTATTTAAAAATAGCTACGTTTCGTCAAAGTTTTAATCTTACTTTACTGCGAAAGTAGGCAGTAAACGGCTGTTTCTAGTACTTCTTTGAGTTTTCAAATAGAAAACTTACCTTTATAGCAATGGAAAAAAAGTACTTGACCCATTTCGTGGCGCCAATAAACTCTGCCCACTTATAACGGCCCCCACACTCCATGGAATTAGCGTGACTGTGAGGAGGGAAATTTGAAATAAGAAGGACGTTTTTCATACACTTACAAGGGCACTCTCATACACGGAGCGACGTCATTATCATCTCTCAAGACACCTACAAGGAAAAATAGTATAAAGGTATGTCCTTAGTGAGAACTGGGGGCTATAATTATGGATCAAATATGCTTGCAATTCAACCACATTAATGATTTCGAAACTCGAGCATTTTAAAAAAAAAATTAAATGAAATATAATTCCGTCTAATTGACGCTACAATACGCCTTCTCCACGAAAGGCTTGGCAGAAATAATGGACCGCCACACTGTTCTTTCTTGACATATTTCTTTAGTTCCTCAACATTCGTACATCGTGTTATGCACGCTTGTTAATTTCTCCGACATCTAACGTGGCCGACATTTCATATGTAAATGATTAGTATTTTTATTGGTCTCGTCGTCAATTTCGTTTATAAACATTAATTGCGACACTTGTTTTAAACATCAGTCACAAAACAAGACTATATTAATCATAATGTTTAAAAATACTTACTTACTAGCCATCACCTCGTATTCTCGAAGGGATAGATAGAAAGAATGAACCGCCACACTGTTCTTTCCTGACACACTTCTCTATCTACTTAAAAAACCTTAATGTGACATTTTTGTTGGGAAAAAAATGTTTCTCTGTAATATAATCAAATGATTTTTTATAAAGTTAATTTTAATTTAATAAAACAATGTTTTTAATTTTTTTTCACTTTTGTCTTTATTTTCACAGCGACCGGTTTCGCAGGTTTCGCTGGCATCGACAGACTGGTGTTTGTCGTGTATCTGGTGTCTGTTAACTGGAGCCTGGCAAACCAGTCGCTGCCGAAATAAAGACAAAAGTGGAAGTAGTTACAATACATCGTTTTATTTTATTATTTTTTCTCTTTAAAAATACTAAATTCCGTAAATAATGGAATCCCCGGGATATAAAACTGTAGAAGAATTGGCAACTTAATATATACCTCATAGTTTTATATGATTTTTTTGTATCCAAAATATATTATGCCTGGGTTACATAATATTATGAGTAAAGATTTTATTTATTTATGGTATGTCTTTCAATCTTTATTACACTGGACAATAACAACGATAGTAAAATTGTCTAAGAAATTGTAGTTGTCTAATAAAATAGTTTTTTTGTTTAGACACAAACTATTTCATTCGTTTTTTGTAAAGTGTGAAGAATGTGTTTGAACGACCTACGGTGTTTTTATCTTGTAGCTTTGTCATAATATGAGTCAAATGTTCTATGTACGTTTTATATAACGTTGTAGATTATATTTCCTTCGCAATATATTTTAGTTTATATCAAAACATTTTCTAACTTATATAAATTTCTCTGAGCATTAAAGGGAAACATTTTTGTTCCGAACAAAAATGTCAACTTGAATTTTGTTTCGACCCATACATAATGTATGAGAAGAACCTCACTGTCCTAGGAAGGGATCTAACTAGTTGGACTGAAGCAAACATTTTAAAAAACATACGCCACCTCGGAACAGATTTGCCTAACTAGGCGGCAAACAAGGAGGCAAACTAAGATATATATATTTACCAGAAGTTACCTGATTACGAAAAGTATCTTATACTGGAAAGGTGACCTGGTATACTTTGGGTCACTTGGTTTTAGAGTATTCATATTACTCGTTTTTATTGTTTCTTGAACAGTGATATAAAATTTCATATTAAATAATTTGTGTGGAATTATGACGAAGTTTTTATTATTTTATTATATGAAGCATTTTAAATTATTACATTAAATAAAATAAATTTACCCATTGTATAATAACCACGTAATTATAATTATTGCAACTAGTTTCGCTTGTACCGAGCTTCATCAGGGTTATAATAAAAACTAAATAAATATACATATTTACCTGAATATATATTGTAGAGTGTGGTGTAAAATATTTATCGACATGTCTCGAAGGTTTAACATTCTTATTTTGGGAGAACGATATAAACCAACCAATAATATATTTAAATACCTTCGTGGCAGAGTGGTAACAGATCTAACTTCCATACCGAAGGTCCCGGGTTCGATTCCCGGCGTTGTCAGTGTGATTGTAACACTGTCTTTGATCTGGTGTAGAATTCACGTGACAATAAAATGGCGATAGATTGGCTACCTATCACGTGTCACGAGAATCAATATAATAGCTATAAAATATATTGTATACAGTAATTGGGTTCAAACAACCTGTTGTATACATAAAAATAAAAATAATATAAAAAAAATAATACAAAAACTAAGTTTGTCACATATGCAGCATTTAATAATAAATACGAATGAAAACCTCAATTTTCTAGAAATTTTAATATGATTTATGCGAATGAAATGTTTCACCCTTTAAAAGCATTATAAAATGTTTTTTGATAAAGCTATTAATAGGCAAAACATGCATTCCCATAAATTATAATAAATTTTCTAGATAACTGACGTTTTCATTCGATTTGATTATTAAATATGGAGTTTTGCATCATTTTTTAATAAATAATAAATAACACATTTAACTTAACTCAATTTATATAGTTTCGTTTTGATACATTATATTCAAAATCAAAAATTTCAATAAATTATATTGATTATAGATTTAAGCATCATTACATTTTCATTGCTATTCTTAAGTTTATTTGTTTGTGTAAATCCTTACATGAAACGTTAGCTTGACGGTGTGTGTCGGTGAAAATTGTATCGCATTCGTTAATTTAGCCGACAGGCCGCTGAGGGACCGGATGAATGTAGAATGTGTCCGCATCATCAACCCATGCCCCGTTATAATATAATGCGTACATAGCTTTGTGTATCCTTAGCCCTTACAAGTATAAGGAAGCCAAGCCGCTTTCATCCCGAGGTCTTCACCCCTGCCTATATCTGTCACAAAGGCAATCCAGCTAAAACGTCCAGAGACCTGTAGCGCCTTCCCGCGCTATAAATATTCTACATCTGTGCCTATATCTTCTACGCTCTCCCTTCTTCTTCTTATCTCCCCTCAGCCTCTAGCCCGACTCCCCGTCTCCTATCTCTCATTATAAACATGCACGAGGCTGTATAATTGTCCCATATGTTTTCCTGGAAACGTCGAATAATGTTTGCTAAACATTTTCTTCCTGAACGAATGTTTTGCAATATATAAACTCCCTGTTTGAGTAATTCGTACCAAAAATATTTGTTACAATATTGATGTACGACTGTATATTTTCTTTTGTGCCCCTAAAAAATATCAGAGGGCAACTTTTATGAGCTGTTCCATCCCCTTTCATCGATGTTTTATTCAAAATCATTATTTTATGCAGATTTCCACCTATAAATAATAAATAAATATCAAAGTTTTTTTTCTGCTTTGCGGGTAGATTCATTCGATTTATGGGGTTAAAATTTATTTTTCGCTTTAATAACCAGATATTCAAATCACAAAGATAATAAAACAGGTTGCTTCATTTGACCTTTATTACAATATTATTTTCCACGATATTTTTATAAACTCCAGGCGTTAGACTCTAGAATTCTATAATAATGTTTTGTTTTTCTTCGCTTTTGATCGATACAAAATTCTGTTTTAATTCGAAAAAAAATCACGTATTACAAAATCTTATTTTGCTTCACAATGCATCAGTTATTTTTTTTATAAATTTGTTAATGTTTTTTGATAAATTGTTAATGGTATATGCGTTTCATACATAATACCAACAGTATCTAGTTTTTTTTTTATCTTTTTAAATTTTTTGTTTTGTAAAATATAGTAATTTAAAAAGATGATTTAAATCTAGGTATACTTAAAATCCAGGTTTTTGATACTTAATGTTGTGTTTTCACATAGCCTTTTTACACATTTTTAGCTTTCAAATGAATCTTTGTTTTGATGTTCTAAGTTTTACCTGTTAATTATAAATTCATTTATAATTTGATACTTAACAGATTGATGAGATTGAAATTTTCGGTATAACTGAGCGTGATTCATTGAATATCCTTGTACGGCCAAAATTCCTGGCATATTATCTAGTTGTGTATATTTATTTATTCTTGGCAATCTTAAATGCCGAATCAAGGATATTGCTCGATTTCCTCGTTCCCAAGAAAGATTTTCGAACAGAAATCGGCATTAAACGGGCCGTAAAATTAAATAAGTTGTCCAATTTCGTATATTTTCTTTATAAAAATGTTAACTTGTACCTTTTACTGAATAACGTCATGCATTGAAAAGAGGATATTCTGTTTTTGCGGACTTGCTTTCAAAATGATTTTTCTATGAATAAGTGATAATAATACATTGGATGATCTATAAAGTACCATTTTTATGAACTAGTTAAAATAAGAGACAAGGGCTGAACCAGACATACAAATACATACCTAAAATAAAATACAATTTTGATACGAAAAATAAAGTTAATTAAATTAATTCGACAGTTTAAAATACATACCTGTAACAAAAATGGCATCTCTAAACTTGTCCTTACTGTATATGTATTGTATCTAATATTATATTAATGTGAATGCAGTAGAAATGTGTGTTAATATGATATAAACGACCTTCGTGGAAAATGGTAAGAGCTCTAACTACCATACCAAAGTCCTGGGTTAAATTTCCATACCTGTAACAAAAATAGCATCTCTAAACTTGTCCTCACTGTATATGTATTGTATATATTATATTAATGTGAATGCAGTAGAAATATGTGTTAATATGATATAAACGACCTTCGTGGAAAACGGTAAGAGCTCTAACTACCATACCGTAGGTCCTGGATTAAATTCCCAGCAACGGCACTATGATTGTCACACGGTCCTTGGTCTGGTGTAGAATTCACGTGACAATAAAATGATGATAGATTAGCTACCTGTCACATGTCACGAGAATCAATACAGCAACTTTAAAAAAAAATTCACATTAATTAGGTTCAATCAACCTGTTGTATTCAATAAAAAAATAAGAAATACATATACATACAATTATTTGATAATCTTCAGGCATCATCCATGCGAGATTCTGTAATAATGTTTTTTTATGAACTTAAAAAAAAGGAAAAAGAAGGATGAAGTGCTGCATCGGTTAAAGTGTGACAGTCTATTCTTTCTGCCTACCCTCTCGGTGAGACGGCGTGATGGTTAGTTAGTTAGTTTAAAAACTTTTTTTTTTAAATACATTTTAAGTTTATTTATAATATTTCGACATCTTTCAAATGCATTCTACCTTCATCATCAGTAGAACTTTATAAATTGACGACAAATATATAATAATATACCTCTTCATTACATGACAAAATAAAAAAATACTTTGAATGAAAAAATAGAATTTGAATTAATTTTTTAATAACGTGTCTCTCTTCGTTTTCCTTTTCTCGTCATTTGCGGTCGACCCTCTTCTTACGCATCTGCCCCACTCTTCCTTCCTGACCGTGTCGTTTTTTTTTTTAAATATTACTAATATAACCAACTAACTAAAAGCATTTCTGTCGAGAGATGAAGATATTATTTTTTATTCCTGCCATAAAGAACATCAAAATCAGAATATTAATTTTCATTTATTGACATTTCATTCTGTGTAGGTCGTAAAATTTGAATAATATTTTTATCTTTAAATATATATTTGTATTTAGTTTTATGCGACCAGTTTCAGCAGTTCGCTAACATCTTCTGTTTGTCTGCTTCCTGAAGTTGATAACAAAATGACGAAACCGGTTAAAATTAAAAGAACGATTAGAATAAACTAACTAACTAAGCAACAAGGCATCTCACAAAAGGGGTAGGTAGATAGAACGGATCGCCACCCCGTTCTTTCCTGATATAATTCCTTCCTCAACATTCATACATCGTGCCATGCACGCACGTCGATTTCTCCGACTAACCACGCGGTCGGCATTTAATATTTGATTGATTTTATCATGGCACGTTTTCCTCGGTCTTCCTCTATTTCTATTCCCGTTTGCGCTGTTCACATATAATTTCTTTATAATTCTTTCTTCATTGATTCTTACTACGTGTCCAACCCATCTAATGATCTTTTCATTATTTTGTTAATAAAACATTCATTAGGGTCTTATATATATATTTATATTATTACCACAATTAAGAGATTTACAAATGGGTAGGGAGGGTGGTGGCCAATTATCTATCCGGACTGGTTACTTTTAGGTCATAAAAAATCAGAATTAATATGAAATATTTCTAATAGTATTATAACTTTTAAAGCGGCATTTTTTATGTAATCACTTCAAGGGTATTTGATATTTCAAATAACTTTTCCATCCATTCCTTTGCTAGGTATCACGTAATATTTATACTTTTACATATTCCACATTTTGTATGCGCTGTTAAATGATAAAAATGTATTCGAATGTATTATCATATTTCAGGAATCTATTTGAATATCCGGAACTGCAATAAAAACGGATCTATCAGCGTCACGGGATGATTAATGACCCCGGCGAACGCCCCCTCTCACCCGTCCGCGACCCCAGATCTCCTACTTTTAAACTCGGAATCCTCAGCGTCTCAACATAATCGAGTGACACTCAATATTTCACCTGAAATGCGGAGATAATTTTTCGTCTTAAAGTAATTTGCTCGGAGATGATATAATATGAAGGAATTTCGCTTCTCCTCTTCCGTACTTTATGTCTTCTTATTATTCAGCTTGCTCTAGACATCTTCTTCTAATAATAATAATAATACCTTGTAATGTCCCCCCGACTTTGGAAAGTTTTACTGAAGTGGTCTGCCATTGCCTTCTCCTGGGATTTTCTGTAGAGGTTATACCCTCCCTTAGCTGGCGGGTCTTGTGGCAAGTTTTGTGGCGGCGAGGATACATTATACGCCCTCTTCCTGTCTGCTATGGCCTTGATGGTAAGGCCAGTGATCAAATTGCCCGGGAGTCACAACGTAGGGTCCTAACCACTAGACGGTTAAGCTCCTTGGCCTGTTGGCTAAGATCAAAGTGTAGTATCTGCCCGGGACTCACGAGAACCACTTTAGGACGCCAAGGATTCGGACTTATTATAATAGAAGTCTTATTGTTGTTATGCAAGATGGCGATTCGCGACATTTTATAGGAACCTACCTTCTAGCAGGGTATATTCCACCGAGTGACTTCTGGTCATTCGAGTCCCACTGTATACTTTAGAGTCTGTTATTACATGATTCTCCTCATGTGATGCTGAACTCTCTCTCTCTCTCTCTCTCCCTATCTCTCTGTCGATTTGGGGGTCTCTCTGGTGAACGTCAGCAGAGCCATGTATGGAATTCTTGTGAGATTATTTATCTTGAAATGTTGGTGCGAGTATCGTCGACGTTGTTGCCCCCATCTGTCTACATCTTGAACTTCACAGATCTCTCTTTTTGTGGTGTTCCTCATATGGTCACGCAGAGTCTTCCCAACAATAGCACTAAATGTTCTCATTTCATTTATTTCAACATACTTTTGGTCTTGGCAGTGTCTGCCCTCGCCTCAATACCATATAGGTCGCACACAGGTCTTATATAATAGATTCTTACCTTGTTGTCTGTACTTTAAGTAATCTAAATAAATAATTAACCTTATTTATTTACGTTGGTTGCCGAACCGCGTCGGTAAGGAAGTTTTCAGTGTATTTTAATAAATGGCCTTTAAAAGATTCAGACAATATTAACGCGGGGACACATTGTGACAAAAACACGCCTTGGGGACGGTTAATTATGTGTGTTTATAAGCTTCCATTACCGGGTTTTGTCAGTCGCCAGGCGGCGGGTGTAGGAAAAGGTATTATTATCTTTGCAGAGCCAGGTAGGATAGTCAACCGTAAGGGCCAAACTCCTCAACAATTTTAAAGGGTCTAACACTTTGAATTAAATACACAAACCTTATAGGATATCAACATTTTTTAAACTTTCAAATATTGTATCACATAATAAATAGGCAAAAATCAAGAAAGTATACGATAATATTTTGAATACAATAGAGAGATAGGAGTACTTCGATTCTCTCCGAAAGTAATTCGAAATGCACTCGATGCACATGCCCGAAAGCATTCTGGATTATTAAAAAAAATAACTGATTATTGTTGTATGATAATTATGTAGAAAACAAAAGGAGAACAATTAGGTATTATCAATTCTGACATCTTTAACGTGACATTTAACATTAAAAATGACTGATTGCGGTTATATAGTGAACCACGTTTAAAGAGTAGGAAATCTTTACTAATATGCTATTAATTCCGTGTTATTATTATAAATTAGTACAAACGAGTTGCAGTTTTATTACTGTTTTCGTATACATTTTTAGTAATTCTTTTTTAATTTTATTTATTTATATATAATACACAAATGAGACATAACAAAAGAAAAACATTTAGGCGACTCACGATAAGATAAAACAACATGAAACCAAAAAATCATACATATCAGAAGGAACCCAAATATGTCGACGTCAGTGAGGCAGTACTCTTTCCAGAATTTGTAATATTTTTTTATGAATACTGCCTCACTGACACTGAAAATGTCCAAATCCGACAATTAACACATGATGACGACCTTCGTGGCAGAGTGGTTACGAGCTCTGACTTCCATGTTGAAGGTCCTGGGTTCGATTCCCGGCGATGGCAGTGTGATTGTTACACTGTCTTTGGTCTGGTGTAGAATTCACGTGACAATAAAATGGCGATAGATTGGCTACCTATCACATGTCACGAGAATCAATATAATAGCTAAAAAATAAAAATTGTACACAGTAAATTGGGTCCAAACGACCTGTTGTGTACATAAAAAAAAAAAAAAATGATAACCTTAAAAAATATAACGGCAACGTTTAAAACAAAAATTTACAACGGCACCGGCAGAGCAAATAGATAACCAAAGAGATTTAACACGAATGTATAATATTATATTAATTTTATTTCTTAAAATAAAGGGACTAACAACATTTTTCTTTTGATATATTTGTTCGTAATAAACCTCACATTTTTCGCCTTAAACGTCTATAAGACTTTTGGGTTCAGAATGCCGATTTTAATAATATTAGTTATATGTCTTATTCCCGGCCGATTTGTAACAACCTTAAGACCATAATGCAAACTTTCTATATTCCTAGATCCCCATTTCCTCCCGACCTATTATTCTTATTGGACTATATAGATTATATTGGAAACTCATTGTCCTTTTATTACTTCGTCCATAAAATTGCTTCCGAACCCATCATATCGGGGTAAGAAAGTTATTTGAATAAAAATGTCATGAACCGCGAATAAAAAATGAAAGATTTGGATCGAGAGAACCAAAATTGAGCTATCAGGTATCCTCCTAGATTACATTAAAGTCATATTTATAATATATTCATTTTAATAAAATTCGTATTGTTTGTCTCAAATCAACATACATAAAATAAATATATCTTCCTAATGTTGAACCATCTCTCATGCGTTTCTGGTAGTATACTACACACAATATATTATTTTACCTGTTCTTAATAGATGCCTTAAAAATTTATTTTGTAATGTCTGTTGATGAAATAAACTGATTTGATTTGATAAAAATACTTATATTTTGTTATGCATAAAATCATTTCTCATCAATACGATCTTCGTAGCAGAATGGCAACAGCTATGACTGCCGCCACACCAAAGGTTCGTTTCCCGTTGATGACAGTGCGAAAAAAAAATTCACGCTGTCTTTGGTCTGGTAGAATTCACATAAAAATAGCGATACAATAGTGTTACCTCAACATGACAATCAATAGATGAAAATTGTTTGCAGTAATTGGGTTCAAATAGCCCGTTGCATTCGAAAATTTCAAAAACAACGAAAAACTATATTACTTCTTATATATAAATATACTTACTTATTATATATACTTCATTAAAAAGGGCCAAGTGGCATCCCAAAAACCAGGAAAGATATAAGACTTTGTTGAAAATCAGTCTCTAAGATTGAAACTTGACAAGAAAATTAGCTTTTTAATCCCACTATTTAGTTTATAAATATATAAACATTCGATAGTGTTCTACTCGACTCAAATGACTGGAAGTACAACGGGGTGGGACATACCCTGCTGTAAGGTATGTACCTATAAAATGCGGTGAAACATCACCTTGCATGAAAACAATTAAACTTCCAATAAGTCAGACTCCCTGGTGTCCTAGAGTGGTCGTTGTGGTTCCGCAATTTCATTGTAATGCGATCACCACCAGGGTTATACCAAATAGGGAGAAGGCGTATGGCGTATCTTCGCCAACACAAAACCATGACCCACCAGCTAAAAAAAAGTTACCCTCTACGAAAAACCACTCCCGTAACACTTCCCGGGATATCTATGACGAGAAAGCATTCGCAAAAAGTGATCACCAACGTCGGAGAAACCTGACACGGCACCATAAAAAGATTAATTTGGACATGCAGACGAAAATGGTAACAAATATTTATAACTTCTTGAAAAATCCGGAGAAAAAAAACAAAAGTCCGCATCGTACGGCTGACATATGCACCATAAAAAGAACATTATTTGTTTTTTTATTTTGTTTTTTTATTTTTATTTTGTTATTTTATTTTATTTTATGTCATTGTATTTTATATTATTTGTTTTATATTTATTTAGTGGATGTTTTACGATAGAAGTGTGTGCGGGAGATGCCTATTGGTGGCGATGAGGTTCGCAACCCACCACACCGCGTCTCCCGCGGGGGCGGAAAGAGAAGGATGGAGTGCCGCATCGGTTAAAGTGTGGCAATCCATTATTTCTGCCTACCCCTTCGGGGAGACGGCGTGATGGTCAGTTAGTTAGTCTTGAAAAATCTGATTTGTTTTTATATGTGTATGTATCTTTTCTTCTGTATTCGGCATAACTTTGTGTTGCGGATTCATTGAACAATGTTTATTACTTTGTAAACAACACTAACTTTATTAAAAAAATAAATTTAAATACAAACACAATCATGTTTCGGATACAGAAGCCCTTAATCAGTATTTTGTTAGTTTTTGAACAAATTTTTCATGAATGTGGTCAATTTTGACAAATGTTCAAATATAACATATCTGTCAAAACTGACCAGATTCATGGAAAATTAGTATAAATATTATATATATTTTGTACATACAAAAACTAACAAAACACCGATTGTGTCCGAAACACATTTGTATTTTAATTAAAAATTTTAATAAAGTTAGTGTCGTTTACAAAGTAATAAACATTTTTCTATGTACTCGTATCTTTTATTTATTTTCTATTTTAAACACATTTTCATGCAGAAAGCATAATTTCAAGAATCACTTACTACTAATATACTGTTTAGTTAGCAATATTTAACTATGGTACAAAATAATAAAATCTTTATATTTACGCTTATTTTATATGTCTTCGTATATAATGTGAAGTGCGTGTCTTTAGCATATAGAAATCATATTTGTTTTAACTTTAATTGGGGGTCAAAATATTCCTTTGTTTACGTTGAGTAAAAAAAAGTTTTTCTAAAGTGTACTTTTCTCTTGTTCCAGGTAATTGTGTATACAGAATGTTAACAAAGCTCTCACGGTAAGTGTAGTCAACATTTACATACAGGATTATCGCTAACGCGTTAGCCTAAAAACATTTCATATATGCGAACCATATGGACGGTCTATATAATATATAATGTTGGGTGTATACGCACCCTCATCAGAAATTCATTAAAGAAAATGCACAGCGAACGACACCGATTTCGCTTTATGGGGCGTTTGAATGATGGAAAATGGATAGTAGGTATAAGCAATTTTTAACCATGCACATTCAGCGCAATATTCCATATTTTTTAAATTAATATGAATGAAAACGTCTGTTTTCTAGAAGTATTTTTTATGGCAAAGGCATTATATATTCAAATATTTTTTATGTACACTGTGTTAATTAGTTCGCTGTTTAAAAATTGTCTTATAGCAATGACAAAAAAGTACACTGATGAATTAGTCACCACCCAATAAATCTTTGTTTTTAATAGTAAGAATTGTGATAAAAAAAAGTTTTTAAACTTACTTACCACCAGGCCGTCCCCCCTAAAGGGTAGACAGAACGACAGGATCACCACACTGTTCTCTCCTGACATACTTCTCTCTCTTCCTCAACGTCACTTGAGGAGTCGATTTCTCCGACTCCTCACGTGTCATTTACTATTTGATGTTTTTGATCGTATAACGTTTTCCTCGGATTTCCTATATTTCTAGTTCCGTTTACGTCGTTAACATATACTTTATTTACAATCCTTTCTGCATCCATTCTTTATATGTGTTCAAACCATCTTAATGATCCTTTCATTGTTTTATTTATAACACTTTCATTCGCACTCCATTCACTTCGTATATTTTCATTAGACACTCTATCATAGATTTTCCACATAGATTTTCACAGATTTTCCACATATTCGTCTAAGAGATCTCATTTATACTGAATTTATTATACTTTCGTTCTTCTTTCTACAGTTCCATAATTCACTTTCATACATTAGGGTCGGTATATGAACACCATTGTACACTGCCATTTTAGCTTTGATTTGAAAATAAAATATAATTCTTTATGTAGATACAACGCTTTCCTGTGTATTAGTTCAATGGTTCCGGAGATAAGGGTCAGCTTCTGAGATTGACCTAAATTTGAAAAAAGATAAAATTACTTTTTTTTATTCATGGCATGTGAATTGAATATTTTAAATTACCCCTGGGATTCGTGTCCGCGCTTCTGCATAATATATTATAATTTTTCGTTATTTATTCGAACGATTAAAGTATTATTTTAGGAATTTGCATAAAATTCACATTAATTACCGGGAAAATTAAGTGCGCCCCCGCTTAAGGGTTCAATAATAAATCACACGAAATCGTTTCGTTACCTTCTTAAATAAAAATTATTTATATATTCAATCTCAAAATTATTTTTTATCATTAATTAAAATTATTGGGAATCGCTTTGTTTTGAGCCTAAATGGTGCAATCAAAATTATGACTCCCAATATGATCAAATCAACTGGAACAAAGATGACAGAACATCTTCTTCTTCTTCAAGTGCCCTGTCGGGTCCCCCCTACGTTGGCGATCACCTCGGCGAACCTGTCCCTGTCCTGCGCCACTCGAAACAGCTCCTCTACACTTCGGATGCCGGTCCACTCCCTCACGTTTCGCAGCCAGGACATTTGTCTCCTTCCGGGCCCTCGGCGTCCCTCAATTTTCCCCTCCAATATCAGTTGGAGAAGGTGGTACTTTTCCCCACGCAGTATATGACCCAGATGTGAGATCTTTCGAACCTTGATAGTTGATAACAATTCCCTGTCAACTCTAGCTCGCCTCAGGACTTCGGTATTGGTAACCATGTCTGACCATGACAGAAATAATTTAAAACACCTACTAGTTTACATCACTTAATTTTTGTCATAACCAACCAGTTTTGCTCCCGCCGCGTCTTCATCAGGGTTACAAAATAAACTGGTCTGTTTGGTTGGTTTTTACAAAATAAAGTGGTGTGAGAATTAGTAAAAATGTTTTAAAATAATGTTTACTAATGCGACACCGCAAATTAAGTGCTTTATGCGAAAATAAAGCCCTAATGTATGGAATGGAATCGTCGAGCTGGCTTCGGTATGATGAATGGTTATTTATTGTTTCCTTAACAGTTAATTAAAAATCATTATTAAATAATAATGAATACTATTTTTAAAAACTTTTTCATTAATAAGAAATATAATATACTCGTAGGTCTTAGAAATGTGATCACTTAGAATGTATAAAATTATATTTAGAACGAAGAAATAAGGAAAGAATGTAATGTAGATTTATGCGTTTTCAAAAAAAATAATTAAATAGGAACAGAGTATTATTAAAAGACAGCTTAATTAGAAATTGGAAATATCGACGAGCGTGCATGTTGTGATGTATATATGTAGAGTAACCCGAGAGGTATGTCAGGACAGAGCAGTATGACGGTCCATTCTCTCTGCCTACTCCTCCGGATAAATGGTTTGGTCATATGGAGGAGGGAAGAATGGTTTTAAAATTGTATAACATTCTAGTCATTTTGTATGACACGGGAAAGAAGAGTGTGGCGATCCATTATTTCTGCTTACCCCTTCTCAGAGACAGAGTAATGGTTAGTTAGATATCATTCTTCTATTTTTAACTCTTACTTACGTCAGAATACAAAAATGAATTAGTGTTGTATACCCATATTTAATTTTTTTTATTTTATTTAATTGCCATAGATTAAGGTTCTTACCCAAACTCCACAGTAGTTAACTAGTTTTAATCAAACCCTTGACAGGCGCCCGTCGGTGTACACCCCGACCCCACATATACACGGCACTTGTTTGACTAACAGCACGGGGTGACATCTTCAGGCCGTGACCCGCATCATTGTGTCACGTGACGATGATCGCATGATCTCATCTTATTGGTGTAGCCCTTGCCTAGGGGGGGGGGGGGTTCTTCAAATGGTATTTTCGAATATTATCGGAACATTTGCAATCGAAACCGGTCAGCAGTAGAAGTGACATTGTATTATTATATAGTCGGGATTAAGCACCCTTGAAGTGAGTTATACCATATACGAAAACGACGCTATACAAATTAGCCTATTTATTATTATTATATGTACATAGTGAAGTAAACTTTGTGATCACAGTGTGAAGTGTTTTATACTTTTTTTTATATATCAGTTTATTACTTGATATTTTTAACAACTGTGTTCTTATTTGAATATAAATAATATAATACAGTAAGTAAACTGTTAAAGTGAAAACTTTGTTTTATGTATTTAATTTTAATTGTAGATTTTTTCAATTAAACAGTTTATAATGTTTAATTATCATAGTGTTTCGGCCAAAACAATGGACTATTTAGTATAGTAAGTGTTTTCAACTGTTTTATTTAGCAAACTAATTAATTTTTTTTATTCTTATCAGATTGTCGCAAAAGCTGACTATTATAACAGCGTTTTCAATTATTTATTTTTGTTAAAAAATTGTGATTCGCAATGCAAAATTTATTGTTTTATGTACAACATAACGTACATATTTTTAAAGGTTACCTTGCTAGTTTTATGAAGCATCCAAGTATGGTGTATTAATATGATAATGATAAAATAAATATTTTTTAGTACTTAAACGTAAACTTTACTAAAGTAAATTAAGTCACGCCGTTTTCCCGGAGGGTTAGGTAGAGAGGATGGACCATCATAATGCACTGTCCTGGTATAACCTCTCGAGCATCCTCTTTACTTTCATACATCGTAGCATGCACGCTCGACGATTTTTTCGACATCGAATGAAGCCGCCTTTTAGTATTTGATTAATTTGGTCATACCATGCATTGCTTTGTCTTCCGGGGCTTTTCTTTCCACTCATACTGCTTGTATATAACAATTAAACCGTTCTTCTCTCGTCCATTCTTTCCAGTTATCCGAATCATCTCAGGGATCCTTTTTTTATTTGACTTATCATGCAATGATCTACCTTACGTTTCTTCCTTATTAGACAGTTTGTTGTCAAAAAAAAATTAGTACTATCATAAACTCTGAATCCTTCCTTGCCCTCATTGGGAGGAGCACTTTGGGCCACATATTTATCTCCAGAATAAAATATCCACCAAATCACATTTCCAACCATGTTTTCAACATACTTTTCTGAATAGACATTAGAGCTGAACCTCTGTAAGCCAGAAGATCCAAGTCCAAGTTTTTAAGACGAGTGTTACGTTTTCTGACTTTTTTTACGTATTTCTCATAAGTATATGAATGTGATCACAATATACAAATTTCAGTTCCATATTTGCCTTCAAGAAAAGTTTTCGCCGTGATGGTTCGAATAAGTGAATTATATAGATATTTCGAATCCTAATCATTCGATTATTCAAATGATTAGATTACTCCCATCCCTACTCGGGCCCTCCGTTACCCCGAGCAAACATTGACCCGGAGTGTGGATAACCTTAAGGGAAGTGCTTGAAAATGTAGATTGCTCGACCTTGTTCAATCGTGTTAGCGGTTCCTCCTTTATTCCTATTCCAACCTTTGTCAAATATTGTTCCTGTCCCTGCCAAATGGGAAATATTCAAATACCACACAAATATAAGCTTCCGCTCGCAGTCTCTGTTGAGAGTTACATTTCCGTATTACCAGGGATGCTGCAATATAAAACAGTTCAATACAGGATTTTAACTCGACGTTTTCAAACGTAATTTATATTTGTTTTAAAAAAAACAATAAATCGTTGTTTTGGCGGATGCACTGTGATAGTTCAATATTATTTACTGTTTAATTGATTTTAATACCTGATAATACCAACATTGGTTGGCGAAACAGCTACCGCGACAATTTCATAGAATTTAAATAAATAAATGGAAACATTAAGACAGTGTTCCAAAATAAACAGTTAATAAAATAGAATAATTTTCGATACCTCCCTAAAACGTTATTAAATTTATTTATTATTGTATTTCGTGTACATTTATGAAACTATTGCAAAAATTGCTTATTTTACCCTTTCTAATGAGGAACGAGTAAGTAAAAGGGATGGACCGCCATAGTTTTCTAATTCGATATTATAAGTAATATTTTATATGTCATGTATTATTTGTTAATCTATTATATGTCATGTAGTCATGTACGATCATATTATACAAAGTGTCGAACGCACACTTTTGATAATGCCGTCCGTAAAATTCTATATACGAGTAAAGCATTGTTTCATTTAATTATTATTTAAAAAAATATTTCAACGGAACTATACGTTCACATAATTGAAATGAACGTAGTTCAGTATATGTAAGGGGGTATTTTCATTCACCGTGTACCTTTTTATGAAACCACTCGTCTCGCGGTACATGTATTATGAGTGTATTCATCAACTCGCGCGCGTAAAGTGGTTAATGCCCGGTTTAAAGTGATATTACGACTTCCCCAGAAACAGAGCGTGCAGCGTTTACACTTCCCGAGTTCCTTATGCGAGGGATTCCGGGGGAATAATGGGGCACATCTTGTATTTACGATCACCCAAAGTCTTAAAGTTACCACTTTCCCTTCAGCTTCATTACAGCCACTTAGGTGTCGCAGGAACGGCCTTGTTCCTATTGTGTGTGACCTCTCGGGAAGTTAACAAGCCCGTTATGCCTGCTCTAATGTTAACCACACGTTCATAACAAGTTTTCAAAGTTTTATTAATGTATTATTCGTGTTATTTGTACAACTGCCAAAGTACCTATTCTCTAGTTAAATAAGTAGCCCTAACCAACTACCAAAGTAAGTAGGTACTCTCGTTTACAGAAGAGACCCTCCATATATCCGAAACTGTTCCACGCACGCAGCGAAGCACCTTTTCTTTAGTTTCGCTCTTACACTTTCTAGGCTCGTCCCCCATCCATGAGGTTCATACACGATGGACAATATATATTATTCTTCATATTTCTCTTCTATTGGAGGTCGGACGATATCATGGGTATCTTACTTTCGATACAGCAGCTCTAACAGGGATTTATTGATTCTTGAACAATAATGTAAAACTCCATATTAAATAATTAATACGAATGAAAACGTTAGTTTTATTATATTTTATGGGAATGACATGCTTTGCCCTTCTAAGGCATTATCAAATATAACGAAACTTCTGGAGAATAATACATCGATCGAGTCTACGCACACATTATTTACTGTTAAAATATAATATTAAAAGCTTTATATGGTTTCACATTTTATTATTATTATTTTTTTCGCGACAGCTGTTCCATCAACCGATGCTGACATCATCAGGTATAACAATATTTTTTTCACCGCGTCTCTCGCGGGGGCGAAAAGAGAAGGATGGAGTGCCGCATCGATTAAAGTGTGGCAGTCTATTCTTTCTGCCTACCCTCTCGGGGAGACGGCGTGATGGTTAGTTAGTTAGTTTTTGTTGTTAACATCAGAAATATATTTTGTTGAAATATAATAAATTATTGTATCACCTGATGTCAACATCGGTTGACTAAACAGCTGTCGCGAAAAAAAATTGTGATACCGCAAACTGAGTTTTATATTTCAACAGTAAATTATAATAATTGTACATATTCTGAAACATTGTAGAAAACACTGCATAAAAATATATAGAAACTCACAAACATGTTTGTCTATTCCCTTTATGTCGAAAAGCTTTCAAACAGGAATGGGCAAACGTCGTTTAAGCATGTTTATGTCTTTATTTTGCCAACGTTTTCATACATTAGAATACAACAAACCCCGTCAATATAATCATTCAAACTTGGAACGGCATGCAGAAATAAAATAGTTGGGATTTTTACTGTGGTTATAAAGACTTTTGACAGAACACTCGAAATGGAATGCCGCGTTGGAGCTGGCAAAAGTTTTAATCTGTACAATGAAACGCGCTGTAGAGATTTCGTATTTTAAAATATGTTTAATGTGAAATTTTTGTTTAAATATTTCATGTGGAATTGTACTGTTGAAATTTCTTGGCATAAGTTCATTGAAGCGGCAACATATCTGCTAAAATGGGTCGTTATAGAAATACAAACTAATTAACTAACTAACCGTCACGCTGTCTCTTCGAATGGGTTGGCAAAAATAGTGGACTGTCATACTGTTCTTTACTTCTTACGATGCTTCAACTTCATATATCGTGTCATGAATCCACGTCAATTTCTTTGTCTCCTCTCGTGCCCGACATTTAATATTAGTATTCTCGTGTTGGAGAGGGTTTAAAAGAAATTCTTGAGAACCCTCTACATGAGAGAGTACGGAGTATATCCTTGGCTCTATCCAACGGCATTTCTCTTGGTAATGCTAGGGAATTAACAAAGCTCCCAGTCTCTCCACACAGGTCAGACTGAATAGACTGAGATGGGCCGGTCACGTGCAGAGGATGCCGCCATCGCAAACCCCAAAAAGATTTGCTGGAGTGGCACCCAGGTGGTAGAAGACCAATTGGACGACCAAGGCTGCGATGGGAGGATGAAGTTGGGAGAGATGGGGCAAGATTGTTAAGAGTGTCAGATTGGAGGATCGAAGCGGAGGACAGGAGGAGTTGGAGGCGAAGAATACTGGAGGCTAAGGCTCGATATGGGCTGTAGGACCATCGAAGAAGAAGAAGAATGCTTGGGAATAACTCTCTCGAACTGAGGAGGGAAGGATATATGGCAACGCATTTTTTCAACCTGATTCGGGGCTCTATTGAGAACCACTATGTTCTGGAGCAAATTAGTATTTTTGTTCATGACAATTACCTGCGATAGCGCACACATCAATTGTTCTTTGCTCCGTCACGCAGAACCAGCCTGCATTTGGTGACGCTAGTTGGAAGAGCACTTCGGACTTGGACATTTTCAGTGTCAGTGAGGCGGTGTTCATAAAAAATATACTTTTTTACTCATTCGTGATCCGATTTTCACAAGTGAGCAACAAAAAAAGGTCCACAACGAATTCTAGGGTTTTTCGGACCTTTTTTTTGCACATTTGGAAAAACCTCATATCGCGGCTGATCCCATTTTCACGAATGAGCAAAAATAAAAGATCGACAAAGAAAAATATCCGTTATTATTTATTACAACTTCCATAGTAATAAAAATGTGTCACATTTGTATTATTTTATATTAAACACTTTGTTAAAACACTAAATTCCACTTTGGGAACCACTGGTCTAAGAGATCTCATTTCTAATCATTATTCTTGAAATATAATAAGTAGAATATCCGTAAACATAAATCTTTACAATTATGTAACGTTTTCAATGAACAACAGACAAGATATTGTATAATCATAGTACAAAGGCTTTTAATAAATACTGAAGCGTATTGATTGAATTTTAATTAAAACAAATGGAATACTTCCTCTCAAATTACAGCCGTTTCGGTGAAAAGGAAAGCTATAAATTTTGTTCAGATATCCAGAACAATGTTTTGGAAATAGAAGTGCTTACATACAAAGAACGTTATTTAACTTTTTACATAAATTCTGATCAAAAACTATTATATCGTAGGAGGAACTCCGAGTGTTCTGGAATACTTCGAAACCCACAAAGCAGGATCGATCGCTCTGAGCACTGTCAGTTTTAATTAAGTTTCTATTAAAGTTTTCCGAAGATTTTAATGCCTTTTAATTGAAGGTTAAACAATATCACATTCAAACCTTGAAGAAGAACGAAAACAATTTCTAATTGACATTGACAATTATTTGTTTTCGAATTATTAGAGAAATAATTTAACAGCAAAAATTACAAAAAACGTACCACACATAAAATAATTAACCAAAACCGTCAAAGTTACCAGAGTACGAAGTTACCGAGAATAACATGGCACTATCAAATATATCAAATATTAAATGTCGGCCAAGTGAGAAGTCGGAAAAATCGACGTGCGTGCGTGACACGATGTATGAATGTTGAGGAAGCGCGAGAAGTATGCCAAGAAAGAAAAATGCGTCCATTCTTTATTTATTCTGCCTACCTCTTCGGAGACACGGCGTGATGGTTTATTAGTTTGTTATAATTATTATTTATTACTTTTCTTCTTGTTTCTATAGATCTCGTGATCTGTTCATACAAGATATTATTAATCTAGGTCCTGTAATGAAAACATCCAACTTTCTCTCCATCTCTTTAAGAGGTTATCCTGGTGGTCGATGGCCCTCTGGAGTCTCATGTGCAACGATCTTGGAAATTCTCGCTGGGTTTATCCTCTCAGCAAGATCTCTGCAGAATCGTTTTCTCTATATACTCGTATTTCATCTCACAATGTTATCTATATATTACAGGTTCTGTTAATCTCTTCGTGAGGGTTCCTATATCTCTATATGACCCACGATAGTTCGTTATGTTTTCATTTCTGACGATTTTAAGAGTTGTTTTGTTCTGACAGTATCTGCTGATATTTATTATTATTGAAATTTATTATAAATTTTATATACTTAAGCTAACTAGTCAACCAGAAATAGAAAGGGGTAACGATTCTGGATATCTTTATCTAAGTCATTACTATGAAGAGGAATGAAGTCATGGCCTCAAGTCTCGGGCGACCATTGAAGGAGTCAGGTCTTCCCGGAACAGAGATGCTTACTCTCAAGTAATTAACGTCGAAGGACTTGACATGACACCGTGAGAAGAAGAAGACCACTTATTTATAACGGAAATTCACCAGCTAACCTAAATAGGATATAAGAATGATTTTTTTATTCTTCTTCTTCAGCTTTCTTTCCCCCACTGCTGGATATAGGCCTCTTCCATTTTTTACACTTATCCCTGTCTTGTTTCTTACGCATCCAGGTCGTTCCAGCCATTCGGGCAATGTCATCAGTTCATTTTAAAAACGGCTCTTACATGATCAATATTATTGACATTACCAGTATTGTCAATAATATTGATACAGTCGTTTACTCTTTAAGGTTATCACCGTCAATATATATGATATTAACGATATTCCCTCTACTTTTAAATATTGACGCCTAGAACAGAGAAACTGGATTTCATGAATATCGCTTCAATATCGACCTTCAATACTATTTTTTTCACCTTTCATGATCAATTTTATTGTAAATATCAGACTTTATTGTCAATATTATTGATCGTGTAAGGACCCTATTAGGTGGCTTCCCGACACGAATGTTGACACACATTATCTATTATGTATTGACTGCCACCCCGAAGGTTCCGGGTTCGATTCCCAGCGAGGGTAGTGTGATTTTCACACTGTCTTTGGTCTGGTGTAGAATTCACGTGACAATAAAATGGCGATAGATTAGCTACCTATCACATGTCACGAGATTCACTATGATAGCTATAATATACCTTTTACATCGATTTGGCTCTTGCTGTCATGATGTAAAGAGAGATTCAACAAAATAATAATAATAATAATTATTATTATTATTATTATTATTATTTATTCAGAATGAAATAGTCCATTTTAATGAACATTGTGAATAATTATAAAAATGGTAGAAGTTACAAACATTGTACATATTTTTTAAGGTTTTAGGTTATCTGTTGTGGTGATGATATTAACACCTTTTTGTTTGTTAATTTTTCGGTAAAAATATTCCAAACGCAATTTTCGTAATTCAGCTTTTTTTAATTAACCTAGAATCGGTTCTCCCCCCTAATGCATATACGCCTAACGTTTCACTTACACACCGAAATGTTATTAATGATTTTAATAAACCAACAAAATTAAAGCATTCCCAAGGCCGCTAACTGCGGAGTCATGGAGCCGAGTGTAAAAAGTGCGCAGAGTCCGTTCCCTCAACCCGCGCCACTGAACTTTAATTCCTCTTTTGATAAATAATCCAAGGTAACAGCTTCTGCTCAATTATTTTTACAGATTTTCATTAGCGGTGCGATTCCACCTTTAATATTTCCAGTAAAACACGGCGCCATTAATCACGCTCGCCTGAAAGAATTCCTGAAAAAGGGCAATTAGTGTAATTACAGTATTGTGCTGAGGCGCATTCTTTTTTTTTTAATTTTATGGCGGGAACTTTTTTGGAATGATTGCATTCTGCTTTCCTACGATCATAGTGCAACAGGGTAAGTTTTGTTAATTTCGTGATATTTAGAATATTTTTTAAAGAATGAATGAAGAAAGAATGGTAAAAAAATTATATGTTAATGATGTAAATGGAACCAGAAATAGAGGAAGACCGAGGAAAACGTGGCACGATCAAATAAATCAAATATTGAATGTCGGCCATGTGAGGAGTCAGAGAAATCGACGCGCGTGCATGACACGATGTATGAATGTTGAGGAAGCGAGAGAAATATGTCAGGAAAGAAAGGTGTGGCAGTCCATTGTTTCTGCCTACTCCTTCGGGGAGACGGCGTGATGGTTAGTTAGTTAGTTAGTTTAGAATATTTTTTGATAATCATCGCTCTCGATATCAAAAATATGTAAATAACTCAAATTTCAGTAGAATGATTGTTAAAACTTTAAACGTAATCAAATAAAATTTGATTTAATTTATTAACATTATAAGCGTATTATTTAAAAAAGCATCTTCAGTAAATAATAATTAAAAATATTTTTAAAACACTTTTACTAGTTTTTATACCAATTTATTTTTGACAAAACCATCCGGTTTCGCTCTCGCCAAAGCTTATTAAAGTTACAAAAAAAAATTATTTTGTAACTAATAGTAAAGTGGTTTAAAACATGTATGTAAGATAAAAAAAAGTAAATAAAAAAAGTGTTTTTAAATGTTTTTTTGTAATGCAACACCGCAAATTAAGTGCTTTATACGAATAAATAAATTGAAGTTTTCAAAATTAACGAGTTTCGTTTAAATGAACTAAAAGCATTATAGATTGAAAGCCGTTATTAAGGGTAGGTTGTTATTTTTTACCTAGTGCCAACAAATATAATAAATTGTATACATTACTAGTATAATGCAATTATGATAAAATGACTATCACAGAGTTAACCCAGTATACCCTTTAATTCATTTACCTACCACAATCAATCTGATGGAGATTAATTGACCGTTTTTTGTTTCATGCTATTACAATCATAGCGTAAAAATTCTGTTGAATAAGCGTTTTTTATTTCCCGGATTTGTATCAATATTGTGTTTCATTTGAGAATGGATTGTTAACGTTATTGATTTTTATCGATTCCTGGACCAACGCATATTTCATCTGATTGTTCCTAAAGTAATAAAAGTTTAAAAAATATGTTAAAATTTTTAATGTATATGACAAAAAAAAATTGTCATCTTTCTTCAAGTAGGCTTACGCATTTCCATTTTTATTTGGTTATAAAAATAATTATCTTTTTTTTCTAATTAATAACAAATAGTTTAATGAACTTCTGAATTTGTGTTGTATTTTTCTATGCGTCATCCCTCTTAATTATGTATTTTACTTTCATCTTAAAAAATTGCGACTAAGCTTAAATAATTATAATAATCTTAAAATTCTTTATTATGTCATTCATTTTTTATCCAAACGCAATTAGAAAATATTATATGTTTTAATTGAATTCGAGCTCAAAGTATCTTAATCAATACGAATGAAGGTTGTTATCTAGAAGTTTTATTTTATTTTATGTGAATGACATGTTTCGCCTGTCTAAGGCATTATCGAATATTTTTTGCACTATCATTTGATAATGCCTCAGACAAGCGAACATGTCATTCACATAAAATACAATAAAACTTTTAGAAAATTAAGGTTTTCATTCGTAATAATAATTCAATATGCAGTTTTAGATCATCGTTCAAGAAACAATAAATCAAAGTATCGTATTAAAAATATGGCAAGCTAAACTCAACATACGACTCCCGATTTTTATTATAATATTGTACAACATTATACACGAGTTGATCACTTTCATGAATATTTGTTTCTTGCTATCACGAAATCTTTTCAGTCAATGTTCACATCTGGAAATGTTTGATACATTACACTAGCTTTTCTAGTGATTTGAATTTATTGAAATTGAACTAAATTGCAAAGGTTGCGCGCAGGTATAGGTAGTGTTTATCACAAAGACATTCGATAAACGAAAAAGTATTTCCACTTTGACAGGGCGCACATCTCCAATTTCCCTAAATCACGCCGGAATGAAGTCAATGTTGGAGTCTCCAAATTGAATCCTGGGGTAATTTCCCTCCCTCTGGGGATTTCATTAAGGATCGGATCATCCTGCCGTGTTGGCAATCGTTGTCTTAAAGCCTCCCGCGTGCCCTTTGAGCGAATCAACAAGAATACAAGAAGTGGGTCCCCCGCTCGCTGCCTACTTCCGTATTTTTCAGGAAATTCATTTCGTGTCATTTCCCACCAAATCAAATCTATTTCCGTATCCGCCCTCGCATGTGAGTAAACACATCTCGATATTTATATACGCACATTGTGATTCCTCACGAATTTTCAACCGTAAATTCTGTACCGACTTGTACCCACTCTTGAGTAATATGAGAGGCATCTCCCCACACTCTACATTATGCGTTCATCTTGCTAACGCGTGCACTCTTGGATCGAGTACGATGAATTGCAGTATACAATATATACGACAAGAAGTTGAAAAAATATACACTCGGTCTTCAGTTTTTTATTCTTGACGAACTTTTCGATCAAAGAAATACACTCCAGGATTAGAAACAGATGTTATTTTTGGTTTCATATATTCTGAATATCGATGGTTTGAAGAGTGAATTTCTTATCTACAATTTCGTGTCTGAAATATCTTATGAACACTACATTGTTCCATAAATTTAAATACATATCAAACATAGCATCAAGTCCTCACTTTAAGTGAACGAATGTATAATATTAATTTAATTGTTTAATTATCCAAACAATACTCTTCTCCCTTCAGCTTTTGCCATATTTTATATAGTTGTCAAAAAAAGAATTGATAAATTTACTATTGGAGTCATCGTTATGTAAATTTGAATTATGAACATAAATTCAATTATTAATATTCAAAGCGAATTTGTTTTCTTCTTGCTAAGAAAATTGTGTTTTTATTGTTTCTTGTTCAATAATGTAAAACTCCATATGAAATAATTAACACTATTGAATATGTCCGTTTTCTAAACACTTAACTTTATTTTATTGGAATGACAGTTTCACATTGCTAAGGCATTATCAAATGTGACGAGAATCAAATGTGTTATTGTTTATATACCCGAGTTAATGGAGCAGAATATTCTAATTAATGTAATTAGTGTGGTTTAATACACTGTTAAAAATAATTATGAGATGAAACCTCAAAACAATAACGTATTTGATTCTTGCTACATTTGTTATGTCCTAGAAACATTAAACATGTCATTTCTTCTTCTTCTTCAAGTGCCCTGTCGGGTCTCCCCAACGTTGGCGATCACCTCGGCGAACCTGTCCCTGTTCTGCGCCGCTCGGAACAGCTCCTCAACACTTCGGATGCCGGTCCACTCCCTCACGTTTCGCAGCCAGGACATTTGTCTCCTTCCGGGCCCTCGGCGTCCCTCAATTTTCCCCTCCAATATCAGTTGGAGAATGTGGTACTTTTCCCCACGCAGTATATGACCCAGATATGAGATCTTTCGAACCTTGATAGTTGATAACAATTCCCTGTCAACTCTAGCTCGCCTCAGGACTTCGGTATTGGTAACCATGTCTGTCCAGGGAACTCTGAGTATTCGGCGATGGAGCCACATTTCAAATGCTTCCAGTCTGTTCATTGAGTTAACTTTCAGGGTCCAAGTTTCACACCCGTACAATAAAACAGACCACGCATAGCATTTGATCATTCTCTGTATATATTTAAAAAATCTAAAATACAGACGTTTTCTCCTGTATTTATTGTATTAATTATCTTCTCTTACGGTGCCATGTCAGGTCCCCCCGATGTTGACTTTCGCTTGCAGGGTAGGGGTCTCTGTTCCTGGCAGCTTGAAACAGCTCCTCGACGCTTCTTAACTCAGTCCAGTCCCATATGTTGTGCAGCCCGAAGATTCACCTACTTCCAACACCTCGTCGACCCTCTATTTTGCCCTCAATGATCAGGTGGAGCAATTTTGTATTTTTCTCCCATAATTCCCTATCAGCTCTGGCTTTCTCGAGAACATTTACGTTGCTGACCATATCGGTACAAGGAATGTGTAACATTTTGCGGTACAGCCACATTTTGAACGCCTCCATGATACCAAAAATTAATGTCCGTAACACCGTACAAAAAACTTAAATAAACGTTACTAATTGCTAAAGAAATATTTAAAAACGCTTCTCTGCTTCATTTTTCACCACTTAATTTATGTTTTATCAAACCAGAATGTTTCTGGTAAACAGTTTGTTTTGTTACCCTGACGAAACTCCAGCGAGGAGGAAACCGGTTGTTATGATGAAACAAAAATAAAGTGATAAAACAACGAGTAGGTTTTTAAAAAAAAATTAAATAATGACACCACAAATTAAGTGCTTCATACGAAAGTAAATACTTATTGAATAGTCCATTGTTTTGGCCGAAACACTATTATACATTATAAACTGTTAAATTTAAAAAAAAATTGTTTTATGCACCACAATTGTATTTTTATTTTTCGCGACAGCTGTTTCGTCAACCTATGTTGACATCATCAGGTGTTACAATTTAACTACTTGTAACACCAGATGATGACGACATAGGTTGACGAAACAGCTGTCGCGATAAAATAAAAATTAAATTGTGATACATAAAACAAAGTTTTTATTTATTTAACAGTTTATATACTCGTATACTTATTGTATTAATTTTCAGTGTTCCATTGTTGTAATTTAACAATTCAAAATCAAACATAATGAAATTTGTATGAGCACAAATCGAACGCGGTTATTTCCATCGTGGAAGGATTAAATACGCAAATACGAACCTTCGGTTTCCCGTGAAGCCTCACGCGCAGCACGCTTTTAGTGTCATTTCCCTTTGCGCTTATCACGTTTCAAAAACAATGTTTGCATTTTGCGCGTTTGGCGTCAATCGAGCATCGCAAACTGTTTATTTCGATTCCACCCCCGCCCCCGGGGCAGGGCGGGCCGGAAGCACTGACAGCAGTTAGCTGATTTATTTACGAGGCCCGGATTTAGTACTCGGGCCGACCGCACCTGCTCTGCCGATAGCGAGATGTATGGGGAATCATAATACATTGCCCCGCTTGCTAGGGAGACGCATGACAGTGCTGAATTTTACTCCTTTCGCCACCTCCAAAGGGTGATAAGATTTTCCTTTTACATCCCCTGAATTATGATGTCCCTCCAAGGAAATATGTCATATTTTCTATTACACTCCTTGTTACATGTACCAAGCTACGATGTTCCAAAACTGATTTTAAACCTATTGTAGTAAGACATTTTAAAACAAAAAAAAATTTAAATGTCTTACCACAAAGTGAATGCTTCATTCGAGGATTTAATTTCCGCGAGTATGACAGATAAAGCAAAAATGTATATTAAATATAAATAATAACAAATTTGTAAAATGTCGTACCACAAAGTGAATGCTTCATACGAACATTTTTTTTCGGCGAGTACGGCAGATAAAGCAAAAATGTATATTAAATATAAATAATAATAAAAAATTTAATGTCTTACCAAAAAGTGAATGCTTCATACGAAAATTTAAAAAAATATTGATTTTAAACCATTTAAATTTCTAGCTTTCGTAGAAAGCAATGCTTCCTTGTTCGAGAATGTGTAGTTCATTGTTTTCAAATAAAATCAAATCAGTGTATTTAATCAATAGAAATTACAAAATTAAGGTTTAAGGCATCTTTTGAGATCGGGAAAAATAATATATTGTATATAAGTATACTACCAGAAACGCATGAGAGATGGTTCGACATTAGCAAGACTTTCCAAAATCAAGTGTATTTGCCTTCTGAACGTACTTTCACTAATATGAGAGACTTCGATCTCCGAGGAGACCGCGTTCAGCATATTAATTGCTCTTGTCACCTTTGCACAATATACTCGTATAACAATTAAATTAATTTTATCATTCTAATCATCTCTCCTTGTCCTTCTATATAATCTTCCATTTCTTTTTAAGCAATGGGTATTTTTTACATCTAATTGTATTCCATTTTATTTCACGTAATCAAATGTTTTTGGTAACAGGACTCTGGCTATATTTATAGTTTGGCTTATGCTGTTTAGATCTTTCTGCCCGTAAAAAACAAACAATTTTGTAATAAAAATTGCTGACGCATCTATCGCAAGAGAAAATATTTACGTTTACATAAGGGTGTGCACTGAAGTTACATATTAATATATACTCACATATGTGCGTACTCGTATATAAGAGATAGCAACGAATGCATTTGTATCCCCCCTAAGTGTTGTTTTCTTTTCCTGGGACACATAAATATCTGTATATATCTACATATATTCATTTGCGTGCGTATCCCTTAATACATGTTTTGGAGAAGCTGCAATATGTTTATATTTCCAGTATACATTAGTATGGAAGTGATGTGTATGGAAGTAAACCATGGAACTGGCAAAAGAAGGTTGAAAGTAGAGTTAATGCATTAGAAATGAGATTTCTAAGACGAATGTGTGATAAAACTGTATATAAAAGAGTGTCAGATGCAATTATAAGAAGTGAATGCGGTGCGAATGAAATTGTTATGAACAAAATAATGGAAGGGTCGTTAAGATGGTTAAGACAATGGAAAGAATGAGTGAAGATAGAATGGTGAAGAAGGTATATGTAAACGACGTGAATGGAGCTAGAAATAGAGGAAGGCCGAGGAAAACGTGGCACGATCAAATCAATCAAATATTAATATCGGTCACGTGAGGAGTCGGAGAAATCGACTTGTGTACATGACAAGATGTATGAATGTAGAGGAAACGAGAGAAGTATGTCAGGAGAGAACAGTGTGGCGGTCCATTATTTCTGCCTACCCCTCCGGGGAGACGGCGTAATGGTTAGTTAGTTAGTTACATTAGTGTTTTTGATTCCTTCAAAATGAAATTAAAATCTATCGTTTCTTGAACAATTATGGTATGTATAACTCCATATTAAATCATTATTCATCGCTAGTTTCGATCGTAGGGATTTGGTTTGCAGCAAATTGTAACATTTTTGCTGGTACTTGGCATGCCACCTGGGCCTCTTATGTGATAGTTTAGTTTCCCGTTGCTTTCCATATTTGTATACAGCGTTTGAATCCAATAACTGTATACAACTTTAAGCTATTGATTTTCAGGAAGTGTAATAGGTAACTAATCTATCGCCATTTTATTGTCACGTGAATTCTACACCAGATCAAAGACAGTGTGACAATCACACTACCATCGCTGGGACCTTCGGTGTGGTAGTCAAAACTCTCCTGCCTGTCTGCCACAAAGTCCGTCATAATGAATACAAATGAGAAGGTATGTTTTTATAAGTTTTATGATAATTTATAGGAATGCCATATTTCGTCTTTCTAAGACAATATAAAATGTATTTGATAACACCTTAGAAACGCGAAACATTTCATTCCCATAAACTTCAATAAAACTTCTAGAAAACATACGTTTTCATTCGTATTAATTTTACAACATTTCTAATATTCAGCAATATTATGATAAATTAGTTCTATATTCATCAACACTTCGTGTTGGGAAATTATTTTTGAATATTGAGATATTCTATAAGTATTTTATTTCATGAGCTAAAACTTTATGAAAAATATCTAAATACATGTATTTAGATTTATTCCACTTGTTCTAGTTTCGACCGGTTTTAGTTGCGACCAATCATATACATTTACATTTGTTTCAAGTTTATTAATATTTCTAGGCGGCTTTTGAAGACTATCTAGTTATATTTTTCTTAGTAGTTTCAGTCCATGAATATTTATAGAGGCAGCTTTATTGGTTTGCAGCCAGAATTTCTATGGTCGTTTTCAATTAAGTATAAAGTTTATTTAAGTTAGAATTCAACCGCAGGTGACTAATTAATTGTATATAATATATATTGTTACGTGTACGATACTCATATATTTATCCGTATATTTAAATTAAATGAGTTATTATTTGTAAATAGTTTAACTATATATTTAAGTTTAAAATTATGATTATTTTGTTTGTAAAAGTATTAACACCAAGGATGTAAATCAATAGTATTAGAAAATATTTTACAATCTTCAATATGAGCAGAAAATAGCTTATTTTTATGAAGAAGGAATGTGGTCATTTTTCGAAGAAGGAATGTGGTCATTTTTTGAAGAAGGAATGTGAGGCTTGAACCCAACTCCCCTGGATCAGGAGCTAAGGATTCTATCCCCTCGTCCTTAGCACAACTCAATTATTATTGTTTTACATGCCACTAACTGCTTAATTAATTTACAAAAATTAAACATCACGATGATTTTTCCATAAAACGCCTTATTAGGAAGGTGTAGAGTGTGTTATAATTATTATTAGTATTTAGTTTAAAAAATGCGTCGTATAATGTCGAGTCTAAGTGACATAGGAGTTGATGTAAGAAATACTATGTCGAGTCACACTCGACATTGGAGTGGTAAGGGCTAGACCACCAACCGATTGAATTCGATTAATCACAATTAGCAAGGTTACTGGTTTCATTTTACTTTTTGTTACTTTAATCAATACTATTAAAAATATATACGAATATATACGTTATGTTCAATGCCTAAATGTATACAAAAAAAAATTTCTGGTTTTATTTTTTATATTCAGTTAACATTTAAACATTTCAATGGGTTCTGTCGCTGTAAATTTAATTTTGTATAGTAATCTCATCGTATTAGTCGTTTTTTTAACAATGTTGTTAAACTCCACTATATTACGAATAATATTAGCTTAAACGTCCGTTTTCTAGAAGTTGAAATACATTTTAAGGGAGTGTTATGTTTCGCCTTTCTAGGTAATCGATTGTCCCATCGAGGCAAAATATGTTATTTTTATAAAAAATATCATGAAACTTTTCGAAGGACATTGTCATCAAAATTGAATATTAGATTCCTCTTGGTATTTTCGATAATTTTATAAAGCGAAAAGAGCAAAAGTTAATATCGTTCGACACCTGATTGACAGGTCATCCGTGACACTACCGGAGCAGCCAATAGTGTAGGGCTTTGGTGTTTCCTTTCCCATCCATTTTTAAAAGGATTACGAGCGCTCACGTCAACGTCATTTACAAACACGCGTCAATCCGAACGACCGAATCGATTGGGCTAAACGTGAGAATCTCTATCCTCTGTCCCACAGGGCCGTTACTACCGGTCGCACTATTTTTACTAATAGTGCACAAGGTCATCTATTTGCATTCTATATATATAAAAAAAAACAATTTGAACCTTTTAAACTCGACTGCCAGTAATTAAAAATATCAATCCATATTTACGATGCATAAAAAACCTAATTATGTTACAACACATATAATTTATTTTTATTCGACAACATTTTAAATAATGTATGTTTCCGTAACAGCAAAAAGTGTCCACAAACTAAAAGTCACACAACGATCCATGGAGGGGCAAATGCTTGGCGTGAGTCTCCGAGACAAAATGAAAAATGAATAAATATGACGCCGAACCAAAGTTGCCGACATCATGGATCATACAGCAAAATTAAAGTGGCAATGGGCTGGATATACGGCAAGACAGTGCAATGCCGGATAGACATCCAGAATACTTCTGTGGAGGCCATAGACAAAGAAAAGGAGTGTCGAGAGGCCGCCTAAAAGAAGGACTGACGATATTTACCGAATAGCTGGAACGACCTGGATGCGGAAGGGACAAGACAGGGACTAGTGATAGAAAATGGAAGAGGCCTATATGCAGCAATGGAGGAAAGAAGGCTGAAGCAGAAGAAGAAGAAAATGTATCTCTTGGAAGCCAAAACATTGCTTTATCAATAATTAATAACTTATATAGATAATGAAGTGGAAAGAATTCGCACTCTCCGATTACAGTTTTTTTTATTAATATTTTATCTGATTATTCGTAATTCGTAAAATTCGCCAATGCAAGTAAATATAATCGCGATTATGAAGAAAGAATCTAGTCGTGTCTACGATAAAGTGTCTAGACTCTAGACACTTAATCGTAGACGCGGATAGAGGACTCGAGTACAATCCTCTAGACTCTAGTGGATTTTACTCAAGTCGAGCTCTCATAATTAATAAAGTGCTGTTATCAGAATAATAGGAGAAACTTCTGCTAGATACCATTGACCGATGAATAGGCTCAATGTTTGAGAGGATCAAACGAGATATAGAGATTAACGACCTTCGTGGCCGAGTGGTAAGTGTTTTGACTGCCACCCCGAAGGTCGCGGGTTCGATTCCCGGTGATGGCAGTGTCATTGTCACACTGTATTTGGTCTGGTGCAGAATTCTCGTGACAAAAAAATGGCGATAGACTAGCTACCTATCACATTACACGAGAATCAATATGATAGCTATACCCTTTTCATCGATTTGTCTCGCTCTGTAATGATGTACAGAGCGATTCAACAAAATAATAATATTGGGGTTCAGCACAGTATTAAGAAACAAAAATT
The DNA here is from genome assembly GCA_022606425.2 of Lepidostoma basale. NCBI lineage: Eukaryota > Metazoa > Arthropoda > Insecta > Trichoptera > Lepidostomatidae > Lepidostoma > Lepidostoma basale. Next base: position 546,662 of record JAHDVF020000857.1, on the reverse strand, counting down.
TGCTTTCTTGTTTCGTTTTTTTGTTTACTGAAAATAGTTTTTTTTTTCTTCGTATATTTTACGTATGTCATAGGAACGTAAAAATTTTAAGTTGTTTTTTAATGTAAAAAAGGGGTCGTATATGAAAATCTAAAAATTTACCAACAAGTAGGTATGTTGTAGGTCCCATCGCCAGTCTCAAAATTGAAATAGTTATTATAACATCTATATTTTTATTCGACGGCTTTTGAACTTGTGGTACGGACGGGCCTGTCGCCTACAGGCGAGGTGATTCCAAAACGATCAACTGTAATCTATCTCAATGTTGTTTCCCGAATTGCTTTTGTGGATTTTGCGACCTTTTACCTCATCGCCTGTAATGTGGAGCATCTCTCTCGCAGCGCTCCTACCGTGAACTTTTAGCAGAGTTTCGTATCTCTCTTTGAGTATATTATTCAAATTTCGATCTCGATTGCGACACGTTCGCTTCCCACGTTTGAAATTACAAACTTTGTACTCATTATTTAAATACATTACCCGACTGTACGTTATAATTCTCATCGGGATTGAGAAAGAGACTGTCGGTCATAATCGGCTAACTTCGACTTTCAAAAACGTCGTCTCTATCATTATGCGACATCACATTGTACGGTAGAAACGACGCTCTACAATGGCGAAGTTAACCGATTATGGTAGACAGTCTCTTTCTTAAGCCCGATGTCTATTTCTTACTGCCGGGAACTATACATATTGATTGTTTTTAGAAATATAACTTATTAACCGACTTTTTCGTTAATTAGGTATATCTTATTTATTGTAGGATAACATAAAGTGATTGTTCATACAAATGCAAATGAACAAACTTACAGTTAAATAAAGACATAGAAGGTTACCCGCCGCTTACCCGAAGCTATTATAGGACGCAGCGGCGCCCCTTCGTCAGCTTCGCTCAGACAATCCCTAGGCCCGCCCCTCATCCAGGGCAGACCACCAAAGAGATGGATCGACAGCTGGGAGTCAACCTCGCAAGAGGCAAATTTCTCTTAAGAAACAGGCCACAAGGCCTACACTAAGAAGACGAAGAATAATTCAATATTAATTACATTTGTACAATTCACACCAAAAAAAATATGTATATTTATATTGAATAAATTTCTGAGGTATCTCAACATGAGGGAGTATGGTAGTTATCCGTGGCTCTATCCCACGGCATTTCTTTTGGGAATGCTCGGAATCAATTCTTTACAGCTTCGAAGAGACGGGCATCTGATTACCCATTTCTTTACATTAATCAGGGGATATTTCGAGAACTCGGCCGTGCTAGCAAGTGTTGGTCTTTTTGTCCCTGATAGATATCTCCGACAGCACAGATTGTTTTACCTACCGGCCGCCAGAACCAATCTGCCTCTGGTGACACTCGGAGATCGACGTCTTTCATATTAGTGAAGGTACGTTCAGGGGACAAATTCTCTTGACTTTAGAAAGTATCTTGTCTTCCTAATGTCGAACCATCTCTAATGCGTTCCTGGTATTATGTTATATTGTTATAATATTTTACCTGTACTCAATAGATGCCTTAAACATTTTGCTGTTTGTAATGTCTTTATAGTTAATAAACTGATTTGATTTGAGAATCAATTGTATCTCAATAGAGACGAAGATGCAAATTGGAAACAGAATATGGTTGATTAAGGTGTTTACAGGACTTATGACCTGTCATTGGTTGGGTTAAGCGCACGCTTTATGTAATACAACATTCCCCATTCCACTTTGATTTGTTTTGAAATTATTGTGTTTTTTTTATAAATAATTTTTTCAGCAATGTTCTACTCTGTGTGTGCACGTTACAATAATGATTGCACCAGGCAGCATTTTAGTTCGCCAGGCAATTGTGCGGTCGGGTGCTGATCGCGGTACCGGCAGGATGTGCTGGAAGTTAACCGCTCAATAAACCCGTTTACGCCGAGCCCGGTCCCATAAAACGCCGGTTGACATGTGTGCATGCGATTTTTCACACGACGATTTATGTATGCACCTCAATGGTGCACAGTGGTTCGTTTCAAATAATTAAAAAAATCACATGCCGGTACAAACAAACCATCACACCGTTTCCCCGCAGGGGTAGGCAGAGATAATGGACCGCCACACTACTCTATCCTGGCACACCTGTCTGGCTTTCTCCATATTCATACAGCGAGTCATACACGCACGTCGATTCTTCCGACTTCTAACATGACCAACCTTTAAAATTTGATTAATTTTCTCATGCCATGTTTTCCTCGGTCTGCCTCGACTCCGTACTCCATTTACATCATTAACGTATACTTTTTTAACCATTCTTTCTCCATCCATGCGCTCCATATGTCCGAACCAAAACCGCATATTTTTTTTTACCGCATATGCCGGTAAAAAAATATATAATTTATTGCTACAATCAAATTTATTTAATCTTCGATCTTTGATAACAGTACGCAATGGAGTTCTAGTGCCAAACCTTATGTATGGAGCTAGGAAAAAAGGATAAAAGTACGATAAATGCCGTAGAAATGTGATCACTGAGATGAATATGCGGGAAAACGATATATGATAGAATACCGAACGACGAAATAAGGAAGAAATCTTAGGCATCACAAGTAAAATTAAAGAAGGATCCCTTATTGGTGTGGACATATGGAACGAATGGACGAGAGAAGAATGGTTAAAATGTTGTATACTGCTTGTATGAGTGGTAGTAGAAGTCGTGGAAGACCAAGGAAAGCATGGTATGACCAAATTACTCAAATACTGAAAGGGAGCCACATTCGAAGTCGGAAAAATCGACGAACGTGTAGTTACGATGTATGAATGTGAAGGAAGCAAGAGAGGTATGTCAGGACAGAACGTTATGGCGTCCATCTTCTCTGCCTATTTATTATTTTGTTAAAATTGGCAATGATAGAATATAATGGATAATATTTTCTATCATTGTCAATATTTTTGTTGCATTATTTTTTTTTTTAAATCTGTCGATTTTAGAATATTACCTGTCCGTGTTCATGATTCATTTCTAGATTTTTCTCTCTAATTCATATATAATATAATAATTATGAAGTTATTCATAAATCATTCTTTACAAATTCGATTAGATAAGTTACGTATAACATCTTTGTAACAGGACAAGTTTTTTATGCAAAAAATGGTTTGATTAGTTCATACAGCAATTCATCTAAAACAATATTGTATAATACTGTGATTTTTTTAAAACCCTTTTTTCCACATGTCACAATTAACATGCATATTATCAATGATGTTATGTGTCAGCCTGTTTGTGCAAAACGATGCACTGTGCAGTGTTGCGGTACTCCCCAAATCGCCCCGGATCGACCCGCCCCTCTCTTATTTATTCTCTCCTGTCGCGGAAATTCACGACAAAGAAAAGCGAACGTGAAATTTCCCGAATTTCCAGACATTTCACTCTTCTGGTTGATTCCTCTACATGTGTACGTAAAACTAGTCTTCCGTGACTGGATTCTCTTAATAACAATGTTTTTTTACAAATCGATTGTAGTTTTTTCTTGTAAGTCAGAGCATAGAAACGATTTATTAGTCTTACACTTTTTTCGGTTGACTACCCTTTTGCAAAGGATTTCGACCCCGAATAAAATAGCATGCCCCTTTTATTATTTCTTTTAAAAGTTTCACTATCGTCACAGATATTCCAAATATCAGTTCATAATGGTGGGTCCTGTTATTTTAACTTTTAAATCAGACGTTTTAATTGTACTTCGGTTTACACTTTGTTTTTTACACCTGTTAAGTTTATATATTATTATCAAAAGCTTTTAATTGAATTCAAAACAAAATAGCTGTCTTTGTTATTTTTCAAAGAAACTGGCTATTCATTATTTACTTGGGAAATTGAAAATAACTTTGTTTAAACCACTAATTATTTAATAAAATATTTAAAAACTCATGTTTCGGAGGATACCTCCATCTTCAGGTGTAAAAATATAATTATATTGTTACACCCGAAGATGGAGGTATCCTCCGAAATATGTCGTGTTTTTTTAATATATATTTTTTAATAATTAGTGGATTAAACAAAGTTATTTTCAATTTTCTACGTATATTACTATGGAATTCCACAGTGTTAATGCCGTAGCGTTCAATAAGTTTATTTGTTATTTGCATGAACTATTGAAGACTGGTTATTGAAGGTGCCAAGTGGTTTAAACATAAAACAGAGAAAAATAACAAAAACTATTATTGAGTCATGTATCACTGGTGGCATGGTACGTTTAAACTACACTATATTATTCAATCACTGTGCACCTTTGCAAAGTTATTGGCTTTTACGTTTAACACCAGAGCATAGAAACGGTATTAGGTTGAGTCATTAATAAATTCCAAGTTTTAATAATATTTTTATCCACCTTTCTTATTACCACCATGTCTGAGAAATTTTTGGAAGTTGTATATACGAGTATGTCAATATGCAACACCACAATTCACATGTCAGTTTAAATTTACAGACCAGCGCCATCCATGAGAAAGTTGGAATGGGGAATGTTGTATTACATAAAGCGTGCGCTTAACCCAACCAATGACAGGTCATAAGTCCTGTAAACACCTCGATCACCATATTCAATTTTCATTTCATCTTCGTCTCTATTGAGATACAATTTATCCTTGAATTGATAACCCGCAATGGGTAAATAAAATCCAGTATTCGTCTACAAGCATTTGTATACATTCAAAATGTTGTATTACATTACGTTTTTCTACACGAAAAATGCGAATCGTATATCTACACATGTGTACAATATCACGGTGGGAATCCGTTTGTGATAAGCAAATGTTTTTCTGTTCCATTAGCGAGGTTTACCCGCAAGCATTTTACGGAATTTAGTTTTTTTTACAGTCACTGATGTCACTGTTCAGCATGCATCGCTGCAGACACCGCTTGTCGCCGCCGCCCCATCCCAAACCCTTCGCCGCCCCCGATTCCGACAGCCCCCCGAGGGACATTTCTTCATTCCTTTACGATTAGTTCCCCGCTCCGGGGCTCCGCTCCCCTCCGAAGCTTTCCGTCGCCCACTGTTTACTTTTAACATTTTCTGAATATGTTATAACTTGGAGGAAATTCACAGTGATCTTTTTATTACCGCCAACTTTGCCGAAAGCGAATGTACAGTCTTATGTAGTCAATACGTACACCCCGCGCAACAAAACAGACGCGTCTATTGAAATTATAGTTTCGGGAGATATTATTTGTTTTATTCACTTTATATTTATTCACAGTCATTGGCTGATTTTGAAAATTTGGTTTGGATCGTGTGGTTCTCCCGTAAATTTGGAGATATTTCGTGTATAAGTGAATTGTGTTGGTCAATTTGATTGTTGCCGCACTTTATAATAGTTAGTTGTGACACGAAATACGTTTGTACTCTTTTGATGTTAAGTTTTTTCGTTTATAAAAATAATTTTGACGGGTGTAAAAATATTTTTTTCTTTTGTTCCAATGACAATTTGAATAAATTATTCAATAATATTTTTAAGTTATTGCTGGTGTTCGATTGTTTTAAGTGCCTGATTAGAGTTAATTTAAAAAAAACGGTGGATACGTGGATTATGAATCAAATAAACACAAATGTACGGATCGTTCAGCTGACGACAAGTGCACCGAAAGAGAAGGATGAAGTGCCGCATCGGTTAAAGTGTGGCTGTCCATTCTATCTGCCTACCCTTTCGGAGAGACGGTGTGATGGTTAGTTAGTTAGTTTGTTTTTTCACTTTATAGGCTGTTTTGCTAACCGAAATTATACTTATATTTATTGATTTTTCTTATAGCCAGACATAACAAACGAAAAACATTTAGGCGACTCATTTGGATACAAAACGGTTAATAAAAATACAATATCGATATGAAACTAAGAGATAACAAACGAGCATCTCAGAAGGTTCCCAAATCAGTTACGTCAGTGAGGCGGTACTTTTCGAGAATTTGTATTATATTTTTTTATGAATTTTGACTCACTGACACTAATAATGTATTATTTTGGGGGTGCAACTTTTGTATTGAAATTGACAGGTGCACATGATGAGCCATGGTGGATAGTTTACGGGGTGGATACAATCCTCAGTCACGATGAATGCGAGTTAAAAAGTTTTGAGAAGCAATGGGTACCAACTACACAGCATCGGTAAGGGATTTTATTTTAAATAAATAACGAAAGATTATTCCTAATGCGTAGTTTAATTTATATATTTGCAAGTCAGGAAGGTTGATTTTAAATCTGTATATTTGATTATTGTACCTAATATAATTTCAAATTAATATTTTAAACGAATCCACAGTCGGATGCTGGAACAACCAATTAGATAAGGAGTAAAGATCTCGGCGAACGTTTAATCCACTCATTTTAATTGAATATTTGCTTGCGATTGGCGTTTTAATGTAAAACACAACCCCGGGGGTGCTCGCCCGCCCCGCACCCTCTCGCTACTCGAGGCTGCGCGTTGAATATAAAATGCTTTCCCCAAAAATTCCCGAATGTTTTCTGTATTTTGTGAGCACTATTCGTTTTATTATATATAATATTATCGTATGTACAAGTTAGGGGTAAAATAATTAGTTTATTGTTTTAAAAAATTTCATGGTAATTAGTTTCACATCCACCGCTATAAATTGAATTAACATTTGCAAGTTTAAATTTGGGATGATGCTGGTAGAGCAGCGAAATAGAATTATCACTTGTTTTATTTAATACAAAACTGTTTCTCGTATGTTTTTAACATATGTGTGAAAGAAATAAAGTATTATGCCCAGAAAAATAGAAAACTTTAATACTTCTAACACGTTATGAAAAACTTGAAATCTGAAGTTCTGCAATTGATTATCCTATGTAAAAATGAAGGAAATCGAAGTATTGGGAGAAATAAGAAAATCCTAGCAAAAGAACCTTCGAGAGAGGTTCAGTTGCAGTAAAATATCATTACTTGGAGCTTGTGAATCCAGAGTAACCATGATACTGTCAACAACAACTAGAAGCATTGTACAATATTAACAACAGAATTTATTTTGTATTAGGTCCTTACATATGAAATTGGCGTTTTGCCGTACTGGCAACTTTGATCTCAAATATCTTCTCTTTGGTTAGGAATTCCAAATTCAAATTTATACAGCTATTTACTCAAGTATTTGTGTTTCGAAAATTATAATTCATTTGTTTTTTCCTCAATTGTTTTTTTTCTTTGCGTCACTCAGTTTACAAAATGGAAAACTTGAAATATCGCGTTATTTACGAGTACGAGTTCCACCGTGGCACCAGTGCTGCAGAAACGGCTCGAAGGATTAATGATGTGTATGGCGACGGTGCCGCAAAAGAAAACACAGTGCGTTTTTGGTTCCAACGTTTTCGTTCTGGAAATTTCGACCTGCAGAACAAGCCCCATGGACGGCCGGAGACCAAAGTTGATAATGAAGAATTGAAGGCTATTGTGGAAGCGGATCCATCGCAAACCACGTCCGAGTTAGCTGCAGGCTGCGGTGTTAGTGATAAAACTGTTTTAATCCACTTGAAGCAAATTGGGAAGGTGAAAAAGCTTGAAAGGTGGGTACCTCACGAATTTAGTGAAGCAAATCAACAAACGCGCGTTGACTGCTGCGTTTCATTACTCAACCGGCACAATAATGAAGAGATTTTTAATCGAATCATTACCTGTGATGAAAAGTGGATCCTGTATGATAATCGGAAGCGCTCATCGCAATGGCTGAACCCTACCGAACCAGCCAAACCATGCCCCAAGCGAAAATTGATCCAAAAAAGTTACTTGTGAGCGTTTGGTGGACTAGTGCTGGTGTCGTTCACTACAGCTTTCTTAAATCTGGCCAGACGATTACGGCAGATGTCTATTGTCAGCAACTGCAAACCATGATGGAAAAGCTAGCTTCTAAACAACCGAGGCTGGTTAATCGCTCTAGGCCACTGCTGCTTCATGATAACGCTAGACCACACATTGCACAACAGACGGCTACCAAATTAGAAGAGCTTCAATTGGAATGTCTAAGACATCCACCGTACTCTCCGGACCTTGCCCCAACAGATTACTATTTTTTTCGAAATTTGGATAACTTCTTGCAAGGGAAAAAATTCAACTCCGATGGGGCAGTCCAAACCGACTTCAAAGATTTTATTGATTCCCGTCCGAATGTTTTTTTTAGTAAAGGGATCGATGAACTACCTATGAGATGGTAAAAGTGCATAGATAGCAATCGTACATACTTTGATTAAATACATATATTATATTTTTTTTAAATCAACTTTATGTTCCTCCCATACAAAACGCCAATTTCATATGTAAGGACCTAACTAACTAACCATCACGCCATCTCCCTGAAAGGGTAGGCAGAAAGAATGGACTGTCACACTTTTACTGATGCGGCACTCCATCCTTCTCTTTTCGCTCCGCGGGAGACGCGGTGTGATGGGTTGCGAACCTCATCGCCACCAATAGGCATCTCCCGCGCACACTCTGATCGTGCAACACCCACAAAATAAATCTAAAATAAATAATATTAAATACAATGATATAAAATAAAATAACAAAATAAAAATAATTTAACACAAAATGTTCTTTTTAGATGGTGCACATATTGTCTATTTAATTTATGTTCCACGAATCCGTCGTTTTTTTAATTTAGCACATAATGTAATAACACATAATGTTTTTTTCGATGTTGCACATGTTCACATGGACGATCCGGACTTTTGTGTTTATTTAATTTATATTCAACGTATCCACCGTTTTTTTTAAATTAGCTGTAATTAGGCACTTAACCAGCAAGAACTTTGAAATAATATTGAAGGAATTATTCAAATTGTCATTGGAACAAATGAAAAATTTATTTTTACACCTGTCAAAATTCTTCATAAAAACGATAAAACTAATATAATTTTAACAGCAAAACAGTACAAACGTATTACGTGTCACAATTAACTATTATAAAGTGCGGCAACAGTTAAATTGACCAAAACAATTAACTTATACGCGAAATATCTCCAAATTAACAGGAGCACCACATGAACCAAACCAAATTTTCAAAAACAAAATAATATGTTTATTATTATTAGATAATAAAAAAGGACCTTATATTAATATAGTTTATTTGGTATTTATATTTTGTATATATTTAGTTTTTTTTAAATATTATTCAACTACGTCTAAAGAGATCAACTTCCGAAGACATCTCGTTGAGAATGCAATAGGTTTCCTGTGAGCAAAGCTTAAAGCGCAAATATAACTAATTTTGAGTAATCCATCCAATATCTCTCTCTCCCTCTCTCGGGTTTCAATCCTGGGATTGGTTTGCAGCAATTTCCTCTATTCTTCTCTTCCATTCTTCCCTGTCTTGTGTGGCTCTTTTGAAATCTGCATAGATAATCTGCATAGAGGACCTGCATAGAGGACCTGTTGGTGGACGTGCGCTGCTCAATATCTATAAACACTATATGTTATATGTAATTCATAGTATGGCAAATTAATCATGTTAATTAATTCTGCTTTTTGCAGTTTATTTACAATATTAAAAAATATTTCTTTATAATTACTTTGATATTCGTCTTTACTTTGTGTTTTCAATATTCTTCTTCTTTCGGTGCCTGCAGCAAAGGCATATCTACCTTGCGTCACTTGGAACAAGTTCTGAAGTCTTGTAATTTCTGTCCACTCTTTTATGTTCCACATCCAGGACAACCGCCTTCTGCTAATTCCCCGACGTCCCTCCACTTTACCCATTAATACGAGTCGAGTCGTATCAGTCGATGGAAGTGGTATTTTTCTCCCCTTAGCATATGACTTAAATATGAGACATTTTTAATTTTCACACTTGACAATAGCTCTCTGTAATACTTTTGCATTACTGACCCTATCGGTCTACGGTATACGGAGCATTCTGCTGTATATCCACATCTTAAACCCCTCCAACAAGTTCATTACATTCACTTTTAGAGTCCAGATTTCGCAGCCATCATTAACACATATTATTCATTGTTTATAATTAACTCATTCCTGCTTTTGAAAATCTATATTTTAAAATTAGAATAACGACAATTAGTTGTCATGTCTTTTGACTAGTTTTCACATTAGTTAAATCTTTTGATGACTTATCGTTTAAATAATTGGTCAGAAAAGTATATTTAAAGTTTTTCTAAGATTTAAAATAATTAAAAGCAACTAGACTGGCGTTTTTTGGCACAGAAGATGTATATACACCCCTTGTTATAAAGAACAGTATAATGATATTTATTATACTGCAGTATGGAGAGTAAAGACCTACCTATCTTTCCCGTTTCTCGCTATATAAAGTTGATGAACTCTACCCATAAAAATGGCTCTTGATTAAGACTTGTATACTCGTAAACCGTGGTTTTGGGTGCACCACGAAAGTCTTCTTTAATAATAATTCCAGGCGATAAAGCTGGTCGCGTGCGGCCGGACATCCGCCTCCTGCAGAACGGAGGGTCGCTTCCGTAATAATTTGTTAAAGAGAACATCAAAAGTCTTAATACTCCCCCCGTTAATGCGGCTCTCCCACCCAATCAGGGCGTCAGAGCGCGTCTGGAGGGCAAACGACCCTTAGATACATTTTCCACTTCTAAAATAATTGCGTTTTTGTACAGTTTTTTTCTTAATTTATAGTACAATTAATGTATTGTGGAATACTTTAAATGTATTTTATTATATTTCAGTTTGTTCAATCTAAAATTCTACTATTTTTCTTTTTTATATACTTTGTATATACAACACTAACATTTAAAAAATTTAAAGTACATAGACATGTTTTGGACAACCAATCCTTCTTCAGTGATGCATATTATAAAGATACATATTTAAAATATTATAAAATTGTTTACATGATCTGACAGATGTTATTATTATAAAATTATATATTATATAACATCTGTCAGATCATTTTTATAATACCACTAATGGCAACAATTTTATAATATTTTAAATATGTATCTTTATAATACTCGTATGTATCACTGAAGAAGGACTGATTGTCCAAAACATCTCTATGTTATTATATTTTTTTAATGTTAGTGTTGTATATACAAGTATGTAAAAAAAAAGAGAAATAAAGCATCTACAACACTAAGTATGGCGAACATAGAAAAAAAAAATTCTACTGTTCCTCGTCTTTTTATTTTTCTTTTACTTTAGATCACTAATCAAATGATAAGCAGCACAATCGTTGACATTTTTAAAACAACATTTTCTTTCAGAAAGAACTTTAAATTATTATTTTAATTTTTTTTATTTATTCATAATATTTGTTATAACAAAAGTATAAACGTTCCAAAATAAATCATTATAACATCCGTCAAAACTGGCCATATTTGTAAGCAATTTTATAATAATATTTTTTGTGAATGTATATACTTGTATACGAATACTGGATTTCACCCACCGTGGGTTATCAATTCATGAACTTCCAAATTATACAACTTATACAACTTCCAAAAATTTGTCAGACATGGTCATAAAGAAAGGTGGAATGGGGAATGTTGTAATTACATAAAGCGTGCGCTTAACCCAACCAATGACAGGTCATAAGTCCTGTAAACACCTTGATCAACCATATTCAGTTTCCAATTTGCATCTTCGTCTCTATTGAGATACAATGAAATCATGAATTTTATAATATTTTAAATATTTATATAATATCACTGATGAAGGGCTGGTTAGTCCGAAACATGTTTGATATTTAATTTTTAATTTATTTTTTTAATAAATGTTAGTGTTGTTACCAAGTACTTGTATATGAAAAAAACTTTATATTATTCAATTTGTATAATAAAATCAAATCGCAATTCTGCTAGTGTAATAATTATTTACGGTTGGTGTACATAAAAGTGTATCTTCTCTCTGCTGAAGTGCTCTAAGATAGATAATTTAATATTTCTTAATTACATTGAGAATTATTTTATTTCTCCCCGAAGTTTCTTGTTTTCTCCTCCACCATTAGGATTCGGTTTCCAAGCACTTCTCGTTGCCGGAAGACCCAGTGGGAGATGAATTTTGATGGTTTTCTCAAATTGCCTTACAAATTTATAATGTACACCTACTTAATAATGTACATTCGGAATACGTAATGTGAACGTTTTATATTACAAGTTACCCGGAACTCTTGATTATTGCGTTTGTAATTCACCGTTTCGTAAAAATCACTTTATGTTGTAAACTGATTCCTGAAAAACTCTAGCAGATTTAAAGCAATAACAACTTCGCTGTTGTTTATTCACATGCGAACAAACCAAAACAATTTTTTGTATTTTAACAACACTTCATAATATTTTTTACAATAAAATTAAATTGATTTGGTTACAATTCAATTAGGGGTTTGAAGGAGTTCTGGCCAGCGCAAAACAATGAAGCCTTTACATAGGTGATATAGCTACCACCGGGGAAACTTGATGTGGCACAGAAAGAAAAATAATAATACTAATGATTTAATAATCATTATTATAAATAGTTATGATTATTATTTAAGAAAATAATTATAATTATAATATAAATACCCAAACTTCACAATTTTATATTATATTAGGGAATAATTTTTACGAATTAAAACATCTGTTTTCGAGAAGTCTTATTTTAATACGAATAAAATAGCGTCTGTTTTTTTAAGTTTTATTATAATTTATGGGTATGATATGTTTCGCCTGTCTAAGAGATTATCAGAACATTTGAACGATTTAGAGAGGCCCCATAAAATTATAATAAAACTTCTAGAAAAAATAGACGTTTTCATTCGTATTAATTATTTAATAAAGAGTTTTACATCATTGTTCAAGAAACAATAAATAGTTTTTTTTAAATATATATTTCATGATTAACCCTTAACGTACCGTGTTCAAAACAAAACGCTCGCTCCCATGTGGTCAATTCAGTTTACCGCTAACTTTATCTAAATATCAAGCATATGACTCGGTGAATCAAAATTTAATTTATGTCATCTTGTAGGGAATTTCATTAGGAATAGATCGATATCTATAACATACATAGATTATTTGAAAAACATATCATTATTAATTTTTTTTGGAACCATGCGATTTCTGATATAGAATGCGACACAGCATATGAGCAACTGACACCAAGTATAAACTTGCCTCGCCCCGCCGCGCGCGCCGCGCGCCGTGGCGCTATAATTTTACGTATGATAAAGGCACCTAGGCAAAATGTATAGTACGTTCAAGACAACGAGTACGTATTAATATTTGTCCCTTTTGGTAAAGTGTTAATATTTTCACAGTTCTGATATTATTAAGTTGCGTGCTGCGTTTCCGTCCACAGTCGGTATTATTACGTACTTATGAGAAAAGGCCAAACATATAATTTATAATACGTTCAAAACAGCGAGTAAGTATTTGTCACTTTTGATAAAGTTGTAAATATTAGCAAAACAAATTCTACCTTAACACGAATGAAGGTGAGGGCAGTCTTAAAAAATATTTTTTTTGGGATGAAGGAAGTAATTTTTTGCTTTTTTTTTATTACGAAATATTGAGAACACTTCAATGGAGGATTATAATTTTTTTATAATATTAGAGTCCATAGGTTTTAAGAAAATCAACTTTAAATTGGCAGTGGAAACTCAATTGACCACATGGCAACGCGACGGTTAACATGTTTTACTTTGCAGAGTTTTACTTTGTTGAGACACTATGAAATATGCCAAGAATAAACAGAATTTTTCATTCGTATTAAATATTCAATATTTATTATAGTTTAACATCGTTGTTTATAAAAATTAGAAATAATATTAAATTGATTGTTTTATCATATATATTTTATTTTCGCTTGTAAAACATTACATTTAATCCATTTCGTGGTTATTCATTATTATCCCTTACCGGACCAGCCCTTAATTTAAGACATTTTATATATTAATGAGTATCATTTTTCACGTAAAATGTGAATGCTTTATGTCTTAAAACTTGCAAGATAAATTTCGAGGCATTACCGAAGATATCAAAGATACATTGTTCTTTTAAACTTTTCGAGAAATTCGTAATCTAACTCCAAAGTTTTCAGATTCTTAAAAATATATTTTAAAAGATAATACGACTTCTTAAAAGCTCACCTGCTCCGTTTGATTTTAGTTTAAGTGGATTCCGAATATCTTTCGCGAGTGAACGACTTTGTGAATGAAAGTGACATTCAACTGAGAAATAAGTTTTCAGATTGTTTTGAAACCCTCTACACGCAAAAATATCTATGGATTCGAATCAAAATTCAAAATATTTAAGTTTTTTTTAACTAAAACAATTTTTTTAAGTAATGGTATCTTATAAAAATTGAGATAAGAAGGCCAACCAGCGGACCGAGATCAATAAAATATTGTATTTAAATTCAGTAGCGTTAACAATAAATATATCAATTTGTCAAGCAATGTGGATAAAAAAGTCAGCTGTAATCACTTTAATTTACATTGTACTTTAAAACATTTAAAATTGCATAAGTATTTAAATTGAGTACATTTCAATACAATTATTTTAATATTTTTTTTATTATTTTTTTATTACGTATGTAACAGGTTGCTTGAACCCAATTACAGTATACAATACGTTTTTTTAAGCTGATATATTGATTCTCGTAACATGTGACAGGTAGCCAATCTATCGCCATTTTATTGTCACGAGAATTCTACGCCAGACCAAAGACAGTGTGACAATCACACTGCCATCGCCGGGAATCGAACCCAGAACCTTCGGAATGGGAATCGGAGCTCTTATCACTCTGCCACGAAGGTCGTCGAAATTAGTTTTGTATAGATTCTTGTTTACTACCCCTGCTCTGTATGTATATAAATGAGTCAGTTTATAACATTATAGTCAATCTGTTGATACCAGCTAGCCTGGCGAAACCAGTTGCTGTCAAAATAAATACAATAAATGGAAGTAGTTAAGAGGGGAACAGATTTAGAACTACGTTTTTTTTAACTAATTTTCATGGTTTTTTGGCAAGGAAGGAATTCATATAATTTATTGAAACGTTGAGTACTTTTTATACATATATTTAAGTAAATACAGTAGTTTTTTAAAAGTTTTTTTAAGTACAATCTTTTCATTTGAAATCGATCGGGTTTTAAATTTACTTTGAACGATATATCTGTTTTCTATATGAATCTAACTTCTCATAAAAAAAATTGTGGGAATACTAATCTTTGTCTACTGGAATATGTATAATATTAAGTAGGAAATATTTTAATTAAGGACTCCAATTGAAACTGCAGCTGTTATATTGACCATAATCGAAAGAAAACATCTTTGGACGTATGTTTTATATGTTTCATTGTAAACGTATTTTTCTAGTGGAAATGTATCTCCAGTGAATATTTCAACCGACACAGAGGTACCAACATGAAAAACAGATTAGACTTTATTTCTTATTCCCCATAAATAGAATTCTCTTCGCGCCGCCATTCCGTATTTCGTTGAGTATTTTTATCGCTGACAGGAAGGGAGAATAGAATTGTAAATATTTGTTCCCAGAATAAATTAAAAAGACATTCTTGTTTACGCATCAAACACAAGCGAAATACAATATTGACTGTTTAAAAAGTTATCCTCATAAAAAAAATTCTTTACAAAATCATTACTTTAATATGAATGCATTTTAATATTATTAAGATTAAGGCTTTTGGTTGTATTTTTGTTCGTTTGTATTTTATTATTATAATATAAGAATAAATGTTTTTTCTTAGATTATTATTATTATTATTTAATTGAATCCCTCTTTACATCATGACAGCATGAGCCAAATCGATGTAAAGGGTATTATAGCTATCACAGTGATTCTCGTGACATGTTATAGGTAGCTAATCTATCGCCATTTTAAAGTCACGTGAATTCTACACCAGACCAAAGACAATGTGACAATCACACTGCCCTCTCCGGGAATCGAACCCGGAACCTTCGGGGTGGCAGTCAATGCACTTACCACTCGGCCACGAAGGTCGTCACCCGATTCACCTGATGCCCTCACATCTGAAAAACCCAAACTTAAACCACATTATTTAATAAGTTTCATACAATACATTATAAAATTTATTATAATTTATCAATAACCTGCTTAATTTGATAACAAGTATTTCATTAGAAATTCAATATCACTGTCTAAACATTAAAGTAATGATTTTTTCGTTCATAATTATGAATTTAACCATAAATTTATAAAAAAGTATAATATATAAACGCATTGTTGTCAGTACCTACCCAGTGTGAATTATTTAAAAAGATGACGCAATAGTTAATAAATCAAATGTATGGTATACCTCATGACAAAGTATCCGAAAATTGTGATGTAAATTCCCTGTGCTGGACATAAAAATAATAATAAAAAAAATGCTAATTTATTGTTTCTTGAACAATTATGTAAAACTCCATATTAAATAATTAATACGAATGAAAACATCAGTTTTCTAGAAGTTTTATTATATTTTATGGGAACGACATGTTTTGCCCTTCTAAGGCATTATCAAATGTCTTCTTCTTCTTCTTATTCTTAGTGTAAGCCTAGTGGCCTGTTTCTTAAGAGGAATTGGCCTCATGTGAAGTCGACTCCCAGCTGTCGATCCATCTCTTTGGTGGTCTGCCCGGGGGTCGTCTACCTTGGAGCTGGCCGTGCAACACAATGAAAGGGAGTCTGGATGGATCCATTCTCCTCACGTGTGCATACCAGTATCTCAGCTAGCCGATTGACACGATACTGTCCTCGCATAAACTTTGGTTACCGAGCCTTCGCAGTAGCCGGCCTTTTAGCCTGGAACAATACATTTTTTTTGTATACAACAGGTCGTTTGAACCCAATTACTGTATACAATTTATTTGAGCGATTATATTGATTCTTATGACATGTGATAAGTAGCCAATCTATCGCCATTTTATTGTCACGAGAATTCTACACCAGACCAAAGACAGTGTGACAATCACACTGCCATCGCCGGGAATCAAACCCAGGACCTTCGGTATGGAAGTCAGAGCTCTTACCACTCTGCCACGAAGGTCGACAAGCAGACCTCAAGTGCATTGAGTTTAGATCGAAACTCAAAACGCACCTTTTCAAATTATCCTTTCCTGGTGTAAATTTTGATCGACTGCGTCAGGTGCAGCCCTCATACTAAATATGTATATTTCTTAATTAGTCCATAAAACGGAGTATTTTCTACAGCATCCTAGAGATGAGTAATTCTTAAAAATGCCGCTCTATAAATTATCAAGTTTATTATTATTATATTTATATTCTATGCTATAATTTTTTTCATGCTCAAAAGGTTATATAATACATGAAAGCCATATTGTGGCTATTATTTATAACTCTCAAATTAAGCCATTAGTGGTTATTGTTCACGAAATCCATTAAACATGTATAATACAATCCTTCCGTTGACAAAAGGAAATGAGACGAAATAACTCTTAATTTTGCCCCTTATCAGTTAACCGTGTTGCGAGAATTTGTGATTTTTGTCATTAGTAGTTTATGAGACCGTTGACCCAAGAGCCCGTCAGCTGATTGATGTTGAAAGCTTTTTCGTGTCACACTCTCTATCCACCGTAGGATAACACTTAACTGCTAAAATAACCTCATATTTCCTGTCTTCCTGGTTTTTACTGTCCTCTATGTGATGTAACAAATATAAAATATTCGTAACATAATACGTAAAAGCTAAAAATGTGAACGATACACTAGTCTTAGTATATTCTATGTAAATGCGTATAAGGGTATTGTAAATTTACACAACATTCACTTATTTAAAACATTGGTTTTATTTTTTTTTCAGATGAGATGACGTCTGCCATCCAGTAATCGTTGCTTACCTGTTACTGCTTCATACGCTTCGTGTAAGTTTACATATTAATATTTTTAATTCATCACGAATCTCTCAAAATCGTACATCTTCGCAATTATAATACACGTACATCTTCGCAATTATATAATATAATAACATCTTCATCTTGTCCTGTCACACCTCCGTGGTGCATAGGGCCTCAAGGAGCCTTCTCCACCCGACTCTATCGCATGCCTGATTCCTAACATCATCCCAAGTGAAGCCTGCTTCTTTGACCTCGTCCTGTAGGGCTCTTCTCCAGGTGACTCTAGGTTTGCCTCGCTTTCTCTTTCCCGCCATAGGGGATCAGTCTAGTACGCCCTGAGCGATGCAGGCTGGGTTCCGTCTCAGAGTGTGA
The DNA here is from genome assembly GCA_022606425.2 of Lepidostoma basale. Classification (NCBI taxonomy): domain Eukaryota; kingdom Metazoa; phylum Arthropoda; class Insecta; order Trichoptera; family Lepidostomatidae; genus Lepidostoma; species Lepidostoma basale. Next base: position 528,450 of record JAHDVF020000857.1, on the reverse strand, counting down.
CCGATCCACAGCCATTTGGGTCTAGCGACTTGTTCTCTAATGAGTTTTTCGCCTACCATGGTCCAGAGAACGGCATTTGATACTGTTTGGGGCCAATTGATCTTGAATATTGAACGAAGGCATCTATTTATAAACACCTGGAGTTTTCCAATAACGTTCGCGGTAGATTTCCAAGTCTCACGTTTGTACCAGTACGCTACAATATTATAGCATAGTATTAAGTTATTAATTTTTATTAGCTTTTGGCGCTTTCATTTTGTTATTATATAGTTTGAAATCTTTAATATTTAAAATACTTTTTGCCGTATTTTTTGTATCATTTTATTCGTCATGTTCCATCGTAATCTCTATGGTTCTTAGAAAGATTTAATTACTTTTCATTTACCAAGTACTATGTTAAAGTACCAAGTACTGGGTTAAATGAGGATAAGAAAAATTTACAGTTAGAAATGCCGCGCCATTTTTTACTGAATGTCTAAATAACTTTAGATAAATTTAACTTCAATGCCTCACTGTATACGGTTTTCATCCTTTACAACTGAGATTACCCGTTCTATTGAATTCTTTTTTAGCAGAGTGTATTATGATTAGAAAACAAAATATAAACATAAAAACTTTCACCTCAATTTATATTAAAATTGTGTTCTTTTATATCACCATTTTTTTTCTTATGTTTTTTTTTTGTAATAAACTGTCTTACATATTAATATGGGTTATTGAAATGTGCAGGTAGAAAATCTATGTAGATCGTTTAAAAAAAATAAGTAATTCATCCGTCTTACATGCTGTATTTACAAAAAATCATATTTCTAGTGAACATCGCTCTTTGTTCGATGTTAAAATTTGAACGTATTTTTCAACACTTTTTTCAAACTTGTTTTATCAATTTATCAGTTTATTTATTTACTCAAAAGATATTACAAACATACTCGTAGTTAAAGTTTAAGGCATCTATTTGAGAAAGGATAAAGTCTTTAGAATGACAAAATACTCTCTAAAGTTATTTGGCTCCTGTACGTTTCAATAATATGAAAGACTTCGATCTCCGAGGTAATCTTGTTCAGCAGACTGATTGCTCTTCCCACCGGCATCATTAGAGGCAGGTTGGTTCTTGCGGCCGGAAGAAAGAATAATGTATGCTAGCGCTGTCGGAGGTATCTGTCTGGAACAAAAAGACCTACACCCTCCAGCACGGCTGAGTTCTCAAAATATCCCCTAATTAATCTAAAGAAATGGGTTATGAGAATTTCGTATCTCCGAAGCTGTTGAGAATTAGACCCCAATATTCCCAAAAGAAACGCTGTGATAACTACCATATTGCTTCATGTTGAGATACCTCAGAATTTTTTTTTGAATCCTCTCCAGCATAAGGGAATTTTGAGGCCAAAGACATCCTTCCTCAATGTAGAAGTAAACATGACATACAACATGTTGAATGTATACAAATACTTGTAGACGAATACTGGATTTTATTTACCCATTGCGGGTCATCAATTCAAGGATTAATTTTGTCTCAATAGAGACGAAGATGCAAACTGGAAACTGAATATGGTGATCGAGATGTTTACAGGACTTATGACCTGTCATTGGTTAGGTTAAGCGCACGCTTTATGTTATTACAACATTCCCCATTCCACCTTTCTTATGACCACCATGTCTGGCAAATTTTGGGAGTTGTATACTGATGATGAATGTTAATAAGTCCAAGGTAATGATTTTTGAAAAGGAAGAAACCACGACAGTCTGCAACATTAGCGTGAATGGTGAAAATTTGGAGCAAGTAGTTGAGTTCGTGTATTTAGGTAGTATGTTTACAAGAGATGGCCGAGTGGAGAGGGATATTGAAAGAAGGGTTGGGGCAGGCAACAAAGTGAATGGTGCACTTAAAGTTGTCATCGCAAACAAAAACCTATCAAAAAAGCTAGAATGGCAGTGCACAATGGTGTTCTTCTACCGACCCTTATGTATGGAAGCGAAGCATGGAACTGGCAAAAGAAGGATGAAAGTAGAATAAATGCAGTTGAAATGAGATCTCTTAGAAGAATGTGTGGATACTCTGTGTATGATAGAGTGCCGAATGAAAATATAAGAAGTGAATGCGGTGCGAATGATGGTGTCATGAACAAAATAATGAAAGGATCATTAAGATGGTTTGGACATATGGAAAGAATGAATGAAGAAAGAATGGTGAAAAATTATATGTTAATGATGTAAATGGAACCAGAAATAGAGGAAGACCGAGGAAAACGTGGCACGATCAAATAAATCAAATATTGAATGTCGGCCATGTGAGGAGTCAGAGAAATCGACGCGCGTGCATGACACGATGTATGAATGTTGAGGAATCGAGAGAAATATGTCAGGAAAGAAAAGTGTGGCAGTCCATTCTTTCTGCCTACCCCTTCGGGGAGACGGCGTGATGGTTAGTTAGTTAGTTAGTTAGTATATATGTTAATATCCAACACCACCATTCACACGTCAGTTTCAATGCGCCATCTATGAAGATTAGATTTAGAATGACAGGTCATAAGTCCTGTAAACACCTCCATCACCATATTCAGATTCCAGTTTGCATCTTCGTCTCTATTGAGATAAAATTTATCCTTGAAACATGACATATTTTTTTAGTTCACACTATCAAATAAATAAACAAACATTTGAATCAGTATAAGTAGATACAAAGTGTTTTTTTATTTAATTCAAAAGTGAATAAACAACTCTAGTTAAGACGAATAAAGAAGAAAATAATTTATTTTCGTACGTTTATCCGCATTTTGGGGGCCTTTGTATTATCTTTAACGAAATTAGCATTGTGTTTAAATTAATTCTCGTGTTCCATAACAATGTATTCAGATCAAGATGAAAGTTTTCCTCTTCTTGTGAGATAATTAGCCCCCGACACTCACACTTTAAGTGCCCCCCTTCCCCCGCCTCTATCGCCCCGCGCGGTGCGATTATCTCGACACTTTGGTCAACTGTAGAACTCCTTAGAAACTAAAAGTCCACCTCCGCTGGGAATTCCATAGACATTATCGCACACGCCGCTCTACATGCTTAACATTTTATGCTCGGTTTTATCTATTCCTTTTCAATAAAGAAATTTCAAATGAAGCTCGTTAACGACCATAGACAAAATAGAAAGTATATCGATTGCTTCGAATACAGATGTAGAAAATTATTAAATTTTCACATAAATATATAGTATTCTCATCAATTTAATAGCATTTAAAACGTTAATTTTCTATAAGATTTATTATATTACAAGAGAGTGACATGTTTTGGCTTACTATGGCATTATCAAATTCAAACTAAGAAGTGGAAAAACAGTATAAACATCGTGCTTTTTGCATCGTGCAGCCTTCGTGGCCGAGTAGTAAGTGCATGGACTGCCACCCCGAAGTTTCCTGGTTCGATTCCCATCGAGGGCAGTGTGATTGTCACACTGTCTTTGGTCTAGTGTAGAATTCACGTGATAATAAAATGGCGATAGATTAGCTACCTGTGACACTTCACGAGAATCACTATGATAGCTATAATACCCTTTACATCGATTTGGCTCATGCTGTCATGATTTAAAGAGCGATTCAAGAAAATAATAATAATTAACATAATAATCGTTAATGAACATTATTTAATGAGTGAAATCTATAAAAAACGAAATAGTAATAATGTTTCTTGGAAAGTTAAGTTAAGTATTTAAAATTGAAGAAACCAAAATGATACATTTTTATGTGTTTTAATGTTTCGCTTTGCTAGGTCATGATCAAATTACCACTCTCTCTCTCTTTCTCAATATTAAATACTCATTAAGGAGTTCAAGAAACAATAAATGTATTCAAAAATACCAATGTTTGATATTCGAGTATATGCAAACGGCAAATGTTTTGTTTATTCCAAGTATCATTTTAATTCATTGTTTTTATTGATTTGCTTGACTGCTTTAATTTCTATAAATAGTCATCATCGTCTGTCCCTCATATCCGAAGAAGACTGTCCTTCACGGATGTGAGTCCTCATGTGACTACATAGTCCAATCCTGGACTCACACATTCTGGGGTATCAAGAGCAGGGGACCAGGGGTCTCCCAATGGTATCTTCTTTCGTATCATCCTCTCTGCGGCGTCTACTATAAATAGTAAGCGCAACTATAATAAATTTTACATTATCAATGGCGTTGTTCCGCGGTAGGCGTTTAGAAAAGACACGATTAATTTTATTGAGTTCTAGATTAAGTTGCTTGGAGCATACAGCTGGGATATTATTGGCGTTTTATAGCGACAGTAAAACAATCTCAGCCAACCCTCTCCAGCCCCGAGCCTAATGGCGGGGAGCCGATACCTTGCCGCCCTCGACACTTTCTCCCGCCCTCGGTGCTCATCCTTCCCACGCACTCCGTTCTCCCGGGAAGACATTCAGAGATCCCCATCTACAAAAATACATTTCCTTGTTTTAATTTCGTTGGTTATTACTATTTATAAGTCCCATCTCGGGCTATTTAGAACCTGAAGATGGGACTCGATCTTGTTATATTCGTTTTTGGTCTTGGTTTTTATTGCCAACTTAAGCACAAGAATAATATTAAAAACTAACTAATCAAATAACTATCATGCCGTGTCTCCGAATGGTGAGGCTGAAAGAATTGACCGCCACACTGTTCGTTCCGGGCATACTTATCGCTTCCTCATCATTCATATATCGTGTTATGCACGCATGTCGATTTCTCTGACTCCTCGCGTGACCGACGTTTTTATATTTGATTTATTTCATCAACTTATTGAATGCTAAGGCATTAACACTGTGGAAAATAACTTTATTTAATCTACAAAATATTTTTAAAAACACGACGTGTTTCGGAAGATACCTCCATCTTCAGGTGTACAAATATAATAAAAACTAAACAAAGATAGACTTGTATAAAAAAATAATTTAAAAAAATATATATTCTATAAAAAATCAATTTAGTTCTTATAACAAATAGATGGGTTAATTTTTAAATTTGAATTATTGTATCGAATTTTAAATGCGTTTTTATAAGTCTTTCTTTGTTTAGCGAAAATGGCCGTTCACAATGGAGTTCTGGTTCCAACCCTTATGTATGGAAGCGAAGCATGGAACTGGCAGAAGAAAGATGAGAGCAGAATAAATGCGGTAGAGATGAGGTCCCTAAGACGTATGTGTGGTAGAACGATGTACGACAGAATCTCAAATACTGATATTAGGAAGGAATATAGAGCGAAAGAAGGTATTATGAACAAAATTATGAAAGGTTCGCTGCGTTGGTTCGGACATATGGAGCGCATGGGTGAAGAAAGCATGGTTAAAAAAGTATACGTTAACAATGTAAATGGAGTAAGGAGTCGAGGTAGACCGAGGAAAACATGGCATGACCAAATTAATCAAATATTAAAAGTTGGTCATTGATTTTAAAAGAGCCGCACAAGACAGGGAAGAATGGAAGAGAAGAATAGAGGAAATTGTTGCAAACGATGTGGAGGAAGCTAGAGAGGTGTGCCAGGATAGAGTAGTGTGGCGGTCCATTCTCTCTGCCTACCCCTGCGGGGAAACGGCGTGATGGTTTGTTGTTGTTTATATTTTTACACCAAAGATGAAGGTATCCTCCGAAACATGTCGTGTTTTTTAATATTTTGTGGATTAAACAAAGTTATTTTCAATTTCCTAAGTAGATTTCTTTTATCGTGTCACTTTCCCTCGGTCCTCTTATATTTCTTGTTCCATTTACGCCGTTGTTGAACTAAACACGACTAAATAGAGTTCCGCGTAATCGAATTTACTATGTAATTCATTTTCAAATTGAGATTTATTTTTTAAATTTGTTTATACACGTTTTAATCATTATTGACCTACGGGATAGAATCCAGAGCCGAAACTGTCAGAATCAAAAGACTCTTTCGTAACAGCGAAATGAAGACACTCGGACGCATAGCTGACAAAACCCTCCGTGACAGATAACGAAACACGGATATTCAAAGAAAGGATGAATATTATTCTAAATCGTGTATAATCATGGAATCAAGAAGGTGATAAATAAAGAAGACGATACGATTTGGGCTTCTGATCTCAGTGGGAAGAGCAATCAATTTGCTGAATATGTCTTGGAGATTGATTTTTTATTCATATCAATAAAATAATATTCAAGAGCCAAATATTTCAAATGTTTTATAGTATTCTGCATACTAGCACAAGCTTGCACATCTGTAAGTTATTGTAGAGCATACTGCTCTGTACAGGCGTATGTAGTTGAACTCCTAAACGGCTGTACCGATTTTGATGAAATTTTTTGGGTGCGTTTGAGTGGGTCCCTGGATAGTTTAGATTCACAATTGGACCCGGTAGGTGCCGTCATGTTCCGGTCCTAGGGGAAAAAATCATTCGGGCAGGACAACGTCTTTCGGGTCCTCTAGTTATTCGTGGATGATCAGACACTTGAAATTTATTTTTGAAAAGTCTAAGGATTCACTGGATAATTTAAGGAACAAATTGCCTCGTATGAAGCATTATAATCAAGCCGCATTAGACAGAGACCAATGGATATATATTTTTAAATCAACAGCATTCGATTTTTATTACCTACCACGTTCAGTAATACAACATCGACAATAAAAAAATACCGATTTTGCCTCTTTGTTAAAGCAACTTGAAGTGAGTATCGATAATACGCAGTTCTTAATTTCGTATTTCGGCAACTGATATACTTCACCTTGCGGAAAAAAATCCAAGTTCCACACACGAAAAGGATGGCAGAATCCTCCGCGCCTTTGTAGCGTTAATTGGCGGAAAATGTGTAATGTTGTTAAGTGCCGGAGCGCCCGAGGGCGGAAGGGGAAGTGGCGGCTCAGGGCTAGGGGATGGACCATTGGTGGGGCGTGACATTTTATATGCATCTTACTCATCAATACTTGCAGTTGCATTCATAGGAAAATTATTATTTCCAGAATGTTTTGTGTAGCATCATTTATACTCGTTAGAATATCAGTGTACAGTTTTATATTTATTTGTTTAAAATATTCTTCTGTAAAATAAATAATTTAATTCTTTCTCTTCGTAGGCCTTGTGGCCTGTGATATTCAAATTTAAATTTAAATTTCTTTTTTTATCCAAATAAATATTTTTTTTCTCCGGCGCTACAACCCTTGGTGGGTTTCAGCCTCCTCCAAAAACGAATTTCTTGAAGTGTTCGTAACGTTGGTTGTTTTACGAGGTAAGGTTGTTGGCCTAAGGCCCAATCCCCTTACTAGGAGGACCAGGGTTTTTCTGTAGGGTGTTCCTTCCCTTAGCTGGGGGTGACCGGTTTTGTGGCGACGAAAATCGTCATTCGCCCTCTCTCTGTTAGCTGTGGCACATCGAGTACGTCCAATATGCCACACCCAGAGTTTTCAGGAACATAAAGATCACATGTGGACGCCAGAGAGTCAGACTAGATTGTAGTATTGCTGATGTTTTGCAACTATGGCGTTTCATGGCATTTACTGGTACACATACCTTTCAGCACGGTATGTCCCCCCACGACCCTAACCATTCAAACCCCATCCAAATAGACATCCAAATAGGCATTACAAATATAAATATTTTTGAGTCACCGATTTCGAAGAATGCATCGACATAGTAACACATAAACAAGTACAACGCTTTTAGAGGCTGAAACTTTCCAATATTTTAGTATTTTTCTTTTGAACATTGTTTCATCAATATGTAAAAGTCGATCCCCGAAGCGAGATCTCCGAATAGACCTCAGCGAGGGACATGGCAAAAGTGTGGCGTGCCTTCCATGCGTACCTGAAACTATCTCACGTAAGAAGAGCCCCCCTGCCAAGCCCAAACCTCGCGGGGCATATTAAAGCTCTCACCGAGTTGGGAAGAATTTTGTGTTTTCGCACCGAGCGGTTACACCTCGGTTACAACGGCGCGGTATACGGAACCTTCAAAAAACTATACACCCCCGACACACCGCGCCGAAATAAAGACACTCGCAACATTGTAATCACCTTGAGCTTCGGCCGGGTTTGCATTGTAGCAGAATGATAGTATCCTTACTTGGTGTTGCTCTCTAGTGTCGCGTTGTTTATTACGTTTTTATTCCCGCCATAAATTTCACTGAGCGTTCTTCCTCTCGATTTAACGAGCTAAACAATATTAAACAAGTGCGTCTCTGAAGCAACGGGTCCATGAGGGCCCCTCTTGTATTGTCTCCCGCTCAAGTCATTTTCCTCGAATGATCTATTAAATAACCGGATTAAACCTTCCTTTGAAGCGCTAATTATTCAAAAAGGCTTAATTTTTTCATCGAAATTTTCATTGAGAAACTCGTTTTAACAATCCCGCTTACATTAATTTGTTTTTAAATGCGATCCGTGGGTATTAAAATACGGAATTTTCTTAATTTTTAATTCAAATATCCATATTAGGGTAAATGTATAATAATACGTTTTCATTAAATGAAATTTTATTGAATTTTAAATGGTTAATTAATTTGTTAATTTTAAATAAATGTCTTGTAATTCTTGCGAATTAATACGTCTTCTAGTTGATTTTAAGAGAATAACCTGTTTCACATATATAATATTATTTTAAAACAATGCATGTATTTATTTTGTTGAATAGTCGCGATAATCGATAGGAAAACATGACAAGATAATTCATATTTTTAATTGAAATTTCTTGGTAGAAGTTCATTTCATATTTTCTTTTTTATTACATATTTAGTGTGTTTCCAATTGTGTTTATCGTCGACCGGTTTCGGCAGCTTGCTCCAAAACCTAGTACTTGGTAAATGATCGATAAGTATAATACATTTCATTTCCATAAATATTAAAGTTGTTTTAGAAATCATGTAGCGGCATTACAATTTGTTTCAATAGGAATACATTTTTATAACAGTCGCGTGTTCTTACCAAAGGTTTTTCATTATAGCTATTTCTTTAAATAGTGCATGGATGCAAGAAAGGTACTCTGAATAGCTGTAATATATTTAAGAGGGATTACTAGTTTAAACTAAAACCGTCCAAGCGTTATTAATCGAAGAGTTGGCTACTGTTGGTGGCTCTCACAAGTGGGTTACTTTGTCTAATGACAATTGTTCAACACGGTCCACAAACTTTGTCAGGAACAACTGCAAACACTCTCGAAGCTTAAGTTCCAGGATTACTCTTAAACCATCAGTTAGCGATGTTCCAATTCACTCGTCTAACGTTTCGATACCCGTTTGCACTTACTTCACGACAGCATGTCGAAATACGAATACATCCTGACAAGCATTCTACTACGAACATTATTAATGTCATTCTTTGGTTTGTGGGAATATCAATCTCCAATCCCAGATCGATAAGTTGCACCTGCACATGGATAAATATATACTGTTATCTGCATTACAATATAGGCAATAGTCCTATTGTAATGCGCCCCACTATGATCTCGGACGTCTCCACGCACGCACGTCTCTATGCGCGCGTTCTTTTGCTTTGAACTCGCGCTCGCGCACTGACGTCTACAACCGCTTATTCTCTCTCAATTTTAATTTACTCAACGCTTGTGTCTGTGTTTATCGACAGCGCACGCAAACTGCCCGCTCCTAAAAATTATAACTTATTTTATTTAAACTGCTATATCATTCTTAATTTTATAGTAGATCAGTTTCAATTCCATCGGTATCTTCATCGGGAAGATTATGGAAGACATGACATTCTACTCACCGAAAAAATCTGAGATTCTTTTATAATATAATAATATAAATTGAAAGGTGGTCTTCTACATAATTATCTGTGTGACTAGGTTACATTAATAACTATGAAATACATCCAACAAGGAATAACAAAAAATAAATAATATAATAATTAATGTGTTTTATTTGAAACACTGTTATTGTACGTTTCACAATTTATAAACTATTTTTACGATATTATCACGATAGCTGTTTTGCCAACTAATGGTGGCATCATCAGTTGTTTGTAACATCAGTTGCAGGGCCTTGTCGACGATGTATTCATCGTCCCTCCTCCTTCCACTTCAAGGGCTCTCTAAACATTTAATATAATTATATTCGTGGATTAAAGAAATACCCGTACGTCATGTAGAGTGTCATATTGATAAATTCTGGATAACCTTTACATAAATAGCGTCATAGTCATGAAATATTTACTAAAGCATAACACTATTTGAAGAAGAAAAAACATTCAGAGCGTTTTCTAATGGAAACGAAATAAAATGCCAAAAGAAAAGCATACCTAGCATCCACAGGTTATCTTTTCCACTACATATATATTGATTTATGGGTATCTTATTTCCCCTAAGAGATGTTATTTCTAAAATCAAATATATTTTTAATGCTGATGAGAGGTTTAGAGGATAACGAAAATAAACGTCCAATATATATGAAGTTCAAGAGAAATATTATATCGAATGTTGATTTTCCAACCCTTCAGTTCTGCCTGTATTTGTTCTTATGTGTATGTTAGCATACAGAGAGAAAGATAAGATCTCATATGTAGGGAATCCTTCACAATCTAGATTTTGCGAAAAATGCTATTCTTAAATATTTATTCGATTTCCCTTCGTTTTCTGTGACGGTAAATTTATTTTGGATTCATGCAATGATGAGGAATGCTTCGGTTGAGATTGGTATTTTTTATATGATTTCTGTAATTCATAATATCCTTCAATAAAGTAACGAATATACGCAAAAATGTTTCTAAATCTTTTCAATAAGATACCTGAACGTAAGTTTATATACTCGTAAATATAATATCCTAATAATATTATATTGCACCCGAAAACCGGGGATAAATTCATATCATTCATTGAAAAAAAATTCAATTGAAATCATTGAAATCACAGTACATCATGTGCCTGTTACCAAAGCTGACAGATGAACAATGCCGTCGTCTACCTATCTACTGTATGATACAGAGTGCGGCAGCATAACATAATTTTTTTCTAAAACGAAACAAAACCCAGGGACCCTAAAAGATTTGAAGACCAACATCCAGCAAGAAATTGCCAAGATAACGCCTGATATGCTGGCAAGAGCAATCGCCAGAAATCGGTTTACTTAGTGTATGGAGATTGGGGAACGCACCCTTGAACATCCGTTCGAAACGTAGGCCTCAACGGCAAACGCACGCTCCTCACTGTTCCAACGCATGATGCCAACTAAACTGTGTCGGGTACATATTTTAAATACTTTATTTTTTTCTTTATTCGTACAAAGAACATAACTTGCTAACGAACCAGCACGCTGTCTGCCTCAAGGTATAGGCAGAAAGAGTGGACCGCCACACTGTTCTTTGCTCTTGATTTTTCAACATTCATACATCGTGTCATGCACGCACGCGATTTCTCCGACTCCTCGCGTGGCTGACATTTAAAATTTGATTAATTAGATTTTACCGCGTTCACCTCGATGTTTCTATATTTATATAATTTACCAAAAACGTAATAGCAATATGTCTTTTATAAACAATAAATAATTCAGAAGCTGAATTGTTAAGTAAGTATCATTTATGTTGCTTAAATTTAATTAAATATTTGAAAGAATTCTGAACGCTATATTTCCCTGGGTACCCTTAAATCATTCGTTTAAACAATTCGCATTTCCAAAATTAACAAAAAATATTTCTTATGTACAGAATACTCTTGGCATTCCGCCCGTCATAAGGAAACGAAACTAAAAGCTTTTTATACAGAGGTTCTCTCTTATTAAGATTTTTCTTTGGCCTATATTCTTTTTTTTTGTGGAAACTGACGAAGCAAATTAATGTGCTACCCCCTACCCCGTACTCGAGGTCACATGGGCTGCCCCTCCCCCCGCCGGCACCCCGCCCCCCGCCGCCGCCAGTATAAACACGGCCCTCAAGTCTCGCCAGGAAATTGCGCCCGCTGGAATCTAATTTTGTGCATCCCGTTAACATTCCGCGGCGCCATGTTGGAAAACTGATTTTCAATTACGATTATTTTGTAATTTTATCTTTCAATTACATCTGGCAGCTGCGAAATGGTTCCATTTTCCTCCCAAACTAAGACTAGTCAATTCAATGGGAACATGTAGTAATTTTCCTTTGTAGACATATACGAGTATAAACATCGATTTATTTAAAACACAGGTATAATGAAAACGCCATTGCTTTATCGGTTTTACTTTGATTTTCTATTTATATACAACATATTTATATACAAGCATTTGAATGGCTCTACCGCCGAATGCTCAGAATTCCCTGGACAGACATGGTAACCAATACCGAAGTTCTGGGGCGAGCTAGATTTGATAGAGGATAGCTGTTGTCAACCATCAAGGTTCGGAAGATTTCACATCTGGGTCATATACTGCGTGGGGAAAAGTACCACCTGCTCCAACTGATACTGGAGGGGGGAATTGAGGGTGGAGACAGATGTGCTGCCTGCGAAACGTGAGGCAGTGGACCGGCATCCGAAGTGTGGAGAAGCTGTTCCGAGCGGCGCAGGATAGGGACAGGTTCGCCGAGGTGATCGCCAACATTGGGGGGACCTGACAAGGCACTTGTAGAAGAAGATACAATTTAAAAATATATAAATATTACAATAGTTTCAAATTTGGTGAATGAAACGTGTGAGAATGCCATCGCAAGGTGAAACAAATTCTCAACTAATATTTATATGCTTTTATATTAAAATAAAAAATCACCGTAAAGTAAAACCAATAAAGCATTTGGGTTTTCATAAATATTTTGAAATGGAGTTTTACAAAATATAAACCACAACCATGAATCGATTTATTTGTTTAATTTATGGTAGATTCATTTTGACTTATTTAGAATAATAAAAGAATCATTGACAGTCTGAACATTTGCGATAATGGTGAAATTCCGGAACCAGTGGATGAATTTGTTTGTTTAAGAAGTATGTTTTACGATTACGAAATGCGAACTGCGAAATGGCTCCATTTTCCTTCCAAACTAAGACTAGTCAAATCAATGGGAAAAGGTAGTAATTTTCCTTTGTAGACATGTATGAACATCGAATTATTTATTTGATTAACTGTACATTGATTTTGTCGTATTTTAAATAATAAATACGCATTTAAAAAAAATTGGCATTGCACGGAAATCATAATATTTCACACTTTTCTGCTCTTTTCACAGACATGTTTCGAACAGTAGACGCCCTTCCTCAGTATAGAAATTAAATAAAATAACTTTTTATTAATTAAATGGACGTCTTTGGTCCGAAACATGTTTGTTAAAAGAGCATGTGTTTTTCTGTTAATTATTCTCCAAACGAAGCTCCGGTAAAAGCGAATCTGTTGGTTCGGTACTCTAAAACGAAATTAAGTGTTTTAAATTAATTTAAAGTTAAGATACTATTCACTTTTATGATTTATTTATTTTACTTAATGATCGCTATTCTAACTTCAAATCTAAACGTTCTTATATCATTATTTTGATTTATTTTAGAATTTCCCTCCATTAAGTTGAAATATGAACAGGTTTCACCTAGAGAGTAGGAAAACTTTGATAAAGTATCTCAAAACTACACATAACTTCTAGACCACATTTTCACTGCCGGGCGCTGTATTCGAATTAAACGGGCCCCAAAAGTGGTCCTCGGTGTGCCGAACTTGCAGCTGTAACTCACCCTGCGAGGTGTAATCTAGATTTAATCTCTTGTAACTCTCAGGCCTAATTTTAATTTAAACCTTCCCGCAGCCCTTCATCAGCCCTGAGACTGTTGGACAGTTGCCGTCCTCCCTTTAAGGATCCACCATTCAACTCAAAACTGCAATCTCGTCATTTTGGAATTCTATTTTTAGAATGGAAACGGTTGTCTGAGCAATATTGAAAATTGACGGAATGTAAAGACTGTAACACAATTTGATCGATATTATTAGAAAAATTAATGAAGACTGCATTTTTACCACGGGATTATAATTATAGCCTTCAGATATAATAACCATTATTTTAGGCTTTCAATAATAAGGGTTTCAATTATCGTTTCTAAATAATAAGTGGTTGAAATAAGAGGTGTTTGAACAATATTTATAACATTGTTAAAAACACAAACTTAAACAATTTAAATTACAATACAAACTTCTTTCGGACCCAAAATCCCTTCATAAAAAGTGTTATTTTTTATTAATTATAAATTTTAAATGCCTATTCACAATGTGTGAACTTCATTTGAAAAATGTATTAATGTTTGATAAACTTAAGGCATTAACATTGTAGAATTCAGTTATAATGACTTACATATATAATATATATTTTAGCATTGTTTATAACAATGGTTTAGACGTGAAGCATGGAAATGGCAAAAGGAGGTTCAGAGTAGAATAAATTCAATGGAATTAAGATTAATTAGACGAATGTGTAGTAAATCTGTGTATGATAGAGTGTCAAATGCAAATTTAAGAAGTGAATGCAGTGTGAATGTAAGTGTAAAGAACAAAATATTGAAAGAATCGTAAAGATAGTTTTGACACATGGAAATCATGAATTAAGCAAGAATGATAAATGCAAATTATATAAACGGAACAAGAGGAAAGAAAATATTGAGAAAATCGAGTTACGATCAAAAATATTGAATGTCGGCCACGTGAGGAGTCGTATAAATTGACGTGCGTGCATGATATAATGTGTGTAATATATGTAGATAAATCCAGAGAAGTATGTCAGGATGGAACAGTGTGGCAGTCCATTATTCCTGTCCACCCCTTCGCTGAGACGGCGTAATGGTTAGTTAGTGTATGATTTGGTTTGTAAGAAGAAAAAAAAAACGTTTTTAATGTAACATTTCATTCTAAATGCGTCGACGAAGAATGTGCCGCGTAAAGATGACAGATAGAATAACGTTTCCTTAGCAGTCTAAGGGTATATAAAGATTGTTAAATATTATAACGTCGATACTTTAATAAACATAAGTCTACCTCATGGCGTAACTGTATGAGAAACCACCCCATGTTTGATTTAGCATTCAATTCGACCCAGAAGCCCTCCGAAGCGAGAGACGGATATTTCAATTAAGTGGTGTAATCGTGTATTTTCATCGCTAGACTTCGGTTAATTGCAATATTCGATTTTCTATCTGAACATAAGCTTTTCTCCCACGAGATAATCCTACAAAGTGAATTGAAACCCCTTGTTTCAAAACCCGAGATCAGTCTATAAAATTATCGGTTTCCTACCTAGATTTATTTTTTATTTCTATGGATTTCTCATTCACATTACAATTGTAATAAATCTTAATGTTACATTGACATAATAACAATATGTTATATTATACAAATATGATTTTAACTCGTTTTAAGAGCTTTCAATATACGAGTATTTAATGGCTGTTAAATTTCCAACACTGAATATCACAATTTTTTAGTATACACTTGAGTTTTTTTCGACACATGACGTTGCAAACATCGGTTAGCGAAACAGCTGTCGCGACTTCGATTCTCTCCAAAATTCATTCGAAACGCACACGATGCGCATGCCCGATAACGTTCCTGGAATATTTAGAATTTTTTATGGCAGAAGTGTAGAAAACAAAAGGAGAACAATTGGGAATTGTTAATTATGAAATTTTAAACGTGCATGAAAAAAAAAGTTTTACATTAAACGTTAAAACTTATTACTGATTTCGATTGTACGGGGAACTAAGTTTTTAAACGGGAAAAAAAAATTACTTCCGCGAATAATTCACGGATTGCAACTAGTGATTTATTACGATGTGTTGCGATACACGGAAAGAATAGAGAAGAAATTATACGTTACTGATGTGAATGGAGCACTAAATAGATGTTAGTAGACAGGAAAGCGTGCCAATGTCAAATCAATCATATTTTAAATGCAGACTACATTGAGAATCAGAGAAATTGATATGTATTCATGCCGCGATATATGAATGTTAAGGAAGCGTGTCGAGAAAGAACAGTGTGGTTGTTCATCCTTTCTGCCTACCTTTAAAAAAAAACGACGTAATAGTCAGTTAATAAACGTAATAGATCATTTATAAATTCCGTATAAGTATACTCGTATAGGTACATATTGAAAGAAAAAATAGAAGCACGTATTTGTGTCAGCCACTCCCCTACCTAGTACTTCCCTGTATTTTACCCCGGATTCCTTATATTTAGTACTTTTATTTTGCCTTGAGAGTTATTCTTAGCATGTTTCTTAGTACTGTCACGTGGAACCTAAATATTCTCAAAATATTCATTCTGTGATCCAAATTGTACGATGCTTCGAGAATTGGGTTGATATGTTTCATATTCTAACACTGCCCCATAATAACAGGGTAAGAGAATTTAAAGTGTAAAACTCTTCAAGGAACGCATTTGAAATCAATTTCATAAATTAGTAAATATGCAACAGTATTTTTCCAGTGAAAAATCTCAAAAATCTCTCAAAAATCTCTTTTGTTATTTTTTGTATATACAAAATAAACATTTAAACAATTTTTTCATGAATGTGGTCAGTTTTGACAGATATTAAAATGAATTTTTCGAACATTATGCATTTTTCAAATGCATAAACTTTATATTTCAGTGATCTTATTTCATTTCTACGGCATTTATCTTACTTTCATTATTTTTTGTTAGCTCCGCTTTCATACATAGGGTCGGCACTAGAACTTAAGCAAAAAAAAAGTCATTATTCAACTAATAAAAAAATACTTTTATTAATACTTAAGAATGGACTCTTTAATGACTTCTCAACACAATATATAATGAAGTAACTCGTGTCCCAGAGACTTGATCTTAGGTAAATAAACATTATTCCGGGCTAATTAAGTGCCTGGCTCCAGGGAAGGTGTCAAAAGATTTCTTCCTCTCCCGCGAGCTTCTTTACGGTCCATGAATTTTAATACTCCCCCTTCATAGTCTTTCTCTCCACGTGCCGTCCTGATTTAACCCCAGATCGGTCACAAACGCAGACTCTGCATGCAGCGGGAGGGTCGTCTTTCGCGTGACCGGTGCCGAAATAAAAGAAGCTCCAGGCTGCGAGGTGATAAGGACCCCTCTTGGGAATTTGACCCCTACGTACTGCTCCCCCCTTTCACTTTGGCGCCTTATAACTACAGACAACGGTAAAGAAACTGTTTGAAAAAACACTTTTCACGTCTTTTGATCGAAATAACTTATCACTTTGGCAAATGTTTATTTTGTCGACCCCATAACACAAAGTAAATGCCATTACATTTTGTTTAAACGTGAAACCTGCTTTATATATAGAAGAATTTATTGTTTTTTGAACAACCATTTAAAATTCCGGACAAACGATAGGGCGGTTTGGTAGTTCATCTTTTCTGCCCACCTTTTCAGTCAAAATACGTCATAGTTGGCTAGTAATCTACTTAATGATATAACAATAAAATTGAAAATATTCGTTTTATAATATCATAAAATATTGACTTTTGTACCTTCATAAGGAATTATCAAATAATATGCTATAAGGCATCATTTTCTTCGTGTTATTGGAAAACTAGCTTCTTAGAGACGCCCCTAAAAATGACCTTGTCATTCAAACCAACTCGAGCGCCATCTCTCAGTGAATCACATTATACACAATTTAAAACTTTTGTACATAACAAAATTTTGACATTTATTTGCTTGTCACACTATGAATTAATTTATTTGCATTTTAAATCGCTTCATGTTCATTTTTTAAACCTTCTCCGAAGTAATATAATAGACGGTGAAAATATCATCGCGACCAATTCAATATTTATAATGTCTAAAGGTCACATAGCCACAAACATTGCCTTTTATTTAACTCAAATGTCGTCAAGAAAGAGTACGAGAATGTTTTAAAAACAAGAGAGCCAGAGAGGAATTATTCGATTTTCTCCGAAAGTAACGAGAACGTTTCTTAATTATTTTGAATTTTGTTCTGATTATTGTCGTATGACGGTAGTGTAAAAAAAGAATAACAATTTTGTGTTGTTAATTGTGAAACTTTTAACGTGTGTAAAAAAAGGTTTATATTAAAAGTTCAAACTTATTACTGAATACGATTGTGCAGTAAAACATTTTTAAGTAGAAGAAAACCTTTACTTCTGTGAATATTTTACAGGTTGCAACTAGTTATTTTTATTATTTATGATGATTTATATTTTAAGTGCGCCGTTTAGTAAAATCAATTATTCCAACAGAAAAGGAAAATACTGACTGGTTACTATAGATCTTGTTGTATGAATACTAAAACAACATAATCTTCTATAAATAAATAAATAAACTCTTAATGGAGTTAGTTACTCTAAATATACCATTAAGCATCCACGAAAGGAGTCTTTAATTACAATCGTCCCATAATTTCTACGGTGAACCAGGGTGCTTTAGCTTCTAGGAACATTTATTGCTTTCCTTTGTACACCGTAAAGGACATTACCTTACCCGCTGCATCTCGAGGATACTAGGCTGGCTTAGGCGGCATTATATTTTCTGATTATGTACTCTCTTTGTAAGAGAGCGGATTGAGATTTAAACCCATCTTCCACTTCACAAACCTCATATTGTTTACGAGATTTTATTTCAATAACTTATATTACATTCTTTAAAATATTGCAGTTGAAAAAATCTCTATAAACTAACTAAGCAACACGCCGTCTCCCGAAGGGGTAGGCAACAAGAATGGACTGCCGCATTGTTCTTTCTGAAATAATTATCGCTTCCTCAACATTAATATTTTGTGTCATATACGCACGTCGATTTCTCCGACTTTACATGTGGCAGACATTTAGTATTTGATTTATTTGATCGTGCCACGTTTTCCTTGGTCTTTCTCTTTTTATAGTTCCGTTTACGTCGTCTACATATACTTTCTTTATCATTCTATCCTCATTCATTCTTTCCGTGTGCCAAATATTCTCCCGCAGAGTTGGACGTCCCCCTGCCCGATGGACCGACGATCTGATGAGGATTGCTGGACATAGATGGATGGGAGCGGCAATGGATAGGGGACGGTGGCGTGCCTACGTTCAGCAGTGGATGACAGACGGCTGATGATGAAACATTCTTAATAAATATTAAAAAAAACTAATTCCGTAACCATATAACCTAAAATTGAAAAATTCACTTTTTCAGACTCAATTCAACCCCCTTTCATTTCAACAACAACAAACTATCACGCCGCTTCCCCGAAAGAGTAGCAGAGAGAATGGACCACCACACTACTCTATCGTGATTATTCCGACTTGTAACATGTCCGACTTTTAAAATTTAATTAATTTGGTCATGCCGTGCTTTCCTCAGTCTTCCTCAGTCTTCCTCGACTCCGTACTCCATTCTCATCATTAACGTATACTTTCTTCATCCATGCGTTCAATGTGTCCAAACCAACGCGGTGATTCTTATCTACACTTTTATTCAATTTATAAAATGGATTTGTATCGATTTATTGTGTTAAAAATTTTAGTCCATTGTTTTGGCCGAAACACTATGATACTTTAAATATTATAAACAGTTAAATTAAAAAAAATTGTTTTATGTATCACAATTGTATTTTTATTTTACGCGACAGCTGTTTCGTCAACCTATGTCGACCTGATGATGTCAACATATGTTGACGAAACAGGTGTCGCGTAGAATAAAAATACAATTGTGATACATAAAACAAAGTTTTTAATTCAACAGTTTATAAATTTTACACTGAAAAAGGACGAGTACAATCGGAAACTCTTTTTGAAAATAACAACAATACTTTTTTTTAATAATATACTGATATCGACCAAATACACTATAAATATTTTTAAATTTAAAATCGAAAACGTTTTATAATGTGTACTCGCTTTACTTTCTGTGTCACAAATCCCAAGCTAAGATTTTAAAGGAACATTTCGACTTTATCAAGATAGACTTTATCATTATAATAACTTCCTCGTATTATTTCGGTCACGAATTCGAAGCTTTTTTCATATTTCTTTCATCTTAAAATTTTCATTAGAAGTCAAAGCATGATTTTTTGCCATTGACAGTTAGGGGTAGATACGCTGGTGGACCGGGCGATACGAATGCTGATTGCACTAAGTTTTAGTTCGTGATTTAATTGAGATTCCGAGCTGCATCTGCTCCTGTCAGGACCTCGGAACTTTAACGAGACATCTTTATGTTCGTTGCTTAATAAATTGGCTCAAATTAATATAGTACACAAATATTTAATAATCTTTTTTATTTCTTCTTTCTTCTTCCTCCGATTGTAGATCTTGCGATCTGTTTATGCAGGATATCAACTTTCTTCCTGTGATGAAGACGACCAGCCTTCTCTCCATCTCTTTGGTGGTCGTCCTGGTGGTCGACGACCCTCTGGAGTCTCGTGCAACACGGTCTTAGGAATTCTTACTGGATCCATTCTCTCGATGTGGTCCCTCCAAAATCTTCTTGGGTATCCTATTATATATCTAAGGGTTCTCCCCACAATAGGTCGGAATGTTCTCATTTCTGCTACTCTTAAGAGATGTTTGGTTCTAACAGTGTCCGCTCTTGCTTCGATTCCGTAAGGCATTATTTGTCTGATGCGTGTTTTATAAATTCTAACTTTGCTTTCCACTAGCATATGCTTATTGTCCCAAACAGTGTCTCAAAGGCATCCAGGATAACTGCTGCTTTATCAGTCTGTTTTTTAACTTCATTTTATAGATCGCTGCAACTAGATATCCCCACACCCAGATATCTGAACTTCATAATATGTTCTATGGGTTTATCGTCTACAACCAATTTGCATCCGAGAGGCTGTCTGGACATTGTTAGACATTTAATTTTGGAGACGGATATCATCATATTATACTTCTCCGACGCAAGATGGAACCTATAAAGCATTCTTTGTAGATCGTCTTCACTTTTTGCCAGTATTGTTGCATCGTCAGCATCTTGTTTTTCATTATTATTTAATCCATCTTCTGATAGTTCCATACATAAGGCATTGTTTAAGATCATAAGTTTTTAGCTATTGAATATATAGATTTTTAGCGCACTATCTATAGTAAAAATGCTTCCAATATCTCATTTTCACGAATGAAAACGTTATTGTAGAAATTTAATCATATTTTATAGGAATCACATGTTTCGCCTTGTTACGACATTATCAAATGTGACACATTTGATAATTCCTTCGCAAGGCGAAAGACTAGATAACCGACGTTTTTTATTGACTTTTATTATTTTATCATTGTTCAAAAAGCAATAAAGCTTACAATATCGCTATCATGTAAGTAACCTTCGCAATGTCGCCTTACTTAGTCAATTTGAATGAAAAGTTCTGTTTTCTAAGAGTTATATTACACATTGTAGGAGTGTCATGTTTCGTCTTGCTATGGGCGAAACGCGTCATTTCCATAAAATATAATAAATGTTCTACTAATTGAAGTTATAAGAATATTTCCCCATTAAAAATTAATACAAGTTCTGTTAAATTTTGTTTGAATGTCATTATTCGCCTTGCTATGGGCGAAACATGTCATTTATATAAAATATATTAAAATTTCTACTAATAGAAGTTATTAGAAGTTTTTTCACATTCAAAACTACTAAAAGTTTTGTTAAATTGTGTAGGAATGTCATTTTTCGCCTTGCTATAGGCGAAACACGTCATTTCTATAAAATATAATAAAATTTCTATATTCAAAATTAATTAATTTTTATTATTATAAAATTTGTACGAATGTTTCGAATATAATAAAACTTCAAGAAAACGTTCATTTTCTTTCATGTTAAATATGAAACTTTGTATTTCACATCATCGTTGAAGAAACAGTTTATATATATATCGCCCTACTTAGTTATTTAACCGTAGTCTTATCGTGTATGTTCTGCTCGCTATAAATTTCAAAGTGTCTAAGTACATCACAAGAAGAGATAATCACCGCTCGGCGAATTGAGTGGAGTTATTCAGAACAGAGTGATCAGTGTCATTAGGGAATAAGTACTCTCCCTCGGGCCAACTCTTCCAGGGCCTAGACCCCGCATGATTTGTTACGCACCCACCCCCGGTTCTCTTGGCAGGGAGCCATTTACTCACATACTCCAGCCGTTTATCAGACCCACAAGTAGCCAGTTGAGATACATTCATTCACTATGGAAATCGATTACGTATCTACCACACCCGGATATTTAATTTGAAATCTTACAAACTTCGTTCTGAATCAAATTTATTGAGATAATGTCTTAATATTACATATTTCATAACAAAGAAAACTTACCATTTTGTTGATTTGTAGCTTTGCGTCAATATATTGTTTCTTGAACAATGATAAAAAAAACTCCATATTATATAATCTTCTTCTGCTTCAAGTGCCCTGTCGGGTTCCCCCAACATTGGCGATCACCTCGGCGAACCTGTCCCTGTCCTGCGGCGCTCGGAACAGCTCCTCCACACTTCGGATGCCGGTCCACTCCCTCACGTTTCGCAGCCAGGACATTTGTCTCCTTCCGGGCCCTCGGCGTCCCTCAATTTCCCCCTCCAATATCAGTTGGAGAAAGTGGTACTTTTATCTACGCAGTATATGACCCAGATGTGAGATCTTTCGAACCTTGATAGTTAATAACAGTTCCCTGTCAACTCTAGCTCGCCTCAGAACTTCGGCATTGGTAACCATGTCTGTCCAGGGAACTCTGAGCATTCGGCGATGGAGCCACATTTCAAATGCTTCCAGTCTGTTCATTGAGTTAACATTCAAGGTCCACGTTTCACATCCGAACAATAAAACAGATCACACATAGCATTTGATCATTCTCTGGCGAAGTTTCAAGTTTACGTTATCATTGCAGAAGAGTGATTTCATTTTATTAAACGTAGCTCTTGCTGCCTCAATTCTGCATTTAATCGCTACATCTGGGTTAAGAGAGAGATATTAAATAATAATTAAATTAAACGATGTTTTTTAACTTCTTCTTCTTCTTAGAGTGCCATGTCAGGTCCCCCCGACGTCGCCTATCACCCTGGCGTAGGCCTCTCTGTCCTGTGCCAGACGCCACAACTCCCCTACCTCCAAAATTTCGGTCCACTTCTTGAGATTCTCAAGCCATGACATCTGGGGTATTCCCACTTTGCGCCTACCCTCGATCTTCCCTTTCATGATGAGGTGCAGCAGATCGTATTTCTCGTTGCGGAGAATGTGTCCCATATATATAGAATACGTATGGGACTCGGAACGTTAGAAGTTTATACGCCCCAGGCAAACTGAAGTTTTTGAACTACTTCCACTTTTGTCTTTATTTCGAAAGCGACCGGTTTCGTCAGGCTCCGCAGGCATCGACAGACTTGCCAGCGAGCCTAGCGAAACCGGTCGCTGTCGCAAAATAAGGACAAAAGTGGAAATAGTTGTAATAAAAAAAAACGTTTTTTTAAATTATTTTTTAAAATGAACTTCCATCAAAAGATTTCAGTTAAATCATTTGATTATCCACATTAAATAATTCATATACAGATTTGATGTATACTTAGGAAGGGGAAACATGTTATTCCCATAAACTATAATGAAAGTAGTCCATTGTTTTGGCCGAAACACTATGATACTTATGGTTAGGTATGTTTCATTTTTAATTGTTCAAATATGAAACGCTGATATTTTTATTATTTTTCGCGACAGCTGTTTCGTTAACTTATGTTAACATCATCAGGTGTAACATTAATATTGTCAACTGTTAAAATTACTTTTTGTGATTATTATTGTAACACTTGATGATTTCAACATAGGTTCACGAAATAGCTGTCGCGGAAAACTAAATAAAATAAGAAAATTGTGATACTATTATATAAACTGCGTTTTATATTTTAACAATTTATAATAAAACATACCTTTTCATCCGTATTAAAGTTTTACGTGTTTCCATGTGAGCATATTTCCAGTTTGCAAAAAAATAGGATCCCAAAGATAGCTCGAGAGAGTCTACGGGAGGATTCCTGACCACGTGTCCGACCACCGAAAGATGGTGAGATAGTTGGCAGTCCATTTCCCAGGACGACGGAGATGAACCAACAACAGGTCATCAGACCTACAAGAAAAATAAGAAGAAGAAGAAGATACCAATACACAGAGGATGGCGAATATAGAAGTGAAAAATATTAATTCGAAAAGTTTATTCTTCTTGTTTTGTCCTGTCACACCTCCATGGTGCATAGGACCTCAAGGAACCTTCTCCAACCGACTCTATCGCATGCCTGATGCCTAACATCATCCCAAGTGAGGCCTGCTGCTTTAACATCGTTCTGTAGGGCTCTTCTCCAGGCGGCTCTAAGTCTGCCTCGCTTCCTCTTTCCCCCCATATGGGACCAGTCTAGTGCGCCCTGAGCGATGCAGGCTGGGTTCTATCTCAGAGTGTGAACGATCCACTGCCATTTGCGTCTTATAGCGACTTGTTCTCTAATTGGCTTTTCGCCTGCCATGGTCCAGAGAACAGCATTTCACACTGTTTGGGGCCAATAGATCTTCAATATTGAAAAAGTTTATTAGTTCGATCTAAATAACTTTTTTTTTCAAATATTTTTAGCGTCCAGGTATTCCGATGCTACTGGTATGATTACAACGCGTTTACATTCGGAATCCAATCAGTCGAATACGGGCACGTCTGCCAAAAGCGGGAATGGAAAATTTCGTGATTTTCAGTTTACACAAGGGCGAGCAGATGTCGCGTAAACCGATCGGTCACCTGCCCGCCCGCTCGCCCTCGGAGCGCTCCAACGCCAAATGGTCAACGTTCTAATTGACGACATATTTTACCGGTAAAACATTTATCGGTTTACCTTAATACTTTATACAGGATATATTTTACCATATGTTCCTGACCTATTTTGTTTGCCCGCCATTTTGTTTTTTCTTTCATTTGTTTGGTTCATATTTGGCAGTCGCTGAAAGTGCTCAATCCATGACTGTCAAATATGAACAAACAAATGACAATCAAATCAAAATGGCGGCGAAACAAAATCGGTCTGAATCATCAATCGCAACTTGTACATGAGAGTGGAAATGTGATCTTTAGAAAATGCGTTCAATGTAACATGAAATATCATTTGAAGAGTAATTTTCAATGAATTTAAATATATTTAACCATTAAACATATTTCTACTTTAAAAAAAAAATTAAGCTTCGGAAATTTTGCCTCAAAACGCGTATAAATATTAAATACGCTATGTGTTGATTATGAATCTTGTTGAAGAAAAAATATCATTAGAAAATATTAATACATTAAAATTTCATCATTATTAAATTCTTTGAATTAAAACACTGATTTAATGGGAAACTGATAACGTTTTTATGTATAAAAAATCATCAAAAATTTTACGAGAATTTCAGTTTTTGATAACAATAATAAAAATGTTTTTAGTATATAAAATTGAATTATCTCATTTCAAAAGAGAGAGAGAAAATAAAGTTTACACGACAGTTTTGACTTTTATAAAATATTTAAAATGTCGTTTAAATTTCAATCTTCTTATACGAGTATATTTAATGTGACTATCGTTTTTACAGTATTTTCATAATTAAACTTCGTCCTTCTTCCGGTGCCGTGTCAGGTTCCCCCAACGTCGGCGATCACTGCAGCGAAGGCATCTTTATCCTGCGCCACTTGGAACAAGTTCTGAACTCCGCCCACTCCTTTATATTTCACAGCCAGGACAACTGCCTTCTACCAACTCCTCGACGTCCCTCTATTTTACCCATTAACATCAGCCGAAAGAGGTGGTATTTTTCTCCCCTTAGCACATGACCTAAATATGAGACCTAAATTGATATAATTTACCGGTAATATATTTTTTCATCGAGCTTTTCGCCATATATACTAAAGCATATAAATTAATATTTGTTATGAAATCCTTATGAATAACTAAGCATACAAATCAAGTAAATATACTATTGTCTTATACAAAAGCCTCAATATTTATTTTGTTCAATATTTTTATGTTTCAAAATTGATGCTGTATTCTGTTATTAATCTGTAGTTTATATTGCTTATGAGAGAGTGAATATAAAAATAGCTATATCCCGTATTACTCGGACGGTCGGTTTTTCTGGAGAGAAGTCACTATTTTTATTATAAGTAAAGCTCTCGGCTTATGGCTCACTGCTCTAAAAACAATTCGGAAAAAAATACGGTTTCTTTGATTTCGCGATGTGGAGATAATACCCCGGAGTTACTGGTATCTTGATATCGATTGAATTAGAAGTAATAAATATCGTTCTGCTAGTAAAACGGCGCTGATCTGCCAGTTGCTTATTTCATCTCGTCGAGTAAATCGAATCCCGTCCATGACGCTCCAGACACGGCACTTTGGCTTTATCTCGAAATCAATATCTTTCAATAGCCACCCAGAAGCCTTAGATTACGACAAAGGCTTGTAAATAATACTAACACCGAATCCTAGAAACGTATCGAACCCTAAGATGGCTCGCAGGGCTCTGGTCCCCGGTAGGCACTTCCCTATCTCGTCTGAGGGCTTTATAGCGCCATAAAGTCAAAAGGCTTCAGTGCCGAGAGGCGTATTATTTATTAGATACAATTGCATTTTCATGATTAATGGCTAATAAATGTCCGGTGCCGCTATAAAAATCTTAACTCTTTGAGTCGCAGACGCAAACTGCTCAAATATTGAACGAACATTATGGCGTGGTTTCTTTTCAATTGGAAATGTGTTTCAACTATCTAACTAACTAACTAACCATCACGCCGTCTCCCCGAAAGGGTTGGCAGAAAGAAAAGGAACGCCACACTGTTTTGTCCTGGCATACTTCTCTCGCTTCCTCTACATTCATACATCTTGTCATGCACGCACGTCGATTTTTCCGACTCATCACGTTACCGACATTCAATATTTGGTTTATTTGATCGTGCCACGTTTTCCTCGGTCTTCCTCTATTTCTAGCTCCGTTCACGCCGTTTACATAACCTTCTTTACCATTCTGTCTTCACTCATTCTTTCCATGTGTCCAAACCATCTTAATCAAATCAAATCAGTTTATTTACTCAAAAGACATTACAAACAGCATAAATGTTTAAGGCATATATTGAGTACAGGTAAGATATTATACACATACAACATAATACCAGGAACGACCCTTTCCTTATTTTGTTCATAACACTTTCATTCGCATCACATTCACTTCTTATACTCGCATTGTCACTCTATCATATACAGATTTGCCACACATTCAACGATCTTGACATACAAATAATTGATGTCATCTGTGTTATGGATTACCATCGCATCATTCAAAACTAAGTAGACCCTTCAAATGAAATGAAATGAAAACAAATGAGACACACCTTGCGTCAACTGGAAAACATCCCGGTAAAACAAAAAGTGAGGCAAATAATGGGGCATTTTCAAAACCATTCTGTTTGTTATATGTGTCGCAAGACGATAAGAACAAGAATAATAATGGCGTTAGACAGGCGTATCACATATCATGAGGATCATTAGCTAAACAATGATGTACAGAAATTGGGTTCAAATAACTAACTGTATAAAAAAATGTGGGAAACAACTGGTAACTACCACATTAAAGGCCCACGTAGCAATCTCAGAACCAACAGAAATGTTATACTTTGTTGCAAAACAATCCCTAGGATTTGAAACTTGAAAATATGAACTCATTTCGCCCGGTTCAGCCAACTTATGTATGATAATAACATGGAATAGAGGAACATTATTATTCTTTTTTTTAAAGATTAATACAAACAAACCATCACGCTGTTGAGAAAGCTGTCAGAGAGAATGGACCGCCACACTACTCTATCCTGGCACACCTCTTTAGCTTCCTCCACATTCATACAGCGAGTCATACACGCACGTCGACTTCTAACATGACAAACCTTTAAAATTTGATTAATTTGGTCATGCCATGTTTTCCTCGGTTTGCCTCGACTCCGTACTCCATTTACATCATTAACGTATAATTTCTTAACCATTCTTTCTCCATCCATGCGCTCCATATGTCCAAACCAACGCAGCGATACTTTCAGAATTTTGTTCATAATACCTTATTCCGCTCTACATTCCTTTCTTATATCAGCATTTGTGATTCTGTCGTATATCGTTCTACCACACTTTAAGATTAATTTTAGTCATATTTAATTTTCTAGAGAGATGTGTCAGAACAGAGCTGTATGGCGGTCCATCCTTTTTGCCTACCCCTCCGGGGAAACGGCGTCATGATTAAGTCAGTTAGTTCTTAATCGTGTTTATCAAAAAAATCGTATTAATATAAACACTGCCAGATCTTATAATCCAATGTCTTCTACGATGTCTTCTTTAAAGTCAATGCCTTCAGTATGTGTGAGTACTTACAGTTGTTTACGCATCCCCCAGACTCTCCCCCATCCTCCCCTATACTAGATTTACAAAGTTTTCCTCTATGCAAAAATAGATTTGTATTTTTACTGGAAAGCTGTATTTATTGCCATCAACAATACTTACTTCCGGGAAGCATTTTTTTTTTTACATTTTCGTTAACTCAAAAATAGCACCCACGATATTTAAAAAATATTATCGCATTTTCGTAGAAACTTCATAATGCTTTTATTTCCCACTGATAAAAATAAAATTTTACGTCAAAACGTATAAGATATACGTAGAGATAATAAAATTTACCCGAAACGGTTCTAAACTCTCCGATTGTTATGCAAATCTAATAAGTAGAACGTAAATAGATGTGCATTAGTAATAATGTTCGTTTTGTAACTAACTTACTAACTAACCATCACGCCGTTTCCCCGGAGAGGTAGGTAGAAAGGGTGGACTGCCATACTGCTCTGTCTTGATATACCTCTCTAGATGCCTCCACATTCATAGATCGTTACATGCACGCTCATCATTTTTTCCGACTCCAAATGTGGCCGCCTTTCAGTATTTGATAAATTTGGTAATGCCATGCTTTCCTTGGTATTTCACGGCTTCTTTTTCCACTCACACTGCTTGTATACAACATTTTAACCTTTCTCCTCTCGTCCATTCGTTCCATATGTTTAAACCATCTCAGGGATCCATTTTTAATTTTACTAATTATGCAATCATCTGCCTTACATTTCTTCTTTATTTCGTCATTCGGTATTCTTTCATATATTGTTTTCCGCACATTCTTCTAAGTGATCTCATTTCTAAGGCATTTATCCTTCATTCATCATTTTTTTGTCAGCTCGAAGCTTCACTTCCATACATAAGGGTTGGCACTAGAATTCCAGTACTATATAGTTTTTAACATAATTAATAACAGTTTTATTAAATATATTAATTTTGAAACGCTGTTTTTATACTATCACAATTAATTTTTATGAATTGTCACGACAGCTGTTTGATTGGCCAATCTATGTTGGCATCATCAGTTGTTACAATTTTGTGTAAAAAAATTATGTGATAAGCATTTTCTTTTTTGAGCACGTATTTTAATACGAGTTTTGCATATTATATCAATGATGTTAGATAACGTGAAATGCCTAATCTAAAAAAATGATTAGTATTTCTAAACTGAAATATTTAAAAATATAGTTTTTGACTTGTGTTCTTTAAGGAATACTAGTGCTATATTTTAAACCTACGTTAGTTTGTGTCCATACACCGTGTATTTCAATAGAAATCGTAGATAATTTTTCAATAGTATTAATATATTTTATCATTTATTTTTGTAAAATGCTGAGAGTGAATTCGTAAAAATATTAAGTATTGTTAAAAAACAAATATTGTCTCCTCAATGCGGCAAAGTATGCCTCTACAAAATGTCGTAAGGCGCCATGTTGCATTTACAACAGCCACACTACTATCAAGTCCAACTCTCTAGCGTCCACGAGAGGTCTTTTAAAGACCCCGCGAACCCCAAGCAATGTGGCACATATTACTTAGTACCATAGCAGATAGAGAGAGGACGAATGGCGAGCTTCCAGCGCCATAAAACTGGATACACCCAGCTAAGGGAAGGCAACCCCGACAGAAAATCCTCCAGAAGGCAAGGGGATACCACTCGGGATATTTTTCCCCAGGTCATCACTATGGTGATAGTCAACGTTAGGGAGACCTAACAGGACACAGAAAGAAGACGAAGAATAATATCATTGAAATATAAAACAAGACATCCGATTCACAATTTGTTGAATATTTTTGAAAACAAAGACAATTATGAAACCAATATTGGAACTTATTTGCATAATTTACGTTTAAAAATACAACCGCGGCCTATTTAATATTGTAGTTAGAATAATATTTCTCCCTTTCTGAATATTACCATTTTGTTTGAATGTTGTATTTATGTCTCCGAGAGTGGGCCTCGAACATCGTTCAACTTAGCCCGTGTTGCATTGGATTTAGTGGGTATTTGGGGAAAGCGATCACGTACCGCGGGAGATGGCCCTCACGTGTCGACCCTTGGGGGCGCGGGCGGCGGCCCTGCCGGGGGTGGCGGGCAACTCGGCGCGACACATATACAGGGCGAAACTCCCAACTTTCCGGCGTATCGAGGGATTGACGGAACTTTAAACAAATGTGGACAAGGGAAAGATCGGGAAAATTCTTTGGACATTGTTAGCTTAGCCATTATTCCCCCTCTAACCTAATAAAGGTATATTTATGTGGATATAAGGAAGTTCGGAACTGTCAAAAGAAGAAAAAATGATGTAAAATATGATAACAAATTAACATAAGACGAAGTATGTTATGATATAGAAGGGTAACTACCGCTTACCCGAGACTGTATTGTCATCCTCATTTGTTTATTTCCTATGCTTATTAACAATTATTTCACGGCTGATATAAAATAATGACTTGGATATAAAATAATAAAATATTTTATATTTAACCGTGGTGCGGTTATTATAATTGATACCAACTAGTTTCCTTTATACCCAAGCTTTATCTATTATATGATAACTGAAAATTGATATCTAACGAACTAATTTTAAAATATGTTCATTCAACGTGTTCTTGTACAGACACTTATGTATAGAAGCGATGCATGGAACTGGAAAAAGAAGGATGAAAGTAGAATAAATGCGGTAGAAATGAGATCTCTTAGACGAATGTGTATATTACTCTGTATATGATAGAGTGTCGAATGAAAATATAAGAAGTGAATGCGATGCGAATGATTGTGTTATGAACAAAATAATGAAAGGATCATTAAGTTGGTTTGGAAAGATGAAAAGAATGAATGAAGAAAGAATAGTAAAAAAAAGTATATTTTAACGATGTAAATGGAACTAGGAATAGAGAAAGACCGAGGAAAACGTGGCACGATCAAATAAATTAAATATTGAATGTCGGCAACGTGAAGAGTCGAGAGAAATATGTCAGGAAAGAAAAGTGTGGCAGTCCATTCTTTCTGCCTAACCCTTCGAGGAGATGGCATGATGGTAAGTTGTTAGTAAACATGAATTTATATTTGTATTCTGATGTAACCAACAGTGAAATGACGAAGTATGATAACTAAAAACCAACACGTCGTGTCTCCGAAGGGGTAGGCGCAAAGACTAGACTACCACACTGTTCTTTCCTGACATACTTTAATCGCTTTCTCCTCATTCATACATCGTGTCATGCACGTAATTCGATTTCTCCGACTTCACACGTGACCGACATTTAATATTTCATTATTTGATAGTGCCTCGGCCTTCATCTCTGTCTTGTTCCGTTGTTTTTTTCTTTACCACCTTTCCACGTATCGGAACCATTTTAATAACCCTTATTGGTAAGAGAAACACACTTAAGGGGGATAGCCACTGTGACGGCCGAAAAAATAAGTGATTTTCGGGAATTTCTTTTGACCGGGATAATTAAGGAATATCGAGATGGTGTTTTTTATTTTATTAAGTGTACATTCAATATAGTTTATGTTAATTTTTATTGAAAAATATTAAAAAGTAACTAAGTTATCAGCGTTGCTGTAGAGTCTTAAAAATTCACAGTCGCATCGATTTCTCGTAAAAGGGGTTCACGGAAAAAATAAAAACAAAATTCATTATAATCTGTATAAATGTAGTTATCGTTAAACGTATCCGATTTTTTTATTTTGATTTTGCACAAAATAGCGGTTAATTGAAAAAAATTCAAATTTTTTTGTTAATCAAGCAGTTCTAAAAAAAAGTAAAAATAAAAAAACTTCTAAATCGGCTACGCTTAACG
This sequence comes from Lepidostoma basale, assembly GCA_022606425.2. NCBI lineage: Eukaryota > Metazoa > Arthropoda > Insecta > Trichoptera > Lepidostomatidae > Lepidostoma > Lepidostoma basale. The sequence goes on along the minus strand of JAHDVF020000857.1, from coordinate 496,378 downwards.
ATAGCCATTTCAAAGCAATAAAACAAACAAAAAAGTTGAAAATCGGTTGATAATTGCTCGAGTTATCGATGAGACCTGTTTAAAAAAAAGTTTTGAGAAAAACGCGTTTAATGTTTTTAGTCCATTTTTCTTACTACAAAATCATGTATCTTCTAAAATACGAGTATTTATACTTACATCAAACTGTCGATTCCTGGACTATATGCTGGTTCTTCCACTTTATCTCCAGTGGTGTCCTTGAATTAAAATTTTTTTTTATTGACCCTTTCCATGCGATTCTCAGCAGCTTTTACCCGGTTAGCGTCGCGATCGGCGCAAGACTTTTGGTCTACCTACTCTCATTAAAATGACTGTAACTCAGTCAATTTTCGGGATTTTTACCTCAAATTTTAAACACATATTTTCGAAGGCTTAAACTTTTAATTAAAATAAACAAACAAAAATCACCCAATCACAGTGGCTTTCCCCCTTAAACCGTTTGTATTGTAGAATTCAATTAGCGTTTTATTTTTTCGTGTTTTGTCTAAGAAGTTTCCTTGTTCTACGGAGCCTTAAATTAGATGTCAGGATGAAAAACTACAAGGTGATGCGTTTGTTTTCCGCTCTTAAATGCGGTACTTGTGTCGCTCGGGGCTTTACTTTAAAGATGTACACCAAATGCTCCCGGGGGGTGTAATTTACCGCTAGAAGACGGGTTTAGAGTCCGGCTGCAGTGGGCGACAGCTGCAACCATTCGAGCTTAGCGGCCACTGCCGACCCCGGCGGAGAACAGATAAGGGGTTGAGGGTCGCGCCGACACTTGCTGAGATCACGATTATTTATGTTGCGACTTTTCACGGAACTCCGAGAAAACCCTCCAGATTTAGCACATATAAAACATAGGTATTCTTAATTTTATGCCAGCTTAACCCTCTTTATGCAATGTTTTCTTTTGGTGGTATTTATTACATTTTAAATTGAACTTTTAGCAAGCTAGTTATGTTAAGTCTTCACCCATTAAACTAGCATTATGTTTCATGTCATATTGTGAATTGTATTAGAAAATGGCATTGATTTTGCAAGGGTGAAATTATCAAATCAAATCATTGTTAATTTTAACTTCTTGGTAAAAGTTCATTGTAAATAATGAAAATAAATAGTAATAATTATAAATCCCTTTATTCCACTTGATTTTCAGCTTCGACCGGTTTCGGAAGCTCGCTTCCATCTTCTAATCAAACCAGAAGATGGATGAAAATCAAGTGGAGTAAAACTAATATTTTTTTTATAAAGGAATTTTTCATTATTTTCAGTTTGACATTTTTATTGCGGATTTGACATTCGGCATACGTTATTAAAAAGATATTAGTCCATTGTTTTGGCCGGAACTCTATGATACTTCAACATTATCAACTGTTAAATTATAAAACTCTGTTAATGTATCACAATTTAAATTTTTTTTATTTTTCGCGACAGCTGTTTCGCTAACCTATGTTTACGTATCAGGTGATCCAATAATTTATCAACTGTTAAAATAAACTTTCGGGATTTTTCGAACCTTTAAATAAAAATAAAACTAATAATAAATTGTGATACATAAACAGATTTTCATAATTTATCAGTTAATAAAATGATTTATTTCTATTTTACTTTTTTATACACTTTGTATACACAACACTTATATAATATAAGTGTTGTGTATACAAACTGTATAAAAAAGAAAAATAGAAATAAACCACCATAACAACACAAAGTATGGCGTATATAGAAGAAATAATAAGATGATGTTTATTTATCAGTTATAGGTATGTGAATAAAAATCCAAAAGCACTTTATTTTCCGTTTGTTTACTTTATAAACAATAATATTATAAGCATTCTCAATTTTATGTTTATGGAGACCATATCTAAATAGTTTTCCTTTTAAAATAATATTCCTATCTGGAGACACAGCATACGCGACATTCCGGAATGGAGCACAACTTTACGATACAATAAAATTCTTCCGCTCCAAATCCCCACGCGTGGCGTTCATAAATTCTTCGCCGAAAATGCGTGATACAAACGGAGGCTGCCCCGAACCCGCCGGACTTTTATGAAGGCCCATCACCGCTGCATTTGTGCCAGGAACTCGGAATGTCTCACAAATGAAAACGTCAGCCGTTAAAAGATAATAAAAAGAACGATTCAGGAAGCCTTCCCTCGCGGCCGGCGGGAAAATGCGATAATGCATCCCAAGGAACAAAGCGTCCCGAGCTGGAAACCCGATTAAATTACACCACCCAATAACAAGGAACAAAAGATCCCTTTGTCTTCCTCCTATTATTATAACCGATTTTACATAAGTGCCCGTTTATAGTGTCGTACACCACTAGCGCCGACTATGGTGCACCCCAGACACTACGGGCATTTCACTTTTACTCTCATGGAAACGGGAAATCGATTGTGGGAATCGGGAAGTGAAATGGAATTCGCCAACATTGCCTTCACGTTTACTATCGCCGAATCGTTGGCCGTAAATTTAGCCAAGTACATCATAATATTCGTGTTCGTACATTCTATCGCCGAATTCCATACGTCCGAGTAATGGCTTGGCTTTTCTCTCAAATTTTATTGCAAATGAAATACAGGTAAATTATTTTTAGTCGTGTTTTCCATTTCATGAACCCTTACGGTTGGCATATTTTTTCCTAAATCCATTTTGCGGAATTTTCACCCTCCATGCAGCCGTAAATCTCAGATATGGCGGGAATTAATTGAATATACGGTTTAATCTCTAATTTAAAATCATGTCATTGATACTGATATTTTAGACTCTAGCACATATGAAAATTAAATTCTAATTCTCGTTTCCCTGCTGACTGGTTTCGTTTTGACACTTTTCGACTTGTACCAGAATTTTGACCCCTGCGATTTTCAATGATTATCACATGTGCAACTTTGACTAGGATATTAATAATAATTGAATGTTTTATAATTCTATCAAATAAATACAGAAATGAAAAAATATTATATACTGATTTTGTTCGTGCTTGCATAAATCTTTTCTTTAAGAATAGAAATACCGCTGTATCCCTTATTGATTTTTTTTTCTATAAGTTTATTTCATATTGTTCTACCGCTGACGAAGTATCTTCGAAACGTGTCGAAAAGATAAACTACAAACTGGAAGAAAAAATCATTGAATTTATATAAAAAACATAATTATTCAACTTCGTAGTGTTAACGCACGTAGTTTATAAAACAAACCGTTATTTCCCAGGGTCGTAGGCAGAGAGAATTAACCACCACACTACTCTATCCTGACAACCTTATAAGATTCCCACTTCTTCTTCGATGGCCCTACAGCCCATATCGAGTCTTAGCCTCCAGTATTCTTCGCCTCCAACTCCTCCTGTCCTCCGCTTCGACCCTTCAATCTGACACTCGCAACAACTTCGCCCTATCTCTCCCAACTTCATCCTCCCATTGCAGCCATGGTCGTCCAATTGGTCTTCTACCACCTGGGTGCCACTCCAGCAATATTTTTGGGGTTCGCGATGACGGCATCCTCTGCACGTGACCGGCCCATCTCAGTCTATTCAGTCTGACCTGTGTGGAGAGACTGGGAGCTTTGTAAATATGGTACAGCTCGTCGTACTCTCCAGCCTTCACCGTCATTCACATGTCCCAGAATTCTGCGCAGCACCCTTCTATCAAAAGTATCCAGTCGCTCTGCGGATTTCGCTGTCATTGTCCACGCCTCACACCCATAGGTCACTAGGTACTGTTCGCATGATTTTAAGATTCCTACACATACAAGAAATACCGATTTTTACAGACACACAAATATCGATTTTTTCGACTTCTAACTTGACCGAACTTTAAAATGCAATCAATTTCGTTCATGACTCCGCGTACCCTTGGACGGACGGGAGGTGTTAGAGGTGGATGTTGAAGGAGTTCAAGGTTCGATTTGGGCTGTAACACCGAAGAAAAATAATAACTTTTCACAATCTTTTCATCATCCATGCGTTCCTTATGTTCAAACAAACACCGTGATTCTTTCATAATTTCTTTCACTTTACATTCCCTCCTGATATCAATATCAGCATTTGATTTTTTCTTATACATCGTTTTACATCACATCCGTCTAAGAAATCTCATCTTTACGGCATTTATTCTACTCTCGTCCTTTTTTGCACAGTTCCAAGCTTTGCTTCCATATACGAGGTTTGGAACCAGAACTCCATTTTTGAAACTGCTTTTAAAGCTCATTCGCTTTAATAAATGAAAACGTCTGTTTTCTAGAAGTTTTATTATAACTTACGTGAATGACATGTTTTGCCTGTCCAAGGCATTATCAAATGACATCATTAATATAACAGACGTTTTCATTCGTATTCATTATTTAATATGGAGTTTTACATCATTGTTCATGAAACAATAAATTCATTCACTTTGTTACCCGCACTCACCTTTCTTTCGCTGTCCTTTTGGCCATCCACGTGAACATGCTACCTAAGTATACAAACTCAATAACCTGCTCTATATTTATCAATTATATTAAAAATATACATATCTATATTTACAGGTTTTATTTACTAAACTTAAGTAGAAGGTGGATAGGAAAGGTGTTAATGAAGTAAACAAACTCATTGTAGAAATTAGGAAAGTAAACTTGGCAAACTATCCTGTTTACTTAACGGGGTAATCTTATCCTAATTTTAAGAAACACTACATTATGTGTACGAAGTAAACAATTTTATTTAACATTTAGACGAATCGTGTTTTCTGCGTTATATTATTATTATTCAAATCGATTAAAGGATGTAGGTATTATATTGATTCTCACCTGTGTTATCTAGCAAATTTATCGCCATTTTATTGTCACGTGAATTCTACACCAGACCAAATACAGTGTGTGATTCATATTGTCATGGCCGGGAATCGAACTCGGGACCTTTGGTGTGACAGTCATAGTTGTTCCCACTCTGCCACGAAGGTCGTCAATATGTATTATATAACTATGTAAACTTCTTCTCTCTGGCTCTACGGTCCTGGGTGGACCTCGACCGCGTCCAAAAAGTTTATTAAAAATAACTATGTAAATTGACGTGCGTGCAGGTCATAGTGTATGAATGTCGAGGAATCGAAAGAAGCATGTCAGGATTGAACGGTGTGGCGGTCTATTATTTCTATCTACCCCTTTGGTTTGGGGAGACGGCGTAATGGTTAGTTAGCAAAATTTTTGTTATGTATTCAATAAAATAAATCAAAACAAAGTATCGATATCAGTCGCAGTGAATATTAAAATCTCGTCATAATAAAAATATATAAGTCTGGCACAATGGTTTGGCATCAAGAAATAGAAGTATTTTCATATCTGGCAGAGCACCAAGTGTTTAAGAACTGGAATGTCATTGAACCTAACCAAACAGCCTCCGACCGCCCCCCGGAGTCTGCAGTCCCCTCACCCTTCCCTATCTTCTCATTCCTCACCCCACTCTGCCAACACCCAAACTAACCTCTTGTCCTACAGTTTCCTTGTTCGCCGACGATTCTTGCTTGCCCCGTCCTCGGAACTAAACAAGAATTCAGCAAAATGTTTCAGTGTTTAAACGTTTTTTCTTTTCTTTTCCGCTTTGAAAGGTGCACCTTTTTGTGCACGGCTGGAAAGAAAGTGGTCTTGCCCGCGAGGATCCGTAGTTATTCCAGTGTTGTGCATAATGCCACTGTTCATTTAGGACCTTAACAGTGTGACTGTTATTCAAAGTTCGGAACAAAGTTGGACAATTTCTCTCAGTTAAAACTTCTTAAGGGCTGCTGTACGGTTTAATATTCTGCATAGTTCAATAATCCGTTTCATTATTTTGTTATATATATTTCAATGCATTCCATCTGCCTCTTCTTCTGGAGAAACGGCGTGATGGTGTGTTTGTTTATTTATTCAATGCAAAAATCGCAAATGCTATTCAGATTCTCTGACTTCTCTCGAAAATATAATTTTAAAAATATGTTTATTTGATAATCAAATGAATTTACTGAAATCTCTTGATGGAAGTTAATTGTAAATATTAATTAAATAAATCGATGTTTATTAACTACTTCCACTTTTGTCTTTATTTCGACAGCGACCGGTTTCGCCAGGATCGCTGGCATCGACAGACTGGTGAGCGAGCCTGGCGAAACCGGTCGGTGTCTAAATAAAAACAAAAGTGGAAGTAGTCAAAAACATCGTTTTATTTAATTAATATATTTATAAGTAAAGGCGACAAAATTATTTTATTTTTTATACCTCTGGTTTATAAGTGTGCTTGTCATGGACATTTCTCTTCTTCATATTATTCTTGATCTCTGTTCTTGAACGGAAGAAGTGGAACAGCAGCTATCGTTTCATCTTTTAGGCGGTCTTCCTAGCAGGCGATGTCCCACGGATATATTGTGGACAACCACATGAAGATTTCTCACATCGCTCTTCCTATCCACGTGGTTTCTTCAGTTTATCGTGGCCCATCTCACGATGTCTTCCGTCTGACAGACTAACAGTGATAGAATCAACCGATTCAAATTCTGGGCCAAAAGCTAGATTTGCCCCCTAGCTATGAGTACATTGCCGTTTTTTTCTTTTCTTATTACATTTTATAAATTAATATTTTTTTAATGAATTACAACAGGGTTTTGCAATTTTATTTTTTAAATGTGTTTTGACGATATAAACTAGCCAAAATCAAAGAATTAGAACCAAAGAATGTAACATGTGTTAAATTAATTAGATACAATATAAAGAGAGCAAAATGAGTTCATATTTTATACGAATCGTCTCTTTATTACAATCAGGGTCATTATGTAAAACAACAAAAACATGAACCCGACTATAGAGAACCAATCCATAGAACGGGTCAGCACCTTCAAATATCTGGGCATAGACTTGGTTGGCGAAGCTGATCTGTATGAATAAATACAAGTCCAAGTCAACAAAGCAGCTGCAATCTCTGGTGCTCTTAAAATAAAGACATGGCCATTAAGATGATAATCTATAAAGCATGCGTAAAATCGAAAATAACATGGCGTTGAAGCAAGGGCAGACACAGTCAGTACCAAACAAGTTTTGAGGTCCTCCGAGATGAAGACACTGAGGATGATAGCAGACAGACACTAAGAGATTGCGTAAAGAACACCAGAATAAAAGAGATATGCGAAGCTGAGGATATTATAAGACGGATTAGAGCGAAGAAGGGACTTGTTTGGTAATGTCCAAAGAATGGACATAACCAGACTCCCCTATATTGCACTACATAATCAGCCTCACGGGACTCATCCTCGTGAAAGACCTCTTAAAAGATAGAACAGATGGAAATCCACCTTGCAAGAGGAGAATGGAAGCAAGGAGAACAGACCACATAGGTGAAAGAAGGAAGGTCATTCTGATGTATGTTAAGAATTGTTGTTATCTAATCAGACATATATCTAAATGCATCCAACGTACATATATTTGTAAATTTAATTTTCTCATGATTTGAAAGTCAACATTTCTCGTTAGTTCCAAGAAGCAGGCCCTATAATGATAGGGACAATTGGAGTTTACAATTCTCGCGCATGTAAATATTATATTTTCCATGAAAGCGTATTTCCTTGAAGAAACGTGTTCCACTCGAGTATTATTCTGCACTTTTCGTTTCCGGTGCTAAATATGAAGGCGGGTTTTCCGCACTTTCCTCGCCAATCTCTCATCCCTCTCCGTACCCTTGCACCACCGCTCTGACACTGAACTTGGTTCTGGCACAACGATCTCGCGCAGTCCAAGGATTCACTGCGGTGGATAAGGGATAATTAAATGCACTTTGCATACTGCCAGTCTGGATATACCTATATTGAATTCTAGGCAGGGGGTCTATTTTAATAAAGTTTTTTCACCCTTCAAATATAAATCAGATATTGATTGATATAATCTTATTTTTCCTTCTTACTCGGGAAAATTTATTTTCACTTCAAAGGATATGCGAATATATTATACAATACATTTCTTTTGCTTTTTTAACTTTTCGATGTTGTTTTTTTCTTGTATACTCGTATTACTTTATTGCACTCTTGATTTTTAAAGTTTATAATGTTCGAAAGCTTGCAGATATTACCCTAACGTTATATCGAAGCATAGGTATAATGGGTTTTCCTTAATTTTTGCCGAGTATTATAAATACTATTCGGTACAAATCATATTTTTAAGGCCAATAATAAATACGAGTATATATAATGATGCATTGAACATAACAAGAAACGGTTATAATAATAACTTTACTTAATAAACGTTTATTATTATTATGTTAGAGTTAATAAGCTAACCCTAATATTATAATTTTATATACGAGATCTCGTATAAGAATTTAACATGGTTCAAGATTTTGTTATGTTGAAATTCTCTTCTCTCGCTGATACTATACAGGTATATTGCTGATGTTAAATAAATTTGTAAATGATTAAAGGGCACGTATTCCCTTTGTAATTATATTTTAATCATCCATGATGGATGTAAAATTATTAAATTATTATTTCTAAGTAGTTAATGTGTTACAATCAATATTTCGTATTGTTAATTGATTTTAACACCCGATGATGCCAATATTAATAAGATGGCGCCACAGCTGTAACGAAAATTCCATAGAAATTATATAAATAAATTGTGATATTATACAGTGTTTCAAATAAACAGTTAACCCTTTCCGGTCCTATGTCGAATGACATTCGACATCGACTTTATTCTAGTGAGTCCTATATCGAATGCCATTCGACATTTTTCTTCTTCATCAGATTAGTGTCAAAATACAAGCGAACATATTTTTTTCTCGCTCGTATTTAGTGTAGCGGTATACCGGGACGAGGCTTCAATGTTTTTATGAACATTGTAATGTGTAACTTTCTACCTGAGAATGATACAAAAGTTTTGTTTTAGGAGCTGGCTCGGTACACTCGACCCGTGCGCGTGCAAACAAATTGATAATTATTATTACCGATACTTACTATTATTCTAAAAATTCGAACCCTATTTTCTAAAATTTCGAATAACAAAAAAAACGCGATGACAACGAGTTTGAGATTAGTGACGAAGAATATATGAAGGAAGTGAACAGTGAGTTCGAACTATTTGTGTATAAAATGTAATAATTAGATTATTCTTATTCCATACATTCAAAATAAATAAAATTTGTGAACATAAATATTGTTTTATTAAAAAAAAAATTATCTATTTTTTACCGTAATTCTGTAAATCTATAGTAGACCTGATGGAACATTTTTTTAATTTTTTTGTGAACCGGAGAGGGTTAATGATGTCGAAGTATCGTAGTGTTTCCACCAAAACAATGTATGTTTTTTTTATTTCGTGTACGAATATAATCGAATTTTTTTAATTTCTTATTTTTTGGTAAGCCGATGGTAATATTTTTTAAGAGCGTACATAAGTATTCGTACGTGCGATATGCAGAACGGACGGATTAAACGTGTGAATTAATCTACAGACCATCGTAGTCTGGAAAGTTTATGTCTGAGGACGGAGACGAGCTGAGGGAGGTGCTTCATTTGCTGAATATTAAATAATTTTGCTCTACGTAAAAACTAACCAACTAATAAACGAGCCACACAGCTGATGGGAAGAACAATTTCATGTAGAAACAAAAATGTTTTGAAGAAACAAGAATACGTTATTATAAAATCAAACAATACTTAAAATAACCTTGAAATGTAATACCGAAAAAACAACTCTGTTTATGTTTCACTTTAATTTATGAAATGTTTATATAAAATAATATTTGTATAATCTTATTCTTCTTAGTTTGGGTCTTATGACCTGTTTATGACGGTGAGCTGTCCTGAGATGATGATGTCCACCCATCTATCCATCTCTTCGGCGGCCTTCCTGGTAATCTCTTGCTGCTGGAGTTTTCTTCTTTAACACTTTTTTGCAATTCGTGTATTCTCTATTGGGTCCACATGATCTATCCAAAAAGCTCCTTCTGATTCTTCCCCAACTTACTATGTCCTCAACACTACATTTTAATATTTAATCAATTAAAGTGGAACATAATTGACGACCTTCGTGGCAGAGTGGTAAGAGCTCTGATTCCCATTCCGAAGGTTCTGGGTTCGATTCCCGGCGATGGCAGTGTGATTGTCACACTGTCTTTGGTCTGGCGTAGAATTCTCGTGACAATAAAATGGCGATAGATTGGCTACCTGTCACATGTCACGAGAATCAATATATCAGCTTAAAAAAAATAAAAAATTGTAAACTGTAATTGGGTTCAAGCGACCTGTTGTATACGTAAAAAAGAAAAAATAAATAAAATAAAATAAACGGCGTTGTTTTTTCAATTCCAAGGTCATTTAAATAAAATTCTACAGTGTTAACGCCTTAACCATCAATAGAATATTTAAAATATAACGACATGATGGAATATATAGTTATAGGGTCGTATATCCTAAATATATATTGAAATGTATTGTCAAGGAAGTATATTAACGAAGTTTTAGAACTATATTAATTTAGTTTATATAAAAGATTACTATACATCGCTCTCTCGATCCATTGTAACATGCGAGACAAGTAAACTCAAAAGTAGAAAAAACAGTGTTTTTAACTGAGTACCCAAATACCTGAACCGGGAGTAAAGGGATTATTTTACAACGTAAATCGAGTGTTAAGTGCTTAAGTCACAGTCGGTTACATCAAATCGAGCAAAACGAAACGTTTATCTTGGAATATTTTCTAAAATAAATCATGATAAACTTATAATTTTCATGAGCTGTACAATATTTGTGTAAAGTTTACGGAGACGGAAGCGCTGAAGAGGTTGGGAGAAACCGAAGGTCGGAACCAAACTCCAAAACTTACTTCACCTTATCATTTATTCAACAACACTTGTATATTAATTAACAATAAGGAACAGGATACTAGAAAACTTGGCGTGACCCGAGAATAATTAATGGAGCCGAGGATAGCGAAGATACAACTTGCCGAACTTGAGACATTGATGTACGAGATGCGTTTATCGTATCCTGAGGTGTACTTACTATATACCATATACCATAACCAGATCATTCATCTATGGAAATTAACTTGTATCTTAAAAATAGAAGCTACGAGAAAAGAAAATGTATTTTTTAAACTATTTTATTATAAATAATGTGATACCATAGTCATGCACCTTAAACTTCTCGACAAACGGCGCCATACGTCATTATTGGCATCGTTTTTGCCGATGTTTAAAAATATTTAGTTTTTTCCACGCACAGATAATAAACGTTTTGTTTATATCTTAAAATAAATAATATTTATTACTTCACATTTCGTTTTTGATAACCAATTTTCAAATGTAAAATAATCAATCGGCAATATTCAGGTTGGAGACGTGTGTTCGATCCTGGGGACAACCCGGATCCTTTTTCATATAGCGGGCGTTTACGTCAGCCAAGTTTGAAGGTTACAGCAATCTAATTATTAAAGTGTAAAAAAAATCTTTCAGATTCAATAATATATTCCAACAAAATTAATTTTAACGTTTAATAGAGTTGTACAAATTATCCCTTACTTGATTTTAATTCAAATTTTTGAAAATTCGTATGTAAAAAATGTAATTATAATATGAAAAAATTGAAATTTAGAGTTCCATCCACTGCTGGACGTAAGAATCTCCATCCCCACGCCATTCCTCTCTCGCCAGTGCTCTCTCCAGGCCCTTCCTGCCGTCCGCACAAGATCATCGCTCCACCTGGTAGACTGTCTCCCGACACATCTCCGGCCCAACCTTGGCCTCCATTCAGTAACCCTCTGGCTTCATTTTCCATAATCCCGTTGGCACACATGTCCAGCCCATTGTCGCTTCATCCTGCTTATTATAATATGAACATTAAAAATAAATATTCCAGTGAAGGTAAACAAAAAGTTATTAAAAAACGAGAGAAATCCAATGCGAGGATTCTTAAGATCGTGATGCACGAGACTTCAGAGGGCCGTAGACCACCAGGATGACCGCCAAAAAGATGGTGTGAATCCTGGACATCTACATCACAGGACCAAGTTTGGTGTATATCTTGTATAAACAAATCTACAGAAAGAAAAAGATGAAGATATTGTCATCTTTTAGAAACTTTGATAATTTTTTAGCATCTCTAACAAGTGGTTTAAGCCAATCTCTTATCTACATACATCTATACTTGTTTCATGGGGTATATCTTGTCTAAACAAATCTACAGAAAGAAGAAGATGAAAATATTGTCATATTTTAGAAAGTATAATAATTTTTGAGCATTTCTAACAACTGGTTTCCAGCCAATCTATAATCTACATACATCTATACTTGTTTCATTCCAGTACAATATAAGGGTATGTGTATGATAAATAATTTGTTTATGTATGAGCCGAAACCCATTTCTTCGTGTGCGGTCGTTGGATGAACCATCGGAAGTAGTTCAGCGGAAATTGAATTGTGTTAGGGTTATCCTTCCGGTTTGATTCAATTATAAACGCTGTGAAATCGCAGGCCCGAGCTTGCTTACATTAGTTCCTCTGGCAATAAGTAGTGTAACACCTCTCCGGGGATTGCGAGAATTAATTTATGTTTGTTTTAAACTTCTTGGACTGGCAGTGCCCCTTTACTGGCCACCGTTTATATAATACACTATCTAAGTTTACAATGCGTTTACAAGGCGATAATTTATTTCTTCCAAAACCCGTCAAAATTTAAAGGAAATATTTATTATAACATTATAGTTTTTATTATATTTTTACACCTGAAGATGGAGGTATCCTCCGAAACATGTCGTGTTTTTTAATGTTTTTTTTAATAATTAGTGGATTAAACAAAGTTATTTTCAATTTCCTAAGTATATGAATATCAAGAAAACAAAATATAATGTGATCATTAGAATATAACGAATAAATCCGGTACCAACACTGAAAATTGAAAACGATATACTAGAGCAGGTGAATCGGTACAAATACCTAGGCTGTTGCCTGAATGATGAATGGGACCGCAATTGAAATGGCCAGAAATAGCTCATTCAAAATGAAACCGGTCGTATGCAACAGAAACCTACCCATCGAATTGCGAATGAGAGTAATTCGATGCTACGTGCCACCCGTCTTGTTCTACGGAATAATAATAATAATAATAATTAGGCTTATTTGTATAACGCCGTTTTCGTGAATAGCTCACCTCAAGGGCGCTTTGACAATGTTTTTAGTCATGAGATCTACATGTAACACCAGCAATCAGATAACCGTTGTTTACATTTTATGCGATATTTTCAAAAGGTGGGTTTAAAATCTGTCGGATTGTCAATGCATCTGAGGCGTGCAGGAAGCATATTCCAGGTGGACAGACTTGCCACTGCGAAAGACAGATCTCCGAAATTTGTCCGGGGTTACGCTTTGGCTCAACTAATCTGCCTATTGCCTAGGAGTTTGCTGATCGAAGCGTAGATTGCCGCAAGTTTCAGCAACACCAAGTTCAGATATATAGGCTGGTGCCATTCCGTGAAGCGCTTTAAAAATCTTCCAGCTTAGTTTATACTAGATTCTTTCAGGACACTTGAGCCAGTGAAGATCGTTTAGATGTTGTGAAATATGCAAGTTTTTTGTAATAACTTTGGAAAACAGACTGAAGTTTATTTGTTTGTTTCTTGGGTATGTTGGCGTAAATACCGTTGCAATAGTCGCGTAATATGCGTAGAGAGGAATGAAAAAAACATGGATCTTGACAAAAGCTATAACTTCTTCTTAATAAGTACATTTGTTACACTTGAAATTTCAGTCCACAGAATATTTCTACCGCGCCTTTAATAACGTCATAATCACGAAATAACGCTATGAATGCTTTATTTCAACGAAGTAACCGCGTGCAAGATGTACCTTCTGAATTCTTTTCATTTCGTCGTTGCTTTCCTCTGCCCGAATGAATGTTTAGCGAGGAATGTAGGTTCTTACACCAAAATTGTCACCTACGTAAGTTCAGTATGGAAATGAACTCCAAGTGCTCTCTGCAAGCCCCTATATCACAGCATCTTGCCTGGCATTTCGTATTAAAACAAGTGTAAAAATAAAGTGGTTTTTGTATTTTCTCCCAACCTTTTATATTTCGCGCTCGAGGTCGACTTAATAAGGGCAGGGGAAAGAAATCTTGAACTTTTATTTAAATTGTGAAAGGAAAACACATTTTTTTATATTTCTTTTAACGTGATAAGGTTCCTAAAGTCAAAGAAAATTAGCTCGTAACTTGGAAATGTTTTACTCAAATGAAACACCGCGGAGCAGAACAGGAAAATTAATTTGAATTTAAATATGGAATACAAGCTTATTCAAGTAAAATAACTGACTACGAGAAATAAGTCGTAAAAATAACATTTATTGTTTCTTTGACAATAATGTAACATTCCTTATTAAATATTAAACAATCAGATAATTGATAATGCACTATCAAATCGAAACATATCTCTCATGTAAAATATAATTAATCTTTCAGATAACGGATGTTTTCACCAATATTAAATATTTAACTTGACAAAGATAATGTTTTTTTTATATTTAAACTGTGTTTTCTAGAAATTTTTAAAATTGTATTATAAATTTAGTAGTGATGTTAGGATATCATCAAATGTCTATCAATATTCAAATTTATTGTGCTCTTATAAGGCGAAACATTATTTTTTTAAAGTATTATATATTATTATATTTCTAGAAAACATACGATTTCTCCAATATTAAATATTCAATATGGTACTGTACATAGGTCAACAAATCGTCACCTGAGAGTAAGAGGGTTTCAACTAACAAAATTTCACATTTGGCTTTTATTCGTGAAAAGGGTTCTAACTTCTTACTAACCTTATCTATACGTACAATTAAAAAAAAACATGTAATAGTATCGTCATTTTGATGTTACGAAAAGAATCAAGTTCTATCTGATCATTCAAAACACACGATTCACTAAAGAAGGATTCATTTAAACTTAGAACTTTATTATTCCAACTGTTGTCAGACAAAATTTACACGTTTCTCGGTAAAATAATCTCTGGAAATTGGAATAAAACCCTTTTATTCCAAGATACACACCCGAAACCAACAAAACTTTGACTTCATTTTTCTCAGCTTTTTACTTTTGTCAGTTGGAACCTTCTTACTCTCAGGTGACGAAATGGTAAATGAGTTTTTCGTATCTTATAACTCCATCTTAATGTCGTGACAAAAAATTATGAAATTTTAATGTGAAGAACTTAATTTGTGGTTAGACATTTTGAACCTGTAGATATAAAATAATAAAATACTTAATAAGAGTTTCATTATTTTTTATCTATAAGTTTAAAAAAAGATTAATTAAAACACTGTTTTTTCACTTTCGAGTTTATTTTTCTCGACATGTTACGAAGGTTTTACACCTTCATCGACACGAGAACGATAAAAAGTAAATTGTTCATCACGAAACTATTATTATATATACATCGTAATTGAAACTTTTACTGTCGTTTCTATTTTAAACAAATATTTTAAATAATCAATTTATTTAAAATGTTTTTAAAATATCACTTCTTTTAAGAAATAGTGTAGAGCTTTTCTTTGAATGTTGATGTTACTCCTATGCAAACATATGTTATTGTTTTTTTAACAATGATGTAAAATTCCATATTAAATAATTTATACGAATGAAAACGTCAGTTTTCTAGAAGCTTTATTATATTTTATGGGAATGACATGTTTCGCCCTTCAAAGGCATTATCAAAAACATTTGATAATGCCTTAGAAGGGCGAAACATGTCATTCTCATAAAATACGAGTATAATAAAACTTCTAGAAAACTGACGTTTTCATTCTTATTAATTATATGTTGATTTGATCTTGTTCGTGAAAATGCCGAATAGAAATGAGACGATATACTTGAATCATTGCATATTTCAATCACTTTATACTATCTAGAAATTTCTTGATTGCTACATACAAATAATTATAATTCAGTTTGTGAATAAACAAATACCGAAAGAGTATATAATATTTTCAAGTCTATTTTGGACTTTTTACACTGCATTTAATAGCGGCATTAACTTCTCACTTCAGTCTCACTTTGGAATCAAGTTGGTTAGGCTATCTTTCACGTTGGTTTATTGCATTCACCCCACAGAGCTAGCAGGAAAATCCGACCGTGTCTAAGATCTTTGCTTCATTTCAGGTGGCTGACCGACGCAACGGAGCGCTCTCCCGCTGAGATGAACGGTCTGCGCCCTCTGGCGGGACGGAAAACACTCACTCACAGGTAATTTAATTGCTCTTCTATTCGAGCAATACCAAATAGTACGGCAATGAATAGACGACCTTCGTGGCTGAGTGGCAAGAGCTATGACCAGGTTCATTCCCAGCGATGTCAGTGTGATTGTCACACTGTCTTTAGTCTTGTGTAGAATTCATGTGACAATAAAATGGCAATAGATTAGCTACCTATCACATGTCATGCGAATCAATAACTAAAAAGTTGTATACAGTAATTGGGTTCAAATAACATAGTGTATATATGAAAAGCAACGGGAAACAACCACACTAAAAGGCCAAATTTTGCTGCAAACCACTTCCTGATTAAAACTAGCGAAGAAGTTTTACAAAACAACAACAAACCATAACGCCGTTTCTTCGGAAGGGTAGGCAGATATAATAGACCGCCACAATTCTCTATCCTGACACCCTTCTCTAGCTTCCTCCGCATTAATACACGCCTGTCGATTCCTCCGACTTCTAACATGACCGACATTTAAAATTTGATTGATTTGTCCTGTCATGTTTTCCTCGGGAGTAGGCAGAAATAATGGACCGCCACACTGTTTTTTTCATGACATACTTCTCTCGTTTCCTCAACATTCATACATCGTGTCATGCACGCACGTCGATTTCTCCGTTTCCTGACGAGGTCGATATTTAATATTTGATTGATACGATTTCTTTGGTTTTCCTTCTTCCGAATACGTCGTTTCAATATACTTTTTTTTTCAAAACCATCTTGCTAGCCCTAATGACTTAATATAATTAATAGGGATGAAAACGTCTGTTTTCTCGAAGATTTTTTGTAATTTATAGTATCTGAGATCGGTCATATCGGAGGATGGATCAATTGAATCGGACATAACCAACCGAACAATAACTGGATGGAATAAATGGCGAACGCTGACTGGAATTTTGTGTGATCCGAAAATGCCGATAAGGACAAAAGGCAAGATTTATAAAACAGCTATCCGGCCGGCATTACTATACGGAAGCGAAGTATGGCCAGCTTAAAAGATTCATGAACAAAGACTCTATATAACATAAATGCGCATGCTGCGGTGGTCAGGAGGAGTCACATTGAAAGACAACGCAACGAATATGTGAGGGGAAGTTTCAAGGTAGCCCCCGTAAAACAAAAGCTGTCAGAAACAAGGCTCCGATGGTATATGGTCACGTGATGAGGAGACCTCACGACCATGTCCTGAAAAAGTGTCTTTCTGCGTCTAGCAGGAGAGGGAGAGGAATACCTCAAACTACGTGGCTGACAAATGAAGGCCCTAGACCTTAAGGAGGAAGCTGCCTACGAAAGAAATACCTGGCGCCAAATGATTAGAAATGCCGACCACGAGAAACAGGAAGAGAGGCGAGGAGAAAGAAAGAAAGATGGGAATTACATGTTTTGCCTTCTACAATAGAAAGTCAGACGTTTTCATTCGTATTTATTATTTAATATGGATAATCTGATGGTTATACTGAAATCTTATGATTATACTGAAAGTTCATTTTAAATAATAATTATATAAAACGATGTTTTTAAATTAACTACTACCACTTATTGTCTTTATTTCGACAGCGACCTGTTTCACTTGGCTAGGTGACATCGATTAATATAATATTAGGTCCTTACATATGAAATTGGCGTTTTGTATGGGAGGAACATAAAGTTGATTTTTTTAAATATAATATATTTATTTAGTCAAAGTATGTACCATTGTTATCTATGCACTTTTGCCATCTCATAGGTAGTTCATCGATCCCTTTACTGAAAAAACCATTCGGACGGGAATCAATAAAATCTTTGAAGTCGGTTTGGACTGCCCCATCGGAGTTGAATTTTTTCCCTTGCAAGAAGTTATCCAAATTTCGAAAATAAATAGTAATCTGTTGGGGCAAGGTCCGGAGAGTACGGTGGATGTCTTAGACATTCCAATTGAAGCTCTTCTAATTTGGTAGCCGTCTGTTGTGCAGTGTGTGGTCTAGCGTTATCATGAAGCAACAGTGGCTTAGAGTTTTTAACCAGCCTCGGTTGTTTAGCAGCTAGCTTTTCCGTCATGGTTTGCAGTTGCTGACAATAGACATCTGCCGTAATCGTCTGGCCATATTTAAGAAAGCTGTAGTGAACGACACCAGCACTAGTCTACCAAACGCTCACAAGTAACTTTTTTGGAGTCAATTTTCGCTTAGGGCATGGTTTGGCTGGTTCGGTAGGGTTCAGCCATTGCGATGAGCGCTTCCGATTATCATACAGGATCCACTTTTCATCACAGGTTTCATTCGATTCAAAATCCCTTCATTGTTGTGCCGGTTGAGTAATACAACGCAGCAGTCAACGCGCGTTTGTTGATTTGCTTCACTCAATTCGTGAGGTACCCACCTTTCAAGCTTTTTCACCTTCCCAATTTGCTTCAAGTGGATTAAAACAGTTTTATCACTAACACCGCAGGCTGCAGCTAACTCGGACGTGGTTTGCGATGGATCCGCTTCCACAATAGCCTTCAATTCTTCATTATGAACTTTGGTCTCCGGCCGTCCACGGGGCTTGTTCTGCAGGTCGAAATTTCCAGAACGAAAACGTTGGGACCAAAAACGCACTATGTTTTCTTTTGCGGCACCGTCGCCATACACATCATTAATCCTTCGAGCCGTTTCTGCAGCACTGGTGCCACGGTGGAACTCGTACTCGTAAATAACGCGATATTTCAAGTTTTCCATTTTGTAAACTGAGTGACGCAAAGAAAAAAAAAATTGAGGAAAAAACAAATGAATTATAAATTTTGAAACACAAATACCTGAGTAAATAGCTGTATAAATTTGAATTTGGAATTCCCAACCAAAGAGAAGATATTTGAGATCAAAGTTGCCAGTACGGCAAAACGCCAATTTCATATGTAAGGACCTAATATAACAATTTAAACAAAATTAGAATGGCAGTGCACAATGGTGTTCTTCTACCGACCCTTATGTATGGAAGCGAAGCATGGAGCTGGCAAAAGAAGGATGAAAGTAGAATAAATGCTGTAGAAATGAGAGATCTTAGACGAATGTGTGGATACTCTGTGTATGATATAGTGTCGAATGAAAATATAAGAAGTGAATGCGGTGCGAATGATGGTGTTATGAACAAAATAATGAAAGGATCATTAAGATGGTTTGGATATATGGAAAGAATGAATGAAGAAAGAATAGTTAAAAAATTGTATGTTTACGATGTAAATAGAACAAGGAATAGAGGAAGACCGAGGAAAACGTGGCACGATCAAATAAATCAATTATTGAATGTCGGGCATGTGAGGAGTCGACGAGAAATCGACGCGCGTGCATGACACGATGTATGAATGTTGAGGAAGCGAGAGAAATATGTCAGGAAAGAAAAGTGTGGCAGTCCATTATTTCTGCGTACCCTTTCGGGGAGACGGCGTGATGGTTAGTTAGTAAGTTAGTTAAAAAATTTTTATTTAATATGGAGTTTTACGTCATTTTTCAGGAAAACCATAAATAATTTTAATAATAATTTTAAAACAATGTAATATGCGGCACTACATTTGTTACTCGGAAACTCCCACCAAAACAGCCTGGATACCGCGATTTTCTGTTCATTATCATTCAGACGGGGCGCTCCCACGTAGCGATATAGCCCGGGTAAATACTCCGCAGTTTTCTACATTGAATAAAGTAACAGTTACCCTAACTTAGCACCCCCTAACTCCTGGTTATCCGCGCTCTCTCCCGCTTTGACGTGTGGGAAGATCTACCCTGGTTTTTTTTATCTCGCCCTAGTTGTGTTTATGTTTGACCAGCTTGGGTTATTGCTATATTTTGGTTTCTTCATTAAACTACAGCGTAAGCGAAGCTTTCTTTTGGTACTTTATTTAACTTGGCTTTTCTTATTTCCTTTTTGCGGTGTATTTTAATAACAAATCAAATAAGTTTATTATCTCAACAGACATTACAAACAATATTATTGTAATTAATACGAATGAAAACGTCAGTTTTCTAGAAGATTTATTATATTTTATAGGAATGACACGTTTCGCCCTTCTAAGGCTAATTGCCTTACTAACTGTTGTTTTATTGACAGGACCAAATACAAAACATTTGATAGTAGGGCGAAACATGTCATTCCCATAAAATAGAATAAAAATTTTAGAAAACTGACGTTTTCATTCGTATTAATTATTTTAAATGGAGTTTTACATCATTGTTCAAGAAATAATAAATGATATTATTGTAAGTCATCTATTTAAAGTCATTGCTGGTGTTGAATTGTTTTAAGTACCTAATTACAGTTAATTTTAAAAATCGGTGGATACGTGTAATATATAAATTAATTAAACACAAAAGTCCGGATCGTCTAGCTGACAACATGTGCAACACAAGAACATTATGTGTTAAATTATTTTTATTTTGTTATTTTATTTGTTTTAAGTATCTTCCGAAACATGTCGTGTTTTTTATTTATTTTTTTATTAAATAGTGGATTAAACAAAGTTTTTCAATTTCCTACGCATATTAATATTAAAATTTTAATTAGTTTTGCCTACTCTGACTTCTACTCCCACGACATTTGCATTAAAATATTTGAATATTATTACAATACAACGAACGTTAAATTTAGTAGTACGGTTCCTATCTTGTCTTATTACCCCAGTTTATTAGTACACGGCATAAGTGGTAAGTACTATCTCTCTCTAGTATATGGCAACATTAATATTCTTCATTAGTCTATCTGTTTTATTTTATTACAAAGGTCTGACGATTCAGGGTAAATTAATGGACAGAATAACTTGAAATGTGAAATTGATGTCCTTAATGCACATTTACCTTAAACTCTCTGAAAGAATAATTAGTCATTAGAAGTTGGCCTCATCTCGAGCGATGCGATCGGAATGCTAATTCTTCCCCCCGAGGGCCCCAATTCAAGTTTTTATACTCTCTGTAAGTCCCTCGCCCATTGTTCTTGGTGATTAGCAATAGTCGATATAAAGTTTTAATGTCAGTATATGCGCAAAGGTTGCTCATGCTAGAAGTCGGAAGAATCTACGTGCGCGTATGCCTCGTTATATGAATGTGGAGGAATCTAGAGAGGTGTGTCAGAATAGAGTAGTGTGGCGGACCATTCTCTCTGCCTACCCCTGTGGAGAAGGTGGCGTTCAAAGCGTACTGCTGTACGGATGTGAGACTTGGAAATCTACCGCGGACGTTATTGGAAAATTCCAGATGTTTATAAATAGGTGCCTTCGCTCAATATTTACGACCTATTGGCCCCAAACAGTGTCAAATGCCGTTCTCTGAACTATAGCAGGCGAAAACCCAATTAGAGAACATGTCGCTAGACGCGTATTGACGACCTTCGTGGCCGAGTGGTAAGTGCATTGACTGCCACCCCGAAGGTTCCGGGTTCGATTCCCGGCGAGGGCAGTGTAATTGTCACACTGTCTTTGGTCTGGTGTAGAATTCACGCGACAATAAAATGGCGATAGATTAGCTACCTATCACATGTCACGAGAATCACTTTGATAGCTATAATAATACCCTTTTCATCGATTTGGCTCATGCTGTCATGATTTAAAGAGCGATTCAACAAAATAATAATAATAATAATATAGCCGAGACCTAGAGTCACCTGGAGAAGAGCCCTGCAGGACGAGGCTAAAGCAGTAGGCCTCACTTGGGATGATGTTAGGCATCAGGCATGCGATAGAGTCGGATGGAAAAGGTTCCTTGAGGCCCTATGCACCACGGAGGTGTGACAGGACAAAAATAAGAAGAAAACGGCGTGATGGTCTGTTGTTGTTGTAAATGCGATATTGATTCAGTAAGTAATATTTACCATATTAACTAACAACCTACTAACTAATCATCCCGCCGTTTCCCCGGAGGGGTAGACATAGAGGATGGACCGCCATACTGCTCCGTCCTGACATACCTCTCTAGATTCCTTTACATTCATACATCGTAATATGACGTTCGTGGATTTTTCCGACTTCGAATGTGGCCACCTTTTAGTATTTGATTTATTTGGTCATGGATGGAATGTAAGGAAGATAAATGCGTTCTAAATAAAGTTAAAATAGGGTCACTTAGATGGTGGACAAGAAGACATGGATGGAATGTAAGGAAGATGAATGCGTTCTAAATAAAGTTAAAATAGGGTCACTTAGTAAAATATAAATTGTGTTTGACAGTGTTTAAGGCTCGACACCAGAGAGCGCCAGCGTATATATCGGACCTCTGCGTGACACCCATGCCAACGGAAAGGCAACGTTCACTCCGATCAGTAGAAACAAGTGCAAACAACATAGCGATTCCAGTCAGAGCTAATAAAACATGTTTCTATGATCATGCTTTCAGCGTTGCGGGTCCGTTGGCGTGGAATAGCCTCCATGTTAGTATTAAGTATGAAGATAGTGACGTTAAATTTAAGAAACATTTGAAGACTGCACTGTTCGGTCAGTCATTTCCTAGTGCGCCCTTGGAGTAATTGATTTTACAAAACGGCGCACTTAAAATACAAATCATAATAATAATAATAATAATAATTAGATGGTTTGGACTAATGGAACAAATGGATGAGTGAATAATGGTTAAATTACCCATGTAAGTAGAGTGAATGGAAAAAGAAAACGGTCAAGGATAATATAGCATGACCAAATTAATCAAAAGGCGGCCATGTTTGAAATAGAAATAATCGTCGAGCGTGCGTGTAACAGTGTGTGAATGTAGAAAAGGCGCGAGAGTTATGTCAGCGTAGAACAGTGTAGCGGGACATCCTCTCTGCCTACCCTTCCGGGGAAACGGCGTGATGATTAGTTAGTGTGTGTATTTCACGGGGTTGTTATGAAAGGAAAGCGCTTCCCCGTTTAACAAGCAGGACTCCCGGTATTTTTATGGGCCCATTATAAAATCTCCGCATCCCTAACTGCACTAGACGGCTCCGCAGCTTCACGGAGCTCGCCTTACTAACACGAGCGATTATCTCCTCTATCCCTTATATCCGCCTTGTAATGCTTTATATTACATACTTATAAATACGGATGTCGTTTGTACTCGCTTCACAGAGTGCAAGAAGACGTGGCTTTTAATAAAAGTCGCATTTTAACTTCGCCTATCGAAGCGGTTTACTCGTAAGCTTATGTCTCACCTTTCTTCGGATTCACCTAGGCGGGCGCGTTATAATAAAGCGCATATTATCTTTTGGCACGCTCGCCTGCGTCTTGCTTGAACGGCAGACATCTTAATGGCATCGCACAAATAAAGAAAATTCAGACGTGTAACGGAAATCACCGTACATTTAGAAGAATAATTAATAAATTTCATATAACATACGATTCGCATTAATTCACTTCATATGTATTTTTCATCGAAACTTGTAATTTGAACTGGACAACTCCAATGCCGTCTTGAAAGTATTTACCAGGCCGTAATCACACAGATAATATTTGCAACATGGAGCTATTGTAGGCCGTTAGTATATGTCTCATGGCCTGATCTCGTATTTTATTTCGATTATAAATGTGAAATAAATGTAAAATACGACTACGATCGTATTATTATTCCTTATAGACCTCTTACAAATATTTTAATATACTACATTTGTGTTTCCGCAGTGCCTGTATGTCAATTTTACTTTCTCTCGTGCCGGGCCTTTGTAAAGTATTTATATGTATTTTCTTCAGTGTGTTTACTTTATAAAAGTACTAGTAATATATTAAACACACATTGCATCGTATAATATAGTTTGTGTACAACTTTGGTATGCAAAATGTTCAAAATAATCTTTCGATATAACCTCAAAATTCATAATATATTTACTTCAAAATTTGTATCACAGAAAGCTCAAAATTAATAATGGTAATGCCTAATGCAATAATATCCTTAAAAATGTTAATGTTTATTGATTGTTTCGAAAAATTCGCGATATTTTTACCAAAATTGTCTGACATTTGACAGCTGTCAGATCGATGGACCCAGAGTTATAAACTTAGCATTGCGGCTTGATAACATAGATTCGAGACGGCATTGGGACATCTCTGTCGACGAGCACAACGACGTACAGATATAAAATAAAAACTGTTCTTATATTGCCCTTATGGGGCATGGATACAAAAGAAACTAGTTACCTACAATTTTAATTAATCTTCCAAAATTTTCTTTTATCTTTTATATTAATAAAGATAAGTTATTATTTTTATTTTCTTGCTACCTACATACCTATGCGACGCAAGTACTTGCTTGTTGATTGATTTTTTTTTTAATTTGCGTATTTCAAATAACGTTCGATTTCCATTATTTGGCTACTCGTGTATTTGAAATCGATTTGTTAACAGGAACTAGACATCTCTATTAAAGAGTTAAGTTATATTCAGATATTTTAACTAGTTTTTTTCAAAATGTCGCCCATAGCTGGCTGTCATTTGAAGCTTATCACAAAAAATGATAAGCTTCAAGGCACCGTCCCTCGGTCTCCATCTCGGCCCCTGTCCAAGGCCACCCTAGACCCCTCCACACTTCCTCCCTACCCGGGTAGTCAGGTCCAAATGTCAGACACAATCCACAACATCCTCTAAATAACGCTCCCCTCACCATTCAACAACATCCAACCTCAACACCAAGAAAGAAATTTCCAACATGTGGGGGAGCATTAGCCTTCGGGGTGGTACTCCCGAAAAGACAATATCCAGATTATTTCAATTTTATTGTCGCATGTACGATGCAAGTACTTACTCACTAGATGGTTCGGTTTTTTTAAATATAGATTTATTTCGCTTTCTATGGTTTTGTTTCGCCTTTATCAAAATGGCATACTAATAATACCAAATTCTAAGTAATGAAATAAAACTAATTGAAAACGATTTTTTGTAAATATTTGATTTGATATAGGTGCAGTTTTACTTCATTGCTTCGGTCTCAAAAATAATATTCACAAAAAACAATTAAAAAACGAATTTATAGCCATATGGGTGTTATGTAATAGCACAATATGGGTTATTTAGTGCCCGAAATTAAAAAAAATAGCAAGAGTTGCTAAATACTCTTATTAGACCGCAACTGAATATTGACAGCGATAAATAATGTATTTCATACCTAGTTTTCAATAAATAAAAAAACTCTTTCAGTTTCAATTACTAAATTACTTCTATCCTTTTACAAAATTATTCAGTTAATTTTAAATTCTAATTAACTAACCATCACGCCGTCTCCCCGAAGGGGTAGGCAGAAATAATGGACTGCCACACTTTTCTTTCCTGACATATTTCTCTCGCTTCCTCAACATTCATACATCGTGTCATGCACGTGCGTCGATTTCTCTGACTCCTCACATGGCCGACATTCAATATTTTATTTATTTGATGGTGCCACGTTTTCTTCGGTCTTCCTCTATTTCTGGTTCCATTTACATCGTTAACATATAATTTTTTTACCATTCTTTCTTTATTCATTATTTTCATATGTCCAAACCATCTTAATGATCCTTTCATTATTTTGTTCATGACACTATCATTCGCACCGCATTCACTTCTTATATTTTCATTCGACACACTATCATACACCGAGTATCCGCACATTCGTCTAAGAGATCTCATTTCTACTGCATTTATTCTAATTTCATCCTTCTTTTGCCAGTTGCATGCTTCGCTTCCACACGTAAGGGTCGGAAGAAGAACACCATTTTTTTTTTAATTCAAACTTTATTTTATTGAAATGTGATAAAAATTTCCTAAATCCTTTAGATTTTCATGGTATATGAATAATGTATCTATGGTGGGTTTTAAATTAAGAATGCATCTACCGAGTGACCGCTAACCGCGCTTCGCTCCTGGCGCCTCTGAAACCCCGTTTGCCTGTCAAAGTTTCCCGCCTTCATCCGACGTCCATATTTAATTTGAAGCCCGGCCATGTTTGATTCTCTTGTTTGGTCACGTGATTACTTTCGCAACACCGATTAATGGAAGAATATTTTACAGCTAGGGGGGTTTTAAAGGATATTTCATTTAACTTGTTTGTATAGGCTCTGTTGTCTATCAAGTTTACAAATTATAATTTAAAAGTCCTTTTGTGTTCCATGCTGCATGGGTACTTTAAATTTCAAATTAATAATAAACGAACGGGGCGAAAAGAGAAGGATGGAGTGCCGCATCGGTTAAAGTGTGACAGTCCATTCTTTCTGCCTACCCTTTCGGGGAGACGGCGTGATGGTTAGTTAGTTAGTTAGTTATAATAAACGAGTTTCCGCGTCTCTTATGTAGACGGTACTAATAATATACGAATTTTGCCATATCTAAATACGTTATACGGTAAACATATTTTTATATAGCGAAGCATGGAACTGGCAAAAGAAGGATGAAAGTAGAATAAATGCAGTAGAAATGAGATCTCTTAGACGAATATGAGGATACTCTGTATATGATAGAGTGTCGAATGAAAATATAAGAAGTGAATGCGGTGCGAATGATGATGTTATGAACAAAATGATGAAAGGATCATTAAGATGGTTTGGATATATGGAAAGAATGAATGAAGAAAGAATGGTAAAAAAATTATATGTTGACGATGTAAATAGAACCAGAAATAGAGGAAGACCGAGGAAAACGTGGCATGATCAAATAAAATATTGAATGTCGGCCACGTGAGGAGTCAGAGAAATCGACGCGCGTGCATGATACGATGTATGAATTTTGAGGAAACGAGAGAAATGTCAGGAAAGAAAAGTGTGGCAGTCCATTATTTCTGCCTACTCCTTTGGGTAGACGGCGTGATGGTTAGTTAGTTAGTTAGTTAGTTAGTTAGAATTTAAAATTAACTGAATAATTTTATAAAAGGATAGAAGTAATTTAGTAATTGAAACTGAAAGAGTTTTTATTTATTGAAAACTAGGTATGAAATATATTATTTATCGCTGTCAATAGTCAGTTGCATTCTAATAAGAGTATTTAGCAACTCTTGCTAATTTTTTTTTTAATTTCGGGCACTAAATAACCCATATTGCGCTTTTACATAACGCCCAGAGTTACTCTATATGGCAATAAATTCGTTTTTTAATTGTTTTTTTGTGAATATTATTTTTGAGACCGAAGGAATGAAGTAAAACTGCACCTATATCAAATCAGATATTTAAAAAAAATCGTTTTCAATTAGTTTTGTTTCATTACTTACAGTTTGGTATTATTAGTATGCCATTTTGATAAAGGCGAAACAAAACCGCTTTTTTTTCATTTGGGGTATTCTCAAAGTACTTACTTAGTTCAAATGGAAATTTTATTAGTCGCCATTCGATAATCATTCGAAGTTTGAACAATCGAAAAACCCGAACAAAACACTCGAACTGTCAAATTTACAGCTCCGTGAAAAGTTTCTTTCGATTTTATTGCACACTTTTTTTCTAACGCTATTCACCTTGATATAACTCTGGAGGCAAAAATCTTCGCCCATGGCCGAGAGGAATCTTTAGAATAGCCATAAAACAGACTCGGACAAATCGAAGAGGTTTTTTTAGTCGCCTCGAGGGATATTAGGGGTTCCGAGAGTGGATGACGGAACGTGTTTAGGAGGAATTCCTCCGAACTCCGTGCGGCATGTTTCGCACCAAAATAGGCTCCCCTAGAATTCGTAAAAAAATAAACTTTCGTTTCATACTAAACACGAATTATCTCTGTGAGAAAATGAATCCGTTCGGAGCAATGTATCATGTTAATTGAAAAATTATCATGATAATGGGTAGGTACCTTATGTGTTATGTTTTATTGAAATCTGGCCGATGAAAAACGGCCGTTCACAATAGAGTTCTGGTCCCATCCCTAATGTATGGAAATGGCATGGAACTGGCAGAAGAAGGATGAAAGCAGAATAAATGCGGTAGAGATGAGGTCCCTAAGACGTATAGAACGATATACGACAGAATCTCAAATGCTGATATAAAGGAATGTAGAGCGGAAGAAGGTATTATGAACAAAAATATGAAAGGATCGCTGCGATGGTTCGGACATATGGAACGCATGGATAGAGAAAGAATGGTTAAGAAAGTACACGTTAATGATGTAAATGGAGTACGGAGTCGAGGCAGACCGAAGAAAACATGGCATGACCAAATTAATCAACTTTTAAAGGTTAGAAGTCGGAGGAATCGACATGCGTGTATGATTCGTTGTATGAATGTGGAGGAAGCTAGAGATGTTTGCCAGGATAGAGTAGGGTGGCCGTCCATTCTCTCAGCCTACCCCTGCGGGGAAACGGCGTGATGGTTTGCTTGTTTGTTTTATTTTTCTCAACATCATCATCATCATCATCATCATTTAGTCGTCCAGTGCTGAACATAGGCCTCCTTTCCCGACTTCCACAACTCTCTATCTCTCGCCGCTCTGTGGCATTGACCTCCTGCCACTCTATTTATGTCATCAGACCATCTGGCTTGTGGTCTGCCAGGATTTCTATGACCGGTTCTCTCGGTCGCCACTCCAGGGTGAGTCTTGTCCACCGATCATCTGTTGTCCTCGCTATATGGCCGGCTCAATTCCACTTCAACGAGGCTATTTTGCACGCTACGTCCGCAACTTTGCTCCTTTCTCTGATCCATTCATTTCGCTTCCTGTCTCGCAGACTGATGTTTAACATTCTCCTCTGCATCATTCTCCATCTCAACATCATTCATTAGAAAAGTTCAAGAACAACAACAAACCATCACGCCTTTTACACACCACCCCACACTACTCGATCCTGACACATCTCTCTACGTTCCTCCACATTCGTACAGCGAGTCATACACGCACTTCGATTCTTCCGATTTCCAACATGGCCGACTTTTAAAATTTGAATCTTTTGATCATGCCAAGTTTTCTTCGGCCGCCCACGACTCCGTACTCTATTCACATCCTTAACGCATACTTTCTTAACCATTCTTACTACTTCCATGCGTTCCATGTGTCCAAATCATTCTGTTTTATCATCATATAATTTTGTTCATAATAGTTTCTTCCGCTCTACATTCCGTCTATGGGATCTCATCTCTACTGCATTTATTCTGATCTAATATTTCTTCTTCCAGTTCCATGCTTCACTTCCATACATCAGGGTTGGTACTAAAACACCATTGTAAACGCCCATTTTTTCTTTCATTGATATTTTTTTGATTCCTTCTTCTTCTTCGATGGCCCTACAGCCCATATCGAGCCTTAGCCTCCAGTATTCTTCGCCTCCAACTCCTCCTGTCCTCCGCTTCTACCCTCCAATCTGACACTCTTAACAATCTTGTTCCATCTCTCCCAACTTCATCCTCCCATCGCAGCCTTGGTCGTCCAATTGGTCTTCTACTACCTGGGTGCCACTCCAGCAATCTTTTTGGGGTTCGCGATGACGGCATCCTCTGCACGTGACCGGCCCATCTCAGTCTATTCAGTCTGACCTGTGTGGAGAGACTGGGAGCTTTGTAAATATTGTACAGCTCGTCATTATGCCGCACTCTCCAGCCTTCACCGTCATTCACAGGCCCCAGAATTCCGCGCAGCACCCTTTTCTCAAAAGTATCCAGTCGCTCTGCAGATTCCAATGACTGAAAAGTAAATAAATAAAAATTTCAGTATTATTTGTATTATCTCGTTTATAAATGTTGTGTCTTTGCATTTGAAGAAAAATCAAAGAACTTTTAAACACTAATTATACAGCAAACTATATATCAATTTGTAATTAAAGTAGATAAGAGAGTTTATTATTCAAAAATATGCATTGGTTGTTCGTTTATGGTACACAAAAACTTTGTTTTGTCTGTATTTATTATAAATGTCATTTTTCCTTTCCCATAGACCAGAGGTCGGCAAACTTATTTGCCAAAGAGACAAATATGTACATTACAACGATTTAAAAAATAATAAGAGCCAATTCTGTTTTTTTGATTTAGCAAACATTTATTATAATTTTAGCACTTTATTAAATTACGGGTACCTACGCTGAATAAAACATGATATCATATTCAATAAACATTTTATTCATTGATAAAAAATAATATATAATTAAGGAATCCATAATGAGACATCTTATTCAAAAATCAAAACAAAAGTTAGGTCATTCTACCTCCGTGGAACATGAAAACAAATATCTAGATCTATAACAAATACCTAGATAATAATATTGTGGACAAATACCTAGATCTGTGAAAAACAAATAATATTCAAAACCAATAATATTGTGGACAAATACCTAGATATGTTAACCATTGTTACCTAGATCTGTTAACCGTGACCGTAGCAACGCGACTGGCGAGGTGACTGCTATCCAACGCCAACCAGACTTATTGAAACGCGAGAAGAGTCTCCCTCGCACCGCGCACCCCACAGTCGTCACCCGCCGATACCATTGGCGCGTCTTGCGCGCCTGTCCGTGAACATTTGTGCTGGAGCCGCACATAAGAGGCTAAAGAGCCGCATGCGGCTCCGGAGCCGCACTTTGCCGACCTCTGCCACAGACAAATCATAGATCAGTGATTGAAAAAAAATTATAAAAATAAAATATAGTTGTGTGTGACCAGTAAAGTAATGAAAGTATATATAAGCTACGTAGGTACCTACCCTTAATAATATTCACCAACCACACCGCAAATCCATGTTCAGAACAGCCCACACCATAGAATGGAATTTGCTCCCCGCAAATTTAAAATATATTTTAAAGTCATTCCTAAATCTCGCCAACCCGTTGGGGTAACGGAGCCCGCCCCCGCGTCCGGTACGATCGCCGCAGATTTAATAAAAGGCAGTAGTTAGTTATTTAAGCAATAAACGGCCACACGCCGCCCTCGGCCCCGCATGCAAATTAATGTCCTCGCCCTTGCCTGCACACGGACGACACTCCGTAGGGGTTTTATTTATCACACTTTTATAAATGAGAAATAGCATTAAAAACAAAACAGTATCCTAAGTGGCTGATATCTTGGCAATAGATTACTCGGACGCTTTTCTACGGGAGAGCAAAAACAACGTTTCCAATATTTAATAGCTTTTATAATTATTTAATCAAATTTTGAATATTCCATATCAAAAAAAATATAATTTACTCTTACATTGAATCATAAATCAATATATACATGTTTATACTCGTAATATATGTTATGAGTACATTTGCATATGGTTTTTGCCATATCAATAATTATAAACTTTTAAAATGGCGTTTTATTATTGTTTATCATAGAATCCCTACTAATAATAGATTGACCTAATAATTACGAATAAAAACGATTGTTTTCTAGAAGTTTTATTATATTTTTATAGAAATGACATGAGAAATGACATGAAGTGAATCATGTCATTCCCATAAAATATAATAAAACATCTAGAAATTAATCGTTAATATCAAATATCATGCCTTAGCAAGGTGAATCATGTCATTCCCATAAAATATAATAAAACATCTAGAAAACAATCGTTTATATTCGTACTCAAGGATACCATATGGAAAAACAAGTATATGAGAACTGACAGTAAGGTCAGAATATACAACACATGCGTAAGGCCTATACTGACATATAGCATTGAGACCAGAGAGATACCATAAGAACTAAGGCTAAAGTGCGGGTGGCAGAGATGCGGACGCTGAGGATGATAGCAGGAAAAACTGTTCGAGATAGGGTGAGGATCACGGCTATCCGCGAAATCTGCAAGGTGGAAGATGTCGTGAAATGGGGCAGATAACGCAGAAGATACTGGAATGCGCACGTGCAGAAGATGGATCCCACCAGAATCCCACACGTTGTGGCGCATCAGATTCCTGCCGGCTACCGTCCCCCTGGAATACCACTAAATAGATGGAGGGATAGCTGGGAGTCGACCTCCCAAGAGAAGCCAGCCTGATGTCAGGAACAGACCAAAGGTCTAAAATGAGAATAAGAAGAAGAAGGAGAGTTTTACATATTTTTTCAAGAAACAATAATTAAAAATATTTTTTTAAACTAATTTGAGAGTTCGTGGAAATAACTTTAACAACAACAACAAACCAGAGAGAACGGACCGCCACACTACTCTATCCTGGCACACCTCTCTAGCTTCCTCCACATTCATACAGCGAGTCATACACGCACGTTGATTCTTCCGATTTCTAACAAGACCAACTTTTACAATTTAATTATTTGGTCATGCCATGTTTTCCTCGGTCTGCCTCGACTCCGTACTCCATTTACATCATTAACTTTAACATTGTTAAAAATGAAAAATACAATTTTTTGCTATCACATTACCGATCTGTAGAATTATTATTCTTCTTATATCATGTCAGGTCCCCGGGTCAGCTCATCCACAGTACTGAGGCCGATTTATTGTTTGGAGCCACGAAATTCCTATTTTGATTGATGGAGACCCAGGAAATCAGTGCATGACCAAATCGATGATATTTAGAAATTGGCATTATCCTTGTCTAGTATCCCGGAGAAATTGCGTCATGGCTAGCTGGTTAATTAGGTATTAAAGTATATTCCGAAAATCCCTGCTTCTGAAATAATAAGTGACATGTGCTTAGATGTGTAGGAGGGGGAGCTGACCCATTTCCCATACCGACGTGTTGTATATTATTCAGGCAGATCCCTACTTATGTCTACGGTCATCCTTTTCTGTATTTCCTCTTTCATTTGCCCCTAGATTCTCCCAAAACATAAATAAACATCGTTAGGAGAGGCAACTAGTGCCGGAGTTTTTAATTTATACATCTCACAGATAACTTTTGAAATGGTAATGGCGGTTTTGAATTTCGTACCTCGGATATGTAAACATTGTATTTTTCAATTTAACATAATTCGGGTGATAAATAGTAAAAGTGGAATTGGGCCGGCCATATAGCGAGACAAGGGATGATCGGTAGACAAGACGCACCCTGGAGTGGCGACCGAGAGAACCGGCCATAGAAATCCTGGCAGACCACAAGCCAGATGGTCTAATGACATCAAGAGAGTGGCAGGAGGTCAATGGCACAAAGCGGCGAGATATAGAGAGTTGTGGAAGTCGGGAAGGGAGGCCTATTTCCAGCAATGGACCACTAAGGGCTGACGATGATGTATAACACCACTTGAGATCAAACGCTTATTTTTTTCATTTTTGATACTTGGTATATTTGTAATGATCAGCCCTTAATTCATAATAGTTATAGACTTGTTTTAAATGAAAAATATCATCAATCATCTTTCAATTGCTTTTAAATACCGTTAAAAATAATTAAATAGGAAACCTGTATTCTCGTGCTAGATAAAATGGCGTTTAAATATTTAGTACAGTCGTGAAAAGTCCGCTCATCAAAACTTAATGAAATAATTTATTATGAATTCGATCAATCCGCGAGAAAACTTTTACTCTTTGCTCGTGACACCTTTTTCCACTCAATCTGCTTAAAATTAATGCTGTAGATACAAACGAAGTTTGTATGACTGATTAGCTCTTAAAACTTTATTCCGCGTCATAAAACTTTCATTAACTGCTTCATGACGCCACACACTCGTACTTCTTACCCCTTTGTTAATATGTATTATATGTAAAATTATGTTTTAAATTGGTTGTGTGGAAAGTTAGCATACATTAAATTATTCGATTTTAAATATTGAATACATTGCTTCTGAATTAACTAAACAATGACATTTTATTTTTTCTTTCTAGGGGACATTATTTCTAGAATGGCTAGTACTGGGATGCTACACAGAGGAAGGAACACAGGACCAGAGTAAGTATTTTTAATGATTGTTAATATTTCTTCCATAATTTTATTTATCTATTTTTTAATATCGTCCGTCAAATATTTTATGTTTCGAGTTAATAATGTTAGTCGATAGAATGCCTTGTCCTTAATTGTCTGGCAAAATATTTGAAGTCGATTTCAATGTGTGCATTTCATTGCAAGATAGTAGTCACGACACTTTAGTTCACCTTAGCTCATTTTAGTGCTGGCAAAACACTTTACATTACTTTTAGATAAACTTAAAGTGATAATGACGATTTTTTATGAATTAATACACTTTTTCACTTTCGAGTTTATTTTTCTCGACGTGTTTCGAAGGCTGCACCTGCATCATCGGGAGAAAGATATAAACTCCTCTTAATTCACAAAAAAATCGAATTTACATTACGTTTTTTGTCTGTTTACTGACAATATATAGTTAGTTATTATTTGAACCGATAGGTTTCAAAATATATAATATTTTTTGACATAGATGTCAAAAAAATATATTTTGTTGGTGTTTTTGTGCTAACTGACTTCATTCACTTCGTCAGATTGTCGTCAAGTCAAGTCGTGTGCAACAGGGAAACGGGATCTCGAATGTTTTGTTGATTCTTTGATATTCGATGAGCATAATGATATAATCAATTATTGCTTTTATGATTCGGTTTATATATAAATATAGTTTTAAACCTTTCATTCAAAATGCGTCGACGAAGAATGTCCCGCGTAGCGATGACAGATGGAGTAACTAATTGTGCTAACTGACTTCATTCACTTCGTCAGATTGTCGTCAAGTCAAGTCGTGTGCAACAGGGAAACGGGATCTCGAATGTTTTGTTGATTCTTTGATATTCGATGAGCATAATGATATAATCAATTATTGCTTTTATGATTCGGTTTATATATAAATATAGTTTTAAACCTTTCATTCAAAATGCGTCGACGAAGAATGTCCCGCGTAGCGATGACAGATGGAGTAACTAATTAATACGAATGAAAACGTCTGTTTTCTAGAAGTTTTATTATACTCGTATTTTATGGGAATGAAATATTCATTAATCTAAGGCATTATCATATGTCACGTCATAGCAAGGCAAAACATCTCATGATAATAAACTAAAAGCAAATTTCTAGAAAACAAACGTTTTCATTCGTTTTTTTTTTGTTCCTTGAACATATTTGATAAAACCTTATTCTTCTTCTTCCTCAGCCTATTCCCGTCCACTCCTGGACAAAGGCCTCCTCCATTCGCTTCCATGTCACTCTGCCTTGTGCAGACTGCATCCAGGTTATTCCGACATGTCTGTTCAGATTATCCTTCCACCGTAGTTGCGGTCGCCCTGCACTTCTTTTTGCCGTCCACGGTCTCCAAGTCAGCAGTCTTCTTGTCCATTTTTCGTCTGAGCTTCTGGCTACGTGACCTGCCCATTGCCATTTTAGAGTCGCCACCCGGTGGATGATGTCAGTGGCCTTTGTTTTTTCTCTCACCATCGTTTCTGACTCTGTCTCTTGGGCTTATTCTTAACATGGCTCTTTTGGTCACACGTAGTTTCTCGGCACTTTGTTTGGACAATGTTACAGTTTCAAGACCATAAGAATGCATTAGAAAGGCGAAACATGTAGTTCCCAAAAACTATAGTAAAACTTCTAAAAAACAGACGTTTTCATTCATATTAATTGTTTCCATTCATATTAATTATTGAATTTGGAGTTTTACATTAGGTATTGTATTTTTCTCTTTATCTTACATTAATGTCTTGTTTGTGGTACAAGACAGTTGAACTGCTAGTGTTATGAACTTGGTGTGCACATCTAACTGACGCATCTAATCTGTTTTAATACGTTTTTTTATTACTTATCACTGCTGTATATTAGATGCTATGTTTGTGTTTTACCGACAATAAATAAATTCCAGAAACAATGATTAGATAGAGTAAAGTTTGGTTAGCGCTCTAAGGGTTAAAAAGGCAACATTCCATATTTTCGTAAATATTAGGAGTAATAACGAATGTCTGTTTTTCCCAGTGGCGGTGACGAGGTGCAGCGGTCCTTAGAGCTGCTGGACAGCGTGCTGAGCGAGTTTGAGGAGGGCGAGTCGCTGGCGGCGGGGCGCGGGGGGCGGCGCGAGGCGGCGGGCGGGGGCGGCGAGCGCGCGCCAGCCGCGGCGGCCACACCGGACGACGACAGCCCCTCGCTGGGGGGACACCAGTCCGAGGACGATGGATACATGAGCATGAACGGAAGACGGTAATTGTCTCTCGCTTGTGGCCAACTCTCTGCAGCTTCGAAGAGATGGGCATCTCATAACCCATTTCTTTAGATTACTCAGGGGATATTTCAAGAACTCGGCCGTGCTGAAAGGTGTTCGGGTTTTTGTCCCTGATACATATCTCCGACAGCGACAACATAGATTGTTTTACCTACCGGCCGCCAAAACCAACTGGTGACACCGGTGGGAAGAGCAATTAATCTGCTGAACGCGGTCTCCTCGGAGATCGACATATTTCATATTATAGAAAGTACGTTCAAAAGGCAAATACTCTTAATTCTGGAGAGTATCCTGTCTTCCTAATGTCGAACCATCCCTCATGCGCTTCTGGTAGTATACTATACACAATATATTATTTTACCTGTTCTCAATGGATGCCTTAAAAATTAATTTTGTAATCTATTGATGAAATAAACTGATTTGATTTGATTTGATTTAAATATTGTTTAATCGATGTGAAAGATGTTGATCTCTAAAGTGACCAAGTACAGCAACTTCCTTGCTCTTCCCACTGGCATCACGAGGAAGGTTGATACTACTACACGTTAAGCCTTCAGATAAATCAATTTTGATTTTGACACTGGTCAAATATACTTTAAAAAGAAGAAGAGTGACACCAAGAATTGAATTAAATCAATTGTATTAGAATTTATTTTACAATTTTCAATATGAGCAGAAAATAGCTCATTATGATGACGAAGGAATTGGATCATGTCTGGGGTTTAACCCCAGAATATGTATAGTAGATGAATTCAATACCCTTGAGATAATAAATTAATAAAAGTAAAGCTTTATAAAATTCCCAATTTTTATAATCTGACATGGTGGAGTGTCTGATTAATCTGAAAAAATTTATAAGTACGAATTAATATCGATAACAATTGTCAATTATGCTACCAATAGGATTTGAACCCAGCAACTTTCCACATTCTGCGTGTAATTAATGTATTGTGTGTTCTATTTTCAGCACAAAGTTCGCTTTGAGTTTCCGTCCAACCGAAGAAAAAGGCGAGCCTGTGGCAGTGATGGAAGTAGTTGCGGACCCGGCGTCTCCGCTGAATATCAGCGAGGCTAGCGTCACCTCTCTGGGGCCCGAGGGCGGCCCGGAACCCCTTTCGCCGCCTCCGCCCTCCGAGGCCCAGAAAATCATTTCAAATCTTTTACCCAAGTATGCTATATTATAAATATTCAATAATCTACCCCCAACATTAATATAATATTATCACCAGTTTTCTGGCATTAATTACAGTCATTTGTATTTATGAACAATCTTATTACTATGTATTAAAAGATTAACTCTCTATTGTTGAATTTTCTTTTATTATACAATATATGTAGTTTCTATGACCGTGCTTTCAGCGTTGCGGGTCCTTTGGCGTGGAATAGCCTCCATGTTAGTATTAAGTATGAGGATAGTGACATTAAATTTAAGAAACTTCTAAAAACTAGACTGTTCGGACAGTCATTTCCTAGTGCGCCCTTGGAGTAATTGATTTTACAAAACGGCGCACTTAAAATATTAGTCATCAGAATAATAATAGTATGACGTATTAATATTTTTTACGGGAGCTGCTTAAATGCATTTTTGCAATGGCTAGAGGAACTGAAATTTTTATTTAAAAATAATAAGTGGTTCAGAAGTTATATCTATTTTACTTGACCTACTTCAAGGTGTGGATGACAAATGGAAGTCGAACATGATGTATTAATATTGATTATTAATAATATCAATGAGTAAAATCAAATCTGTTTATGATTTTTTATTTTGTTTTGAATGTATACAAATAATTGTAGACAAATACTGGATTTTACCCATTGCGGGCTAATCATTTTAAGGATTAATTGTATCTCAATAGAGACGAAGATGGAATGGGGAATGTTGTATTACATAAAGCGATCGCTTAACCCAACCAATGACAGGTCATAAGTCCTGTAAACGCCTCGACCACCATATTCTGTTTCCAAAAACAAATTTACTTCTTCGTCTCTATTGAGATACAATTAATCCTTAAAATGATTTTTTATTGTTTATATCATGTTGTACCCTTGTCTTTCTTTTTCCTCTTCTTACGGACGCCAACCTTTGATTGAATTGACTATTATATAATTGGTGACATTCATCCAGACCATCTTAATAGGTCTTTAAACCAAGATTTTAGACATTGTCCCACAGAAGTCACTTTCTTTCAATTTTGCTTTCTATGATTATACACAAATCCTTCGGTTGGTTATACGTGATTTTTTCGAAATATTATTAAATATGTCTTAATTCATTTACAGAGTATCGCCAACAAATTCATCCAATAGAGGTATCATTGATTTAGATGCAAATCAATCTCCTTCATCTCCTACACCAGAAGCAGTAGTCAACT
The DNA here is from genome assembly GCA_022606425.2 of Lepidostoma basale. Lineage (NCBI taxonomy): Eukaryota > Metazoa > Arthropoda > Insecta > Trichoptera > Lepidostomatidae > Lepidostoma > Lepidostoma basale. The sequence goes on along the minus strand of JAHDVF020000857.1, from coordinate 457,807 downwards.
GCAATGGAAGGGCTACCAACTCCACACAAACCACTTTAGTAAGTATATTTTATTTTCATCTCTTGGGGATAAAAATATGTGCAGTTTTTTAAGAGAGTTGTTATCGAGTCTAAAGGTTAGAAAGGTCGCATATTTGGGTCATGTGCTAAGGAGAAAAAGATACCGCCTCCTTTGGCTAATAATCATGGGCAAAATAGAGGGATGTCGAGGGGTTGGCACAAGTCAGTTGTCCTGCCAATGAATTAAAAGAGAGTTGAGAACCTGTTCCAAGTGGCGCTGGACACAGATATTTTCGCTGCAGTGATCGCCAACGTTGGAGGGATGTTAATTGTAAATAATGAAAATAAATAATAAAATTCAAATATTTTTAAAATTTATATTTAGTTAAAATCCACTAATGTTTGTGTCTGCAGCTCGCTGCCGAAACCCGTCAAAACCAAACATACATTTTAAAAAGAGTTTTTACTTTTTTCATTTTTTATTTTCATGATTTTAATCTAATCAAAGCTTCTCTGAACATGATCTCTACCATTATCTTTATATGTTTGATTTTTTTTTCATACTCATTGTGTGAACAAAGATTCAAGTGATTCCCAGGAGTCATCTTTTTTTTATGAACATGTCGCACCGTGAGTGTAAAACCGAGATAAGTGCAAATATATATATTTTGGAGATATGGGAGTTTAAAGACTTCATATTGCTTGGAAAACTGTTTTTTTTAAATAAACCAATGATTTTTGGTTTATATTATAGTAATATACCTTTAAACCGAAAATCATTGGTTTATTTAAAAAAAACAGTTTTAGTTTTAAGAAATATGAAGTCTTTAAACTCCCATATCTCCAAAATTTATATTTGCAGTTATCTCGGTTTTACACTCACGGTGCGATGTGTTCTTAGAGAATTTAAGAATTTTTTGGTTAATATATAAATTTTTAATAATGTTTACGATTTTCTTACAGCCGAAAACTCGCCATCAGAGGCCTTTTGGTTGGGAAAAAGAATCACCTTCAGGAGTGAATGTGAATGTCAACAATCAAGTGAACAACGCTCCGCAGTGCCGCTTCTCCTCCTTGCCATACGGCTCCCACCAGCCCCCGCCCTTTGCATCCCCCCCGTCCTGGCTGCCCCCTAGGCAATCCAGAGAAGAACGGAATAATAAGATTGGAAGTCCTTCAGTACGTTCTCCCAGTACTGAGAATCCTAAACCTGTTTTCCCTCTGTTGAGCAGCTTCAGCTATGATAATGATTTCGTTTTGGGAAATATGCCTTATAACGAGCACCCTGTGACAATATATCCGGGTGCAAATGTTCCTTACACAAAACAATTGAATTCCCCTACATTTGGACTTCCCAAAAATTCTCCATTATCTACTTCGTACTCATCAAAATCTGCTTCTGTAGCACCCGATGGCAAAAAGCTGGGAAGGCGAGAAAACCGCTCAGAAGGAGAACTCCTCTCACCAAAAACCAAATTACCCCCTCGCACTCTCGCTGGCAGTATAGAGAGACACCATGAAGTTTGTCGCGGACCAGCCGATAGCGTTAATTCTGGAAATCTAACAAATTGCAAGTCTACAGATGAAGATCACTTCTCGGATGATTCTCTGGAGGAGGCATTCCCTCCGCCACCGCCTGTCACCCTGACTCCCTCCAAGAGGAGCTCCATTGCCTGGGAAGTACCTCTGGATGATGATCCTCTGCTTACACCTGGCAGCACTAAAGTAATTTTTTTCTTTACATTTTAATATAAATCTACAATTTACATATTTTTATGGTTTTCTCATTTATAAAAAAAAAATTCTATTACCATTGCGCTTTTTTCTTTTTTGCTTCATGAAAATGGCTAATGATTGAACTTATGACATGGAAAATGTATCCTAATGAATTACCTAAATAATGGTTATTCTATGTTTGTCAGTCGTATTTGTATATAAACCTTATTTAAAAAATTATGTAATATGGAACCCTTCTTCAATACAAAAGTTATTTTAACTCATTAAATTTTATCTATATGGTGTATTATGTTTACAGGTTATTGGACGTAGAAGAAGGAAGTCAGGAGATCATTCTAACTCCAGCACCAGCTCCATTCCGCAGAAAGTGGATGAATGGGGAGAAGGCCCAGGGGACTACTGGCCCCCGCCCCCCATGCACTGCTCTACTGAAGACGAAATTGTCAGCCCCTTCTCGGATACAGAATCTGAACATCTACCTTTGCCGGAAGATATATCAGAAATCAATGCAACTGGCACCTATATTATCCGGCGTGGAAAGAAGGATCGTAAAAACATACCAGAATTTTCAAAGAAACCTCAAAAGCCACCTAGAAATATTCAACAGCATTTACAAAATGAAGCCAGTAACAAGAACTTTGATGGAGAGCAATCAGTAGATGGTTCAAGTCTCTCCATCAGCGCCCTGTCCATGTCTGGATCTCACAACTCTGCCTCTTCATTGAACTCTCGGCTCAGTTCAGATTTGAGTATTCCTCATTCGCGTTATAGTATTGATTTTAATTCTAGATTCAGTCGAGAACTCACTACACCTAATTCCCGCTACAGTGTAGACCTGTGTATTCCATCTTCCAATCTCGGTAAAGAACTAACCTCTCCAAAATCACGTTTAAGCTTAGATTTAAACAACGGTCCAGAGAAACATGTAAATAGAGATCTTTTCAATGAAAGTCCAAAAAATAAGAAGAGTCTAGATAGATGCGACGGATTCTTCCAGAATAAGAATTCAGCCATACCGAATAAGCTTTCGCCGCAAAATCGATTCACAGATTTTAAGAAATACTCGTGTACTTTTGATAACATACAGTCTCTGATGAAGGAGGGCATAGAATCTACAAACACTGGTGGCCATTTCGATGAAACATCCTCCGAGCTGAGCATTATTCCTCCTTCTGTAATTAGAGTTGTTTCTCTACCGAGCCTCTCTGCAGAAAATGAACCGTCCGTTCCTCGACAAATTTTAACCACAACCGTTGAAGAAGAAGAAGATTTCGAGACTCCGAGTCATTCTAGCGAGGATACCTCGCCACTGAAGAAAATAGAAAATAATATTAGCGCCCTACTCAGCCAAGGCAGAGAATCGCAATTCTCCCCCTACATGCAAAAAGATTGGGATATCCACAAGGACGAGTACAGTGACAACTCCAACGAGCTCCATTTGTTAAACAATATGACATTTAACTCAGGGGAGAGACGTAAAAGAAACGACATTCAAAAGTCGTCCAGTCACAATGAAATTCCCAATAGAAAATTGTTAGATTTTCATCGAGATAAAAATGTTTCAAGCAAAAAGAATGGGATTCATAAATCGATGAGTTCTAAAGATATGCCAATAGCTTTTAATAGGCAGACTTCCTCAGACTCCACTGGCTCCAGCGGTGGAGACTTCCCTGTGCACGTGCAGATCCTGGAGCACTCTTTCAAGCCGCACAAGCACGAATTCGGCCCTCTACCCAACTCACCTGGCTCCCCGCAGTTTCCCCCCCTCCCACCCTCCCCGGTCCAAGAAGACGATGACGAATATTCTGAAATTCTACAGCCATTAGAGAAGGTCCATATCTCCAAGAAAGCAGATACCTTACCAACAACTAATTCTGACATATATCATAGGTATATTGAATTCATTATTTAATTTTGATATTTGAATATGAATAAGAAGAATATAATTATCAATGTATAGCTTAGTACTCAGAGCACTCGTTTCGACAGCCAACGGTCACAGGATTGTGTGCTGCTAATAGTGCAGGTGACTAATTTTAGAGCATCAAAAGCATCGGTCCTTTTATATATATTTTCTGAAAAATCACTTGTTCAATTTGGTTTTAAAAATATATTAGAATATGTATTACGTATACAATAAGAAAAATAAATTTATCTCAATAGAGACGAAGATGCAAACTGGAAACTGAATATGGTGATCGAGGTGTTTACAGGACTTATGACCTGTCATTGGTTGGGTTAAGCGCACGCTTAATGTAATTACAACATTCCCCATTCCACCTTTCTTATGACCACCATGTCTGACAAATATTCAGTTTCCTTTCATATTCAGTTTCCAGTTTGCATCTTCGTCTCTATTGAGATAAAATTAATCCTTGAATTGATAATCCGCAATGGGTAAATAAAATCCAGTATTCGTCTACAAGTGTTTGTATACATTCAAAATGTTGTATAAAAAGAATTCAGTTTATATACATATAGTATAAAAGTAAAACAGATAAATAGTTATCTAAATCATACCAATTAAAATCGCAAATAATATTAAATTAAAGTTTTCTTTTCACGTCTCCTTTAAAACTCAAAGGGTTTTTTTCTTAATTTTTATGATATTGGAGTTATGTTAAAACTAATTTCTAATTTCAGATCCCTGGACCCCCCAACTATTCCCCCGCACCGTGAGTCCGGGACAAACAGTTTGAAGACTCGCTCAATGGACACTAGCTTTAACAAAAATCGAAGAAACAACAGTTCCAGTAAAAATATGTCCACCGACAGGAGAACGCTTCCTTCAGGTGATTCTATTTGATCATTATTCATAGTTTTTGCGCAACGCTCATAAATTAACTGTTATGTTGAACACATTTTAGCATTGACTTATGCCAAAGTACATTCCAGTACATTCCATCGTCTTTTTTTTCCAGTTTTTCTACTTTAATTCATATTAAAGAAGTAATTTAAGAATTATTTCTTTATAATCTGTTGGATTAACAAATTGAGACAAAATGTTAACTCGATTTTAAAGCTTTTGATATACGAGTATGTACATTATTTGACCCATTGGGTCAAAATATTCAAATAAGGCAAGATTTATTATTTTTGTGGTGCAATATAAAAACTCAGTTTTTATTTTGCCCTGATGAAGCTTGCGTAAAAGCGAAACCGGTTGGCGTCACTTATAATTACAATTACGTGATTAATATATAAAGCGCTGTTATTATTTTAAATATTTATTAATTTTAAATGTCTAACCTTAATGTAATTGCTTCGTACAAAAATTTAATTACCCTTTGGAAAGAAGCCATTACTTGGTGGTTTCACATATTTAAAATTAGAATTAAACACTTTTATAACTTTGTATGAAACCACTTTATTTTGAGTCAAGAGCGCCAACCGGTTTCGCTCTGTAACGAGCTTCGTCAGGGCTATACACAAACTCTTTTGTATAGCAAAACTTCGTTTGTGTATACCCCTGATGAAACTCATTACAGAGCGAAACCGGTTGGCGCTCCTGACTCAAAATAAATTGGTTTCATACAAAGTTATAAAAGTGTTTGCCTAAGACTGCGTTTCACTCTCAAACAAAAATAATTAAATCTATCCACTATGAATGACAAGACTAAAGGCAGAAACATACTATTAACACGCGAAGTGGCGTGTTTACTCCCACCACCGGCAACACGTCGATCTAGCTCGTCTGGATCGGGTGGCGTGTGCGCGCATGGCGTCGCGTCGGGTGCTCGTAGTGTGATTCTGTTCATAGAAAACAATACAATTTGATTCGACTCAACACGCATCACGTGGCATCGGGTGGCGTAGCGTGTTCATAGTATGTTTCTGCCTTAAATGAAATCACCTTACAAGACTGATGGGACATATTGTTAAAATGTCAAAACAGCAGTGCCCACATAACTAATGTTCCATCACACCTTCGATAATAGTTTTACTCCCAAAATTGATGACAGCGTCGATAGCTTCTTGCATAGATCCAATTTTGATGCCTAATAATTTAAAATAGCAATATGTCATATCGTGGGTATACTGGCAAAAAACGTTAGTCTAAAATCGCTGTTTTGAGAAATCAATCATTTAAGTTTTCTTTAAATTTGAAACATATAAGTGTCGTTGTCAAAAGTCAATCGAGGGAATTTTTTTCAGCCGAAGACAATAAGTAGAGTTAACGTTTTTTCCAGTACAAAAATGTTCAACAAGACTCTTCGAAAAATATTAAGTTTTTTGAAGCTTTTAGCCTGTATGAAATACCTTTTGTACGATTTAACGTTAAATTTATTTTTAAAACTAGAGAAAAAATCTGTTTCATTCGACTTCGTGTATTTTGCCAATTTGTAGAGCATTGTAAACTTTACAATACTGCATCACTAAGTCAAAACTGACAATTTTCGACTTAACGTTTTTTGCCAGTATACCCACGATATTAACTCTTGAAATTTTCTTCTTCTTCTTCTTCTTCTTTTGATAGATCTGACGATCTGTGACACAGAAATCATATCTCGTCGGATGATGAGATCCAGCTGTCCCTCCATCTCTTAGGCGGTCTTCCAGGTGGGCGGTGTCCGGAAGGGATTTCATAGGCGGCTGTATACGCGAGTCTGTCACCATCCATTCGGGCTACATGGTCCCTCCAGTATCTTCTTCTGGATCTACTCCACTGAACGATATCCTCTATTTCGCAGGTTTTCCTTATGTCTGCGTTGCGGACACGATCTCGGAGGGTTTTTCCAGTAATTGATCTTAGGACCTTCATCTCCGATGTTCTAAGTAGTCCCTTGGTTCGCACAGTGTCAGCCCGCGTCTCTACAGCGTACGTCATGATGGGTCGCACGCATGTTTTGTATATTCTGATCTTGCTGTCGATACGCATGTGCTTGTTTTTCCAGACCAGATTCTTCAGGCATCCTGACACGGCAGAGGCTTTACTGACTTGTTCACGTACTTCGGTATAATTGAAATTCTTGAAATTTTGTAGTAATAAAATAAATGTTTCACTTATTACCTTATATTTTAGTACTGTTTTATGATATGCAGAATAAATCTTAGATTATCTATTGAAAAATAAAAAAATTAAATGTATTATAACTTGTGAGTGATTATCATTCAATTTTACTCTTGTTTTACAAATATGTTTCCCAAATAACCAAATATAAATACATATATTTGTCAGTAGAAAAGTACAGTAAACATTTTTTTATGAAATATTAATATTATTTTGTTGAATCGCTCTTTACATCATGACAGCAAGAACCAAATCGATGTAAAGGGTATTATAGCTATCATAGCGATTCTCGTGACATGTAATAGGTAGCTAATCTATCGCCATTTTATTGTCACGTGAATTCTACACCAGACCAAAGACAGTGTGACTATCACACTGCCCTCACCGGGAATCGAACCCGGAACCTTCGGGGTGGCAGTCAATGCACTTACCACTAGGCCACGAAGGTCGCCAATGATCACAAAACTTCTTGACTCATTGGGTAGATACAAAATGATGTGATGAAATATGTTGAATATATATACTTGATGAAATATGTTGAATATATAGGCATAAAAACATTCGATAAAGGTATGTGATGAGATAAAAAAAATCTCATATTTTCCCAAAGACAGCACATAGAGTTCGGTAGTGATCTGTAATGAATGGATTAAATCTAAAACACCATAACAACTAGAATTTGTACAATTTCAAATAAATTGCAAAGTTTTATCAATATTTTTTAAATTACTAATGAATTTGAATTTTTTTAGATATGGGTGTGATGAGTGGACGGCGCCGAACCTTCCAAAGGCAGCGAGGGGGGCGCGAGGATGGTGCAGCAGGGTGCAGCATCGGGGGTGGGGGCTTGCAGACCTCAGCCAGCTTGCCAGAGACTCCGGTATTTGGGCGCGGGTGTGATGTACCCCGCACACCACACCGCCGCACAACGGACTCTGGCCCTCGGCAGAGTAACACCATGAACTCCATCCAGACTATGAGTAAGGACACTGCCTTATTATTCACATTAAAAAGTGTTGCCACAAAACCATATTATTTAACCTTGACTGCTGTTGAAAAATTATGATTATATTCAACATATGCATAATTCACGTGGTAGGTATTGTCGCATTTGAACAACAACAAAAATATATGAGAAGCTCTCATTTTCTGGTTACACATTAAAATTTGTAAATATGAGAAATAATAAAAACATGTTGTATTTAACCACAGAATAGTAATTTTGTTTGAAGCCAATTAGTTTTGCTTGTACCCAAACTTCATCAGAATATAAGAACTCAATAGTTTTTATATTGCCCTGATGAAGCTTGGGTATAATCGAAACTAGTTGGCTTCAAATATAATTACCATTCTGTGGTTAAATATGTACACATGATTTTTTTACTGTTTTATTCAAATGGTTATAATGATGTATTAAATTACGCTGAGCCTTATTTACATTCGAAATTTGTTATTTATACATTACATACCTTTATAAAACATTTGATATGTAAATGTTAATAATAACCCTACTCACAAATTGAAATTAGTTAGTCTTAATAAAATAGAAAAACTTTTGCAACAAAAATAGTAAGAAAACACCACATCTACTTGCATAATTTGCACCCTTTCATATTTTGCCTGCACTGGGTTTGAAAGAATGATTTAAAATGTTATCTTTAGATAAGCATATGTTTTTTTCTTCTTAGAATATTGAGTTATCTGCATGGGTACAAAAAATATAGGGTTAACCATGTTCTGCTAAAGATAAATATTTCATTACCGAGTTGCTCAAGCAATCATCAAAAATATTCTAAATATTCTACCAAGAGCAATCTTACATATAATGTGAAAGGTGGAAAACCAGCCATCACTGAAAATACACATAATAAATATTGTTATTTGAAACTTCTTGGTAGAAGTTCATTGTAAATAATGAAAATCTAAAAAAAAATTATTAAAAATCCCTATACAATATATATTTAGTTTAATTCCACTTAGGTTTATGGCTTCAACCGGTTTCGGCAGCTCGCTGCCATCTTCTGGTATTTTTTCAAAACTGCTTCACTGACCTTCAGAATATTAGTGTTGTTATTTGAAATTTCTTGGTACAAATTCATTGTAAATAATGAAAATAAAAAAATATTAAAACTCCTTTATAATATATATTTAATTTAATTCCACTTAGGTTTATTGCTTAACTAGCTGACCCGGCAACGCTTCGCTATTGCTAAATTCGAGTACATAAATAAACCCAATATATATTCAAAAAATACAATGAATTATAAACTTGAATACATATTACTAATGTAATAGAAAAACAATTTTTTGAATATTTTATATGAAATTTAATGATCAAATAAACAATATTATATCACATTTGCAGAAAACATTCATTATATTAAAGAAACAAAACTCTTGATTTTGTTGTCCATGAAATTCACATCAGAGCCAATAAAGTAAGTTTCTACGATCGTGATTTCGGCACTGCGAGTCCGCTGGCGTGGAATAGTAATATAGATGATAATACTACATAAGCCTCCCTTCCCGACTTCCACAACTGTATCCCTCGCCGCTCTGCGCCATTGACCTCCTGCCACTCGTTTAATGTCATCAGACCATCTTGCTTGTGATCTGCCAGAATTTGTGTAGCTGTTTCTCTTTCGCCACTCCAGGCCAGAAGATCTTATAACCCGTTGTCCTTGCTTTATGACCGATCCCATTCCATTTAAACATTAGTTGCTGCATCGGCAACTTTGGTCCGATCTTTCATTCATCAATGTTGGGCCCTGGAATTAAAAAAAAAAAAAATTGAATTGCCATAAGGCGGACACTATAAAAGGCAGTTCATGCTATATGCATAATAATAATAATAATAATTAGGCTAATTTGTCAAATTAACTAACTAACTAACTAACCATCACGCCGCCTCCCCGAAAGTGTAAGCAGAGAGAATGGACTGTCACACTTTTACTGATGCGGCACTCCATCCTTCTCTTTTCGCCCCGCGGGAGGCGCGGTGTGATGGGTTGCGAACCTCATCGCCACCAATAGGCATCTCCCGCGCACACTTCGATCGTCCAACACCCACAAAATAAATCTAAAACAAATAATATAAAATACAATGATATAAAATAAAATAACAAAATAAAAATAATTTAACACAAAATGTTATTTTTAGACGGTGCACATATTGTCTATTTAATTTATAATATGTTCCACGTATCCACTGTTTTTTAATTTAGCACATAATGTAATAACACATAATGTTTTTTTCAATGTTGCACATGTTGACATGGACGATCCGGACATTTGTGTTTATTTAATTTATGTTACACGTATCCACCATTTTTTAAATTATCTGTAATAAGGCACTTAACCAGCAAGAACTTAAAAATAATATTGAAGAAATTATTCAAATTGTCATTGGAACAAATGAAAAATTTATTTGTACACCTGTCAAAATTCTTTATAAAAACGATAATACTGAATCGACATGCGTGTATGACTCGTATGAATGTGGAGGAAGCCAGACAGGTTTGCCAGGATAGAGTAGTGTTATGTTGAAGAAATTATTCAAATTGTCATTGGAACAAATGAAAAATTTATTTGTACACCTGTCAAAATTCTTTATAAAAACGATAATACTGATAAAACCTTTTAATCTGATTAATTTGATTAATTTGTCAAATTAATTAAATTAATCAGATTTTAAAGGTTGGTCATGTTAGAAGTCGGAGAAAACCTTTTAATCTGATTAATTTGATTAATTTGTCAAATTAATTAAATTAATCAGATTTTAAAGGTTGGTCATGTTAGAAGTCGGAGGAATCGACATGCGTGTATGACTCGTATGAATGTGGAGGAAGCTAGAGAGGTTTGCCAGGATAGAGTAGTGTTATGGTCCATTCTCTCTGCCTACCGGAAACGGCGTGATGGTTTGTTTGTTTAATTTGTATAATCGCCGTTTTCGTGAATAGCTCACCTCAAGGGCGCTTTGACAATGTTTTTAGTCATGAAAGGTGCATGTGACAACAGCGAAATCACGATCGTAGAAACTTACTTTATTGGCTCTGATGTGATTTTCATGGACAACAAAATCAAGAGTTTTGTTTCTCTAAACATATGAATGTTTTGTGCAAATGTGATATTGTGTAATGTAAAAATGAGCCGGTTCTCATTCGCCACTCCAGAGTACATCTAATTCACTGATCATCCGTTGTTTGATTGATCTAATTCCATTTTAACGAAGTTATTTTGCACGCTGCATCGGTAATTTTCGTCCCATCTCTGATCCGTTACTTTATTTTCCTAGAAATAAACGGAAAAAGTCATAAGAATTGTGTCATTCATTCATATTGTAATTCATATTGTATATCATTAGAACTTTCTTACCGTTGCTGTGGTAATGTAACAATTTCCCTGACCAAAGCATGCGTATAAAGAAAACAGCAAAATAGAATAAACTGAAAATATATTTATGAATTAGAAATATAAATATTATATTATACTTACGGAAGCAAGTTTCTTCATATTCTTGTAGAGCTTCGACGTCCAATATTTTATATTTTCGCTATCATCCTTTGAAATAACTTTAATCCCAGAAACTTCATAACCTAAAAGTACCGAAACTTCATACCTACAAAATATTACGACGTACAAAGAGATTGACAGTAGATTGACAGTTCAGAGACCACGTGACCAATCGAACGGCTAGAACTCTAGACGAATAAGTTTCAGCCACACGAAAAAATAAAATTTCGTTCATAACCTCAAAATGACGTGTAAAAATTATACTCGCCAAAATTAAGAAGTATAATTACCTGTCTGCATTAATGTACATTAAAATATGGCCAATAAAATAGACTGTACCAATTAAACAACCAATTATTTTAGTACGTAATAAGTAAAACGTATTAAGTATTATACATCCCAAAGTAAAACGCAATATATTGGACTGTCAGAAAGCAAAACACATTGTTGCCACTACACAAAATTACATGGAGACTGAATTCTCTCCAGACCGTGTCAAACGAATATAGACTCAAAAGATTGATACTCAGGTGATACGAACATTAAGGTCTATATTCGTTTGCACTACGAAAATTTTCAATTAATTGATTAATTTATAAAGTTAATTAGAGCTCGATTAATAACGAAAATATGCCTATGACGACCGCTAAATTCCACTTAGTCCATTCCCCAAGAATCAAAAGGATCTGATGAGGAATCACCGAGAAAGAAGGAGACACACAGAACCCAGATTGTGTTTTATTTATATGTAGATGTAGATGTAGATGTAGATTCCACTTAGGTTTATTGCTTTGACCGGTTTCGGCAGCTTGCTGCCATCTTCTGGTGCATCTCTGATGGCAGTGAGCTGCCTAAACCGGTCGAAGCCATAAAACTTAGTGGAAATAAACTAAATATTAGATAAAGCGGAAATTAATGGCAATATTCTTAATGCGAATAATTTTTTTTTTAATCAAAAACTATACAAGATGATTACGTTAAATATTTTTCAATGTTATCGATTATCTTTCTCCACAAAACAGGTGATTTTTTATTACCTTTTTCTTCAAATTCTGGCAGTTTTTTTAGTAAAATATGAGGTCACGTGATTTCGGACTAGTTCGACATTCGTATTACTTTTATCACGAACTGAATAATCCATCGCCTGAAAAATATGGTAATATGATATTAAAGGTGAATATGTTGGATGTTACAGAACTTCTAAATCTAGCTCTCTTATTTTGTCCTGTGTAATCCTTGCTGCGTGTGGGCCTTGCATTATCATGGTGCAGAATTTATACCTGATTATTTCCTAAAACTGATTGTTTTTTAAGCAGTTCTGCCTTTAATCTTACTAATTATGCTTAATGCACATCTGCTGTACCATTCTGACCAGGTTTTAGTAATTCCCAATGAATTACTCCCAAAACATCTCACCAAACATAAAGAAGAACCTTTAACAGAGTCAACGTCAGGCGAGGGGTAGACACGGGTACCTGATTAGTTGAAAGCCATTGTTTTTTCTACTCGAATTGGTGTAGAGGACCCACTTCTTATCCCCAGTAATAATTGAGGACCGTTTTCACAAAGCGAAATATCTACAAAATGTAAATTTTTCAGGAGGTATTTTCATGTTAAAAATAATACGTTTTGTATGATATCGCGATATTTGAACCGCTACAACTTCGCACGTATACCGTTTTGTTAACATTTTATTTCACCAATCGATAGAGCTCACATGGAAGAACTCATTTCCATAAAATAAAATAAAATTGTAGAAATTTCTCTTTGTGAAAACGGTCCTCAATTCTTCTAAGAAACGGTTCAGTGTCATATATGGAGAGTACAGATGAACAGATTGTTATTCGTTGTTCCAAGGACATTGGTAAAGAATTGTGCCACACCAAAATTCTTTGTCTATTTTTATTCTAGCGCCGTAGTTCTAGTGCTTTAATTAAATTTTTTTAAATATAAAACAAAAATATTCAATAATCCTTTAATTGGATCGGGAATGGAGTAATGAAAAACCTTAAAAGCTAAGTTGATATACCGCTAAAACGAGGCTTTCTTACATTGGTTTCAAATGGAACCCGTCTCCAGTCGGTTGAAGCCATAAAACAAAATTCGTGGAAGATGTTAAAGGCCATACCAGAAATGTTTCGAAGAGCGGAATAACGCTGGCATATGTCTATTTCATCCAATGGGGGATAATTTGAAGATGACAAAATAGATATTGATAAATAATTAAATATTTTGCATTTCAGTTACAATTTCAGGGTACTTTATTGTCATAATAGTATATACTACACCATAAAGGAATTTTAAATATGTTCAATTACATTGTTTTTTTATTTATTTAGGTGGCAGTTGCACTGTAGGCGGATACGGACGTGGAAGCAATGGAGGCTCCATGGAGAGGGCAATTGCGGGAGCCGAACTTCTTCGGCTCGCTGGAGGCCCCGCCAGAGGCTGGTACCCCAAACAGAGACATAGGTGAGCTATTGAATATGTTTACAGTAGAACGTCGTTTATCCGAACGTCAGTTAACCTACCGAGCTGATGAAGCGCAAAAAAAGGCAAAGAAATCTTGTTAAAAAAAAATCGCTGATTATTTTTCCAGTACTGTAGAGTAATGTAAGCCTTATTATGTACATTTACTACATACATACTTGTTTTTGCAGTAAAATTTGTAATTTCATAATCAATAAACGAGCCGAGAAAAATATATCAATTTACACCTTATTTTGCTAAAGGAATTAGCGCTGGTTTGATTATATGGAAAAATTGGTATCCGGTACACCTCCGGTCCCAATTAGTCCGGATAAACGACGTTCTACTGTATTACTATTATTATTATTATTATTTTGTTGAAAAGCTCTTTACATCATTACAGCCAAATTGACATATAGGGTGATAAAAATAATATTAAATGAAATATACATAGAACCATTTGAATAGAAATATGACAGTTATCTCTTTGTTGCTCTTATCGTAAGGGTATTCACGAATTCAGTATAATTGCATCCAAAGAGGTCTATCTCCGGGTAATGTTAGATTGAAACAATCACTAAAATACAGTTTTACTTTAAATAAGTACCTGGATACAGCCTACGATTTAAATAATAAATTTTGATTAAAGGCCAAATATGTCCTTGACCAAAATAAATTGTTAACAATAATATGCATAAATGAAGTTTGTAAATTACGTTTTAACCAGAGTGCCAAAGAGCGCCGTCGCACTTGTAGGTAGATTAATGGTATTCAATTTCTGTATTTTTATTATCATAGTTTGAAACCTAGTGAAGAGAATGTTGAAAGAAATATGAAAATTTGTGTATTTTCACAGAAATGGCACATTGTTTTCTTATAAATATAAATTATTTATAAAAATAGACATTTCTTTTGGTATTTTAGAATATTTTTGCGAAATATGTTTGGCACTAAAACGGTTAAATAAGAGCTTTACAAATAGTTATTGGAAGCAAAAATTTATCAATAAAACCAAAAATAGCAGTTCACAGTGGAGTTATGGTTCCAACGCTTATATGTATGGAAGCGAGCGAAGCATGGAACTAGCAGAAGAAGAATGAGATCAGAATAAATGCAGTGGAGATCAGATCCTTTGGATGTATGTACGAGTATAGTAAAACATTGAACGAGTACGTCAGAATTTCAAATGCTAATTTCGGGAAGTAATGTAGAGCGGAAGAAAGTATTATGAACAAAATTATGAAAGGATCACTGTGTTGGTTTGGACATATAGAACGCATGTATAAAGAAAGAATGGTTAAGAAAGTATACATTACCAGGTAGACCAAGGTAGACATGACATGACCAAATTAGTCAAATTTTATAGAAGTCAGAAGAATGGACATGTGTGTATGACTCGCTGAATGAATGTTGTGGAATCTAGAGAAATGTGTCAGGGTAGAGTAGTGTGGTAGCTCATTCTCTCTGCCTAACCTTCCAGGTATTGTTGTTGTAATTAAAGTTAATAAACAACATATTTTTAACAAAACAATATGACTTCAATTTCTTCACAGACCGGCTTCCATTGAACACTTGGAGCGGTTGCCCATGTCGGCCTCATCCAGCAGCCAGCAGCCGGGCGGTTGGGACAGCTCTAGGAAGCCACTCACCCTTCCGCCCAATCTCACACCTAAATTCTTTCACAAATCTCCTCGTGAGGCTTTAAGACGAGTGACCAGTTTGTTAATACGAAAAGGTAAGCTTCCATTGCTACATTATTGTCACCTATGTGGAACATTTTGCAGATTTATTATGATTTCATGAATAGTTCAATTGAAGAGGCAAATCTTAATATAATTGGATCCTTAGATTTGAATTTACGAAAATCAAAGAACAGTATTCATATTTTAATGCAATGAAGGTACATATGGAATACTCATGGGCAAATAAAAACATATTCTGTTTTGCAATTTAACTCAGTTTTAAAAACACTCAACCAAAGATGTTCTTAACAATCAATCTTTCTTAACAATCAACAACTGCTTTCACTATTTGTTTGGATAAAACTAGAAAATGTTGAGAACTTATCAAATAAAATAAAATAAATTTGAACAACTAGTAAAAAACACTGTTTTTTTTTATATATTAAAATATAAACATGTTTCGGACACAGAAGCCCTTCTTCATCAGTGTTTTGTTAGTTTTTATATACAAAAAATATACAAAAACTAACAAAACACTGATGAAGGGTTTCCGTATCAACATGATTGTATTTGAACTTTAATTTTTTAAATAAAGTTAGTGTTGGTTACAAAGTTATAAACTTTGTTCAATAAATCCGCAACACAAAGTTATGGCAAATATGAAAGAAATATAAAAACGTTCCCTACAATCCAACGAAAATCATTTTATAATTGTTTAATATTGTTTAAAATTTGAATAACTATCCTAGCCTTTACAAAGTATTCTATGTAAAGTATTATAAGACTGTAAATAATATTCTAAGAAGAAAAATATACTTGTTGTATTTTGTGTATTTCGGTTCATAAATAAGAATTCCTTCTATAGTTATTATTAATTATTTGTAACATTACCACCTGCTAACACAATTGCTGATTTAGTAATCTCAATGAAAAGGAAATCGCTGAGAATGTAAGAGGTCGCGACATCATTTCTCAATGCCGAATAAACTTGTTTTTAAATGTTATTCCACAACACTTTTTTAAGTTATAATGGCTATACGTGTCATCTGTTGTATCTAGCCAGCAATAGTGTGATTTTCTGTGGTTGCCACACTACACTAACCTTTAGTTGCAAACTTCACTTCTGTTATTTCCCTGCGATTCGGCGTGCGTTTATGAACAGACATTTACAATCAAATTCGAAACTGATTATTTTTTTCTTTTATTTTCATCAAAAGGAATACGCCTCTTCTGTTTATAAAATGATTTAATATTTCTGAATCGCTTTGATTATTAAATATATATTTTATAATTTTATCAGTGATTTATATTAAAATCCCTTGTCATACTAATTCAAAAATAATACGATAGAGTGCGCCGTCGTCTGAACATATTCTAAAAGAATGCAACATACTTGGAAGTTAACATTAAACTAATATCGTATACAATTAAGTTTTCAATAGCTTTATGAGGAATATCATAATTTATTTAATGAATTGAGATTTGTTTCGAAAAATTCTGTTGAACATTGCCGGTAGACCATTCTAGAAAAGTGACTAAGCGGCGTTCCCGCTAAGGATCTGACATCGACCTTGGTCACCTTGGCGACGGAGCGAGACAGAGGTACGGAGCCGTTGATGAGGGAGAAAGTGACGAAGCGCACGGGCGCGTCGTCTATGGCGGGCGTTGCCTCGCTTTCGGCAACAAACCTAGCTGGGAACCGATCATAATTATTTGAACTTATTTGATCATATATAAGTTTGCTCCTTCTCAATCAAACTAGTTGCTTGCCTTTACGAATGAATCAGACAAACAATTATTATTTCAGACTAGAAATTTCGTTGGCGTAGAATAATAAATTAATTCATATTTTTTATTCCATGATTTTATGAGGCTATTTACTTTTTCAAATCTTTTCAATGAGGTATTGATTTTATGAATCAAATTGTATTTAAAAACGATGTCTTAGTATTACTCGAGTAATGAAAGTTCTGTTTTAACGTACATATTTGTTTAGTATTCATGCGTCGACCGCTAACCCCCTATTTGTTTTTCATTTTCATAGGCGCCGTGGAAATCTTTAGGGGTTTCATGATTCACGATGAATTTTCTTTTGTCTCGAATTTGTACAGTAAATTTACGTAATTGAATATCCGTGGAATAAAGTGCTTTTAAATTCAAATCCGGACCCGATCTCTTAACAATATAAAGTTTTTGATAAACTTGAATTGTGGAATTCTGAAAATTCAAAATTAATAAAAATAATCGTATAATAGATATATATTTTTTTTCATCACTTTTTCTCTAGTTTCAACCGAATCGAGCGAAACTAAAGAAGAAGTAAAACTAAATATATATTATTATTTATTTTATTTTATTCGTTCACAATGGAATTCTGGTCCCATCACTAATGTATGGAAGCGAAGCATGGAACTGGCAGAAGAAGGATGAAAGCAGAATAAATGCGGTAGAGATGAGGTCCCTAAGACATATGTGCGGTAGAACGATATACGACAGAATCTCAAATGCTGATGTAAGAAAGGAATGTAGAGCGGAAGAAAGTATTATGAACAAAATTATGAAAGGATGGCTGGCTTGGTTCGGACATATGGAACGCATGGATGGAGAAAGAATGGTTAAGAAAGTATACGTTAATGATGTAAATGGGGTACGAAGTCGAGGCAGACCGAGGAAAACATGGCATGACCAAATTAATCAAATTTTAAAGGTTGGTCATTAACATGCGTGTATGACTCGTTGTATGAATTTGGAGGAAGCTAGAGAGGTTTGCCAGGATAGAGTAGTGTGGCGGTCCATTCTCTCTGCCTACCCCTGCGGGGAAACAGAGTGATAGTTTATTTATTTGTTTGTTTCTTCATTTACAATGAACTTCAACCAAGAAATTTCAATTGCAACGTTAATATTTTACTATGGAATTCCATAATGATTTTTTATGAATTAAAGCACTATTTTGTTAAACTATCAAATTTAAAAAAATACATATATTTTTATACCTTCTTAAAAACAGGATTAAGCATAAAAAAGTTTTTATTTATAGGTATATCACGTCAAATGGATTAACATTTCAACAATCAAAATATGCAATAATGAAGGAAACTTGGTCAAAAACTTGCCGATATGTTTAGTAACAGGTTAGGTATGTAGGTTACAGCAGAAAAAAAAACTTTTAAACTGATAACCCCAATTCACACCTCTTACATTTTTTTACTCAAACCACAAAGCAACATTCGTCAATCTAGTTGAACCACAATCAAGTAGGTACTATTGGAAATACAGTCAAGTGTGTGTATGTGTGCAGATACTTTAGTACTGGTAATAAATGATTTGTATAATATTAATACACACACGCATGCGTGGCGAGTAATGCTTTCAAAATAATAATACAAGTGGTCGAACTCTATTTGACTGATTTTGACATGAAGTGTGATTTCAAAACACATCTTGCGTAGTTAGAAAATATTTTATGTATCGATTGTTTTAGCGTTTTTCTTGACGCTATCCATCGTTTATCCCAGAGTAAGATTAATTATGTTGTATAACTGGCATCTATACCTACCTACACTATCGCTGACTTATTTCCCAGTTTCCATATATTCACCTTCTACTTCACTCCCCTTTCTTAATCAAAGCTGCTTCCACTACAATAATGCTAACTTTTGAAGCGCCGTTTTTTGTGATGTAATCACCTCAAGGGCGCATTAAGACGTGTTTTAAATCTAAAAATCTAGATGTATACGCCGTATCTATTCGCGATCGGTTAGAAAGTATAATAGAACAAAATATACTCGTACAAGTTTTAAGTTGGGTCTTTCTAAGGCGAAACATGTCATTCCCATAAACTATAATACAATATAATAAAAAAAAACTGTTAATGAATCAACTTTGTTTTGTTGTATCACAATTGTATTTTATTTTACGCGACAGCTGTTTCATCAACCTATGTTGACATCATCAGGTGTTACAATAATATATCAAATGTCAAATTTTCGTGATTTTTCGAATCTTTATGTACATTTGTTCCTATGTCAATTTGAATAATTTCTTTGATATAATTTCAACATAGGTTAATGAAACAGCTGTCGCGTAAAATTAAATACAATTGTGATACAAAAAACAAAATTTATTCATTAACAGTTTAAAATGTTTAGGTATCATAGTGTTTCGGCCAAAACAATGGACTATTTAAAAAAAACTTCTATGCAGCAGATGTTTTCATTCGTATTAATATTCAATTTGGAGTTTATCATCATTGTTCAAGAAACAATAAACAACGGAGTAATTTTCTGTTTTCTCAAAAGCTTCCTTTTAGAGGAGTTTCCCAGATGAAGAGCGCCCTTGAAGTGAATCTCACGCGAAAATGGCGCTATAAAAACCATCGATACCATCATTTATCGATACCTTTCACGAGCACAATAATACAACTATTTAGGAAAGTTCAGAGATAACCAGGGTTCAAAATATGGTTTGCTTTCAATCATGCACGCTGTTTTTTGCACACAATATGATAAATATCGTAAAAATTGCTTTATTTAAACTGTTTCTCTTTTATTTCCTCCGTGGGTGGGATGTGCCTCTGGTGTTTATGAGGTTATCATACGAGTACTATCACTACATTATCGGGGCGTTCATCCATCACACAAAGGTTTATTTGTTGTCGCCCAGTGTTTGTGTGTAGCTTCTGTTCTGCTATCGGGGTTGGCTGGTGCCCGCTAACAGCATTGACACTTCGCCCGTCATCTGTCTGTAATGTCAATGTTAGTAATTAAAAGGATAGTCATTCTCTGCTCGCGACCCGTGGCGGGAAATGGCTCACCCAAGATACTGGGATTTGTTATCAAACACCTACTTGCGACTTAATTTGATATAAAAAATATGTGTATGCGAGTCTGCTGACAAATTATTATCATCACCAAATGCATGTTTTCCTCAACAATCGAGAATCCAATTACGATTTTCCATTAATAATACATATTTCAAAACCTAGTTACTACGAATTTAAACGCCTGTTTTATAGACGTTTTATTAGAGTTTATGGGAATGACATGTTTCGCCTTTCTAATGCATTATCAAATGTTGCGATAAAATACCATTAAACTTCTAGAAAATAGACGTTTCAATTTGTATTAATTATTTAATATGAAGTTTTACGACATTGTTCAAGTTGCAATAAATACTTCAAACCCTATTTTATAATAAAATACCTTTGTATTAAATATGTATATCTTTTTAATTATATAATTCTAATAAAATGGTATGTTTATTTAAAACCTCTCAAATTACGACCCAAACACTTCCAGCCGCCACAAGCGCCCAAAATCGATTCTCCTTCAGAGGAACACTCCGGGCCACACAAATCATGCCCCCGAATAAACTAACAACCCACCAAATCACCTTCCAACAATGTTCCCATCAGACGTAAGAGGAATAGCCACATGAGCTGAACCTCTGTAAGCCAGAAGATCCAAGTCCAAGTTTATTTAAAAATTTAAATCTCCCTTTTAAAATTTACATTTATCGTATCTTATTCAACACATTGCAATTGTTTATTGTTTCTTGAACAATAATGTTAAAATCCATAAAGCATTGAACATTTAAAAAAAAAACTTCTGTTTTTTTTAAGTTTAATTATAATATATTGTATGAGAGAAGTTTCCCCTTGCCAGTTTCATAAATATTAAAATAATATGATTATAATAAAGTAATTTTAGATAAACTTAAGGCGTTAACACTGTGGAATTCCATAATGACGATTATTTAGAAATTAAAACACTTTTTTTTTCACTTTTGGGTTTATTTTTCTCGACACGTTTCGAAGGTCTTCACACCACCTTCATCATCCGCAGAACGACATAAACTTTAGGTTTTAACGGTTTATAACGTTCTCCCGATGATGAAGGTGTAAGGCTTCGGAACATTATGTCGAGAAAAATATAATAAATTCAAAAGTGGAAAAACAGTGTTTTATTTCATTAAAAAAAATCGTCATTAGGTACAACAAGTAACCTTGCGAAATGCAAGATTTTATAATTTTTCGAATATTCTTAAAAATATGGATGTTTTTTTTTCACGTTATTTATGACAAAACTTGAGATAGAGTTATTTCAGACAGGTGACAAATTTTACAAAGTCGTATCTAAATCCACGATAAATTTCGAACCATAATTTTTATATGAACCTGTTTTATTATTATTAACGCATAAATAACGGCCGTGATAATTAGATTTCCAAAATAGTCGAAAACATTTTCATTGCCGAGGCGCGTTTAATGTGTATTTATGTATAAAATAATTGGACATAAAGGCAAGGCGGATGTAGAGCGTACGAAATCACGTTTGTGTGGTGAACTTTCGTTTCTTGCGAGAAACCCGTTGGTAGGGAAGCTGGGAAGTGCGGAGAAATGTTCTCTTTTCTTCTTTCTCTCTCGGGTATCGGTCTATTCTTAGATCCCTCTTCGTTTTGTCTTTCGCATTTCACGTGGTGCTATTTTAAGTCTTCAATATACCCTGTATCAATAGCAGCTTCTTTGCTGCGTTTTATTGTTTAATTTGGATCCATTTAGAAAAAAACTTACTATATTCCTTACACACTGTCAGCATGTCGCTGCTGCTGCCATCAGCCGCTCAGATGTAAACTGATCATCGATAACACACCTATAGAGCAAGTCATGGGATTCACTTACCTAGGCATAGAGATCGGTAGTTACAGTGACCTATATGACGGGGTGCGAGCACAAACCAACAAAGCGACAGCAATGGCTGGCTGCTTGCGCGACACCATATGGAGGAACAAATACATGCTAACCGAAAGTAAAGTTAAGATATACATGGAATGCGTTCGCCCCATCATGACATATGGAATAGAGGTCAGAGCCGATACCAATAGAACTAAAAACCTTCTTAGAGTAGCAGGAATGCGAGCCCTACGCTCCATCGCAGGCAAAACCCTCAGAGATCGGATCAGAAATGAAACGATAATGTCTGTCTGTGGTGTTGGGGACATAGTCAGATGGGGAAGAAGCAGAAGGAGCTTTTGGAGAGACCACGTGAACCGCATGGAGAATACAAGAATTGCAAAAATTGTTAAAGATGAAAACCCAAGCAGCAAGAGATTACCAGGAAGGCCGCCATAGAGATGGATAGATGGCTGGATATCATCATCCCAGGACAGCCCACCATCACAAATAGGTCATACGACCTAAAATAAGAGGAATAAGAAGTAGAAAACATACTATCATTGAATGTCCTTTAAAATTAAAAATTTGCGGTAAAATCACTTAGACAGGTTATTACAGGTAATGAAAAATAATTCAATATATTTAAGATTCACTGGACACATGGAAATAAATAACGAAGATACCTATAATGATAAGGAAAATATATGTAAACAACGTAAACGGAACAATAAATGGAGGAAGACTGTGGAAAACGATCAAATCAATCAAATATTAAAAATTGACCACGTGAGGAGTCAGGAGTAATTGTCAAGGAAATAGAAGTGTATGGAAGCGAAGCATGGAACTGGCAAAAGAAGGATGAAAGTTAAATAAATACACTAGAAATGAGATCTCTTTGACGAATGGGTGAAAAATCTGTGTATGATAGAGTGTCGAATAAAAATAAGAAGTGAATGCGGTGCGAATGAAAGTGTTATGAACAAAATAATGAAAGGATCATTAAGATGGTTTGGACATATGGAAAGAATAAATGAAGAAAGAATGGTAAAAAAAATAAATGTTAATGATGTAAATGGAACCAGAAATAGAGGAATACCGAGGAAAACGTGGCACGATCAAATAAATCAAATATTGAATGTCGGCCATGTGAAGGTCAGAGAAATCGACGCGCGTGTATGACACGATGTATGAATGTTGAGGAATCGAGAGAAATATGTCAGGAAAGAAAAGTGTGGCAGTCCATAATTTCTGCCTACCCCTTCGGGGAGACGGTGTGATGGTAATACCAGAAACGCATGAGATATGGTTCGACATTAGGAAGACAAAATACTCCCCAAAGTTAAGAGTATTTGCTCTCTGAACGTACTTTCACTAATATGAAAGACGTCGATCTCCGAGAAGACCGCGTTCAGCAGATATATGGTAGACCCATACTTCCCGGCAGAACATACCCCATGGTAGTCCCCTCTAAGTTAAACAAATTTACACAGAATATTATTTATATTTTGAATTTTTGTAATTTTCTTAGATACGCCACTGCCGTTTAAAATAGTTAATGTACTCATTGATTATCAAAAAAATATTATTATTATCTTGTCACGAAGTTGCCGTGAGTCACCGTCCACTCCAGTCACCACCTATCGCTGTTTTTAATGCTTTTATCTTCTCCAAGAGTATGAAAATTATTTTTAAATAAATATCACACAACATGACATAGTCAACATCCAGGGGTTATCAGTTTCGTGGTTATAATTACTCATTACAGCTCGAATTAAAGCGATGTTAAAAAAATTACAATTTGTTTCATGACCTGTAAATATAACATATAATATATGTTTTATTTAATAAACATGTATTTATTGCAGTTGCTATCTCCGTTTTCGCATTTCTTTTATTGCATCGCTTTTTTTTGCTCGACTCATAAAACCGAAGATTACCTGAGAGCCATAATGTCTTAAGTGAAATTGTGACCGACATGACAGTTATGTAAATGTCATGTTATCATCCACATAGCATACAGTATATAGTTTATGATAGTAACTAGTAACCGTTTAAACCAGAGTTTCCCAAACTTTTTTGTCCCGTAGACCCCTTCTCGATTTTTTCTATTTTGTGTAGACCTCTATAAAGATAGTTTTTGAAGCTGACTCAGAGCTATTCAATTTTATAGGGCTAACTGTAGAAAATAAATCTTAAAAATAAAATATATGTTAAGTTTTATAGTTTTATTTTAACAGTAAAATTAACCATACTGTTATTATATTATATTACAATGTTATATTAAACACTTTTTGAGAATGTCGCGACAGCTGTTTCACCAACCGATGTTGTCATCAGCTGATTAAACAGCTATCGCGACATTCTCAAAAAGTGCATAATAAAAAAAATGTCACATTATAACAGTGTTGTAAATTTAACAGTTAATAACGTTGAAGTATTATAGTATTTCGACCAAAACAATGTACTATTTAGACATACAAATTTGAATTAAAAACGAAACAAAATGCAAATCCAATATTTTTACATAAAATAAAATCGTAAACAAATCAATGTTCTTATAAGAGGGATGAGCCTGTTGCTATGACATCAAAATTCGAAGCAAGCAAGTCGAAATCGACCTCTGGGGTTCGATATAGAACACTTTGGGAATCACTGGTTTGAACAGATAATTGTCCAGGAAAATCATAACATAATGAAAATCTGACATGACAATCGTAATTCGTTTCGGCCGAAAATTCATTCAAGACTATGGCTCCCAAATACAAATATAATAGAACTGTTAATTCAAAAACTTTGTTTCTGTTTCGCCCAAAACAATGGACTATTTAACAAATATTATATGATACATTAATTATACATTATACATTAATTATGGAGTTCTGGTTCCAACCCTAATGTACCTATGGAAGCGAAGCATGGAACTGGCAGAAGAAGGATGAGAGTAGAATAAATGCGGTAGAGATGAGGTCCCTAAGACATATGTGTGGTAGAACGATATACGACAGAATCTCAAATGCTGATGTAAGAAAGGAATGTAGAGCGGAAGAAAGTATTATGAACAAAATTATGAAAGGATCGCTGCCTTGGTTCGGACATATGGAACGCATGGATGGAGAAAGAATGGTTAAGAAAGTATACGTTAATCATGTAAATGGGGTACGAAGTCGAGGCAGACCGAGGAAAACATGGCATGACCAAATTAATCAAATTTTAAAGGTTGGTCATGTTAGAAGTCGGAGGAATCGACGTGCGTGTATGGCTCGTTATATGAATGTGGAGGAAGCTAGAGAGGTTTGCTAGGATAGAGTAGTGTGGCGGTCCATTCTCTCTGCCTACCCCTGCGGGGAAACGGCGTGATGGTTTGTTTGTTTGTTTTGTTTTACATTATTTATACCTTCTCGCGAATCTTCTTAGAGTTTCTATTTTAGGCGAAAACTTTTTAACGTCGCGTTTAATTTAGTATTATGGTTTGTATGGTTTGTAAACACTAATGACCACACATACTAATGCAGTTTTCATATGCAATAATAAGCTCACTATACGCCACTGCAGTTACATTGTAACCAATATCAGACGAAAATTTGTTTTATCTTTTAAGATATCGATAATTTTTTATGAACAAAGTTTGAACCGATAATTGATATTTTTGGTTATCAATCCAAAACAAGTGTATATCAGTCATATATTTCGTAAGCGCAATACAAATATTCACTAAACTTCGTAAAATATTTATAAAAACATAATATTTTTATGTTTAATTCTCTGGAGGCTATATTTCTTCTGCATTTTTTTATTTGTATACCAAAATTATATTTTGTAATTAATGTATTGAAAAAATTATTTCGGTAAAAATACTAATCATTTTGAGAATGTTGGATTTAAAAAGCATTGTATTTATTTTCGTATTAAATATTTATAAAACTAACTAACTAACTAACTAACCATCACGCCGTCTCCCTGAAGGGGTAGGCAGAAAGAATGGACTGCCACACTGTTCTTTCCTGACATATTTCTCTCGCTTCCTCAACATTCATACATCGTGTCATGCACGCGCGTCGTTTTCTCTGACTCCTCACATGGCCGACATTCAATATTTGATTTATTTGATCGTGCCACGTTTTCTTCGGTCTTCCTCTATTTCTGGTTCCATTTACATCGTTTACGTATACCTTCTTTAGCATTCTGTCTTCACTCATTCTTTCCATGTATCCAAACCATCTTAATGACCTTTTCTTTTTTTTGTTCATAACACTTTCATTCGCACCACATTCACTTCTTATACTTGCATTTGTCACTCTATCATATACAGATTTGCCACACATTCGTCTTACAGATCTCATTTCTACTGCATTTATTCTACTTTCATCCTTCTTTTGCCAGTTCCATGCTTCACTTCCATACATAGGGGTCGGTAGAAGAACACCATTGTGCACTGCCATTCTAGCTTTTTTGGATAGGTTTTTGTTTGCGATGACAACTTTAAGTGCACCATTCACTTTGTTGGCTGCCTCAACCCTTTTCTTCTTTCATTATCCCTCTCCACTCGCCCATCTCTTGTAAACATACTACCTAAATATTTATTTGTTGTAATTTACTGAGTATTTATTTGTTGTAATTTACTGAATGAATTGTTAAAGATTAAAATCGTTTTCCTCTTGGCAAGCCAACCGCGCGCTAACTCCCGCCTAAAGCCATGGGATGCCCTAATAGAGTTGAGATCATGTAGCCGCTTTGTCTCCTATTTCAACCTTATCGGGGTCGTGGTCGGGACCCTAGGCGTCACTAGAAAGGCCGCTCCCCTCGCTAGAGGGTTCTAGTATTATATGACTAATTACTATAAAATCAAAGCCGCGTCAAGAGCAATCTCAGCCCTCTACCCAATGTTAACTAGAAACAGGCCGATCTTCACTTACGCAGCCCCAATCTGGGGCTATGCAGCTTCGAGTCACATACGAAAACTCTAAATCCTGCAAAATAAGGCTATCCGTTTATCGCTTGGTGCGCCTTCATGGACCAGAATCTCACAAGTGCACCTAGAATCGGGAATCCCGATAATAGATGAATTCATTCTGAAACATGCCGAACGTTTTTACAAAGGACTCCCTTCACATCCTGACCCCACAATAAAATACCTCTCAAATTATGATGTAAACAACTCCAGGAGCCACAAGCGTCCAAAATCGACCCTCTTTCAGAGGAACACCCCGGGCCACACAAATCAAGCCCCGCATAAACCATTAACCCATCAAATCACCTTCCAACAAAGTTTCCATCAGACGTAAGAGGATCTGAACTTCTGTTAGACAGGTCCAAGTCTCTGTGTAGTTTCAAAGAGATTCGCGTCTTTGTGCCAAATTCACACACATTCCGGCCGTCCGACAGTCATGACGAATTCGTTAAGAGTCGCCGCGCTCTCATGCGGAGCTCCACCATAAATCATACCGAGTAATGGTGAATCGGCGGCGAACAATCTCACTTCTCACAGTCTGGCCGTGACCGAGAGCTGTCTGTTCAAACCGGCGGCGCACCGAGCGTGCCTAGGTACGGTACGTACATTCATTTGCATCACAATATAGCAGATTGTGTGCATGTAGGCCGTACCACTTTTCGCATTAGCGTGAAAGGCCCTATATCGATTCGGGCAGGTGCCGCTGCCCGTGCACATTAGCTGACTCGCCGCCCGCTGGTGTTGGGCTCTAGTCCACTATTAGACAGGTGGTGTTTGTTGGCACCGTGCGCGCGTATGACCTTATCCTTTTGTCGAAAATACCTTCGGAATTCGGCGAATCGCTCGCTCCGAAGGCTGTTATGGACGAATATAGTGCATGACCTATTTTGTCCTGCCTCCGCTCTTTCCCATCAAGTATTTCATAATTAAAATAACGTATCAGTATTATTTGAAGACTACAGGGGAAAAACAAGGAATGTCAGTTATAATTCGAAATAAATGTAATAATGCCATCTAGCGGCATTTGTACGTATCTATCCACAGTAAAATTTTCATATTCAAAAATCATGTGTGTCATCGACTATGGCCAGATAATCGATTGCTAATTGCTAAGAAATGTATAGACTTTGATTAGCTTTATTCTCAATTTATTCAAATTAACCTTCTACTGACATTCCTTGTTTTTCCCCTGTAGTCTTCATTTGAACGTATGCGAATGATGGTGTCATGAACAAAATAATGAAAGGATCATTAAGATGGTTTGGACATATGGAAAGAATGAATGAAGAAAGAATGCTAAAAAAATTATATGTTAATGATGTAAATGGAACCAGAAATAGAGGAAGACTGAGGAAAACGTGGCACGATCAAATAAATCAAATATTGAATGTCGGCCATGTGAGGAGTCAGAGAAAACGACGCGCGTGCATGACACGATGTATGAATGTTGAGGAATCGAGAGAAATATGTCAGGAAAAAAAATGTGGCAGTCCATTATTTCTGCCTACCCCTTCGAGGAGACGGCGTGATGGTTAGTTAGTTGGTTAGTGTTAAATAACGTAAAAGTATAATAAAATCACTACGTATTTATTAAACATTATTTGAACGTAAACGAATCTTACAACCCAGTTTTAAGTTTAAATGCTTTATTATACGATATACTGGTTACGATTTGTACACGCAATTCTAAAAATATTTTCTAACCCTTGTATTAAAATAACTTGTACTTGTGATCGAGATTACGATAATTTTAACATAATGGATTTTTCATATAAATTATTTCGTATATTATAGACGGCCTTCGTGGCAAAGTGGCAACAGCTATAACTGCCATGCTGAAGGTCTCGGGTTTGATCCCCGGAGATGACAGTGTGAAAAAAAATTACCCCGTCTTTGGTCTGATAGAATTCACGTGACAATAAAATGGCGAAAGACTAGTTAATCATGAGAATCAATAGCTAAAGAATGTATTCAATAATTGGGTTCAAATAACCTGTTGTATACAAAAATGTGGAAAGCAACGGTAAACTACCACATTAAAGGCCCAAGTGGCATCCCAAAAACCAGCAAAAAACCTGTAGAGACCAATGGATTGAAACATAAAATAAAGAATTGTACTGCTCTATAAAGAAATCCAAGATTTTCCAACCCTTTTGACAATGTCATCGGACCATCTCATCGGTGGCCTTCCGACACTTCGCCCAATTTTATTCTATTTATTGTTATAAACGGAATAAATTCCAATCCATTTTTTTATTACAGACATTTTACTTAAATCTATGGACATTTTATGAGCAACGGTAAAAATTAAGCCTAAGACGAGTTAAGTTGTCGACCTTCGTGGCAGAGTGGTTACGAGCTCTGACTTCCATGCCGAAGGTCCCGGGTTCAATTCCCGGCGATGGCAGTGTGATTGTCACACTGTCTTTGGTCTGGTTTAGAATTCACGTGACAATAAAATGGCGATAGATTGTCTACCTATCACATGTCACGAGAATCAATATAATAGCTAAAAAATAAAAAATAAATTGTACACAGTAATTGGGTCCAAACGACCTGTTGTGTACAAAAAAAAAAGTCTGTGATCAGTCTTAATAATACAGGTAAGTATTGTAATAGGTTTTTGATGAAAGAAGGACACTATTGTAAATGAGAATACAGGTATGTTGAGTAATAAAGAAATAATAATAATAATACAATTGGATACAAAGGGGGCAGGATAGAGACGAGTGGAGGGAATTGGAAGATGCCTATATTCAGCAGTGGAGGGAAGAAGGCTAGCAAAGAAGAAGAAGATAAAGAAATGTTGACTATTCCATTTTAAACTAAAATTAAAATAGAGCTTGTATATTATTATTCAGCTGTGTGCAGAAAGATAAACGTCTTATTTTTGGCGGGAAGATGGACAAAAATGTGCGTTATTTGTATGTAGTTTAGACACTTACTTATACGAAGATCCGTCATTTTTTTTACTTCCATACCTCCGGAGCATGTGCGATTCGTGAGCTCATCATTGGAGTGTTTTGTAGTTTTTACACACGCGGCGGATTCCTCGTTGCCGGCCGATGCACAGTGTGAAGTTCTAAGCACCCGGCCAGAATACTTTTTTGACCGGGATTATATTGTACAATACAATTCAGAAATCTTTTTTCTACTCTTCTTCTTCTTTCGGTGTCGTGTCAGGTCCCCCCAACGTTGGCGATCACTGCAGCAAAGACATATTTATCCTGCGCCACTTGAAACAGGTTCTGAACTCTTGTTATGTCCACTCTTTGATGTTCCGCAGCCAGGACAGCTGCCTTCTACCAACTCCCCGACGTCCCTCCACTCTTCTATAGAATGATGTAATAAAATGATTTTTACACACGTTTTTTTTATTATTAATGGAACTTTATCACAATTTTTAATGTAAAAAAAAAGCGTCTTCGATTCTTTTTTCATCTTCTTTTTTTTTACGTAGACAGGTCGCTTGAACCCAATTACTGTATGCAATTTGTTTTTAAGCTGATATATTGATTCTCGTGACATGAGATAGGTAACTAATCTATCGCCATTTTATTGTCACGAGAATTCTACACCAGACCAAAGACAGTGTGACAATCACACTGCCATCGCCGGGAATCGAACCCGGAACCTTCGGAACGGCAGTCAGAGCTCTTACCACTCTGCCACGAAGGTCGTTTAATCGGCGTCTCTATTAGGCCACGATAAACCACTGTCCACCACCTGAACGTACATTAAAATCCTATATTATGATGTCATGTGTAATGACTATTCAAAACCAATTGTCTAAAACACCAAAAACATGTATCCTGACTGTAGAGAACCAATTCATAGAAAGGGACACACTTTTTCAGATATCTAGGCATATACCTGGTTGAAGAAGCTGATCTGTGTGAAGAAACATAATCCCAAGTCAACAAGGTAGCTGAAATCTCTGGTACTCCAAAATCCGCAATATGGAAAAAGAGATGAGAATTCATAAAGCATGCGTAAGACCAATAATAACAAATGGCGCCTAAGGGCAGACACAGTCTGGACCAAACAATTTCTGACGACTTACGAGATGAAGAGGATGATAGAGATTGCGTGAGGAACACTATAATAGGAGGGATACGTGAGGCTGGGGAAATTATAAGATGGAGTAGACAGCGATGGAGGAACTGGTACAGTCATTTCTAAAGAATAGACATTACCAGACTCCCCTATATTGCACTACATAATCAGCCTCACGGACTCGCCCTCGTGGAAGATCTTCTAAAAGGTGGATGGATAACTGGCAATCCAACTAACAGGAGCAACTTTCTGGAGAACAGACCACATAGGTCTTTAACAAAGAAAAAGAAGAATCGCAATATACTTCAATTTGAAAATTTCGTCGTTGAAAACGATGCTTGACATCCTAAATGGTACCTTATCATATCGGTTTCTGTGAGTGCTCCCGTTTTTTAAAGAAATTTAATATACTTTAGGATTAATTGTATCTCAATAGAGATGAAGATGTAAATTATTTTTTGGAAACAGAATATGGTGGTCGAGGCGTTTACAGGACATGACCTGTTATTGGTTGGGTTAAGCGATCGCTTTATGTAATACAACATTCCCCATTCCGCACTTCTTACGAGCACCACGACAATTTTTGAAAGATGTATACATGCTACTACGTTGAGAAACACTTCAATTTTTTTAGTTCAATCTACACTAGCGCCATCTATTAAGATTAGATGTATTGAGATACAATTAATCTTTAAATGATTAACCCGCAATGGGTAAAATCTAGTATTTGTCTACAATTTGTACAGATACATTAAAAAAAAACAAAATGTTTAATACACTTGATTTTTAAATGCATTTTTTTACACATAACATTCAATAAATAATGTTTCTAATTATGCCCACCGTGCGGAGGCCGTTATCAGCTCATCGCATTTGGGCACGTAATATATATATTTTTTATTCAAGTACCTTACATCCTACCAGCTCCCAAGAATATTTATTAGAAGTTGAATGCTTGTATTTTTCAAATAATATAAATCATAATCGTTGTCCAGTATCCTTATTGTATTGTACCCTATACGCGAAGGGCTTGGGGCATCTCTTACTTCCATATACTGGTAGTAAAGAGGTGCCCCAAGGTCACTACCATAAATACTTAACATCGTTCTGATTTTTTTTAAATATTTTAATATAATGCCCAATATTCCAATGTGTTGCCACATGTAAAAAAAAAACTAGAGCGTTGCAAAAACCTGAAACAAATTTAAGGACTCGTATTTGCCCAGGTGAGTGTAGCTAAAGTACCGTTTCATACATTGTACTTCTAGTTTCAGAAAAAATTACTGCAACGTGCAATATTAAAAGCTATTTAACGTTCACTTTGTATTTATTTATTTTGAATACGTACATTGTATTTACATTGCAAATGATGACATCGGTTCGCCTTCGTTTGTTACGATCGGCAATGTTTGATTGCAGCTCAGCTCCTGTAATTAGTTTTTTGCCTTCTCGAAGTACCGACAATAAATATTATCTTTTTTTGTATTATTTACACACACCTTTATTTGTATCTAAATATTTGCTGACATGGTGTACTCGATAGCATTTTGGTTATCATATAATATTTGTTGTATGTTGTGTAAGCATAATTATACGGTACCTAAATATCTAGATATTTTGAAATATTTTAAAGATACGGTAATTAAAATAAACAATGACGTTATTACGAATTTTAGCAACGTTGTGTGCTGTGCGGCGTGTGCATTATGCTTGCTGCTCCGTCCGCATAAATTACATTGTTGGCTTCAATTTCTTTTATCGCAGAATATATTTTCTTACTACTATGTAATGTTAGATATTGCTGAAATCCAGCTTGACATATTTTTATTCATCGTAACGAAGAATAATAATGATTGTTGCACCGATTTGGACATGTTGCAAGGAAAATGAACCAGTTGGCCGTCCGCCGTCACGCCATCACGCCGGCGACCTCGACACGACTAGATTGCTCCTTTTACGGAAACAGATTCGATCCGATTTAGAAAGCACGATCCTTGAGTACAAGAGAAACTATTAGGACCAAAAATCGCCAAAGCGTGAATTACATCGCGGGTACCCGACACCGAACAAAAGATTCATTGTCCAACCATTTTGGGAAGTATCTAATTCGTGCTCACACACCACCATCCGATCCGGGAATGGGTGTAATGTGAGAAATGTGAACCAGCTTCGCGGCTAGGTGTCAGATCTCTGTTCCTGTATACCCGTTTCATTAAATAGGTATGCTAATCTTACCTAACCTAATAACCGAGTGCGTCAACCGCAAGCCAACGATATGCCCGTATCCGCACACGATACGGCCAGCAATAGTGGAACAAGGATTATTATTTATCAAGCCCATTTTATTGACCGCGACTCAATGCCGATTCTAGACATGGCATCAAATGGCCATTTCAGATAAGACGCCGAGAGTCACCGAACTAATCGCATTGTTCAGTGGGCGTGATGCCTCCTCCGGTCGGTCGGCTGGCTAACTCCGACACTAAATTATAATCTATGTTAGTTATTCAATACAACCGTACCCGTGGACTTTCCCTATGGTTCTGGTATAGGTTGTGTCCACTGGCCGCTATCCGCTAGCCGCTCGGCGACCTAGCTCCTAGCTGTTTCAGTAGTGAGATCTCTCATCTCCATTACGCTCGACAGACTGTGGACAAGGTTAATCAAGGCATCTATCGCTTGAAATAATTTCACAAACCTGATATTTATTTCGAATGCGGTTACCATGAAACCGCCATTTTTCCCGCGTGTAATTATTACTCGTGTGCAAACATGTTTGTTCACACACCGTACTCCCATAATTTATATTAATTGTATGATTTTAATTAATTGCCGTGATTTCAAACGTACAAATGGATGGTCATGTTCGATTTGCACATCTGTAGGGGTAACAAGTAGTCTAATAATCATGCTAGCCATGGGTATAAACGTAAATTATCGGATTTAAAAAAATACAAATTCCACAAATCTTATTTATTTCATTTGTTTTTTTGTGTATACAAATACTTGTAGACAAATAGTCTACAAGTATTTGTATAAAAAAAAAATTCTATCAAAAAACTAGTACAAGTTAAAAGCATAAAAATTGGAGTTTCACTCCAGGCGTTATCTAGCAATGTGATAATTGCGTAAAAGCCTTTCACATTGCATTAATAAAGTTTTTTTTTGCTTAATGCTTACAAATTATCTTAATAGATGGCGCTAGTGTAGATGGACCTACCAACAGTGAAGTTATTAAAAAATATTAACATTGTATACAAGTTCCAAAAATTTGTCAGACGTGTTGTCGTAAGAAGGGCGGAATGGTGAGTGTTGTTAAACATAAAATGATCGCTTAACCCAACCAATGACAGGTCATAAGTCCTGTAAACGCCTCGACTACCATATTCTGTTTCCAA
Source organism: Lepidostoma basale (assembly GCA_022606425.2). NCBI lineage: Eukaryota > Metazoa > Arthropoda > Insecta > Trichoptera > Lepidostomatidae > Lepidostoma > Lepidostoma basale. Next base: position 423,322 of record JAHDVF020000857.1, on the reverse strand, counting down.
ATAATTTACATCTTCGTTTCTATTGAGATACAATTAATCTTATTTATTTATCAAGACACTACGATATTGAATTAGGAACTCAAGGATAAGGGAGATATGCGAGGTCGAGGATGTCGTTAGGTGGGGAAGCCAAAGGAGAAGATACTGGTATGCACACGTGAGGAGAATGGATCCACTGAGACTCCCCCTCATTGTGTTGCATGGCCAACCCCAAGGTAGACGACCCCCGGGCAGACCATCAAAGAGATGGATCGACAGTTGGGAGTCGACCTCGCAGGAGACCAATTCCTCTTAAGAAACGTGCCACAACTAACTAACTAACTAACCATCAAGCCATCTCCCCAGAGGGATAGGCTGAAAGAATGGTAAATATTATAATATAAATCAGTTATTTGTTTTTGTTTTTTTATAATTTACAAAAACAGTATTATTGTTTTGTTTGATTTAATTAAAATAGATTACGAAATTTTGCCAAAATTTAAAACGCTAGTTTTGAAATACAATTATTTTTATCATGTCAAATCAGACAGGATATAATAAATTCATTGCGTTATGTCGTGATTACTAAAGAATATTGAATCATTATAAATAATAATAGTTGGCTATTCCTGCTGAGGTGAGGTGAAGCAGCCGATTATGTGAGGACACTTAATAATTTCATATTATTTTAAGTACTTACTTATATGTTTAATAACTACTTAAGTACCTCTGTTAGTACACCTACCCACGAAATTTCTCATTTAGGTACCTCTTATCACTTTCTCTAATGTTTCGCTTCATCGATCGTCAACAATATCATTACTTGTAAGATTTATTGACCTGTAAATTGAACCATTGAACCCGCTTTCTCGAAATTATTCGCTGATCCGAGTATGTTCGTCCACAGCCGTTTTATTAAAATTCAAAATTCAAATATGAACGTATCTAGTGAGTGTTTTTATTTGGGAAGTGTTTCTTGCACTCAAAATATTATCGGATGAGATGTGTTAGGTCAGGTTTGTGCCATTGGGATGGAGATACCTTAACATATTACGGCTGGAGCTAAAGTCCGGAGCACGTCAAAGACAGTGGCGATACGGAAATATTTTTAATTTATTTTCATCGGATGTAAAACCATTTCATTTCGTCCATTCAATCAAATGAATGACGCATTAATCTGTATATAAATAGGTATACGAGGTCTGTCCAATAAATACGCGAACTGATTTTTTTTTAAATTTTATTTTCCAATATTTAGGGTAGATCAATCTTATCCCTTTCAAAATGCTCCGCATTTGTAGCAATGCGCTTGTCTCACCTCCGTTTCGATTGTTCAAAACATTCCTGGAAGTCTTCGGGAGTCAGGCTCTTCAGCTGCTTTGTCGTTTCACGTTTAATCGTCCACACGTCGTCCCAGTGCCGCCCCCGCATGACCTTTTTACATTTCGGGAACAAAAAGAAGTCGCTAGGGGCTAAATCTGGTGAATAGGGCGGGTGATCAATAACTGAGATCGCATTATGGGTGAGAAACTGGCGGACAATCAGTAATGAATGTGAAGGCGCATTGTCATGATTTTCTCAACTTCAAATGTTCTGTTAAAATGGTGTGCACAGAAGATTTTCCTAAATTTAGTTCATCACCAATCATCCGAACAGTTTATCGATGATTGGGAAGCATAACAGACCGGACACGTTCAATTTTTTCATCAACACAGGAAGTCAACGGTCGTCCTGAACTTGCGTCGTCCATGCAGTCCAATTAACAAAAACCCAGTCCATGAGTCCACATCATTTGAGGTCTTAACTCGTAAATATATTTAGTACCTACGTTCGTGAGTTATGAACCTAACTATGTGTGTATTCTTTTGTACTATATATGGACGAGTGGATCCCAGGACCTACTTAAATTACTTAATTGCTGTTAGAAAAAACGCCACGGCCTCCTCTAGCATGTTACACCTGTATACCGGTGCCTCCTGCCGATGCCTCCTCTAGCATGTTACAGCACTCTGGGGAACCACGATGGGTTGATTTACATTACGTTAAGTGGAAAAGTCCGTACAAATATGTTTCCGTAAAAGTCCGTACAATTGTAACATAAGCACATGCGGGTGGAAAGTATATTCAAGATCTAGGTCTATTATCATGTCCATAGTGACTTACGGAATCGAAACAAGAGCATTAGCAGGCAATATTATAACGAAACATCTCCTAAAAACAGCAGGAATGAATACATTGCGGATCCTAATGAAGAGATTTCCAGAACCTGCAAGATCGATGATATAGTGAAATGGAGTAGGCAGAGAAGACGATTCTGGAAGTACCACATCGAGAGGATGGACCCACCGAGTATTACCAAGATCGTGATGCACAAACTCCAGAGACCAGTCAACCACCAGGTCGAATACCAAAGAGATGGAGAAAAAGCTAAACGTCTTTCATCACAGGATCAAATTTGATATCCTGTATGAACAGATCGCAAGATCCCATATAAACAGATCGAAAGATCTACATCTCTCTCTCTCTGGTTTCAATCCTGGGATTGGTTTGCAGCAATTTCTTCCATTCTTCCCTGTCTTGTGTGGCTCTTTTGAAATCTGCATATGATGAGCAGCGCACGTCCACCAACAGGTCCTCAAGGTACTCTCGGCGTGGGCGTCCCCAAGAGTTTATCCCCTCGGTCATACCCTCCATTATGGCATGCAAGAGGCCTTCTTGTCGTATTACACGGCCGATTCATCTTGCACGCCTTTCGGACAAGGTCCTGAGCAGGTGCCTTCCTCCTTCGATTCTTTGGAGAACCTTCTCATTTGTAATGTGGTCTCTCCAGGAAATTCCTAATAGTCTTCTATAGGACCACATTTCAAAAGCCTCTAGTCTCCGTTTATCTCTTTCGGATAGGCACCATGTCTTGCAGCCGTACATCAAGATACTCCATACATAGGTCTTGATGAGGAGATCTACGTAAAGGAGAAGAAAAAGAAGAATTATGTTACTAAAACAAGAATTTTGGGACATATTTCAATTTATTAAAGTCCACGAACTGCCACTCGGTTATTTTATCCGTAGAGATACAGATGCTCTCACTTCTCTGGCCGGCAGACAATACTGGGTAGTGGGTACTGGGCCGGTAGGACAGGTTTTCCTCCCCCCCGGTGCCGCTGCCCTGCCCCGCCCGCCGGGAGTCGCGGCCGCAGATCCGCGTTCATCTCCCGAGACCGGAGATCACAGATCACATGAAACGTGGCCGACATTTGGGCCCGCCGCGGACTTGAAATGAATGTCTCCTTGCTATGGCCACCACACACACGCTGGCATTACAATTAAATGTTTTCTAATTTCACCAAGTTTCTATTGCTTATTCAATATTTATCTCTTCTGTCTAGGCACGAGAAACCAACTAGCCGGTTATTTTTTTCTGTTTGCTCATCTCTTGATATTAATTTGCTAGTAGAGTCCTCTGGGGTATCGGCTAACGAGCACATCAGAGCAAAGTATTTTAAGAATTTCGAACACGTTATTCTTGTTCGATTGACATAAGATCAGCATGAACGCTACGTTGCTTTTATAATAGAATCGTGTACGAGTATTATTACCAAATAAAACATTCTTTATATACAATAATAACGACATATATGTAATCGTACAATACAAAGACCACAAAATACACCTCCAGCATATACGAGTCCGTCAAAAAGGTGACACCCTTCCTGTGATCTGTAGGAACATGGATAATGTCACGTGGGAAACATTTTCCTTCAACCCTTTCCACAGTCAAGATATTAAAAACGATTTTTCTTCTTCTTTATATACATTTTATATAGATACGGGTACCTAAGTAAATATAATATTTAAGTTTTATCTTTATAACCTTTTTAGTATATGTTTTTTGTTACTATCTTATCGTAGGAAAGAGAAATTTGTATCAGGGTCTCATAGGTGTCAAAGTAGGTGAACTCTGTTTTTGATATCGATCCACTAATATGAAACTGCCAGGTGTTAATAAAACTTTGAATCGATTCAATAGATGTACGTATTATACATTGTATATCGATGTTTTCTGCTATATTTAGAGAACTAACTAACTAACTAACCATCACACCGTCTCCCCGAAAGGGTAGGCAGAAAGAATGGACTGTCACACTTTAACCGATGCGGCACTCCATCCTTCTCTTTTCGCCCTGCGGGAGACGCGGTGTGATGAGTTGCGAACCTCATCGCCACCAATAGGCATCTCCCGCGCACACTTCGATCGTCCAACATCCACAAAATAAATCTAAAACAAATAATATAAAATACAATGTTACAAAATAAAATAACAAAAATAATTTAACACAAAATGTTCTTTTTAGATGGTGCACATATTGTCTATTTAATTTATGTTCCACGAATCCACCGTTTTTTAATTTAGCACATAATAACACATAATGTTTTTTACGATGTTGCACATGTTGACATGGACGATCCGGACTTTTGTGTTTATTTAATTTTTGTTACACGTATCCACCGTTTTTTAAATTAGCTGTAATTAGGCACTTAACCAGCAAGAACTTAACTTAAATTAATGTGCCTATAAGATAACGCGTTGTGAATGTGTACGTAAATATTTCATTGATCTCGTTCATAAGATGGGAAATTATTTTAAGACAAGCATCTCGAATAGTATTCACGGCGGCTTCTCACACTCCCGTCCGCGGGTATTTCGTAAATTTAGGATTTTGACGATCGTGCAATTTCATCGTTTATTTTTATCTCCCTCTGTTATCTATTTCAGCAATTCATTCATTTTCATTTCGGGCGATTTTATCTGTGTGCCTCTGTATGCACACGGTATTCCTAAATTAATTAATCACGCCTCATCACTCTTCTCGAGACGCGACAAGCACTTGACTTCCTCCAAGATTCCTTTTGTTTCCATCTTGCACCAAGATCATCCTCTCACGTGATTCACTCTGTATAATAATTCATATAAATATTCCATTGTTTTGGCCGAAACACTATGATACTCTAACATTATAAACTGTTAAATTAAAAAAAATGCCAGAGGGCAGTCGACCACCAAAGAGATAGAAATAAAGCTGGTCGTCTTTATCACAGAAAGAAATTTGATATCCTGTATATACAAATCATAAGATCTACAATAAAGGGAAGAAGAAGAAGAAGAAGGAATATTAACCACCCTACGTATGTATTTGAACGTACCTGATACGTTTACTTTAACTGTACCATTCTGCGCTATCCCGTATCACGTACGCGCTTGTAGGTACCTAAAATGTACCAACTGTTAGGGATACGCGCATGTGCCAACAACACTTGAGTACAAGTCTTCGCAAATATGATAGTTTTACAAGGGGCAGGCGAAGTGTGCGGTCGAGTCTTTTACATTTCGTAATTTAAAAAAATAAAATTAATATATAATTAAATTTAATTAATAAAAACCTGCTTTTCTGCATGTTTCTCGGAAAATTACCTGAAGGTAGGGCGGTTAATACCACGAATTATTTATTTAGGAACATCGTGTGTATTTATCACAATGTATCCAATTAATGTGAAGAATTTTCGGAACAATGGCTTATCAACAGACTTCAAAATTATCTATTTCGAAATTTTATATTGTAAAACAAAAACAATATCATACCCACACACATACACTTCACAAGAATTTGTAGAACGTATTAAATTGTATGTGTTTCATATTCTTGTTCAATAGCGACGTTTGGCATTTTCGCAGGGTTTGCCAAACAAGCCTCGGGTAATATGTTTTCGTAGAATTTTCGTCTATATCAGAGGTTCCCAAACTTGTTTGTCCCGTAGACCCCTTACCGATTTTACTATTTTCTGTAGACCCCCTACTTTCCTTATATTGATTTTTTTTTACAAATTCATCTATAACTGTAACATTAGTTTTTAAAGCTGACACAGAAATACTCCCTTTAATAGGGTTTATTGTAGAAAAGAGATCTTTAAAATAAAATATATGTTAAGTTTTATAGTTATACATTTTAACTGTTAAATTAACAACACTGTTATAATATCACAATGTTGTATTATACTCTTTTTGAGAATGTCGCGACAGCTGTTTCGCTAACTGATGTTATCATCAGCAGATCAAACAGCTGTCGTGACATTCTCAAAAAGTGTATAATAAAAAATTGTCACATTATAACAGTGTTATAAATTTAACAGTTAATAATGTTGAAGAATCATAGTTTTTCGGCCAAAACATTAGACTATTTAGACACACACTCATTAATTAAAACAAAACAAAATGCAAATCTAACATTTTTACATAAAATAAAAACAATGTTCTAATAGGGGGATGAGCCTGATGCTATGATATCAAAATTTCAATATTTGGCTTCAATTTAGTTGAACCATCTCGTGGACCCCCATTTACATCTCATGCACCCCCATATATTTTTCCAGTTGTCGTAGACCCCTTGTAAGTCGAAATCGACCCCTGGGGGTCGATATAGACCACTTTGGGAACCACTGGTCTATATAGTCAAGGGTAATATCACCGTCTACCTGGGAACCGAAAAGCTGTAGAAGCGCCTCGAGTCTGTCGCGACCCGAGGACGCGAAATATTAGAAATATGAAAATAGACACCGCTTGTCGTAAATATAGAAACGCTTTGAGATATTATGATATCCAGGGCGGAGATCAGCCTCTGGAATTGCAACATTCGCACGATTTCAAATTTCAGGAAAACCACAATAAAATAAATAAGCGATACTTGAAACGGCAAAAGAAGGATGAAAGTAGAATAAATGCAATAGAAATGAGATCTCTTAGACGAATGTGTGCATACTCTGTATATGATAGCCCATTACGACATCAAATCAAATCAAATCAGTTTATTTCATCAATAAACATTACAAAATTAAGGTTTAAGGCATATTTTGATACAGGTAAAATAATATATTGTACTCGTATATAGTATAATATTCGGGGCCATGGCTTGATTCCTCTTCATAGTGATGACCTGGGGAATGATATCCAGAGTGGTTTACCCTTTGCCTTCTCTAAAGGATTTTCCTCGAATATATAGAATAAATGCAGTAGAAATGAGATCTCTTAGACGAATGTGTTGGTACTCTGTGTATGATAGAGTCTCGAATGAAAATATAAGAAGTGAATGCGATACGAAGGATGGTGTTATGAACAAAATAATGAAAGGATCATTAAGATGGTTTGGAAATATGGAAAGAATGAATGAAGAAAGAATGGTAAAAAAAATATATGTTAACGATGTAAATGGAACCAGAAATAGAGGCAGACCGAGTAAAACGTGGCACGATCAAATAAATTAAATATTGAATGTCGGCCATGTGAGGAGTCAGAGAAATCAACGCGTGTGCATGACACGATGTATGAATGTTGAGGAAGCGAGAGAAATATGTCAGGAAAGAAAAATGTGGCAGTCCATTATTTCTGCCTACCCCTTCGGGGAGACGGCGTGATGGTTAGTTATTTAGTTAGTTAGTCATTTAGTAATCCACTTTTTTTTATACAACAGGTCGTTTGCACTCAATTACTGTATACATTTTTTTTAAGCTATTACATTGATTCTCATGACATCTACCATCTATGTATCGTATTGACATGTTTTTTTTATGAAACGAGTCGTTTGAACCCCATTTCTGTATAAAATTTGTTTTTATTACATGCGATAGGTAGCTAATCTATCACCATTTTATTGCCAAATTAATTCTACTCCAGACCAAAGAGAGTGTGACAATCACACTGCTATCGCCGGGAATCAAACCCAGTACTTTCGGTATGGTAGTCAGAGCTCTTACCACTCTGCCACGAATGTCGTCTTGCCTAAAAGTCCAGAAAGAATCCAGTATAACCTCTGCTGTACAGTTTTCACACCACTACATGGAATGACACCCAGTTATAATTTCATATATAAATCCGAACTTTGTATAACGGGCAGCCTAATTTCAATGAAATCCACACTCCTCTGCAATAGGTAGATTATTTGAACTGAAGCGTTACCCTAGTAGAAATTTCGGGGATCGAGCCTTTGCCGTAGTCGGCCCTTCAGTTTTATTCCATCAGCCATGCCTTAGGTGTATAAATGATCCGACAGATTTCAGATCTAGGCTTAAAACCTATATTTTTCATATTTCATACCTAAACTAAAACCCATAATGTATATTTTTTACATTATATTATTTTCTAATCGATCGCGAATATTAAATGCAGCGATCGTATTTTGATTTTTAGGATAATCAAATGATTTAACTGAAATCTCTTGATGGAAGTTCATTTTAAATAATAATTAAATAAAACGATGTTTTTTATAACTATAATACTTCCACATTTGTCTTTATTTCGACAGCGACCGGTTTCGCCAGGCTCGCTGGCATCGACAGACTGGTGACACTGCCATTCACTCTCTTCCTTATATACACATAGATCAGGGGTGGCAAACATGAATCTATACAATAATAATATTAAAATACTTATGTAAAATTTTGTGAATTTAAATATTGATATTCACGTTATTTCAATAGATTTATTTTACAAAACAATGGAATTTAATTTAAATACAGCTGATATATCTATAAATATTGTTTGAAAAATTGATACATGTATTTTTAATCCTACTGAATTTAAATATAATATGATATATATCTTGGTCCTCTGGTTGGCCTCCCCATTGGTTTTTCCATCCAATAGTCCAGGGCTGCTTCTGTAAATTTTAAACAAGGTTTCGGCGGTAATTGTTTCTCGGAAAGTGTTTTGTTTATTTACATAGGGTACAAATAAAGGTGAATATACAAATAATAATTGGTCGTTGGCGAAACTGACTGGCGAAACCGGTCGCTGTCGAAATAAAGACAAATGTGAAAGTAGTTATAAAAAACATCGTTTTATTTAATTATTTATTGAATGCTAAGGCATTAACACTGTTGAATTCCATAGTAATATACTTAGGAAAATATACTTTTTTTAATTATTTTTTTATATATTTTCATCATGTATTATTATTATTTAATATTATTTATCAGTTCTTACTGTTAAAAAATAATTATTAGTACTTGTAACAAATAGCCCAGGTTAATTTTTAAATTTGAATTATTGTATCGAATTTTAAATGCGTTTTTATATTTGTCTTTCTTTGTTTAGTTTTTATTATATTTTTACACCTTAAGATGGAGGTATCCTCCGAAACATATCGTGTTTTTTAAGTATTTTTTAATAATTAGTGGATTAAACACAAAGTTTTTTTCAATTTCCTAAGTATATTAAATTATTATTTGGATTTTTAGATTAAAACACGTCTTAATGCGTCTTTGAGGTGATTTAAAGCCGTGCCACACTGTTTTAAACAAGCTCTCCACAACGGTCTCCACCAGCGGTTTAAAACTGTGTAGACACTTGTTTTAAACCAAAATTCGTTTGACCTTTGTGGACGGACGCGCATAGTAGCGTGTGGATCCCGCCGTTGTAAACACGCATTCCACAATGTGGGCGCTCCACATTCCACCAGTCAAGATCAGTTGCATAGCGGCATCGCGATCGGTGGTAGGTACCGTGCGGACGTATTGTACGAAAATGGTGGCTACTGTGGATGTCACACCAACCGTGGGCTCCCCAAAGGTGACCCCTGTGGAGAGCTTGTTGACAACAGTATGTGGACGCTACACCAACCGTGGGTTCCACAGCTCTCCACCAAGGTCACCATTGTGGAGAGCTTGTTTCAAACAGTGTGGCACGGCCTGAAATCACAAAACGGCACATTAAAAGTTAGCATATTATTATTATTATTGACACATTTTCCACGATTGTCCCGCGTTTCTCATAATTTAATATATACCATATACTCGTACACGTTATGTCGGTCTTTGCGCTGTACCTACCAGTTTATGTGCTGGTTAAATATATTTAGTTACATATTTCAAATGATTAATTAACGCTTGTGATTAGTGCAAGTGTATTTAGTACGAAATAAATAATAATATAATATATTCCCACCGACTTTTTATATTATCGCCGTCAGACTACGGAATAACCCCTGAAGGTCCCCGGGTCACTGATCGCTGTAGTGCTGTCCCACTCCGCCGCCCTGTGCGGCCGCTCTCTGCGTCTCTCTCCCCGCCGCTGGTAACGTCTCTCGCGCCCATGTCTCCGGAATATTATTCCCCTCATATTTCTCCAGAATTAAAGTGATTTCGTAAATAACTTGACATTTTGAATTGCCTTTTTATATGAAAATGTGGTCTTTTCTATGTATCATTTAAATTCCTCGATCATTTCCAGAGGCTACTAATATTGTCGTTCGCTTAATCAACTGTGATTTATATTTTTATACAATTATTATTGTACTTTCATTCGACCTTTAGATACACGGTGTACCAAAATCAATACGATTCAAACAGAAATACGGAGCTTCTGATTTCGTTTTCACCATCATGACGACCACCCCGAAGGTTTCGGGTTCGATTCCCGGTGAGGGCAGTGTGATTGTCACACTGTCTTTGGTCTGGTGTAGAATTCACGTGACAATAAAATGGCGATAGATTAGCTACCTATCACGAGAATCACTATGATAGCTATAATACCCTTTACGTCGATTTGGCTCATGCTGTCATGATGTAAAGAGCGATTCAACAAAATAATAATAATAATAATCATAAGCTCGACAGACCTGGTGGACATTGGCTGAATCCACGAGTCTCCACTATACTTGTCTGTCTACTGTCTTAGTTTTTCAATTTGCTACAATATTTTTAGTGTAGATGCATCAGCGCTGTCAGTTTTTATCCATTCCATTTTCTGCCTTCCTCGTATTCTTTGTCCTTGCGGCGTTGAGGTGTTTTGTGGAATTTTCGTCGTCCATGCACATTAACCGCCCTACCTTCAGGTAATTTTCCGAGAAGCGTGAAAAAAGCAGGTTTTTTATTAATGAAATTTAATTATTATATATATATTAATTTTATTTTTTTAAATTACGAAACGTCAAATACTCGGCCGCACACTTCGCCTCCCCCTTGTAAAACTATCATATTTATGAAGACTTGTACTCAAGTGTTGTTGGCACACGCGCGTATTTCTAACAGTTTGTACATTTTAGGTACATTATTTTTTCTCAAGCGCGTACGTGATACGGGATAGCGCAGAATGGAACAGTCATAGTGAACATATCACATACGTTCAAATACGTAGGGTGGTTAATTACGTGACCAACCCATCTCAAGCACCCCACCTTATTGGAACATATCACATCTGATCCACTGTAGATGCCATATAGTTCGCTATTGTATCGACGACGACGCAACTATTGCATTCTCCCTCACAGGGCCTTCTCTCAAATGCTTCGTGGATCCCTCCATGTTCTTTGTCATAAGTCAGGTTTCGGAAGCATATAATAAAACTGCAAAACTTCAATAAATAATCAAGACAATAAATTAATTAATTAATCAATGAACTAAATCATGATAAGCTAAAACGCATGATGTTTTAAATTTATAAGTATTGTATAAAAAATAGTAAAACACTTTTAACCACGGAATGGTTAATATATTTTATGCCAACTAGTTTCGCTTGCATCCGAGCTTCACCAGGGAAATCTTCTCTTCTTCTCAGTCGTATTCCTCATGATTGAGGGTCGTGTCCATCCTGTAAACCGTTGACCATGGCACGCCATGCGCTCCTGTCACCCGTAAGTCTCCAGGTTGAAGCTAATGAGAGACCAGTCAGATCCCTGATTTAATCACCAGGGCAATATAAGTATAAAATTTAAGTTTAAAATTTTTGTATGTAAACAAAAAACGTACATTTTTTGTTAAAATTTGTACACTGAAGTAGGTTGAATATCGCCCGAAACATGTTTATGAAAAATGTAATAAAGTGTTGACAAAGTGCAGAATAATATTATTTAAAATTAAAATAATTATTAGAACCGAATATCAAATTATTTATATTCCTACTACTACATAAATCACGTTTTATTAAAAGTTGGAAGAGATCTGAGTGTTTGTGTAAATATAAACGCAGTTCTAAATGACTGAAGACCTGTCGAGATGTAAATGTAACTCTTCAAATCATTCACCATAAGATTGTTCGCCCTTGTCCTCTTTTCGTGCGCCAGTCGTTGGCAGAGTATCTATATTATAACACACGTAACACATTAGAACTCTGTTCGTTTCCTCTTCGTTTAATTCGTTTTTATTTTTTGCTAAAAAATAGTTTGCGATTTCTTGTTACAACTATTTCTTTTTCTGGCAGAGGGTGCAGCAATTGCGATAGATATAATACCACAAATAGCTTTTATTCATATCCACAACGAACCAGCAATATTGATATGAGTGTTGAGATTAAGCGGAGAATAACTGTGGCAAATAAATATTATTTTACACTCCACACACATATTAAATCTCGTTTGCAAACCAGATGCACCAAACTTTTATTATACTAGGGTCATTCGTAAAATAAGGTTCCCATATTTTTTTTAAATATACAGCTTTATTGTTTTCCTTAGCATTATACATCATTTTAAAGCTTGAAACTTACTCTATTTTTCTACATAATCGCCGTACAATATCTTATGACAATCAAAGGGGGCAACGTATTTTACAATAGTATTTGTTATTAGTACGTTATTTGCTAAATACAAGTAGTTTTATTGTACTCGTATCTCTCTAAATAGGCGGGTGTAGTAATACCACGAGCCAAGTGTGTCGCCGCTAGCCGCCTACGTGCTATCCGTCTTCTAATCAGACAATTCGACAATCCTCCCGAGCCATTCTTTCGACCCCATCCGATCGCCACGAGTTCCTTCACATTATACGACCGTAATCCTATAATTATACGTATATATTAGTACGTCTAATCACAAGTCAATAACACAATATACATTTTCCGCTCTATGAATGTACTAGCCGAATAATTGCTTCTATTCCTCATCATAAACAGATATTTTCATTAAATAATCCATTGATGATACCTTGACATTTTTAACTGTTAAATTAAATAACTTTGTTTTATGTATCACAATTGTATTTTATTTTACGCGACAGCTGTTTCGTCAACCTATGATGACATCATCAGGTGTTACAATCATTGTAACACCTGATGATGTCAACATAGGTTGACGAAACAGCTGTCGCGTAAAACAAAATACAATTGTGATACATAAAACAAAGTTATTTAATTTAACAGTTTAAGATATTTTCATATTTATTGTTTCTTGAACAATGATTTAAAACTCCATATTAAATACTTAATACGAACGAAAACGTCAGTTTTCTAGAAGTTTCATTATATTTTATGGGAATGACATGTTTCGCCCTTCTAAGGCATTATCAAATGTCATTTGATATTTTCATAGTTTAATACTTGGTTTGCTTCCATAATATTACATTTATTGTATAAACAAAAAAGCTAACTAACTAACCATCACTGACTAACTAACCATCATTCCCGTAGGTAGAGTAGGCAGAGAGGATGCACCACCATACTGCTCTGTTCTGACACACCTCTCGAGCTTCATTTACATTCATACATCGTGACATGCACGCTGGTCGATTTTTTCGACATCGAATGTGGCCGCTTTTTGAGTATTTAATTAATTTGGTCATGCCATGTTTTCCTTTTCTTTTCCCTCACACTGCAACATTTTAACCATTCGTTCCATATGTCTAAACCAAAATAAGTATACAAGTTAATTTAATTGCATTGTGACAATATATTATACGATTCATAACGAAGTTATAATGCCAACCATTATGAATTAAAGTGAATTTTAGATCAAAACAAAACATAAAAATAAGACACGTGGTGTTACACACGATGTGTTAAAGCAAAAACTGATTTAAGGGGGCGACTTCGAAAACTAAACTTAAAATATTTTGTTTTACAATTTTAATTCCATATCAATAAAGAATACCATATACATTTTAAATAAACGCTGAAGATTGCTTTAATAAACTATTTACATGTTATCCCACTTCTCAATTAATATCACCACTGCTAGCAATACTGACAATTTTCGGGAATAAGTATGCTGAATAAGATGACAGGAAACATTTAAAATATTAATGAAAAAGTCCAGAGTTTTCATAGCTGTTAATTGCTTACTAATAAGATTTAGTGGAAAGTATAGCATATATGTTAGTGAAAGATATAAAATACAAGTATTATCGAATCAAATCAAATCAGTTTATTTTCTCAAAAGATATTACAAAACAATTTTTATTGTTTAAGACATCTATTGAGAACAGGTAAAATATAACAAATATATAATACCAGGAACGCATGAGAGATGGTTCGACATTAGGAATACAAGATACTCTCCAAAGTCAAGAGTATTTGTCTTCTGAACGTACTTTCACGAATATGAAAGACATCGATCTCCGAAGCGACCATGTTCAGCAGTTTGATTGCTTTCCCCACCGGCATCACCAAAGGCAGGTTGGTTCTGCATGCTGTGAGATAAAACAGTCTGTGCTAACGCTATCGAAGATAAAGATGGATAGCCTCCAAGATGACGGAATTCTCAAAGAATCCCCTGATAAGTCTGAAGAAATGGGTAAGTGTGCACCCATCCCTTCTTATCTGCAAACTATTGGTCCCCAGCATGCCCAAGAGGAATGCAGTGGGTATCTAATAATATAATAATAATATAATATAATAATGGGTATCTAATAATATAATATAATATATCTCCTTCTGAAATAAAACTGTTTTTATCCATTGAATGTATCGACGTAAAGTTATTATATATTGTTTATTCTTGTTAGACTAGCGTCTTGATTGGTTTTGTAAAATCAATTTTCCTCGAATTTCCCAGCGGCCGAGTAAGGATCTATCGTTCTTAACTTAAATTCTCACTGGACGTATTGCGTGATGCTGAAAAAAATATTTTCCAATGTATTTTTTTTATCATATTTTCCAGTAGTTATACGTCTCATGAAATGAACGAAGAAATAATGATAAATAATATATATCTAAACAGAATAAGAAATAGAGCCGATTAGATCGTAGTGATGATCAATCAATCAAAGAATGAATGTCGGCCACGTAGGGAAACGGAAAAATCGACGTGCGTACATGACACGATATATAAATGTTGAGGAACGAGAGAAGTATGTCAGAAAATAATAGTGTATCGATTCACTCTTTCTGGCTAACCCTTCGGGGATACGGTGTGAAGGTTTGTTTGTTCTTTATACGTCTCATATATAAATGACATTCATAAAATATACCTGTTTGAAATTTTTGTTTTAATTTTTATAATTTTTCACTGTAAAAAAAATCACGACCTTCGGGGCAAGAGCTCTATGGCTGCCACAACGTAGGTCCCGGTTTCGATTCCAGTGCGATTCTCACACTCTATTTGGTCTGGTGTAGAATTCAAGTGACGATAAAATGGCGATAGATTAGCTACCTATCACATTAAAACAAAGTGTTTAAACGACCCCTTGTATACAAAAAAAACATGTCAACGCGTTTATCTAGGGTTGACTTTGGATTCCGAGTGTCTACCATGATTTCCTTGGTCTTCCACGACTTCTCTTTCCATACTGCTTGTATATAAAATTTTAACCTTTCTTCTCTCGTCCATCCGTTCAATATGTCAAAGCCATCTTAGGAAAGCATGGCATGATCAAATTAAACAAATACTAAAAGGCGGCCACATTCGAAGCCGGAAAAATCGACGAGCGTGCATGTTACGATATATGTAAGCTAGAGAGGTATGTCAGAACAGAAAAGCATGGCAGTCTATCCTCTCCGCCTACCCCTTTGAGGAAACGACGTGATGGTTAGTTAGTTAGTTTTCTATGATTATTTTTCTTCTTCTTCTTCTCAAAGTGTCATGTAAGGTCCCCCCAACGTCAGTTATCACTCTGGCGTAGGTCTCTCTGTCCTGTGCTAGCCGGAACAACTTCCCCACCCTCCTAATTCCGATTCGCTCTTTGATGTTTTCCATCCAGGACATCTGGAGTCTTCCCACACCGCGTCTACTCTCAATCTTCCCTTTCATGGTGAGGTGCAACAGATCGTATTTCTCGTTGCGATGAATGTGTCTCAAATATGCCATTTTTCCAGTATTTATATGATGTTGTTTTAAATTCTGTCGGTGTATGGGTGTAATTTATTTTATTGAGTACAATTAAATATTTTAATGCGAAGGATTGTCGATTCAAAATCATTTCCGTTATTAAAGAATAACTCCAAGTACGTGGGCGGCGTTTCGAGTAGGTGGGAACAACTCGCACACGTACATATTATAATGTCGCTACGTCTGTGCACAGTTGCGAACGTAAAAAAGGTTTTGTCTGAATTTAATTTAAGTAGAACCAGGCTGTTGAACAATAGTGATTAATAATTCCTTCTATGTTCGCCATACTTTGCTAGTAGATGTTTTATATATATTTATATATTTTTTTATACTTTGTATACAACCCTCACTTTTTAAATAAATTAAAATTAAATATCAAGCATGTTTCGGACTACCCAGCCCTTCCTCAGTGATATTATATAGATATTTAAAATATTATAAAATTGTTTACAAATATGGTAAGTTTTGACAGATGTTATACAGATTTATCTAAGAATCTTTATAACATCTGTCAAAACTGACCATATTTGTAAACAATTTTATAATATTTTAAATATCTATATAATATCACTGAGGAAGGGCTGGGTAGTCCGAAACATGTTTGATATTTAATTTAATTTTGTTTAAAAAGTATATTATTAATAATTCATTTGTGTTTATGACTCGTATTCAACGGCGTCAATAGCAGTATTTAAAAAAAAATATTAATCAAGAGATTGTTACATGTAAATTAGGTAATATATACTATTTAAAAATTTCTTACTTTAAATGTTTTTATTAGTTTTTTTAATATGAATATTTTATCGTGGTGTTTAGTATTTCCGAAATCGAGAAGCGTCGTGAAATCGAATTCAGATTATTTTTAAATTTGACTAAATGGTTTAACATTCTCAACGATGGATTTACTAAAAAAATATTTTTATTTATTTCCCTTAAGCGTTTTTCAAAAACACAGAAATAATTATTTTCACAAAAATTATTCTTATCTTCTTCATACTTAATCACACGTGTATTTAATAAAGATTATAGTAAATCAATGATAATAGTTTATTGTTTATTTGAGCGCGATACAGTGTCAGATCTCTAGAGAATCTTTTCGTATGAGATGGTCATTGGCTATCGACTTATTATCTGTGAGTCCGTTTCCAATCGGTCCAGCCACCTCCAAGTCTGATCTTACAGCGCTTCTGGGCACGTGGATTATCATAAATGCGCCTTTGTATTTTTAGTTAAATAATTGTTAGTTTGAACACTTTTCTGCGCTCTCTAGTGTGATGCCTAAATACACCACAGGCTAGCGTTTACCTCATGCCTAAATTATAATGTGGTCACCTTACCTTTATAATGACCGCGATCATATCCGTTTCGTTTCTCAAAATGTTAAAATAAAATATTGCTATTTATGCAAAGTAAAGGGTAATACATCTTGCGGTTGCCGGTGATATTAGGTATGCTTGTATTTGAAAGTACACCGTGTTCCGAAATTAACGATAATTTCTCCGTGAAGTGTTACTCTGCGACCGATACAAACTTATTCTTTCGATGGTAAATTAAAACTAGTTGCAACCCGTGAAATATTCACGGAAGTAAAGATGTTCTACCTATTCGTAATCAGTAATATGTAGTTACATTTAATATTAATCTTTATTTTCACACACACGAGAGAAATTTCACAATTAACAATACCAAATTGTTCTTCTTTTATTTTCTACAATTCTGTCATATACATCTATCATCACTTCTGTATAACAATAATCAGAACAAAATTCAAAAGAGGATTGAGAATCTTAACAAAATTCGAAGAAATATTCCTTTCTCGCTTTTTTGTATTCAAAATATTTTCGTACTCTTTCTTGATGACATTCAGGTTTTTGCCTATTAATATTATTCTGATCGTGATTTTTAATAAATCTTACAATAAATTATGTTGGAATTTTTTTTATTTATGGTAAACATATATAAATATGTTATTGTTACAATAATATAAAAAAATATGTCTTATATTTTCAATTACAAATCGTTATCACACGGTGTTCTGAACATAAAATAATATTTAATTACGAGAAAATTGAAACATTTAGTTATTTTTAAAGTACTATATATTTTTTTTTCATACACAATTAGTTATTTACGATAATGCTGAAATATGGTGGAATAATTTTTTTTCCGTGAATGTTCCCGATTCGATCCGATTATCGAATATGAATATAATTTTTCATATACATATACTTTAAATAATTATTATTAAACCGATAATCAATTTACTCTTCATCTCATGGTAGTATCATATATGTATGTGCATGAAGCACCTGTCGAAAATCAGAATTACTAAATTCCTCCGTCTCGTCTCATCTCGGCAGTTTGAAAGTACTTGTTCCAATTCTCTGGCTTTAATGACGACGGTGATTATATTTACTTGAATTATTAATAATTCATCAGAGTGATTCACATTTTAATAGCACTTTAGTTCAACTTGTAGAGTGTGCTGCCGTCTACTGGAAACTAAATCCATTCGCAATTATACATTTTCATTATTTAAATGTGAATTAGCTATTTTCAAGTTTACTCATTCTCAATGTACTATTATATATTCCAACTTGACGGAGCGAAGATTGAGTCAGTTTAATTTTTCGTGAATTTTCAAATAGGCAGTTGATGTAGGTTTAACGTTATTAAATATTTTATTTGCAAAAAAATCGAATTTTGATTTGATGCCCGCACATTGGTTTGGAACGTAAAAACGCATCCATTATCAATGCACTATTTATATTAAGTAATATTTATACAGAGAACATTACAACAGAATTCTTGAGTTGTTAATTAATCAATAATATTTATTAGAGAGAAAAAAAACTTGTATTTCTTAATCCGCGTTTGGTAAGGTTCCACTTTCCTTGCGGGTGTTCTATGCGCTGACTTGGTGACTGTTTTAAATTTGCGCAAAAAATACTTCCTTTAATATATGTAAACAGTACTGAAAATTCACATATTTTCGACCTAAATTCGTTAATTAACCTATATTTCATGTTTGATTTGCCTACCTCTTTGCTAGCCTTCTTCCCTCCACTGCTGGATATAGGTCTCTTCCAATTTCCTCCACTCGTCTCTATCCTGCCCCCTTTGTATCCAAGATTTTCCAAACCTTTTGACAATATCATTGGTCCATCTCATCGGTGGCCTTCCGACACTTCGCCTATTTGCCCATGGCCTCCAACTGAGTATCCTGGGTGCCCATCTGTTGCCACCCTGTCTAGCCAAGTGTCCAGCCCATTGCCATTTCAATTTTGCCACTCGGTCCATGGCGTCAGCAACCCTGGAGCGGCGTCTGATTTCTTTATTCCTTATGCGGTCACGCAAGCTCACACCAAGTTTCTGTCTTTCCATGGACCTTCTACAAGATACTTGAGATATATTTTTGAGTCTGTATACTATTAATTGTTGGTAGGCACACTAATGATTTATGTTGTACACTGTTGATTTCTGATTAATTAAAATTAACTATTCCCGCGATTCCGCACTCCATTCTCATCGTTAAAAATGTATATAAATCTTATATGTGCAAATGTTTCCATTTGTTGGATTTCATTATGATTGGAAAATCGTGAATATTAATCGGTTGATGGACGAATGTGAATGGTGACATGGACATTTGACAACTGGGAACACAGGTCACCAATGTAATACGCAATGTGCAACAATAGATGCAAAAATCCACGTGGGAAGGGATATTGTATGCAGGATACGGTGTCTAGAGCGACGGTAATTGCGTGTTAAGACGGGTGACTTCAATCTACTTCAACTCTGTATTTAGATAAAAGATTTAATTTATTTTAACTTTAATTTCTTAAGATGGTTTGGACACGTGGAATAGAATAGAAATTATATGTTAATGGTGTAAATGAAACAAGAAATGCAGGAAGACCGAAGAAAACTTGGCACGATCAAATCAATCAAATATCGATATTTAATATTTGATTGATTTGATCTCGTGAGATGTCGGAGAAATCGACGTGCGTGCATGACACGATGTATAAATGTTGAAGAAACAACGGTGTGGCTGCCCTTTCTTTCTGACTATCCTTTATATTTTGCTGTGTACGAGAATATGACATAATGAAAACTTTTTGTTATATTTTATAATTTAAAAAAATAGTATAGTATGATGTGATTATGAACCTTTTTTGATTTACAGCGCTTTAAAAAATATCATTTTGTCGAAATGAAATATAATTATTACCAAATTAAAAATGTGCACTATTAATGATATAACATATACGAGTATATAGTTATCATTAGTAAAGCCATGGAATATTGAATAGTGAAAAAATGAATTTTACTAATTCCATCGCACTTGATTAATTTAATTTTACTCGTATTCCGTCTTAAGCGCGATAGATGGTTACGAGTAGATAATTATATGGAATTATTGGAGTAGGCACACATCACAATCGCGATGTTGCGTCCAAGCTGCAGATCTGTTGCATAAGCATCTATATTTGAACTAGAGATGCTAAAAATATTTGCTCCACATAGGCAGAATGCCAAATTATTCAATCAATGGAGTGTTAATGAAAGACGGAACAAACGAGACATTACCAAATATAGTTGATTGCCGGTTAGAGTTTCGCTCTCACCGTAATGAATTATGTTTTTGTTCCAGGCAATAGCAGTAAGGAGAGCAGCAAAAAAGACAAACAGGCGGTTTCCCCAGCCACCCGCTCCGCTAATGGTGAGTTCTCTTTTACAATTTTATTTTTTTCATGCCGTCTAATTACAAACAGATGATTTTATTCATTATTGAAACTCAACTAGATGGTATTATAAAATACAGGGTGCGGCAGCATAACTTCCTTTTGTCAAAACTTAATAAAACCCATTGTATGAATCCCAAAATGTTTATTTGTTTTTTATAATGTAGGCACATACATAAAGTATTGTATTACTTAGTTTTTGATGATCAAATCAGGTAGTTAACGTCCTCCATTCTCCATACACTTCTTCTTTCTTCTTTTGGTGCCGTGCCAGGTGGCGATCGTTGCCAGCGTTGGCGATCACTACAGCAAAGGTATTCGCCATAGTGATTCCTGGGAAAAGGTGACCAGAGTGGTTTCCCGTTGCCTTCTCTGGTGGATTTTTCTGTCGGGGTTACCTTCCCTTAGCTGGTTGGATCTGGTTTGGAGGCGCCAGAAACTCGCCTTTCATCCCCTTGTTATCTGCTGATATGAGTGTGACACGGTTATGAGTGTGATCCCATTGCCCGGGGTTCGCGACAGGGACGCTAACGAGTTAGACTAGTCAGTAGTGTTGCCGGCGGAATGCAACTGGGCGTTTCGCAATATTTTAACGAATCACACCCTCCAGCAAGATGTGACTCGCCGCGACCCTACTCTCCATACACTGAGTAAACCGATTTCTGACGTTTGTCATGACTCTTGCCAGCATATCAGGCGTTATCTTTGCAATTTCTTCCTGGATGTTGGTCTTCAAATATTTTAGGGTTCCTGGACGGTTCACATAAACACGGGATTTCTGTCACGAGAGGGCCGTTTTGAGGGAACACTTCCCAGAGCGCCTCAACAATGGGTTTTATTAAGTTTTGAAAAAAGCAAGTTATGCTGCCGCATCCTTGAACATCTGTTCGAAAAGTAGGCCTCAACGGCAAACGCACGCTCCTCACTGTTCCAACGCATGATGCCGACTAAACTGTGTCGGGACAAAACTTTATAGTTAAAAAATGAAGTTATGCTGCCTCACCCTGTGTATAATGAAAACGCGATTGCTTCATCGGTTTTGCAGTGATTTTTTATTTATATATAAAAAAGTATAAATATTTGTTACAGATTTATTTCGAATTGCGAGGGCATTCTCAAATTAAAACTTTAGTTTGACAATGCCATCGAAAGGCGAAACAATTTTGTAACAAATATATGTTTATACTCGTACATCATATATATTTTTTATGTAAAATCGAAGTAATCACGTTTTCAATATATATTTTATAATGGAGTTTTACAAAACAAAAACCACAAACATAAGATGGTAGTATTAACGTCGTTTTGCATTATAATAATAATAATAAATATAAGAAGTAAATGAGGTGCGAATAATAGTGTTATGAACAAAATAATGAAAGGATCATTAAGAAGGTTCGGACACATGGAAATAATGAATGAAGAAAGAGTGTTAAAGAAAGTTTATGTTAATGATTAAAACAGAACTAGAAATAGACTAAGACCGAGTAAAACGCGACACGACAAAATAAATCAAATATTGAATGTCGGTCATATATGAAGTCGGGGAAATCGACGTACCTGCATAACACGATGTATGAATATTGAGGAATCGAGAGAAGTATGTCAGGAAATCAGTGTGGCGGTCCATTCTACATTTTCGGGGAAACGACGTGATGGTTATTTAGTTAGTTTGTGTATAATAATAAATAAAAAAATAGGCTAATTTGTATAGCGCCTTTTTCGTGAGTAACTCACCTCAAGGACGTTTTGCCAATGTTATTTAGTCATGGGAGCTGCATCTGATTCTAGCCATCAGATATTGGTTTTGAAAAGGTGGGTTCTTATGTTAGATTTAAAATCAGTCTGATTGTCAATGCATCTGAGGCGTGACAGTTCATTCGAGCCATAAGATATTTATATTTATTTATTTATGAATGTCAATCTGGCTTGGTTCGGACATATAGAACGCATGAATGGAGAAAGAATGGTTAAGAAAGTATACTATTATAAAATGATGTAAATGGGGTACGGAGTCGAACCGAGGAAAACATGGCATGACCTAATTAATCAAATTTTAAAGGTTGGTCATGTTAGAAGTCGGAGGAATCGACGTGCGTGTATGACTCGTTGTATGAATGTGGAGGAATCTAGAGAGGTTTGCCAGGATAGAGTAGTGTGGCGGTCCATTCGCTCTGCCTACCCCTACGGGGAAACGGCGTGATGGTTTGTTTTTTCAATCTGGCTTAGAAATTGTACAAAACAAAAAATATATAGGATAACAGCTCAATAAATCAATATTTAGACTAGGTACTCCTTGTAGGTATAGAAATTCCAAATACAAGAGGTATGATACTGTTGAAACGTTCCTACAGCAGGTTTGCTGTGATGAGAATGTTAATTTATCTAACAATATATGAAGTTACATTGATAGAAATCAGGGAATTAAAAACACAAAACGAAAATTAAAGAATCGCAGAGGATTATGCTGAAAAATGTTTTAACCAAGGCCTTGTTTTTTGATGATGATAAAATTATCTGAGAATATCTTTTAAAAACACATTGTTTTAAAAAAATCATACAATGTGTTTTCCATAAATAACATCGCAGTGATAAATTTTCAATAAAAAAATCATATTTTGTGAAATATTAAAGAAAAATTTGTTATCAGCCGACTGAAAGCACAATTAAAAAGTATGCACTATCTCCAAATTCAGACGGAAGTAACGTAGATAATAACTTATATTATAGAAGGGTCCCATCTCTGTACACAATCATGTATACATACAATATATAATATGTATAATACACTACATATGCACGCATTCAATACGAGTACGTTCACGTCATCAATGATCACTCACTCAGGCTGTACCCTGATAACACGTTGTAATATTTTTTGGTCATAAATTCCGAATGAAATTAAAATTGGCGCTTTTAAAAACACATCGTGGATGTAGTCACTTGCAAGTTATTACTTTTTATGCGAGGTTTATCATATCGGTTCAATGCTTCCATTTGCAATATCGCTTTATTGTCTCTCGTCATGTTCGAACACATCATTTTATGATTCTTTTAATACACGCCGCCTAGCCTTTACAACTTTTATTGATTTAAAATACATCACACAAGCATTCCATTATTTTATTTTTATACAATTCTCACAGCTAATGATATTTTTTTTTTGTTCGGATGGGCGTTTTCTGGAATTCCGTTTCGTGTCGAATAAACAAATCGTTTTAGAATGCGTTGTGTATCCATTGCGGTTTTATTATTAGTTAACAATCTGCCGAAGCACTTTTTTGCTTTTTACGTTCAGCTGTATTCCCGGTGTTACCGACCGTTTTCTAGTTTGATAACCATTGTTGCGTGGGAAGTTTTCAGCTGCAAATTGTTTCCTACACAGATGTATTTGAAATAATCGCAAACGTATTAACAATGTAATGCAGTGTAATCGTGACTCGCATGTGATCTAGGCAATATAAAATATTAACCATTTGCCAGCACATAAAAATAAAATCTTTCGATTTACAACTATGAGAACACGAAATTGCGAAAGTATTTTAGATTTTTTCATCGTGTAAACGTGCTAGATTTTTTTTGCTAGCGGACCAGCGACTCACAGGACGTAGTAGGTCCAAGTTGACATGGATGGGACTCATTCAAAGTAGTCTCAAAAGAGAGCGGATCCCACCAGACGCCACCCAGGACACACAGTCCTGGAGATGCTATATACGAAGAGCCGACCCCAAGTAAATGAGACAAGGCTATGAAGAAAATGAAAAATGCGCTAGATTTTTACTAAAGGCCGTGCCACACTGTTTGAAACAAGCTCTCCACAGGGGTGACCTTGGTGGAGAGCTGTGGAGCCCACGGTTGGTATAGAGTCCACATACTGTTGTAAACAAGCTCTCTACATGTGGAATGCGTGTTTAAACGGTGGATCCACACGCATACTATGCGCGTCCGTCCACAAAGTTTGTTGAAGGTCAAACGAATTTTGGTTTCAAACAAGTGTCTACACAGTTTTAAATAACCGGTGGAGACCGATATGGAGAGCTTGTATAAAACAGTGTGGCACGGCTTTAAGGGATAGCTTACATTTCATTTCGATCAAAGAAAAACGTCGATAGTCGTATCCACCAGGCTAAACTTGCCTTCAACAAAAAGTCTAAAATATTCGAGTCCAACAACATAAACCTAAACCTCCGAAAACAACTTATAAAAACATTGGTGTGGAGTGTTTTACTGTACGGCTGCGAGACTTGGTGTCTGGACGAAAGAGAGCGTAAAAGGCTGGAGGCATTTGAAATGTGGACCTACCGACGAATTGCTCATGTTTCATGGAGGGACCGCATTACAAATGAGGAAGTTCTCAGCAGAGATGAAGATAACAGGCACATGTTGTACACCATAGCGGAGAGGCGCGCGAGATGGATTGGTCATGTGTTGCGACACGAATGTTTCCTGCATGATGTATTGGAGGGAATGGTCGAGGGATCGATTGGCAGAGGACGACCTCGCCAGGAGTAGACCAGATTTACCGAGATATGGGCTGCACCTCTTATGTGGAGTAGAAGAGAGTTGCCGAGGACCGTGCGGAGTGGCAGAGGAGATGCGTCGCCTTGCTGCAGACCAATCCTTAGATTGAGACCGGAGAAGAAGCTTACATATTATATTTACCAGTATTTTAATCTGAAATACTTTACATTCGTTGTTAACTTACTTGAAGGTTTTATCATCCTATTCTATACACCTATCTATCCGAACCGCGCTGTCCCTGTACACATTTCTATGGTCTGGGACTTTGTATTAACTAAGTACAATACTTCAGCATGAAACAAACATCGTATATTATTAACAAGGTAACATCGTATATTATTAGTAATGCTCTTAATTTACTATATTAATAACATGTGCATCATTGGTGATGTCTTCACATCTATCACGAAATCACACATCTATCGATAGGTTAATATAAGTTTTTATTTATATTTTATAAGGATTAATTGTATCTCAATAGAGACGAAGATGTAAATTGTTTTCTGGGAACAGAATGTGGTGGCCGAGGCGCTTACAGGACTTATGACCTGTCATTGGTTGGGTTGAGCGATCGCTTTATGTTTAACAACATTCCCCATTCCGCCTTCTTTTCTTATGACATCTGACAAATTTTTGGAACTTCTAGGTATATATGGTAGGATTCCATGCCTATCTTTACATATTTTAAGTTCACTCTACACAAGCGTCATCTATTAAGATTGGAAAGCATTAAGTAAATTGTCTACAAGAATTTGTATACATTCAAAATGTTGGAAGTTTTTATTTATTAAGGTTGTGATATTTTGAATTATGAGAGATATTAGATTATACTTACTTATATAGACGATGTCGTGAACTGCTGGACATACGCCTTGCTGATATTCAGATTATTTCGAAAACGCTTTGTGACTTTTGGAAAGCCAAGATGTTAATCATCAAATATTTTAAATACAGTTATCGCTCAAAGTTTTTATTATTATTTTATTGAATCGCTCTTTAGATCATTACAGCGCGAGCCAATTCTATGTATGACATGTGATAGGTATCTTATCTATCGCCATTTTATTGTCACGTGAATTCTACATCAGACCAAAGAGAGTGTGACAATTACACAGCCATCGCCAGCAATCAAACTCGGACCTTCGGTGTGTAACTAATATTATATTAAAGATATTCAGGTAGTATGATCATGAAATGTAGATGGAAATTTTTGGAAACCCCGCAAACTTCCCATGATTAATATATCAAAGCAAACTATTGGTCTCATCGATTCAAAGTGAAACTGAAGTTTGGGTGGCTTTTGTACATCCTTTCGCGCGCCTCATCCCGCTACCAGTTCTGTTACCCACCTAAATTGATCCGTACATAAAGGTATTTACTCAAATGGAATATTTGACAACGTCGATAGGTATTCGGGTACCCTTTCGTTACTCATAATTCCATTAGCACATTAAGGTAATTATTTGGATGAGTTTACCGGCACTTTCCATTTGGATCATAGGTTCCCAAAGTGGGCCCCCCAGGGGGCCCTGGAGGGAGCTGAGGGGATAATTCTGGCCCTGGGGGAAGCAAAAATGGGGCCATGAGGTACTAATATGTATAAACTTATAGAATTTTTAAAATCCGTCATTACACGATGTACATACGTATATAATTTGTTACATACTAAAAAAATTGATAAAATCTCTTTCAAAATAAATATCATCTATGATTTTGTGATGTTTCAAATAATCTTATAGGAACATATGTATTAGTTTTACATTTTCTTTGATATTATTCATTAATAATAATTTCCTTTGAAAAGTATTTTTTGAATTGTTTTATTTCCAAAATACCTTTCAGAAATTAAAAAAAATACTCTCGTAGTTGAATATATTTTTTGATGATTTCACACCAGGTTCGTTATTGACAGTACATCGGGTTTGTCTTTCGGATAAGGATTCTTTAATGAATATTAATTACTCAACAATTTAAGTATCGGCGTATCTTATTTGTAACACTATAAGTATGTTAAGTATATAAAAATATAATAATTTCACTACATGTTTCTGCTTTGTTTAATTTAAAAAAGGTAAATTTCCGAGGGGAGCTTGTATAATTTTGTGTGTGAAAGGGGGCCATGGGTCAAAAAAGTTTGGGAACCTATGATTTCGATGTTACGCTTGCTTCAGTGCATAAACCTTTCAAAACAAGGAAAACGCGGAGGTGTTATACATTCAGGATCACATTTATTCATGTTTACAACTTACCTGATCTTTTGTGTATTACAATAATATATTAATTCGAGAAATTTCAATAATCCGAAGATTGGTCTAGTGGAAAGAACGCTCGACTCCCTTTAATTAATTTAATTTAATTATTTTGTTGAATTGCTCTTTACATCAATACAGCGCGAGCTAAATCGATGTAAATGGTATTATAACTTTCATATTGATTGTCGTCACATGTATAGGTAGCTAATCTATCGCCATTTTAGTGTCACGTGAATTTTGCACGAGACCAAAAGCAGCGTGACAATCACACTGCCATCGCCGGGAATCGAACCCGGAACCTTTAGGGTGGCAGTCAAAGCACTTACTACTCAACCACGAAGGTTGTCTTTGATGTGAATATTATATTAAAGGCCGTGCCACACTGTTTAAAACAAGCTCTCCACAGGGGTGACCTTGGTGGAGAGCTGTGGAGCCCATGATTGGTATAGCGTCCACATACTGTTGCAAACAAGCTCTCCGGGTCACCTTTGTGGAGCCCACGGTTGGTGTGGCATCCACAGTAGACACCATTTTCGTTCAATACGTCCGCACTCCACCGATGGCGATGCCGTTATGCAACTGATCTTGACTGGTGGAATGTGGAGCGCCCACGTTGTGGAATGCGTGTTTACAACGGCGGGATCCACACGCTACTATGCGCGTCCGTCCACAAAGGTTGTTGAAGGTCAAACGAATTTTTGGTTCAAACAAGTGTCTACACAGTTTTAAACCGCCGGTGGAGACCGATGTGGAGAGCTTGTTTAAAACAGTGTGGCGCGGCTTTAACTTGGATAATAAGTAAATAAATATGTTAATTATAGTATAAAACTATTGTATTTACTGTTAAAAACGACTAAGATTTTCAATTATATTTTTGCTCTGACTTTTTTTTTACACGGTTTCGATATAACGCAACAAACAAACAACAACAAAACCATCACGCCGTTTCCCCGCAGGGGTAGGCAGAGAGAATGGACCGCCACACTACTCTATCCTGGCACACCTCTCTAGCTTCCTCCACATTCATACATCGAGTCATACACGCACGTCGATTCTTCCGGCTTCTGACATGACCAACTTTTAATATTTGATTAATTTGGTCATAACGCGATTTGCAAAATAAATTGTGATATTACCAATATAAAATATCAGATTTTTCCTTTAATAAAAGTCATACCTTGTCTCTGACAATCATCCTTAAAACAATATCTCTTCGAAATCTATATTATCAAATTTCAGTATTAAAACACTTCAGATATGTGTTAATAATTTGTATTCTTATCTATGTATCCACGTTTAAAATATTCTATCGTATTCGATAATTATTAACGATAAATATAAGTCAACTTAAATGTCATGTAAATGGTAATTATGAAACCAAAAATAATCTTTTAAGCTTATGCTTTTCAGCCAACGCCCTGGTGGTCTTTAATAATAATAATATGTTAACTTTTCAAGCGCCGTTTTTGTTATGTAATCATCTCAAGGGCGCTTAACTGTCAATTATGTGTCTCTTACATCTGTTGGAAACATTGTTCGAAATGTAATTTGCTTGTTGTTATGCGGGACTAGATGTGTTGTAGGCCGGAGTACCTACTCCTCCAAAAAAAGGCGTGGAAGGATTTAGGATTTAAGGTAAAGTCCTACATTTTTCCTCTGTTAGGGTTGGCATTAACCCTTACCCCTCCATTATTTTTTTATATTGTTTGTCAGCCAACTCTAACTTAAATAATGTAAAAAGATTTTTATTGATAGGTAGTTACAAAAAAAAAATCGTTAAAAATTCATGTGCAATGATTTATTCTTCAAATAAAAAACATTATGGACTACTTATAGTTTTGCATAGTATGGTACTTTTTAAAACAATCTCCACGTTTTCTGGAACAGGTCTCACAAAACCACACTGTTTCCCGTCTTCGCCCTGGAATCTTTCTGTTACTGCACACAGTACAGTCTTTAGAACCTTTGTCCAGTTTCGCAATGGAGTGGGGCTTGTACTCTAATCGCTCCTCTGCATGACGTATCACGCGAAGTTCCCGCCATTTTAGGTTATGTGATTTTGCAAGGATTATTTTATAGTGAAATAAAAACGGAAAACAGTCAAAATCTTATTAAAATGTGAAATTAAATGTTTTTTTTAACGAATAATCACAAGAAAGTCAAGTTTTGCGCGTGAAAATACACCGCGCACGCAAGTCTTATCTTGTCGGCCGCCAGCCGACAACTGAGTTGTAGCGTCGGCTGGCATTCGACATAGGAGTGGTAAGGGTTAAAGAGTGTGATGGAATCTAAATGCGTTTTATTTACATATTATAACGACTAATTTAATCTACTTTTTGTATATTTTGTCGTCTTAAATAAATAAATGTAAATTTTCGATTATTGCGCTATTTGCGAATTAATGAGAAAGTGAATTGACACAGAAGTGGTAACCTTAGACTCTGCTAATGCATAATGAGTGGAGATTTGGCCCCGAGCCCGAGATAGGCGGACCAGTGCAGTGGGTGTGGAACCATTCTAATTATCAACTACACTCTCTAGTGTCATGCGTGGAATGTAAAAAAAAATACAGATCAAAAGAATAAAATAGTTATACAACATTTTGAATGTATACAAATTCTTGTAGACAAATACTGGATTTCACCCATTGCGGATAAATTATTTTATAAGGATTAATTGTATCTCAATAGAGACGAAGATGTAAATTGTTTTCTGGGAACAGAATGTGGTGGCCGAGGCGCTTACAGGACTTATGACCTGTCATTGGTTGTCATCATTCATGATTTGCAGAGACTTTCACAGTACATTAATAAAGATTTTCTGCTTAATGCTTTCCAATCTTAATAGATGACGCTAGTGTAGAGTGAACTTAATTAAGTAAAGATAGGCGTAAAATCCTACCATATATACAAGTTCCAAAAATTTGCCAGACGTGGTGGTCATAAGAAAAAATGCGGAACGGGGAATGTTAAACATAAAGCGATCGCTCAACCCAACCAATGATAGGTCATAAGTCCTGTAAGCGCCTCGGCCACCACATTCTGTTCCCAGAAAACAATTTACATCTTCGTCTCTATTGAGATACAATTAATCCTTATAAAATAAAATAGTTATATCTACATTTATTGCCGACCTTCGTGGCCGAGTTGTAAGTGCTTTGACTGCCATACTGAAGGCCCCGGATTCGATTGATTCCCGGCGATGGGAGTGTGATTATCACACTGTCTTTGGTCTGGTGAAGAATTTAAGTGACAATAAAAAATGTTGATAGAATAGCTACATATCACATGTCATGAAAATCAATATGATAGCTATACCCTTTAAATCAATTTGGCTCGCACTGTAATGATGTAAGGAGCGTTTCGACAAGATAAAAATAATTTACTTGCACTACTAGAAACAATTGTTTTGCGAAGACGGTCATGTTTAACTCAAAAACTATGCATAATTTTACAGTTTTATGTTTAATTTATAATAGTGGACACATATAAAAACTTCACTGGCTTAAGAGTCCAGAAAGAATCCAGTATAAACTCTGCTGGACAGTCTTCAAAGCGCTAAATGGAATGGCTCCAAATTATATATCTGAACTCTGTATAACGCACAGCCTAAATACAATGAAATCCACACTTCGTTCGGCGAACTCCTCGGCAATAGGAAGATTAGTTTAGCCAAACCGTTGCCCTAGTACAAATTTCGGGGATCGAGCGTTTGCGGTAGCCGGTCCATCAGCTTCCTTTACACCTCAGATGCATAAATGATCCGACAGATTTCAGATCTAAGCTGAAAACCCATCTTTTTCATATTTCATACCCAATTTAAAACTTGCATTTTTTGTTCTATTTTACTTTCTAATCGATCGCGAATATCAATCAGATGCAGCGTTCACATTTAGATTTAAAACACGTCTTAATGCGCTCTTGAGGTGATTACATCACAAAAACGGCGCTTTAAAAGTTAGCATATTATTATTATAAATTGCATGTCTCGTCTATCAACGATATTCACGAGGTATTTTCAAATCCCTACATAAATCACACTGTATAGAACCAATCTAATGTAATTAATGCTCGTGGACAGGAGAATAATCCTTCTAAAACGAATCGCCTTGGATGTGAACATTTTTTAGTCTATCCAATAGGGATAGAAAGCGTCTATCCCTATTGTTACTGTTAAAATTGAAAACACTGTTATAATATCACAATTTCTTTTTATTCACCGAGAGTGTCGCGACAGCTGTTTCGCCAACCGATGTTGGCATCATCAGGTGTTACAATAAACTTACGATGATGCCAACATCGGTTGGCGAAACAGCTGTCGCGACATTCTCAGTGAATAAAAAGAAATTGTGATATTATAACAGTGTTTTGTGTAAAATTATTTTTATTTTGTTATTTTATTTTATATCATTGTATTTTATATTATTTGTTTTAGATTTATTTTGTGGGTGTTGGACGATCGAAGTGTGCGCGGGAGATGCCTATTGGTGGCGATGAGGTTCGCAACCCATCACACCGCATCTCCCGCGGGGCGAAAAGAGAAGGATGGAGTGCCGCATCAGTAAAAGTGTGACAGTCCATTCTTTCTGCCTTCCCTTTCGGCGAGACGGCGTGATGGTTAGTTAGTTAGTTATAACAGTGTTTTCAATTTTAACAGTAATAATGTTGAAGTATCATTGTGTTTCGGCCAAAAACAATGGACTATTTTATCTCTATTGTATTATTGCTTCCTTTTATTTATTTGTAAGTTATAAACAAATTAAATTAATCTGTAATGTTTATGAATTTTTTATGCGTAAATTAAAACTATGGAAGCAAATATGTACAATATTATTTATTAAATAGTCGTGAGGAGTCGTGCATGTATGAATGTTGAGGAATCTAGTAGAGTAAGTCAGGAAAGGAAAGTTTGGCAGTCCATTCTTTCTGTCTACCCCTTCGGAGAGAGGGCGTGATGGTTAGTTAGTTATTAAATATAAAACCTAAATATGAAAAAATACAAAAATAAATAAAATATGTTATGAAATGTTTTTTTTGATAATATGAAACAAGTCATTAATAGGCGTTCTACTATGTTTTAATGCAATGTTTTTTTTTTAATTTATACTCGCAAAAGTTATTGCGTACCTACTGGTTCGCGTCTATGCGGCTTTTTATTTAATTTTGTTGATTAATATGTCCGAAATACATTGCGTCTCGAAAACTAGGTATCGTATAAGAAAACAAATAAAAAATAACATTGCTCTGGTTACGGCGAGGGTGTGTTACAGAAGGGATAAGGGGCAGGGGTAGGGGGATACGCCCAGATTCGCGTACCAATCTAGACAAAGGAAAGGGCGTGAAATTCCTATTCGAATACTGATAACATCTCGGAATACATATAAGAAAATTATCCAATATCATACAAAAATTATTCATTCAATAAGCATTTACTAAATATATATTTTTGTGTTTTACACCTTGATAAAAAATATATATATTGAACTTTGATACGAAGCCATTACTTTTTTGGTTTGACATATTTATAAATGAAATTAATTTTTTTATCAAAACTAACTAAAACTAACTAACCATCACGCCGTCTCCCCGAAGGGGTAGGCAGAAAGAATGGACTGCCACACTTTTCTTTCCTGACATATTTCTCTCGCTTCCTCAACATTCATACATCGTGTCATGCACGCGCGTCGATTTCTCTGACTCCTCACATGGCCGACATTCAATATTCAATTTATTTGATCGTGCCACGTTTTCCTCGGTCTTCCTCTATTTCTGGTTTCATTTACATCGTTAACATATAATTTTTTTACCATTCTTTCTTCATTCGTTCTTTCCATATGTCCAAACCATCTTAATGATCCTTTCATTATTTTGTTCATAACACCATCATTCGCACCGCATTCACTTCTTATATTTTCATTCGACACTCTATCATACACATAGTATCCACACATTCGTCTAAGAGATCTCATTTCTACTGCATTTATTCTACTTTCATCCTTCTTTTGACAGTTCCATGCTTCGCTTCCATACATAAGGGTTGGTAGAAGAATATGATTGTGCACTGCCATTCTAGCTAATTTGGATAGATTTTTGTTTACGATGACAACTTTAAGTGCACCATTCAATTTGTTGCCTGCCCCAACCCTTCTTTCAATATCCCTCTCCACTCGCCCATCTCTTGTAAACATACTACCTAAATACACGAACTCAAATCACTTAACATGAACGACTTTATTTTTAGTAAGTCGGGCCAACCAGTTTCACTATGTAGCGAGCTTCATCAGGTGTATACACAAACTAACTATTGTGTATACGTATAGCCCTGAAGAAGCTCGCTACAGAGTGAAACCGGTTGGCCCGACTTACTCAAAATAAAATGGTTTATACTAAGTGATAAATGTGTAATTTTATTTTTTTAAATAAACTACTTAGTTTTGAAATATATTTTTATTTTTACAAAAAGTAATTTTTCATATAAATTTCATTGCTCGGCGCGATATCAGATTTATCCATCGCCCTGTGTATTAAGCATACCGCACACAAAAGAAACGTTTATCGCATTAAATCAGCGCCGATGCATTGGAGTTTGCATTTTTATCGAACAATAATAATTATATTTGTTATCAAATACGGGCGGCCGCCTTGCTCTTCCAATCCGAAACGAAACAATGAATGTTTTTGAATTATCACGTCGGTTAATACGGCACATTAAGGCCGACCACGCACCGCGTCAGACAATCCCTCCGCCTCACAACGTCATATCAAACAAAACCTTGTTATTAATAAGAAATCGTCGAGAAACATTTTGACTTGCATCTTGGTAATAAGGAAAACGCATATTATTTTTACCGATTGCGAGTTTTACTGACTTGCTATGACCGCCACACTGAAGGTCCGGGTTCGATTCCCGACGAAGACATTGTGAAAAAAAAAACAAGTTCACGTTGTATTTGGTCTAGTAGAGTTCACGTGACAATAAAAATTGCGATAGACTAGCTACCTATCACATGTCATTTGAATCAATACCTTAAATTGTGTACCTACAATAATTGGGTACAAATATCCTTTTGCGTACAGAAATGTGGAAAGCAGCAAAATACCCCAAGTGGCATCCCAAGAACCAGCAAAGATGTTAAATTGACTTTGCTGCAAACCGATCCCTAGGACTGAAACATAAAAAAATGTACATATTTTTTGCCTTGATAGCAATGAAGACTTCAGCATCATCTTTAAGATATTTTATGTATTTTGTTTACAGCAATTCTATAATTTCGTTTTGAATCATGGTGTTGTGATTTGTTTGTTTCAAAGCCTAGTAAGTTTTCAATTAGCAATATACATGATAAATGTTATTATGTGTCTATTTTGATTAACAACTTTTCAAATATAAAACGATAACTGGAATCGTTACACTTTCCGGCGCTATTTATTAAATCATCATCATCAGCCGTCTGTCATCCACTGCTGAATGTAGGCCTCTCCCAAAGCACGCCACCGCCCCCTATCCATTGCTGCTCCCATCTATCCATGTCTAGCAATCCTCTTCAGACGTCCAACTCTGCGGAATCCTGTACGCGGTATCCACTCCAGAACCCGTCTCCCCCATCGGCCGTCGGTTCTCCGACAGACATGGCCAGCCCTTCGCCACTTCAGCCCGCCCATCCTCAGAGCCACCTCAGTCACTTTGTTTGTTGTCGAATAAATTCGTTTCTAAATCGTTATTCCAAGCATGGCTCTTTCCATGGCGCGTTGGGCAACCTTGAATCTGTAGACTAGACCTTTTGTCAGTGTCCACGTCTCGGCTCCGTACGTCATGACTGGCAAGACGCACTGGTTGAAGACTTTAGTCGTGAGGCATTTTGGTATTTTAGAAATGTGAACATGACGTAATTTTCCAAAGGCCGCCCAACTCAACTGAATTCTTCTGCTATTTATTAAATAATCACATTAAAATTTGAAAAAGCGGTATGGCTGTCCATTCTTTCATCCTACCCTTTCGGAGAAACGGCTTGGTGGTTAGTTAGTTCATTAAAATTTCAATATTAATGTAATTGTACCATCTAAATCTAATAGAAACTCCAATTTTACAACCATTAAAGAAGTGTTATGTGTGAAGTTATGTAGAAGTGTTAGTTTAATTTTAAAGTAAAATAAATATAACGTGGGCACGCTCCGCGCATTTTGCACGCTACATACTCGTATATTTAAATATTTAAAGAATATTCATGAATAATCGGTGTGATGCAATCATCTTTTTCATGTATTTATTTATGTCCTGATCATGTAATACATACTCGTAAAATATAAATGTTGAGGAAGCGAGAAAAGTATGCCAGGAAAGAACTGTTTGTCGGTCTATTCTTTCTGCTTACTCCTTTAGTGACGAGGCGTTTTGGTTAGTTGGTTAGAGAATAATGAGTTGGTTAGAAAATGTTGTATTCAATGTCGCTGTATAATCCTTTGAGGGCGAGTGGTAAGTGCTTTGATTGCCACATCGAAGGTTCCAGGTTCGATTGCCAGCGATATCAGTGTGATAGACACACTGTCTTTGGTCTGGTGTAGAATTCATGTGACAATAAAAGGGCGATAGACTTACTCCCTATCACATGTCGCGAGAATCACTATGATAGCTATACCCTTTGCATCGATTTGGCTCGCGCCGTAATGATGTAAAGAGTGATTCAACAAAATAATAATAATAATGTATTAATGTATATTGTACGCGACCGGTTATAATGTTTGAGATAAATTAATATGCAAAGCGACCGAAAGTATGCCCCGAGGACTCGTCCAGGGAAGAGTTCTCGCGGGGGGGTAGTTAGTCGGGTGGCACTTAGTTCATCCAACCGTAAATTTGAATCTTTTTGTCTTTGAAAAAAATATATTAACTTCCATACTAAGCCCAGCGAGTGATTAGATAATGTACCGCAACCGTAAATGTACTGCTCGCGTAGAAATTCCATTGTTTCTATTTTAGATAATGGTTATTGGTTATATTGAGTGCTATCCCGTTTCATTTTATTCATCAGATGTTGCACCCAATACGAGTCGCTTTATACTAATTACAGGAGTCGCATGATTGGTATCTCCATTGTGATTAAGTTATCACAAACATATATGAAATGTAATATTTATAATTAACATATCGCAATATGTAGTATTTTTAAAGTGATACTAGTTAAAATCACGTTTTGGACTAGTGTCACTGTAGGAAGATTAATGTGATTATATAAATCATTTATTTCGATTAATATAAGTTTTGTATCAATCTTCTTCTTCGATGGCCCTACAGCCCATATCGAGCCGTAGCCTCCAGTATTCTTCACCTCCAACTCCTCCTGTCCTCCGCTTCGACCCTCCAATCTGACACTCGTAACAATCTTGCCCCATCTCTCCCAACATCATCCTCCCATCGCAGCCTTGCTCGTCCAATTGGTCTTCTACCACCTGGGTGCCACTCCAGCAAACTTTTTGGGGTTTTGTATCAATACGTGTATAATAATTTAAAATACAGAGTCGAAAAAATAAAATGATTAACAATTCATAGTAGTATTTCTAAAGTCAGAGTCTTGACGTGGAAACTATGGGAAAGAAAAATTGGCATCATTCGAACCCTAAAAACGTGAATTTGTCTTTTTTACTTTTGAAATATAAGTGCGATGTGGTTTATCTATATGATTTAAAGTCTTGACTTAAAAATTCCATAATTTAATTCCTAAATTGAGTAGCCTGTATTCACCCCACGAATTATTTAAAGCGCAAGATTTTCTAATAATAGCAATATGAATAGTAAACACGCTTTGTTCCCTCTTTACTTCCGTCAAATTTACATTGTGCGAGCCTCGTCGGACCACCCGGGCCTATATAGCAGCCGTGTCTGCTAACCCTCAATTCCACAATTTCTGTAGCAAAAAACCCATATCATATTCGAGGTCTTTTTTTTCTGCAGTAGAACGCGGTGCAGTGGCGGGCTGTCGTATTTGTATAGTAGATATTCGGGAATCGGTACCTCAAGCCGGCTCCTGCATTGTTCGGGCAGGCGAGGCAGCGGCGGAGCGCGGGGGAGGCTGGGGCGATCAATAGCGAAAGGGAAACTGACCCCCGCCCCCTGCGCCGCCCCTGCGCAACATCCACCCGACGGAACAGAACGAGGCGGTGCAGAAACCTACAACTATGTTTTTTAATCTAATCATCTCTGTTATAATGTACCCTCGTACAATTTCGTATTAGCAAAATAAACTCACTCAACTTCGTGTTTGACCCACCATCTACATGTATATATTATACGAGTACCTTAAATATACTCTTCATTCTGTATAAATTCCACTGACAATATGACCATTTCTGGCCTAAATATATTATAATATTGTTCGAAGTTTTATTACTGGTGATACCGGTGGGGAGAGCAATCAAACTGCTGAACATGATCGCTTCGGAGATCGACGTCTTTCATATTCGTGAAAGTACGTTCAGAAGACAAACACTCTTGACTTTGGAGAGTACATTGTATTCCTAATGTCGAA
Source organism: Lepidostoma basale (assembly GCA_022606425.2). Taxonomy (NCBI): domain Eukaryota; kingdom Metazoa; phylum Arthropoda; class Insecta; order Trichoptera; family Lepidostomatidae; genus Lepidostoma; species Lepidostoma basale. The sequence goes on along the minus strand of JAHDVF020000857.1, from coordinate 385,218 downwards.
ACATCTCTCATGCGTTCCTGGTATTATATATATTTTTTATATTTTACCCGTTCTCAATAAATGCCACAACTGTTGTTTGTAATATAATAATAATAAATTGGATAATTTATAAAGCGCCATTTTTATGAATTACTCATCTCAAGGGCGCTGTAGAAGATGCCCCGTTTTATCAACTAGATAATAATAATAATAATAATAATGATAAAAAAAATGTAAACATATTTAGTATGAGGGCTGCACCTGACGAAGTCGATCAGCCCTTCCTGTCAGGAAATGATAATTTGAAAAGGTGCGTTTTTAATCTCGATCTAAACTCTGATTGATTCTCAATGCACTTAAGGTCTGCTGGAAGACTGTTCCAGGCTGAAGGGCCGGCTACCGCGAAGGCTCGGTCGCCAAAGTTTGTTCTTGGACAGCGTTTTGGCACAGTCAATCTACCGATCGCAGAAGACTTAGCTGATCGCAATATAGACTGTCTAGCATTCAGGTTCTCGTTGATGCAGAGTTCAGATATATAAGCTGGTGCCATTCCATGCAACGCCTTATAGACCGTCCAGCAGAGCTTGTATTGTATCCTTTCTGGACATTTCAGCCAGTGGAGCTCCTTAAGATGCTGTGTTATGTGACAACTCTTTGGCACACCCCTTATCAGTATTATTGTAATATCTTTTGAGAAAATAAACTGATTTGATTTGATCATATTTAATGGGAATGAGATGTTTCGTCTTGCAATCACGTTATCAAATAACATTTTTACACAAGAGAGTTCAAGCCATGTTCCAAAAACTATTTTTAAAATTATGCTGTATTTACTAACAGCAAATCGCATCTGTTTATTTCATTAGCATATTAAAAAAATACATTTTAACTATATTTTGATTTGATATTTCTAAAAGATAAATTATTTTAAAAGTAGAAAAGAATGAGTCTTTGTAAGTGTCATTAAATTATCTTCATTCGAACCCATTTCGGAACCCCGTGCTTTTTGGTGACTGAGATTTTAAAAGTTATTTTTATGTAGTTTGTAGTGTTCGGGCTATTAGGGACTGAAGTGATAACCGGGGATAAGGGACTCCGCGGGTGGCCATTCAAGATTATGTGCACTAAACTAGATGACGCTTCTAGTAAAGTACACACGTAAACAGACTGTACTTTAAAGGTGCCCTTTGTTGGAACTTAAATTCCTGACTTACACTGCTAGACCGTAACACGAGGGACATTCAGCTAACAGATTACACAGAGTGCTTTGTGTATTTACATAATAACACTCGCTTATTGCCGTGTTTTAGCGTTATGGTAAACCTGTAACATGGCTGATCTCGTATGATCCGTCAATCGAGTATTTTTTTTTCCTTGTATACAACAGGTCGTTTGAACCCAATTACTGTATACAATTTATTTTTAGCTATTATATTGATTCTTATGACATGTGATAGGTAGCCAATCTATCGCTATTTTATTGTCACGAGAATTCTACACCAGACCAAAGACAGTGTGACAATCACACTGCCATCGCACAATGGGGCAGGATTCAGATTTCTCATACAATAACCCAAAAAATAAAAATTATGATTCATTAAACGCTTTGTTATTATATGATGACTCAGATATATTTAGCATATGATCACGAGCAGATAGACAAGCTAGACTGTGACACGTTCGCTCTAGCACCCCTCAATCGGAGCCGATTACTCGTAGAGGTTACACGTCCGTTATTTCAAGTCAGCGCAACACCTAGTTTCTAACATTTCTTTAGTTGTATTATTGATAAAAAATTTAAAGTTTTAGTATGGAACCTTACACGTCAGGTATGTATCCTCTTTTTCGAGTTAAATTAATTGTAATTACGGCTTGTTTTAAATGTAAAAAAATTAAACCGATTTCGCATTAAAATGATACAGAGGTTTTTGTAATATTAAAAAAACATTTAGAGATTTAGTATAGAATCCCGATGAATTCCGCAAGTATTTTAATTGATTTATAATAAGTAATTGTTGTACTTTATTGATATGATGTTATTTTTTGCCACTTTTTGCACCTTTTTATAATAACAGCACATTTCGAATAACCAAAAATGAAAAAAAAATACACCAATTTTGTATCTTATTCTGTTTTTCCTTTTCTCGCATACCTAGGTACCAGCTCCAGCACTTTGTTCATGACAAAGCATCAATTAATAACGCTTATGAAGAGTTTCGGAAAAGAAAAATTGGAGGATCAGATTGATTTCCTGCAAAAAGAAATCATAAAACGGACAGGGTGTGTTGATGAGTTAGGAAAAAGTGTTACGTGTGTTAAAATTTTTATTCCGTTTAAATTTGATTATAAATCATGATGGGAATCAGCTCACTGGATGAAAGAAAGATTTCTCGATATTAATAAAACGTGGCTTGATACATCCGTTTCTTTCATTCGCGCTACAAAAACATGTGGCGGTCGCCCGATGATTCCTTTTGAGGAGAGTACAGAAAGGGTGAAGCGGCAAAAGATGGTTAATCTGAGGAATTCTGCATCTCTGCCAGACTTACTCTACGCAACACAAATGGAACTTAGAGCTGCATGACAGGCAGATGCCTCAAAGTTGGTTCGAGGTATTTTATCTGTTCCAACAGGTTCAGGTAAATCTCATCAAACTTCCAGGGAGTCTTTTGGAAACGTGTTCGTGTCAGCAGAAGATGCTTTAGCACTTTTAATAGAAGCGGACTTGCCTCCACATCAGTATAACGCTATTAAGTTGAAATCTAAAAACTTATATCCTTCGTATAAAACTGTACAGGCCTAAAAAAGACGATGTTATCCAGAGCCAGAAAATATACATGTCACGGATACTTTGGTATACTCGTATGTTGATTTGCAGATCATGCTTAATCTCACGATTGAGCGTTTAATTATCACCCATCAAGATGTTGTTTTTACCCTCAAACCCAAAGAATTAAATAACATGATATTGTATTCCAAATGGGGAGTTGATGGAAGTTCGGGGCACAGTTCACATAAACAGGCTTTTTTTGACGCAGATGCCGATGCAGCGGTTTTTATCACATCATTTGCCCCCTTACGCCTAGTGTCTGGTGCCAAAATTATTTGGCAAAATCCAAGACCTGGTTCAACGAGGTATTGCAGACCTCTGAAAATAGAATTTATTAAGGAATGCACAGCAGTACCTTTGGAGGAGAGACGAAGGGTAGATGAAGAAATAAAAAATATTACCACAACCATAGTCAGACTAGATGGGCGCGTTATTGTAATCAAACATCATTTAATATTCGCAATGATTGATGGCAAAGTATGTAATGCTATCACACATACTTCTTCTACCCAAAAATGTTACATACGTGGTGCCACATCTAAACAATTGAATTATAATATATAGATGCATTGCTAACAAAATAAATAAAAACAGAAAATTTACAATTTGGCATTTCGGTCTTGCACGGATGGATACGCTTTTTTAGTGTCTTCTCCATTTGACGTACAAACTGCCTATAAAAGCTCGAGGGACAGACAAGGAAATCGTTGAAGAAACTAAGAAAAAAAATCAAGCTCAGTTCAAAGAAAAACTAGGTTTGATCGTGGACAAACCAAGCCGGGCTTTGGTAACACAAACGATGGAAATACCGCCAGCCGTTTTTTTTTTTAATGCAGAGGTGTCTGCAGAAGTAACCAATTTAGATGTAGAATTAATAAGAAAAATGCACACCATTTTAATAGTTATATCATGTGGTCATGAAATTAGTGTGGAAAATTACCGGGAGTATGCGTTACATACAGCCAGATATTTTGAAGAAAAATATCCGTGGTGTAATATGCCACCCACACTTCACGAATATTTAATACACGGACCTGAAATAATAAAAACGTCAATATTGCTGATAGGTCAATTAACCGAAGAAGCGCAGGAATCACGTAACAAAGATTTTAAAAAGTTTAGGGAGTACCACTCGAGGAAATCCAGCAGAACGAATTCAAACACGGATATTTTAAATTTTCTTTTACTCTCATCAGATCCTTTAATAACTAGTAAGAGGAAATTACCGAAAGAGGAACTAACTAGATTCTCCAAAGACGTTTTGGATCTGATAATACCTCCATCTACAGGGTCCTCCAGCCAAAGCGAAAATGATGAATCCGATGACAATGATGGTGTCTCAGAAATATCTGATAACGAGTAAAAAAAATATTGGTGTGTATTTATGAAGGGTAAAATCGACGTTCTTTCAAGAAACGTATGTATTATGTAAAACTAAGCTGCATTTTACATTATTAAAAATAATAAAAAATGACTTATAAAAATAAGACAGTATTTGACACATATTTCATTGTTATTGGAAAAATAAACTGTTAATATTCATGACATTGTCTCTTATTTTCATTAACCTACCTAATTACATTAAATCCTTTGATTTATAGCTATATATATAGCTTCTATGAGTTAATGACACGTTTTCATATTTTGGCCCCACTGTGCATCGCCGGGAATCAGAGCAGAGTATGGAAGTCAGAGCTCTTACCACTCTGCCACGAAGGTCGACTTCTTAAATACTATTAAATTTCTTTCAATGGACATTCCTTTTTTAGATTGTTCAAACGATATATAATATATATGAAACATTATGGACTGCTTTTCTTGAAATTCAATCATTTTGACTTGGGTCATCTGGCATACAGAGGTTCGGTTAATCCTACTATGAAATATATTTATTCGTATTCTCTTCTAAAATACCGTCGCCCTAACGGTCTTATACGTCGCTTATTCTTTGGGTCCCCAGGTCGGCTGTAGTTCGTGGAGTCTTATTGCATTGAGTGAATAAATAGATACATCGGGGGACTTGAGTCAACAGTCATCATATGGATGCAGAGAGTTCTAGAGTTGTGAATCATTTTATTCCGTGGTCACAGAGAGTTCTAGAGGTGTGAGTCATTTTGTTGCGTGGTCACAGCGAGTTCTAGAGTTGTGAATCATTTTATTACATGGTCACTCTAGAGGTGTAAGTCATTTTATTACATGGTCACGGAGAGTTCTCGAGAAGTGAGTCATTTTGTTACGTGGTCACAGAAAGTTCTATAGGTGTCATTTTATTGCGTGGACACAGAGATTTCTAGAGGTCGGAGTCACTATATTACATGGACATAGAGAATTCGAGAGGTTTGAGTCATCCCGTTACATGGATTCAAGGGATCTAACTAGATTTAGTTACAAACCGCATCCATACCTTACTAACAAAGATTTTAGTTAGTTTTTGTTATCCAACGATTTATTTATTTATTCAAGTTTTCAAAGTTGTATTATTACAATTCTGGCTTGTTACTTACTATTATAGATTACTTTGTACTCGTATGCTTTGTTTTATTTCAATGGCTATTATTACTATCGTTTTTGTACCCAAAAGTCATATCTATTAAAAGAAACAATTCAAGTATTTTTTTAGGGCAACCATTTTTTTTCAATATGAAAGACACGTTTAAAATTAACTTTTAATAAACGAACTTCAAACCTCTTGTATTAGGGGTGTGACAAATTCACTTTATACGATAATGGCAAATTACTCATAAATACAGTGGACCCAGTTTCAGTCTACTGGTCAGCAACGGATGTCATGTCCAATGTGTGCCGGCTTCAGAATGATAGCTTTAGTCGTGGCTTTCGTCACTCTCTTCTTCCTCTCCTTCCTAACCTTCTTTTTATTTGGGGTCGGCTCTTCTTGTATGGCGTCTCCAAGACTGTCTGTCTTGGTTGGCGTCTGGTGGGATCGGATCTCTTGTGAGAGTCCTTTGAATAAGTCCCATCCATGTCAGCTTGGGCCTACCACGTCTCCTGTGTCGCTGGTCCACTTTCATTACCCTCCTTGTAGCATAGTCAGATACCATCTCAAACGGTTCTCCTCAAGTTTATCCGAGATTGGCCTCACTCAAAAACTGCCGTGGATGTGTATATTCCTGATATGGTTGAGCAAAGTCATTCACCCACCTCAGCATCCTCATTTCGGGGCTGTGCAGTTTACCCTCCCGTTTATCATGGTTTACGTGATCTGTCATGGTTTTCGTCATTAATCTTTTAAAACTAAAAGTATCAAAATAACAAATATAATTATTTGTTTTTTTGTACACAAATACTTGTAGACAAATACTGGATTTTTACCCATTGCGGGTTAATCATTTTTTTAAGGATGGCGATGAGGTTCGCAACCCATCACACCGCGTCTCCCGCGGGGCGAAAAGAGAAGGATGGAGTGCCGCATCGGTTAAAGTGTGACAGTCCATTCTTTCTGCCTACCCTTTCGGGGAGACGGCGTGATGGTTAGTTAGTTAGTTAGTTTAGTTAATTGTATCTCAATAGAGACGAAGATGTAAATTATTTGGAAACAGAATATGGTAGTCGTAATTATGTAAATAGATGGCGCTAGTGTAGATGGACCTACCAACAGTGAAGTTATTAAAAAATATTAACATATATACAAGTTCCAAAAAAATTGTCAGACGTGGTGTCGTAAGAAGGGGGAAATGGTGAATGTTGTTAAACATAAAGTGATCGCTTAACCCAACCAATGACAGGTCATAAGTCCTGTGAACGCCTCGACTACCATATTCTGTTTCTAAATAATTTCCATCTTCGTCTCTATTGAGATACAATTAATCCTTTAAAAATATATATAATTATGGCTATAAACGATTACGAAATAGGGTCTATTTAAGAGTTTCTCTTGAAAATGAGTAACTGGTCGGGTGTTGAAGCATGGCGGTCTTGATATTTGCTCTTATCGATTTTTGTGGTAACGGCGAGCTGGCGGTTATCAAACCCTGGAGTGAGATATCTTATCGCCGTGATTAAATTAGACTTGTATAATATCACACAACTTGGTCAAAATAACCAAATAGTGCATATTAATACAAATATTTCGGACCATTGTGAAATATTTTTAAATCCCTCATTTTAAGTGAAGTCTTGGCTGATTAGCTTGTAAACATTGCTTTTAAAAACGGGTTAAGATTTTTGGCATTTCTCCGTCATACAATTATTGAAATAATTAATTATTACATAATAAATTATTGTTGTGTACACAATAAGTGTTTATAATAAATGAAATTCATAGATAAATCATCAATACAATCAATGTACAGTCAATACAAGAGTGGCACGTCTTGAATTTTACGAATGAGTAAAAAATATACGACTATCTCATACGCACTCTTCGCAGCTCGCTACTACTATTTTCAAGAGTGCGATAGATATTAGTCGTATTCTCGATTATTAGTCGTATTCGATAATTATTAGTCGTATTCTGTTATTTGCGCTGAATTTGAATTGGAATTGAATTGCGTCAGTCGATTTCAGACCGTTGTCATCCGCACCTTTTACTCGATGGTTGTTCAGACGTTTCGTCATTGTTTTTGTTTATTTTAGATTAGGTTTAAAATATTATCACTCTTGACTTCGAGGGCAGGTTCAATTGAAATCTATAAATATTCAAGTTTTTTTTCTGATTTCTAATATATATCATTTTGAAATGTGTAGTGATTACACAGCACCGTAACGCGCAGGCTTAGTAAGGGAAATGTTTTATAATTTTCACACATTTTAGTATTTTCGCACAAAACTCATTTCGTTTTCTCTTGTTTCAACCATAGATTCTTAGACTTTATAATTGCCATTTCGGCTGCTGTTGAAATAGTCCGGCTCTCGATTTGAATGCATAGTATGATACTTCGGAATCACTTTTCTTCTGGCATGTTGATTAAACCACGTCTTGGGTAACTTTTTTATGGATTGGAATTTCAGTTATTTTATTTTAAACAATTATTTCGCCTAAACCCATGCCACGAATTCTATTAAAGTAATAACATGTTTTTTTGTAGAATATAAAAATAATGTTTAAAATACATATATTTAAAACAAAGTAATTGAAAACACTTACATATTTATCACTTTATTGTGGTTTTTACAAGCTGACCAGAAGATGACCATCCAATGGCAGCTTAATAATCTAAACAGTTTGTTTTGTTAAGTATTTTAAATTATTTTTAAAATATCTCACCACAAATTATATGCTTCACACGAGAGTGTTCTGAAATCATTTATGTAGTATGTTCTTATTAGGCATTATTAATGCGAATTCAATCATACTCGTATATTCTTCTACTGTGTGTTGCGGATTCATAATTACATATTTTTTCTTTCTTTGTAACAACACTTGATAACATTTGTTTTGTATATTTTTAATTGCACTGATGAAGGGCTTCTGTGTCCCGAAACATGTTGTAATTTTATTTGTATGTAAAAAAAAAGTTGTTACAAAGACAGAAGAAAATATATTATAATCAATCATATCTGTTCATTTAAGTCATTGTTTAGTTGAATAAGTTTTATTTATTTATTTGAATTTATTAGTTGCCTCGACTTGTCGTTTAATGTTTACCGTGCATTTTCATTACAATGTGGGGTATTCTTAACCGTGCTAATGTGTAATTCAGTAACAATCGGTTCACACCAGTTTCTAATTAAAATATGCGACGAAAATTGTTAACACATTTCTTAACTTATGTGTATGGCCTCATTTCCTAGTTAATAAATCTACATCTCGAGTATTAACGGTGTGCCCATATTGAAGGTACCCGCGACGCCGCAATTAAAGCGCCATTGTACCGTAAACCCTTGTGGTAACAGAGCAGGTGAACCGATCTTTATCTTGACCCCCTAAAACACAACGGAAACGACGGCTAATCCCTCGACAGAGAACACTAACGGTATTCCTGCGAATGGTTTTAAACGCTCTCAGAAAATATTCGACGATTTGATCACTTCATCGCGAATGCCAATAACAAAAGCCAGTAATCTGCGTGAAAGATTATATGTCGCCAGTAACAATGTGTTATTATTATCTCCGTAGGAATACACAATACGCTAGCGATCGTGCCGGAAAATGAGACAAAATGGCAATGGATAGGCGTGTAGTCATTGCTGTTCCGAGGAAAAAGATGATTGTAAATAATGGTATTCACAAAAAGTTACGATGACTCATAAAATCTAAATTCGTCTCGAACTTGAATGAATCGCTTGTGGAAACTTCGCAAATGATGTGTAATACTCGTAAACTTTTTCTAGAAAATTAAAACTCATGTCTGGAGTTATTAAAAAAAATCGTTAAACCGCGTAGTTGGTACCTAATTACAGTTATTGCGCGGCATTTACAATAAAATCAATGTAGGTACCTACGTAATTTTCATGAAGCGGGAGAGTAGCTACGCAGGGTACTTATGGTACTTGCATGCGTGTACCCGCGCGGCTATGAGAGTGAGTCACCACTTGTACAGAGTTCGATTTTCCGCCAACGTTTTTCGTGTCGCGAGTTCCAGCGCCGCTCGGATCCTCCTCTCGGATATTTTCCCCCGTCGCCCGTCACCCGAAATAGATCGGCCCGCTCTCGTTTCTGTGGGAGTTGCGCTTTACATAAAAATAAAATTAAAACTGCATTTACTCTTGACACTGTTTCAAAAGGCCTTTTTTTATTTTCCTCGCGGCGACGGCCTCCGGCGGCGAGGCTATTTGCCGCCTGTGTGTGTCCGCATACAGTCAACACGGTGCACATGTCGCATTGTGCTGCAGGCGGGAGGAATACTAATTAATTGTGTATCTTACTTAGCTCATTATAAACTGTCACTAAGGAATTCTTTTAATTCAGAATTTGCAAATGTTATTTTGGATTTATATACATGGATGGATGGGAGCGGCATTGGATAGGGGGCGGTGGCGGGCTTTGGGAGAGGCCTACATTCAGCAATGGATGACAGACGGCTGATGATGATGATGAAATGTTATTTTATTCGTTGTATCTACCTTAAATTCGTATACTTCTTCTTTTTCACGGCGCTACATCCCGGCGTGGGATTTGGCCTCCTCCACAACAGTCCTTCACTGGGTCCTGTCCATAACCGTCTCTCTCTCCATTCTTCATATCTTTCTAGTTTTTCCCAGTACTCTTCCACGCAGTCCGCCCATATTGTTCTGCTCTTTTCTCGCGGCGCCCATCTTGACATAATTTCCTATACTCTGCCCTTTGGCATTCTTTCTATTATACATGGCCAGCCCATCGTAGGCGTTGAGACTTACAGAATTTCACCACTGTTTCCTGGTTAATCAATACTTCTAGCTCAAGATTTATTTTGATTCTGTATGTCCCATCCTTCAGCGTGTTGTTTTTCCTTCCTTTCAAAAATGTGTATGCTAGCACCTCTAATCAAATCAAGGTTATTCCTAAAGATAAGTAAGAGATATATAGAGATGATTGAATAGTAAATTAAACTTTACCCGTTCTTATAAAAAAATAAATCATCGATTTTTTACGTACAATATATATTTTTTTAAAAAGCAATGCCAACATAATTATGTTTACAATTGATTAGTACCAAATTAATAATTATGCGCATTTTTTATTTTACTTATATATTTCGATCGATATTAGAAAACAGTCATCTATAATCAACCGCAGCCGGAAGATTTATTTAAATAAAGACATTATAATGAAAACGTGTATGCTTACAAGTAAACAATATTTTTTTACTTATTTATTGGAACAGGTTCAGAATGTAAATTATTTAGTTATCGGTGAAAGTATTACATATATATTCTCGCCGGAAACAAGAGTGTGTTTAATAAACATTTCTTACTGACATAAAAAATATCGATAACCGAATCAATTCGTTTCAAAATCCTAACAGCTATTTACACTTGCATAGCCATAGGCAAGTTAGTACTACAGCTATGAAATTATATATCTTGCCGTGGACAAAACACATCACCAGAATCACGGAAACCATTTAATTCAGTACGTCAACATTTTATCTAAATGTGGGCATACTGTATTTCCCAAGAATTTACTTGTGGGGGGTTTCTCTTGCTCTTTAATTATTATTAATAATACTCGGATATAAAATTAAGACAATCAAATTTCGTTATTAAACTAATCTTCACGCCGTCACTCCGAAGGGGTAGGCAGAAATAATGGACCGCAACATTGTTCTTTCCTGACAAATGTATTTCGATTCCCCAAGATTCATACATCGTGTTATGCAAGCACGTCTATGTCTCTTACTCTTTACGTGGCCGACATCTAATATTTGATTGATTTGATCGTGCCATGATTTTCTCAGTCATTATTATTTCTTTCTTTATTATTATAATACAGTAAATCTGATTTATATACGGATACTCGTTTGATTCACGCAACATTTGATAATGCCGCTGCATAATATAATAAAACTTCTAGAAAATAAACGTTTTTATCAATAAAATTTAAAATGTAGTTTTATATCATTGTTCAATAACAATAAATATAATTTTTTTTCACTTCGATTCATATGTTTTGTTGATAATCCATAATTAGAATTTTCTATTATTCTTAACTAAGATAATTAACCTCTTGTGAACCCAGAATATTTTGATATGAATGGAGTTGGCAGTGGATGTCTCACCCATGTCGCATCTCGGCGGGAGAGGCGCCCGGCCACGGTAAAGCCAGTCGCACACCAGACCAATTTTTTTTTTTTCAAAAGACATGACTAACTAACTAACTAACCACCACGCCGTCTCCCCGAAGGGGTAGGCAGAAATAATGGACTGCCACACTTTTCTTTCCTGACATATTTCTCTCGCTTCCTCAACATTCCTACATCGTGTCATGCACGCGCGTCGATTTCTCCGACTCCTCACGTGGCCGACATTCAATATTTGATTTATTTGATCGTGCCACGTTTTCCTCGGTCTTCCTCTATTTCTAGTTTCATTTACATCGTTTACATATACTTTTTTTTACCATTCTTTCTTCGTTAATTCTTTCCATGTGTCCAAATCATCTTAATGATCCTTTCATTATTTTGTTCATAACACCATCATTTGCACCGCATTCACTACTTATATTTTCATTCGACACTCTTATCATGCACAGAGTATCTACACATTCGTTTAAGAGATCTCATTTCTACTGCATTTATTCTACTTTCATCTTTCTTTTGCCAGTTCCATGCTTCACTTCCATACATAAGGGTCGGTATTATTATTTTATTACACCATTGTGCACTGTAATTTTAGCTTTTTTTTATATGTTTTTGTTTGCGCAGACAACTTTAAATGCACTATTCACGCTAATGTTGCAGACTGTCATGATTTCTTCTTTTTCAAAAATCATTACTTTGGACTTATTCAGGTTATGCCGATGTGTCGGTTCAGGTCAACCTTACAACGTAGATGCGGTCGCTATGCGAGCTTTCTTCCCAGCTTCTGGCTAAGTGACCTGCCCATTGCCTTTTTAGTTTCACTACACGCTGAATGATGTCAGTTACCTTTGTTTTTTCTCTCACCGTATCGTTTCTGACTCTGTCTCTAAGACTTATTCCTAACACGGCTCTTTCCATGACTCTTTGGGTCACTCATACTTTCTCGGCACTTTGTTTGGACAATGTTACAGTACAGGTCATCAGTACCGGACTGCAGAGCGCTAGAGAAAAATCGGACTAAGAAATTAATCTAAAAAGTATATGAAGCGCGTGTGCTGGCGGTTGCCACTTATTGTCTCGAAACTATAGAATTAATTATTTAAATTACTTATTTTTTTATAATTTCCAACCAGCTTCGACACTGAGCGACAACTTCGTATATCTAATTCTTCCGGCATCGTGTCAGATCCCCCCAACGTTGACGATCACTGCAGCAAAAGTCCTACGCCACTTGGAACATGTTCTGAACGTCTGCTCATTCTTTTATATTTCGCAGCCAGGACAACTGCCTTCTACCAACTCCCCGACGTTCCTATATTTTACCCATTAATATCAGCTGAATGAGGTGGTATTGTTCTCCTCTTAGCACATGACCCAAATATGAGACCTTTCTTACTTTCACACTCGACAACAGCTATCTTTGGCAATTGGTTCCGTCGCCGAATGCTCAGAATTCCCTGGACAGACATGGTTACCAATACCGAAGTCCAGTTCGGAAAATTCCACATCTGGGTCATATAGTGCGTGGGGAAAAGTACCACCTTCTCCAACTGATGTTGGAGGAGAAGGTTGAGGGACGCTGAAGGCCCGGTAGGAGACAAATGTCCTGGCTGCGAAACGTGAGGGAATGGACCGGCATCCGAAGCGTGAAGGAGCTGTTCCGAGCGGCGCGGACAGGGACAGGTTCGTCGAGGTGATCGCCAACGTCGGGGGGACCCGACAGGGCACTTGAAGAAGAAGAAGAAGATATACATAATTGCCAAAGATTCAGTAAAACAACGTAAATTTGAAGGCGTTAAATGTTACTTTTTAACTAAAAAGCGAATGATAGTAATATTATTTTTCCTATTTCGACATTGTTATCATACTAGTTGTCAATGTGATGTTCGGTTCCAGTCGGCGGCGTAAGAAACGTTTTGAATTGTGACGCCGAACATTTGCATTCGGTGTGCGGCTGCCCTAACGGATGGCGGGTGACGGCTAGGGCTACTGTAAATAGAACGGGTCTCCTAGATATTTGGTTTCATATCTGTGGGCCTCCCCACTGCTCTAGTGACGGCCCTGGTGCGCCGGTGTCCGCCGCCGGCCCGCAAACTGTCCGCTGTTCACACGCTTCCAATACGCTTCTCCCATACATCACGACCCGCGCTTACGGTGCCGCATGCCGGTGGCTCCACCGCCCACCAGCCCAGCGCTATTACGTCAGCAGTTTCACTTGCTTATTACAACTTTCACATCATTTATTTAAAATAAATAAAAAATCGAAGGTACTTGTTATTTACCGCTATGATTTGATTGTATATATAATAAGCATTGCATTTGTGGTGTTAAAATTAAACCACTTTTTTTTTTAATTCAATAGGTTATAAATATAAAATTTGTAATAAATATAATATACGAGTCTTTTAGAATGAAAAACGACAACCTTCTTGGCACTTGCTTTTGATACTAAGCAACTTGTATCACGATAGAGAACATTTTTACGAAACTTTATGAAAAAATATATATTTTTGATAAACTTAAGGCGTAAACACAGTGGAATTGCATAATGACGAAATTTTTTATGAATTTAAACCTTCGAAAAAGGAAAAAAGGGAAAAAAACAGTGCTTCTAATCATAAAAATATTAATTATTATAATACGAATGGAAACTGTTTTCTAGGCGTTTTAATATAGTGTATTTTATGGAAAAGAAGACGTTCGCCTTGGTAAGGCATTATCAAATGTGATAAAAAGAATAATAATAAGAGTTAATAAAAAACACGTAGAAACAGTTAAATAGTAAAAATAGAATAGAAAAAGTAAAAAAAAACAATCGGGTATTGCAACAAAATAATCAATATTAAATGTTAATGTATTTATTTTTAATAAATTAGTATGCATACACAAAATCAGTATTAGACAAGAAAAAAAATAGATAAGGAAACAATTAATGAACAGAGTCAAATGACACACAGGATTATAATAATACATATGGTATAAAAAAATTAATGGTATGATTGATCACCTAAAATGAAAACAGTATTTTTTGTACTTAGTATCAAAAAAATGTTTGATTCGATAATTGTAAAGCAACCTGTTTAAAACAAATGTGATCGCAACACAAGTGCGAATTGTTTATTATATTATAAATCATAATGGCCGCATGCTATAATACTCATTTTCGATAAGAGATTGACACTCGGTGACAATAGATTAATATTATTTATTCAAATTAAATAAAAGCTTCGTTAATTTAAAATATTTAACAAAGTTATCAGTGCGGTGGAGACAATATGAAGAGGCCTACATCCAGCGGTGGAGAGATGGGTAGACAGAATACGAGAAGATCAGTGTAGTGGTACTTTCGCTAGAGCATAGGTTCTCCACAGGGGCGGTACCGCCCCCTAGTGGGCGTTGGAGCTTTTCGGGGGAGGCGGTAACATCCAGAGGTAAATGTCAAGGGAGGCGGCTGATGCGTATATATTTCAATGAATAATAATAAATTTCATTTTAAATACTATTAAGGCAACATAGAATCACTTTTTCTGAAATGCCTAATTTGCAAACATATAAGCGTAACGTAATAAACAAGAGTAACGTAGACCCTATAAAAACAAAAACAAATATTATTTTTATGTATATACTCGTACATAAAAAAATGTATATATAAAAAAATCATAACTAACCAAATTAGTTATGAAAATACATTATATGAAACTATCTAATATTTCCGATACATTTGATAATATTTTTAATTTCAACTTTTTAATTATAAATAGATATTTATAATGTACCATATTTATTTAATATTTGGTATAAATATTACGGGAGAGGGGCGTTGGAAATTTATTTTTTTGTAAAGGGGACGATGGTCCAGAAAATGTTGAGAACGTATGCTCTGGCATAAAATATAGTCTAGTAATCTTTACCACACTGAAAACTGTAACACACGTGTGGATGTTATTGAAATATACACGTACATAAAAGGGTAGTTTGACTCATCCCGGACTTGAAGAATGGCAAATGAATCACTTGGCAAAGTTGCGTGGGTTCAACTAACGTGAGGCGCCGGCTGAAATTTTCCGATGATAATATTCTGGGGTAATGGATTATATTTTACAACACCATTTCTTTTCTTCAATAAACTTGTTTTATTGTTCGCCGTTTGTTTTATAAGTATGACACAGCGTCTTAATAAAATTGTTTTCCTATTCGTACATACAGGATTATTTTGAACGGAATGTAAAAGCGAAATAACCACGATTCAGTAACTGAAGCGAAACCCATTTTATAATGTTACTCTAAGCGTCCCTATGTACTATGTTTTTCTTATTTTTTATTTATTTCGTACTCCATTTACATCATTTATCTTTTTTCTTTCCTTGTTCCAATTTTTTTTTAAGTTCCGAAATTTTGAAAATATATTTAGTCATTCTAGGATTCTTCTTCTTCTTTCGGTCCCGTGTCAGGTCCCCCCAACGTTGGCGATCACTACAGCAAAGGCATCTCGAAACAGGTTCTGAACTCTTGTTATTCCTGTCCACTCTTTGATGTTCTGCAGCCAGGACACCTGCCTTCTACCAACTCCCCGACGTCCCTCCACTTTACCCATTAATATCAGTTGAAGAAGGTGGTATTTTTCACCCCTTAGCACATGACCCAACTATGAGACCTTTCTTATTTTCACACTTGACAACAGCTCTCTATTGGCTCTGGCTCTCTGTAGTACGTCTGCATTACTGACCCTATCGGTCCACGGTATATGGAGCATTCTGCGGTATATCCACATCTCGAACGCTTCCAACCGGTTCATTACAGCTCGGCTACGTTTTTGTGTATTGACTTATTTCATTACCACTTTTGACAATCACTGATTAATGCAAATTACCTTTTCGTTTCCGGTGGAGACAAATGGCTATTTATTCACAGTACCGTGGTGCTAAACGGTTTGCGATTTGTCATCGCATCAGCCTTTCTGTGGAGGTGTGCGGAAGGTGGAATGGGTTCGACCCGTTTCCGGTTCCCGGTCGCGTTACTATTATCGCCACACCAGTCAACTCCTCATATTCCCGGTTTACCGCCTCGAAATAATTATTTCTTATGTTCAAACAAATTAATATTCGTGAAACTCTGACGTCATAGTCACATTTAGATTACTAATAGTATTTTTTATCTTTCCTTGTGTCTTAAGCATTCAATTATACCATCATTGTAATATGTTCTAAATTTCACAAAAATGACGCCATTAATGACGTCATGATTATGAGCGTGAATATGTACAATATTCAACATTTTGAATGTATACAAATACTGGATTTTACCCATTGCGGATAAATTATTTTTTTATAAGGATTAATTGTATCTCAATAGAGACGAAGATGTAAATTGTTTTCTGGGAACAGAATATGGTGGTCGAGGCGCTCACAGGACTTATGGCGTGTCATTGGTTGGGTTGAGCGACCGCTTTATGTTTAACAACATTCCGCATTCCGCTCTTCTTACGACCACCACGTCTGACAATTTTTTGGATGATGTGTATATGCTACAATGCTGAGGAACACTTCACATTTTTTAGTTCAATCTTCACTAGCGCCACCCTTGCTATAATGGAGATTTGCCATACATTAATACTTATGTCGTGGATTTTGGAACATTCTGTTCACATTGCCTTTACTTGATCGCTGACCAGGAATTGATCCCCCTTCTATTTATCTATTACGGTTAGTCGCCACATCTCCGGTGGTTGAAAGCTCTATTGAATCGGATAAACTAAATCACAGCGGATTCGTGCATCGCCTTTCGATGATGCTTTTGCGGCTCACAAAATGGCGTTGACTCACCCCGCGTCGCTAAACTATAAGAGGGCGATGACAATTCTGCCCATGAAGCTGCGCTTCCTGCCGCGGTGACTGCCCATAGTGCCCATCCGCGCCTGTACCGGACACGACCGACGCTGCGGATTCGAGACGCCATCAGCTATTGGCGAAGCCCGTATTGAGCGGTCTTTCACCTTCCAGGGCGCGCTGTAGTCGCCTCTCTCTCTTCAATCACTTATTATAATACAAAGGCCGGTACTCGGGGATGTTGCGTACGATTGCTGCCTCGAATACGCAATTGCTCGGAACAACCATTGTCAGAGATCTGTGATTGATGTCCATTACTAAAGATACGAATCATAACGATCCATTACGAAATACGGTGATATTTCAACATTAACATTTATAATAATAAAAAATAATAAAAACTCTGTATTATTGTATTTTATTTTGTTTATTGAATCTCGTTGAGTGCTCAATACGCGCCTAGCGCGTGCATTTTATAAACGAAATTTCTGTTGATAAATTATACAAAAAGAAGTTGTTAGTATTGATTGGGACATTTTTAAATTCGTATCGGTTTTAGTATATATTTAAATAAGACATAATTTGAGCATCTCACCAGATTACTTGAAAATATTTCACAATGAAAGTGTTTTCTAATAATTTTATTAAATTTAAGTTAATTGCATGTTTCGACTTGCTGGCATTCATTGTCAACGTGTCATTCCCATAAAATATAAAAAAAACTTTTAGAAAACAGACGTTTTCAGTCTCATTGAACAATAAATAATAAGAGTTTAAATTTGTTATTTATAATCAAGACAACAGAAGAAAAAAAATACAATATGTTGTATCGTAAAAATACATAATTTAATGTAGCGTAGGTTTATTTAATATAATTTCACACCCGCTCGTAATTTTAAATTCTAATTATTCATATATTAATATTCTAATATTCTTCTTCTAAAGAAGAAGAAAGTAATAATACGGAAACATATATTTTAAATAAGTACTTACTAGCTTTGTGTGGCATGTGTAAAAAAATAATATTTTTTTGCGCTTGCGGGTTGGCATTTTGGATTCGTCCCGAAGGAGTTAGAAAGAGCTTATTTTGAATAAGGTAGAAGATAGCAGACCGCACTAGAATTGTTCTTTGGGGAAATTCATACAAGAGAGATTCAGTCAGAAATTCTAATTTGTGTGTCTTTTCTGTCTCAGCGATTCGGGTCTCGCATAATAAAGTAAATACTTATATGTTTTGATTTATATAATATTAATAATACAGCAATTGAGTTACCCTCCGTCCTGCAGTTGAAGTGTCACGTCACAGAATTAGTTGTGTGATTGTATAAGGAAGTCAGTTACGCTTGCATATCCTGCCGCGGTAAGCAGTCCCGTTACATTGACATAAATGTTGGCCGTGCCCGCTGGCCTCAGTCCCCCAGAGAGCAAACGAGCCAATATGCAGTAGCGACCGGAGCTATCTAACTCGAACGAAAACAATGAATGTTGAATTCCATACAAAACTTCGTACTATCTTGCAAAACATAAAACGATAAAGAAAACTTTTTTTTAAATGAACATACATGAATAGTTGAATTTCCTTTTCTCTTTGTAACTTGGGATTCACTGGCTTACAGATATTCGCTCTTGTCGTTTGAAGGGAACATTGTTGGAATGGTGATTTATTGGGTTGTTGATGGAGTATACGGGGGCTTGATTTATATAGTGCGAGTGCCTCTGAAAGACTCTGAAAGAGGATTTTGGGCGCTTGTGGCGGCTGGGGGTGTTTAGGGTAGTAATTTGAAAAGTATTTTATTGTTGGGTTAGGATGTGAAGGGACTTGGACTTGGATCTTCTGGCTTACAGAGGTTCAGCTCTAATGGCTATTCCTCTTACGTCTGTAGGAAACATTGTTGGAATGTGATTTGGTAGTTGTTTTATGATGGGGCTAAATGTATGGCCCAGAGTGTCCCTCCGGAAGGGGGCGAGGAGAATTTAGGGTTTATGATAATTAGGGTTGGGATTGTATTTATAAAGAAAAGTCTGTTCCCGAGGGGAAGATAAGAGGAGCAGTGCCTGGATGGAGCTGTGGTAGGAGACAGCATCCTGCGTGAGACCACCCTGTTTGGCGGAGCACGCAGTGGGCTATCGGGGAGGATTTTTATTTTTTTATCCGCATTGATTGCGGGAGGGGTAAATGACTGAATGATGGTGGATAACTTGGTGGTGGATGTGAAGAGAGTCCAATGTGTTTTAAACGATAAAATATAATTTTAAAGATTACCTTATCTGCAATATGAAAACATGTGTTAATAATGTGTTTTGTTCACAGGAGAAGAGAGCGGTCAGAAGCAGAGGAAAGGCTTCTTCAAGAACTTCTGGAAGCGCTCGCGGCACTACTCGCTGGAGCACCCCTGAGCCCCGCCCCGCGTCCTCCGCGGGGACAACAGAGAGATGCGCAGAATATGTTGTTTCTTCCCTCTACCCATTCTCAAATAACTTTATCTAAGTTGTCACTGTTAACATTTTTGATAGAAATTAGCATTTTCAATTAGTTATAATTTTCCATTACGTCTTTGGGTATTTATTTTGCAAATGACTTACATAAATAAATAATTAATGTTAATACGCTCTTCCTTTAGAGGAGCTCCCGGGATCAGGAATTTTGACTTAATCGATGATCGTGGAACCACATTCCCGCGGTCGATTGATATCTACTAATAAAGTAAGCTAATAATACCTAGGTAATATATTTCTATCGAGTTTCTTTCACTAACGATACGGCTTATTACGCTCTCGATGATTAAACACTAATTTTAATTAGTCTAACTGTTAGGCTGCGTCCATTAACCCCCGCGAGAGTTGCACACTTCGCTATGCTAAGGTTTGGTTTGGAGGTGAACACCTTTATTCCATTTCGCGGTTAAGGAGAAACTCCCTTTAGTATAAACCCAACCAATCCAGGAGCAGTAGATCTTAATGGGTTCGAGACTTGGAGATGATTCGAATGATACCTAAGTAGTAAGTACGGAGTAACAAGTAACACGTCTAACAGTTATTGTGTAACTAATACATAATATTTTAAATATTTTAATAGAACATTAACTTTATCAAACGTTCAGTCTATTAGAAATGAACATTTTAATCGTATTTATATAATCTGGTTGCTGTCCGCGGGAGGTAATTTAGCTCACTCAAGTATATCTCCAGAATCGGTAATAACTTAATTAGGATGCCCATGCCCCCTCTAGAATGCATACACTTTGCGAGTAGCGGCGGGCGGACAGGCAGCGAGGACCCTTAGGTGACACTAGGGTGAACCCTCGCTTGTACGGCGTAGTACAAACCACCGGAACCAAAGTATCTGATATTATATTTATTGATTTTAAAATTACGGTAATGAAATTAACCGAGAACTCATAGGGCTTAACATAGAGAGATATCATTACAGCCAGCATCCAATGGCTAATAATACATTGCACTGAAACTCTTGGATTGTTCAATAGCAATTCTAAGGAAGCTTTAGATTTGGATGTCGGAGTTATATTATATACTACACTAGTTACATTCTAATGTATTTAGGTGTACGTATTTGTGTTAATCATGTTACTGTCTTGTATAATGTAGATTTTGTCAAAAATAAACATATTCAACAATTATTGCTCTTTCCTTCCACACTATACGTATGTTATCATATGGTAGGGGAAAGTGGGGGAATCACGAACACCTAAGGGAAAGTTTGAATAAAACAGTGGAATTATGATATAGAATTACTTTTATTGTTTCTTGAGCTCTATAACTATCCAGCCAAGTACCTCACTAATCAACTTTTTGAATTTTTTAATAATAAATAACATTTTGGGGAAAAAACAGAACCCTTAGCGTTCGGGTTTACCCGACGTCAGTTGGGTAATCCCGAACACCAAGTGGGGCAATTACGAACTAACATAAATAATCAGTAATTAGTATTCAATTACAACAGAGATCACATTTATATCCCACCGATGTTGATTGTCCGTCTGTACATTTCTCATGAGCCCAATTTTTACATATGTTGCACATAATCCAGTATTCAATAGGGGGGCTTTCATATTTTCCATAGGAAAAAATACAAGGATAGTCTTCATTTTTGTCCTTTATTTTCTTCTCTTGATGAGAATCATAAAAAATCATCATTACTGTTGAAAATTTTCTGTGCTTTTCTGGTTCTTTTGTTTTTGGATTTTTCATCACGTTGCAGTCTTTTCATACGTTCGAGATTCCCCCGCATGGACTGTTCGTGATTGCCCCGCAGGATCAAAATGCAAAATTCATAAACATTATTTTAGGTAATGTTACAATTTGCTGTTAGCGTTAGTCTCATTGGAATTTTTGATAAGTGACCATTCAAGTCTCTAAACCTTATATTTATACTTAATCGTAAAAATAAAGCTACATCAAGTTACTTTCATGAAAAATTTACACCATAAAACAAAAAATATTGAAATATTCATACCTTGTAACACGCGCACGTCCACTTCTCAAAAATTGCCGTCTATCACTAGAGGTGGCGTGATTGTTTAGATGGCAGTGAACATAATACTGCCATATATGTCTAACATAGTAGAACTGTTGAATTCGGGATTACCCCGCGTTCGTGATTCCCCGACTTTCCCCTACTTATATAGTACCTTTACTATTGCAAGCTAAAGATGGAAATGTTGTATTCTTAAGGTATGTTAATTCATTAAGTATTTTAACCTATTTTACAAAAGTGAATCTCATATTAACCCCTTGTCGTATTAGAGATGATAAAATATTATAAGAATTCCCGTCCTTCCCTAATATTACAATAGTATTATCGCGGTAAGTATGATAAATAAGAAGCACACAGAACGCTCGAATCACAACTTGTCTATTTATCCCCACGAGCTGATTGATTATTTTGCAGAAGTAGAAAAGACACTTCATATTATCACAAAATGTCAGACAACTGATATAAAATGATGATTCTACAACCAACGTTAAAGTACGTGTTATAAATATTAAATATTTTCCACATAATAAACCAACTTTATAAACTATATATTTAAGCAATTAAACATTGATTTCATAATGATCAATTAAAACCCTCTTTTCGGCTTTTTAGTTTATATTATTCTCCCGATGATGACTTACCATCACGCCATTTCCCCGGAGGGGTAGGCGGAGAGGATGGATTGCCACATTGTTCTACTTCTACATTCACACATCGTGACATACACGCTCGTCGATTGTTCCTACTTCGAACATGGCCACCTTTCAGTAATTGATTAATTTGGTCATGCCATGTCTTACTTGGCCTTTCTCGACTTCTTTCGATGATGATGGTGATATAATATTGATTGCGGGTATAGGGAGTACCTTCGGATTTAGGAATATTATGTAGGGATAAGGAAACAAGCAGAAAAGGCGGTTTTATTCACAATTATGGAGTTCTAGTGGTAATTCCATAACATTTTTATCGTCACGTTGGTCCCCGGTAACTGATTTACTCGTACATGTGAAGATCATATTGGCGCCATGGTTGACACGGTGATCTCGCCATAAATAGTATCAAAAGATTTTTAATCCCTGCATACACATGACAAACATAACCATAAATGTAATTTGAAAATTCTTAGATAAAATTGACTGGCTATCAATGTGAAACTAACATACTCGTATAACATTAAGTATTTGACCTCAAACATACAAGTATACAGACGAACAAAACAACTGGACATATCAGATCTGATCAAATTGAGACCTTGAAAATAGTACACAGAAGGATCGCGGAAGAGACATCAGACAGTTACCTACAAACTAATAAAAAAAAATCAGATGTACAGCCACTGGATTAGAAACTGTAACAGATATCACTTACCGAAACCACGGACAAAGACAGGACAACTAAAATAATGTACAGCGGACTGAAACTCTACAACGACCTACCATTGAAACTAAAAGACTTACCTAAAAATGACTTTAAAATAAACTTCAAAAATCATATATTACCATGTAAGACGTAAATATCATTGTATTGTATATTTATAACCTACTCGAGTCGACACGCGTAAGTTATTTTCGATGTCAACTTGCAGGAAGTACTCATATATACACAGTAAAATTCACTTGCAAGAATGTGTTAGGGTACGGCCACACCGAAGTGCCAGGGTCGGAGGCTAGGTTGGCGTCTTTTCGCAGATGGCTTGTGATCACCCGCTTGGCGCGAACCTTATAGTGTGGCCGGTCCCATAGTTCGCCATACGTTGGTTTGCCAGGTATCCCCCTAGCCTCCGACCCAGGCACTTCGGTGTGGCCGTACCCTTAGGGTATCCTTAGGGTACGGCCCCAGAGTAGTGCCAGAGTAGGAGTCAAGCCACCTGTGTCTTGACTCCTACTCTGGCACTCCGGTGTGGCCGTACTCGTAGATTTAAGGATACTTAGATTTGAGTTTATTAAAAAATGTACACTTTTATATATGAATGGTTGAAATAAAATGGCCACTAAGTACAAAATAAAATAAGTGTGCAGTTTTGTTCTATACGTCATTTAAAACGAAACTTCATACTTAATTTGTAATTAGTTGGTTTGAAAAGAAAAATAATTCATAAAAATTCTACAGTAGTTTTTTACCTTTACAAAAATCGCGAGATTTATTTTTGTTTTGTTGGTGGTTCTCGTTAATGTTAAATCGGAATGGCAGCAATTAGCGCACAAATGTCCGTGTATAGAAGCACTCGGCGTGTGCACAGATGTACTCCCGACATTACCATATGAAAGTGTCACCATTCTGCAGTCACGTAACGAGCCGTGCCGCGGGAGATGGCGGCGGCTGACCCACTGGCGCTGGCGGCGAACTTGACCCGGCGGCCGCGGCTCAAGGGCGGCGGCGTCCACTTACTCCGGACTTGGTCCGGCTCATTCAGGAGGCCACGACATACGAATTTAATTGAAGTATGGGATTTTGCAGGATTGTAGTACCCCCTACATTAGCCACAATATAGTACAGTATTGTTCGAATTTTCACAATTTTACTTTCTTTCAAGGTTGGCAACACTCCTATGTCAAAGGAGTGGCCATTTTGTTTTACTGTTCAATCAGTCAGTGAGTAATGACACATAGCAAGCTACAGACACGTTGCATTTGTTGTTTTTAAAAATTATTGTGTTTTGAGTGAATTAAGGCCTTATTTGTTTTTATTAGTGAAGATGGATATTAGTCCCAAAAAGCGCAGTCTAGCTTCCTTATTTGTTTTTATTTGTGAAGATGGATATTACTCCCAACACACATCAATGATTCAAATAGATATTGCCAAGGAGTGTGGTGTAAGTTTAGGAGCTGTCAACAAGATTTTGCAGCAGAAAAGGGACACTGGGATGATTGAAGTGAACAGAAAAGGGAAATGTGGAAGGATAATAAGACAACAGCAAGGGACGAAGTGTTTTTAATTAGAGAAACTAAATTAAACCCTAGGAAAACCAGCCAAGACCTTCACCAAGACTTAGCACACGCTGGAGTTATTGATCATGACTCCACCGTACGATAACGACTTATTGAAGGGGAAGAAAAACTCACCGGACCTTAATCCTATTGAAAATCTGTGGGCTAATGTGAAAGCTAGACTTCGTAAAACAGATTGCAAAACAAAAACAAAACTGGTTGATGGTGTAATCCATAACATGGTTTCGAGACCAGCATATATCAGAAAACTGTAAAGAAAACTTGTTGATTCTATGCCAAAACATGTTGAAGAAGTGATAAAAGCCAAGGGAGGACACAATTTGTATTAAAACAACGCAAACTGTATTAATTTCTCTGTTTTCTTGTTCTATAAATGTTGTTTTTTTCTAATTATCACTTGTGTACATTAATTCGAACAATACTGTATATAGGAGTAAGATGAGAATTTATAAGGCATGCGTAAGACCAATGGCGTCGAAGCAAGTGCAGACACAGCAAGGACCAAACAAGTTTTGAGAACTTCCAAGATGAAGACACCGAGGACGATAGCAGGCAAGACGCCGAGAAATCGCGTGAGGAACACCAGAATAAGATAAATATGTGACGTTGAGGATATTATAATATGGAACAGACAGCGAAAAAAGGACTGGTACGGGCATGTTCAAAGAATGGACACCACCAGACTACCCTATATTGCGTTGCATAATCAGCCTCATGGGACTTGTCCTCGTGGAAGGCCTCCTAAAAGATGGAAGCACAGCTGGGAGTCTACCTAACAGGAGGAGCAACACTGGAGAACAGACCACATAGGTCAACAACAAGGAAGAAGAAGAAGATATTATTATGTAAGCAACAAACGGTGAAACCTTTGAAGGCATTTTTCTAGAAATTGTCTGGCTATTGCATTTTCTTACTTTGACTATCGACGACATAAGGGATACTAAAATCTTGCAAAATCTCGTTCTGAAGTCAATTTTCTGTGTCGCGCCGTCCACTTGTAAGTCGATCAGTCTTCAACGAATTGATTGAATGCTCGTTCATTCATTCTGGGAGAATATTTGCAATAGTGCGGGTATCACCTCCTAAATTGGTTACGGAATGTTATCTAATTGGTTCCTGGGTCTAAGTAGGCGGAGAGCACGGCTGAATACTTGGTGTTAAGAAACTTACTACAATGTTGAAATTAGGAAAATGAATTAATTTTAACGGTGGAAGAACATGTTGTGTTTGTGGTTATGTTTCAGAAATCCAATCACAACACAAATTTATCAGAAAATTGGAACTTCCAGGCACCGTTAGCCGAGGACGCTGAAATGGACTTGGATCTTCTGGCTTACAGAGGTTCAGCTCATGTGACTATTCCTCTTACGTCTGATGGGAACATTGTTGGAATGTGATTTGGTGGGTTGTTAGTTTATTCGGGGGCATGATTTGTGTGGCCCGGAGTGTTCCTCTGAAGGAGAATCGATTTTGGGTCCAAGGAACGTCTTGGCCGAACATTTTTATGTTGGGAATGTTTGGAGGAATGTGTCTTTTACTGAAAGGGGTCGCTGCGCTTTTACTCGGGTTGATGGTAATGCGCCAGTTTCTGCACCACACCTCTAGCACATCGGCCTGTTTTTGCACCCTGCGGGTCGCGAGAAGCGGCCTTATAGCACTGGAGATGATGCCCGTATCGTCAGCGAATTGGGCAATATGGGTGTTCTGATCTCGGGGAAGAGGGATATCACTGCAGTAGATGTTGAACAGAGTAGGAGCCATTACTGAACCTTGGGGAACTCCTGCTCTGATAGGGCGTACAAGGGATTTGGCCTTGTTGATTTTGACGCTGAAAAGGCGATCGGACAGAAAGCTGGCTATGAGTTGAATCATAGGCAGTGGGATGTTTGCTTTTCCCATTTTGTATAACAGGCCGGTGTGCCAGACGCGGTCGAATGCTTTACTGACATCTAGGGAAAAGAAAGTGGTGAATTTGCGCGTGTTAAAGTTTGTGGCAATAAGTTCAACTACACGAAGTAGCTGATGTTATGTGGAGTGTTGAAAATCTGGAATGGTACTCTGTTCGTGAAGTGTTGTTTTGAGTCTTGATTGTTGAGTTTTTCCAACAATTTACCAGTGCAAGGAAGAAGACTAATTGGTCTATGATTTGAAGGAGCTGTTGGGTCCTTGCCTGGCTTGGGAAGAAGGATAACGTCTGCGATTTTGTAGGGTTTCGGGAAGTATCGGAGTCTAAGGGATGCGTTGAAGATCGCTGTCAGGGCACAGATGCCTTTAAGAGGGAGAGATTTGAGAATTTTGTTAGATATTGAGTCGGGACCTGGTGATTTGCGGGTATTAAGATATTTAGGACACTGAAATGAATTCAACGGATTCCTTTGAATTTTAAAATGTATAGTAAAATTTTTAATATTCGTCACACCATTAAATATTTATTAAAAGAAAAACAATAAACATCTTAAAAAATTTAATGGTTGTTTGTGATTATTATAATTGAAGCTGATACCATTTTTACTTTTAAAAAAGCATGTTTGTTTATTTCAATGTTTGAATATAAAATATATTTGAAATTTACATAGTTTTTTTGTTTTGTTTTTAAATTCATAAAAAATAAAATAAAAACAGCGTCTGGTTTTTTTTTTTGTAAACGGACTGTCACTTACACTATTGCAAATATTCTCCCCGAAATGAACGGACTCTACATCGCACTCTAATACTTAGTCATAAAACCAGGAACCAGGATTTTCTGGGTTACAGAGCTCTTGTAGCTATTCCTCTATCGTCTTATGGGAACATTGTTGGAAGGCGATTTGGTGGATTGTTGGTTTATGCGGGGGCATGATTTGTGTGGCCCCGAGCGTTCATCTGAAGGAGGATCGATTTTGGACGCTTGTGGCGGTTGGAGGTGTGGACACAAATCTTTCTAAATTAGTTATTTTTATACTGTCGCACGAAGCATTATTAAAAATAAATTAAAAAAACTTTTTGCTTGTTTTTTCACCACTTTATTTCAGTTAGTTTTGTAACCCTGACGAGGGCTCTGGCGGGAGCGAAACCGATTGGTTTGATCAAACAAAAATAATGTGGTGAAAAAAGAAGTAGAAAAGCGTTTATTTAAGGTAACTTTTTTCCACTATGAACATAATTTAAATATTTAACACGTTGATTGCCGAGTATGCGTTAGGCGTGTACACGATTTTGGTGAATCCTCACTGACGTGTATAATATACAAAAAGAAATGGTAAGTATTTATTAGGAAAGTGTTTCATTCCAATAAGTTTTATCGTATTATATGTATGTAAATAAGACATCATTTAAGTTCGAAAATATTTGCAATGAAAGTGTTAAAATTTGCTTCATACAGTCAAAACAGACAGTTTATTATTTAACTTCTAAATTAATGCATTTAAATTGCGATACTCAATATTTCTACAATAAATATTGCAATTTACTGTTGTGAATAGAAAATGATGAAATACGAAATTGTCTATGATTTGGGTCGATTATAAAGGCGAGTAAATGAATGTCTATAGCTTCTATGCCCTTCGGTAATAATGAATTATCTTAGTTTTCCAGTTCGGGGCAGGTTCCCCATTTGCTATGTCAATCTTTCGTCAAATTTCTCCAATACAGGCACATTTCCACCATAGCGTATTTTCTGCACACGCTTTGTAGTTGAAATATATTTCAAGTGGTAGCAGTGTTGGAAATTTCGGTATAAATGTCCGATCCAATAGACAAGGAGACAAGAAAAATCATTCAGATATAAACCCACGGTATCGTTACAAAACCAACTCATTAATGCGCCGATAAAATTTCTCCCGAGACAAATCTTTAATTTGTATTGTGAGAAATTAGCAATCAGGCTGGAACTGTTCCGCACAGATTAATGAAAACGAAATTCATTGTGAAATCATATTAGGTATTCCCGAAATCAATTTCGTTTTTTCAATAGGCAACTTTGGCTCAGTATTTTTGGATCCGTTGACCAGTAAAGACGTGTGTTGTAATTTTTCTTCTTCTTTGTGATCCTTTGCCTTTCTTTTAAACAAAAAATCTCTTCTATCCCATCTATAAATAATGGAAGAAACGGATCCTTCGAAAACAAAATTAAGAAGTTGTAGTATGCTGTTTTCGTTTCGTAAAAAAAAACTGCGACAGAAGCAAAGAAATCTATTTGCTACATTTACGGTAATTTAGTGGACAAGAGAGTAGAAAAAGGGCAATCTCGATTTGAAGGACGTGCCTCGAAATGGACGGCAGTCTAGTGGATGAAGCGGCTCTAAAGGCGGAAATCGAAGCAATTCCAATGATGACCATTGAAGAATTATCGAAGAAGGTTGGCACATCACGATCGAACACACATCGCTATCTTGAGAAACTGGGAACGGTTAGAAAAGAAGGTATCTAGGTTCTTCATGCACTAACCGATTGCAACAAAGCTTAACGCCTCAGCATATGCAAAATACTGTAAGAAAAATAACAGTCTACCCCGTTTCTCCATAACTTCATCGGAAACGAAAACTGGTTCCTTTATAATATTAAAAAAATAAACAATAGTCGAACCTCATCCACTTTTTCTTCGAACTTGGCACCGAGCGATTATCACTTATTTCGCTCTTTAGAAACGCAATTAAGGAATAAAAAAAATCAACAATATCGAAGAACTGAAATCGGGCCCCTCGGAGTTCTTCGAATCTAAACCAAAAGCTTTTTATGGGAGGAATTTTAGATCTAGTAAATAGACGACAAAGAGTCGTAGATAATACTGAAATTTACTTAGAATAAAAAAAAAGAATGGAAAAAAAATCATTTTAAGTTTTATTATGAAAACGACACTATTTCCGGGAATACCTGATATTATCTTATCATCAGCCATTAGTCATCCAGTGGACGACACAGGCCCCCCTTCCCGACTACCAAACCTCTATACCCCTCACAACTCTGTGATATAGACCTGCTTATTTTGTATTTAATAGGTAATTTATTGTCTTCATATTGCAAATTTCTTTATACCGGATATTTAATGACAATTTCGACTTCGTCATTAAATATCCAGATTTGATGAAAGTCATCACGCTCATAAGAGAGCGAGATTTCTCGACAGTGCATTTCTGGAGATGGTTTAGAATATTCGATCGGGAACCGATCGGCCAATCCTAATCCATTGTTTTGAGATGGATTTCACTGACACTTCCTTCGAATTTCGTGTGTGGGGAGGGAATAAGGAGTGGATAAACGAACTGGGCAGTGAAATAAAATTCAGCGGATGCTTGCAAAGTTTTTCATTTAATGGAGACAACGGACAAACCAAGTTGCTTTTATTACAAATGTTAAGTTACAAACAGGGCAGTACAAATGATATGGTCTCTGAAGCGAGTGGTTAGTACGGTGAGCTGTACAGTGGAGTGGGTCCTCCCCAGACGGGGGCGGGAGGTCAACTTTGCCAATCAAAAACTCGCAAGTTATAATACAAATTTATTTCATATCGTCAGATAGACACATTATTCCTTCGCGTAGTATAAGAAACAATTTACAAAGCTATAGATTTAATATCAATTCATGATATTTGTTTCATAAACAGAACAATATACACCTTTAATTTATTCATGCAAGCTTTCATTAAGAATCGAAAGTAAATCACCGAGCACTTAGTCATTCAGTGTGGAGTAAGGTGGCAAATGAAATATCAAGTAGCGCTTGAGCTCGTACACTAATCGATAGCTTCCGTTCCGTATTATCTAGGATTTCATATAATATATAATATAGATGTCGCGTGACGTCACCCGAGCGGCTAGTATGGCGGAGCGCCGCGCGCGTGTTCGGGCTCGCGGCAGAGGAAGTCGAGGCTTATTACGGGACTAGAGATTTTTCGTTAAAAATCCTAATTTATTAGACATACTCTCAAGTATCAAATATTTCTGCTGGAAAGCGCGTACACAAAATGCTCGCTGTATATATTCCATACCAGGCGCGGGCCTCCCCCGCCGCACGCCCCGGACACGAGAGCTAGAGCTAGAGCTAGAGCTGGAGCTAGGGCTAGGCCAGGGCCGGCCGGGGAGACGAGGAGGGCCGTCGCCGGGGACTTTGTGCGGCGCAGCTCGCGCGTGCGGCGCGGGGCGGGCCCGCGCTCCGTGCCATTTTATACAATATACAAAAGTAATTATTTAAAAAAACAATTAAAGTAATCTTAACATAGTAGTCCTCAGATCACGGCTCGCGTCTGCAAAGGAAAACGACACATTAGACATGGTCTATCACAAGTCAGTGCACTACGCTGTCATTACGTATATGTACAGTTAGTATTGCGGCGCGCCTGTACCTTAGTATCCACAGGTAATTAAGTAATCTCCTAGTTTCTCCACCACAGACGCCGCCTGCTGTGGCTGGATTGGTTCTTCATAAAGTGATACTACAACAGCTGGAACAAAGAGATGTCTTTCATTAGCGCTGGACACAAATACCTGCCTTACCAGCGCCGGGATTCGATATGTTTAATATGTTGAAACTACTCGTACTTGGATTATTTCTAACCTTAACCATAAACACATATTCATAAAACTTTACGAGTTATTATGGTCAATTAAAGTAGATTGGGAACAATTCCACAGCGTAAATATACTATTGACATTTTTCTATACAAAACAATAATACATATTGTTTTTATAGGGAAATAACTCGAGTAAATATCAAGGGATAGATGGTTGTTTTTTTATATCGTACAAATTTTAACATAATATTTTGATCATTCTCGTATTATTCCCCACAGGCGTGTTCATTTAAAAACGTTTTGATTTATATTCATTTTTTAATTTATACTGATATTCCGAATTTTGTGTTTAACATTTTGCAGAAGAAATTTTAATTTATGATAAATAGTCTGAAATTGTGTTTGATATATTATTTTAGGAGATATTTTTTTTTTCTTTGACAGTTGTTAAAATGTCATTAAAATGTTAGTCATATTGATTGGAAACTTAAAAAAAAACAAGGCTTAAATTTTATTTTGGCAGGATGTATTCTCGATTTCAAAAGATTTTCACAATTTTAAGTACACACTCAGAATAGTCCTGCACAAATGCTCGGACATATTTGAAAACCTTCTTTTTTTACATTAAGAGAAGAATTATGCAAAACGACAATGAACTGATAAGCATTAGAAATTACCGCGTTGCTTAGTATGAACAATCGCGAGAAAAAGAGACGGTATAAAATAATAAAATTGCAAGTCATATTAAACGGTATCAACTAAAATAATACTGTTAAATCTGATTTGGATGACATGGTTAAAAAATAAAACAATTTATCGTCAGCAGGGCGATGAACACACCCCCTTTAAAAGCCCACGACAGATGATCTTACATCACAAATAGGATACATAGGAATGGACTCACCTTGCTGTGTTTTCATGCAGTGGACTCCGACTTTGCCGAATTTCGCTCTAACCACTCTGTCTGTGCCGCTAAGATAGATGTACCTCTGACCCTCGAGCGTCACTCCGGCGCTGATCAGTGCTTCTTGTTTGTCAAATCCTTGTACGAGTTTTGCCAGTTCATCCTTTGATACCTGCAGCAATGAGACACATTGTTAGACGGTGTTGCCACTCTTATTAAACACTATCAAACATGCTCACAAGTACAAGGACGCGTCAATAAACAATTACTTGAGAATTTGAAAATGTGTAAGCATTCGATGATAATCCCGCATAAAAAAAGGCATTATGGTTTACTCATTGGAATAACACAATTTCGACTGAGAATGACGAATATAAACTATAAGCAAGATTTATAATTTTAAAAGAACGTTAGTTTAAAGAAATTTATACTGTGATCAATGTGCATTCAGTATTCTTATAAAATTAGTGTATTTTTAATAATAATATTCATCGTTATTGACCTTGGCATACATTGGTGAAAACGGCCATCAAGAAGTCGATGAACTGTCACAAAAACTACAGTATACAAATAAATCCTAAAATTGAAAATTCTCATTTTCAGAATGAGATTAAACGTGAAAATTATTTTCACGAACAATGATTATAAAAAGTCCAAAAGTGAAAAATTTACGTGTTTACAGACATGTATTAAAAAAAATAAGTTGATTTATAATTTATTGTCTAAGCGACGGAACGTCTGGAATTGTTGACCCTGATTTGGGAAAAGTGGGTTCAATCCTGGGCATGAGACCCCATCCCTATTCAGCTGATATTGGGGGTTGTAATTTATTAAATAATTTGCAGAAAAAAACTACGTAATTCTGTAGAGCGAAAGTAAGAATTGCACCAACCTACTGTAACAATGTGAAATGCGGTTACTTCTTCTAATTTTACAGATAAGGGAAAACGAATGAGATGTTAATATAATAAACTAGGGATATAAAACATCGCTTAAAATTACAAAATATTTCGGATTAGAATTAGTCACTATTGTTACCTTTATTATAATATATTTTAGGCGATATTCATTAGTATTTAAAATGTAGTCAGTGCAAACTTCTCCTAGTCTAAGTTAGAATAATAAGTCAGTTAAGTATATTTTCAAAGAATGTGGACTCTTGTTAACCGATCATTTGAAAAAAAAAACGTTAGTATAAATCTCGGCTATTCAATCAAAGTACCAACGACTATCTTCACTGATTGCTAATTTCAAAGCGAACTGCCAATCGTATGGTTTTTGCAGACGCAAAATTTCCATATAGGCGCTGATGACTTAGGATTTATGGTAAGTATGCATATACAATATGTAGGTGTATAAATTATCTATATATATATATAGGGTTCTCGAAATACAAAAGCAATATACGAGTGATTTGGTAGCTAAAACTGAACACGTTATAATTTTTTTAAACAATACATTTGTAACTTTAATAAACACAATATTAAAAACAAAAAAAACATTAACACGCGGTTACCCTAAGAATTCTGCGATCTTACACGATAATTTAGTACGTTGTCGTGGTTATTTTGGTATATTTAAAAAAAAATATTTTAATACAAGTTAGGGAAATAAATCAACGAAATTTCCGTTCAAAGTGACCCCACTCCTTTAATTAAAGTATAAACTATTATTAGTGAATAATATTAGAAAAAATAATAGCGATTCATGCCCTCCCTCTCCTTTTTAGTTTCCTTGGGTCCATTTGGTTCCCCAGGAACCCCAGGAAAGCCGATGGTTCCACTTTGGTGCATAGCGTTAATATGAGATTTAATGTTGCCATATAACGTGTCGAAGATACAACAGTACGTACTCGTAATATGAAATGTTAAAATGCTATCATTAGTGAGGGAAGCAACTATCGCACATGCCGACGCGTGCAAAACGAGGTGTGTACTTCACAAATAAGAGACAGAAGCAACGAATATACTTTATAAAAACAAAAACAGGAGAACGAAAAACTGACATATGGGTCCAATTCGACGGAATCTTATCACAAAGAGTTATATTCTATGAAACGATTACTGTTGTAATTTATTGTGGGGAATTTTGCAGAATATCAACTGAATTTGGTGCAAGATATCTTTATCTATCGATATAGAATAAGACATACCGATAACTTTAAACACACACATACTGCATTTCCTGTGTGTATCCAGTGGGCAAACATACTAAAATTTACTATTAGAACTTTAGAAATAACAAAAAAAATACGAGAGATGATTAAGATTTTCAATGTTTATATATTTTAATTCCTAGTAATGAAAAACCGACAGGTTTAAGGTACACGGCAGGCAGGTTTAAAAAAATATTCATTGCAGAGATGGACAAGCAAAATTATTAGGACTTGGATCTTCTGGTTTACAGAGGTTCAGCTCTAATGGCTATTTCTCTTACGTCTGTAGGAAACATTGTTGGACATGCGATTTGATAGTTGTTTTATGCGGGGGGCTAGATGTGTGGCCCGGAGTGCTCCTCAGAAAAGGGCGAGGGAGGATTTAGGGTTTATTCTAAAATCATACATTATTCTTGGTCAGGGAATGGAAGACCAGTTAGGGTTGGCATTATAGAGTATAATGAGATCAGTCTCATTATTTAAAAAAAATCCGAGAGGAAGAGGAGCAGTGCCTGGATGGAGTTGTGTAGGAGATATAATCCTGCGTAAGACCATTTTGTTTGGCGAAGTATGTTACGTTGTGGGCTATCGGGGAGGATTTTTTATATCCGCATTGGTTTGCGGCAGGGGTAAATGTGAATATTAGCATTATTTTAAATTATTATTTATTTTCTAATTAAATTAAGTGCGTCGTTTTTTATGCAATTAATTGCCTAAAGGGTGCCCCAGGAAAAGACTACCCGAACAGTCCAGTATTTAGTATAAAATACACGTAGAATCTACTTGTTTTTGTAAAATTTTAAATATTCGATAGTAAACACTTTTTTATTTTATAAAATCGCAAAAACACGATGAAAAATGTTATCGCCATAACCGTCAGAAAAATGTTAGTTCATAACGGCGACATATAAACTACACTTGTAGAAGAAAATGACATTGAAACACATTTTAATTCATTTAATTATTGATAACGCATAATTAAAATTAAGATACATTTCGGGTTAATCAACAGTCCATATTAAAGTGCATATAAAACACGATTAGATTTTTTTTAAATAGAGATAATACTGAGTCATTAAAAATTCCACTATCGTGGTATATATTCACATTCAATAGAATTGATGCAGTCAAATAAATAATATTCAAATATACCCACAATACGATAGAACGAATAATAAATAAACTAACAATTGCAAACGGGCGAGACTACAACCTAGAGCCCTTTTCTTTACATTATATTATTTTATTTCTAATGCGATAACCGTTTTTAGTAAATTCATGCATGTGGCATACGTGTAGAGGTATAGGACATGTCAAATTTAACCTTAACATTACTGAACACCAATCCGTAATACGGTTTTAAAAATAGTGCAAGTATCGAACAGAGTTGCATATGGTCTAAACACGGCAAGTTTCATGCAGCCCGAAAGCCAAGGTCGTGTCGGGGGTGAACGGCCAACGGCTGGCTCTGTTGTACTACGGAAGATACCAGACGTGCTTACAACTTCATACTGTATGTATTTCTCTACACAAAATTGCGATCTTCGTGATTCTAGTCGTTTCGATTTAGATTACGTCATTAATATATTGCAAATTTGGCAGTATGTATAACGCATATTGTAAATTTGTCAGCATTGTTTTATTTTACGTAAACAAATTAAATTTCTTCGTAAAAATTAAATTATTCATAATTATTTAAGGCAAATGAGATGCATAAAAGGCGTTATAAAGAGGTTAATGGCAATAATACATTATGGTATTGTAAAATTAGCTGTCATTGAATTCATCACGTTAATCGGACTGAAAGTAAAGTTATTTGAAACGCCATGTAAACGTCGGGAATGAGTGAAGTAACTGAAGCTGGACGCGTTTTAACAAACAGGTATTGATAAAATCATTAAAATATATTATGTGTGGCCACCCTAGAATATTTTCAATATTGTCAGGGCGGAGTGTACATATTGTGAACAGTTTACACTCATACTTACAGAATTAACCACTTTTAAAATACAATAAAATAAAACTTTGGAGAGACAAAAACGCCTTCAATTGTAGATACCGAGTCCATATATTTCGCTTTTACATAACATTTAAGAAACAAGAATTTGTCGATAAAAAGACGAAATGACCATTCAAAGTGGAGTTCTGATTCAAATAATATATGTATAATATATGAGTTCAAAGAAGTGAAGCATGGAACTGGTAGAAGGATGAAAGCAGAATAAATGGGGTAGAGATGAGATCCCTTAGGCTTATATGTGATAAAACGATCTATGGTGGAATTTTGAATACTGATACGAGGAAGGAATGTAGGGCGGAAGAAAGTATTATGAACAACACTATAAAAGGATCCATTGCGTTGATTTGGACATATAGAACGATTGTTGAAGAAAGATTACGTTATGTATGTGAATGGAAGTGTCAGGATATACTCGTAGAAGTGTGGAAGTCCATTTTCTCTGCCCACCCTTCTGGGGAAACGTCGTGACGTTTTTTTATTTTTTGTTTAAAAAATCAATTTTTTTTTGAAAGGTTGACTAATTATAAAATGCAATTTGTATGTACATTTGCATCACTGTCGCACATCTTGCAACAGCTATGTGCAAGGTCCATAAAGCGAATCCAAACTAAAATAACATCTCTCCAGGTTGTGACCGATTTACCCAACCAGTGGCAAAGTAGGCCGTTCCGGAAATATGTTCAGGAGTGCAAAATATCGCAATCGGAACGATACACTTCAGTTTTGCGTTATCATGGGCGTGTGCTCGAGTATACTAATTCATGCAGATATGGAAAGCAAAATAGTGGCTAGTCTTTTATTTTATGTAAAATACAGAATTTTATTTATATGATTATATTAAAAATATACTATTTTGTGCAGTCGTTTTATTTAAATTAATATAAATGCAGAAGAAGGAAGCATGACAGTCTGCAACATTAGTGTAAACGGTGAAAATCTGGAACAAGTGGATGAATTTGTTTATTTAGGAAGTATGTTTACAAAGGATGGGAGGGTGGAGAAGGATATTGAAAGAAGGGTTGGGGCAGGCAACAGAATAAATGGTGCACTTAAAGTTGTCATCGCAAACAAAAGCCTATCCAAAAAAGCTAAGATGGCAGTGCACAATGGTGTTCTTGTGCCGACCCTTATGTATGGAAGTGAAGCATGGAACTGGCAAAAGAAGGATGAAAGTAGAATAAATGTAGTAGAAATGAGATCTCTAAGACGAATGTGTGGCAAATCTGTACATGATAGAGTGACAAATGCAAGTATAAGAAGTGAATGTGGTGCGAATGAAAGTGTTATGAACAAAATAAGGAAAGGGTCATTAAGATGGTTTGGACACATGGAAAGAATGATTAAAGACAGAATGGTAAAGAAGGTATATGTAAACGGCGTGAACGGAGCTAGAAATAGAGGAAGGCCGAGGAAAACGTGGCACGATCAAATCAATCAAATATTGAATGTCGGTCACGTGAGGAGTCGGATAAATCGACGTGCGTGCATGACAAGATGTATGAATGTAGAGGAAGCGAGAGAAGTATGTCAGGACAGAACAGGGTGGCGTTCCATTCTTTCTGCCTACCCATCCGGGGAGACGGCGTGATGGTAAGTTAGTTAGTTATATAAATACAGGGAGCTACGTAAGGGTGTGTCCAACATACGAAGATCACAGATAGTATTAATTTACTGCGGAACACTGCGAGGCAGAATTCAAAATTGTCAAGGCAGAGTTTTTGTAGAGCTAGGAAAAGCAGTCAATAATTTTCCACGCAATCCATAGAGTAACTAAAATATCTGTAAATCCGGATACAGCTTTTACTAGAATGCACGAATATTAATGGAAGAGGAGATGCGTCGCCTTGCTGCAGACCAATCATTAGATTGAGACCGGAGAAGAAGGACGAATATTACATTTAGATGTACAAAATTGTCATACATCTCATCGAATCATAACTGGTCTTCCATTCCTTGACCCAGACTTTATCGTAAACCCTAAATCCCCCCTCGCCCTCTTTCGGAGGGACACTCCGGGCCATACATTTAGCCCCATTATAAAACAACTACCAAATTACATTCCAACAATGTTTCCACAGACGTAAGAGGAATAGCCACTAGAGTTGAACATCTGTAAGCCAGAAGATCCAAGCCCAAACTACTTACAGTGGAACCTTCGTTATAACGAGAATAATTCGTTCCAGAATCTTACTCGTTGAGCGAAACAATTTTATCCATTTAAATCAATATAAATTACGCCAATGCCTTCCATGCCAGAAAAACAATTTTTTTTTAATTCCAACGTTTATTGAAATAAAATTACATACTTAAAATGTTAAGGAGCGTAACAATCTGGAATGCGAATTCGATTTGCTTTTAAAAAAATCTAGACATAACTAGTTCATTATTTATGAATTTATGACAAATAATCATTATTTTTTTACTAGAATGCTGTCTAGAGACATTTGTGTTATTAACAATCTAAATTTCGAAGGGGTTGAAAACTTTTCTGAATACTTATTTCACCCGGATACACATGGCCAGATCAAACGTGAATCCATCCATGTATAGGACGTAGTTAATGCATTTACTTCTAATAAAGCAAATGTATATTTGTCGAGAGATATCTACTATTCCAAGGACGCCAAAAATGATGACTACAGGTTACCACGCTTTCCTACCCCCCACACCGGCTAATTATACTCAATAAGAATTTCTTTCGCAGCTGAACGCTGTCGGTACACGTCATGTCGTTGCATTGATAAAATATTAATAATACTACAAAACTGATTAATTGTTGGTTCAGAAGTTCTTCGGGAACAAAGAAAGAGTTGCACTGGCGTATGCAGCTATTTTCAACGTATGCATTCACGTTACTATTTTATTATTTCGACTAACATTCGGCCTGTTGTGTATTCTAAGGTCAAATAACCGTTATTGCGAGTTTACAAAACATAAAAGTTCGTTACAACCGTCATATCGATTAATGATGTTTTTGGGACAATATTTGATGGCAAAAACTCTACTCCTACCGCAGCTATGGAGGATGGACCAAATTTTCGCCGGCAGTCAATTGTCGCCATCTTGTCGAGATGTGCGAAGATTATGCGTCACACAAAGCGAATAAATATGCAATAAAGCTAACAGATTTTAATTTATTGTTATCTGACTGTACACGATAAATGTAAACAATTAAATACCATATACTTAATCTCAAAATTGCACAAATTAATTATTATTAGACTTGAAGTTAACAAAAAACACATTTCCACCCGCTTAACCGGCACTACCGGCAATGAAAATTACTTTAAACTCATTTGATATTTGTAGGGGAAAAAAACACAGTAAAATTCTATTCATTTTCAACCCAACACCAATATTAGTTTGAAAATTCATGTCAAAAATATAATCTTAACACACATGTACCAACTTACTTCAAAATTTTCCGATTTTGCCCAAACATTTCCGTCGTGTCCAGCTATAGCAGCTTTTGTAACACATCGCGACGCCATCAACTGTTTATCGACATAATCTTGCCAGCTCATGATTTATCGGTTATATTCTAACACCTTTACTTTCGAACACCAGGCCTGGCAGACCGACGAACCTTTCAATACTGTCTGTTGCAAAATGGATGCAAGCTCATACAGGAAATAGGAATATTCGGCGAATGCCGTGAACTGCGTTCAGATGACGTACTACCGGATTCGCGTTCAGTTATGTTACGAATAAATGTTGCCATGTGTAATCTGCGTAAGCACTTTCTGTTGTGGGGTATAATAAATCTTATATTTTACAATAAAAATATAATTACCAAATTATTACAATATAAAATTGTAAACGATAAGTTAATTGTATGAAAACAAGTGGATGATTTTGTATACTTAGGAAATATGTTTACAAAGGATGGATAGGTCGAGAAGGATATAGAAATAGGGGGGCAGCAAAGTAATTTGCAAATAAAAGACTATAAAAAAATGCTACAATTATACAATGGTGTTCTTATATCGGCCCTTAGATATAATAGAGAAGAATGGAGCTTGCAAAATAAAGTTGAAATGAGATATATTAACCAAATGTGTAATAAATCATATGATACAGTCTAAAATAAATAAATATAGTGTGAATGAAAGTTATGCTCAAAGTAATGAAATCATTAGAAAGAATGAAGAGAGTATAATTTAATAATATGGATACTGCACACAATCAAGGCAGACCGAGGAATAGAACAATTAAATCTATCAAATTAAAAAAAATAACATGTAATTGGAGAAGTCAA
Source organism: Lepidostoma basale (assembly GCA_022606425.2). Taxonomy (NCBI): domain Eukaryota; kingdom Metazoa; phylum Arthropoda; class Insecta; order Trichoptera; family Lepidostomatidae; genus Lepidostoma; species Lepidostoma basale. The sequence goes on along the minus strand of JAHDVF020000857.1, from coordinate 344,639 downwards.
TGTGTGCGCATGACATAAAGTAAGAATATTGAAGAGGCGAAGGAAGTATGTCAGAATAAAGCAATGTGGCGATCCATCCTCTTTGCCGTAGCTAAATGATTTAATAAAACTGTTTGATTATACGGGAATAATTAATATCTAACAAAAATTGGTGTTATTAATTTTCAATGTTCCTTATAAATAAGCACTCTTTTTAGAAGAAAAAAGCACTCTTTTTAGAAGAAAAACCCAAATATTTAGATACTCATAAAGGAGGAAAAATCTTTTTTGTTTTGTTTGCAAAATTTGTTGCCCACATTGTAATGTTCTGTACTTACCAAGAATTGCAAATAAAATACTTTTAAGGATCATTACATTAGAATCTAACTGACTAACTTACCATCAGGCCGTTTCCCTGGAGGGGTAGGCAGGATGCACTGTCACAGTGTTCTATCCTGGCATCCATTTGTTGCATATATCCAAATGATCTTATTGACCCTTTTTTAAATTTATTTAGGACGCATTCATTCCCCTTACATTCCTTTCTTTCTTTTTCTTTAGGTATTCTATCGTACATTATTTTTCTGCACATTCTACATTTCTTCTACTTTCATCCATCTTCTGCCAATTCCAAGCTTCACTTACATTCATATGGGTCGGCACTAGAACCCAATTGTGAATACATTTTTTTGCTTCAATTGATATACTCGTATTTCTATTTGCAGTGATAATTTTGAGTACACTAATTATAATGTTTCCAGCACCAACCCTTCATTCAATGTTTTTCACAAATTTTCCCTCTCTTATAAACATGTTTCCCGGAAAATTAAATAACTTAAGTTACTTGCTTCAATTTCTCACCGTTCGCACTTATGTCACAATTCACCATAAATTCTTCCTTTTCAAATATGTACCATAATTTTAGAATTAGACACTTAGACACATTCATCACAAGGTCATTTTTATTGCATACTTCATACATTCTTTAGACTAGGATTTGTAGATCTTCTATGCTGTTATTAATATATACACTCTCAGAGCACAAACGATCTTACCTATAGGAATGGTTTGAAAGTGTGTTACTAGTTTATAGATGTTACATACTACTCAAATACTTAACAAATTAGTCAAAACAGATTTTTAAATAATTGTTGTCTTTGCTATAATTTGACATCCAAGAATCTTATTGGGATCTGTAGAATGTTAAAGCGATTTAACTAAATATTTTTCGATTTTTCTTAACTGGACTTGGATTCCTAGCAGACAGGCTTAACAACCCCAAAAATAGAAATTATGAATTATTTTTAATTATAGATAAACTTAAGGTTATAGATAAACACTGGAATTCCATAATGACGAATTTTTATGAATTAAAACACTGTTTTTTCCACTTTTGAGTATATTTTTCTCAACATGTTTCGACGGCTTACATCTTCATCATCAGGAGAATGATATAAACGTTTATATCATTCTTCTGATGATGAAGGTGTAAGCCTTCGAAACATGTCGAGAAAAATATACTCAGAAGTGGAAAAAACAGTGTTTTAATTCATAAAAATTCGACATTATGAATTATTATATTACAGTTATGAACTGGTCCATGAACAAGTAATGTTGGTGTTAAGTATAAAAGTTTACATCTATTAATCGAAATATCCTCCTTTTCTGGTGTCCTAGAACTGTGACCACCCAGAATATTCCCAAGTTCGATGGAGAGACGACATTAGAGACCGCTAGTACAACATGGATGCGTGTTGCCCAGGATTGACAGACATGGAAGCAAATGAGGGAGATCTTCGTCCAGGAGTAGACGGATACAGACTGAAGATGATGATGAATAGAAATATATCCAGAAGCTATGGGTTGATTATTAGATTAGAGCAATTCAATGCGGTTTAAACTTAATCCAATGGTTATGATGACAAACAAATAATGATTACCTATAATATTTCCTACCATATCTGATGTGCTAAGATACATTTATTTGCAGCATACATAGAACCCATTAAAGCAATCGATTAATAACCAACACATTCACTGTATTATATTTAAAACAAATTACTATGAAAATCATTGACGATTTATTAAAAAAAAGTATATCCAAAAACACATTTTTCACTGTAGATTAGTTACCCTTCTAAATATGATATACAGAGTATATTTGGTATCATTAAGTCCAGGGTGCACCGCAACATCTACAACATCATCTTGTTGAGCTTTTCTTACTAATGCAAACCCCACATCTCCTCCTTGTTGGTAGGCTGGAACCATGCACGAGCTTGTTACACTCAAGTTTTATTTTTGATTGTTAAATTTGTCATTATATGAATTAATGTGCTGAAGGAATCGCCACTGTGTTACTGTTTGTTTTGTCCTTTCAGGAAAGAAACAATGAATTATAATTTCTCTGAAATACCATTTCTTCTACATTTAAAATTTTTTGCATTTCCTCGATTCCCCATAGGCCAGTAGTCAGTAAACTGCAGCTCTTTGGCTGGTTGAATACAACTTTCAACAATTGATATTTTTAAAATATATTGATTTAATAGTATTTTAATACAAAACTCCTAAATTAAAAATATGTAACCCAAAAAACATGCCCTACCCAAATATTCTGAAGAAATTCAATGCCATTTAAATTAATCGTGAAATTGTTCCAATTTTAGTGGTAAAAATATTTATTATTATAAAATATGATATTTAGTATTAAGTGTAACTGTAGCTGTGACTTGACTCCCAAGAACAGATGTTTGGAAATAATTTAGGGTCTCAAATTCAAACTAAATCTACTTATGGGTGAAATTCTTTCAATTGAGAAGTTTGTCGACCACTGCCCTAGGACAAATATCTATTCATTCGGAGCGTACAACATATTAATACTTTCAAGCAATTGATGGGATAAGGTTCCTCACGTGGAGATATTTTGTAAGATTGAGGGTTTGAAAAAAATGGGGAGAGTATGGTAGCTTATCCGTGGCCTATCCCAAGACATTTCTTTCGGGAATGCTGGGGACTGCAGCTTTGAAGAGATTGGCATCATTTAACCCATTTCTTTAGATTAATCAGGGGATATTTCAAGAACTCGGCCGTGCTGGAGGATGTTTGTTGGCTTTTTGCCGCTGAAAGATATCTATGACAGCAACACCATAGTTAGTTTTACCTACCGACCGCCAGAACCAATCTACCTCTAATGACACTGGTGGGAAGAGCAATAAGGGAAAGCGGTCTTCTTGGAGATGGACGTCTTTCATATTAGTGAAAGTACATTCAGAAGAAAAATACTCCCGACTTGTCTTCCTAATGTCAAACCATGACAGAATCAGTGATAAGAGTAGCCTACAAAACTTGAATAATTTTTACTTACTGGAAAAAAAAGAATGTAAAAGATATCATACATACTTTATTGTGCATTGAAGCAAATTTGAAATGGATACATGTATATTGGTGTGTATGTATGCGAACATATAAAATGTAAAAACTACACAAATATAATTACATACATACACAACTATAAAAAATAATATTAAGCTCAACCGGAATCCTAACGGTTTGGATAGGATATGGGTGTAGAGAAACTTTAGAATTTGCATTATGTACTTCCAATAAAGTTGTATCCTCTGGCGCGCTGTGGCCCGCCTGCAACAAACAGGAAAGTGAACACTTCTTTACAAACGGTACAAAATAGTAGGGGGCTTGTGCACGAAGAATTAAAAAAAACTTTTTATTTAAGATAGTTTATTAATATTTAATGTATTACAAAACAATAGATATATAAGAGGTTACAAGTATCTTCTATTCTATTCCAATTGAACATAAAGTTCAGGAGCCAGGCAATGGGCTCCGCACGCAGCTCCGTTCATTCTCCGCTCACCCAGTCGGTCATTCAACTTACGATCCAATTATAAAAATACAAATAAAAGGTATTGTTTTCTGTTCAACAATCAGAGAATAGCGAGCTGTTTACATTACAAACCAAATGTCAGTGTCCTCCGGACCACTTAACTGCCGAGAACCTTGCACCTCGCTGAGGTGAATATTTGTGACGGTGCAAGGCAACCTTAACACCGAGATCACGATAGCTTATCGAGGACTATCGATAATATTCAATATACAAATGTTACCTCCAGCACTATGCGGGCAAACACTTCATCACGTTTCAATTGGGTAAAATTCATTTCTTCTGTTAATACAAAACTAACAGCATATCGATATTTATCATTGTAATTATTAAAAATATTTGATCAAAAGTATCAAATCATTATTATAACTTAAATTAATATTTATAATCGCTTTACTTAAGTTGTATAAATGAACCTTAAAATAAACATTAGATAAATAAGGACATTATAATAAGACCTGTGTATACAAACTTAATTATAATTACACAGCGCAAACCCTCACCACAAGACCGGCCCGCCCTAAGGGATTCACAAGGGAACCTTGAATACTCACAATGTGAACATTCCCGAGCGCAGCCACCTTGCGGACACTATCTACAGCAGGTTAGCCACGTCCTGCGGCATCTCGTCGATGCTGGTGCTGTAGTACTCTTCTATGTCCTTCAGGGCGCGCTTGTCCTCCAGGGTCACAAAGTTGATGGCCACACCCTTACGTCCAAACCGACCACCTCGTCCAATCCTACAAGATCACATTTAATCCATGTAGACTAGGAGACATTATTAGTTAAATGGGTAGATAATGCTTGAACCATTAGATAATTAAGCGTTTATCTAAAAATATGAGCTACATACCTGTGGATATAGTTTTCGCGGTTTGATGGCAAATCAAAGTTGATGACCAGGGAGACTTGCTGAACATCGATACCTCGAGCCAAGAGGTCAGTGGTGATGAGAACGCGAGAAGAACCGGTACGGAACGACCTCATGATGGTATCTCTTTCCTTTTGATCCATGTCACCGTGCATGCTTGACACAGTGAAGTCCTTGTCCTGCATGCTCTGGGTCAGCCAATCTACCTGTAATCATAAAATGACAGTTTTAATGATAACGAACTCAGAAATGACTTCTGATCGTCATTGGTGGGCATCCAAATAGAGTATCTTCTAGCTCTCCATTCTTCTTCATCAGTCTATGTAAGAACAGGTCGATTGCTGATTCTGTCAAAGAAGGGTGATACTCTTTTCATGATGTTGAAAAAGGTTAAGAGAATTAAGAAATTTCCAGTTATGCATTACGTCATAAACCAGATCCAAGGTATTTTCTTAAAAGTAGTAATTTAATAGTTTCTTAAAATAATTTACCTTGCGACGAGTGTTGCAGAAAATTACAGCTTGGGTGATGGATAGAGTATCGTACAGATCAACAAGGGTTTCCAGCTTCCAGTCTTCCCGTTCCACTGACACGTAGAACTGCTTAATACCATCCAGAGTGAGCTGGAATAAATAAATTAGTATTCAATATTTGGCTTCCATACTCCCATCTTAATATTTTGTAACATGACAGTTTATTTTTAAAATTATTAATAAGAGGCACATTGTCCCTAATCTTAATGTGAATAATTTTTCATAAGCAAACAATAACATGCAGTTGAATCACACCGAAGCTAGATATTCAGATTTTTGCTAATCTAACAATTTCATTTTACCGGATGTCAAATGTTGAAACACATGAAAACTAATGTCTTACAAACATTGCATTCATCAATGTGACCAAATCAATAAGAAAAAAAAAGTGAAATATTATACCTCATCTTTCTTTACGAGGATGGAGACGGGGTTCCTCATAAAACATTTGGATACATCCATGACCTCGTTGGGCATGGTAGCAGACAATAGAATAACTTGGACATTCGGGGGGAGCATCTTGAACACGTCATGGATCTGATCTTTAAATCCTCGGGACAACATCTCATCAGCCTCGTCAAGGACGAACATCTTGATGGTGCCAGGACGCAGGGCACGGCGCGACATCATGTCAAACACACGACCCGGAGTTCCCACCACCACGTGCACGCCCATTTCTAGGATACGCATGTCCTCACGCACGTTGGTCCCGCCAATGCACGCATGGCACTGCACGTCCATGTAGTCACCAAGAGCCAACACCACCTAAGTAAAGAAATCACACAATAAAATCAATTCTACTCTTTCTTTAGAATTATTCCAAATTATTTGAAGCCATATTGATGAACTTGAGCTCCAATTGAAATAAAGTGCCAAATATTATTGTTAAATGAACAATTTTATTTAATATTTTGCCCATCATATTTATTAAACTGTTTAAGGTAGATTTCGGAGAATTAGCATGTGAATAACTTACATAATTTTAATAAAAAGAAGTAAAATTTTCCCTAAAAAGCCGATGGGTACTGGATATCAATGTGTACAGAAAGCAACAACACAAATTATTCTAATGGACATTCTGCAATTCAATGCAAAACTAGTTTAAACAAAACAACCATAATTTATATCAAAAAGCAATTTAAGTAGCATTAGTTGTGTGAGTAAAATGCTATACATCAATGGGTAAATTATAAAATTGGAATGTCCAATTATGCATAAATATTATTTGGGTTTTACAACTACTATCGAAACAAGATAAGTGTTCTCTGTTCGGTCCAACTAGAATTTTCTTCGGATGATTAAAACACAAAAGTATAAGTTGTGAAGGTCGAGTCAGTGTGAGCAAGAGAGATAATTCACAAATGTTATTGTTTATACAAAGATCTTCACAAAATATCTGGTATATAAAACAATTAATACAAGAATTACTTATTTTTCAATTGATAAGTATAAAATTAATTCATTGGGAATCATCTTTGGGAAGCTTATATGTATATATATCTTCCTTTTTATCTTCCTCATTGTGTCTGAATGGCTCACATATCATGGACATTCTGGAAACATCATGTCAAAGCTGATTTGGCTAAAAGCTACTCTACACCTTCATCTGGTTGATTGCTGGCAAAAGAACATTGTTTAAACAAAACTGTGCAGTGACTAATGGTTAAATATTTATTAGGAACACTCTTCACGAAAACTGAACACTAACATCAAATAAGAAACAATTATTTAAAAATCTGGCAAATAGTTAATAGTAAACCATAAACCAAGGACAATGAAGAGTATAAAAAAGATAATATCACTTCAGGTTTTCATTAGTATTAGTTTAAATACTATATCAACATTTTAGATGAACCCATAAAATTGAGATGCCCGACACTGTACGTACCTTGGTGATTTGCTGCACCAACTCACGGGTGGGAGCCATAATGAGGGCTTGGCACTCCAGCCGAGTAGTATCAATTTGTTGTAAGATAGAGATGGAGAATGTGGCCGTTTTTCCTGTTCCAGACTGAGCCTGAGCAATGACGTCGTGCCCCTTGACGCAGGGCATGATGGCCCGCTGCTGAATGGCCGAAGGCTTCTCGAACCCATAGCCGTATATGCCTCTCAGCAGTCTCTCATTTAAGTTCATGTCGTCGAAGTTCTCGACGACCTCGTGCCAATTGGTGTCGATGACACCGCCGGGTTCCATTCCAGGAGGACCCTCGTAGGACGCGGGCTCCTTCTCCTCGGAAGGGCCATTCTTCGGCCGTTCCTCATCCCAATCATTATTTCTGAAAGGTTAGCAGACATTAGAAATTTCACAATGCAGACGCGCCGGTGACGCATCAGCCCGCGCGACATTCAAACGTTATTTCCATTGTTGGAGGGTCTCGATTAAGTAAATAAACAGATTGCTTCTTAATTATGTGAATGAGACGGAATAGATCAATAATTTGTTTTATACAAGTATTAAACAAAGTGCACTATAAAATCAAAAATTTAAGCATCGATTTATAACTTAGAAAACCGCAGAATTTAAATATGCATCACGATAATGATGAGCAGACGCGGGGCTGCACAGTTCTTAAGATAGATTTAAGAAATAATATTACACAAAAATATGACATTCGCGGTTTAAGACGATATAAAGCACGTGTAAACCGATGAAAATAATTCAATTGAAATGTACGCCATGTTGGCAATTGTAAAACGTGAGAATCGTTGAACGTTCGTGGAGCGATTGCCTATATAATAATGTCCAAAGGGAATTGTAAATTAAAGATACTAATAAAACATTCATGTTAGTATGAATAAAGCGATACATATAACAATAATACACCTTAAAATATGGAAAAATTGTAACTTACCTTCTATCGTGCGAATAAGACATGTTCTACTTGCGTTTGCAAAAAGGAAAAGAACCCCACGTCAGGCTAGTGACTGTACGACTGTCTAGAGTTTTGTAATAATCAATAAAGTAAAATAAACTAAAACCATACATCTAATAATAATCAAATTATTTATTAATTCGTTGAGGACTATTAAATTATTTTTGTGTGCTTTATATATTTTTAAAATTGTTAATTTGTTTTCTTGTCACTTCCGGCTAAATGTCACTTTGTCATTGCGCCCGGTCTGGAGTAATTTTTTCCATGGAAATGGTTACTTGTCATCAGTTTTGCAGCTGAAACTTAACATAAAATAAAAAATACTGATGTTTTTTTAAAATTCACTTTTAGCTTACGGATACTACTAATTAACTATATTTATGTAGAGATGTGACAGTTCCTTCTGTTATCCAAAATGATGGTATTATATTATTTTTAGGTTGACAGCTGCTCATTAGATTTTAATTTTTAAAACGTAAATTGAATAAATTAATTTTTTGCTATTGTTTCATGGGTGTGTGGTGTATTGAAAAATGTTCTTTTCGTTTGCGATAAAAATGTTATGCGGGTAGGTACATTACACAAAACCTGATATACCTAAAGTTTTATTAATCGTATAAATTTGCATCGGAAATAATTTTTCGTTTCTACATTTTTTATTGGATTTGTTATTCGTAATTATTGAATTACGATTTTCTCTGTGCAAGAAAAAAGTTAATGTAATGTATTATCTATAGATTGATTATTTATGTGCATCTGTTTAAAGGTGTCAGTCAGTATTTTTTTTATGTAATAAATGGTTCTGGGGATTGTTGCGTTGTTGTACTATGATAAAATAGTTTAAATTATTTATAATAATTTTTTTAATGGAATTGTTTAAGGAATTTATAATAATTATGTTGTGTGACGTCCCCGTGGTTGTTCCATCTATACTTGGACAAGTGCACGAGTGAACTAGAAAGTATAAAACTGGGTGCTTAGACGAACATTTTGTCAGTCAGCTGATTGCTATATGCAGAGGACGCTGTCTTAATCGCTGAAAGTATGGATAATCTGGAAGTCTTAGTATCAAGAATGTATGTACGAGTATTTGCAATATGAGTGACCTTGTGAAATTTTTTGCCTAAATAATAAAGTGATGGGAGTGTTCTAGAAGGAAGAATGTACGATGGATTGTGATATAAATGTGAACGGGTAGAAATTGGAGCAAGTTACCAAATTTATTTATCCGGGAAGCTTATTTATGAAAGAGAACGGAAAAATGCAGAAAGGAATCAAATGAAGGGTTGGTACTGAGAACAAAATAAATGGTGCACTCATAGTCACCACTGCAAATAGAAATACATTCACTGAAGCAAATATGGCAGTATATAATGGAATTTAATTATCTGTATGTATGGAAGTGATGTTTGGAACTAGCAAAAGAAGGATAAATGTTGTATAAATGAGATGTGCGGAAAAATGATGTATGATAGAATACCGAACCACGATATAAGGAAGATGATTCCATCCTAAGTAAAATTAAAAAGGACTTAATTCACATCGACGGTTTGGACATAGGAAGGAGTGGATGAGAGAAGAACGTTTATAAAATTGTATATAAGAAATGTGAATGGAAAAAGAAGCAGAGAAACAATTGGCATGACCAAATTAATCAATTACTAAAAGGCGGCCACATTCGAAGTTAGAAAAATCGCCGAGCGTGCATGCTACGGTGTATGAATGTAGATGAAGCTCGAGAGCTATGTCAGGATAGAATAGTGTGGCGGTCCATCCTCTCTGCCTACCCCTCGGAGAAAGGTGTGATGGTTAGTTAGTCATAATCATTAAGTCCATTATAAAAAATATTTCTGATTTATTATAAAAATGCAAAACCTAATATTACAAATAAAACTGCTGTAGGAAAAATAATATACACAGTCATCCGCGGGTTGCAGGTGGAAGTAAGGAGGGACACACCTTCCTCATCTTTCTCAATCCCATCCAGTGTCGGAACTTCTACAATAACAATTTCCTCGCTTGAAAATGAAATTACAAAATGACACTCTGTTTTATTTACACAACTTTTAGATTCCGACATGTTAGGATACTGAAATGTTGGTTTATAAATATTGAAAATCGCATTTATATTATTGTAAGTTATATCATTATCACTATAGAAAATGTAATAATAGTATCCATCCGATATTACTTCATGAGTGGTTATCATTTTTGATTGCGGAGGTGATTCAAAAAAACTTGTATTAAGGCACGATTTGCTTGCAGGAAACTCTTGGTTTAGTAGAATTTTCCCATCAAAACACTCCAATAGATCATTTTCAAAACTTGAAGCGTCTTGTTCACTCACTTTTTCAGAATAGTTCATAGCATTTCCACCGTGATTCACTCCTCGATCCAATATATGGTTTGGATCATGTAATATTTCTTGCTCATCTATACTGCGTCGATTCTTTGAACTTAATCTTTCATAGACGGGAGCTGTTCCTGGGCCATCGTACGCTTCTGTTGTACTCTTGTAAGATGTATCTAAATTTTGGTTTATCGAATTATATGATTTAACCATATTATTTCGATTATATGTCTTCTTGAAGGTTTTATTTGATGTTTGTTGGTTGTTTTCTTTAATATGAGGAACATTGGAAGAATTTGTATGTTCAAAAGCAACCGATACTTTTTCATGTCCTTGGGCGAGAACAGCATCAATTTTACTTAAATAATCATTTAAAAGCCCGCATGTATTCAACTTTTTATCTCCTTTTGTTACCAATAGATTTGATCCTTCAAATCTTGAACAAACCTTTAGTTCAACAATTGCCCCTTTCAATAAATAGAATCCCCAATACTCCAATGTGTCATCAGGTAGAATCATTGACTTTTTTAATTTTATGTGCTTTCTGCTGTTTGTCACAATTGATTTTCTATTAACCTGAAAAGCATTAAAACTTCTATTCATCTTCAGGGAATGACTCTGACAAAACACATTTGATAAGCCTTGATGTATTTCCACCACATCTGATTCAGATACGGTGTAAATCACATTTGCAAACACAATATGCCTGAGGTACAGTGGTACTATTATTAATATTGTCGGGAGAATTGTAGTTAGCAGACAGAACACCACTACTCGTTTTACTCCATGTGAATCTGCAAAGACACATAATATATATATACTTGTATATTCAAAATTTGATAAAATATTTGGTAGTAATAAAAAACATTTCATATTACGAGAAATCTTGTTTCATCAGGTCTATAGGTCCAATCATATTCAACAAGTCTAAAAATCTTCTAGATTTATGTTATAAAACAAAAAGTTTGAACACTTCGTTAAATATAAATCATACATTAATTTATCACACTATTCACAAGCAAATTTTAAAACAATGTTTTATATTATATTAGTATATAGTACATTATTTTTATGAAGTGAAACATATCAGAGCTATTTAAGATAACTCTGTTTAGGTGTTTAAAAATGAAAGGATATGATATTATCTATGTTTGTACCTAACACATAAAAGTAATTGCTGTGGAGACCATGATATTAATTTGATAATAAAGTTTTTATTTATGATATTGTTTAGGTCCGATAGTCATATTTTCAATATGTTTAATATTCATTGCACATTATATTTATTACAAGCTCGTATATCCCTTTTTTTAAACTGAATAATAGAGTAACTGTCACTCTATAAGTAACTATTTCGTGTGCATGCAAAGATTAAAAGAGAATAAAAAATGACACCAACCATTTACTCTGAGTGATGAATATTCATGTGAGTAAGTTTTCGCCCCTGAACTAAGCTCCTTCATGTTATATTTAACTTGGTAAGACTTTATACTCTTACAGTTTCAAGAGGCTGACTGTCTTTTCATTGAATATTCTGTGGTTAAGGCAACTATTTGTGAAGATTACAAAATAAATATGTACTTGTGTATAATGTAAATAGCAAATCATATACAAAATCATATAGGTACTTGTGTTTATCAGTTGACACTAATGCCAATGAACACTTGATAAGGAGTGATGAGTTGCATTCTTATCTATCACGTGAACTTGTTTAGAGTTGATTTTTTTATTGTACAATAACAGTTTCAGGAAAACTATTCCGACTCAAATTGATTGTGAGTAACTTATCAACTCTGTAATCTCAAATTATTATTCTGTAACTCTTTGCGATTAAGAATAAACACAGCTTATAATTTAAAATATCAGTGTGTTTTTTATAAATTCTTAAACTCTTTGAGATTAATAATAAACACAGCTTAAATTTAGACACCTTTTTTTATAAATGTTTCTGGATGTATTATTACAATTATGATTTTTTTAAAACTAATATACAGTAGCGAGCACAGAAATCTTTTCACACTGAAAATATCGGTTTTTTGTAATTATATAATTTTTTTTTGTGATTCTTGATAGCTTTTCAGTCCAAATTATTAAGCAACACTGATTAAAGATGGTCTGCAAGAAAAGTGCCTTTTTAGGGATAAATTTTTTTTTTCTTCTTAATTTTAGAGTTAATTAGTAGATTTTCGATTTTTTGACACAAAAATTAAAAATGCTCACATAATTGAAATAAACACATATTTATTTCAAATAAAATTACATAGGTATATAACACTAACAATTATCAAAAACCAACAAAATCAGTATTTTGTTCCTCCTCCTTTTTTTTAATAACTGCTTCAATACGTTTAGGCATGGATTTCACCAAATTATGTATGTAGTCTTGGGAAAAAAAATTATTCACACTTTTTCGATGATATTTTTAAGGTTTTCCTTTGATAGAGGCTTCAGTTTATTTATTTCAATTGCCATTTTATGCCACAAGTTCTCGATAGGGTTTAGGTCAGGACTATTTCCGGGCCAATCCAGTGTTGGAATCCCATGAATTTTCAATGTAATATTTTTTAAATATTGTTTTGTGAACATTATAAATCACAGTGTCAGAAAAAATAATAGTTACAGTTTTTGCTCGGTGGCACAGTGCAGAGTCATCTTGGAAAATGCACTCTGAAATATAAGACTTCGTGCATTTCAATTGACGGGAATAAAACTCTTTCAGATTTTTTTTGTAAATTTCTGTCCATAAAAGGCGGAGAAGTCCAAATCACTCCATAAAAGGAGAAGCATCCCCAGATCATTTGTCCAGCAGGATGCTTCACTGTCGGTCTAAGACACAGTCTTAAAATTCCGAATGCATTTTCCAAGATGACTCTGCACTGTGCCACCGAGCAAAAACGTGATCACAAGCGAGCTGTGTCTTGGCCAGGCACTCCGTACCCCTTAGTTAACAATTTTAGGTGTAAGAAGTTCGCGGTATGTTCGGTAATGGACATAACAGGAAGTATCAATAGAAAGCAGTTGGCATTAAACCATTCAGCATCAGAACAAAGATAGATTAAATCAGTTAGAATAAGAGAACGAGAATCTAGTGGTGGCCGAAAGCAGCATCCGCCTACAATTTTCGAGAATGAGTGGCACCAGTCGTTTTTGGTTCGATTATAATAGCTGAAGATATTTTTCAAAGTATCGGAAAATCAGGTCTATGTATGGAAATCTCAGGCGTACATCAGCAGACTTAAAAACGGAAATAAACTTGGGAGTGAACAACTCCGGTTAGGCTGACGCATGACGTCGAAATAGTACCGCCTGAGATGGGTCCCATCAAGTTACTAGGGCCCAGTCGTGACAGTAGGTCATATCAAATAATTAATGCTCGGTCACCCGAAATAATGCTCTGTCGTAAGTAAATGGAAATGTTGTGCCCACAATGGGAGTAAGTTCACTGCACAATTTTTCGGGTTCGGTAATTTAATAAATATATATTTATACCCTAAGGGCGTTGATACCCGTTAATAAATAAAGATTTAAAATTAACTAAACATCGTACAGTATTCCTACCAAATGGCACGCATGGCGGGGCTGCATAATATACCCTTGAACTTCAATTTCTCAGTCTGGTAATGTTTTCACCCTTCAGATCCAAAACTTTATTTGGATATAACAATAAAACTAAATGTCATCTTAAAAATATTTATCGTGATTTCGAGATGGCATTGATAAAATTCAAATCCGTAACTTTGGTTCGGTATTTGTCTATGGTCGCATAAGTCAACTATTGGAGAGCAACTTACTGTCTGCCGGTGTTGACTATCTGACAGTTAGGGAAACGTATATATTTCAGATTGATTTATACAACCCGCAATTACTTGGTAATAGTTGAAACCTTTTAAGATTAATATATATTTTTAAAATTAAATTTCAAAAGTGATTTTCACAGTATATTTTTTTTTTCATTTGAGCTGATAATGGATATTATAAATCCTGAACTGATTTGGATTGATGGGATGTGCTTCAGAATAAATGATTCTCACGACGTTCCAATTCACCATGATGATTCCCTTCCACATTTGCAAGGTTTTTGAAATCCAGAAAATATTCTTAATATGAACCAGAGATTTAAGTTCTCAATAGTGGGATAAAGCTTAGTATTTTTTTATATTCCTAGAATATATGGAGGACGATGAAGACATGGAAGACGAATTAATATTAACTACATGTCCAAATGGACGTACTAGAGCTTCTCTGCCAATACCGCAGTAAGTAAAACAAATATTATAGACTTATCCTATTGTAGCAGCTACGAAATATTTTGGGGTGATAATTTTGTAATCAAAAGAAATACTATACTTTTTCGGTTAAGCATGAGTTCACTTCATCTTTCTATAGACACATATATTCAATTCGCACCGTGAGTGTAAAACCGAGATAACTGCAAATATACATTTTGGAGATATGGGAGTTTAAAGACTTCATATTGCTTGGAAAAACTGTTTTTTTTAAATAAACCAATGATTTTCGGTTAATAGGTATATTACTATAAACCGAAAATCATTGATTTATTTAAAAAAAACAGTTTTTCCAAGCAATATGAAGTCTTTAAACTCCCATATCTCCAAAATTTATATTTGCACTTATCTCGGTTTTACACCCACGGTGCGAATTGAAGACTTCACTGCCGCTTTATTAACTGAATATCTTACAAAAATGAATTTATTTCACTTAATACTTGGGCTAAGGTATGAGGGGTGCTTTATATGTATCGAGAACTGGCAACTTTACTGTTAAAAATTTCTTCCAGCCAATTTGTGATTATTTTTGTGCATTATTTCTTTTTTACAATTTCTGATGCGTATTGATATCGATATTATCTCAACAATGCTTGGATTAACTTTTTTTTACTTTTGAGGAGGAATCCCTGACTAAAACCACTGTTCATTGTTGGTTTAGTGAATTAATTTAAAGAAAGTTTTTCAAAATCCACAGTTGTGCCAAATCACATCGATGCTGTGCACAAACTGATAATGAAAGATCGTAATTTGGCTTATTGTGAGATTCAGGCATTCCTAGACATTTATAATATGACAAGCATACATTCTATATAGGATTGCGTTGGGACTTACTTAATTTAACAATCACACAAATATAGGCTCGTGTCGATTGACCTCGTAAAAAAATATTATACAGGTTCTTTGATCCATTTTTTGGAATTGGCAAAAATCGAAGACGAGCCAAAACACGTGCAAGCAATGCAGCTCTCAAAAATTAACTGAACATTCAAAATGGCCGAACTTGTCGGCATAAGTGAGAGACATGAGTACCAACATAACGCCATAAAAAAAATCAAAAATCGAATATACGTAACCCACGGAAATTCAAAATTCGCGATGCTTTTTGAACATATCTCTTATATCTTTTGCAATTAAAAAAATGCTGTGGTAATTGGTAGAATATAAGTTTTATTACATTTTATGTAACATTTGATATTGCCCCAGCAAGGTGGTACTTGTCACACCCATAAAATATAACAAAACTTCTAGAAAATTGACATTTTCCTCACTATTAAACGGATTTTTACATCATTGTTCAAGATACAATAAAAATATTATAACAATTTTTTAAATAAATTTTTGATACAATTTTAGGAGTTTTTTTGGATACATCATTGGAGCTAAAGGTGCTATTAAAAAACGCATTGCTAATGAAACTAGATGTGATATAAAAATTCCAT
Source organism: Lepidostoma basale (assembly GCA_022606425.2). Lineage (NCBI taxonomy): Eukaryota > Metazoa > Arthropoda > Insecta > Trichoptera > Lepidostomatidae > Lepidostoma > Lepidostoma basale. The sequence goes on along the minus strand of JAHDVF020000857.1, from coordinate 328,407 downwards.
CCCATGGACAAAATGGCGATATAACTATAACAGGGAATGATCCTAAAGTAATTACCTATTGTTATTTATGATTAACTAACTAGAGAACCATCACAATGTTTGTACTAAGGGTCAGCAGAGATTGGATCACCACCCTCTACTTCGGTTACCCTAGCTTCACTTCAACGTTCATGTATTCTTTCAATGTGTTCAATCCATCTTCCTCTTCTTCTTGTGCCATATCAGGTTTCCCCGATGTTGGCTATCACTTCTGGCTTCTCTGTCTTGCACCACCCGGAATAACTCTTCTAAGACTGGACTGGAATAAGGATATTCCAGTCCAGTCTTTAATGTTGTGCAGCCAAGATGCTTGCCATCTGCCAGTACCATGTCATTCTTCAATCTTGCCCATTATCATAAGTTGGAGGATCTTATATCAGCCTCTACGCAAAATGTGACCCAGATAGGAAATCGTACAACCTTAATAAATAATAAATTCTTAAGCGCCTTCCAAAAAAAGAGCTTAAGATTAATTGTTGATTTGTCTCTGTAGTGTGTGGCTACTGCAGCTCGAAGGATCAAGATGATTGTGTCAGCATCAAGAATGAAGCAGATTCCCACTCACTTCCTATCGTTACCCGTAAATTCTGATAGTATAAAACAGAATTTTATTAAATTCAAGGTAAGATGTTTACAATCAAAATAAGAAATTGTTTCGGTAGCTTAGCTTAAAACATTTTTCTTCTTTTTTTATGTTCAGTTGTGTTTTTTTAAGAAAAACTTATTTCGGATTAAATGACAAATGATTCACAAATAAGCTTTTAGGCCATTATGTTTCTACTCATCATCATAAATGAATGATACATATAACTTATAGCATTGAATGTATTAATTTTGAAACACATTAATAGTTATCATTATTTTTCAGGAAGAAGTTTTGAAGGACAATAATCCTGGTGTAGATGATTTATTATTTAATAATCCGGATAAGCTACATCTAACATTGTTTATGATGCACCTTGCTGACAATAAGGAAAGAGAATTGGCAAAGACATTCTTAAATAATGCTGCAATCGAAGTTATTCTGTAAGTTCATGAAAAAATGTTGCCCTTAATAGTTTAAGATTTATTAAGTAAACCGTTGATTTATTGAAATGCTTTATTATTCAAATCAAATGGTCTTTTATAATGCGGTTTATTCTCCATTCTAAAATTCCATTATTTGTGAAGTGTTAATTAATTTTGCTGAACTTTTTGTTTACTTAAGAGCACAATATTATGTACAAACTTGTGGATTGATCAGATATTTAAGTTTATTTTTTCAATTTGTACACTTTTTTTTATTCAAAACATTTCTTCAGTTAAGGCCGTGCCACACTGTTTGAAACAAACTCTCCACAAACTCTTGGTGGAGAGCTGTGGAGGCCACGGTTGGTGTAGCGTCCACACACTGTTGTAAACAAGCTCTCCACACGTGGAATGCCTGTTTAAACGCGCGTTCGTCCACAAAGTTTTTTGAAGGTCAAACGAATTTTGGTTTCAAACAAGTGTCTACAGTTTTAAACGGCTGGTGGAGACCGATGTGGAGAGCTTGTTTAAAACAGTGTGGCCCGCCTTTAATTTTATAATAAAATACTATTTTAGACTTAAAGGCGGGCCACACTGTTTTAAACAAGCTCTCCACATCGGTCTCCACCAGCCGTTTAAAACTGTGTAGACACTTGTTTGAAACCAAAATTCGTTTGACCTTCAACAAACTTTGTGGACGAACGCGCGTTTAAACACGCATTCCACGTGTGGAGAGCTTGTTTACAACAGTGTGTGGACGCTACACCAACCGTGGGCTCCACAGCTCTCCACCAAGGTGGAGAGTTTATTTCAAACAGTGTGGCACGGCCTTTAAACTTATGTTTGGATTCTGCCAAAAAATGAATACTCACTTTTTATATTTTCAGCCCTATTCTGAATGGCATATCTTTGGATGTGAGAGTTAAAGGGTTGGCCTATATGAATGATGATCCGTCAAATGTCAATGTGATGTATACAAACGTGACAGAGGTAGACAATGCTAACGTGGGGATTCTCACTAAACTCACTGAAGAGTTAAGAAATTTATTTTCCAAAAGTGGTAAGTTTAAAAATAATAATTTTATTCACAAACAATTTAAGCTCAATTGTATTGTTTATTTATTTATACATGATATACAAATGAGGCATTTCAAACGATAAAACATTTAGGCGACTCATTTGGACACAAAACAGTGTAACAAAGATAAGATAAAACAACATGAGACCAAAAAATCATACATATCAGAAGGAATCCAAATATGTCGACGTCAGTGAGGCAGTACTCTTTCCAGAATTGGCAATATTTTTTTTATGAATACTGCCTCACTGACACTGAAAATGTCCAATTCCGAGATGATTAGATTCAGCGTCCGAATTGCTCTTCCTACTGGCATCACCAAAGGCAGGTTGGTTCTGCGTAACGTAGTTAAGAACAATTGATGTCGGCGCTGTCGCAGGTAGTTATCAGGAACAAAAAGACCTATTTGCTCCAGAACATAGGGGTTCTCAATAGAGCCCCGAATCAGTTTGAAAAAATGTGTTGACAGTAATCCTTCCCTCCTCAGTTCGAGGGAGTTATACCCCAGCATACCCAAGAGAAATGCCGTTGGATAGAGCCAAGGATATACCCCGTACTCTCTCATGTAGAGGGCTCTCAAGAATTTCTTTTGAACCCTCTCCAACATGAGAGAATACTGAGCCTCATGAGGACTCCATATCATGGCACCTCCCTCGAGTCTGGTTCTGACTAAGGAGTTATACAGAGTTCTAAGGACCCGGATATCTCTGAAAACCCTAAAAGTTCGAAGAACAAAACCCAGCATCTTTAACGAAACGTCACATACCTTCTCATAAAATATTGTTTACAAGCCTCGCCTGCTGCAACTGGAAAATTCACCGCTCTTCCAATCAATTATAAACTCCTGAGAAAAATTAATTTGTAAACTTGTATGAGATATTATGCAGAGTAACTGGATTATAAGAGTTTCAAGTTTAACCTCTCTGGTGGTATGCTAGTACAGATACGATTGCATCTACAAATAATTTATTAAATGTCTTCTTGAATACCGAACGATACTGGCATCTGTTAACCATTTGTTCAATGTTTTTAGCAATGTAACTCTATAATTTGTTTTTGCTTGTAAAATCTTTTAATGTCGGGCTGCGATTTATATGTTATTAACAATAAATATAATGTTTGATAATAATTGTATATTGTATTACAATATGTGTTTTTCCCCACTATAATAATTGGTACTTTTAAGGATTAGTCAAATTATTTTACCTAATATATCTTTAGTTAGAGTTTAGTTAAATATTTACACCTGAAGATGGAGGTCACCTACGAAACATGTTGAGTTTGATATTTTTATTTAATATAAAAGTGGAATAAAAATAGTGAAACAAGAAATATATCTGTACTGGTAGACTGATGAAAAACCATTAATTTTTCCCTCTAAATCACCTAATATTGATTTTTGATATTGAATTGAATATTGAAAGTGTTTTTTAAATGCATTATAATTTGGCTCTTTGAATTTTGATTTATTTACAATTTACATATAATTAGATCAATTTTGTGTTTATATAATGTTAAGTTAAAATTATATTATTTTTAATTGTTTTAGGTTTTCTTATTCGTAATTTTGATGCTGTGAAACTCCATCTCACATTAATGAACACTTCAAATAGAGTTGATGACAATGACCCTAATGCCAAGAGGGTGCCTTTTGACGCTTCAAATATACTGAAAAAATACAGTGACTATGAATTTGGGGAAATGAAAATAAATAGTGTCCATTTATCTCAGAGGAAGGCCATAGGGCCTGATGGCTATTATCTAGCAACATCTGTTGTCCCAATATAACTCTCACTCGTTACTGTTTGTTTTTATTTCTATTTAAACCTATTGAACAACTTTTATATCTTGTTTATTGTTTCTTGAACAATGATGTATAACCCCATATTCCAGTAGGTAGGGGGAAGTCCAACTCTGCAGAATCCTGTGCGCGGTATCCACTCCAGAACCCCTTTTACCTATTGGCTGTCGGTTCTCTAACAAATATGGCCAGCCCACCGGCACTTCACGCCTAATCTCAGAGCCACCGTGGTTGGTTGTCCAATACATTTATTTCTGTGTCTGTTCCTTAAGGATATTAAATATTGATAAATATTTTATGGGAGTGATGAGTTTTGCTCTGAAATTTTCTAGCAAAGTGAAACATGTCACTCCTGTAAAATTTTTAGAAAATTAATGTTTTATTCAATATTAAATATCTTGTATTATCTATGTACAAGTAGTATAAAGTTACTTTAAAAGCTCCTTCTATTTTCACTATCACTTAAATTTGTATTTTAATAGAAATGAAAACATTTTTTATCAACACTTTGTTTGAAATTGAAATACAATTATAACATTTAATTTTATGTATAATTTAAAATGTTTTAATATTATGTGACTAAAATTGTGTAAAAATACACTTCCAAAAGTTCACGCCGAGTCCTCGAAAGAGGTATTTTTACCCTTCCCGCCAGCCACTACCAGTCCAGTAAATGGGTATTAATTACCCTTCTGGCGGACAATGAGTTAACACTTTGTTTTCTTTTGATGAGACAATAAGCCATCAGACTTATAAATTCATATTTTTTTGTCATCTTTAAATTTTACAATAGAATTACAGGGTTACTCTTGACAGGCCTGGTCGGTTGATCCGAGATTCCTGAGAAAAATAGAATCGATCAAAAACATCCTACATATTTCATCAGGTGTCATGAATAAAAAAACGATTAAGACGTTATTTCAACTTATTTTATTGTATGTATTGTATATATATAAACAAACACGGAGGAATTAAACATTACGAAGTTACATAAACTTTGAAAACTTAATGTACATACTGTATCATTGTTTGAAAATAATTGATATTTTTTTGCTGTTTTTTTACCTATAAAAGATATTTTGAAAGCCAAGTCTCTCGGAGTCTGCTATCTATTAAATGATAGGCTGGTTAACCCGAAGACCGGTCGATCCTAGGCCGGTTAAGAGGTGTTCTACTGTATAACAACATAAATTGAGTAGAAATGTACTATTCCGGGGATAAATTATTGATTGTTAGAAGTTGACTCCTGATTACATCGATTTATATGCGTGAAAACCAGATTGTCAATTTCATTCATAATTTTTGTTTGATCATTTTTGTTAAATTGTCTTAATTTGGCCACTAATAAGTCTCCAAAGAGCTTACAAAAGTCATGATTTGTTTTCTGTTCAGTAGAGTTTTCCTGTTGCTTGGTAGTCTTTTCTTTTATCTTTTCTTTTCGAGGGTGGCTGAATAAAAATGTCTGAAAAAAAAATATGATTATGCCAGTTTATTTTTTTGTTGTTATGTATTTATAAATTTTAATGGAAAAATGGATATTGGATTTAAAATAATTTGAACAAACCCCACAGCACATAAAAAATAAAATATGTTTGTGTATGTAATAATAAGTAGATTGAATGAACACATGGTATTAGAATAAATATTATAGGATTTTTTGTGAGAAACCTCACATCAGGCTATACAATTTTAAATTTACCACACAGTACATTGGATTATTTATAAAGCGCCATTATATTAATCATCTCAAGTACGCTGTAAATATTGCTCTATGTTGCAAGCTATAATAGTTCAAAATAAACATTTAGTATGATGACTACCTGACGCAGTCGATCAATATTTATCAGGATAGAATAATTTGAAAATATTAGTTTTGAAACTTGACCTAAACTCAGTCGTTTCAATGAGAATGCACTTGAGGACTGCAAGAAGATTGTTCTAGGCTGGCGCTTCCGTGAAGGGACTTCTTTCAAACATATTGTATCACCAATAGCCGAATCAACACAGTTTTCAAAATAAACAATACAAACCGTATTTTTTTTTACAAGAATGTAGATGGGGCTCTTTAAGAAATCTTTGAGCCTTTCTATATCTTTGTCAGAGCAGTTAGTGGATGATAGAATAACTTGAACATCGGGAGTACACATTTTAATTATATTGGTAATTAATTCAAACAATCGGTCGAGCATTTTGTCTATTCCTTCAACAGCTAAAACTTTGATGTTGGAAGGCTCTAGAGCCCGGCGTGATAACAAGTCCAATAATCGTCCTGGGGTGGCCACCACAATATGCACGCCCCCCTCCTTCAAGTTGCTTATTTCGTCGCGTATGTTAGTTCCACCGATACACAAATGGCATTTCACATCCAGAAAGTCACCAAGGCCATTCACCATCTGTAAAGGCAACACAGAATGATGGCCTTTAATATTTTTAATTGTATAAATATAAATAATCAAATAAAATAAAGATGAGTTATATACACATTAAGTAGAACCATACCGTAGAGATATGATAAGCTGACTCACGGGTCGCGGTCAGAATGACACCTTGACACTCTTGAAGAGAAGTGTCAATTTGCTGTAAGACAGCGATGGATAATGTACTTCTTTTTCCTGTTCTAGGCTGAGAATGGATAATGACATCTTGCCCTAAGATACATGGCACGATGGCTCGTTGTTGGATAGGTGATGGCTTCTCAAACCCATAACCGTATATACCCTTTAATAGGTCATTTTTCAGGTTCATGTTTTCAAATAAATCAACACATTCTTCCCAGTTGGTGTTCATGACACCTTCAAGTATATTTCCAGGAGGGAGAAAGCATCTATCATCCTCAGCTGAGTTAGGGAAGTTCTTAAACTTCTCATTTCTTCTGAAATATTAGCAGATATTATAAAAATCATGTTGCAGGCATATTGGGAGCATGTATGAGAGTAGTCCCAGATGTACTCAACCTGATGGCAGTTACTATGGTTATTGGCAAAAGTATTACTATGGTTGAAAATACCAATCTTATAAAATTTGAGTGTGACGACGCCTCAGTATTTAGTATTTATTTGACAGCCATTAATAGTGAACGCTCTCAGTGAATTTGTAACATGGGAAAAATTGATCATCATTGTGTGATACAATACTTTAATTTGAAAAGTCTCAGTCCAGCCAATATCAAAGGTAAGCTAAATTCTACTATGGAGGAGTCAACTCTTTTGTTCACAACAATAAAATATTGGATGACAGAGTTTAAACGAGACCCTAAGAATTGCCAAGACGAATAACGCAGTGGTCGACCAAATGAGGTAACCATGCCAAAAATCTACAAAATGGTTTTGGATGACGGTGGACTAAAAGTGGAGGAACTAACAGACATGTTCGGCATTTCAAAAAGTGCTGTACATCGCATATTGACTGAAAATTTGGGCATGAGAAAGCTACGCGCAAGATGGGCGCGGCGTTTAATTACAATGGAACAAAAACAGTGTGGTAAGGATGTTTCGATTGTTTTGAGTGTTCGTCGATGTTTCATATCAATAAAGCTGAGTTTTTGCGTCGATTCATAACCACGGATGAACCATGAGTCCATAACTTCACTCCCGAGACGAAGAAATAGTCAAAATGATTGACTAAAAGGAGAGAATCTCGAGTAAAGACAGTTCTATTCGTTTTTTGGGATGTACTCGTATGTGATAATTTTCATTGATTATCTTCAAAAATGATAAATAATCAATAGTGAGTATTGTGTGAACTTATTGGAGCATGGAGTGACGCATTCAATAAAAAATTGCCGCATTTGCTGAAAAAGAAAGTACCGTTTTATTTAGGCAATGCAACCAGTTCATACTTCCGTTATCACAATGACCAAAATTAAAGAGTTAAAGTTTTGAATTACTTCCTCACACACTATATTTGCAAGATATAGCTCCTTCGAATTATATTCTTTTTTCAAACATGAAAAAATAGCTTGGTGATAAAATATGTGATCACAATGAAGAGGTGGAGTCTGCGGTTGATGGCTGTTTTGAGAAGCTCGATGGTTCTCACTATAAACAGGGCATCAAAGCTATTTAACATCGCTGGGAAAAGTGTACTGAGGTAAAAGGAGACTATGTTGAGTAAATAAATATATTAAAAATGTGTTTTCTTTGTCAGGTTGGGCACTTCTGAGACTACCTTCATATATCGGTATATTAACAAATATAATGAAAGCACTTTAAGAATTACAATTACAAGTTACCATTTTGACCATACCAATAGAATTGAAGGTATCCAAGGAAAATTAAATTCACAACCGAGTTCCGTCTTATGATATTTTATCTTAATTTATGAGATGAACCAGCGCTGTGCTTAGGAAAATACTTTATAACAGTATTTTAGATATGACATTAGTTTAACCTAATTCGGATGTAATCAACGATTAGGCCTGAAATTTATAGACATTATATGACAATAGATATTATTGACGTTAAATGAATTTTAGCTGCATTCTTACTAAGAGCAAATACTTGAAAAGTTTTCCAACTTTATAATGAATGATTTGGAATTTTATTTTAATTTGAAATATAACACTTTTAGAAAGGAATACAAGTTATGGAGCTCTTTTTTTAATTACGATTATTACTTTGAACACGTTTCTTCTGATCATAATTTGCTAATGTAATCATTCTAAGAATATTCATCCAATGTTTTCGAAGCATTGGCATTGTGATATTGACGCGTATTTGACACGTTCATTCTTGATAAAATGAGTCATATTTTTAAATTAAGAATTAAAAAAAAATACAAATCCATTTGAATGTAAATAGATAAAAATAATAATATAATATGCAAATATTTAAAAAAGATCATTATCCATACCCTTCTCCGAGATTCATACTTCTAAAAAATGTGGTATATTGAAATTGTATTCTTGCCTGTCAGGACAAAGTACCTATATGAGATAAAGCGCGAATTATCAAACGCCGCAATTTGCCACAGAAAAAAAAAATGGGGAAAATCTGCCAGATCGGAAGAATAAAAGTGATCTATGAGATCAATAGCGCGCAAGTTTAATATAATTGACATTTAAGTATTTTACTCGTAAATAAATAATCTTAATATTAGTATTGTAATTGTGTATTATTATCAATTCTGATGATTAAAAGCGTACGATATCAAGCTGAAAGCTGTTAAAATTTACTATCAAATGATAATAGTATTACGAAAAAATTTTCAGTAAAATTTATTCGACACAGTGTTTTAAACTTATATGTTTTCTACCCATAAGAATTACCCATTGCATTTTAAATAAAATAAATTCGTATCAGAACCATTTCCTCCCTACCAGGAGTATATTAAAATAATAATTAAATAAAACGATGTTTTTTAACTACTTCCACTTTTGTCTTTATTTAGACAGCGACCGGTTTCGCCAGGCTCGTATATTAAAATAGTTTGCTAATTTATATCTACCAGTTAGATTTAATTCGATTAAATAAATAGTCAAATAATTAATACGACGACTGGCCGGCAAACATTCAGAGCCACGATTTTTCATAAAAGTTTTCATTTTGTTACGATAGATGGCACTTTTAAATTATTAGATATTTTTTGAAAAAATCTCTTCTTTGATACTATGGATGGATTAGTTTAATTAGTTTAACCAACGCGAAAATACGAAATTCGTTGAAGTTAATTTTAATAAATATGAAATGAGTTTTAATGAAAAGGTATATATTATTATAAATAGGTATTTATAAAATAGAAAATATAATTGTATATACAATTTGTCTATAATTGTATTATTATTTACAGAGATTTTCTCAAAAATATATTAACTGCTGGGTAGTTGGTATGTGTGTATATTTTTACATGGGTGGTGGCTTGGGAACAGAACGCTTGGCTCCTGATCCAGAGGATTGGGTTCAAGCCTGGACACCACCAGATTTCTTCTTCATATTAGGTAATGATCTAATTTCTATTCATATTGTAGATTGTTAATGAATTCTAATACAACCGATTTAAATTCTTTGTGTTAGTGTTTTGTTTAAAAAAAATGTAGCATTGAATTTGTTTTTTTTCGTCTACCTTATTCGACTCATTCCGGAACGTAGATCCGATGGTAATGCCTATAGGGAGACCAATTCGAACGTTAAATTCCATAACAGTTTTTTTTCAAACAGTTCATTTTAACTAATGAACTATTTTATGTTAAACGTGAAGGTGTACCTACCTATCTCGCTGGAATGTATAATTCTGCGAAATATCACGAAAAACCAAATTGTGTAACATATCCAGTAATAATTATCTGGCAGCGAGCTGGCGAAACCGGTCGAAGCTAAAAATCAAGTGGAATGTAAATAAATATGCACTTTAAAGGATTTTTTATATTCATTCTTCGTAATAATGCCAATAAGTTATTAAAATGTTTCTATATTCGCCTTCACTTTGTGTTTTACATTCATATTTGAATAAATATAATTACATATGGTATTACAACACTTTATTTCCCTTAAACACAGACATGTTTCGGTTATAACATAACCTTTATTAATGCACAGAATTTTAATCTAATGCATATGTACAATGCACAATTAATGTACAATGCACAATGTTAAAATTGTGTACATTGATAAAGCATATGTTAGAACCGAAACATATCTGTGTTAAGTGTGTTGTAATACCAAGTGTAATTATATTTATTATGTGTTTGTGGAGTCTTGAATCTATAGAAGTTACGATGTACTAGATACCAGACGATGGATTCAAGCTCTTAAACACGACGAACAAATAGAATAAGAGTAAATATATTTTTTATTCATTGAGGGTGAAAATGCATTTTTAATATTTATTTTTGATTCCTACCTTTTTACACCCGGAGAGAAAATTCTATTGCTAAAAGTGTAACTCATTGATGTTGCGCGGGAGTTTGTATTTGGTATGTTCGCGTCGTGTGTTACGTTACTGCCTCTCCTCGGTCTACGTCAGTGGAGCTGAGTGGAGCTGGTGGACGGTAGTAGACTACAACTGGTGTCCTTTAGTTCCTTAGAACTCATTGTTTGACAGATGATGTGGCCGTAGCTGCCAGCATTCCTAATACCATCCACTAGACAACACGCCACGGTAATATTCAAAATATCGATTTTTCTTATGTTCTTTTAAAAAATAAATATACAAGTATTTCTTGTGAATATTTCTCAATGCGTAAACATAAAAATGTATACATATTTTTTATCGTTATATAAGTTTTAAAAACGCAATTTAATATGCAATCAATGAAATCTTTGAACTATTTTGAAAAGAAATACGCTAGACATATTCATTAATAACCAAAATAAGTTACATTTATTCCAATGTGTTTTTATTTTAAGTTTAATGCCACCACCAGAACTTTATTAGCATTATGAAATTAATGAAAAAATATATTGTTTTGAAATATTCTTCTATTTAATAACTGATAATGCTGATTAGGGAATATCTTTGAATTGAAGTAGGTATAAAAACGAACAAATAATTTTCGCGTCACATAAAATGTCAAATATATGAATTTAAACATATATTTATATATATTTTTGCGTAATCCAACTTTACATATGAGTCTTACCTAAATCTGAAAGATTTAAATTTATTAATGTTTGCCACTTTTCCGTTATTATGATTAGGGTGACCAAAATAAATAGGAAAAAAAAGATTATCTGAAAGTGAAAATATACTTCTGCAAGAGATACATGTCATGTGCTAAAGACAGTGCTAGGTTAGGTAAAAAACGTATGATTTAAATAGAGTAGAAGGAACGCGACATCATTTCAAGTGTGTGAACACTGATAGAATAGGTCTACCTTGTATGGCCATTTAAAACAACCCAATAGTTTGTTAGTTATTTTAATTATTATAGCATACACAATACATGTATTTCAAAATTTGAATTTTCCAACTAAAACCAAGTCGTATAAGTACTATACCTATATAATAGTAATCGTAAAAAGAAATTCGAAAACGATTTTTTTTATAAATATTTTAAACTGAAAATTCTGTGCTTTAAAAAAGAAAATATTGTACATTATTTTCGCCGTAAAACAATTTTTTTTGATGTGGTTAATTATATATAATTCATCTATTTCTAACTCATTTACCTGGATTAAACAAAAAATGCAAACAACAGAAAAAATACAGAGAGTACCTACCTAATTATTATGATGTCATAATTAGCTGACTTCGTTGTAGTTAAAAAAACATTAATTATATTATTTTTTACTGTACTTTCTTGTCATATTTCTCCCGTGTAACTTATTGTTTCTTGAATAACGATGTAAAATTGCACATTCAATATTAAATATGGAGCAAAGCGTGCCTATGTTATTTTGTAGTACGAGTATTATTATTTTAACTATAACATACAAAAAATCATAAGCATGTTTTTCCTTGCAAGGCTCAATCAAATCTTTTTATTTTATTCAAATCGCGTTGAATTTTTTTCCTGGCCAATATACAAAACGAATATATTAAAGTTAGCGTAATACTTATAAATACGTTATACTTATAAATACGTTATACGTATAAATACGTTATACGTATAAATACGTCATACGTATAAATACGTTATACGTATAAATACGTTATACGTATAAATACGTCATACGTATAAATACGTAATACGTATAAATACGTTTTACCTATAAATACGTTACACGTATAAATACGTTACACGTTTAAATACGTTATACGTATAAATACGTTATATGTATAAATACGTTGTATGTATGAATACGTTAGACGTATAAATATGTAAATTCCTCTTTATTGCGTTATATCTATTTAGTTGTGATTTCAAATTTAATTCATAGATGATTTAATATTTATCATCATTATCGTAATCCGATGTATTCATTCCCTGCTCTATATTATTTCTTTAGTATTTTTTCAATTCTTCCAACCACTCAAGTAACTTTCATTCCAAATTCCTCCACCAGCAGTTGCTCATTTTATAGAAATAACTTATATTATTTTTTTAAGTATTACATTTTATCGCACAAACTTAATTATTAATTCTTAAAATATCTCAGGAGTTATAGATTTTCTATAAGGCTAAAGACACGCCGAAATGAAGACTTTCTACAAGGCTAAATATACACTTTTAAACTAGGTGATATGTTTTCCACTATAGACTCACGTAGCGTGGCGCCAGGCGTGCAGTATAGCCATCACGATAGTATGTCGTACCTACGTTGGTTCGCTAGATTGCTTGTATTGATATATATTGTAATATAATACAAAACAATATATAATATTCAGAAGGTATAATTACTCTATTTTTGAGCATATTATAAAATCTGCACTTCGTATCATAACGGTAAAATGGGACATAAAATCAGATAAGGTCTTCTATCGAGCAGAAATGTAGATTTAATAGGGAGCTAAATCATTTCAGGATGGTTGACTCCTCTCAAAGCAGGAAACAGCAAAGATAAAGAAGAAAAACAATCACCATATTTAAATAAAATACGCCTCAATGCGCCCTTGACGTGATTACATCACGAAAACGGCGCATTAAAATTTAACATATCATTTCTCGGCGCTACATCCCGGTGCGGGACTTGGCCTCCTCCACAACGGTCCTCCACTGAATTCTGTCTCTGGCTATCTCTTTCCATTCCCCAGCTCCTTCTATTTTCTCCCAATCTTATTCCACGCAATCCGCTCATCTTTTTCTCGGTCTGCCTCTTGGTCTCTTTTCACGAGGCACCCATCTGGATATAATTTGTGGTGTTTGACCCTCTGGCATTCTTTCCACATGGCCAGCCCACCGTAGGCATTGAGACTTACAGAATCTCACTACTGTTTCCTGGTTAATTAGTTCTTCAAGTTCAAGGTTTCTTTTATGTGTTATAATTATTATTTGTATACACGTAGAGGATATAATGATTGTTCATAATGTTCCAATCTTAACAAAATTTTCACCGTTAACTGTCGTGCTGAAAAAAAATAAAGCCTATCGAAATGATAAGTTGTGGACATTTTATTTATTATATTATGCGGGTGTACACCCTATGTGTTGTTTTATGGCATGGTGCGTGTTCTGCGGAATAAGATATACTATGCTATAACTTGCCCTTAGGAAAAATCAATACTTTGCTGAGAAGCGTATATTTATTAATGGCTTGGTTATATACAACAAGTAATAAAAGGTCAGTTGGTCGTTTGAAAATGTGGCCATCTTGGATATTTACGTCCGGTACAGGATTTCAGGACATATATCTTTATTCCAAATGATTCTATGATCGCTTTCAAAATGAAGTATTTTTTTATTATTAAATAACTTTTTGTATTACATGACATGGTTTCTAATACTTATTTGATATTGAAAATTGCTTTTACCGGAGAAAAGTAAATAAATAGAATATTTACATTTCTTTTCGAAATGATATTTAGATATAATATATCAATGAAAAATCCAAAGCATGTAAATGATATTGAATAATTATGTTATTATTAATAAATGGTTTAATAAACCATTTTTAGAATATATTTGAGCAGTTCCAACAGCTATAGGTACTATCTTTGTGCACTTGTAGAATCAAAACCTGTCGTGGATTTTTAGTTGAGTTTTTTTATTAATTACAAGGAACTTTTACCCAGAGTCCAGAACAACAAATATAATCTTTGTTAAAATGAACAAACAATGGTTTATGGAAAAAAGTTTGATTTCCAAATATTTTTCATATTTTTAAACAAAAAAAGGGTTGTCACTATACATTAATCGTTTGCTTATTAATTATATTGTACATTTCACGAAGAAGAAAAAAAAATGAGCAATAATTTTAGGTTATTTATTGTTAAAAAAACGTTGACTTACGCACTGTATGTGAAAATTGCAATTAATAATACATATTAATAAAAAAATTGAGGAGTCGGTGAAATCGACGTGCGTGCGTGACATGATGTACCTATGAATGTTAAGGATTGGAGAGGAGTATGTACGGAAGTATGTGTGGCGGTCCATTCTATCTGCCTACCCGATCGATGAGACTGCGTGATGGTTAGTTAGTTAGTTTAAAAAAAGTTATATTTAATTACTTATTTTTTTATTAATTTTGTTATTAATTTATTTTGTTTTTAATTCACATTATGTGTTAAATTAATTTAATTTTGTTATTTTATTATATATCATTGTATTTTATATAGTTTGTTTTAGTTTTTTTTTTGTGGACGTTGGACGATCGAAGTGTGCGCGGGAGATGCCTATTGGTGGCGATGAGGTTCGCAACCCATCACACCGCGTCTCTCGCGGGGGCGAAAAGAGAAGGATGGAGCGCCGCATCGGGTGTGAAAGTGTGGCAGTCCATTCTTTCTGCCTATCCTTTCGGGGACACAGCTTGATGGTTAGTTGGTTAGTTATATAATAATAATAAATTGGATAATTTATAGAGCGCCATTTTTATGAATTACCTACTCAACTCAAGGGCGCTGTAGAAAATGCTCTGTTATATGAACTAGTGAAAAATAAACATATTTAGAATGAGGGCTGCACCTAACGTAGTCGACCAACCCTTTTTATCAGGAAAGGATGATTTGAAAAGGTGTGTTTCGAGTCTCGATCTAAACTCTGACTGATTCTCAATGCACTTTTTAGCCGATCGCAATGTAGACTGTCTGCCATTCAGGTTCTCGTTCATAACGCCTTGAAGACCGTCCAGCAGAGCTTGTATTGTATCCTTTCTGGACATTTCAGCCAATGGAGCTCCTCAAGATGCTGTGTTATGTGACAACTCTTCGGCACACCTCTTATTAGTATTGTTGCTTCGTTGAACGCAGACTGCAGTTTATTTGTTTTCTGTTTGGGGATGTTGGCGTAGACTCCGTTGCAGTAATCTAGTCGCTGGTCGTGATACGACGAAGGAATTGATAAATGTTTTAAAACTGTCAACGGGAATATTTCTTTTTATGGATCTTAATTGTCTTAGATGAAAGAAGTTACTGCTGACTGTTTTATTGATTTGAGTTTTCAATGAAAGAAGATCAGTCTCTAGATGGACGCCAAGAAGTTTTATTGAATTTTTAGGAGAGATATACATATGTGTCGGATGTAGGTACTGGGGAGCGATCAATTAAGTTTTGGCGCTTCATAGAAGCAGTCCATAGAAATTCTGTTTTTATGGGTTTAATTTGAATTTATTCGAAGCCTTCCAATTTGATACAGCGTCAATGCAGTTGACTGTTGAAGTTTTTTTTTCCTTTTATTTATTTAAAAAAAAACAATTGGGTTATATGGATACATTTTTAGATCTTACTATTAATTATGTATTGTTTCAGATATATTTTATATTGAGTTGTAGTGAGTCTCCTTGTGTCTTTTGGTAGTTCATTGTAAAGTTTCAGTCCATTGTTAAATATCCTTGATTGTCCTGTCTTAGCTCGTGCATTCGGTAAGTGGTATCTGTCGCAGTTCCTGGTCCAGTGTCTGTGTATGTCTGAATTTTTAGTTAGTTTGTAGCTGCTGTCTGTTGTATTTTCCATGATCATTCTGTGTACAATTTTTAAGGTCTCATATTTGGTCAGGTCTGATGTGTCCATTTGTTTTGTTTGTCTGTAAACTTGTATGGTTGGGGTAAGGTAATGTTATATGCTAATTTTATTATTTTATTTTGTTGTCTTTGGTATCTGGAGATGTCCTTTTGGTTTCCTGTCTCCCAAAAGGGAATCATATATGTCAGTCGAAAGAAATTTGAGATGACTTGTGTCAGTTAGTTAGTTTTAAATATATTTTTTTACATTTTTATTTTATTTTTGTTTTTTTGTTATCTAAAGGGTTAAAACTAACCGATTAACACAGCTCTGATTTATTTTAGGTTTAAATTTTTTGATTGTAGAGTCAACAGTGTCTTGTATGGATTGAACAAGTGACCAGTGCTCTCTCGTAACTTGATTGTAATCGCATATGTTTTAATGATGTTGTGGGATGGCAATTGACAATCCTTGGTCCGCGCTGGATGAGGTCAGCGCTATTAAGGATCGCGTCACGGAAAAACAAGCATGTGTTAATTCAATTATTATTTTATCTCACTTTATTCCGGAACGATCAAAACTAAAATCATCACGCCTTTAGGCAGAACGATCTTCGTGGTAGTGTGGCAAGTGCTACGATTGCCATACCGAAGGTCCCGTTTTCGATTCCCGGCGATGCGATGGTGGTGTGATTGCCAAATTGTCTTTTTCAAAATTACTTCATCAAAGTTAGGAACTTGCGATTATTTTAGGCGTACGAAATATACGCAGTATTCTAGTGTAATATAAATGAAAATTTACCCTTCTTTTTATTCTTATTCTCCTTTTAGACCTTTGGTCTGTTCCTGAAATCAGGCTGGCCTCTCTTGGGAAGTTGACTACCAACTATCTCTCTATCTCTTCGGCGGTCTTCCGGGGGGACGGTAGCCGGCAGGAATCTGATGCGTCACAGCGTGTGGGATTCTGGTGGGATCCATCCTCTGCACGTGCGCATGCCAGTATCTTCTGCGTTGTCTGCCCCATCTCACGACATCCTCCAGATCTCGCAGATAGCCGTGTTCCTCACCCTATCTTGAATAGTCCTTCCTGCTATCATCCTCAGCGTCCTCATCTGTGCCACCCGTACTTTAGCCTTCGTTCTTGTGGTATCCGCTCTGGTCTCAATGGTATATGTCAGTGTAGGCCTTATGCAGGTTTTATATAATCTTAACTTTACTGTCAGTCCTCGTATGTGTACTTGTTTTTCCATATTATATTATAAAAAAAGGAACCCATTTATAATTCATACGAATGAAAACGTCTGTTTTCTAGAAGTTATATTATATTTTATGTGAATGACATGTTTCGCCTGTCTATGGCGTCTATCTTATTACGCCATATATATATCGTGGTAAGCGCTTTGACTGGCACATTTCGATTCCCGATGATGTCACACTGTCTTTGGTCTGGTGTAGAATTCACGTGACAATAAAATGGCTATATGTTAGCTTGCCATCACATGTCATGAGAATCAATATATAATATCTAAAAACAAATTGTATACAATAATTGGGTTGAAACGATCAGTAGCATACAAAAAAATGAACGGTTCGTCTACCATACTGACTGATCCTGATATTTCTCTATATTTATATATCGAGACATACGCACTCGTAGATTTTTCGGCTTCGGACATGCCCGCCTTTTAAAAATTGACGAATTTGGTCATGCCATGTTTTCTCTGACTTTGTTCGACTCCTTTTTCCATTCAAGGTCTTGCATTCAACTTTTGAATAATAAATAATTATTTTCTCCCCATCCATTCGTTCCATATACCCAAACCATGTTGTGATTCTTACTTAATTTTATTTAGTATGCATTCCACTACAAAATTCAAACAAAACAAAACAAACAAACCATCACGGCGTTTCGCCGCAGTGGCAGGCAGAGAGAATGGACCGCCACGCTACTCTATCCTGACACACCTTTCTAGTTTACTCATACACGCACGTCGATTTTTCCGACTTCTAACATGGCCAACCATTAAAATTTGATTTATTTGGTCATGCCATGTTTTCCTCGGTCTACCTCGACTCCGTACTCCATTTAAATCGTTAACGTATACTTTTTTAATCATTCTTTCTTCACCCATGCGCTCCATATGTCCGAACCAACGCTACGATCCTTTCATAATTTTGTTCATAATACCTTCTTCCGCTCTACATTCCTTTCTTATATCAGCATTTGAGATAATTTAGTCATATCGTTTTCGCACATTCTTCTAAGTGATCTCATTTCTAATTATCTCATCCTACTTTCATCCTTCTTTTGCCTTTTTGGGTAATGCGTTATGTATTGCTTCTATTGTTTATATTTTTCGTATAAACTTTTCTATCATTCTTTCTTCATGCATTTCTTTTAATATGCCTTTTTATAATTTTAATAAAGATGCATTTACATTCCTATCATGTTTCTTTGTTTAATGTCGTCTAAAAGCATTTTTTCTAAGTGACTTCATATCTACGGTACTTATCCTTCTGTCTTTTTCTTTTGACAATTCCTAGCTTCACTTCCAGGTGTAAGGGTTGGCACTAGAACTCCATTATATACTGCTATCTTTCAGAGAACTGCCATCTTTCGATGTCTTTCTTTATTTTTCGGTATCTTGTAAAATTGCTTCCCACATACTACTATGTTATATACACATACTACTAATATATTTTATGATTTAATTGTATCTCAATAGAGACGAAGATGCAAATCGGAAACTGAATATGGTTGATCAAGGTGTTTACAGGACTTATGACCTGTCATTGGTTGGGTTAAGTGCACACTTTATGTAATTACAACATTCCCCCTTCCACCTTTCTAATGAAGATTTTGATTATATATGTTAATCTTTTAAGATTAATCTATACAATCTACATACTAACGCCATCTATGGAGATTTATGTTTATTAAGCATTAAGCAGAACATCTTTTTAACACAATGTGAAAGGCTACCCGCCTATTAGCACATTGTTAGAAGCCGCCTGGTCATAAGTCCTGTAAACACCTTGATCAACCATATTCAGTTTCCAATTTGCATCTTCATCTCTATTGAGATACAATTAAATCATGAATTGACAACCCGCAATGGGTGAAATCCAGTATTCGTATACAAGTATAAGTATACATTAAAAAAATATATATTTTAATCAAATGGTTGATTATTGTTAACAATGACTCTTTACGCATCAAACTAAGTTATAAATTTAAACATTAAATCGAATAACGCCACAGACAACAAATTTAAGAACAAAAAATATTTAGTCCATTGTTTTGGCCGAAACACTATGATACTTCAACATTATTACTGTTAAAATTTAA
Organism: Lepidostoma basale; assembly: GCA_022606425.2. Taxonomy (NCBI): domain Eukaryota; kingdom Metazoa; phylum Arthropoda; class Insecta; order Trichoptera; family Lepidostomatidae; genus Lepidostoma; species Lepidostoma basale. Next base: position 308,659 of record JAHDVF020000857.1, on the reverse strand, counting down.
AACGCTGTTATAATATAATATCACAATTTCTTTTAATTTACTGAGAGTGTCGCGACAACTGTTTCGCCAACCGATGTTGGCATCATCAGGTGTTTATTGTAATACCTGATGATGCCAACATCGGTTGGCGAAACAGCTGTTGCGACACTCTCAGTGAATTAAAATAAATTGTGATATTATAACAGTGTTTTAAATTTTAACAGTAACAAAATATATTTAATAAAAATCTCTTTAAAACAGTTATGAGCGAGACTGGAGTTCGCGACTCGACTCCGAGGAATCCTTTGACCAACGAGCTAGATTAATGCTTTAGCTCGGCGGCTAGAGCCTTGGCCTGGAAAGTGAAAGGTCGCAAGTATCGCCGATTGTGGTGGCCTTTTAAAAACAGATTTCCAATAATTTACGTGTCTTCTTTTGTGTGAATAGTAAAGAGTTTAAATTTTCCTGTCGGAAAAATATTATATCATATACTCAGAAGATACAACCACTCAATTTATTACAACTATTCTAATCTTTGCTCTTCAAATCCTAACGGTCAAGAGGGACAGAGTCATAGAAGGTCATCTATCGAGGCTTCAGAAATGTATTAGAATAAATATAATTACACTTAGTATTACAACACTTTATTTCACTTAACGCATATATGTTTCGGTTACAAGGAACCTTTATCAATGTACACAATTTTAACAATAAAAAAGAGTGGTCACTTATATACTAAAATGGGGTGGAGTTATGTATAAAGGTGGATAATTAGGATTGAGGAGAAGGGACATGTAATGGGAACATTTTGAACATGGGAATTGAATTTAAATTTAACTGGTTGTTTATTATATTTTCATTATTAATGATGGCCTTTTTAATAACAACATTATTTAATCTGAAGTTTTTATTATTAATATGCAAAATTTCAATGTTAAGTGAAATAAAGTGTTGTAATTATATTTATTCAAATATGAATCCACAACACAAAGTGAAGGCGAATATAGAAGAAATTCAGAAATGAAGACTCAACAGGGACCTAAAATAAAATAGGGCGTCCTGGAGAATGCCGACTCCACTAAAAATAGGAAACGGCAAAGAGAAAGAAGAACATTTTGAATGTATACAAATACTTGTAGACAAATACTAGATTTTACCCATTGCGGGTAAATTATTTTTTTATAAGGATTAATTGTATCTCAATAGAGACAAAGATGTAAATTGTTTTCTGGGAACAGAATTTCAAATCTAGCACTGTATGATAATTGCATAGCCTTTCACATTGCATTAATAAAGATTTTCTGCTTAATGCTTACACCTAATCTTAATGGATGGCGCTAGTGTAGTTTGAACTAAAAAATGTGAAGTGTTTCTCAACATTGTAGCATATATACATCTTCCAAAAATTTGTCAGACGTGGTGGTCGTAAGAAAGACGGAATGAGGATGTTGTTAACATAAAGCGATCGCTTAACCCAACCAATGACAGGTCATAAGTTCTGTAAGCGCCTCGACCACCATATTCTGTTCCTAGAAAACAATTTACATCTTCGTCTCTATTGAGAAAGAAGAAGACAATTATCCTATTTATCGAGATGGCTACATAAATTTAGTCTATGAATCATAATTCTAGAAACTATTGTATTTAGATAACGTTGGCTTTGATTTTGCAGAGGTTACCTACATCATTTTGAGTCGAACCATACTTTCGTATGAAGCACATTATTTATGGTGCGGCATTATTGAATATAATATTAATACACTTGTAAATTTGTATTTACAGAAAATAAATTTAAGAACAGAAAATAATTTCTTTTGTAACCCTGACGAAGTTCCGGTGAAAGCGAAACCGGTTGGTTGTTGAAAAGAATTAAGTGGTGTAAATTCAAATTTACAAGTGTATTAATATTTTATTTGTTAACTAACTAACCATCACGCCGTTTCCCCGGAGGGGTAGGCAGAGAGGATGGATCGCCACATTGTTATATTCTGACATAACTCTCGCGCCTCTTCTACATTCACACATCGTGCACGCTTGTCGATTGTTCCTACTCCGAACATGGCCGCCTTTCAGTAATTGATTAATTTGGTCATGCCATGTCTTCTTTGGCCTTCCTCGACTTCTTTTTCCATTCACACTCCTTGTATATATCTTTTTAATCATTCTTCCCTCATCCATTCGTTCCATATGTCCAAACAATCTTAGTGATCCTTTCTTGATTTTATTTATCACGCATTCATACGCTTTACATTCCTTTCTTACTTCATCATTAGATATTCTATCATACATTGTTTTTCCGCACATCCTTCTTAGTGACCTCATTTCTACGGCATTTATCCTACTTTCATCCTTCTTCTGCCAACTCCAAGCTTCACTTCCATACATAAGGGTTGGCATTAGAACTCCATTGTGCACTGCCATATTTGCTTCAGTCGATATATTTATTTTGTTTCCAGCTCCAACTCTTTTTCCGATATCTTTCTCCATTTTTCCATCTCTTGTAAACATGCTTCCCAGGTAGACAAATTCAGTAACTTGCTCTAATTTCTCACCGTTCGCACTTATGTCACAATCTATCATACATTCTTCCTTTTCAAATGCCATAACTTTAGACTGGCCTGTTTCTTAAGAGGTATTGGCCTCCTGCGAAGTCGATTCTCAGCTGTCATCCATCTTTTTGGTGGTCCATTTAGAGAAAGAAAAAAAAGATTATGATTATCAATTCAGTTTGAGCGTTGTAAAAAAAAATACTATTGTATTTTAGAATTCAGTATCTTTTTAAAAATGTACTCGCGTGTTCGTGAATACCAGCGATTTTTATATAAACCTTGACACTCGCTGATACAAGGAAATTTGCGTATTTGCAAGTGTGATAGGATTTTCCTTTCTAAGCTTTGGGCATGCATTGTTAACCTTTCCCTTACGGTGCTAAAATAAAAACGCGCGTTCCGGTGTAGGGTAGTCAGTACGCGTTAAAAAATTAGCGATTTTAAATCGGAAAAATAGGAACATTCATAGCTAATTCCCTTATATAATTATAATTGAAGTAAAAAATTATAATAATTGAGATTTAATTGCTAAAAACATTTAAAAAAAAACATCTGGCAACGCTCACAGAACCCGCTCTGGTTGGAAGACCGAAAGCGACTGCCGGCGGCGGCGGGATGGCCGAGAGTTAGAACATTGAGCTAGATTTATGCAAGAGTGAGATGCGAATATAGTGTCGCGTACTCAGCGCTACGAATTTTGTTTCCGATGTCCACAAAATACCTCCGATGTACCCGATGAATTCTGATTATTATAAATATTATTTTTTTAATCAATGCGTAAATATATTATAGAGGAATACCTAAAATCTTAACCTTGTATTTATTAAATGTATAGAGATATTGATGGTTATTAGAAGCAACGTGTAGAAGATACCCATCACAGGGAAGGGAGGGTTAATAATATTTTCCGGCACCTTTCTACCAAGTCGCGAGACTGCGAGGGGGAATCGATCCCGCCCGTCTGCAACCCCCCGCCCGCCGCCCGCCCCCCGCGCCACAGCGCCCGAGGGCGGTATCGCCATTAGACACACTGCCTCACTCCCCGGTGTCGCTGGAGGCGGAAAATTGCGGGCTCCCCGCGTCTCGAACGATTCTAATTTCAAATAATTTTAAACAGACATATATTCCATTTCTATAACCGCCGAACAAAAAAACTAAAACACAAAATTCCGACTGTTGTGAATAATAACTTTAATGTGTTGGTGAAATTGAGACATTATTCTAACGTTGTTCGTGTGTCTGAACGATATTGATTTTGTGTGTGATCTCGTTAATACGAACAGTGGTAGGAATATGGTTCATTAGACGTAAACGTGACATTTCTCCAGAACGGGTCGCCGTGAAAATTTTATTGACCGCCGAACAGAGCTGCGTGTATCTTGGTGAAGATGATTTTTGCGCAAGGTTCGTTATATGTAGGTCTTCTCTTTTCCTCTCTGACGTGTGATATGAGGGCTTACAAATGCACAATGTTCAAGTTATAAATATAAATAATTTATTGCTTCCACACTGCAAATTAATAATGCACCTACGTATTTATTTTGTAATTGACGGAATAAATTCCATAAATATTTCGTTGATATAGATAATTGACATAAATCTGAGAATATTTTAATGCAGTTATAGTAAAAATTAAGCCTAAGACGTAGTATGTATGTGTTTCATTAGAGTTTGTCTAAATCATGACATATATAATATAAATACATAAAAAAAACATTCAAACTTGTGTTAAAAATATTTTGTGCTAAAACAGTATTACAATATCGTTTTTTTTTTTTTCAGTAAACCGCAATGTTTTTGAAAGAACCCGAGTTGAACTTCGTAGAGTTCACCAATAATGGTAACCTGCCTCAAGGTCAGTACGGGTCTCACTCCTGGATGAACGCAGAAGTTCACGCATACCCTGCACTGCGAGGGGATAATTATGAAAGATTTATCGACGAACATAACCAGAATTTCCCTCTTCCGTCAATCCGAAGTGATGATGTTGAGATGCGATCGGCTCCCGAAATAGCCGACCGCGGACGCGAAGTATTTCTGCCGTATCAGGATAACAGTATAGACATTGATAATAACACACGGAATAGCATTAGCGAACACATTAACGATTTTATGAAATACGAAATTAAATATGGCCTTGAGAGACAAATACAAAACTCGCAGGACCCCTCTCCCTATGTAGACAACTGCGGGAACCCGGAGGCGTACTTTGGTTCCGATATCGTCACGAATATATCTCAAAGTTGTTATGATTGTCAAACAGATGAAGCTTTGTTCAACTACGATGGTGAGTACCATATCCCTTTTAGTTACCAAATTTTCAACGTGTATTAATTATCCTAACAATCATCTTATTCGATTTCACAGAAACCGAGAGAAGCTGCTCCTCTGCAGACATTACTCCCCATGACGACGATGAACAGATGTTCGAGGCTTCCGATAGCGACGAATCCTACATCCACGATAGTGAAGACCATCCCCTTCCGAGAGGAATTCACAACCCCAATTATCCGGGATTTCAGCATTTAGCTTACACTTTACAGGTTACAAATCAGTAAATAAATATGATCTTAAATAGTCCATTGTTTTGGCCGAAACACTATGATACCTTAACCTTATTAACTGTTAAATTAAATAACTTTGTTTTTTGTATCACAATTGTATTTTATTTTACGCGACAGCTGTTTCATCAACCTATGTTGACATCATCAGGTGTAACACCAGGGAGGTTGATGAAACAGCTGTCGCGTAAAATAAAATACAATTATGATATGATATGACTAATTTATTTAATTAAACAGTTTGATATGATCTTAATATTATTTTAACTAAATCTAAAATTTGCTGTATGCTTTATTTTGACAAAGTTATATAAAACGCGAAGATTTAAATTTGAAATGTTCTCTTAAATATATTAGATTTAATAGTAATTTTTTTAAATGTATTATTTTCTTATTGTTTTAGGATTATCCCTTAGATAGCCCAAATTCTTATGAAAACAGTATTTTTTCAAACGTCGATATAATTTGCCCAACTCAAACGGATCTGGCAAGGTCTCCAGCTATAAAAAAGCCGAATATATTTGAAGAATATAATAATAATATAGAAAACACTGACACAATACACGAAAATAATGATAACGACGATATCTATGATAAAAGTGAAGCCAAGAGTGAAATTCTCGAGAACATTGTAAATATAAGGAGAAGTCAGGTTATCAAAATACCTACAATATCACACGCACGCGGAAGGCCGCAGAGAAGTTACGAAGATGATGATGCCGACTTTCCAAATGGAGATCTGTCGCCCATGTCACACGTGTCACACGTGTCAACCGATATATTTGTGTACAGCGATGGCGCGGAATCCAGAGATATTAATTTAAACCAAGAAAATCCTAAACCCGCGAGCGCTTATACAGAAACTCTTAATTATCCGGAAGAAAGCGAAGTATCCGACTTCGAAGACGATATAATTGCATTACAGCGAGACATATATGAGGAAATTCAAAAACCTTTAGCTAACACCATTGAAAATATAAGTGACGTTGTTAACAACGTTATTAAGTGTATTGTAGAACACCAGTATGCTATTGAAGACGATAATTTGAAACAATACACGAACACGAAATCTTCCAACCTCTACTGCAGAAATCAGGAAAAAGATAAGTCGGAAAATTCTGACTATGAAAGCAATATTTCTGGGAATTCTAGTGATTCTGAAGGAACTCCGTTAGAAACGTTTTCTGACAACATATTAAACATGGATGATGCTTACATGTCCAATGTTAAAGAAGATCTCTTTAGCTCACAAAGTTCCGAGAGTTACACAGGAAGCTCCACGGCGTGTGAAGAAGAGATGAGTAGCTCATTTGAAGTGTTTCGGGACGAAAATTCCATCCCCATAGAATACGACACTGACAAAAATTGCAATATACATGAACCAGATAGTACGTCAAGTGGAAAAAACAAAGTTAAAACAGTGGACGGTGTCGATATTCAATCCAATAATGAACACGAAGTGTGTCCAGCCAGTCAAAAGAAGCAAGAAATTGATAACAGGTAATTATCATGGATGTTACTTTGCATAGTGTGTTTTTTTAGAGGTTTAGTTTTTAAACTGGCAACATTGTTTCTACACAAAGACGACAATTGTCGAAAATTGGATTTCACGATTGCGCTCCATTCGAGCTAGCCGTGGCGCTCATATGCCCGAAATCATATTTAAACAATAATGGCATAAAATTATCTATTAAATAAAGCCAATATCATAGACATTAACATTATTTTAATGTGTTTTTTTTCATTTTGAATATGTATTGTATACCTAAAAAAAAACCCTATTTAAGGACTTCTCCTGACCAGTTTTGATGCCCAAATTCGAAGTATCTATAATTAGGTCAACAGCAACAACACACCATCACACCTTTTTACCAGAAGGGTAGACAGAGAGAATGGACCGCCACACTGCTCTATCTTTACACACCTCTCTATATTCCTCCACATTCATACAGCGAGTCACACACGCACGTCGATTCTTCTGACTTCTAACACGGCTGACCTTTAAATTTAGATTAATTTCGTCATGCCATGTTTTCCTTGGTCTTACTCAACTCCGTAATCCATTCATATCGTTAATTACACTTTCTTACCATTCTTTTTTCATCCATGCGTTCAGTGTATTCAAACCAGCGCAATGTTCCTTTCATAATTTTGTCGCTCAATTCGAATTGGAAATTCTCATCTTTCTTCTGTCAGTTTCATACTTCGCTTCCATACACAAGGGTTTTAACTATAACTCCATTGTGTACGGTAATTTTTGCTTTCATTGATAATTTAGAATTTTTGCATTTTAATTAGGTAATGTTAGGTAGGTAATAATATTACATCATAATACTGTTACTGCACCATAATTGTAATAATAATATCTTCTATATTCACCATATTTTGTGTTGTAATTGCTTTATTTCTCTTTTTCTTTTTTTATACACTTTGTTTATAAACACTTACATTTAAAAAAAAATTAAAATTACACAGACATGTTTCGAACAACCAGTCCTTCTTCAGTGATACATATTATAAATATACATATTTAAAATAATATAATATTGTTTACATGATCTGACAGATGTTATAAAGTATAACATATTACATGTAAACAATTTTATATTATTTTAAATATGTATATTTATAACATGTATCACTGAAGAAGGACTGGTTGTCCGAAACATGTCTATGTAATTTTATATTTTTAATTTAAGTGTTGTATAAACAAAGTGTATAAAAAAAGAAAAAGAGAAGTAATAATAATAATTTAATAAGCAACCTTACCATAGACAATTTTTATGTTATTTATTAACGTATGAATATATATTTTATAGGAACAGCCTTCCACATTTATATTCCCAAAAGAAGCAATATATTTCCAGAAAAGATGATGAAAAGGAATCCGATATATCAGGAAAACCACACAAGAAGAAAACCGCCAGCTCTGCAGGTAAACAAAAAATATTATGATGAAGCATAAAAACACGTCCCAGCGGAATAAGTCAATCCGATTGCAGTAATAACATTCCATCAGAACAATATATTTCTAAGAGTATGCCTTACTTTTGGTACAGAACAAACAGTGAAAATGATATATACGAATATTCGTATGTATCAAAACACAGATTCCGACAAAATATTCCGGTAATCTTCTTCTCCTTTTTGTCCTGTCACACCTCCGTGGTGCACAGGGCCTCAAAAAACCTTCTTTCGGTAATGCTGACGCGCTTGCTTTCGGTAATCCTGCTTTGAAAAAGGAATCAAGTTTTATTCGCACTTTTGAAGTTTGCTTTTTTTATAATCAACTCTCTAAAATTACGAAAATTGGTATAACATAGTTGAACTTCATTGTCTGACGAATAATCAATAATGTTATTAGATCGTCGAGATGTGATCTTACCACTGATAACTTCATTTCTGGCAGTGTTGTTTCTTCTTCGGCGACACTTGAATTCAAGCATGTATAATATTAACAAGACTTTTTAATTTTTTTACATTTGACCGGATTTTTTGCCCGTTATATCCGAAGTTCGTTAAATAGAGACCCGTTATATCGAGGTTTTACTGTAATTATTAAAAAAAACGGCGTACTTAAAAACCGAAATCACCCGAAAACAAACGTATAATTGTAATGTGGAATATATTTTTAGTTAAATGCTAATATTTTTTGTGTGTCTATAGGATTTGATGTCTACAATATCGAGACAGCTATGCCCCTAATTGATTTGGATGCCATTGAAAATCATCTGAGAGCTGCAAGAGAAGAAGAAAGAAGGGTAAGTGAGGCCATGGTTGTTAAAAATACAGTTTTTATCAATTGAATGTGTCAATTAAAAATAAATAAATAAAAATTTAATAAAATATACATTGAACAGGGGATGTTGTAGATCTTCCGTATTTATATATATCATATATTTATGTTTTCAATTGGATCACTCGAGAATTCAATTATTCATTTTTATATAAATAAATAATGCTCTTCATAATTCAGAAATACATCTCTTTCGTTTTGGAAATGCGCGTAAATTTTAATTTATCACCAAAGCGCCATCTTCCGTCGTGTTACAGATCTCAATATTTAAGAAGCTACATAAAATTCTTGTCAGATTCCAAGTAGACACTAATCTGTTAAATTGAAAGAAATGATAAACACCTGTAATTAGAAATGAAGGTTTATGCAGTATTTTTTATCGACTATTAAAAACTAAAAAAAAAAACATTTAAAAAATTGCATTTTTATAATTCATAATAACAAATTCTGTAATAAGAAATTTTAAAGACAAACTAATTATTAGTATAAACGCCATGCGAAATGGACACTATGGACAGGCGTATTTTAAATGTGATATCATTTGAATTAAAAACCACAGAAAAAAACATTAAAATCTTTTTTAAAACACGCGTGCTGTTCAAAATCATGACCAACAATCGAAGACCATACGTGAAATACGTGTTCTATAGAGAATGCTCTGTGTCATACAAGTTACATAGTTATATTTACATATTTCAGTACATACATTTCTTACTTCTTAAAATAAATACTTTAAAATTTAAATATTTTAAATTAGTTGTGTTAAGTGATGCATTTTGTAGATTTAAAAACAGAAAAGAACCATTTCTAATTATGCACTTCGCAAAAGTAAAGAAACCGTATGATTTCATATTCATTTATTATTATATTTCTATTGAAACAAATATATATTCAGTGGAACGAATACCCTTTTCTGGATAACAGGAATTGGAATACAATTTATAAATACTAATTTCTTTCAGTAAAAATATGTAATTTACATATGTGAATAACAATAGCCCCATATTTTACAAATAATTTACATCAAAAGATATTAAAAACAACAATTATATCATAGTTTAAGGAATCTATCGGGGACAGCTAAAATATCTTCTTCGTCTTCTTTTTGTCCTGTCACACCTCCGTGGTGTATAGGGCCTCAAAGAACCTTCTCCACCCGACTCTATCGCATGCCTGATGCCTAACATCATCCCAAGTGAGGCCTGCTGCCTTAACCTCGTCCTGCAGGGCTCTTTTCCAGGTGGCTCTAGGTCTGCCTCGCTTCCTCTATCCCCTCATAGGGGACCGGTCTAGTGCGCCCTGAGCGATGCAGGCTGGGTTCCGTCTCAGAGTGTGAGCGATCCACTGCCATTTGCGTCTAGCGACTTGTTCTCTAATTGGCTTTTCGCCTGCCATGGTCCAGTAAAATATAATAAATATATAATACCAGGAACGCATGAGAGATGGTTCGACATTAGGAATACAAGATACTCTCTAAAGTCAATAGTATTTGTCTTCTGAACGTACTTTCACGAATATGAAAGACGTCGATCTCCGAAGCGATCATGTTCAGAAGTTTGATTGCTCTCCCCACCGGCATCACCAGATGCAGGTTGGTTCTGCATGCTGGGAGATAAAACAGTCTTATTCATTACTTCTAACATGAAGTCATTTCGGAAGTCGGAAGAATCGACGTGCGTGTATGACTCGTTGTATGAATGTGGAGGAATCTAGAGAGGTATTTCAGGATAGATTAGTGTAGCGGTTCATTCTCTATGCCTACCACTGCGAGGAAACTGCGTGATGGTTTGTCATTGTTGTTGTATTTATTCATTGATAATGTGCTAAGTACACGGTTTTCTTATCTCATGATTTATAAAATTTAACAAAATTAAGTATGATCTATTATTTTGTAGTTTAAAAGTCTTAAAAGAAGAAGCGATCACAACGGAAAAATGTTACGTATTAATATATTATATGTATACGAGTACCATATGCTAAAATATTTTTAGCTACGTACAAAATAGAATAAGGTATTAGTAATAAAAAATACGCGTTGCTATGTTATATACACAAGACGTAGCCAGTTGAGTATTCAAGCATCGAATGGATACTTGTAAACGATAGTTAATATTAGGATTAAAATATCCATTGGTGTAAATATTTACGCCTGAAAACCTAATGCATGTGAGGCCAGTAATATTCCATCCCACGGGAGTTGCGATAAGCTTATTAGAGATGGGAAAGAATCCGGATTTTTAATAAAATGTAACGTATAGTGTTAATTTTAATCTACAATAAATTATATTAAGCTCCAATGTTAAGATCTCTGACATGTCTCTAACAAAAATCTGTCTACTCGTTAATTTCGAATATTCTTAAAAAATATTTAACTTGAGAATGTGCCACGGTGGGACATATCTTGCTGGAAGTTACTTGTTGTACAGTAGAACGTCGTTTATCCGGACGTCGGTTAACCGAAACGTCAATTATCCGGACCAGCCGAGATGGTGAAACGTTCTGTACCGTGATCTACACATGACTAAGCTTACCCCACCACACCTACACAACGTTGGGTGTGGGTTGCATCATGGTTTGAAGTGCAAGAGGAAAGCAGCTCAACTCAATTGCATTATTCAAACGAAGCCGCGATTTAATATTCTCAACTCGCCATGCACACAACTACCCTTGCTGCACGATCTCAAAATCGTCGGTCGAACAGGGCACCACGACAAACGGTTATATCCAATATGGCAAAAAATTGCCTTAAATAAATAACGTGTTGATTTTGTAACTTTAAAAAAGGTAACCTTTGGGAATCTAAAAAAATAAGTATATTTATTTAATGATACACATAGGCTTTTATTTTACAGATCTAGATCGAATTAATAAACAATTAACTTAAAACCATAATTTTAGAAATCGAATTGCAATGATATTTTTAGATTTTATAGGCCATCTCTAAAGTTATTTTGCCAGTGTATGAGAGGTTATTCAGATAAATAACATTTAGTAGAATTTCTCAACGCTTGTTGGTATAATCGTAGCAAGGTTTTAAGCGGATAGTTTTAAATTGTTACAAAATAATATGTATTTGTCATCAAAAAGTTTTTTATTGCAGGTGGGATATAATATTAGCTGTGTATTTAAAAATCATTTTGTATTATTTTAGACATTTTTATTCTATTATATTATATATACGTAGATTATGGTATATTTAATTTATTTATGAAATGTATCGTGTTCATTATATGGCATAAACTGGCTTAATAAGTTTGTTAGTTATATATTTATCAATAGTCAAAAAATATAATATGTACGATAAAAGCTTATTTTTACTCGTTTTTTGAACCAGGTACCCTTTTTATTATTATAGACTGGCAGCATTCTAAAAAGCCGGCTGTCAGATTCAGTTTATTTGTTGTTTATTTATTTTTCACTTTCATTGACAGTCGGAAAACGAGTACGTAGTGTAATGATTTGGGTTTTAAGTGCTATGTGATTATTCGCAATAAATATATGAAATTGCTTATGCTTTAGAAAATATATTTTAATTCAATACACTTGAATAAATGGCTCATAGACTGGAGCCTGACTTCTCGGATGATGATCTGATAAATAAATTTAATAAAGTTGTAACGATCAACGATGATGTGCCAAATTTTAAAACAAAAGTAACTAATCAATAGTCTTTATTTTGTGCTTTATCCACCACCATCATACAGTACCTATTTTATTTACGCAATTAAGTAATGTAGATGTTTCAAATATAAATAAACGTGTTTTTTTTTTCTTTTAGCGCCGAAATGATAGGGAGGAAATTCGCCGCCGGTTGGCAATGGGTGCAGAGTTAGACGATAGTTATGGTTTTGGTGACCGTCCGGGGCGAAAGCCCAGCTTACAGGCACGTTTACAAAGCGGTAAGCTGAACAATAAGACTACATAATTTTGACTAATTTTAAGATGTGCAATTTATATATGAGAATTAGTTTAATATTGAAACATTTATTTAATATCTTGTTTTAGGAATGAATCTACAAATATGCTTTATGAATGAAACTGCATCAGACGCAGAATCTCCGTCAGAAACTGAGATGGGCGAAGATTGCAGTCCAGAAGGAAATTCGGAAATTATAAATGATAAATGCAAAGAATTGAGTTCCATGAATATAGACACAAATATCCCCACCTTCAAATTGGACGAAACAAATAATAAAAAAGTTAATAAAGGTAAGGAGGGCTATCTTTCATTCCAATAAACATATGTTTCTTCTGTCTTGGACCTCCTCGTTTAGATGATGTTGTCTGGGTCGATGACGCTTTAGCCTCTCTCGTGATAATTAGAGGTCAAATCATATAGTATTGACACTGATGAGACTTTGATAATTTTCTCATTGTCTTGTATATTTAACATAGGCTCTCTGAGATCATCTGGCGATTCTCAGATAAATATGGGCTATATAAAGACTACTGATACTGATGAACGTATGTTGGCCTTGAATAAGGGTGCGGTAAACAAAATGTTTACAACCCCTATGCATCAATCTGAAAAGAATTTGAATATTAGAATAAGGCGTGGTTTAATGTTTAAGAACCATCCGCGATTTGGGACACCCAAGATGAATCTTAGTACATTACAGGGCCAAAGTACATTAAATGGATATTTTATATCTTCAGTTTGATTTATGCATTGTTTTCAATACTGACAACTTTTACCAATCACCCACTGGTGTAAATACTGACTGTGATATCATCTGTGCAAACACCAAAGTTATCTATATTGTTGTTACTTTAGTATTTTTCCCAATATCAATTGGGATGATGAAGATTATTTGTATAGTGATGTATTGACAATTTATTAACCAATGTTAATCGTAAATCGACAGTTCACATTAAGTAAATTATTTTATTTTGTGTTTTTGCTGTTGTAGCTGGGTTAACAAGACCGTCTTCATTAGCTCTGAATGATGCAGCCCGCCCAGCACTCATCTCCAGCCTCACCACACAAGCGGCCTTTTTCGAATGTCAAGCTCGATTGCAGACTGAGGCCAGAATGGCTCTAGCTCAAGCTAAAGAAATGGCCCACATGCAAATGGAGGTATACCAAATTAATTTTATTCGTACACAATTATTAATTTTCTTGTTTTTGTTTTGAAGATCACTAAGATACATGGATTAACCGTGATTAACCTGTTAACCGGGTGGGACGTATATACACGTCTAATGTAAATAGTGGTGACTATGGGTTAGACATTTTTATAAGTCCGAAAAATACATTTCGTGCACCGAAACGGACGGAACGTATTTTGCCCTACTGTATAGTGACTCAATGAAATATTTCAATTTATATGAAAAAGCGCGCGCCCGTTGCAAGTTGCATAATTGGAGAGGGGACCGCCCAGTTAACAGGTTAAGGAGTCTTGTCTTTCATTGTTTTCTTCTCATCTTTCCTTGTCGCCACTGCTGGATACATTCACATTGTCTCAATTTTTCTCTGTCTTGACTCTTACCGATCTTCATCCAACTGTAATTATCTTGTCAGCCTTTCTTTTTTGATCGACCAGTACCTCTTTTCTTTTCCCATGGTCTCCACATCAAGACTGTGGTGCCCATCAATCCATTCCCTGTCTGGCAATATAACCTGCCCATTTCCATTTTAATTTGGCAACATAGTCTATCATACTGACCAGTTTTGTCCGGTGTCTGATTTCAATGTATTGTTTGTCAATATAAATAGCATAGCTATGATACCTTCATCACTTCATCACATCAATTAAAAAAAAATTGTAAAAAATAATTTTTAAATGTATATTTAGTTAATATTAATAAATTCACTAATGTTTGTGTCTTCGACCGGTTTTGGCAGCTCACTGCTATATTCTGGTCGCAGCGCAGCGAGCTGCTGAAACCGGTAGAAGACACAAATATTAGTGGATTTTAACTAAACATACATTTTAGAAGGATTTTTTATTTTTATTTTATTATTTTCATTATTTACAATGAACTTCTACCATGAAATATCAAATAACTACATTAATTTTGTACTTGTGTTGTAACAACGAACTTCTAACAAGAAATTTCAGTTAGCACCCGCTATGTTCAGAGTCAGTCTGAAATTTTTTTTTAGTAAGCCAAGAAATGATGTTTATTTATATATTTTTAATTAACTGGCACATATTGAAGTTTTCTAATGGATATCATATTTTTGTTTATATAAAAAAGTGCTTTTTATAAAAATGCAGGATGAATCCGATGTCAATGCTTATGAGTCAAGAGATGTGTCCCTTACCTCCCCCTTTATCAAGATAACTAGATATATCTTTTGGTTATACATAACACACAGCTCTAAATTTTGAATGCTTGGAATTTATTTGTTATTTTCAATTAGATACATTTTTTATTACGATTGGTGTACCTTTTAACTTTTAGATTGAGAGACAAAAACAAGAGAATTCACCTATTACCGAAATGTTGCGATGTAGCCTCTTGAAGGCAGGTGTCCAGTTGACTGGTGACCGAAGAAGGGTATCACGGCAGATGCTCACTGATATGAATGTAGCTCAGTTGCAGGTGTGTATTCTAAAAGCTTTATATTTATATTTATTTTGGTAGAGTTTTCAGGAATACCTATGTTTTACGGATTTTGTATAACTCATTGGTCCAGAGCCGGTTCGAGTGTGGTTCAGTGATATGGAGTCCCCACGAGGCGAGATACTCGCTCATGTTAGAGAGGGTTCAGAAAAGATTTCTGAGATATCTCAACATGAGGGAGTTTGGTAGCTATTCGTGGCTTTATCCCACTGCATTCCTCTTGGGCATGCTGGGGACCAATAGTTTACAGATAAAGAGGGATGGATACACACTAACCCATTTCTTCAGACTTATCAGGGGATTCTTTGAGAATTCCGTCATCTTAGAGGCTATCCATCTTTATGTTCCGGATGGTTATCTTCGACAGCGTCAGCACAGACTGTTTTATCTCCCATTATGCAGAACCAACCTGCCTCTGGTGATGCCGGTGAGGAGAGCAATCAAACTGCTGAACATGATCGCTTCGGAGATCGCGTCTTTTATATTCGTGAAAGTATGTTCAGAAGACAAATACTCTTGACTTTGGAGAGTATCTTGTATTCCTAATGTCGAACCATCTGTCAAGCGTTCCTGGTATTATATATTAATTCTATTTTACCTGTTCTCAATAGATGTCTTAAACTATAATTGTTGTTTGTAATATCTTTTGAGAAAATGAACTAATTTGATTTGTTATTATTTTATTTTTTATATACTTTGTATGCAACACTAACTTTTAAAAAGTTAAAATTAAATATCAGACGTGTTTCGGACAACCCAGTCCTTCCTCAGTGATATTATAAAGATATTTAAAATATTATAAAATTGTTTACAATTATGATATGAACTGAAATAGTAAAAATGTAAGATTAGTTTTCTAGAAGTTTTATTATTTTTTATGAGAGTGACATGTTTCACCTTGCTAGGGCAATATCAAATGTCTCGAGAAACAAACGCCTAATTATTTATATACCTGGGCTAATAGATAATACTTTTATTAAAGTTACTGAAGTGGTTTAATACACCATTAAATGTAAAATATATATTTAGTGTAAGAAATTTTAATTTTAATTTAAAAATAAGTATTTGTTTATTTTTAGGTAATTGTGAATGAGCTTCATACGCAAATCGAATTCCTAAATGAAAGTTTGGTCAAGTTGTTAATAGCCCGAGATGAACTACACATGGGCCAAGACTCCATGCTGGTGGACATCGAAGATCTCACACGACATCTGTAAGTAGCATAACAGTGTTGCATTTCTTATTTAAACATTCCGTTTATGCATTCAGTAACTTCTAACAGTTAAAATAAGTATCATTTTGAATGGTACATTATTTTATTTTCTCGCATTCACCAAGTTTTGTATTGTGAAAAATCCCATAATATAAATAAATAAATTATGGAAAATTGATATATTGAATATAAGAGAGCGAGAGATGAATACTTTGATTCTCTAAGAAAGTAATTCAAAATGCACATGATGGGCATTAAGGTGTTCCTTATATGGGCGAATATTTTTTTCCGGTTATTGAAACGCATACTTCCTAATTGTGTTTATTAGTCTACTAGTTACCCAAATACAGAATTTCAACTTCCTACGTTAATTTTAACCTGTGCCAACTTGGCCTCAAAGTTTTAGAAAATAGCTGCTTAAAGTGTCTTTTAAATGTAGTACATGATCACTTAAAACCATTATGTTAGATAAATATTGACGAAAACAATAATTTATATAATGCTTTTCTTGTAATTATCAAAAAAGATACAATTTTTATATTTATTTATTTGAATATTTCCTCTTCAAAGTCTCTTTTTTGCAGTCTGGGTAAATTTTTCTATGTTCTTGCACACAACATAATTAGAACTGCTTATATTCTTCAAACGCGGTAATTAAACCATGAAAGTCTGTCAAGCCCTTTCAGCTGTGTCATTAACTGCTTTTAAGCTATGAGTAGAAACCTTCTTTTTAGCTTCCACGAATGCCGCATTGACTTTCTATGAAGGTAAAATTTCTTGAAGCTATTTGGGAAATATCGTCAATCCATCGTTTAGATGGCCTCCCGACACTCCTATTCTTTGTCCATGGCCTCCACTGAAGTATTCTGGATGTCCATCGGGTATTGCCCTGTCTTGCTATATATCCACCCCATTGGCATTTTATTTAGCTGTACAATAGATATCCATGATGTTGGCAACTTTGGTTCGGTGTCTTATTTCTTCATTTCTTATTTTGTCTCAGAGATTTATGCCGAGCATTTGCCTCTCCATGGATTGTTGTGTGATTTTTAGTTTATGGACACTTTTTGGTGTTAGGGTGGTTGTCTCTAGACTATATGTCTGGATAGGCAGTATACATGCGTCAAACATTTTTATTTTTAGATAAATTGTAATATGCTTGTTTTCAAAAACTTCTTTAATTTTTTTAAAGGCAGCCCAGCCAAGTCCTACTGTTATAGGTATTTCGGCTGTTTGGTTTTATTATATTATTCTACTTCTAACTAATTATGTAAATACACATATGAAAAATAAAATCACCGATGTAAGAGTTTAAACATATCTTTTAAAATGAATTTCAGTATAATAATTCTTTTTATATTTTTCCCAGCAGTGCAAAAGAGATCTCCAGCAAGTCTTCCGGGCCCTCTGGGGACACTCCTTCTCCGTCTGGCCCTCTCAAGTCACACTTATCCACCCTCACTTCCCTGCTGAGCAAGTGACAAATAATTCCCAAATTTATACTTCACGTCTACCACAAAAATATCTAGGGTAATAATTAAAGTATAAAACATAAAATAAAATTTTATTGTTACATTGTTTGAATTTCTATCCATGTTTAAAAAACTTTATCTTCTTATATTCGGTACTATATCTTCATGAATGTATTCTCCCTTTTTTCAAATGAATTACGTAATGTTATCAACATTCCCACTATTTTATTAATAGTCCATAATATTTAAACCTGCATACATGTCTTAAAATTAAATAATGACTTTTAGAAGTATATTTTCCTAATAACCTATTTCTTTCTTTCTACATATATTAATTTAAAATCTAAGTAGGTCTACTGTATATTATGAATTCACTTTTATTTTATCATATAATTCTAATAAAAGAACAATCCATAATATAAAAGATACATACTAATTTATTTAAGATATATTTTCATCAATCACACACACACACACACATAAGCGTTACTTGTTGTATGAAGTAATCCAAATAAAAGCCATTAAAATAATTGTCACATTATTAATAAGTAAATACTAGTACTTCTTCCTAATGAAGTTCTTCATTCCCTTTTATTAAAAGGTGTAAACCATTGTACCAGTGCACTATTCTGGTCACACGCATTTCTAATTATACTATTTTTACTCCGTAATGAAATTACTGTGTGTGTAATATTTTATCAAAGAAATGTTCGCTCGCTTTTAAAGCTTTTCAAATTATTACTTAAGTAATGGTATTGATTATACTTAAGTTTTTGTTATTTAAAATTTCAAACTCAGATTATATAAATGATCAGATTTTCCAAGTGTGTGAAACAATTAAATACATAATAAATTTTGAATGCATAAGATAGTAGAACTGTTTATGTTTTGTCAAATTATTTTTAATTCTATTTAATGTGAAGATGAATTAGGAAAAAAAAAATTATTGATTTAAGTCATTTATTGTTTCTTGAACAATGATGTAATATTTCACATTAAAAAATAATGGTAATAAAAACGTCTGTTTTCTAGGAGTTTTATTTTATTTTATGAGAATGGCATGTTTTGCCTTGCTAAGGCATTATCAAATGTCTTGACAGAGTTATATTAGTGACATTTGATAATACTTTAGCGAGGTGAAATATGAGATAATCATAAAATATAATGAAACTTCTAGAAAACAGTCATTTTTACTCACATTACTTATATTTATTTAAGTCATTCGACCTTATTTAAAAAAATATATATATATTTATGTCGGGAGATATGTGATTGGATATTAATCATAAAAATGGGCATTGGAATTCTTGATTTAAAAAAAAAAAACTGAATCAGGATTGTGACGACTTTGTTATGTATTGCTTTTTAAAAAAAAAAAATATTATTATCAATCTTTCCACGTTCCTATAGTATTTTACACCTTATTATTTTCCACACTTAATATTTTAAATATACATATGTTATTAGGTGTGGTAATCAATAGGATAAAGTGTTTCCAGTAAGGCAGTAAGGTACCGTAGAGTAGATAGTTTCAACATTTAAGGTCCACGCGGCACTAAATTACGCCTATGCACAGCTTCATCAGAACCTTATAAAGTAATGATTACATTTTTGTTAGATATGTAAGTACTTAATATTGTAAAACCAATGTTTTACATAATTGAACAATGTAAAATATACCTTATTAACTAATTACTTATTTCTGCAAAGTGGTATTTGTTGCTGAAAATAAGCTTTGAAGATTGCTGTGATTAAATCAGAAAAAAAAACTAAGTACCTTGGAATATGTCTCAATGAAGATTGGATTTCCGATACAAAGATAGAAATTGCCAGAGGTGTCTTCAACAAATTAAAAAAATTATGAGCTAACTTTGAGTTAGATCTTGGCCTCAAGAAAAGATTTGTAAAGTGTTGTGTCTTGTCGGGATTGTTATATGGCATGGGGAGCTGGACTCAATGAGAAGACTAGAAGCCTTTGAAATGTGGATGTAAAAGAGAATGCTCTAGATACCATGGATGGCAAGAGTAACAAATGAAGCAGTGCTGAGATGCATGAGAATGGACCATCAGCTGTTCACCTCAATAATAATAAGAAAAACTGCATACTTAGGGCATATTATGCACAATCCGAAGTATAATTTATTACGGGTAATAATTGAGGGAAAAAAGAGACATGGGATGCAGAAAAATGTCTTAGCTGGGAAATATCAGACAGTGGAGTGGATTGCTGATGGTGGCAGCCTAATACACACTTCAAGAAACAGGAATAAAATGGAGCAAGTATCCAGTGATGGATATGCAGCGAGAGAAGAGAAGAGAAATCAGAATTTGAAAATTTAAATTGTTTTTAGTCTGCATTATACTTGTCAAAGCCATAAAATTCAATGATCTTGTGAATTTTATGGCTTTTCTGTGATTCAGCCTAAAATATGAATATCATCTAGATTTTTTATCTAATTAACTGGATTTGTTTCTTCAATCGTGTAATGTTTCTATTGATAACATAATGCAGCAATATGTGTAACCAACTAAAAATAAGACTCTTTAACGGGATTTGAAAATAATGTTGAGCGGTTCTTCGTAAACTTTTGATAAAACATTGTAAATACTATTTCAATCTTGTTGATGTGTTGCCTTATTCAATATATTATATTTTTGAAAAAAATTGATATTTTTTTGCATATCACATAGAATATAAAATTAATAAATATCATATGTATTTCACAGAACCGCTGTGTTTCAGTTTGATGTTTCCATCTGCGTTCTGCAAATTCTAGCAATGTACATCTGTAAGATGTTTATTATTAAGGCTCCAAAAAACTTATATTCTAAAAAATTAAAACATTGCAAATTGCAACCTTTATTCTATATAATGTAGGTTATTCACATATTTCGCATTTCCTTATAAAATTTGATAATAATTATTTATGGAGCTTCCATTAATTCGCGAGTGTTTGTGGGTCAAATGGTTAATAATAATTTATAAGCAGATAATTCTTGTCATTCTGCAAAGATATATTACTCAAATCCACTCAATGAAGTAAAATCAGTTTTTACAATTCTCATTTACCATTACAGATTTTTTAAGAGGGACAGTAAATCATTTAATTAACCTAATATATCTAATGATATTTTTATGTATAATACATGATAATAAAATTTATAAATATTTTTATGCTTCTAGTACATATATGATGCCGAAAGTTGATTATATAATATTACTTATAAAATTAACCTAAAACAATGTAAATATTTGAAAACCATTCACGATGGTGTGTATTATTACAATAAGTGTTTTTATCTGTGAACACGAGAGTTTCAGATATATTTAAGGGATGTTGATATAAATCTTATAAAAAAATTAGGTGCTTTTTAAATTATAGACATATGAATGGTGATTTATTAAACACAAATATATTTTGACTGTTTAATTTAATTTAAATTTCGAGCTTTTGTAGATTTATAAATCTTACTACCTACGGTATTTGATAGATAAGAGTGTTGAAACTACGATGCTTTGCGATTTTAAGTTTCTGTACAGTATTATTAGTAATTTATATTTCTTCTCGTGTATCTCCGACATACACATTCATAGATGTGAATCGCTTCACATTTTGGCTTTAAATTGTGTTGATATTATTTTAACTTGTACATTGTAATAAAATGTGCATATAATTGATGAATGTACAATTCTGAATAAAAGTATTATTTCAAATATGTTTTGTTTCATTATTATAGGCCACCTTAAGATATGAAATATTTAGTTTATTTTCCTTTTAAATGCACTACAAGAGCATCATCATAAAAAGTCAATTAACCCGGGATGGGTATTTTCTACCTTCAAGAGTTGACTTCATCAGTAAAAATTCATTTCAGGTTTTAGCCAGGATGTGCCTATTTGTTACATTGATATTAGCTGTCGAAGCTAATGCGCGGGTGGAATATAACGAAATATATGTTATAAAGAATTTTTTTACAACTACTTCTACCAAGAAATTTCAATTCACAATGTTAATATTTTGCAGATATAAGAAGTGAATGCAGTGTGAACGAAATAAATGTTTTTTAAAGTTGTTTTGGACGAATGTACAGAGTGAATGGTGTAGAAAATATATGTTCACAATTTAGCACAAAATAAAGATAGACTAAGGAAAAATTTAACATGAGCAAATAGATAAAAAATTTAATGTCGGCTACTTGAGGAGTCAGAGAAATCGATGTGTGTGAATGAAGCGATGTATGAATGTTGAGAAGGCCAGAGAAATATCAGGAAAGAACTGCCGTGGTCCATCCTTTCTATCTACCACTTCAGGAAACGCCATGATGTTAGTTATTCTTATGTGAACTATAACAATTTTAAATACTGCACAGTGAACTTGAGATTTTATAATGTGAAGTACAATATAATGCCGAAATAGAGGTTTAAGGACTGTTGGGTTTCCTTTAATCCTATTCAAGAATTATACAAATCATCCTGATAAATCACTCACCCTTATTGAGCAAACTAATGTTTATTGCAATACTTGTAGATAGAGTTTACTCTTTCAATTACTTTTTTTTTTTTTTTTAAAAAAAAGACTAATATCAAGGATTTAATTCAATGATATTAGAATTTATTATTACAATCTTCAATGTGAGCAGAAAATAGCTCATTATTATGAAGAAGGAATCTGGTCGTGTCCAGGCTTGAACCCACGTCCCCTGGATCAGGAGCCAAGCGTTCTATCCCCTAGACCACCACCCGATACTTGAAGAAGAAAAATACGCATTAACTCAGCTACCTAGATTTTATTTATTTTTAAGGTCCCCAAAGTAAATTAATTGTTTTTTAAATTTAAAAATAGAATAGTAAGGTATGTCAAAAATAAATAAAGCAATTTATTTATTTATTATTTTTAATAAATTCAATTAAAAAATAGTAATAATAATTTACTTGTTATATCAGAGAATACATATTTTTTAATGTTAACAAAAATACCCATCACATGACATGAAGCATCTGTTTCCTCATTACATCCGAGACTCGCTATTTCCGTGATCGTAATAACCGAGTTAGACTGTATTTTTGAAAACACCAGGATAAACTCTAATAAATTTACACAGATGTTATACAAATTGCATTCTTAAGGCGCACGCGTGAGCGGTGAGTATGTTTTGAACATAATACCTTATAATGTTATATATCTCCCGCCAAAACTTTTTTCACGACATATTTTTTTCAAAAGGAATAAACACAAACAAGTATTTAAAACAATAACATAATTTTTTTTATTCAATTCAATTTTCAGCAACAAAATTTCAGAAGGTAAACGAAGCGTATTTTTTTGGCTAAAAAAACATTTAAATAATGACAACAAACATTACAGACTACTTTTATTATAGATTAAATACAAAAAGAAAGATTGGAAAATTAGCAGAAGAATGAGAAGTGAACAATTTTGCCGCTTGTGTTTTCATATCACCGTGCGCCTGTCCTAAAACGGCTGGCTGCGCGCGTCGCGCGTGAAAGTCTCGAGTTAGATTCCCGTAGGATACACAGGAAAACGTCAACACTTCTTCCACCCCTTGTTAAAATAAGCAAAGCGTATCAAATTTGGTAATTACGATGGGGAATCAATTCAGGAATGTGGCACTTATAGTCTGCATGAAATCTTTCTTAGTGGTTTTCAATGTTGCGTTTTGGGTAAGTAACCTTACGGATACCGCACTTATAAATTCATTTACTAACATATTTTATTTTATAATAAACCTTAAAAACTGGTTAATGTTTAAATGTGTAACATTTGTACCTTAAGGTTTCGGGAATGGTGATCTTGGCGGCTGGATTGTGGGCTGAAATCGAAGTACAGAAATATTTCGAGCATTCTTACGAATTTTCTGATACGATTCCGTACGTCGCAATCGGAATTGGATGTTTAACCGTATTTATATCTTCACTGGCTTGCACCTGCACCGTAAAAGGCCAACCAGTGTTATTATACATTGTAAGTTTATTTACTAATATTAAAATACATATAAATATCCAAGTTTTTCAATTGAATATACGATATTTTTGTTATTATTTACCATGTATTAGTTATATTACTAACTAGTACCTATTTTTAACTTAACGGCACACTGTTGCAGGAACTGTTATGTCAATCTATACAAAAATAATATAAATATTTATATTTGTTATTTTTAAATAGGATCTAGTACTGTGTACACAGTTAGAATATTTTTCAATTTGTAAAGAAAACAATTGTCCTTTAATTAATCGTTTAAATTATTAAGTACTAAAATATTATTTTCTTCTTCTATATATTTGATTGAAAAATACTCTTCGTATTTAGTTCTAGCAAAATAAACGGATTTTTAAACGTCAAAAAACAATTAAACTATTATAATATTTGGGAAAATCTCGGTTCATTTGAATTGTTTTAATCGTTTTAATTCATTTTTAATGGTTATAATTGTCTAGGAGCATAAGTGCACTAAATAATTCCAGGAATTTCATTTACATATTATTTATTATTTTATGTACACGTGCTGTGCTGTCGAAGTATATAAAGACATCTGTGTATTCTTACTTGGATTATTACATTATATTGTTGATTGTATGTATTATAATAATAAAAATTCGAATAGTTATTCGAGGGATGTAATTATTAAGATATGATATGAGAAAGTTAAGGACTGTATAAATAAGAGTTATTTTTTTGTGGAATAGAACACAATTCAAATTTGATAATGTTAAAGTAAGACGAAACGAACCACTCTCACACAATACAATAAACCAAAGGTACGTTTTAAAACGGTCGTATTTATCAATTTTAAGTATTTAATATACAATTCTACAGAATTGTTAAAGAAATATAAATATAATTGCCAAGATTAAAAAGTAAATAGAATGAAATACGACACTTCATGTATTTAAAAATTAAAATCACTACTCGTGATAAATCTCTCTCGATCAGGCTGGCTTATGATTCTGAAAAAGTATTGAATTTATATAATAATCACCACAATAAAACAATTCTTCTGTTTACATTGATGATATTTAAAATATTTGTAAAAGCAATATTTTCTGTTTTTTAGTATGGGGGAGTGCTGGCTGTAATCTTTGTGATGGAATTGGGAGTGGAAGTGTCTCTGTATGCATACAAGCATCGGCTATCTGAGGCATTGGAGCGGGCCATGAATGTTTCCTTCATTAACTACGTTGCCAGAGGAAATGCTGATAAGACCGTGGAATTTGATTTTATACAAATGTCGGTATGTATTCCATGGTTGTGCAATCAACAGCGATAATTTCTCATGTACTTACTAATATAATCGCACGTAACATTAATACGCAATAATCAAGGAAATTATTTCATGGACATAACACTAGAACTAGGTAACCAAAAATTAAAAAAAAATTGGGTTACCTAGTTGCTACTTTTCTTAGAAAATCGCCTTTTTAGTTTTGAGGTCCTTTTACTAAGTATTTCTTCAATAATTTTGTATCACACTATTTTTTTATGAAACTATCATAATAAAGGAAAGGACTCCCTTCACATCCCAACCCCACAATAAAAGACCTCTCTAATTACGACCCAAACACTTCCAGCCGCCACAAGCGCCCAAAATCGATTCTCCTTCAGAGGAAAACTCCGGGCCACACAAATCATGCCCCCAAATAAACTAACAACCCACCAAATCACCTTCCAACAATGTTCCCATCAGATGTAAAAGGAATAGCCACATGAGCTGAACCTCTGTAAGCCAGAAGATCCAAGTTCCAAGGTTCCAAGATATTATAGAAATGTAAGATTATCATGAAAAGACGCGATAACTCGTTTAGCAATTAAATATTTTAAGATACATCTTTTTGGAATTGGAAAGCTCTTTGACGAGCAGTTCATTAACATAAATAAGTAGACAAATGTCGAATCACCTAGTTTTTAGATAGAGCCCATGATATGTTAAATCATAGTGAAATGAACAATGAAAACTGCACAAAGCGGAATTATTTCTTACGATAAAAATAATTTGTCTAACGGAATAATTTTTATAAATATGAACAGTTTTGATAAGATTTAATATAAGAACTCTTTTTTATGAAATAATTTATCGGAGATTTCAAACATTAAAAGCATTATTTTATCTGTTGCGCGAATTTTAATATTTTCTGGTTGACTTGTTTTGAACTTTAAAATAAAATTTCTTTCCAGAAAAATGTTAATATTTTATTCTTTTGCCTGGAAATTGTAATAAAATTATGATATTTTTTAAGTTCTCATATTAATTCTGAATGAATATTAAAACAAACTCCAGCTCTTTCCATTTTCTCCTAATCTTCTTCCGCGCAATCCATTAACCCAAATTCCAAAAACTATTATAAAGCATAACATATTTCGGATAGTTATTATTCTTCGTCAGTGTAAAAATCTTAAATTATCTGTAAGTTCATTTTCAACAGAGAAGAATGACAACCATCCGAAATGTGTTCGTTTCAAAAATATAATACCTAAATAAAACGTTGTGTTATCATATAACAAAGTTTTCTTTTAATGTTTCCTCAAATATTGAGATCATAATGTGAAGGCGAATATTATTTAAAAAAAAGTGTTTTTATTTCAGTTCAAGTGCTGCGGTGTCCATAATTACACTGACTGGTCTCAGCTCGTCCCAGCCCGCCCTGTCCCTCACTCTTGCTGCAAAACTCTCAAGAGTTGCATCACCGCCAACACGGGAGACATATTCCTCCAGGTATTATCTTAATTAAAACATAGAGATCTTGATCCAGCTTTCTTGCGTCCGATTTGGAAATTTCACGGTGCCACTAAAATAGTGGAGTGCAGGTTGAAAATATACCGACGCAAGAGAACTATTGTATTTAAAATAGTAATAAAGCGGTATCTTTCTACGCAGCATAGCATGAGGTAGATACCGCATCATGCTATTAGCAGCATTGTAAATTTCGCCACGTTTAAATCTATTTCTTTACTTTACAGCGGAAAACTTCTAAAATTGACTGAATTTTCTAATTATTATTAGTTTGACCATACGATAATTAAAAAATTATATATAAAATACTTATTTTGAGTTTATCTTTATGTTAATCATATTTTTTTTACTTAATTAAGATGTTAAATTCAAATAAAATAAAAACGAAGTATAAGGAAACGTTCGTATTATGCAAAACACTTAACTATATTTATATATTTTTTGGAAGATCATATTGTCTATTGAAAATAATATATACATAATATATATAATGATTTTTTAAAACAAATAATCTCTCGAATATTTAGCAAACGAAATGCTTTTGAAATGATAGCATGATTTCTGAAAATGTTTCAATATTATTTCAGTAAAAAAAAAACATCACGCCGTCTCTCTGAAGGGATAGGCAGAAATATGGACCGCCATATTGTTCTTTCCTGACATACTTCTCTTGCTTCCTTAACATTCATATATCGTGTCATGCACGCACGTCAATTACTCTGACATTCAATATTTGATATCAGTAATGTTGACATAAATGTGAAATATCTACGTAAAACAAGTTTTCCTTATTTTTAATCAGGATTTTCTAACTCATAGTCTACTCATAATATTCAAATGTCTGAAAAATTACCATTAATATACTTATGTATTAAATTTCTGTAAAATGTGATTTTTTTCACAATCCCCAAACTATATGACGACCTTCGTGGCCGAGTGGTAAGTGCATTGACTGCCACCCCGAAGGTTCCGGGTTCGATTCCCGGCGAGGGCAGTCTGATTGTCACACTATCTTTGGTCTGGTATAGAATTCACGTGACAATAAAATGGCGATAGATTAGCTACCTATCCCATGTCACGAGAATCACTATGATAGCTATAATACCCTTTACATCGATTTGGCTCATGCTGTCATGATGTAAAGAGCGATTCAACAAAATAATAATAATATTAAAAATAAAACATTCAAATTATAAAATGTAAAATTAGGGGAGATGTAGGTAATGGGAGTCACTTAAGCGAGAATTGAAAAAAAACCCAAACTATTAGTTAACTATTTATTGCTTAAACCTTATTATAAACTTTAGTTATTAAACTATTAATTAAGATCACCTTTAATCACTTTGGCTTTTTACTTTTGGAACAATAATCATTTAAAAAAAAAACAGGTTTGACCACCATTGCCCACATCTGTTGGCAATGGTGGTCAGCATGTTGGCAATGGGGGTCAACACAAATCGTACACATAATTGCAAGCTGAGTCCCACCCAGTGCAATCTAAATGAGCCCAAAGCCCACATGAAGTGCATCGGAACCACATCTCATTATCTTGCCCGAATTCGCCGCATACAAGACATTGGTTGTCAGAATCTTCTGCATCATCGTTTTTGTCGTCCTGGTACAAGTCATCAGTTTTCATATCTGACGCTGAAGTATTGTTCGATTCCTGCAGAATTTTCTTCTTTATCTATTTTTTTCGCGTACCTCTTCTGAAGACTCGAAAATGGGATGTTCATGGTTTTCGCGGCTTTTCTTATTGAATAACCTTGTTCATCGATGAGCTCCACGGCCTTTTTCAGTTTAACTATAGACCAGGTAGCCTTATTTGTCTTTCTAGGACGAACGTTCGGTATCTACAAACCAAAAATAATATTATTTTATCGAAGACAGGGAATGTTAACAATAAGGGTCACCTGACTCCGATTGCCTACATCGGTAAAATAGAGAAAAAACCTACCTTGACATAAAAGTAAAAGTGATGGTGGTAAAATGAGTTTGAAATCACGATCTAAAATGCTTTAGTCATTACATATCACAAGCGCAAAAAGAAACACTCATTAGTTTGATCCTTACCTTCGGATTTGTCCACTCGAAAAATTAGATCAGAAGGGCCCGAAAACTTGTTACGTCTACCACTCTCTAGCACGTGATGCGAACTGAGTAAGCTGCCTATCGCGGATGTTACCGGCAAACAGCTAGCGTATGACGTCACTGAAACCGCCATCACGCGTATTGTTTTCGAATTAAAGGGGTGACTCCCATTGCCAACTGACTCCCATTGCCTACATCTCCCCTACATATTCCGTTAAGTTTTTTATGTTAAGTTACTTTTTATTTCATTCTATACATTTGTTTTCAGGGGTGCTATTCTACAATTGTTTCATTTTTCGAACACAACAGCAACTGGGTGCTGGGTGTGGCTGCCGGGGTTTCCATGTTCCCTCTGGTAGGAGCTCTCCTGTCCTGCTGCCTTGCCAACAAAATCAAGAAAGCTAAATATGATGTCATGACTTAAATTCAAATGCAATTAGAATTTAGAGCACACCACAACTGTGCCAAATTTTGTACAATTTCTTCTGATACCTTAATGTGTTTTGATACTATGAAGCTTTTGAATAGACATAACGATTACTCAATACTTTACATTTAAGTAATAATTTTATTTTCAGCATTTGCTTTATTAATAGTACTTAGATATTTGTAATAAACAGTTGATATTCTTAATTGATATTAACAAATTAACTGATTTTATATAATACATGAATTAATATATGAAAGTAATTATTTTCAACCGGGAATTGATTATTCTAAAACAATATGAATAAGATACATATAAAGTCAAGTAAGTTGTGATAAACAATTATCTTCATTTTGTGTTTTATACTAAATTAAATTAAATTAATAAATAAAATAAAAAAAGACATAACTCAAATGGGAAGGAGATTGCAGCGATCTCAAAAAATTTTCATAGAGAATTAACTAAATGAAATGTTTACATTCATGAACCAAGAAATGATCTTGGTAATCGTGATAATCTACGCACAACATCTGTATGACATATGTAAGCTCAACGTGCGTATCATTTTATAAAAATAAATCAATGTACGATAGAATTTTGAATAAAGTTTTTACTAATCGCTTTTTTAACTCGTTTATTTAAATATACTTGTATATTATATACAAACCTTTTTTTCAGACAATTATTGTGGTGTTTATAAATCCGTAAAAAGGCGATATATGATACGGTTTGTTATATCCAAAAACAATTTAGTGATTTGACTTGGCTTCATTTTATCATTTCAATATTTCATATTTGCACATTTCACTATTTTCACATGAATATCAAATTTCCTTTAAAAATAAACGACGCATTAGATACGAAAACAATATGTTTATAGAAATAAACGAAAATACTTACATACTTCCATATTTTGTTTTACCACTTTATTTTGTTTTTCAAAGCTACAAAACAAACCGTATTCTTAAAAAAACAAAATGAAGCGGTGTGAAAACAATGCATTTTAATATATTATATTTCAAATGAAGAGTTTCGTACAAAATCACAATATATTATGGAAAAATATATAATATACTAGTGGACCCGATAGATGTTGTCCTGCCCCGAAGTCTTTCCTGCTATTAGCTGGTTCAGCAAATGTTTTTTCTATATTTGTATTTTCAATAAACTATATACTAAATGACATTTGCCATGGAGTTAGAATTTTAAATCTACACCACTCTACAATGCAAGTGATGTGAGCATGCTTAAACACAAATTTGACATCAGCGCCATCTATGGTAAACAAATATAACTATAAATTATTCTCAGGTCAATTATTCCTGAACTTCCCAGAAGGTTTTAACGGTCACCTACCAAGTACCAGGTGAATCTAAACCATCCAGAGACCCACTCAAACACACAATTTTTTTTATCAAAATCAGTCCAGCCGTTCAGGAGTTCAAATACACACGCCCGTACAGAAGAATTATAAGTATAAAGATTTTAAAAATATTTAGATAAATTTAACGTTCCATGGTATGTATTCATTGGCATTTTCTGTATGAATTTGTCTGATTGGACTGACTTTACGTTAATTGTAAGAAAATTTTGGATAAATCACTTTCATATTCTCCAATGTCTTGGACATTGATAGTGAGGATGTAGACGAATAGTTTGTGAAGCATTAAAGGAAACTCACCACAGAAGAACTATTGGTCCTCCATAAACACAAAGAAGCTGAAACAATGGAAATGATTTTGTGTAATGAGGAAGTCAAGTAAATATTCATACATAACTATGAAATCACTGAAATGCAGTCTTATTTAGTCAAGTTACGAGTATGTGTATAGAATATGAAATGAAACAAATAAAAGTTAACAAAGTCTGGTGATCGTGTAGATGAAATAAAAGATGAAAAACTGTAATAAATATTGTTTAATGTAAACAACAAAATGAACAATATAAAAACATTAAAATTTCTTATCGTTAACAATGTGAAGTTAGCTTAATCACTATCAGAATCGTGTTTGTCAGTCTTGAGTTCCTCGGCCGCCTCCTGCTTATAATGGCGGTACTCTGGCTTCAGCTCCCACATGTTCTTGTGAGGATTCTTCAGGTTATAATTGCACACTTCCTTCAAGATTTCTTTCAAATAAACTATAGGCTGTCGGGTAATCTGAAACACAAAACTGTTTATTAATAATAATAGAGAAACTACAATTATTTTAATTAAAATCTGATTAACTGTTAATGAAACAACACAATTAAAAAGAACTAGTTGCAACCCGTGAAATATTCACGGAAGTAAAGATATTCTACCCTTTAAGAACTTGGTTCACTGTACAATCGTAATCAGTCATAAGTTTTAACTTTTAATGTAAATCAATTTTTTTCACACACTTTCAAAATTTCACAATTAACAATACCAAATTGTTTTTTTTTTTTCTACACTACTAATCAGACCAAAATTCAAAATAATCATGAAACATTCTCGGGCTTGCGCACTGTGTGCATTTAATTTTTTTTCAAATACTTTCGAAGAGAATCGAAATATTCCTCTCTCGCTCTCATGTATTTGAGATATTCTCGTATTCTTGATGATATCCCTTTTTGCCTATTTATATTATGTTACCGAGCAAAAAATATTTGATAGAAGTTCAATATTTTTTTTATTGCAGCTATACCATTGGTGTAGTCTAAATTTGTATTATAAAATAAACTTATAATTAATGTTAAAAATATTATAGTATTATAAAATATTGCCTAACTAAACATTACCTTTTGTAAATCCTTTATATTATAATACTGATGTTTTTCAAAGGCAGCAAACAGCATGTTAAGGACGTCATCTTTGTCATCGCGGGCTTTCTTCCCTTCTGCTTTCTTGCGCTCCTGGTACTCAATCTAAAAATGTAACATAAGATACAAATATATTTACATGCTAAACCAAATGAATATAAATGATATTGGGTGTTTCGGAAATATCGGTCCATTATTTTGTTTGAAATTCGCATTTATTTGAGAGATAAAATAATAAAACACATCATTCTAAATATTGTCCATCGTTAGCCAAAAACAACATCTACCAAAAAAATCTAAAATAACTTTACATTACTTTTTTATACATTGTTCTGCGTTTGTACATTTCAACTTCGTTAAACTTATTAGGTGCTAGTTTTGGGGTAATCTTACTATTCTTCGTCATGTCTTCCAATATATTAACAAAATATTCAATTCACAAATGGCTGTACTCTCTTCTACCCTTTTTAATTCAAAGTGAGGACACACTCTCACAAGGGGTAATTTTTAAAATAAACTCACATAAAGGTTTATTGTTGGGATAATCTCAGTACATTGAAAATTAAACAATTTAAATTTGGCGGAATTGAAATTGAAATTAATACTGAAATTTTTCTATTATATTTACAATATCTTTAAAATTTTTGATTGACTGTACGACGCGATTGACTATTTGTTATAATATTTTGGACATCTCTTAAACATCCCCACAGATTAAAACAAATTAAGACTTGTGATTGCTATATATAAGAAATGATTCCTAAATTTAAAGTACAGTCGAACTGTGTTATTTTCATCACGGAAATAGCGAGTTCTCAGATGTAATGAGGAAACAGATACTTCATGTCTTCATGTGATGGCTATTTTTATAAGCATTTAAAAATACATATTCTCTAATATAACGAGTAATGCTTATAACGAACAATTTAAGTCAGTCCCATCTTCCTCATAATAACCAAGTTTGGCTGTATTTTTTTTATTCCAAAGAATGGTTAAAGATGCACCCAAAACTAGTTTGTGAAATTTTTACATTTTGATTTAAAATGTTTTTATTATTTAAATCATATTAGAAGTATAAATAAGAACATAAACTTGGGTAACTCACATTGTGCTTGTGGTCTGAGACTGGCTTGAAGTTATGAACAATTCTGTCCAACTGCTGAACCTGCCTCTGGGGAACAGAAGCTTTGCGGATGGATTCCTTCTTTAATTTCATGTAACAGTTATCTGCATACGGCCTGCACTCCAACTTCTGCACAATGCGTCCCTCCATGAAAAGTTTTTCGGCTTCTGGTATAACCGCGTCCACATTGGAAGCTGGCATAACAAAAAAGTGATATAATTTGACTTTACGGTTATGGCATGACATTAAATAAAACAATTTCAATAAAATACGTACCTGCAACATGAGAAAATACACCTAGGGTTTGTCGAGTTACTGTCGACACGTCTAGTCTGTGGTCTTTAGGAATATTTTCTTCACCCGCTTCTTTGAGACATAAAACGGCTTCCGATAAGGTTAAGGCAACTTGAGCCTTTTGACCCGCATTTTTTGAAATTTTCAACTTTCCAACTTCTATATTTCCGGGAGCTTTTTCCCATTTATTGGCGATATATTTGGGTACTTTAACAAGCCAAACGCCTCGTCCAGCATTTGATAAATCCAACTCACGATCAATGTGGGGTTGTGGATTTGCCATGCTGTTCGGCTTGTGGGCAGTAAAATTTACGGAGTTATTAGAATAAAATAAGCTATTATTTTAACTTTTTTTTCTAAAGATTATAATAAATCTGAACACATTTTAGAATATAATGAAACTAGAGCAACGGGAGCAAATTCGTGTTTTCAACTGACAAGCAATGACAAGTATCCACGGATCAAATGTGATCTATGACTAATTCCATAGATAAACAGTGATACGAAACCATAAAAAATAAATTTGTGACGTCTTCACTCCCATATTGCTTGCCAACCTTTTAACAATAAAAATAAAATTTGATGTTTATATGAAAATAAAAAGGAAGATTTTGTATTTCTCATTTATCTTGATACAATCCAAATTATGTTAAATAAATAAATGATCTGTTCTGATTTACCGATGATTGACTATTGTTTTCCCTCTTAATCGCTCAATATCGATTTTTGCATTCATTCCCAAGTCCTTCACCTCCTTCGAGTGCCATGTCAGGCCCTCCCGGCGTCGGCTATTACCCCGGCGTAGGCCTCTCTGTCCTGTCCAGACGGAACAAATCCCCCACCCCCTGAATTCCGGTTCACTCCTTTAATATTCTCGAGCCAGGACATCTGGGGTCTTCCCGCACCGCACCTACCCTCGATCTTCCCTTTCATGATTAGGTGCAGCAGATCGTATTTCTCGTTGCTGAGAATGTGTCCCAAGTAAAAATGTAATTTCGTATCCTATGATTTGGCACTTAATTCTTATTTTTTTGAGTTCGAAAAACATCATTACCGGACAGGTCGTTTTAGTGTGCAATCAATAATTAAATGCATTTTTTTGTCGAACATACAGAAGAGAAAAAAACACATTAAAAAAGGTTACTTCAATTCTTAAAATAAAAATGCATTTGTAAAAAAAGTTTCTAATATTAATACAAATGACATTTGATAATGCCTAAGAAGGGCGAAACTTGTCATTCCCATAAAATATAATAAAACTTCTAGAACACTGACATTTTCATTCGTATTAATTATTTAATAAGGAGTTTTACATCATTGCTCAAGAAACAATAAATAATACACATATTAGCAATGTTTTCAGGGTTATAGTCAACTAGTGTTTTTACTGGGAAGGGGTGCAGCTTGTGTCCGAGTTATAATAAATAACAGTTCAAATTAATCTAAATGATTGAAAATATAACACTTCATAACATAATTTAGTAGTTATTCATTTATTTAATAGTGTAAGTACATACAGCAGTATTGGGATATTTATAAACATAACAGTACATAAAAAATATATTACGTATTCCAGGCAAATTAAAACTAATATTTTCATTCGAGTCATGGAATTATTATAAATGTACATCTTGGACAGATTTAGCTTTAGCTAACTTCTTAAATAGTTTACACTTAAAAAAAAATATTGAAATTAGCAGAAGGGAAAGATGAAATCATTACCATTTTTTGTTAAAGGAAATTACAATATTTTGAGAATCAGAAAACTAAATGTCTTTTGGATTCTTGCTGCCATTATTTATTGCAGTGAAGTTAATTAATTATTAAATCAAAACCCATTTCCATCAATGGCTTCATACATGTAAAAATAATATGTATAAAATTATATAAATTAATAAAAAAAATTGTGCAAACATTAAGTTTAGATGACTCCATTCACATTATGTACTGGTTTTGGTCTCTCCTTTTATCACATATCATGACATGATTTTAAATTAATTTTAATAAAATGAACTTAAAATAAAAAGCTTAAATGAACTCGGCTAAAAAAAAAATACATTGTCATAGATGCATTTGCATTACTTCAAATACAGTAGAACATAATTTATTCGGACTAATTGGGACCGGAGGTGTTCCGGATACCGATTTTCCGGATAATCTCAAATAAATAATGACAGGTTGAAACTAACGAGATGGCACGTTGAAACTCAAACCCAGCGGGAGATTGACTGTCCGTAGAGTGCGGGGGAGAACGAGAGGAGGAGGGACGAGAAGGATGTAGCAACCCACACCCAACATTGTGTAGGTGTGGTGGGGTAAGCTTAGTCATG
This sequence comes from Lepidostoma basale, assembly GCA_022606425.2. Taxonomy (NCBI): domain Eukaryota; kingdom Metazoa; phylum Arthropoda; class Insecta; order Trichoptera; family Lepidostomatidae; genus Lepidostoma; species Lepidostoma basale. The sequence continues at coordinate 272,722 of JAHDVF020000857.1, read as the reverse complement.
TGTAGGTCACGGTGCAGAACGCTTCATCATCTCGGCTTGTCCAGATAATTGACCTTTCGGTTAACTGACGTCCGGATAAACGACGTTCTACTATATATAGAAAATCAATTTCATTAAACAACATGATTCTGTGTGATTATGAAACAAATAACAATAGGAACAAAAAGGATTTAAAATTATGCATTTGATTACCATTGAAAATTATTTACCTACAAATTTTAAATTCCTATAACTATTAATATAATATTTTCCATGTGAACTAAATTATATAGAGTATTTTAAAATACAATATTTATTGCTTATTGTAATACGAATTATTTACATAAATATTTACATTTTGATTGAAACAATATTTAAAAGGCGAGTTTACATGTTTTATTGGCAAGCATTGTGCATCATAAGGATTCTTGAATTTTTAGAACAAAGGGTTTTATTGCCACCATTAAGATTGCACTTGCATTTCCTTAACTACTTAAATCGATATATATGACGGGAAAAAGAGTTATAAAATACTTTAAGTGTACTATGTATAAAAACGGAGAAATGCAACATAAAATAATACTGTACTTTCGGTATTATTTGCTCAGAATTAAACTTTATTAATCATTTTATAGTTTTAACTAAAATATTGAGTGACATTTGGAATGTAATTATAAAAAATTTATCAAAATCTTAATTCTGCTTTAAAAATATAAGTCAAAAGGCTCACTAGTGACTACCCGAATATAAAATTAAATATCTTTGAGAATATATGGTTAAATCGAAAGAGTAAAAAATTGTTTTAAGTAAATCAATTTATATAAAAATAATCACAGATTTATTATCAATGAAAAAAGTTTAAGGTTTAGACAATTAATTCTAACGTGTTTTCATTAAATAGTTCTTTGGGAAACTAGTACATACAATAATTCAGATATAAAATAAAGAAATATCAAAATTAAATGCAATTACGGAATATTAAGCTGAAACAGAATCTGTGATATAGTGGATAGCAAAAATAATGATAAGTCAGCGCTCATTTTGAAGTTTTAAGTACTGGGAGTACATTCGTCGGGCCTGATTTAGAACACGATTGACATTATGTTTTCTCACCATTTTATCAAAATACATGGCGAGTTCATTATAGTCCATATGGTTCCTCATAATATGATCTCTGTGTTGCATTAAGACAGTTAAACATAGGAACATAAGAAAAGGATTCCCACCACCGAAGACAAGAGGTGTGGGCAGTAGTGATGGCAGCTGCTTCAGCTCACATGGGTCAGAGACCTCCTCGCAAGCCCCCATGCCGCCATGTAGGCGACCACTTAAATCTGAAGTGCTCAACGACTGAGGTTGAATATCATATTTTTTTTGAAAATTAGAAATTGTAGCAGCTATGGAATGTAAATTGGAAGATTTCTTATTAGTCAATAAAACTTCACAATTCCTACGAGCATTCTCCAGCTCCTGAGACATGTTAGAAAAAAATCTGGAATTACTTTTTACCGAATCACCGTCAACACTTCTAAACTTTCTGCTAGTCTCGTCAATGGAAGCTCGAGGAATAGATTTGAGGGCGTCCATGGACTCATGAGGAATGTATTGCTGTTCATTATTTTCCTCCGATGTTAGACCACTTTTTGACAATGAAGTTTTATCATCAGTTTGACTGGATATTTTAAGGCTAGCTTTAATTTCATCAATACCCGGTGCTCTGTCATGGAGTGGATTTTCCCACACAAAAACATCATTCACTTCTTGGTTTTTAAAATGATTACTTTGAGGCAACTTTGCTGATTGAATGCCATTATTAGTATGAACTTTAGATATTTCTTTTTTAGATTTTATATTATTATAAATTTCACAATCAGAATTAGTACATTTGTAATCTACACCTTCGTATAACAATTCTGAATCAAATGAATTTGAAGGAATTGTTCTGTTGGAGCACTGACTACAAACTTGTTTGTCAAATTTCTCAGATTTGAGTTTCAATTCTCTAGTCATGGAAGTAGTCATAGGGGAGTAATCTTTGGAATCATCGGGGCTGCTGTCTTCATATTCAGTTTCTCTCAAAGTATCGGAAGACTGGAGAGTTTTCTTCTTCTCATCATTTTCTTGAGAGCTATTTTCATCGATCTTTGAATGAACTTTACTGTTCATTTTACCAAAAGACGAAAGTTTTTGGAATTCGTTAAAATTTTCTATAAGCTTAACTGAAGGTTTATCATCAAAATGCCGATTTTGAAAATTCAGCTTTTCTGGTGAAGAAACATTTTCTTTATTTTGATTATTAACTGATATACGTTTTGGAGATTTCAAGATAGAAACTCCCAGACTATCAGGACTACCCGATTTTACTGACATTTCAAGGTTATCCGTGGCATTGGCATTATCAAAATTAATATTAAGATCACATTCTGGTTCAAAGGAAGAAGCCGTGGAGACACTACAAGAACTGCCTGAAATAAGGTTCTGCGTAGCCTTGTTATCAGAAGAATCATTATGACTGCTATGCAAGGACTGGTACAGATTGGATGCATCATCAAGACTCTGAAAGTCCTTAGAAAAAAACAAAGTTGTGGGGCTAGGACTATTTTTGCCTATATTCTCATCTAAACTTTGGTTCATTCTCTTGTAGGTTTTAATTTTTGTTTTTGTAGCTGCCGCAAGGCTCATCGAGGAGTTTTGTCGTCGCATAGCACAAAGTTTGGTGTAAGCATTGTCTCGGGGGGTTTTCACTAGAGGACTTATGGGGGTCTCGTCAAGACCTTCTGTCGCATTTGGGCAAAACGTTTTGTCTTTGAGTGCTAGTTCTTTGAATGGTGGACATGGTGGAAGTGATGACCATAAGACTTCCAGCATGCGAAGGGAATCTTCAAAAGCAAATTCTCGCTTCATTTCCAATAGAAGCCATCTATAGCAGAAGAGAAGATCATCAGCCTGAAACAGATAGAAGAAACATCCATAAACATACTATATGTACAGTACACTCCCGATTTTCTGGCACACTTCAGTCATTGAAATTTTTTTTTTATTAAAACAAAAATATTTCACAACAGTACTTATACTCTGTTACAATGACATTGGGGGTTTAGTTCACATTTGCGCTACCACCAACATACGTTTGTGGCTCTATAGTCATTTCAAGTTTGCAATAAAGCACCTGCAGCTTAGTTCATACTCATAAAATATTGTCTTAATTATATTTTACTGAAAAAAGGGTCTAAAATAATGGATAAACGCAAACGAGTCGAAATTTTCAATCGAACAAAAACGCAAAATAATTCAAAAGTTTGAATATGGTGCAACTGTTAAATATTTATTGAATCAATATAATGTTGGTGATCAAACTATACGGGACATCATTAACAAAAAAAGAGAAAATTGATAGATATTGCGGGAACATCGGATAGCACCAAAGGCATGATCAGTAGAAAGACTATGACCTGCGTTTCCGCCAGTCCAAAAGTGTGACACTGTCAACACGTGCTTCTTACTAAGCAAGTAGGTATATATAAGCGTAAGTTTGTTTAAATTTTTTTCATATTTTCAGATTACCCGGGAAATCGATTATACAGATTTTTTTTCACCATCCATCCCGGAAAATTGGGAGTCAACTGTATATATGTAATCCTAATCAAATAAACTCAAAAACAAAACAAGTAAAATATAACACATGTTACAATACCTGTTGGTTCTTCAGATACATATAGAATTGAGGATCATAAACTTGTAAAGATTCAGTGAGATGAGAGAACTTGAGTGTCATGGCTTCCCCATCGAGCAGGAAGTTTGGGTAGAGTCGGGACATCAGAGCGCACAGGCAGATGTAGGCATGTGCCTCATCTCGCATGGTTACTAGCAACGGGGACGCTAGGTCTGACATGCCCTGGCAGTAACTCACCAGAGGGTGATTTAAAGCATACCTGAAACAAAATGATTTACATATTACAAGAGACTCTGCAACATATGTACATGAGAAGAAATATATAAACAATTATATTAAATAACAATAGTGCATAGACAATATATAGCCATAAAGACACCAAGGACACTAGCAGGCAAGACACCAGAATAAGAGAGATATGTGAGCACTATCAAATCAATCAAATATTAAATGGCGGCCACGTGAGGAGTTGGAGAAATCGACGTACATTCATAACGCGATGTATGAATGTTGAGGAAGCGAGATAATTATATTATAGACACTATACACAAATAATATATACAAAAGCTAGCATCCAATAAGGGTTAATAATGTTAAAGTATTTTAGTATTTCTGCCAAACAATGGATTATCTAAAAAATTGTATGTAAAATACAATGATTAACATTTATGAAATGGTTGTATAAATTCGCATTAATAAATTATTGTAGTGAAAATTTTCGCAAACAAATGTTTCTAAATATGTATTTTTGACTACAGAAAAAAATTCATTGAGCACTTACGTGGTTAAAATATTGAATAATGATGCTATATTTTGGTTGTCATCGCTTCCTGCATAAAATTTGTGATGACGATCAGTTCTTAAGACATCTTTTTTTACCATACTAGTCACATATGCTAAGTCACTTGACACCTAATAGAATAAAAACATTAGACAATAATTAATTAAATTAATATTTTATACTAGCCATAAATAATTTGTTGAAATATAAAAGTGTTTTTAGGATAATTAAATGATTTTACTGAAATCTCTTGATGGAAGTTTATTTTAACAACAACAACAAACCATCACGCCGTTTCCCCGCAGGGGTAGGCAGAGAGAATGGACCGCCACACTACTCTATCCTGGCAAACCTCTCTAGCTTCCTCCACATTCATACAACGAGTCATACACGCACGTCGATTCCTCCGACTTCTAACATGACCAGCCTTTAAAATTTGATTAATTTGGTCATGCCATGTTTTCCTCGGTCTGCCTCGACTTCGTACCCCATTTACATCATTAACGTATACTTTCTTAACCATTATTTCTCCATCCATGCGTTCCATATGTCCGAACCAACGCAGCGATCCTTTCATAATTTTGTTCATAATACCTTCTTCCGCTCTACATTCCTTTTCTTATATCAGCATTTGAGATTCTGTCGTATATCGTTCTACCACACATACGTCTTAGGGACCTAATCTCTACCGCATTTATTCTACTCTCATCCTTCTTTTGCCAGTTCCATGCTTCGCTTCCATACATTAAGGTTGGGACCAGAACTCCATTGTGAACGGCCGTTTTCGCTTTCATTGATAAATTATTGTTTCCAATAACTATTTTTAAAGCTCCATTCACTTTGTTACCCGCACCAACCCTTCTTTCAACGTCACTATCCGTTCGGGCATCTGCTGTGAACATACTACCTAAATACACAAATTCCCTCACCTGTTCCAAATTCTCTTCGTTCACACTTATATTACAAACTGTCATTTGCTCTTCCCTTTCGAAAACCATCACCTTTGACTTTTCGACATTCATCATTAAATCATTTGACTTGCATACCTCATTCATTCTCGACACCAAGACTTGTAATTCGTCCGCACTATCCGCAACGAGAACGGCATCGTCCGCGTAAAGCAGACAGTTTACAGACAGATCACTCACCTTAGCACCAGCATTTATACCTTAAAGTTCTTTCATACACTTGTCCATATACAGATTGAACAACCATGGAGACATCACGCAGCCCTGCTTAACACCCTTCGTGATATCAAACCAAGGCGTGATGTCTCCATTTACCCTAACACTGGCAGTGCTCCCTTCGTAGAGAGTAATTAAATAAAACAATGTTTTTAAACTACTTCCACTTTTGTCTTTATTTCAACAGCGACCGGTTTCGCCAGGCTCGCTGGCATCGTCAGACTGGTCTGTCGATGCCAGAGAGCCTGGCGAAACTGATCGCTGTCGAAATAAAGACAAAAGTGGAAGTAGTTAAAAAAAAAACATTGTTTTATTTAATTATTTTAAAATAGTGTTTTTTGTTGTTTGGTTGCCAGCACTTTTGGGATTAATATGCCAAAATAGCCGAGATTTTAGAGAAATAAATACAATATTAAAATGTGTTATATTAATTTCCACACAGTCTGTAAAATAAATCTTTTAATTTATCAAAATGAAAACAAATCTAGTTAAAATTTTGTCGGCATCTTTGTAATAAACACCTGCTACTAGCACATGTTCATGAATTTCTGGGCCGGGAGCGAGACAAAAACTACTTTAGTTTCGTACACACGGTGTAAAAAAGTGCACAGCCAGCAGCCACCATTCTTATGACCACCGTCAAATTTGTAAGCCGGTGCCATTAATTTAGTTTTATCTTGGCGCGAAAAAAATATTCCCAGCCGAGTCCAGACATTGTGAGTAATGTATAATAAATATATGTGATCTAAACAAAATTGACAGACATGAGACCCTTAGTGGCTGGTGGTACACTGTTCTTTTTTACGTCGTGCCCATTAACTAAAAAATAACACCACTTTTCTTTTACATTTAATGAAATCTTTAAAATTTGAAATTATATTTTTTATTAAAAATATATTCAAATGTAGCACTGACTCACTCCCTCACACTCTGTCTAAAACGTATATGATTATTTTATAAATCATAGCTTCGAACTGTTGGATTCGGCACTTCTCGCTAGTGTAGCAAAGCGTATTCAATGCTGCTGCCTGGTTGATTATGGGGCAACAGAAATACTGTCATATCACACCGCTCGCGAAGGACCTTCACTGGCTTAAAATCCGTGAGCGAATAAAATATAAATTGTGTTTGACAGTGTTTAAGGCTCGACACCAGAGAGTGCCAGCGTATATATCGTACCTCTGCGTGACACCCATGCCAACGGAAAGGCAACGTTCACTCCGATCAGTAAAAACAAGTGCAAACAACATAACAACTCCAGTCAGAGCCAATAAATCAAGTTTCTATGATCGTGCTTTCAGCGTTGCAGGTCCGTTGGCGTGGAATAGCCTACATGTTAGTATTAAGTATGAGGATAGTGGTGTTAAATTTAAGAAACTTCTAAAGACTGCATTGTTCGGTCAGTCATTTCCTAGTGCGCCCTTGGAGGAATTGATTTTACAAAACGGCGCACTTAAAATACAAGTCATCAGAATAATAATAATAAAGAAGAACTCTTTCATACCTGTCCTTTCTGAATACAGTCTCTCCAAACATCCCGCAGTGAAAAGTATTCTGAAGATTTTCTCTTCATGTAATCCATTCTTTGCTTTCCAGACATCCCGTCGGGGTAGACATTTAAGATATGTTTCCAAACGACTCTCCTAAAAAATAGATAAGACTATCAATAACTTCTAATTGACAACAGAGGAAAGGTATATTTTGAAGGTAGGTGGAAGAGATCAGTTACCTAAGACTCGGATCGATGCCGCCACAGTATATAACTTCCCTGAGTTTCGTAACTTGAATTACTTGACCCACCGGATCCAGAAATGATCTAAATTCTGCATCACTTAGAGGCTGCCTTATTGGCACATTTGGATCCTCCGTGAGGTTTAATGCCCGTGAAACCATACTTAATGTTTTCTCCATCTAGAATTATAAAAATATATATGTAACAATGATTGAATAAAAAAGGACAAATATGAATACATAAATAAAAATTAACCAATAATAACATATGGCGTCGAAGCAAGGGCAGACACAGTAAGGACCAAACAAGTTTTGAGGACTTCCGAAATGAAGACACTGAGGACGATAGCAGGCAAGACACTGAGACATTGCGCGAGGAACACCAGAATAAGAGAGATATGTAAGGTTGAGGAAATTATAAGATGGAGCAGACAGCGAAAAAGGGACTGGTACGGTCATGTTCAAAGAATGGACACCACCAGACTCTCCTATATTGCATTACATAATCAGCTTCATGGGACTCGTCCTCGTGGAGGACCTCCTAAAAGATGGAAGGAGCTGGGAATGTACCTCACAGGAGGAGCAACACTCTGGAGAACATACCACATAGGTCTACAATTAGGAAGAAGAAGAAATAAAAATTATCACTAGGGTAACCTTTTTTTAAAATACATAAAAACATTCATTTTTAAAAATGTTTACATTGTTTTAAAACTTTAAAATTTATCTAATATTTTGAAGAATCACTAGGATGTTCAGTTTTGATTACTATGGAGCTCCCGCTTGACGCTACCGCCAAATCTGAAGGTCATGCAATTATTTGTTTTTTGAATGCCAAAGGCATCGTTTGCTAACTCTTTATTAATGTCTCGTTGGAAATTGATTGTCTTCGGCTTATTTCAAGGATGTTACAAATATTTGTAGACAAATACTGGATTTTACCCATTGCGGGTTAATAATTTTTAAGGATTAATTGTATCTCAATAGAGACGAAGATGTAAATTTCCAAAAAACAATTTACATCTTCGTCTCTATTGAGATACAATTAATCCTTAAAAATGATTAAGCCGCAATGGGTAAAATCCAGTATTTGTCTACAAATATTGGTAACATTCTTGAAAAAAGACAAAAACTGGTCCAAGTTTAAAAAAGCATAAAAATTGGAGAAGTATTCTCCTGGCGTTGTCTAGCAAATGTAGCCTTTCACATTGCATTAAAGATTTTCTGCTTAATGCTTACACCTATTCTTAATACGTGGCGCTAGTGTAGATTGAACTAGTAACATGTGAAGTGTGGTGCAACTTAGTTGCATATATACAACTTCCAAAAATTTATCAGACGTGGTGTGTTCGTAAGAAGGGCAGAATGGGGTTTGTTGTTAACATAAAGCGATCGCTTAACCCAACCAATGACAGGTCATAAGTCCTGTAAACGCCTCGACCACCATATTCTGTTTCCAAAAAACAATTTACATCTTTGGCTTATTTCTTCTCTATATGTATGACAACTTGTAAATTCCCTATATTTACTAGTGGAAGTTATTGACATCCATGCATGATTCGCCATATATCTCCGTCAATTGGTGATGAATTTCGTTTTTCGCATATGGTGGTAGCGTCAAGTGGGAGCTCCATTACATGGTTGCCAAGCTAAAGCTGAGTGTCCCAGCAATGCGGCGATTATGTAGAAAAACAGACAAATGTTCAAGTTTTAAAACCATGTGAACATTTTTGAAAGTAAACATTCCTTTTTATTCTAAAAAAATAATAGGAGACCATACTTTTGGGATTATCCTCAAAATTAGATTATAAGTAAATACAGGAAAATGGAAAAAAATAATTTAAAAAATTAGTTTAAGAAGATAATAATTAATAAATATCATTAAAGCATACTTGATTCATGAATATTCCTTGGAAACCAGTTTGAATTTGTCTTTGCTCTGAACTGTCTTGACTATGTTGATGGCTAGAAGTGGAGGGATCGGAGACCTGACGGGGTGGCCACCTACGGGCCGTTGATGCTTGATTATCCGCCTCCACATCTCCAGAAGACTCAATAAGAGTTTTTACATCAACCCGTAGATGAACACAGGGCTCCGTACCATGTAGAGATGATGCATTTTGAGCCCTAAAATATTAATGAATCAATGAAAATTGTGCATTCAACATAAGTTTGTAATCATTACAGAATACAGCTTAATTTAAAATGTCTTAAAACAGTTATTTATCATACATTAATTTTACATGATGATAATGAGTAGATTAACTACTTTTTAAATTTATATAGAACTAGTTTTACCAGAACATTTTATGTGGGGTGTTAAAGGGTAAATATGATAATAAATGTAATCAATATTAGTGCCATAATAACACTGAAGAGTTTGTGGCAAAAACAAATATTTTATATTTTATTGAATAAATTAAATTGGACATTTCCAGTAGCCTAATAATTTTAACTAACTAACCATCACGCCGTCTCCCCCAAGGCAGAAAGAATGGACTGCCACACTTTTCTTTCCTGACATACTTCTCTTGCTGCCTCAAGATTGGGTCATGCACGCACATCGATTTCTCCATGTGGTCGACATTGAATATTTGATTTATTTTATCATACCACGTTTTCCTTGGTCTCCCTCTATTTTTAGTTCCATTTATATCGTAAACATATACTTGTTTTACCATCCATTCTTCATTCATTCCCATGTGTTAAAACCATCTTAATGTTCCTTTCATTATTTTGTTAATAACACTTTAATTCGCACCGCATTCACTTTTATATTTTCAACTTGCGTAACGTGTTCTAGGGGGGCATTTTTCACACTATATAATCACTATAGAAAAATACTAAATTAGGGAACAAATTGGGAACAAAATATATCTTAACACCATTGGTTTATTTTAAAAAGTATTCTACACTTAAGTCAAACTTTTTTTATTTTCTTTGAAGTAACTTGTTTTTTGTATTTGCCTATTTTCATTTAGTGTGGGTTGTTTATATTTTTGTTAATGATAATAGTAATATCTTTGTATTGTAATTGATTAAATTAATAATAATGCTTTGTCAGTTAATTAGTCCCAAATGGCATATAGCCTACTGCAAAAATAGTTATAAGAAACGGTTGTTACCGTAAAAAGGCAGCGTCCAGATCCCAGTCAGAGAAGAGGGCAAAGTAGTCCTCCTGCCCCACGTCATCAATTGATTTATAAGATAATGAAAAATCTCCCTTCAAATTAAAAGCTTTGACTAAAATACTCTGCAGCACCTCCAGAGATGTAATCTGAGGGTCTACGGAGAACTTCTGTAACTCCGGTGGGAGTTTGCCGTCATATTTCTGAAACAAAAACAGTTTAAATTTAAAGAACAATTTTTTCGATAACTAAAGATTTCAGTAGCGCTAGTTTTGGAATAAATATAATGTATATATTTAAATTTCTTCAATCTGATTAAATATACCAGAATTTTTTTACAGATAGATATTCAATCATTCAATTGAGTAAAAAAATAGATGCTATTTATAATTCAATAGCAGGCACCCCTGCAAATCACTCAATGCAAGCCTAACCTATCACTTCAAAATAAATAAGAGAGAAGAGGCCCTTTTTAGCGCCCCCCTACCACATATAAGATGAGCTTACCAGTTAAGAAGAAGATTGAATAATAATAATTATTATTCAACTAATATTCAATAATATATGTAAATAAATACAACAAGAAAAACTCCCCGAGATCGTGTTCGCAATGTAGACAAAAGAAAAATGCGCGAAATAGAGGATATCGTTCAGTGGAGTAGATCCAGAAGAAGATACTGAAGGGACCATGTAGCCAGAATGGATGGTGACAGACTGGCATATATAGCCGCTTATGAAATCCCCTCCGAACACCGCCCACCTGGAAGACGGCCTAAGAGATGGAAGGACAGCTGGACCTCATCATCCGACGAGACATGATTTCTGTGTCACAGATTGTCAGGTCTATTAAAAGATGAAGAAGAAGAAGATCTCTATCTAAAAATTACTTGGAATACTGTATCATAGAATTAAAATATTATTTAAAAGTCTATTTTTTAATGATAATTACCACATGTATATAAATGCTACCGCAAAAAATATGTAAACAGTTTTTTTTCTGTTAACATTGAGGATAATACTTTCAACAGTTTTATTATATTTTATGGGAGTGACATATTTCGTCTTGTTCGTACATTATTAAATGAACAAAAATATACATTTTCCCTAATATTTAATGTGATTTTATTTGAAATTCCCCTTTACTTTGTGTAGTAAATTCATATATGAATATTATCAAAAACACATATTACTAACCCACTTCATTTATTTAAAAATAAAACATGTTTTAGACAACAACACCAAAGAATAATGTTAGTAATCCGGCACATATTTGTTTTGAAGATAAATAAGGTGTGTTAATACACAGTGCTTTTAATAATATCCAAACACAACATGAATTTTTACAAAAAACATTTTTTTTTTTTAAATTTCATGGTAGAAAAGTTCATTGTGAATAATGAAAAAAAAATGAAAGTTTAAATAAAAAAAAAAGGTATATTTAGTTAAAATCCACTAATGTTTATGTCTTCGACCGGTTTCGGCAGTTCGCAGTCAACTTCTGGTCCAGTCCAGATCCAGACCAGAAGATGGCAGCAAGCTGCCGAAACCGGCCGAAGACACAAGCATTAGTGGATAGTTTTTTTTTTCAATCAAATTTTTTTTTTTATTTTCATTATTTATGAAGTTTTACATCATTGTTCAAGAAATAAAAAATAATATTTATTGTCACTTGTTTTGAGTTATTTATGCCAAATGTTTGTGTTGCTCAAGGAGTACTGAATGCTCTAATTGGTTATCTCAAATATTCTACCATTATTAAATTAAAGACAAATTTCAAAAGTAGACAAAAGGAAAAATCATACTACGTTTAGTGCTAGAACTAGACAACTAGTAGTGAAATGATAGAAAATGTTAAAAAACACATTCATTCTTTTCCAGTTGTGGCGTCACACTACACCAGATCTGATACCGAACGAAAGTATCTATCCCCAGACTTAAATATAAGAATGTTGTATCGATCTTGTATCAAAGATTGTGAAGAAAAACCAATACCGTGTGTTAAAGATTCTGCTTATAGAAATATCTTCTGCAATAATTTCAATCTGGGATTCCGTCAACCTAAAAAGGATAAATACAAAATTTGCATGGCTGTTGAAGACGGCGTAATAGTGGATAATTACAAAGAGCCTGCAGACATAAAGAACGCAGCAAGAAGAGTTAAAAAGAAGACAAAATAATAGCCGAGCGATTAGGAGGTACGACTGTATCAATAAATTTTGACCTGCAGCAACTTATATACAATTCAATTCAATTTATATTAGAGACATTCACTATGTAACAATTTCTATACATTTTTATATAAGAGTTTTATTTAAACACTTTTGTAGGCTTGTCAATCAGTTTTATTGAGCTAGTGAATTGTATAGCATCACCAAAATCGCGATAGCTTTAAATAAAGATTAATAAGTAATATTTACATAGTGTTTAAATAAAACTTTCATAAGTATAAAAATAACATACCTAATTAAAACTTTTTTAAACAGTAACATTAGTATAATAATTCAAGCAATAGTGTCAAAATGTTGATTCCAAGTCATAGATAACTAATTATTACAAGTATATATCCTGATATACCCCGCAACAATGGTTAGTGCTAAAACTAGATACCTCACTATTTTAATTGTTAAAAAATAATGAAGTCATTTTTGGTAAAGTTTATACATTTAGTGGCTTCCTTGAACTCTTAGCTATGTTTTTCAACAATAAACTACGTGTTGATTACTATCCTTCTGAAAGTAATGTCATGATTTGTGTAGCCAAAAACTTCAATTGCCATTATCTCAAAACTTTGTATTTAGAGTTATCTAGTTCTAGTATTGAACCCACGATATATTAATTATATTATTTTAAATTACGAAACGTCAAAGACTCGACTGCATACTCGTACTTCACCTGCCCCTTGTAAAACTATCATACTTGTGAAGACTTGTACTCGAGTGTTGTTGGCACACGCACGTATCTCTAACGGATTGTAGATTTTAGGTACATTATTTTTTCTCAAGCGCGTACGTGATACGGGATAGCGCAGAAAGGTATAGTCAAAGTGTGCGTATCACGTACGTTCATATGTCTAGGGCGGTTAATTTTAAATAACAAATAAATAAATCTATACAAATGATATTTTCCCTCAGCAAAATAATGCCGATCTGTTTCATAAATAAAGTTTCGAAGATCATTTTATTTACCATCTTGTCCGTAAGACAATCAAAATACAATCAAAAGTAGATAGAGAGAAAAAACAATGTATCCCCAAACTAGCCCGCGGTGTGACTGTGTGGGTAGTGGTAATCTATTAACACATACACATATAGTTTCACAGTATGTAAAGTTACATCTTACATTAACCACTTAATGCTTTTGAACGAGCAGTGTTCGCGCGCGGCGCATGTATCGTATCGCGCCAACCCGAGCACTGCTCGCGCGTTCCACTTCTTTGCGTTAAATAAGGTAAACTAACAATCTGAGTTTGTCTATTTTTTGAACTGGACAACTTTTATATTATGTAAATTCTCTAAATAAATAACAAAATCACCTGATATTTTTGGTTCTATTTTTGTGAATAAAAAACCCGAGCATTAAGTGGTTAAATAATGATTTAACTTCAATAAAACTTATTTTATTTTTTCACTGCACTCTGGTGACCGCAAATTTAATGCTAATTATATTTAAAAAATACTGTTTATAATAATATCTATATAATAATCAATTGTGAAGACTTTATAGATGTTATTGTATTAAATAATTCTATGTCTGTAAATATGAAGACAATAAGAAATCAAGTTCATTCTACGATAAGATTTTTAGTAAACTTTAATGTGTGGTTTTATTAATTTTAATATACTGAGAATATGATTTTCACACGTTAAATGTAAAACTGCTCGATTAATAATGAGCACAAACCATATCTAGGTGAGTTGTGCAACGCAGGATGGGATAGCCAAATTGTGGCATGTATGAATACAAATAATTTTTCATCACGGTCACTTAAAGCCAGATCTTGCAACAGATGGCGAGTTAAGTGTATATAATTAAATGTTGTAATAAAACATACATTATAAATGATCCTTGCTTCTTACGCGACTCCGAACATCAAAATACAATAGAGTATCACATGACTGTTTATGAAGTACTGAATAATGCAATTTCATATTATCTCACCTTTACTTTCACTCTGACAGCTTCTCTGCTTTGCATAAACATTATGCCATATGTGTAACTCTCTTTATTAGTATAAAATAATTGTAAAAATCAGCACATTTCTGAAAATAAAAAAATAACATAACAAATACCACTGCATACTCACAACTTTTAATATCTTACTAGAAAATAATTGAAAATTGGTAGTTGTAATTTTATAAATAAAAAAATACAATAATCAATATAGTATTGTATGAGAGCTCGCTAAATAAAATACATACTATGCATATTACAAATTTGAAGTACATTAGATAAGTTACTTCTAGTATTGATGCGGTCAGAAATCCCGCAATAATCGTTAGCGAAGTTCTAACCAGACATAATCTGTCAAAACGTTAAACCTTTAGTTTTGCGCTCAACGCAAAACTGTCAAAGGGTCGTTCCATAAATAATTTAATATATCCTGAAATGTACCAAAGTTTGTACTCGATATGGAAGAAAGGAGACTGGTACCTACTTATTATTTTTAACCTTTACCTTACTGTGCTAATAAAAGTTCTCGGTTCTCTGTAATTACAACACACTACACAATGAGAATTTGAATATTCATGGGATACTACTTAAATTTATAACAATCGAAGTCAAAAATAATAATATTTTTAGGCGAATTCCTAAAAAACATGGAAAACGATCGGCAAATGCTCATGTTTGAGAAAATATTGAGCGAGAATACCGCTTACTGAGAATGCTCAAGAATAACTGATATCTGACAAAACTTTGGTCAACTACTTGAAAATAACAGAAAACACTAATATCTTCTTGCCCTGCTCACACTCGCGAAGCGAGAGTGCGTCGTTAATAATTATATGGCGCTCTATCATCATAAATATTGCCCTGAATCTACTTAAACCGTGATTCGTCTGCTTGGAGTTAAATAATTGTGTACAAATTATATTATTATCCATAAACAAATTAAAAAAAACGTGAATTAAATTTAGATAGTTAGAAAGTTTCAATCCTGGGATTGGTTTGCAGCAATATCTTCTATTCTTCTCTTCTATTCTTCCCGGTCTTGTGCGGCTCTTTTGAAATCTGCATATGATGAGCAGCGCACGTCCACCAACCTCCAGGTTCTCTCGGCGTGGGCGTCCCCTAGAGTTTGTCCCCTCGGTCATACCCTCCATTATGGCATGCAAGAGGCCTTCTTGACGTATTATATGGCCGATCCATCTTGCGCGCCTTTCGGACAAGGTCCTGAGCAGGTGCCTTTCTCCTTCGATTCTTTGAAGAACCTCCTCAATCGTGATGTGGTTTCTCCAGGAAATTCCTTATAGTCTTATATAGGACCACATCTCAAAAGCCTCTAGTCTCCGTTTATCTCTTTCGGATAGGCACCATGTCTCGCAGCCGTAAATCAAGATACTCCATACATGAGGAATATTCTCAGATCAAATTAAATTTATTAAACAGATAATATACCGATTTATTTGGTTTTTTCCTGTCCATCGCTAATGATTCGTTATTCATCGCTTTCGCCTGGCTCTCACGTTTGGTAGAAGATGCGTGTTCAGCATTATGCGGCTCCTTTCTCTTTCTGCTGTGTGGCGGCCCGGTGTTCTCCGTCTTCGTAATGGGGCACAACCTCTTTTTCTCGTCTCTGTGATACCAGAAAGTCTTGCGTGGATGCTAGCGAACCAAGGATCAGCTCTTCCGGTTTCTCGATAATTTGCGGTGGTGGGCGGCTGCTCTACCTCACTCATTGCTCTCACTTTATTCGAAGCCCCTCTTCAGACTCTTTCGCCTCCACTTTCGGGTTTTTCGTCTGTTTACTGTTTTTAATGTTTCCTCCTAGGCGGCCAGATTTGTATTTTTCCATTATTTCCTTCTAGGAAGTCAAACACATAATCTTAATCTTAATTAAACTATGTTGCAAACCTTAGCACAGCAGATTATTATACTAACTTATGAACTATATAAGGACTCTAAAGATGAAAAATAATATCGCAATTTCATTATGAAAAAAATTGTTTTAATTACCTGACAAATTAATAATATTATTTTGCCTTTTCCAAGTCTTAGAAGAGAAATAAAATTAGACATCCGACATCGATGCCATATAAGAGGGTGTATAACTATTTATACTTTATGGCAGAAATAGATAAACAATTTGTGACGGCGATTTGCTACCATAGACGTGTGTAGTACTTGAGTGTTTGATAATTGTCATTTTGTCATCTTATCAGTCGTTGACATTGCGCATTAATAATTGAATTTATTTATACAATTTTATTTATAATCATTAATTTGATATAAAACTGCTTTTACACTAGTTACGCCAGACGTGTTTGTTTTTAAAATATAAAAAATGTCAAATGACGACTTTGATAGCGGTCTAAAAGGTAATGTTTACTTTTGATTACTTTTGGATAAAATGAATGTAACTTAATATATCCGTTGCATTTGGTTTAAGAAACGCCCAATTTACTCATACTGCAAATTCCCTTGTTTTTTCTTTGGTATAAATTAATAATATTTAACTTGAGTTTCTTATCTTTGGTGTGTGTATTGTTTTTCGTATACAATCACTAAATTTTACACCCGATAATAATGTTAATATGTACACAGCAAAGTTTTTTTTCTTTCAATTGTATAATTTCAGTTTCGGTGATAAAAGGTCAACGATATAATTGTTATCTTTTTGTGAGGGTTCCATTTCTATTGTTTATTTTGTATGCGATTGCATGAAAATAATCGTATTTAATTTAATACAAAAAATTATATTATTTACACATATGTCAGTAGGTATCACAATTAGCTGCCAAGTTATTTAATTTTGCTTTGTAGCCATATTTATTATCTTCATGGTTTTCCTTCTGCTCTCAACTCTTTCTTACTTCCAGCATTTCAGCCAACACATTATCCTTGTAACATTATTATGTCCACAATTGTCTCAAATGGCTTTAGTTTCTCCGACTTGGCAAGCGTGACAAATACACAACAACCAGCTCTCACAGTGCTTATTATAAGCAGTTACTGGTTTATGGAATATATCTCTTAATTGCTTCTGTACAATCATGTCACAGCTGTTACGTCTAGTCTAGAAATTTAGAATTTTTTCCCTTATCATGATTCTGGATATTATTTCTAATTCTTTAAAAGCCGTTTTCCATGGCTGTGATCCATAGGTTTTCACAGGTTTAATGATGGTATTGTTTTTTTAATACACAATAAAATTATGTGTATTTAAACCCTTAGACCGCTAAGCAAACATTACTCTATCTGTCATTGCTACGCGGCACATCATTCGTACTAGTGGCGTGCCTAGGGTCAACCGGTAAGGCAAGCCCGTCCGACTTTTTTGTGTTATAATATTAGTAGAGGGTCACGATAATGTATTTTTCCGGAAAAAAAGAGTTTTATCTTTCTTAATTAATTTTGTTAATGAATTGATTTTAAATCCCATTTTTTAGGCACATTTTAAATCTATACAAAACATAAATTTCTGCATCAAACTCATGTTCTTGTATAATATAATAATGTATTTACGAATACAAGAAGAAATATAATTAATAAGAAATAAGCTGTAAATAGACAATAATAATAAATTTGTTAACACCGAAACACGAATTATAAATAAATGTTCGTAAAGAAATAATATTTCTTTTCATAACATTTTTGCACATAACTGACAATAGAAATGAAGTTCCTGACACATCGAATAGTTACATACTTCAGAGTGATAAAGCCCGCCTTCAAATCCATATAAAAAATTGTAGATATCTTCAGGTATATATGCACCTAGCTATATGATTATGTGCAACAAAGACCCTTTTACATTTTCCAAGCCCAATATGAAGCCCATCGAAAACATGAAACAAAACATGTGGACGTAGGCGATTTTGCAAGCATCTTAACTACGTATGAGTGAAATAAAACATACAGGTAGGTCATTTCTGCGCATGTCGGCGAAGTCATTTGCAACGCAACGAATTAAATCGCTTTAACTCCCGCGAAATTCAAAATATTATTTTATACGTAGATGGCTCAATCGCCCAAAAAACATCATTTTATTATAGATTTTTTAAGACCCGGCTTCTCGGCTTGTATGGACGTACCGCCACTGGAAAGGAGTTAACAATACAACAAATAAAAAAATGTAACATATTTTGTAGAATAAGAGCTATATTCCATTATTTCTTATTTAGTAGTTACTTTTTTAAGTTAGTTCTTTACCAGCTGCAGTTAATAGTTATATTTTTTCCCAATTAGTTGGACTCCTCACGCTATTGGATTCACTGAAGGATAAAGATGATTTTGTTATCGATTCCATACACAAATCGCTGTGCAAAATTGCGATTGGACCAAATGCGAATAAGGTCCTCACAGTTTGCTGCAACTTTAAAATTTCAAAGAAGAAACTTGAAAGTGAACACACTGCAAATATTTTAAGGTACCCTTTTTACATAAAAATATTTCAAGTATAACATTTATTATAAATTACTGAATAGTGACCATCTGCATCAGAGGTTCCCAAACCCTTGCAAGATCTAAATTTTGTAAGCCCCTCTATTATATCAGTTTTCACACGTTCAGGCTGTGATCATTTTGAATAACTTTGAGTGATTTATAAATATGTTTTGATCTTAAAATGTGCGGAAAAAGATTTTTTTTGTACTTTAGTATGTTTTGATGTGTGCACCGTTCGTCGCTCTTCAGATAGTCTCAGATAGATTCAGTAGTCGATTTCTTGCCACGTACGTGCAATCATTTCAGGAGTATAAAATTAAAAAAAAAAAAAAAATTAGCTGTAATAAAATTTTAAATCCATTGTATTGAGTATGAATCTTCTTGAATACCTGTAATACCAATATTTAAATTCAGGAAATTTTACATAAATATTTGAAGATTATTTTTGTATAGAATCATGTTTACCACCCCTGATCTGTATATATATAAAGGACTCGGTTTGCAATAGTGTCACCAGTCTGTCGATGCCAGCGAGCCTGGCGAAACCGGTCGCTGTCGAAATAAAGACAAAAGTGGAAGTAGTTAAAAAAACATTGTTTTATTTAAATATTATTTAAAATGAACTTCCATCACGAGATTTCAGTAAAACCAAGGATTTTCTTCTTCTCCTGACACTTCGTTTTCCGTTAATTTTATATTGGAAAATCAGTTGCAGCACTTTGTATTTATAATTTTCAAATATATATTATTAATTTCTTTTATAAGAACTTCACTTTGAATTATCGAATATCAATATCAAGAATTAATATTTTAGGGTTTTGGAACAAATTTGTATGCAGCAGGGAGAATATTTGGAGTCCGATATTGTGGGAGTCGTTATTGATATTGTGATTAATGAGATGACGTCAAGCAGTGAATATGTTCCACTAATTCAGATGCCCGCCTCCGGAATATTGGTGGCCATAGGGAATTATTGGTGTGCAGAGGTATTGTTCTTACTTATGTATTAGTTGAATTTAAAAAAAAATGCCTAATCACTTACACAAGTGCTTATCTTCAGGTGCATTTGTTATATTTTTACAAAATTGCAATGAATGCACTGTGATGTACCTATATTATATGAATTATTATAAAATATGTAATATACAAATATATAAGATATAAATGTTGTTTTTGAAAATATAAATATAAAATTATATACAATCGTAATTAAAAATATTCATTTGAATAATTAATATATTTTATGGAATTATATTTGAGTTAAAATAGACAAATGCTCTAGAAATAGAAATGCTTGAAATTAGACAAAATATGACAATAATCCCTGAGTCCTCAAATGGAAACCATGGGATAGAAGAAGAGGAGTGGGCCGACTCCAAAATAGATGGGCCGACGACATTATCGTGGCAATGAGCCCAAGATAGAGTGAAGCGGAAGAAAATGGAGGAGGCCTATATCCAGCAGTGGAGAGATGGCTGAGGAAGAAGAAGATGACAAAAATAATTATGATGTGGAAAGCAACGGGAAATTATCACATTAAAATGGGTCAAGTGGCATCCCAAGAACTAGCAAAGATGATAATAGATTTTGCTGCAAATCAATCCCTAGAATTGAAACTTAAAAAAAAAAAATATCTTTAAGTTCTCGTTATCTACTTTATATTTTATATAAGTTTTATTATATTTTATGGGAGTGACATATTTCACCTTGCTAGGGTATCATAACATTTTATCAATCATTTGATAATGCTTTAGCAAGGTGAAACTTGTCAATTTCATAAAATTTTAGAAAAAAATACATCTAGAAAAACTAAGGTTTTCGTCAATATCTAAAATGGAACTTTATATCTTTGTTCAAGAAACAATAAATATGCTTTTTATGTGTTTGAATAGGTAATTGAACCTTTGGGGCTATTAGTCAAACCAGGTGTGATTCCACACTATACGGTGATTCACACTCTGGGAACTCTGGCTGCCACCAACATCAACGGGACTGTACCATTCATCAAACCTATTCTGGGAAAAATGTTGCCAACACTTGGAATGATAAAACAGGATCCTTTGAAACAAGCATTTTCTTATGGTAATATTGTTAATATATTTATTTTAATATTTATTTTAATTTTGGAATATAAACATTAGTATATGCTTTTTTTTTGTTATCTTTCCAGCTTTGGGTCATTTCTCGACTGCGCTAATTGATTTCTTTGGAAACAATGAAAATCAAGATAACGATTTGAAGAAAAATAACTTTTCCACTGAAATTTCAATATCTTTTGATGTCCTACACTTACACTGGTTGACTTCATCAGAACCGAAAGTGGTCGAAAATGTTTTAGAAGCGATGGGGCCTATGTTTAGTCTACTTCCATCAGAAAAAATGAAAGAATTAGTTCCTAAATTAATTCCGGCTATAACAGCCTTGTACAAAAAGACGGCCATTGATTCATATTTTATAACCCAATCATTGACTCTCATCCTCATTGAATCAGTAAAAGAAGAAAACTTGGTGTCTATGCAATTGATCGAATCAATGATTCAGTCAATGTTTCACTTGATCCTCACATCGCCGGATTATGACCAACCTCAGAAAATTAAAAACCATTTTGAACTTTTGCGCTGCTTTGATATTTTTGTGGCAAACTTTTCCGAGTGTGTGTTAGAATTTCTGTTCCAACAGACTAAAAATAACAACGACGAAGAAAAGATGAAATCTGTTATTGTTTTGACACATTTAATTACATCATCTGAAACATCGGTTAAAATGATTGTCGGTCGCTTCACTACCGTATTAAAAGCCATGATTATTTCAGAGCAGAATCTAAAAATGAAGAGAATCATATTGAAAGCGATTGTTGCATTAGCTTACCGACGATACCTCGATCAGAAGGATGATGCCATCCTCTTAGACTTCATTATAAGCCAGTGCAGCACTGATAATGGTCGCACAGAAAAAATGGATCAGAGTAGTCTTACAATGGACTGTGAGAATTCTTTATATTTGCTTTCTTCCACTGTACCTGATATAAAGTCGAGCTTATGGCCACTTTTACTAAAAGCTCTATTAAACTGCAATAATGACGATACTTTGTCTATTATTAGCCGGTGCCTCACGCAGCTAGTGAACGTAGAACAGGAGCAGGAGACCGTATCTTCAGATCCCACGGTTCCATCAAATGAATCAATTTATGTTCGAAGTCTTTCTCTTCTAATAAATCACGCAAACAAGAAAATGGCCCAAAATTTAGTTTTGTTTTTATTGAGTTACAGTAAGCACATACACAAAGGTCTTGTCGTGTCATGGGAAATGGATTTGCAAAAATTGAGCGTGTACCTAGATTCCAATGATTTTTCAACTGAAACTTGGGAATCTTTAATTTTGGATTTGTTTAAATCGGCAATGTTTCTGGTTAATGATAATAAATGGATCGAAGTTGTGTTACATAAAATATTGGAACAGATTCCTAAAAATGAGAAATTTATACAGAGGAAAGGGATTTTGTATAAATTCCTCGCAATTCTTTTGTGTAATATTGTAGACTCACAAACCATCGGATATGCTCTTGATATTTTGTTTAATGCGTTAGCAAATAGTTTACCCGATGAAAGTAAAAATATAGCTCGAGCATTAGGAATAATTTCCATTAAACACGGGCTCAGCATTGTGGAAAAATTAGACACACTGTCCAAGGATCTCGAATTAAAAAAATCAAGCAGATTTTTAAATTTCAACTTTATGAAAAACGTCAAGCACGAAAATGATGCAAACAACATGAAATATTCTGTGACATTATGTTACGGTGAGGTGGCTAAGGAAGCTCTAGACGAGAGCGTGATAGTGCGTCTGGTGGGACTTGAGTCCGAGGGCCGAGGGGGCGCACTACGCTGGGCCGTGAGGCAATTACGTCACTCGCACCCACCCCCACTATTACAAGCGGCCTTAAGCACAATTGAGCTACTTGCTAAAGCTATCAATTCCTCACCTGAAGGTACCATTATCTTACAAGACAGGTGGAATTTGGTAAATTTGGTTCTCGATCAAATGTTTGAACACACGGTCAAGGTTTCCAACATTGAAATGTACCCACCCGTAATTAAAACAATTACAGCTTTAATTATTTTACCAAAGCCCTTGGCTCCTGAAGAGAGAAACTTAATTTTGAGAACCATTTGCACCAAAGTTTATAATTCGGTTGGCTTCCTCAAAACTAAATTTGGAAATGAAGAAGAAGAAGCTTCTAACGATACCTTTGCTAAGGTCATGAATGACACCTTAAGTTCCCTCAACACTTTAATCAAAGAATTTATGTTGCAATCAGTTTGCCCGAGTACATTGGATGATATTCTCAGCATTCTCGATGAGTGGATTGATAATGAAAATGAGCAAATTCGCACAGCTGTCATCCGTTCTGTTCAAGTAGCACTTATGTTCTTTATTCAAAATATAAAACTGACATATGAAAATCCCAGTCGTTTTGGACAAGCAGGCTTAATTATGGGTAAAATGGTTCCAAGGTGTGCTGATGTTAGTAGCGTTGTCCGATACACCGCTATTGACTGTGTTAAAATTTTGATTCAGATAATTGATTTGTACGAAGGCCGTTCTGCTGATTCCAATATAGATATTCGTAAGAAGTTAAGTGAAATTCAAGGTGAAATTGGAACCCAAGATCTTGAAAAGTTTACCGCTTTGTTTTCACAACTGGCGAATATTATTAGCGAGTGTGTACCTCACCAGCAGACGATACAATTAATAGAAAGTCTGTTAAGTGGATTGTACAACGAAGAATTGTCTGGGTTGGGATGTAACCTTGTCCTCAGCAATTTGTTAAAGACCAAAGGGCAGGATCTTCACCAGAATGTAAATGACGTGATGCACTATATACTCCAGTCACTGATATCTGTGGATGGAATTGTACGCAAAGGATTGTTGAATTCTATGCTCATGTTGGCGAGACATCACCCTAAAGCTGTTATTACGTATTTACTTCTGCAACCTTTACCTTTTGAAAAGTAAGTTTCTTCTAATATTAACATTTAACTGTTAACAAAATGTCATTAATATTTTGTCACTATGCTATCCAACAAAATTTAACATGTTAATTATTCATCTTTTAGAGTTTTTGCAATTGCTGAGATTACGGTTAACTTGGGATCATTTGATTTTTACATATCTGAATTGCTATTATTCAAAAAGTCATAAGCAATCTTTGTGAACCAACAGAGCAAATATTCATGTTTAACGATTTTAATGTCTGCATTCATTGTTTATGCATTTTATTTATTTCAGATCTGTAAACGACTGTTGGCGTTCTTTAGCCCATGATGTTTCTCTTAGTGCAATCATTGTGGATCAGCTCTGTCAGATTATATATATTGAGCCGTTGTTTGAGGAATCGTTAAAGTATGATAATGGAAGGGTGGTGTCAGTTCAAACGCTAGCGGTAAGTTTTATTATATAATTTATTTGAAATAGTCCATTGTTTTGGCCGAAACACTAGGATACTTCAACATATGTCTTTTATATTCTGGAAAGTACGTTTAGAAGACATTTATTCTTGACTTTGGAGAGTATCTTGTATTCCTAATGTCGAACCATCTCTCATGCGTTCCTGGTATTATAGATTTATTATGTTTTACCTGTTCTCAATAGATGTCTTAAACTATTAGGTGTATAACTTTGCTTCCGCCGTTTTTTTCTCCGAAATTCGAGGCTTTATCGTAAAAAACTGGTTATACATTTATGATTCAAAGTATTGTCCATCGCCGGCCACTACTTTCTCCCATCTTTCGGGCAGCATACGAATCCCGCGTTGAAAAAACTGGTCATCTTTTGAAGCGATCCACGAATCGATCCAATTTTTTACTTCTTCATAAGACCGGAAGTGCTGGTCAGCTAGGCCGTGTGCCATTGATCGAAACAAGTGATAGTCCGAGGGAGCAACTTCTGGAGAATACGGCGGGTGGGGTAGGACTTCCCATTTCAAAGTTTCCAAGTATGTCTTGACCACTTTCGCAACATGGGGTCGAGCATTGTCTTGCTGTAAAATCACTTTATCATGTCTCTCGTTGTATTGCGGCCGTTTGTCTTTCAATGCTCGGCTCAAACGCATTAATTGCGTTCGATAACAATCGCCTGTGATTGTTTCAGTCGGTTTTTACAACTCATAATACACTACGCCGAGCTGGTCCCACCAAATACTGAGCATAACCTTGGAACCGTGAATATTCGGTTTGGCCGTCGACGTGGAAGCATGGCCGGGATATCCCCATGATTTTCTGCGCTTGGGATTAATGAACCCATTTTGTAATGACCCCATTTCTCGTCCCCAGTCACAATGCGATGCAGAAATCCCTTCCGTCTTTGCCTTGCAAGCAGCTGTTCACAAACACACAAACGCCGTTCAACATCTCTCGGCTTCAACTCGTATGGCACCCAATTTCCTTGTTTCTGAATCATTCCCATGACTTTCAGGCGTTTTGAAATGGCTGGTTGTGTCACTCCCAATGATCCTGCCAATTCTTGTTGCGTTTGACACGAGTCTTGATCAAGTAATGCCTCCAATTCTGCATCTTGGAAAACCTTCTCTCTTCCACCGCAATGCTGGTCTTCGACGTTAAAATCACCGTTCTTGAAGCGTTGAAACCACTCTCGGCACGTTCTTTCACTAATAGCGGCCTCACCATAGGTATTTGAGAGCATTCGATGAGCCTTAGCCGCAGATTTCTTCATATTAAATCATAAAATTAAAACCTCCCACAAATGCCGAGAATTTGGCTCGTAAGCTGACATGTTTAATCGGGAATAACTTTATGATGCAGACACAAATCGACTAATATTTCGATGGCGTTATGTTTACAAATACTTAAGCTTATTGTATGACATCTACAGGGTCTTCCGAACTTTGACAGTTGATAGCGGCCATATTGTTGAAGCGACATCTGTCAAATTGGCTGTCATTTATTCAGTCTGTTTTGCCAAATAACCATGGACGGATATAGCATTCAACAACACGTGCAAATTATACAATTGTTTTTATCAAAATCGGTATTCTGTTCGGACAACGTTCCGCGCGCTTCGCCCATTTTACGGTCGCCATAAGCGTCCTACTGAGAGGACAATTCGCAGTGTGGTGGATAAATTTGAGTCCACTGGTTCAGTAATCAATCAACCAACACCCGTACGTCGAAGAAACGCAAGATCTGCCGAAAACATCGCCGCTGTCCGTGAGAGTTTGCAGGAGAATCCGAAGCAGTCGATTTCGCGTCGCTCACAAGAACTCGACCTTTCGCAGACTACAACTTGGCGAATTATGCGTCGTGACTTGGGCCTGCACCCGTACAAAATTCAACTGACCCAGGAGCTCAAGCTAAACGACCATAGACAACGACGTGTGTTCGCTAAATGGGCTTTGGAGCAGTTGGAAACTGACCCTAATTTTCATCGAAAAATCATCTTCAGCGATGAGGCACATTTCTGGATGAATGGGTACGTCAACAAACAAAATTGTCGAATTTGGGACAATACTAATCCACATGAGATCCAAGAGCGTCCAATGCATCCCGAAAAAGTCACTGTTCGGTGTGCATTTCATCGGCGGCGTCATCGGTCCATATTTCTTTGAGAACGACTTTGGCCAGGCCATCACCATCAACGGCGAGCGCTATAGGTTGATGATCACCGACTTCTTTTGGCCTGAATTGGATGATATGGACACCAACGACATGTGGTTTCAACAGGACGGCGCTACGTGCCACACAGCTCATGCCACATTGGACATTCTGCACCAGTGATTTGAGAGCATGGTCATCTCACGTGGAGGTGATGTGAACTGGCCACCGAGATCGTGCGATTTGACCCCGTTAGACTTTTTCTTGTGGGGTTTTCTTAAGTCGCAGGTCTATGCGAATAAGCCACAAACCATAGCAGCCCTCAAAGCCAACATAACCCATGCCATCGGTCAAATTCGGCCTGATTTATGTGCCAGAGTCATGGAAAATTGGACATTTCGGATGCGCGCCACCCAGAGAAGCCGCGGCGGACATTTGAATGATGTTATATTCCATACATAATGGCATCGATAGGCCTTTCAAACAAACAAAAAATTTCGATGATATCTCACACACACTTTGTTTTATTTAAATTTAAAGATAGGAAGCGCTTAATGAAAGACCCTATATGATCTATTTATTCCAACTACCACTTACCGCTACTGCCATCTATTGCAAAACGGCGGAAGCAAAGTTATACACCTAATATAAAAATTGTTTGTAATATCTTTTGAGAAAATAAACTGATTTGATTTGATAATCTGTTAAATTATAAAAAAAAAATTCGTGACAACTGTTTACGTCCGTTAAGGATTAATAATGCCACACCACAAATTAAGTGCTTTATATGAAAACATAATCTTTACATCATTTATCTTTATGCTTTTTTCTTTTTAGATTATTAGTGCATTGTCTGAGATGTTCAGTGAAGCTGAAGTAAAGGCCATTTGTATGGATAAATTTAATGAGATATTCTCCATGCTGTACACCATCCTGCCGTGTTTCATTGGTGCCGATGCTCCGGCGCACGCCGCTGTATCTTCTAATAAAAATGAAAGGTTTGGGTTCATACCCAATCACCAAGCCTCCAAGTTGTCGCCGGCAAGAATAGTTTTGGATACTTTCAAATATTTTCTAATAAACGCCAATTGTGGAAAGGTATTTTTAAAATTGTTTTTCTTATATCGTTTTATTGTTAAACAAGTTAAATCAATGCAAAAAAAAAACTACGTACTAGATGGGTATGCAAAAAGCACATAATTTTTTTTCTTTCCCTCATCATTAGAGTGTTTGTTCATTTGCTATTGTTTCAGCCAAAGAGATTCTTCGATGTCAGAAAATTGCAAAAACATAAACTGTAAATGTAAATTTTGGCTAACTAACTAACTAACCATCACGCCAACTCTCCGAAAGGGTAAAATGACTACCACACTGTTTATTCCTGACATAAATCTCTCGCTTCCTCAACATTTATACATTGTGTCATGTACGCATGTCGATTTCTCTGACTCCGCATGTGGCCGACATTTAATATTTCATTTATTTGATTGTGCCATGTTTTCCTTGGTCTTCTTCTATTTCTAGTTCTGTTTGTGTCATTTACATATACTTTCTTAACCATTTTTTCAATTTTATGTACAAAATAAATTGAGGATTAATTGTATCTCAATAGAGACGAAGATGTAAATTGTTTTTTGGTAACAGAATATGGTGGCCGAGGCGTTTACAGGACTTATGACCTGTCATTGGTTGAGTTAAGCGATCGCTTTATGTTAACAACATTCCCCATTGCACCCTTCTTACGACCACCACGTCTGACAATTTTTTGAAAGATGTATATATGCTACTATGCTGAGACACACTTCACATTTTTTAGGTCAATCTACACTAGCGCCATCTATTAAGAATTTACATCTTCGGCTCTATTGAGATACAATTAATCCTTAATAATGATTAACCCCGCAATGGGTAAAATCCAGTATTTGTATACATTCAAAAACAAAAAAAAAAAAATGAGAAATTTTTGGCGATGAGGTTCGCAACCCATCACACCGCGTCTCTCGCGTTAGCGAAAAGAGAAGGATAGAGTGCAGCATCGATTAAAGTGTTGCAGTCCATTCTTTCTGTCTACCCTTTCGGGGAAACGGCGTGATGGTTAGTTAGTTAGTTAGTTTTTCAAAAACAAAAAATAAATTGACTTTTGTGAAAACACCCGATTATAAAAATAAATATTACTCTATTATGTAATAGTTACAAGGGATCCATAAATATTGTTCATGGAAAAATCATTATTTTTTATAGATATAGTGAATTTCTTGCACTGATTCATATGTATGGAAAGAAATCATGTAATAAACCTCTTTCTTCCAGGCTGTAGAGGCTATCCTCCAATGTACCCAGCTGGAGTCTGGGGATCACCTCGACTCCTTCCTGGATATGGTGGCTTCCCTGGTAGAGGTGTTCTCCAGGGAATACCCGCAGCGCCTGGCCAGCGTGGTCTCTGCCCTCAACGTATACTCTCGGGCAACATTCACCCCCCAAAGAATCGCCGTTGCTGCATTCTTCAGTCACTTAGTTGCATTCAGGTATATAAACGCACGCTAATAAAATTCATTATTATATTTTATTTCCTAAAATACCTACATTTATTTAAATTTATTTGTAACAAGTTCATTAAAATTAAATGACAGAATGAAAATAAGAAAGTGTTGTTAAAATATGTTTTCAAGTTATTATAATGAGAATACACAACACAAAGTAATGGTAAATATAGAAGAAATGAATTTAAGATTAAATAGTTTTAAAAAATAAATCTCGACAGTCTGCAACATTAGCGTGAATGGTGAAAATTTGGAGCAAGTAGAGAGAATATGTTTCCGTTACATTTCCCCTCTCCTCAATCCTAATTATACCCCTTCCACTTTTATACATTACTCGATCTCCATTTAGTATATAAGTGACCGCTCTGTTTTATTTGATTGTTAAAATTGTATACATTGACAAAGGTTACTTGTAACCGAAAGATGTCTGAGTTCAGTGAAAATAAAACGTGTTGTAATGCAATGTATAATTATTTTTATTCAAAAGGGTTATAAATGCATTGATTTATATGCAAATGGAAGCCAAGACTTTTTTTTAAACTTATGATTTACGCTTACAAATATTTATACTTTGGAATATGTTTGTTGAATATCTTGCTAATCACTTTTAATAGTACTTTATATAGGTATAGAAAAAACGTTGAATGTTCTTCACAATGTAGAATTTTGCCCTATAGGTAGGTTGCTACTTAAGTTTTGAGATAAACAAGTAAAAACAAATATATTTATAATCGAAAATGGCTTTATTGTTTTTCAAGATATTCACCTTGAAGATCAATACACTTTTGCATGCGTTTGAACCAATTTTCGAAGCATTTTTTCCAGTCCGATTGAGGTACCTCCAAAACATGTGATTTGAACGCATCAACTGCTTCTTCAGGCGTCGTAAAACGTTGACCACGCAATTTATTTTTGATTTGCAGGAATAAGAAAAAATCATTGGGTGCCAAATCAGGACTGTACGGCGGATGACCCATCAATTCGATGTTTTTAATGCTCAAAAATTCCCTTATTTGAGCTGATCTGTGACGGCTTGGATTGTCGTGGTGGAGAATGATTCGTCTTCTGCAATTGGTTTCCCTTATTTTTCCGAACACTTCTGGCAAATAAATGGAACCATTCAAAATTGACCGTTCTACGTTGCTCTAATGGAACGGTGGCGACATGTTCAGTTATTCCGAAAAAACAGGCGATCATTTGCTTCGAAGTGTTCCGTGCGCGAACAACTTTTGTTGGATTTGGCTCGTCTTGAAAGACCCATACACGCGATTGTTGTTTAGTTTCGCGTTCATATGCATAGATCCATGATTCGTCGCCTGTGTATAGATGTCATTTGAAGCACCTCGATTGAATTATTTTAACATTTGTTTGCACTAATCGACACGAGCCTTTTTTTGAGCAATTGTCAAATTATGCGGTATCCAACGTGAACAAAATTTTTTTGCCGACCAAATGTTCATGCAATATTGAATGTATGCGAGTGGAACTAATGACCAAGCATGCCTCAATCTCACGGTATGTCACATGACGATCTTGCAATATCAGTTCACGCAAAGCCTTGATTTTTTCTGGCACAACAGCCGATTATGGACAACCTTCACGAAATTCGTCCTGTAATGAAGTGTGACCACGATTGAATTCAGAAAACCAGCAAAACACGGTGGCTCGAGATGGTGCTTCATCACCAAAAGTTGTAGCGAGGTGATCGGCACACTGTTGTTGGTTTAATCCATGTCGAAAGGAAAGTCATATAAAATCATCGCACGAAAATGTTCACCATTTAGTAAATTTTTTTTAACAAAATTAATTTTTCAAGTATCTGTAAACAACACAAATATCACTTGTATGACAAAACGTTCTGAGTACGTTTACCATTAAAAATGGCAAACTTTACGATGACAATGTCAGATTTGACATATTCACACTGGTGTTCCCATATCTCAAAACTTAAGTAGCAACCTATGTACTAACATAACATAGATCTCAATCAGAGAAGTTTAATATTAATATTTGGTGTAAACTTTGAATTCATTATTTCATATATAGATTTACATCTTTACCTAAGCTAACCTTTATTCTTCCATCATATTTTTATAATGCGTATCATATTCTTAAGTTTTTCTGTGTTTCCAGATGCAACGATAACATGGTTTTGCTGGAAACAGTAATGGCAACACTAAATACGGGCTGGAAGGATACTACCCTGGAGGTGAGGGCCATCAGTCTGTCTGGCTTGAGCAATATAAGGTGCCTGAAGGATGAGCAGCGGGAGCACTACCTTTCCTCTGTTCTGGTGGCTCTCTACAACGGTCTCGATGATTACCAGGGAAAGTGTGTATACGTTTAACACTATTTGGAGATGAAGGGACATTTTTGATGTGGTCGCAGTTCCCAAATACTAGGATTAATTAAACAACTTGAACATGGTTTCACTATTCTTTATAATAATGTATATTCAAAATAAAATTGTAATCTTCTTCTTTTTGTCCTGTCACACCTCCGTGGTGCATAGGGCCTCAAGGAACCTTCTCCACCTGACTCTATCGCATGCCAAGTGAGGCATGCTGCCTTAACCTCGTTTTGCAGGGCTCTTCTCCAGGTGACTCTAGGTCTGCCTCGCTTCCTCTTTCCCCCTATAGGGGACCAGTTCAGTGCGCTCTGAGCGATGCAGGCTGGGTTCCGTTTCAGAGTGTGACCGATCCACTGCCATTTGCCTCTAGCAACTTGTTCTCTAATTGGCTTTTCGTCTGCCATGGTCCAGAGAACGGCATTTGACACTGTTCGGGGCCAATAGATCTTGAATATTGAGCAAAGGCACCTATTTATAAACACCTGAAGTTTTCCAATAGCGTCTGCTGTAGATTTCCAAGTCTCACATCCGTACAGCAGTATGCTTTTAACGCTACTGCTGAATATTTGGAACTTGAGCTTTCTCAAAATAATAAAATAAAATAAAATTGTAATAAAATCATTAAATTGGAATAACTTTTGAAAAACATAATATTTTCACAAAAAGTTATTCATATGTGAATCCACAAAACACAGTGATGGCGAATATACAAGAAATTGACGACCTTCGTAGCTGACTGTTAAGAGTCCTGACTGCCATACCGAAGGTCCGGGTTCGATTCCTGATGATGGCAGCGTGATTGTCACTCTGTCACTGGTTTGGTGTATAATTCACGTGACAATAAAATGGCGATAGATTAGCTACGTATCCCATGTCATGAGAATCAATATAATAGCTAAAAACAAATTGTATACAGTAATTGGGTTTAAACAACCTATGTATACAAAATTAAAAAAAAAAATTATGTGTAGTTTCAAATACCAAAATATAAATTGATTTGATTTGATAAAAAGCATCACATCAAACAGAATTGTTTTTCTTATATTGATTTGAACATAATGTATTTAAATGTACATTTATTAAAATTAACTCTTTACAAATTTCTAAAAGTCATTTAGGAAATTTAAAATGTTCTTGTGCTTGTGATTGGTAGTTTTGAATTAAGATATTGATAACTGTTTAGATATCAATTAAAATCTTGATCCAAATCGTTTTTGTTACCATAGCTTAATGCATGTCTGAATACGGGCAAGGATTTTTATTTTATTTGTTTTTGTTTGTTCCAGTACACTGAGGACCAATATTCCTCTGGTGTCCATCATTGGTTTAAATGGACTCTTGACATTGCCATCAATAAAAGAGAAACCCATGACATCCTTACCTCCGATCTCCCAAAGAATCAAATCATTTTTCAATACTGAAAATCCTTTACTAAGAGAGGCATCTATACAGCTGTTTGGTGATTTAGTGTTGGCGAAAACTTCTGACGATCTGAGGGAGCAAGCACTCGCACTATTTCCTTGTTTCTTGCTTCACCTGGCAGACGACGACACAAGAGTTGTAAAGGTACACGCATAATGTTAATGAGTGTATTATAATACTGATTAGCTTATCATTTCTCTGTGTTACACTTCTTTCTACCTGGACATACCTCTTTAGACAAATAGTTTATACATAAAAAAATGATTATGTGATTGGTCTAAGTTATCAAATTGGTATTTATTGTTTCTTGATCCATGATGTAAAAATCATTAAAAATGATAGAAGTTCATTATATTTTGTGGTAGTATATTTTGTGGGAGGACTTAAATAATATCTAACATTTTATAATGCTTTTAATTAAAATACAGTGAAACCCCTATTTTATGTTTTTTAATGGACTGAGAAAAAAAAACGTAAATGGAGGATATTGAAAAAAACATTTTATATACATTTTTTTTAATCACGTAGATTAGTTTGTGAAACGCATGCCAAAAAACCAAATGATACCGATGAAAAAAGGAAGAAAATATTGAAATTAACTTAACGAATAAAACTAAACAAAATACGTAAAAACTTAATGTAAACGATGATTGCGAATAATGTCAAAAATAACGAAGCGTTACAAATCGAATCGAAAACCGAATGACGGATGCCGAATGTCGGCCAATCGCCACGTGCGCGCCATATGACGGCCAATCACCACGTTGCGCGCCGTATGCCGACCAATCACAACGTTGCTTGCCGACCAATTACGCGACTATTCTGCTGACTCATTGTCAAGTGCGCGTTACTCGCATATTTTTTATGTAAATTGCAGGGGAAAAAAAACGTAAAAGCGGGTAAAAAATACACTAAAATGTATCGGGACTGAAAAAATTAAACGCAATTGGCGGGAAAACGTTAAATACGGAGATGTAAAATTCGGGTTTCACTATATGTTTTTCCCTATGTTTACTACAAGTTTCAGTATAATGAAATGATCCTTTCGGTTTACTTGACCTATGTCAATGTTCATAAAGCAATTTTAATATTAAATAGTTTGAATAATTAAATTTCCACAATTTTGGCTTTTACATATATATTTTTTTACTGAAATGGAATTATACATATGTTTATGTAATACTTACTTACTTACTTCCTTTGGCCATACAACTCTTGAAGAGTTTTAGCCTCCTTGATGATTTTCCTCAAAGCTCCTTGATCTTGCGCCTTTTGCTCCCAGCAGTCCGATTCGCCCAATCTAGCCAGATCAGCCAGAACATTATCCATTAGGTGCTATTTAGGCCTTCATAGAGGTTTTACTCCGGTTGGTCTAGACGCGTACAGGGTCTTGATTGCTCTGGTTTCTCCGGCTCGGCATAGGCGAACGGCTCTCACGATGCTCGTTATAAGGGGCTGCTGGGTCATCATACGGATCTTTTGGTTGGTCTTATGCCTCCAAGTTCCCGCTGCAACACCGGGTCTGAGTCCCAGAATCGTTCTCAGTATCCTATTCTTAAACCAGTAGATTCTTTGTTGTCATTGTCCACAACTAGAACCATGTCATATGTGTAATATTATGATTTATATGTTTTAGGTCTGTAAACAAACTTTGAAGAAAATATCTCCCATATTTGAAGCACAAAAAACCAACAATATGATCCAAAATCATCTAATCGACTCGGCGCGACTCCATTTGGTTGATTTCACAATTGATGTGATTAAAAATATATCTGTGGAACTTCCTAAGTTTGTCCCGCTATTCATAGAAAACACATTTAATTATTTAAACAGTCCCTGGGATAGTATTAGGTCGAATGCAGCTCTCATTGCAGGTTTGTTTGTACTTTTCTAAGAGTCTAAAATTGAATATTTTTTACTTGATGAATAATCAATTCCATTATAATATTTATTTTAGTTACTTAATTACATAATTTAACTTCTGGTTTCTTTTAAACATAGATATATATTTATGATTTTAATATTTAACCCATATAGCTGATTATATTTGCAGTCCAAAAAATATGTTTCAAATTGCAGAAGACTACATTTGCAGCTCATATTTGAACTTATAAACCTTTTTATTTTAGTTCCTTACTACTAAATTGTACTTAATATTATGATGAACCGGGACCATCTGTCTGAGCTGTAAATGTAGCCAATCGCTGATCAAGACCTTTTTTTATATACTGCAAATGAAGCCAGTCACACAATGAGGGTTAAACACTTTCTACATATTGATAATTATAAACATTTTTAAAATGTTTTTTTTTTTAAATGATTTTAGGAGTGCTGTTTTCCAGTTACAATGTTGCAGATGAAAGTTATGAAGACATTAGGAAACTTTTGACATCCCGCCTCTTGCAACTGATGAAGGACTCTAATTCTAGAGTGAGAGCATCTACTGCTACTGCTCTTAGTGCTCTATACCAGAACAACACTATAAAAAGTCCATCTCCCGAATAATGCCTCTATCCATTGAAACGGTTTGCCCAATAATTGCCAGTTTGAAAATTATACTTAAATTGTAACTGTGTTATTTCATAATATAATATAGATTTAACATCGGAGACTAACTAGGCTCCAGTGTTATGAATTAGCTGTGGAATCATCTGCTTCTGTAGATTAAACATACTTCTTTTGCCTCCTCCAAGCTCCTCGATCCTGCGCCTTTTGCTCATAGCAGTCCGATTCGCCCAACCTAACCAGATCAGCCAGAACATTATCCATTAGGCGCTGTCTAGACCTTCCTAGAGGTCTTACTCCGGTTGGTCTAGACGCGTCTTAATTGCTCTGGTCTCTCCGGCTCGGCATACGTGCCCAATCTATGCTAGGCGACTGGCTCTCACGGTTCTCATTATAAGGGGCTGCTGAGTCATCGTACAATACATTGCAGACAAAAAAGTATATTTCTGTATGTACTTATAAAGTTAAGTTTATTTATAATTATTTAATACAATACCTACCTAATACCAACATGGTTTCAAAGCCATATTTTTTATTTGAATAACTTCGAAGAACATTACATTTTCACAATGCTTTATTACATGTTTTGAATGGTACTCATCAAATGTTAACATTACACTGAAGAAGGGTGAGTACCATCTGAAACATGTTGGTTAAGAGGGTAATAAAGTTCTCAAATGTGAATCCACAACACAAAGTGATGGAAAATATATTTATTTAACTTAAAATATTTTATTGAAATAATTAATAATTTTATAACACTGTTTAGGTTTATATTTTAATTTGCCCTAATAAGAAAAAAATGACACTCACCTGTAATTTTTAATACTTTGACTGCAAAAATATAATATATTTAGATATTCATATATTTTTTTAAATTTTGATCTTTACTTTGTCCTTTTTTCCTTAGTGATAACTGCATAGCCATTTTAAGCTTGAAACTTATTTTGATCTCACTCAAACTTATTTGTACAGATTTGCTTTTCCCCCGAGTATCATCATCTTTTCACCACGATGGTAAGAGTAAGAGATATAGGGTATCAAACCCTTTTTGCCTTGGCATTTTAATAGCTATATTGGTAGCTCCAAATATTTATATTAGTTTATATGAATTCTTTACATTTTTAATTAATAATTAAACTTTTTTAGAAATTCTACCAATAATGTAGTATGTTGATATATTATAAAAATGTTTAATAAAATTATATACACATAAAAATAAAAGCTACTGTTGTTAAAATATATTTGATTGTTATTTATTTATATTTTAACGGGTCATGGAAAGATCCATGTTGGGTATCTCGCTTAGAGACCAATATATCCAACGTGGAGATTAGAAGACGCACCAGGGTCACCGATAGAGGGATACGCATTGCAAGGATGGAGTGGCAATGGGCTGGGCATATGTGCCCACGGGATGATGGAAGATGAAGCCAGAGGGTTACTGAATGGAGGCCAAGGTTGGGCCAAAGAAGTGTCGGGAGATAGCCTATCAGGTGGAGCGAGGATATTGTGCAGACAGCGGGAAGGGCCTGGAGAACACTAGCGAGAGACCGAGAGGGATGGCGTGGGGTTGGAGAGAGTTATGTCCAGTAGTGAATGGAGACAAGTTGACAAAGATTATTTATGTTATTTATTTATTCGTGGGTGGCAACATCACATTTGACATTTCGGAAAAGGGATATTAAAAGTTCTCTTTTGTTTAAGAAACTAAATATATATTTTACAATTGAATTGTGTGCACTCAAATATTACAGTCACATGAGCATTAGAAAATAAATAGTCTATCACAATGCAACATACCAATCCTGAATAATTCATATTTAGCAAACTAACATAATATTATTTGTTATCCAAACATTTCTTTTTAAAAAAATCTAAGTTCGAAAATTTTAATAGTTTAGAAGTTAATACATTGAAATCGAGAGTTTTAATATATAAATAAATATTAACTCGAAAATAATTAATGTGTTTAAAGAGATTTTTAGGAATTCAGAAACTACAATAAAGAGAAATGTTATAAAAACACTGCACATTATGGACATTTAATGATTATTAAACTTACAGACTTCGGTGAATAAACTTATTAGAAATTTATATACATAAATATGCGCATATATAAATATATAAAAACCCTCTAACAAAATCTTACAAATAAAAATAATTCTATTAATCATAAACAAAAATTAAGTTGTAAATTCTGTTTTCAAAACACACAGGAAAAAAATGATTAAATTTTTACTAAAAAAAGTATTAAGTAATATAAATAATGTTATATCGTTTTTATAACAAGTAAAAATTTGTTCATGTCAAAATTTCATTCACAATGTCATTTGTGCATACAAAAAGGGTTTTTAATAAATAATAATTACAGTGTGAAAATATGATATTGATATTACGAAATTTGCAATATGTAGTTAAAAACGGTGTCAGATAATACAAATTATTTCACAATGTCTAATATATTGATATCGGTTATGGTGTTAACAAGTTAACATGTATTAATTTATTCGTTTTTTTATTTATTTATAACCTAAAAAAATGGTTTAAATACAGACATGATTTTGTGTTGCCAGAAATCAAAATTAGTCAGTTGAGAATGGAAGATTTGAGTTTGTATAAAATAATAAACAAAAGGTAATAGGGCTGTTACATAGTTTTATATCCATTTTGATTTTATGTTTATAATGATAATTACAAAGTGCTGCAACTGATTGTCAGTGCTGCAAAATCATGGCTAGAGAATCTCGGAGAATGGT
Source organism: Lepidostoma basale (assembly GCA_022606425.2). NCBI lineage: Eukaryota > Metazoa > Arthropoda > Insecta > Trichoptera > Lepidostomatidae > Lepidostoma > Lepidostoma basale. The sequence continues at coordinate 234,456 of JAHDVF020000857.1, read as the reverse complement.
TCAGTTGCAGCACAACATCCCTGTTTAGAGCTGCTGTATGTGTGTAGGAAGAAGAATAATAATTATTGATCTATTTAAATAAATATGTACGAGTAAATGATAAAACATACAAGGTTTTTTGTGATGGTAAGCAAAATAATACGTTTACGTATAACAAAGAAAATAGAATATTTGATATAGACATTCATTGATCATGTTAACGAATTTGAAATCAAAACTTATTATTTTTTGTATAATTCTATGGTTAGGGCTTTCGCAAATGATGGCGGTATTGCTGTTGAAACCGGTTATGATTTTTTTAGCACTTATTTAATAATTTAGAATTTTTTTAAAAATAGTAACGACAAAAATCATAAATTGTGCATTTAGTCCCATACATAAAGTCAAATACAAAAATGTATTAAGTAACGTTTCAAAGTATGATCAATTCCGTTTAGCGGTAATATGCACGCCAGTGATCTTTATTTTTAAAATAGGTGATGACAGTGACTAATCAAAATTATTATCTAAAATAAAACAACAAAATTACATTTGCTATTTGTGTATTCTAAAACCCTGAATCATATATTTTATTCTGAAAGATGTAATTCCATAGACGGAAGAAACAATATTTCACAGGTACTTACTTATTTAGTTTGAAAATATTGTTAAATGTACAAAGACAACTAACTACTTTAGCTCATATTTTATGGTTCTGTTACTCTCTTCTCCTATCCACCTATTACCCTCGTTGATAACTGACGAGTTATCATATTTCATCACCTGAGAGTAAGAGGGTTCCAACTAACAAAATTTCACATTTGACTTTTTTTCGTGAAAAGGGTTCTTACTAACCTTATCTATACATACAATTAAAAAAAACATGTAATAGTATCGTCATTTTGATGTTACGAAAAGAATCAAGTTCCATCTGATCATTCAAAACACACGATTCACTGAAGAAGGATTAATTTAAACTTATAACTTTATTATTCCAACTGTTGCCAGACAAAATTTACACGTTTCTCGGTAAAAGAATCTCTGGAAATTGGAATAAAACCCCTTTATTCCAAGATACACACCCGAAACCAACAAAACTTTGACTTCATTTTTCTCAGCTTTTTACTTTTGTCAGTTGGAACCTTCTTACTCTCAGGTGACGTTTTGTCATTTTATAATCATACTATCATATCATATCCTAACCAATCACAATATGCTGGTCCATCGGGTTAACTATACTCGTATATATAAAAAAGATATTTACTTTCATACGATTACGACAGATTGAATAAATATCATCTTAAAATGGGTAGTTACATTATATTTTCTTTCTATTTGCTATAATAAATAATGTGGCTATGATTATTACTATAAGTTTTCAACATTCCTAATAAAAGATATATACATAAACAGATGAAAGTCATAATATAAACACTGTTATACTTTTATTCATTCATAACAAGTTTTTTTTATTCAAATATAAATGCAATCAATATTCAGATATCAGGAAAAATAGTTGAATACCTAGGATTAGAAAAATAACAACATATAAGTCCAAGTCTAGAAGTGTCTGTAGAAAGATTCAGAATGAAATCAAAAGAATCAGAATGGTGGTATCGTATGGGTGAGAGGCATGGAGACTGATACCAAAATTAGCTGAGATACTGGACAGCATTGAGAAGAGAGTGCTGCGTAAAATCCTGGGTCCCGTGAATGATGGAGAAACTTGGAGGGATACAATGACAAGCTGTACAACCTTTATAAAGCTCTTTGTACACATCAAGCTAAATAGGCAGAGATGGGTCAGACATGTACAGGGAATGCCATCATAACGGGTACCAAAAAAATCTTAGATTGGCACCCAGGAGTAGAAGAAAGATTGGCAGATCTGGGCTGAATGGGGATGTTATGAATGGAGAAGACATAAAAAGGATGCACTCCAGCTACCATATATGTCAAACCGGAGAGTACAGCGGATGTCAGAGGAGTGGCAAGTTAATGCAGGCCAAAGTTCGATATGGGCTGCAGTGTTATTGAAGAGGAAGACAGATTTTGTAATGTAAGGATATTCAATATATATGGTATTCCCGGAATAAATGTCGTTTTTTCAATTGGCTACTTTGGCTCAGTATATTTGGGTCCGTTGACCAGTATGTTGTAATTTTTTTTCTCGGAAAGCATTATTGTGCGAGTGGTGGGATTCAAAAGGTGTAATTTATTATGAAGTTTTAAAACAAGGCCATACTGTTACCGCAGCCCTCTATTGTGAACAGATGGACAAGTTAAATGGGACATTACAAGAAATTAGACCTACTCTTGTAAATAGAAGGAATGTCATTCTTCAACATGATAACCTTTGGCTGCACGTTGCCGATATTTCCCGGAAAAAATCCCGGACGTTGGCTGGGATGTTTTATTGCATCCACCTTATTCTCCGGACTTGGCACCGAGCGACTAACACTTATTTCGCTATTGAGAAACGCAATTAAGGAACAAAAAAATTGGCAATATCGAAGAACTGAAATCGGGTCTCGCGAAGTTTTTCAAATCTAAACCAAAAGCTTTTTATGAGAGGAATTTTAGATCTAGTAAATATATGACAAAGAGTCCTAGATTACACTGGAAATTATATTGAATAAAAACATAAATAATTGAAAAAATCAAGTTTTTTTAATTTTTACTATAAAAACGACATTATTTTCAGGAATACCTAATATTTATTCATTTATAAAAAATAATGAATCGTTCAATTGAATAATATTATACATAGCAAAGAAAAGGAGCTATACTCTTAAAATAAATTTGGAAAATTAATATAAAATGCACTGAGTAAATTAATATATTTTTATAAATAAATTAAGGACAGTTAAATTTGTACTTGACACAAAAGCTTGAAACTTTCTGTAAAATTTAAAATTAACCTTAGGGGAAAACAAAGATAAAATTGATTGTAAAAATACATTTATATATTGTCAATACCTTCTTAAAAAATTGTAAGATGGTTGGTTTACTTATGAATTAAACCTTTTTTTTTCAAATCTGTTTATGTTCTTCTGATGATAGAGTCATAATGTCTTCGAAACATGTTGAGAAAATTAAACTCAAGTGGAAAAACAACTGTATTTTAATTCATAAAAAAGATTGACCCAGGAAGTAATGATTTCATGCCAGCAATTTTAAAACACACATTCAACAAACATACACATTCAATATCAATTTATTCACACATGTGTATAAATGTATATAAATTAGTTAAATAATGTGATGATAACAAATAAATGCTAACAACTAGATTATGAATGCTAACATTAGTGAAAACAAATCAAAACAGCAGTAAAGTTCTTGTTAAATAAATAAGAGGTATAAAAGTGTTAAATAGAAAGATCACAATGCTAGTAGTTATAAAAAAAATGGACATCAAAAATATTTGCATTAGAGAAGCTCTTTTATGCAATAAATTAACTTAAATATATAATTAATTCGTTTAATACTTCAAAAGTAAATTGATACTGTGTATTGTTGTGTGATTCAATAATATCATATTTTTTTTATAATGAGGCACTTACAAAGTAATATTCATTTGTTTACTTTTACACATACATACTTAATTAACCACTTGCCAATGCATCCATTTTGTCTTCAGATTTATGACATCATTGATATAAAGCAAACACCTATTTACGGAGGACTCTTGTACTAAAAATACTTTTATTTGAAAATTAAAAACAAAATCTTGCAATCAAAATAAATATTAGATGGATAAAAATTATTAGGAAGAAAAGATGTACACACATATAATGCGGGTACGGTAGTGAATCAGTGGAAAAATATGAATACTAAAAATATATTGTATTCGTATTTACACAATACACATATAATGTAATTTACAGGTACATCACTTCATTACATATATAAATATGAATAAAACAATTTGAATTGTTAACTCTTTGCACTTGAATTTTTAAATGAATTTAAAATGTTGATAGACATTAAAAAATTATAAAATATATATACAAGGAATAAATGTTGATGGCGAATTCTTGACCAACTTGAGATTTGCAGATGTGGTCATTCCGTTTGTAAATGATGAAAAAGAACTGGAACTAGTTAATAATATTTCAAATTCTGCAGACATGAAAATGAACTATTCTATAACAAAAATTATGTGTATTTCAGAGCAGCCGCAACCAGTGATGGTAGTGAGAAGAATTATTGGGATAGTTGATTTTTGACACATTTATATCTGGGACGTATGGTCTTGGTGGATATAACCAAGAAGCGGAGATCGAGAGTAGGCAGGGCCTTGCATGGGCTGCTTTTGGTAGACTATCTTATATTTTCAAGTTTAAATTATTCGTGAACCACCTGAAGAAAGAGGTATTCGACATGTGAACATTCCTAGTTATGAAACAATCACGTTTACAAAACAAACAGTACAAAAACTCAGAGTGACCCAGCGAGCAAGGGAGGGGAGGATGTTAAACATTAGTCAGCGAGACGGGAAACAAAATAAATGGATTAGAAAAAAGATCAAAGTTTGCTGATGTAGCTTGCAAAGTCGAGAGTTGTGGAAGTCAGGGAAGGGAAGCCTAGATAGGCCATCCCACACTGGATGACTAATGGCTAATGAAATGTTGGAACGAGTTATAACAAGTGTAAGGTCTCGGAAAAGCCTAATGGCTAATTGTGCACAACAGCCTCTGTGCAAAAGGTTAACGTCAATATATTGTAAATATATTTGGGTTAGATGGTGTCTATTTATGAAGGTACATCATTTGTACATTGGATATAATATGTAATGAAAATAGGTTTTCTATACAAATAGAAGTCAATTTATAATTTACATTACAAGTATCCTATAAAATTAAAAAAAAAGTGTGAACATTCGTAAAACGCCTCTTTATCTAATTATAAATGGTAACTGTTAAATATTTTGCATTCTCTGTAGTTGTATAAATTAAAAGGTGTGCTCTTACCTAAGAATTAATTTTCACAAAATATACATAATTACCCTTTTTGGCAACAGTCTTATAAGTATTGACATTCATAAAATATATATTTACTTCATTAAAATACAAAATAATCCTGTTTTGTAGTTTTCTATAATAATCACGAGCATACATATCTATGTACACTATTATTAAAATCGAAAATTGAATAAATCTTGTTTCTGTTGCATTGAAAAAATGATAATTCTCTAATCTAAATTAACAGACTCCAAAAATACAGTTGTCAAATTTAACTGATAATATTTTAGTGAAGAAGTTTGCTTATTCTTAAGTAGCTGAAAAATACACATGAATGGTGTATTCTCTTCACCTTTTATGACATAATACGTAGCCTACTCTAGTTGGTGTGGTCACAATCACAGAAACCCAAACATCAGGTATGTGGAGATCTAAAATTTTAAATACTTGTTTATAAAAATATTTATAATACATAAATACAGAAGCCTATGGAAGGCAAATAACTTGTTCAATTAATTATCAATATATTTGTTTGGTTTGCGAGATAAGAGATAAACACTGTTCATTTATAGTTACTGTATTACGCATCAAAAAGTTAGTATTATTTAAACCATAACCAAATTTTTGTTATCAAAATTCATAGAAGCAATATTATTATCTTTTAATTCTATAGTGATGCAAATAAAATAACATTATTGTAGAACTGGTTTTGAATTCGTGAGAAAACCTTTAATTGAAAATTATATTAGAATTAATAGAAACAATTATTTCATTTCACAAACCTTGGGTTGAGCAAACTTAAAAGAAACTAATTGTTTTAAACATCTAACCAAATAAAGTCAAAGGAACCTTACAGCCACATTACAAGTATTTGGTCACGAATTATTCAATCTTACAATTACCGTAACAGCTGCAGTGGTCATGTTTTTATTAGTCATATATTTAAACTTTCCTCTTTAAGAGAAGCATTCCGGACGAAGAGCGCCCTTGAAGTGAATAAAAATCATCATCAACACATATTAGTAAAAAAAGAAATGCATGCAATAATTTTATAACTTGAGTAAATACTACAACTAGGTAATCCATTCTAGGTGAAAACAAACGTGCAATTAATTATTTTTCAAATATCCCTTTAGATCTAAATTAAGATAAAGGACAAAATTTGGGGCCAAAGAAATCCATAATTGTTTTTATGTTCCTCGGTGCAAATAATAATAAATAAATTATATTTTTAAATAGCAATATAAAAAGGAGCTACAGCAAGAGAACATGATGAATGAGATGAGTTAGGACAGAAAAATTTGGCATATTTGTACAAGGAGGGTCGACCCCAAATAATGGTAAATGGCAAAGGGAAAGACAAAAAACAGACAGTTGAATTTGTTGGCTCCAGTTAATAAAGTGTCTCAAAATTGGTTTTGGTGAACTTACCTAGATGGTAGTTTCGTATTTGTTAAAAAATAACCAAGTTAAGACAAATAAATGAATAAACATTTTCATGTCTTAAGATAATTTGGGGACATTTTATTCCCTTCAAATCGTTAAAATATGTGATTCATAGTAATTCATTATATTCAGATAAAAAATAATAATTAAAAACTTGTAATGGAGATACCTAGTTGAAGAATTCAATCAATCAAGACAACCGGCTAAATCATACAAAGTAATATGAAAATTAAATAAATTGTTACTGAAATTAATTGTTAATTTAACGACACACTTTCACCACCACACATCGGATGCAATTATTAAAAAGAAGTTGCCCATATTTAAGACAAATTAAAATGAGATAGGTGATCAGTAAGATTAAGTCAATATTAAATATTGAAAAGTTAATATATCCAGTAACACACAGCTCAAATGTTTTTGTTTTTATTAATACATACATTTTTAAGGCAGCTTCCAAGCTCAAATACTATTTATCACTTTCCAAGTTAAAATTCAATATATGATTTATCAAAAGCCATCTCAACAATATTACACATCGGATAGCTCATTTCAAATTATGTTTCTCATCTTAAACAATGAAATTAGTTTATAACTCTGCTTGTAGTTGCATCACTGACACATAAATTTGGCCAAGTAAATTGCAAATTGATGTAAAATTTTATCAATTATACCATTTATTACAAGTTTTCATAACAATGAAGTTTACTCACGCCATCAATATTATTATATACATAAAAAATACTACATAGTTAGAGGTTACAAAAGTTAAATATTAATAATGAAAATAAAAAAAATTGTAAATTAAAAAAAAAGTGTATTTAGTTAAAATCCACTAATGTTTGTGTGTCTTTGACTGCGAGCTACCGAAAACGGACGAAGAAACAAACATTAGTGGCTTTTACCTAAATATACATTTTAATGTGATTAACCTCTTGTTTTATAGATCCCTGGTAGGTTTGCTAACTATGGCCTTGGTTTTCGGTCAGAGTTTTCCTTCCCTTATCCGTATTATTCGGTTTTAAGGCGCTGAAAACTCATCCTCACCCTTTCTTATTTGCTGTCACCTCATGGTGACATATTGCCCAAACTTGAATGATTACGAAACCAAAATAAATTAATTCTGGAGGCCGGTCCCATAGGAGGCCGTAGCGCCATTGTTGTTGTTGTTGTTATAAATTTAATTTTTTTTTATTTTCATTATTTACAATGAACTTCAACCATGAAATTTCAAATAGCAAAATTATGTTTTAAATATTAATTGAATAATTACTCGGTAATCCTAGAATAAAAATCTAAAATGTGGTGAACAGAAGGCACTGCACATCATGTTACATAAACAAAATCAAAAACAATTTTAAGAAATTTGAAGAAAATTCCACCTCAATAAACATATCTTTAGAACATACAAAATACTAGGAACAATATAATAGTTAATTTATTCACTTCTGTTCTATGCATTTGTGATGGATATAAGATTTGAATTTGATATTGTCTCGTGAAAATACTATTTTTCTAGTACTTTATATGTTCTGAGCTTACAAAAAAAATACATCAACAATATAAATACATTTATTGTTTCTTGAACAATGATGTAAAACTCCATATTAAATAATTAATACGAATGAAACAACAGTTTTCTTTCTAGTTTTATTATATTTTATGGGAATGACGTGTTTCGCCCTTCTAAGGCTATCAAATGAATGAGGGCAAAACATGTCATTCCCATAAAATATAATAAAACTTCTAGAAAACTATCGTTTTCATTCGTATTAATTAATACAAATACAATTTAATTAGATAAATCTAAAAATCATAGAGTTGACTCAGTTTGTGACAGGTATAAATCAAATTTTGATTACCGAGTGAGAAATGTCAATTTAAATTTACTTGGGTTTATTGTTACATAAAAAAAAATCTAAATATATAGAAGATATACCTACCATACCATACGTAGTTCATGCGTTTTCAGTCAATAAACTTAGCAGCGTACCAATTTCATAATCTTAAATATTCAATGGAGATATAAAAAGATAAATTAAGTACGGAATTTTATTTAAAAAAGGGAACATTAGATTAATCGACATCAAAATGTGCTTCAAAATCACAAGACCTCAAAAATGGCACGTTTGTGACTAAAAGTGCGACTTAGTAAACCAAAATATAAACATACCTGTATTTATATAACAATAAAGATACTAAAAATGCAAAGATAAAGTTCAATTAAACTTTTTTTAACGCAGTAAAAACTTACACACATTTATTTTGAAATTAATATGATACATTAAATAGAACAATACATATCTCATAATAACTTTGATCTGCAAAAAGAAAATAGCACACATCACAGTGCTACAAATATTATTTTAATGTAACAACTCCCCCTGAAAATCAATAAAATTTGATGTATGTAATGTAATGTAATCTTAAGTGGTAGATATTGTAAATAATGATAATACAAATAATATATTTATATTTTTTTAAGTATATATTTAGTTAAATTCTACTTTGATCGAAGTCGTAAACTTAAGTTGAAACTAAATATATACATTAAAGAAATTTTTAATTAAAATATTTTGATTTTCATTAAATAAATTAAACTGTATAGGTTTCTTCATAGCAATAATAAGCAAACAAACAAAGTATCTATGGAAAGTAACCAAGGTAACGAGATTGTAAACTTCTTGTCATTCAAATAACTATAATTAAATAATTGCGTAGATTTTCACGGTTGGCAGCAATATGTTTTGTGTGATTTTGGGTAACACCGTGTGGTTTCTCCTTCTCGACCGACGTTTCGGAGATCGTTTCAGTCTCCATCTTCAGGGTAATGTGGTGGTGGTAATGACCATGACTTGGTAATGACCTAAACGAGAAGGAGAAATCACACGGTGTTACCCAAAATCACACATAACTATAGTTAAATGAAACATGTTATAATAGAAAATTGAAAGAATAAATAACATTTCATTATTATTAATTTTACAGGAGGAACAAAAATGTTAGTTAATTTTAGTAATAAAAAAATATACATATAATTTTAGATATATTTAGTTTGTTCGCTGACAGACACATAAGTAAGTAAGAAATAAATTAATGAATTTCCATTAGGAGTACTCTTATAGTCAGTGTGTGTAGAACTCGCCCCAGATGGGACAGTGTGGGGAAGCAGGCCCGCCCCAAGCCCATCCACGGGGTATAGCGAGGTGGCAGAGGCCACTGCGCACGAGCCCTGCACGACCAGCATACAGGGCACAGCCCCCAGGTAGCAGCATACCTGCTCTCCCACTCGTCGGACTTGCCCCGCCAGCGGATTCCACAAATGTGCTGCACGCCGGGTCTATCACAGATTTGTAACAGGATGCTAAATCTGAAACATAAATAGTGTGATATTTCAAATTATAATATCAACACAGTGCGTTATGATGCAAATACGAATCAACCAAAGAATTTCTTAATAGTTTTGTATTTAAAAATAATATTGACACACTTTCATTAGTTTTTATATCACATAATTTTTTTGTTAAAACCAACATATTTTGCTCACGCTGGAGTTTTGTCAGGGTTACATTTAGTGTCTTTTGTAACCCTGATGAAGCTCCGGCGGGAGCGAAACCGATTGGTTTTAACAAAAAATAAAGCGGTGTAAAAGCCAAAAAAAATGTATAAATATATTTTTTAATAATAGCACACCACAAATTGCGTGCTTCATACGAAAATTATGTATTTAGTGGTATAAACAATAACTTGTGTGCTGTTGATAATATGTCTCAACCATTCCATATTTTGGAAACCACGTGGGTTTAATAGAAAACCGTTTTACTGACCAATTATAGAATTAAAGTTTGGAAGGTTGCGCGTAGGCGACTTTCGTGATTTGCTCTAATTTGACATAAAAATAATCAAGGTAATCTTAATGAAATTTGTTTATTTTTTTATTTAATCACCAAAGTATCATTTGCTGTCATTTATATCATTACATCAAATAACACTTATCATAATTGCGCACTGATTCATATAAGAACCATGCTTTATTTTTTAAACATAAATACAGTCGAATTTGGTTATTACGATCACGGAAATAGCGAGATCTTGGATGTTATGAGGAAACATTCGTTGACATTTAAGTTTATATTTTTTTCCATTTATTTATTCACATTTATAACAAGCTACTTCTCTCTAATTGTGTGACTGCTCCAGATACTTCACGTCTCCATGTGATGGGTATGTTTGTAAGCACTTAAAAATACCTATTCTCTGATATAACAAGTAACGCTTATAACAAGCATATTCAGTTGGTCCCATCTTCCTCGTAATAACAAAGTTCGACTGTATACGAAAAAAATATAAATATTTTTTTTATTTTAAACTGTTAAATGTTAAATTTACTTTGTTTTATGTATTTAGTACATTAAAAAATTTTCCCCTATACAATTTGGCTAAAAAATAATAATACTACCTTCAACTTTTGTCACCTTTAATGTAATCTATTTCCTTTTATTGTTTATCGACTTTAATTTATTATGTTTCATCGTTTTTGACTCTATATTATGTGTAATGTTCCTTCTAATTACTGTTTTTATTATTATTATTATTTTTTTTTAATAATCATAATTTCCACCTTTAATATTTTCTCCTATAAATAGTAACTAACCATTCTTTTAATTAAAATATTTAGGTACCTAACTCAACTCCAGCAAGAACTTCAAAATTATATCAAAGAAATTATTCAAATTGAAGTAGGAACAAATACACATAAAGGTTTGAAAAATCACGAAAATTTGACATACTAACTAACTAGCTAACTAACCATCACGCCGTCTCCCCGAAAGCGTAGGCAGAAAGAATGGACTGTCACACTTTTACTGATGCGGCACTCCATCCTTCTCTTTTCGCCCCGCGGGAGACGCGGTGTGATGGGTTGCGAACCTCATCGCCACCGATAGGCATCTCCCGCGCACACTTCAATCGTCCAACACCCACAAAATAAATCTAAAACAAATAATATAAAATACAATGATATAAAATAAAATAACAAAATAAAAATAATTCAACACAAAATGTTCTTTTTAGATGGTGCACATATTGACTATTAAATTTATGTTCCACGAATCCACCGTTTTTTTAATTTAGCACATAATGTAATAACACATAATGTTTTTTTCGATGTTGCACATGTTGAGATGGACGATCCGAACTTTGGTGTTTATTTAATTTAAAATTTGACATTAAATTTTTTTAATTTAAAATTTGACATTTGATATATTATTGTAACACCTGGTGATGTCAATATAGGTTGACGAAACAGCTGGTGCGTAAAATAAAATACAATTGTGATACATAAAACAAAGTTATTTAATTTATCAGTTTAAAATGTTAAGGTATCATAGTGTTTCGGCCAAAACAATGGACTATTTACTATATTTTTTATGTTTCAGTACATATAAAAAGCAAAAATATATTATTAAAAAAAAATCGCTCACTGTAGGGTTAACTGCATTTTTGGATAAGTTCAATCTAAAACTCTGAAGCGAAAGCAGAAATTTAACCCTCAATATGCGTCTGGCTTCATTTGCAGTAAAAAAAAAGTGGCTATATTTACAGCCAAGACAGATACTTCCAGTTCATTATAATATTATATACAATTTAGTAGTACAGAAGTAAAAAGGTTTATAAGATACATTCAAATATGAGCTGCAAATGTAGTCTGCAACAGTTTAGAAACATTTTTTTTTTGCACTGCAAATGTAGCTAATGTACTAAAAGAAATTGGAATATGGTTAATTGAAATAAAATGACACATTATATTGTTTAACACCACATTTCAATTATTTCAATTATACGTATATATTATTTTTATCAGCTCACTGGTTTTGATAATTTTATTTTATTATTGTATTTTTAATCGAAACTTTTGTTGATTGGAAAAGTAAACACAGTCAGAATGCAATCAAGTTATAATGTATGACCAAGAAAGTAATGCTGATAATATGAAAAAATATACATATTGCTATTTAATGTTTTTCTGAGGCATTATATTGTTCAATAAACTTTAATAAATAGGAAATTATAGAATGCTTTGAAAACAATTATCTAAGGCTACTTTAATAAATAAAAACATTTACCTTCGACATTCTTTAAAGAATGAAAATCTCCCATAATAACTATATATTTCCGACTAATTAATAACTTATCAATCATTTCGCAGAGTAACGTTGTGCTATACTCTGATTTCTCGGGAGACAAATAAATATTTAGCAGCAGGATATGTGATTTGTTGACTTTGCAATCTGAAACAAAACATTGACTGATTTAATAGAGTACGGTAGCGGAGTGGATCCGGCTGACATCACATTGCATTATCAAAACACGATAAGAACAACTAGAAACAATGTAATGGTCGTTGAAATTATACCCTGTTATTGTGTCAAGTGCAAACAAAGACTAAAAATATACATTTCAAAATGCACAGTACAGTAAATACTCATTACACAATTCGAATACCCACACAGAGAATCATAGATATTTTTGGTAATGATTTAAGGCGGAAACATACTATTAACACGCCACGCCATCCGATGCCACGTGATGCGTGTTGAGTCGAATCAAATTGTATTGTTTTCTATGGACAGAATCACACTACGAACACCCGACGCGACGCTTGCGCGCACACGCCACCCGACCCAGACGAGTTAGATCGACGTGTTGCCGGTGGTGGGAGTAAACATGCCACGTCGCGTGTTAATAGTATGTTTCTGCCTTTATAGTTTTTTTTTACACTTTAGAATTATCAAAGATATTTTCTTCTTCACACACGGGAAAGGCAAAGGATAAGGTGGATGCACACGCGAGGAGAATGGATCCATCCAGACTCCCCTTCATCGTGTTGCACGGCCAACCCTTAGGTTGGCCGTTAATCGACAGCTGGGAGTCGACCTCGCAGGAGGCCAATTCCTCTTAAGAAACAGGCAACAAGGCCTACACTAAGAAGAAGAAGAAGACATTTGCGGGACATGTTGCCAGATTGGTAGACAATAGATGGACCAGAAGGGTGGTAGAGTGGAGACCCCGTGAAGATAAAAGAAACAGAGGGAGACCCCCCATACGATGGTCCGATGATATTAGAAGAATTGCTGGCGATTGGATACGAAAGGCACAAGACAGGGATACGTGGAGAAATATGGGAGAGGCTGTTATGTCCAGCAGTGGACGACAACGGCTGTCTAAGTAAGTAAGAACATTCAATATCCATAATAGAAATTACATTATCTGCACTTTCTTGGTACTAAGCCTGATCTGATAATATAAATACAGCATAATCGTATTTGAAAAATAGATAAAACAATTACAAACAAACAAATCATAGCGCCGTTTCTCCGAAAGGATTGGCAGAGAGAATGGACGTCCACACTATTCTTTTCTGACACACCTCTTTAGTTTCTCCACATTCATACAGCGAGTCATACATGCACGTTGATGATTCTGACTTCTAGCATGGCATGTTTTCCTCAACTGCATAATCCATTCACACATTCTTTCTTCATCCATGCGTTCTATATGTTTCAAACCAACGCAGTGATCCTTTGATAACTTTGTTCTCAATACTTTCTTCCGCTCATTCCTTCCTGATATCAACATTTAAAATTCAGTTATACATCATTCTATCACATACACGTCTAATCATCTCTACCGCATTAATTCTGCTCTCATCCTTCTTCTAGCAGTTCCATTCTTCACCTCCATACACAAGGGTTGGAACCAGAATTCCATTGTGAATGGCCATTTTTGCCCTAAAACAATTAAGCAGAAAAAATGTATCTCACCAATTATTGCATAATTTAAATTAGAATACAGCTCTCCGTCGTAGTTGTTAACTATTTTGTGATTTTCTTCAGAATCCCGGTCGTCGTTTCCATTGGATTGATTATTAAAAGTATTAATTTCTATGTGAATATTAACACTAAATTCATCATAGAGTATACCAAAATGCCTGAAAAGAAACAAAACATTCTAAAATACAATTGGCATTTGAATCCTTGAAAGACAAGGTAAGCACTTCCAGTGTCAAGAGCAAATAGAGATCTTACAGCCTTGTTCAATATCGATGAAGATGTCAAACAGGGTTGCGTAGTGCCCATATGGTTGTTTAATCTATATACATATAGACAAGTGTATGAAAGAGTTGAAATGGCTGGATGCAGGGGCCAAAACGAGTGGAATGTCAGTAAGCTGTCTGTTGTATACAGAGGATGTTGTGCTACTTGTGCAAAGCGAACATAAACTACAAGTTCTGTTGTCATGTATTTATGGAAATATATGCAAAACGACCTGATGATGAATGTAAATAAATCCAAGGTAATGGTTTTCATATTAAAGATGAAAGCATGACAGTTTACATAATTAGCGTAAAATAATGGTGATATTATGTAAAAAATGGACGAATTTATATATTCAGAAAGAATGTTTAGAAAGCACGGTGGAGTGGAGAGGGATATTGATATAAGGACAGGCAAAAAAGTAATCAGTGCACTTACAGGTGTCATAGCAAACAAAAGTCTATCTAATAAAGCTAAGATAGCGGTGCACAATGGTGCTTTTATACCGACCCTTCTGTATGGAAGTGAAGAGTGTAACTGGAAAAGTAAATATGAAAGTAGAATAAGTGTGATGGAAATGAAACGTCTTAGATGAATGTGTTGTAAATCTTCATATGATAGAGTGTCAAATGCAGGTAAAAGAAGTGAATGCAGTGTGAATTTAGCATTACAAACAAAATAAGTGGAAGGTGCATTAAGATGGTATGGACACATGGAAAGAATATTAAAGAAAGTATATGTCATTGTAACAATGTGAATGGAGCAAGAAAAATAATAAGAGCTATGAAAATGTCGCACAACCAAAACAATCAAATTTTAAATGTCGGCTATCAGAGAAATCAACCTACGTATATAACGCAATGTATAAATGTTGAGGAAGCAAGAGAAGCATGTCAGGAAAGAACAGTGTGGCATTCCATCAATTCTGCTCACCCCTTTGGTAAAACGGTGAGATAGTTAGTTAGGTTTATGAGAAAATATTGGAAAGTTTGCAGTTTAGCGTGGACTCGTGTCAATAGCAGAATATACGATATATGTTCAGGCATGCAATCTTTTATTTTTTAATTAGGATTTGAAACACATTTATATTATGAGTTGAATATAATCGCCATATGACTATTGATTATTAATGTGTTAACCCATTCATCACCACATGTTTGTAGAAACAGCGCGCCTGTACGCCACGTATTTTCTCCCAAACTATCGAAATATATCGATCTTTTTTGGTTTGTTCATATTTTAAAATATTCATAGATGTCATTGTGAGAAAATCGGAATTAATTTTGAAATACATCTTTCGAATATTGCGAAGCGCGCACAGCTGCGCTTATGGCGATCGTTTACGTAGAGCGCACATGTGTGCTTACGGCGATCGTCGGGTTAAGAGTTGAAAATCAACTTCTCAAGGCGTTAACACTGTGGAATTCCATTATGATGAACATTTTTTTTTAGTTTCTTTTTATCAAAATGTTTCAAAGACTTTACACCTTCATCATTGGGAGAACGATATAAACTCCATTATCTGATTCATATCGTTTATATTGTTCTCACGATGATGAAGGTGTACAGCCTTCGAAACATGTCGAGAAAAATAAACTCAAAAGTGAAAAAAAAGAGTTTTAATTCATTAAAAAAAAAGTTTTATAATATACATAATCATTCTAATCATTCTATAATGTCTAAATATACGAGTATATAACTGGTGTTAGTATTTGTAAAGGAATTTTCAAATCAAATAGGCAAGGTATTGTGTTAATAATTTTCATTGAACAAATCTAATTTAAAATTATCAAATTGATGTAAATGTAAATGCAGGGTTACCAAATTTGTATTCCCAGAAATATTGTGGTTTGGTGATAGTGCGTGTTGCTGGGAGTAACACACGCTTCCACCGCATTGCATTTACAGACATCAATTTATTATATTTTAATTATATTTTACCTGTTCTCAATAGATGTCTTAAACTATTATATAAAAATTCTTTGTAATATCTTTTGAGAAAATAAACTGATTTGATTTGATTTGATTGATTGATTGATCAAGCTAAACCCACATCAGTTGTCACTATCAACTCACCCATTTTTGTTTTGGCTTGGTGTTATATGATATCGCCATTTTTTACTATTTTCTTTCCATTCACAAACTCTCCTAAGAGATGGTGAATTTAATTCATCACATAAAGTTCTAAGAGCTTCCTCTTCCAATACTTCCTGTATACCTAAAACTGAAAATCTGTAAAAAAAACAACAATGTTCCCATGTTAGATCTATGATTAAAAACAAAATTTTAATAAATTGTTCTATACCGAGGAATACAGCAAGCATTTATTAATCTAAAGCATTTATATATAAAATCCTTTATAATATAAATTTACTTTAATTATACTTGGTTTTATGGCTACGCCAGTTTCGGAAGCTTGCTCCCATCTTTGGCATTATTTTTTTTTAATTTTCATTATTTACATTGAACTTCTACCAAGAAATTTCAATTAACAAGATTAATATTCTAAAGAATTTGATTAAATTTGATGATTATATGTAGATTATACTATTTATTTAGTTAGATATCAACATGAATTGGAAACATTTCATTAAATGTATTACAATAGATTAGCCCTACATGAAATAGCAAATTTATGACTCAATCAATAAGTCTATCACTTATTTAATGAACGCTGATAGTGATGATATGATAGGTAAACTGAGCACTGACGTAAAATTAGTGTTTAGATTAGTGAATAACATCCGATAGCTAGAACAGCGATCAACTATGGAGATATACAAGTGGTCGGCACACTATGTGTTATTGATTTCTGTTATCTCTTTTAAGCGCAAAGTCCATATCTGGTAGTTCACATCAGAACTAAAGGCTGAAATAATAGATAACATCGAAAAGCAAGACAACGGAGACTTACTTGTTCTCTAAAATTGTTCTGCAAACTACTTCTCTGAATCCCGGGTTATTTGCTTTTTCATTACACAATTGATGTAAATTCCATGTTGCCATTCTAAATGCTGGTTTTCCATCTCTTTGATATGTAAATTCTTCCTCGATTATTGGGCGGCGGGAGTAAGCAGACAGCAGATCGAATATATCATTGACGGGAGCCATTGAAAACCCATTTGAAACATTATTATTGCATTTGATAGGAACTGACAAGGACTTGCGGTGACCAGGAGTTCTCGGGAGCGTACTGGTTCCGTTCAACATGGCACTCTTGGAAGTGTGCAATACTAGGGCGCCATTGATTCCATTACTTGGATGAGTAATTCCATTCATTTTGGGAGAATCCTCTACCAGAGACAAACTCAAATGAGATTTGATAGAGCCTAGTCTCATAAAGTCGATTCCTTTGACTTTTATTAGGTCATCTAAAGATTTGAACAAGCCTTTCCTATTTCTATAATCGACTATGTTGGCGGCCAGTTCTTGGTTCAGGCCGGGGACACACTGCAGTTGGAATACATTAACTGTGTTGATGTTGAGCTGGCCTCGCCCAGACTCAGAGCTGCGCACACTGTCCAGCGACTGCGCTCTTGAATTGGAATTGGAAACTATTTTACGACCAACGCAAATTTCAGCTCTAATAGTTTCCAGTTTTTCCGCACCCATTCCTAAATGAAGATGATACAGATAAATAAATAAATACATATTATTTACAACAAAACGTTCATCCTAAAAAACAATGTTATTCTATTTATCAACAATAAAGCTTTATAGGATACTAAAATGTCATAAATTTATTTATGATATTTTGATCAAAGTTTATACAATATGCTTTATGTACAGTATACAATTGTGTGAATAAAGGTACAAGCAGTTTCCATCTTTATGATGTCTTCTTCGAAAATAATTTTAAAATTAAAATATTGAATACTGAGTACGGATAGACTGAGTTGGAATTGGAAACTATTTTACGACCAAGGTATCCAGCATCCAGCTTTTCTCTAGTAAAGGGAGGTGGGTTGAAAGTTTCAAAAGAATCCAGTATAAATGCTGCTGGATAATATTTAAAACAATACAATGGCACCAAGTTATATATATCCGAACTCTGTATAACTGAAAGCCTAAATTCAAGGAATTCTATAATTCGCTTGGCGAACTCCTCAGCAATAGGTAGATTATTTTAATCAAAATATTGCCCTAGCGCAAATATCGGCGATCCAGCTTTTGCAATAGTTAACCCACCAGCTTAGAACAACCTCCCTTCAAACCTTAGGTGCAAACCGACAGACTTGAGCTCTTAGTTTAAAACCCACCTTTTTAATATTTCTAACATAAATTAAAAATTAATTTGTAAATTGTTATTATATTAATATTATTTTCTAATAAATCCCGAATATCAGATGCAGCATTAATTTTAGATTTATAACATGTCTTAATGCGCCCTTGAGGTGATTACATTACGAAAACAGGGTTTTAAAACTGTTGAGGAAGATTGACATGGAAAAATTGGGCTTGACCAATTAAATAAAAAATTAAAAGGCAAATGCTTGTCGAAATAAGCGATGAGTGCATTTGACATGATGTATGAAGATGACTCTCAAAAGGTATGTTAGGAAAGAATTGACGGTTCAACTCTTTGTCTGTCCCCTTATAGATATGGGGCGATGGTTTATTAGTTAACAAAAACAATAAAACCATATAATATTCACATGAACACAATAACATTGATAAAAACAAGATAATTATAAGTTATCTATAACAGTGTTACTTAATAATAATTAGAAAAGAGACATACCAGATACTAGAGCTAAATCATCAATTTTTTTGAATCGTCCAATAGCTTGCCGATGTTCCACTATGGACTGAGCGTTTTGCCTTGTGATCCCCGACAAAGTCATCAGCTGCTCTTCGCTGGCATAGTTGACATTAATAAGCTCAACAGACTCATTGACGGCCGATATGCTGAATGTATGGCTCAAGTTAGATTTAGACTTCCTAGGAAGAGGAGACCTTAAAGATCTTCTTCGCCCGCTCTTGGTGATCGAGAGGGGTTTACTCGGTGTTTGCCCCATGTCTGTCTTTTTTAAATTATAAAAACTCTTAGAGGAGTCGCCGTTAACATCACTTCACTGAACAATTTGACCGCGAATAAGTAAATAATATTGTGCAAAACAGCTAAATAGCTTATTTAAGAACTAAATATAATGAACGTAAAAAAATAATCCGAAATAACTCATTAAATTCACACATTATGTTAAATGATCACGTCTCCGTTGTCAAGTCCATAGGCCGTTTTTTATACTAGTTCCCATCCCAATCATTACATTAAGCGTGATTTGACGCAAAGGGCAATCTTCTGATCAAAGTCATCAAAGTGACGTATGTTATCAATATCAATGCCATGCTATTGTGGTGGTAGAGTGCATTCGGTACAGTGTTGCCAACGTAAATTATTCTATTGGTATATAAACACTGTACCCCGAAAAAACTTCTCGAGAGCTACATGAGCTTGTTATAAATCAAATAATATTGAGATTTAATATGAACGATAGCGATATATAACGGTTTTGAAGAAATATGGTGGTCGGCAATTAAAGTTATTTCCAGCAAACTAGACATTGGAATAATTCGGAAGCGATTCGTTCTGCAGTTACACCCTCCATGTTACGATGCTGGTAATCGTCACGCACAGTGAAGGTAGTCAGATTAGTTGGAAGGGCGAGTTGTCGGACTATATAGTTTCAAGGTGCCCGGTAATTTAACTTTTTAATATGTATTTTAGTATTTATGGAAATTGGAAAACCTGGAGCTGTTTTCTCCAGTTCTGCGATATATGAGATCTGCAATTATAAATGCGGTGAACAAAAGGTTGATGCTCGATACGTCCTCTTTATAAAGTGACCGACCAGCGTTTCATGAACTGAAGAATCGAGCGCCGTTCGCCAACCATAATTTAATAACGGCAGATGCAACATCGAAGAATCGGGGTGCAGTATTTGAGTTCTCTTTACCCCAAATGACAAAAGCCAATAAAAAACACTTGGCACCTAGTAGATATTTGATTTACATAGGTCGTGTCTTTTCTTCGAACCAGACAACCTTTAGCGCACGTGACGATGACCAGCCATCCATATACACCACTCGACAAAAGATATATCCAGTCACAAGCACAGGTTATCTTAGAATTACATTCAAGTTAATTTTTAAGAAGCTTGAGTTTCTGTAGAGTCAGGTCGTTTTTTGTATATTTTGTTTGTGTTATTTTGATATAGCCATGTTTCATGGCATACTCGGTGAGATTGCAATAAACAATTTTTACATGGCAGAAAATACGTTTTCTCTCTGGAGGCTTGTTTAATCTTAGTTAAGTTTAATTTTAATTAGTGATAAGACTATGAAAAACAATAATAGTGTATAGGAAAAAACAATAATAGTGCAGTGACAATTTTGTGAGTGGCAACACTTTGGGGGGCGTGATCTCAACCCCCACCCTGCGGATTTTCAACTAGAGGGCTGTGTGGAGAGAGGCCGCGACAGTTACAGACCGGGACCGGACTCCGGTTAGGCGACATCCTCCTGGCTCGGCGGGCGGCCGAACGCCGGGGAGATAATCTGAAGAAGATCGCGATATACGCACCGCCAGATGCCGGTTTGATATAGCCATGTTTCATGGCATAATAGGTGAGATTGCACTAGACAAATTTTACATGACCGAAAAGGCGTTTTCTCTCTGGAGGCTTGTTTGATCTTTATTAAGTTTAATTTTAATTAGTGATAAGATTATGAAAGACATTTTAAAAACAATAAGTGAGTGAAAAATAATAGCGTTCACACTTTGAAGGGGATGACCTAACCCCTCACCCTGTAGAGCAGGCTCGAGAGCGGCGCTCGGGAGTTGAAAATCAGACTTCGGAGGAGGCGGACGTGCGGCTTCGCGCCCGCTGGCCGCGGCGCGCTGGCCAGAGGCCATTTCCGCCTCGCACGTCCCTCTTGACGCGGACGCCATTAGCGGCCGACTCGCCACCACGCTGGCTTCGCAGATCACCGTCCTTGTGCTAACCAACCGCGCCAGCCTATCATCATTGGGGCCTGATGCTGACCACGGCTGTCTCAGCGATGGAGACCAGACCGACTCGCTCCTCGCTCTCCCTCGCTGTTCCGCCTCGGACGTCCCTCGTGGTGTGGACGCCACGTGCCGGCTGGATCGACGACTTCGCAGATCAGATCAAGTAGTGTTAATTCAGTGACGGAGTAGCTTTAAGTCGTTCCAACGATTAGCAAGTAAGTCATCTTTAGTTTATAAGTGATCTTGTTTATTTGTTTTTGTATGTTTGTGTTTAAATATAAGTGTAAATAGCAAATATTGGTTTCAATCTCATATCACTATACCTCCCGGAGCATCTTAGAGATCGAATAATAATCACATTGGCGAATAAACACTGGGCAATACGTTGTGGGAGAATGCTTCGAGATCGGGAGTGGAGCACGGGTAATCTTCATGTTTCACCCCGTGTCGAAAGCATCTTCGTAACAGGTTGCCTCAGATTATCATCATTGGGGCTTGATGCTGGCCACTGCTGTCGCTGCGAAGGAGACCCGTCCCCTTCGCCGTCCACACCGACGCCATTAGCAGCCCTCCCAACCTTCTCCTAACAGAATGAAACGTGAATTTACGTAAAATCTTCAAAATCCATGCATTCCCATTTCTAAAAAAAAAAAATCAGGCATGAGCGAACAGCCAAAAAGATATAAATATATAAAAAGAAGAAGAAATGTTTGGTTATCTGTCAAACTAAATATTGTCTATGTTTGTTGTCATCTCTCATTTCGTTTTCGTGTGCTTCTTTTTACGCGTTGAAGTTTGTCAATATTACTCAGTAAAGTATGTTATAAATTTTATTTAGAATTTTATAAGTAATATCTGAATAAAAACAAATATAAGTTATATTTTGACGTGATGAATTATGCAAAAAAAGAAACTAATAGTAGTGTTGAAGGAATAATCAATAGACCACTCCCCTCGGCATACTTTGACTATTTAAAGCGATGATGGTATTTAATCTTGAAAATGCACGCATGTTGTGGTCATCAACATTAAAGTATCTTTATTAGCTTATTTACATACTGTTTCAAGGCCACACCTAATTGCTACAATGTAAATTGATATTGCCCTTAATTACATTTATTTTTCTGAAATACACCCCTTTTTAAAATGATTTTAAATATTCATCTAATCGAATGGCGTGTTTGAATAAAGATAGTCAACTTAACTATATTATTTTTGCCTTTTTATAATTCTATGTGAAGATTTTTTTGCCAAGATGGTAGGCGGTAACATTCTAGTGATTCATTCAAAATATTATTTATAGGAGTGTAAATTAATTAGTTTATCACTATTTGTTTACGTTTGATATATTCAAATGTATTCAACTCAGTTTATTTTATTAATTTTTATTTGTCGTAATTGTTACATTTAATTAAAAGCTAATACCTACCATTCCAGATGTCTGACCAAGGCTTCCCAGCTCAGCACACGACCACCACATCAACAAGTGCATCTGTTGTTACAACAATTCGTTTTGACCCCGGATACATCAGAACTATTCCTGGAATATTGAAAATTGTACAAATTGTAAGAGTTTTTGAAATATATAAAAATCTTTTAAAACTTGTTTATATGGATATAATTATTATTTTTTATTATGTGTTTTTTAATGATGTATTAAAACTTTATTTACATTCTCAGATAATTAAATTATATATGTGTATTCGGATAATGTTTTTTTTGTTGGTATTAGCGTTTATTTGGTGTTCACATATGACTTCATCTGAATTATCTGTTGTATAAAACAGTTCAGTTAAGTGTAGTTTTTTTTATGTGTTTAAAGAAATGATTTTCAATACTTTAAATTAATTAACTAACTAACAATCACGTCGTCTCCCGGCTTGTAAGCAGAAATAATGGACTGCCACACTGTTCTGTCCTGACATATTTCTCTTTTCACCATTCACACTAATGTTACAGACTGTCATGTTTTCTTCTTTTTCGACTTATTCACATTCATCATCAAATTGTATTGCTTGCATACCTCATACACAGTGGGGGTACTCCCATAGAAGCCCAGAAGCCCGGCTTGCGTAAGAAATTTTGAATCAAAATCTAAGTAATCATGCCCCCACATAAACCAACAACCCACCAAATCCCCTTAAAACAATGTTCCCATCAGACGTTAGAGGAATAGCCATAAAAGCTGAACCTCTGTAAGCCAGAAGAGGTTTTGATTCACAATTTCTTACGCAAGCCGGGCTTCTGAGCTTCTATGGGAGTACCGCCACTGCTCATACATACTACACACCAGGGCTTGTAGTTCATGTTCGCTGTCTGCAACTAACAGCGTCGTCCGCATACAATAAACAGCTTACTGACACACCATTCATTTTTGCACCTGCATCCAAACCTTTCAGCTCTTTCATAAGTGTAATATAATGAGACAACTCGATCTAGGGACCCATCCTTTAAGCATTGCTCTTCACATAGGATGGCACTGCCAAAATAACTAACTTGCAACATAATGAATATTTTTTTATTGTTTCTTTCATATAATTTTACTTGCATCATGCATAAACGCGCTCCCTCGAGTAAATAAAACATTTTAATTCCGCAGGTACTCAATCTTCTGGGGTTTATTTGCATTGAAGTCTCCGCATTCAGCCACCACTCACGAGGGTCATGGTTCAACACGGTCGCCATGGGAGGCTTTTGGTTCACGGGGATAATGCTGGTACTCTATCTTTTCCACGTAGTGGAGAAGTTCTACAAGATCCCTTGGTTGAAAATGGAATTTGGCTTCTGCGCCGTGTGGACATTCTTTTACCTCCTCGCCGCCTCCCTGACAGCTTCATTTGGTCATGAGGCTTTTGCAGCGGCATCCGTATGTTAATTTTATTTTATTAACCTTTATGTATGGAAGTGAAACTTGGAGCTGGCAAGAAAAGGATAAAAGTAGGATAAATGCTGTAGAAATGAGATCACTGAGAAGAATGTGCAGGAAAACGATATATTATAGAATACCGAATGACGAAATGAGGAAGAAATGTTAGGCAAATAATTGTATCATAAGCATCATAGGTACCTGCACTAACCCTTTTCTGGTCTTTCATATACTTGTCCATATATAGATTAAACAACCACAGGGACATTACACAGCTTTGTTTGACACCAATATTGTTATTAAACCCGGCTGTAAGATCTCAATTTACTCGAGCAGTCCTTTCCAGCGATGCAATCGCCGTAATCTAAATTAAATGAAATAAATCATTCTGTAAATGAGGATATTTTGCTTCAGTTCTTTGGTTTTTTGTTTTCAGTTCTTTGGTTTCTGCGCTATGATTGCATATGGCTACGATGCCTTCATCAAATTCCAAGCCATCCGAGGTGGGCGCCTTGAGCAGGGAGTGAAAGTAGTCAGCAAGGAGACCAGCAGCCCGGTTGAGGCCCAGGGTTATTAGTCACACTTGGTCCCCATTTAAAATAACAGAAAATATTAGAAGTATTGTGTATTTCTGTTAAGATATCACGTCACCTCATCGTAATTGTTGACTAGGCAACTCAGTGTCATTTTCACAACTGCTCTTGCATTTATCATAATACAGTCCAGCCACCACAATATGCTTTAGGCGATTGTATTGTGTTATATGTATATATGCCAACAAGATATACACAATTTTCTAATTTTTTCTTTGTTTTAAATTTTCTCTGCTGCGTCATTAAACCCCTTAATTATTTTAGGTATAAGTCAATGTTAATATCGCTAATAAGATTCACTTACTGTTAATATTATATTTTGAAGGTGTGTTTGTTTGCACTAATGTTTATAGCAATGTAAAGCATGATTATGTTTTTTACCTTTGTTATAAATATTGAGCTTTTTTCAGTACCTACCTGTCTTAATTTTAAAATATATAATTGTTATGTGAAGAGTGTACTTTAATGTAAATATTTAGCACTGATATTTTAAAGATACTGCTTGGAGATATTGCCGGAAGTCATATGTATTGTGTCTTGCCCAATGTATTTTCTGACTAATGTTTTTTCCCTATCAACGTTACTCTTTTTATCTGCTCAGATGCAGTGTGATAATAATTTTGGAATTCGTAAATTTTTCAAATTGTGGATCATACATAACTGACTTGTACATTCCATTTATAAAAAAATAATAAATGTTAATATTAAATTTAGAAATATGTTTCATAATGACTTATTTTCATGCATTTTTGTATGTTTTATATTTCATTATCGAAAGAAAAAGTATTGTAATATTTATAATTAATGAGATTATCACATGTTCCCAAATGAGTAATTTTGTCTGAAAAGTAGTGATTCTATAACTATTGAGTGTTTGATAAAATACATTCATAAGCCAAATAATTGTGTAGAAAGTGGGCTGCATTTAAAAAAAATCAAATCAGTTAATTTTTCAAAATGCATTACAAACATAATCAAAGTTGAAGGGATTTATTTGTTTGACTAAGAAATCATTATCATTAATTTTAGAATATTGTGTTTATTCTTGATTTTAAAAACTAATTTTCATGTTGGCTAAAAATTATATTGTACATTTGATTGTATACATGTATTTACTTCTGTCATGGGAGTGTATATATATTTTGATAGATCATTTTTACACCTTATATAATGTCAAAATACCCAACTTAAAATTCTCTACATTGATCTGGAAAAAGTCAGTACTGGAATCTTAATATAATTTATATAAATGTATTTTGTTATGGAACCAAGAATCTCACCTTTATTTTGTATGTATGCAGTTTATTTAATCTCATAATTTTGTATAATATGGTTTGCCTAATTTTTGCACCTCAGTATATTATATTATTATCATTTTTCTTTTCATTTAACTTTTATAAATTTATTTATAATGATCTCATTGGCACTGTGCACATGGAAGTAGGTTCTCCCGATAACCAGTGTTGGGTTGATTAACATAAAATATCTAAATTGTATTTGATGTTGGGGAACAGATATGCTTTGAATGACATGTAATATTTTTAGTTGCCCGTTTCGAGAAATGGCATTAACGAGGTGGTTAGCTTGTTATGCACACAATTCACCATTACGATTCATAAACAAATATTTATATCATAAAACATATCCTGTAAATTTTCGATATTTATAAAGCATATAATGAATCTTTTTTATGAAAATGTCTAAGGTTTGTTAATGTGGGTGAAGTAAAAAGGTATATTTAGTCAGTAATATTACTGCACTGCTCATAAATGGATGTGTCAAATTACATTATACGAAGACAATTTCACTGTTTGATTATATTTTTAAATGAATCTATAGTAACATGATATTGTGTGTGTAAGTTTATGCATAAATATCTATAAATTAACTAAATTATTACATTGATTATTATTCGCTTTGCTTTGATACTTCTTATCTACTTTTTATAATCAGCGGAGTAAATTCCATTATCATTGCTCAGCAATTCCATATATGCATCTCATTATAGTGAAACACTGCATACCTTAAACAGCCAATGTGTTTTGTTGTAGTGAAACCACGACCCAATTTTCTATTCAGTTCAACTAAATTAGATTATTCAGTGAGAGTATATTTTTCAAATCAATCTGTTTCAATTTGAAATTATGTACATTATATAAAAATCTAATTTGAAATTTAAATCAGACATACATAATATTTTAAATATATTCATTTTTGTATTGATGATAAAATGTACTATGTACTTTATATGTGTATTCCTGTAAATATTTGTTGATTGAGTATTTATTGTAAGTGGGCGTATTCAGCTTAACAGACTGAGTAGATAAGAAGGGGATTATTTACGTTATAGGAATAAAAGCTTTGTAATTGAACAATGAAAGTTTTTAACTATATTTTTACTTTTTTAGATTAATTCTGATGCTCATATACATTTTTCACTGAATTGTGTTAGTTCAAAGTTAAAATATGTCTATTAAATTGTTAATGAAGTCCATTTAACATTTTATGTACAAGTTAGTAAATGTTGCATTAAATATATATTTGGTTTATGTTTCTATTATGAAATATTCTATTTAAGGAGTTATTTACATGTGAATGGCAAATCAATGTCTAGTGTTCGACCATATAATTCAGAATGAATAATATTTTTAATATGTATTAAAGAAATGTTCAAAGTTTCCAGAATAGAATATACAAAGCTCAATGAGATATACAAAGAAGTTAATTTTTTTTTATTAAAAGTAACAATTTTTATTTATTAGATGATCCATTGTTTTGGCCGAAACGCAACGATACTTCAACATTATTAAATGTTAAAATTTTGAAATGCCATTATTATATGTATCACAATTTATTTTTGTGATTTTCACAACAGCTGATTCGCCAACCTATAAGTTGACATCATCAGGGGTTACAAACAACTGATTTGTTTAAAAGTTGTTTGTAACACCTGATGATGCCAATGGGTGTTGGTGTAACAGCTGTCGTGACCATCTCATAAAAATAAATTGTGATACATGTCATAATGGTGTTTCAAAAATAAAACATTTAATAATTTTTATTTGTCCATCTTTATGGAAACACGTTTATTATTTGTGTTCATTAAATGCAGCTTCTTGTATTCGACAAATGGTATTTGCTTGTTTTTTTCTAATATCTCAATTAATAATTAATCATAAATATCTATAACTGAGCATTTACCTAAGCTTAATTAAGTTAGTTTTAAGTGGCAATATTTATTATGTCTTGGATGATATTTTTTAGGTTTCTTCTACAAATATCAACATAGTAATGTGGAACCAAAATTGAAAGTGTATTTTTATCATAGTCACTGTGTATTTAACGTCTAGTATGATGGATGTCTTAAAATTAATTAATATAGAATGTTATTTTCGTGTGTAGGTACTCTTCAAGTTTACTGTATGGATTAATTAAACACTACTTGTTTTATAAAATATTTTCTCAGAATACGTTGTTGATGTAATGAGTCAATTTAATATAAGCACTTCGGAACTGTTAAAACAGTTACCTGCCCTCTGTAATACAGTTTAAACCAAAGGTATTTGTTGTATTTTTACTTGACAAATTAAAAATAATTGTGTATTATGATTGGTATTATCGAACTTAGGATCACATAAAGGACACTGCGCAGAGCTAAGTAATATTTTATACAATAGAACTATCAACATATGCTGTATACAGGTATAGAGAGATATTGGATGCGGGTTCAAATTAATCTATGGTCAAGATAACAACAGAAATTGGGAAACAGTTGCTTTTTAACAGAATTGTTGACATAGAAAGTAAGCGCGATTACCTCATCTCTGTCAAGCTAGCTTTGTATGATCAACCTCTTCTGAATATTGTATTAGCATATGCTCCTCTAACAGGATGCCCGCTACCTGAAATAGAGGCTTTTGGGGATGACCTAGAACACCTAATATATTCAATACTGCCAGAAGGAACAAAGTTTATCGGGGATTTAAATGGACATATTGGGGCAATATGTATCATCGTAATCAATCATATAAAATGCAGATTGTCATTGCAAGTACTTAATTTGGAATATCTACCAAAATATGAACTTTACCATTATGGATTATGAGATCCTCGGGTAGTAATTCTATGTCCATTAACTTGTACTTTGCTCATTTCCTGTAATGTGAATGGTCCGACATCTTGGGATTTTATTTTATTTTAGATAAATACAGACATTTCAAATGTTGAAGAATCAGTGTATTTTCCAAATAATATGCACCTTCAAAGATCTTAGCACGATCTGCATCTACTGAATCTAATTTTCACTTGTTTTCTGACATTGCTGTAACATATTTCTGTAATTGCACTGCAATGTGTTGTAATATGCAGTACAATACCTAAATATATAACATCACTAGCAACAAACAATTTTACTAATTTGAAACAGCTTTTCTATTTATATATTGTTATAGTCTTTTTCCAAATTAATACTATTATGTTTAATTTATAAATACCCAAGAATCTTTATGTTTAATAATCTTTAATCTACAAAAATCATGTTTGGAAGCAATAATCATATTCGCCAAGAATTTGGATATTGAGACTGTTTTTACAGATAGTTTATTTCACGAATGTAGATGGTTTGTCAACAAATTAATGTTTATATCGAAATTGGGACCTATGTATTTCTATTAAAGTTTTAAGTATTTTTTGAATGAAATTTTACTAAATGTTTTCAATTGCATGTGTTTTCTTATAATACAATGAAAGAAAATAAAACTGCCTTTCTTTGGCTAAATTTCCGTTTTTATTTCAATTTCATGTTTTCACACTCACTCTCCCCAAACAAAACATTTTTTTTTATAATGCTCACTCATTTTGGAAACTCGAAATTCTTAAAAATAACAGTATTTGTTTCAACATCACATAAAATACATGTTTTATATGCATATTTATATATTAAAAGATACACAAGGTTCATTTATTACTATTACAAAATGGAAATTATTATAAAGTAGAGTCTCTGCAACCCGACACAAATCCAACTGAGGGGTGAAAACTTGAATAGGCTGTATTACTTACAATAAACAATCATACTGTACATTAATGCACCCACAACATTGATTACAAAGTATCTTTATGCATTAGTGAAAAAAAACCCATTAAAAACAGTTTCCAAATTTAAATATTTATATATGTATACGCCCTGACCATCAAGAAATTTGAATACATGGACCCATTGAAAGTTAGAATACTGGGTGTGTCGAATTACAAATACCCTAATTTAAGAAGTGATGAATCAATGAGTAAAAATATTATCTCCGTTTGGAAGGCGGGCCACCGTCAGATCCACCACCCTTTCGCTTCCGGTTGTAGAACTGCGTTCCGCCACTTCTGTTCTTGTGCTTTTGTCTTCTCTTCATCAATTCCTCTGTCATCTCAGCCAGGAAGGACTGCTCTTCCTCGCCCTCTAATATGGAGCACTCCACCTCTGCATCGTTAATTTTGAGCTTTGAATCGGTACACTTATCAAAAACTTCTTTCGCAGAATTTTCAACCTGAAGTCTAATCCAGGCTTTCCCATCTTCGATTTTTACAAAACCAACATTCCCTCCTGCAATAAGATATTCATGTCATTTTAGAGGTTCTTATAAAAATACAAATAAAATCTAGAAAAAAAAATCTGAGATCCAGTATTATTCATCAAAAATAAGAAATCCAAATGTATGACCCCCATCAAGCTGCTGACTTCATTTGTAGATAGCCACAGATAGTCCCGTTGATTATAATATTATGCACAATTAAGTAAGAAACTAAATTGAACGGGCTAATAACATACATTCATATACAAGCTGCAAATGTAGCTGACGCAAATTGAAATGATTTATTTTTGGATTTTAAATGTAGCCAGCGGCACAATAATGGTTAAAAAAAAAAAAAAAGAAAGTCATTATATCATAAAAACCGACCTAATGTTGTCACGGCTTCCTTGATGTTATCCCGCGTAATACTCTCGGATAGATCCGACAACATCAGTACTGCGCCAGTTGGCAATTTTATAGGTGGTTTTTGATCCTAAAACAAATAAAATAAATTGCCATCTCAAGTATTTCATATATGAGGTGGGGAGGGGTGCATTTAAGAGGAGTGTTGCTGAGAATTTAAATAAAAAATATAATAATTTTATTTGAATAATAATGCAGCTACCTCTTTTTGTTGCCTCTTTTCTCGTTTGGATGCAATTTTCTTTTGCCTTTCTTCATATCCTGAGTGCTTTTCCTCGAGGTATTCACTCTGCCATTTCTTTTCGAGTTCCACCTCGTTAAATTTAACAGATGGCTCCTTGAGAAATTGTTCTGCGTGCTCGATAGTTTTAAATGTTGCAAATATTGAACCTTTGAAATTCCATTTCTTTGTTGGTTTATCGAGATAACGTCGCATAATGATGTCTTCTGGAGGGTTGTACTGCTTGAAAAAGTCTATACACATATCAATGGTACAGTCTTCCTTGGGGAACCCTTTTACGTACACAGTTCGCGACATCAGCTCCTTGCGGCGCACTTCATTCAACTCGGGAAGAGGGTAATTAGGAGACCTTCGAATCTTTGACTTGTCTTCACTAATCTGAAAAATGTGTATATTTACATTGTGAAATCACTTAAATCTGAAGACAGACAAATATTATGCTGATTAACTTGTCCGGTAGCGAGTTTTTTAAACTAAACAAAATAATACGAATTTAATGCCAAATCATATATTACGATACTACTACTATATAAAAAAAAATCAATATTAAGCGATTTAGAGGGAAAAATAAATGATTTTTCATAAATAATCAACCATTAGTCTGTCAGAACAGATCATTAATATATTTAATACAATTGGGATTATGTCTAGATACATTAGAAGTACAAAATGTACCTTTTCGTTTCATATAATATTATCGAACTATATTTTTATTGTTAAATTACACATAAATCGCAGCCTGACATATAAAGACGACAATTAAATAAGAGTGATGACTTCACGGAATATTTAAAATGTGAATTATTCTGTCGGTATTATAGTTACATTGCTAAAAAAAAAAACTTGGAATATTTGTGATAAATGGTTCACAGATGCCAGTATCGTTCAGTATTCAGGATTTTTTAGTAATAAATTATTTGTAGGCGTTATAGTACCGGTACTGTAATACCATCGGACAGATTAAGAATGGTTAATACAATTTAATTTTGTTGGGACATGTAAATAATATTTGCAAGTAAAACACCTCAATTTTACATTGTTCCAGTGCACATTGATTTTCTGCATTTTTACTAAAAACATTTCAAGTTAACGGTGCAAAAAAAAGATAAATGCAATAATGTTACCTCCATGAGTTGGCTCTCAGATTTGGCGAGAGCTGTGACCACTACTTCTGGGTCTTTTGTAAGAGAAGAGAGCCTTTTGAAGTTGAACATTGTAGTAAGTGGAATCCATCCATCATCAAGTTGGATTTGTGCTTTCAAAAATTTGTCTCGGGGAAGGCTCATGTCACCTACAGTTTGTAAATGAGTATGAAATTAGTTAATATAATTATTATAATAATTTCAACTGATTTTTAAGGCTAACTATAAAGATATTTTAAAACACATTCTCACTAAAAGGCTTTGTGATTAAGACATTCAATGATAAAAATTAAAAATTTGAACAAGACTAGCATTTAACGAGGGTAGTGAAAAACAAATATTTATTTTAATACATTCTTAAAAATGCGTAATAAAATAGGAAAATATGTGTTTAAATGAAATATCTATAAAATTACGCCTAATGCTGACTATATAATAAGTAGTAAAAGTTTTCACACTTACCAAAGTAGTATTCAATTTGGCGGATGACGCTAGCCTCAAGGACAGAGACACCATTTCCTCCGTTGGCGAGGGTTTCAGGAATTTTATTGCCATTAGTAGCTGTTGCCTCCGTGTCTTCATTTGACTCCACAATCTCAGAATCCTTCGTCAACTTTTCTGTAGATTCTGTGGTCGATTCTACGTTTACTTCTTCTTTTGTATCTCCCGTCATTTTGATAGATAACCTAAAATATTTTGATAGAGATTAAACTATTTACCATCGATAAAAACATTTGTTTTCTAGAAGTCTTATATTATATAGAATTGACATGTTTCGCCTCGCTAATTGTAAGACATTATCAAGTTTAATTGAACTAGTTATAATTATAAACTAAATGCTATTCTGACAAACATGATTTATTGATCATGTTTTCAAGTTAAAATAATTACCCAAAACAATTAGATTTGATATTATTTTGTGGTAACAAATATCGCTCTAAAATTTAAACGATTAATAAACGAAAATAAAATATAAATTGTATTTAATTCTTATTAGAAAGTGCCGCGTGTTTTATTAGGTTAATAAAAACATTATTAAATATGTGCACCTATAATACTTTTGTGAAAAATATTGTTTCAATACGAATAATGCGTAAATTAAATAATTTCTGAAGATTCATTAGTAAATTTACCGGTAATATCTTATTGAAACCACGTGCCAAGGACCTCAAAACAGCTTGTAAGGAAACCGACGAGACTAGAAACTACCATAAATTCGTAGAGTAGACATAAACAACTTGAGTGGCTAACAAAGACCACAGAAAACGCCTCAGAATAAAGTTTAATAGATAACAGAATATGTTATACCTATACCAAAGATTTAAATTTTATTAAAAACCTGTACTGGTTCCAAACAGCCGAAATAAGACACGGATACGAGAAGTCTAACGCAATTACCATCCAGCGAGGTGTGAGACAGGGTTGTATCCTTTCACCATTGTTATTTAATCTCTACTCCGACTATGTTTTTAAACGAGCCCTCATCAACGCCGAGAAAGGACTGAAAATTAATGGCGTTGTGATATACAATATAAGATATGCCGACGACACTGTTTTATTAGCTGAAAGTGTCAGCGATCTTCAGGACCTCCTTAATCTTGTTGACGAGTCCGGTGAAAGATTGGGGCTAACAATTAATATCAGCAAAACCAAATGGATGACATTCGGACGGCTTGACTTCAGTGGATCAGTATTGCATTTGAACGGCCGTAACGTTGAAAGGGTGGAAAATTTTAAATACCTCGGCAGCATACTAACACAATCTCTTGACCCAGATGTAGAGATAAAATGCAGAATCGAGGCAGCAAGAGCTACGTTTAATAAAATGAAATCACTCTTCTGCAATGATAACGTAAACTTGAAACTCCGCCAGAGAATGATCAAATGCTATGTGTGGTCTGTTTTATTGTACGGGTGTGAAACTTGGACCCTGAAAGTTAACTCAATGAACAGCCTGGAAGCATTTGAAATGTGGCTCCACCGCCAAATGCTCAGAATTCCCTGGACAGACATGGTTACCAATACCGAAGTCCTGAGGCGAGCTAGAGTTGACAGGGAACTGTTATCAACTATCAAGGTTCGAAAGATCTCATATCTGGGTCATATACTGCGTGGGGAAAAGTACCACCTTCTCCAACTGATATTGGAGGGAAAAATTGAGGGACGCCGCGGGCCCAGAAGGAGACAAATGTCCTGGCTGCGAAACGTGAGGGAGTGGACCAGCATCCGAAGTGTTGAGGAGCTGTTCCGAGCGGCGCAGGACAGGGACAGGTTCGCCGAGGTGATCGCCAACGTTGGGGGGACCCGACAGGGCACTTGAAGAAGAAGATATAGGATTAAAGAGCCCCATGTGCGGGGCTAAAATTTCCAAGTAGGGGGTAAAACGTGCCAACCATTTTAAAGTGTTTTTATTGAGATTAGTTTGTTAAAATGCGATTTTTTATGTTTAATTGTTAAAACAATATCAATTATCAAATAATACTATTAAAATATTCACAAAAGGTATCCAAAAAAATACGACAAAATTAATCTTCGTCATTGTCGCAGTTTGGATATATTTACATCGCAGCTTTTGGATTGGAGATGCACCTCGAGTGAACCCAATGCTTGCATGTAGTGTATTGAATCCACCCTTCTCCAGGAAAACTTAAAGAAAAGTGGTCGCAACATTTAAGCAACAGTTTTCATCCTTTGATCTGGATGAGCTACTGGCTACGTACAGAATTTTTCGTACATACTGACATCACGCGGTTATAGTTTATGAGTGCAGTGTAGAGGGGAAAAATCTATTATCTTTAGACAATTCGAATGTGTAAATACAAAGATGGGATGAATGATTATCCAATAAAATCAGTACAGGGACTCTTTCGAGGGCTTAACGTGCCTGAAGAAATATTTTACCCAACCGTGTAATTGTAAGTCAGAAATCCATCAACAGCCTTTTGAAAACACCAAAAAAACAAAACAGGGAACAAAAAATAACGAAAGTTGACTATCCCTCTTTAAAAACCTTCTAATCTAGTTTTAATAACAATGTCAGTTGTTATGTATATTTATTTCATATTTTTGATACAATCCTAGACAAGGCGCCGCACTTCCAAAGGGGTGAAATAATTGTGACAATGTTTACAAATATTCCGTTCTCGTTGCCGATATTACAAGTATTGGTGTCGAGAATGTATGAGGTATGCAAGTTTAATGATTTAATGATGAATGTCGGAAAGTCAAAGGTGATAGTTTTTTGAAGGGAAGAGCAAATGACAGTTCGTAACATAAGTGTGAACGAAGACGACTTGGAGAAGGTGATCGAATTGTGTATTTAGATAGCATGTTCACAGCGCATGGCCAAATGAATAGTGACGACGAAGGTTTCGTGTGGGTAACAAAATGAATGAAGTTTTTAAAATATTGTAGTTATTGGAAACGAGAATTAAAAAAAGTAATAATTATGAAATCGAAAATAGCCGTTGGTTTCGACATATGGAACCCATGGATGGAGAAATAATGTTTAAGAAAGTATACGTTAACAATGTAAATGGAGTACGGAGACGAGGTAGACCGTGGAAAACATGGCATAACTAAATTAAATCAAATTTTAAAGGTTGGTCATGTTAGAAGTCAGAAGAATAAACTTGCGTCTATGACTCGTTGTATGAATGTGGAGGAAGCTAGAGAGGTATGTCAGGATAGAGTACTGTGGCGGTCCATTCTCCCTATCTACTACTGCGGGGAAACGGCGTTATGGTTTGTTGTTGTTAACAAATATTCTTCCAGCGATTTTTATAAGCGATCATTTCTCATTGTGGAACAAACAAAAATAACTCAACATAACCAAAGGCGCTTTAAATAAATTAATAGACACAATGGAAACTAGAAACAGTATTTAAATAATGATATTAAGGTTATAAGTATGCAATATGAATTGAGGGGCTAAAAGTTCCATCTGGAACTTTTAACCCCATTCCAAATTCAACTTTTTGCCTCACTAGTAAAGTATACGTTGTCTGACGAATTATTTAAAAACCACTAGATTTTAACTGATTCAAATAGTAGCATTATAAAGAACATTAATAATATCATCCAAATAAACTTACATTACCGAGGATACACCAATATATAAATCACTATACCGAAATGTTCGCCGAAAAACAAAACTACCTGTCATCCTTAAAAACCTCAAAATCTTCCGTACTCGCGTTGTGTCTGCCGGGCGACAGCTAGAGTTGGTTGATCGTTTTCTCTACTTCTTCCGCATTCATGGTTAGCAAAACCAGTGCCATCTTGACATTATATCAATTATTTTCAATTTCCTAAGTATATAACTATGGAATTCCACAGTGTTAATTAGTGTTGAGTAACTCATACATGAGGCACTACAAATGTCCCATACACGAGCGCCAAATGTCCCATCACTACAAAAAATACGTTTGTACCAACTCTAATGCTTTGTCCCAACTCAATTCTGACACGGCTCTAACACATTCTGCCGTATGTCTGTGCAAGCAACACACCAAACACATTACATTACTACATCACTACATATCACTACTCACTACACACTATACTGTTTATACTACGATACTACATGGCACTGGTACATTCTGTGAATGGGACATTTTTGTGTTGCCTTTGTTATTTGTGACATTTGTGTTTGTGTGATGCGTGTATTGCGTCGTTGCGTGCGTCACTAAGTCAGTGTGACATTGGGCATAGTTGTAAGTTGGGATATATAGGAACATGTGTGACATGGGAAAGTATGTAATAATACTGATAATCAATGTTTCTAATCTAATCTACGGCGCGCGTTCATTTGTTGAACAATAATAATATTTACCTTGCATTATATACTTTACGATGTTGGGGATGATGGATGATGGTCGTTTTTAAAAATTGCAGGGCTACACTCCTACATTTTATGATTTTATTGTTTATTAAAAATATAATTATGTACATGAAACAAAACCACCACCAAACAAATAAAAAATTTACCAACACCAATGTTCTTTCAAAAAAACTAAACTGTATTTACAGCATGCCACGGATGCTACATAAATATCTATTATCCAATTCACCAAACCAAAAGGTTTTATCACTAGTATTATTTTCAAATAGTAGGTACGTATGTATTATAAATATACCTACATATTTTGTAAATGAATACTTTCATGTTCTATTTTAAAACAGAAACACAACTATCAACTTTAACGAAACATAAAATTACAAAATCAAGATGACTTGTACACGCCAGTTATAAAACGCAACTTAAAAATGAAATTATTTGAAAAATCATGTATCCTGGTATCCGGTCGAGGACACCTGCCAGTCACGAGTCATAATATCCCAGACGCGTGATATGCACGTGCCATGCGTGCAAGCGCACCCATTTTAGTACTCGGCGCGGATCTTTGTACATCAAAACACTGGTTTGCAAAAAAAATCTTTCTATTTATTAAGCATGATATTTTTTAGAATTGGTGTCTGAATATCAGAGATAAAGCAGAAACATTATGGACGTTAAATTTTTTTGCAAATTTAATTGCGTTTTGTAAGAAACACGATCGGTGACGTCACCGATGTCATTTCCTATACCACATATTTAAATATAATCCATTGAAAGTAATGCACAATATACATTTAAATGCTAATTTGTTGTTAAAATAATATAAATTCTTTTATAAATAAAAGTAAAATGATGTCGATATAGGAATCCTACCCTAACGCAATTTGCACGTGATCCCCGTATGTCTAGCCCATCGCCGCGCCATACGCCACCGCGCGGCCGTCAGTACAAATATCACATACACGATACGTCACACCTCACTAAATTAACACGAACGCCAAATGTCCCACCACTACTAAAAATACGTTTGTACCAGTATGACCAAACAGTATGTAGGTACCTCACTTCCCGACCCCCTACTTAAATATAGTAGTCATTCATTCGCATTACGTCACACCTCACTACATTTGAGGCACTACATTGTAGTAAGACATTTCAGTATTTAAGCACCTCATACAAAACTCATTTTAAAATCGTGTCTTACCCAACACTAGTGTTAATGCCTTAGCGTTCAATAAGTTAAATCAATGTGTGTTATTTATTAAAATAAGTAATGCATATGATTTGATTGCAGGCTCGATTATTTCGCTCGTAAAGCTTTATTAATAAATATTGAAATTTTAAGTTTACTAGGAATGTCATGAAGAATCATTTACATTCTTAAAATATATCGAATACAATTAAAAAAATAATTTAAAAAAACATCGATTCATCGTAACAAATCTGTATGAAAGGTACGCCCGAATGACAGCTAAAGTGACAGCTGAGGCGAAGGCCTCCTCCGTCGGCCACATTGAATCGAACCCTGCGGCTTGTTATTACGTCAAGATGGCACTGGCAAAACCCACTTCCAACAATTTTTTAATTTTCAAGTAATAGCTATACGAACTTTTTCCCCCCTGAACTTTTAGCCCCGCCCTACCCTACATAATTTCATAGACAATATAGCTGTCAAAACCACATGGCGGTATGTCAAAATAGTATTTTCATTATGCTATTTACATGAAGTTTTTACATTATATTTAATTGTTTAACTTCATGAGACATTTCTCAATAAGTTATTTTAGAGTCTGTTGATTTCCATCGTGCTATTAAAATGGGAATTCAAGGATTAACAACATTTATTGCCAGAAATGCGGATCGTTCTTTAGAAGATTTTTACTTGAACAATCAATGTCTTGTTATAGATGGAAATAGTTTGGCTGTTCAATTATACCAAAATTCAACAAGATGTAATTCTGCTTTTGGCGGAGACTATGACCTATATGCGCATACTATCCAAAAGTTTTTCAATGCCTTAACCAAATGCAAGATCACTCCGTATGTCATATTCGATGGAGGTTATGAAGAAAAAAAGATGAATACTGTGCTGAAAAGATTTAAATGTAGGATTGTGGATGCGTCTCAGATGAATCCTAGGAACCAATCCAAATATTTGGTGTTTCCTTTAATGATGAAAGATGTGTTTGTCCAAACATTGGCTTCTTCAAACATTCCATTCACAGTTTGTGAGTATGAAGCGGACCACGAGATTGCTGCAGTCGCGAGGTATCTCAAGTGTCCTGTCTTGAGTTACGATTCAGATTTTTTTGTCTACAATGTTAAATATATACCGTTTCCATCTGTCACCCTAAAACCATCTTTGTTAAAAACTGAAGAAGGAGTTAAATATGTTTTAAAATGCAAGTTATACAAAGTTGAAAACTTTTTGAAACTTTTTCCCGGAGTGGATGACAATGTGTTACCCCTGATCGCCACTTTATTAGGTAACGATTATGTAAAGAGGAGCGTATTTCACAAGTTTTATGAAAATCTCAGACAACCTAAATCAAAGAGATTAAATGTTGGACAGTGCCGCATTGTAGGGGTTATAGAATGGCTCAAAAATGAATCTTTTGATTCGGCGGTTGAAAAAGTATTAAGTCATTTCAAATTATGTGAACGTTCAAGAATTGAAAATTTAATAATAAAGTCATGCTCCAATTATACAAGGACCTACTGTGGTTCCTTACAAGAATTAGGTATTTCTCATTCGCCAGATTCAACCCCGGACTGTGAACAATCTGTGATACAAGATATAGCTATTCCGACGTGTCCTGCTTGGATTTTAGATATTCTCAAAAAGGGTTTAATCTCTCCCCGGTATTTTGATCTGGTTCATAAATCATTTTATATTGCTAATCCACAGGCAGAAGATTTTACAAAAAGTGATTCTATTTTGGCATCTTTATCCATAATAAGATTTATATTTGATATATTCACAAATTTTGACAAAAGAACAATGATTCTTGAATGTCGCCGAGGTGTAAACCAAAAAAGTAAAAATATAAACTACCTGGAGTATTTAGCAGATGATGTTATAAAAAACATTTTCCATATAAACCAATGCCCTGAACAACAATTGTTTACTTTATTCCTAGAAAAAAACATAAATACAGATTTACTAATGGGAATTAAGAAAGTTCCTGATGATTTACAAATGCCAATTATTGCTATATTGTGGATGATGAAGTCTTCTGATGAGAATATTACTATTCCAAATGAGTTTCAAGTTTATTCACTCCTTCTTTGCTTCGTTAGCATGTTTCTTATCAGAGCAAAGGTGGGCGGCAGCTACACACAGTTTGAATTTAATGCCAAATTTGCAAGTGATATAAAACTTTGGAGCGAACAATTCAAACAAAGAGAGGTATCCATTGTTCCCGGTTTAAATGGATTAGACGAAAATAATGTCTGTTACGAGGATTGTATAATCGCTGAGAGTAAAATGCTTAAATACTTTGAGATAGATTCTAAAGTATTGGAATTCCCGAAAGCGTTTAAATCTCAATATTTGCATATTTTTGCTCAATTTCAGTGTTGTCTCCAGCAGCTTTCGTATTTGAATATTATTACCGGAAAATTGTATAGTCCATGTTGCATAAGTAAGCTATATAATGGAACATTTATTTATAATATGTATGCCAATTTAAAACGCAGGGACAATCCTGGTGCTTACATTCACCAACTTCTTGTATGTTGTCCAACAGTGTTAAACTATTTCACAATTCTTGTTAGTTTGCTGGGATTAAAAGTTTATTCTCCACTTGAAATTCAAACAAAACCGAAAGCACAGAGGAAAACTAAAAAGATTGTAGAAAATATTGTTAGTGACGAGCCTATTCAAAGCAATGATCATATGTCTGATGAAGATGGTGAGTTGGAGGATTTCAATAATAGATTTAATGCACTCAAGTTTGCCTAAGAGCCATAAACGTTTTTGGATAAACTAATCAACTGATTTTGATGTAAATAAAATTTAAGAGATCAAGTTAGATGTAATGTTTAGAAATGAAATGTATTTTTTTATATTTTACATTCTTCTGTCATTACTTTATTATATATTATTATATTTTTGTGTAAAGTTTATGGATTATTATAATATCGCATAATATGTACTATTGTTTTTAAAATTTTAAATAAAAAATATACTCGGAAACAAAAATTGTTTTTTTTATTGCATGCTGATTATTTATTTGACTAATCAAATCAAATCAAATCAGTTTATTTTCTCAACAGACATTACAAACAAACTGAAGGTTTAATTGAGAACAGGTAAAATAATACATAGAGATGGTTCGACTTTAGGAAGACAAGATACTCGTACTTTCCAAAGCCAAGAGTATTTGTCTTCTGAATGTACTTTCATTAATATGAAAGACGTCGATTTCCGATCAGACTGCGTCCAGCAGACTAATTGCTCTTCCACAGGTGTCACTAGAGACAATTTTTATTATGTTGACATATTTCAATAATTCGAATACATTTCGAAAAGCCAATTAGAGAACAGGTCGCTAGACGCAAATGGCAGTGGATCGGTCACACTCTGAGACGGAACCCAGCCTGCATCGCTCAGGGTGCACTAGACTGGTCGCCTATGGGGAGAAAGAGAAAGCGAGGCAGACCTAGAGCCACCTGGAGAAGAACCCTGCAGGACGAGGTTAAGGCGGCAGGCCTCACTTGCGATGATGTTAGGCATCAGGCATGCGATAGAGTCGGGTAGAGAAGGTTCCTTGAGGCCCTATGCACCACGGAGGTGTGACAGGACAAAAAGAAGAAGAAGAAGAATACATTTCATATATTCACGTTTTTGGTCCACCAAAATATTTTATTGTGAATATTAAAAATACAGAACATTTTCAATGTCATGATTTTTTTCTAAGAGGAATTTTTGCAACCAAGAATTGAAGCAGTTGATAATTCATTGAATAATATTTTATCTACTCTGTATGACAAGGTTATACTTTAATTTATACATATTTTTTTGCTATATTATGAATTTTTTTTATTATCAAAGTAATGAAATGAACATTTATAAGATGGCTTGGAAAATAAAACTACTACAATGTTTGAATAGAATTGTGCAAAAATAATGACAATAACTATTTTTTATAACCCTAATATTATAACAAGGGAATAATGAAATTTAAAATTGTTATTATCTCAATTATTTAATAATTGAGATAATAACTCTTGATATTTTCATTATTCTTATCCTTGTTCTTAGTAGGTACTTGTTTGACGTTTAAATTATGTTCGATTATGAGTGGTTACTTAACTTTATCTATCCACGATCTTTTTAACCTGTAATCAATAAAGTACCTACCACTAAATTTAATGTTTTAATTTGTGTGACCAATTTATTCTGAAACACGTGCTACTTCGTTTAAATATTGAAGCACACCCATGAATAAACAAGAAACAACTGTTTTATTGCGTTCATAAAAATTTTAAGGATAAAAATTAAAAATGTAACACGGATGTAAAAATTGTAATCTCTCCATATTAACCACTCACCTGTTGGATATTAATGCGAAAGGGTGTCTAAAAATTGTCAGATTTATTATTATTTTTTACGTTTCTATTAAATGCATTTGAATTAACGTAATAAAATGAAAAATAAATAAAAAAATATATTTTTTAAACTAAACCCGCGCCCGAATCATGCTCGGGCAAAACAGGCGAGTGGTTAAATCATTAATACGAATAAAAACGTCTGATTTCTA
The DNA here is from genome assembly GCA_022606425.2 of Lepidostoma basale. NCBI lineage: Eukaryota > Metazoa > Arthropoda > Insecta > Trichoptera > Lepidostomatidae > Lepidostoma > Lepidostoma basale. The sequence continues at coordinate 191,525 of JAHDVF020000857.1, read as the reverse complement.
GAAGTTTTATTATATTTTATGGTAATGAATGTTTCGCCTTGCTAAGGCATTATCATATGTTTGGCGAATTGTGTTGACTTGATAATGCTTTAGCAAGGTAAAACATGTCAATCCCAAAAATTATTATAAATCTTCTAGAAAACATACATTTTCATTCGTATTAATAATTTAATACAGAGTTTTACATTATTGTTCAAGAAACAATAAATAATAAATAAAATATTTCGTTTTTAATGATTTGGAAATAAAATTGATTAATTACTATATTTCAAAATGATATTTTCTTCAGTAGGAAGAAAATTACCTTCGCTTGCAAGGAAGGTGTTTCCACTTGTGATGTTGCTATAACTATTACTGTATACAAAACTCGAATGTCCTGAGTGATGTAGGTCTATTTGTTCCTGATAATTACCTTCGTCAAAGACGGCACAGATTGTTTTATTTGCCCCGCTGCAGAACCAACCTGCCAATGGTTATGCCTGTGGGTAGGGCAATCTTATTGCTTAATCGGGTCGCCTCGGAGGTCGACATATTTCGCGATAGTGTGAGTTGCCTCAGGGATGCAATATTAATGTTGTGATTGTTATCTCTGATGCCGTAGTATTTATGTATTTTGATATTTAAAAAAATGTTATTTTGAAAATATGTATATCTAATTATGTAATTTTGAGGTTGCAGACGATTTGGACGCATCTGTAATGTTTGTAATCTTTATAAATAAATAAATGAAAATAAATGAAATTACACCTGGCGCCTCTGGTAACGATACAAAGTAGGCTAAATATTCAACTACAGATAGAAGGTTTCCACCGCCACCCGACACTGTAATAGGACGCAGCGACGCCCTTTCGTCAGTCTCGCTGCACTGCCTAGGCCTGATCCCGTCCATCCGGGACTTAAGTTACGTTAATTTCCTTGTCATCAAGTTAAGGATGACAGGCCAACATTTAATCTAATATTTTAACCTTCTATCTCCCGCCCCAACTCAGAAACCTTTATTACAAATTCAATCTATAAAAATATTCAACTACAATGACAAGAGATATACGAGAGATGAGGTCCACCCTTGCGAGACTAGCTTGTCATTGACATGAAGAAGAAGAATATGTAGCCTTCCGCCGCTCTTCGGCTTTTGCTCGCCGCCCGGTGCCGTGTTCCTTGAGCGTAGAAGTATTGCCCATTTAAGAGCCGCCGTTTTCCGCTTGCCAGTGAAAGTATTTTTCCTTTTAGTGCTCGCTGACTGCAATTCGCTCTATGTAGTGCCACTAACATAGTATGTGTTTCGCGCTCGACGGGCACACACTTCTGTTCGATACGGTATTAAAACATCGCGCAATTATTATAAAATTACGCTCTTATTATTCGCTCTCGGACTTGAAAATATTTTTCAAACATTGACAACTAACGGACAATATAGATTTAAACATAATAATGTTATGTGAATAAGTCATTATTCTACCGGTGTTTCTTTTGAATTAGCGTGTTTGTTTTGATCGGCGAAAATGTTTTTCATGTTTATTGTGGCTCTGTTATGCCTCGCGGGTATTTTGGCTATTTTGTGGAAGTTGGGAGAGTCGCTGAGGTCTGTTGTGCAAGTGCTGACTTCAGTTCTTTCCCCGTTTTTCCAGCCGGGAATAGACCAGAGCCTGACTGCAAAATATGGCTCGTGGGCTGGTGAGTAAATTAAAAACTAAGGAATCGTGCATGCTCCGAAAGTAAATGAATTATTCATAACAGAAAAGTACGCCAATACTGTTTATCATAATAAATTGATAACATTGGCCTAGTTATGAATCGGAAACATTTAAAATGATTTGTGAAATTAAATGTACATAACCACAATTACAAATCGTATTGTGCAAGAAACGTGAGAAAGTTGATCGATATTTTTGGCACCTAATACACTGAATCATATACCAAAAATACGATAATTTTAGATAAACTTAAGGTGTTAACACTGTAGAATTCCATAAAGACGAATTTTTATGAATTAAAACACTTTTTTGTCCACTTTTGAGATTATTTTTCTCGACATGTTTCGAAGGCTTACACTTTCATCATCGGGAGAACGATATAAACGATATAAAATATATCGTTCTCCCGATGATGAAGGTGTAAGCCATCGAAACATGTCGAGAAAAATAAACTCAAAAGTGGAAAAAACTGTGTTTTAATTCATAAAAAAAATACAATCTACTTTTGATGACTGTTGTGTTTGTGGATACAGAGTTGCCTACTCTCCATATGAACAATTAAGTCAAAATGCATTCTGCATAGAGAGTAGAGGAGTATACCTCTATATTATATTAATGTATAATATATAAATATACTAGCTGACCCGACGAACTTCGTACCGCCTCAGAATCAATAAATGTTGTGTTAACTTATAAGCTAAATTTAATTCACCTTTTTATTGAATTACAATTAATACTTAAAATGAATTAAGTTCATGAAATGTGCAAAAGTCAAAATTAAAAATATGAATTACAATGGAATATAATTCACGTGGAAGCCTGCATTAATACCTACTTAAAATGAATTATAAATTGTTAATTAAAAACTTTGTTTTATGTATCACAATTGTGTTTTTATTTTTTCGCGACAATATATTCAACCAAAGTGGAATCTACCAGATTAATTGTGAGGATTGTGATGCCGTGTATATTGGAAAGACGGGTCGATCATTTTGAAGAGGTTATATGAACACAACATTTAATACAAAAACAGAATCATTGTGTGAATTTTGACCATCATTTCAATTCCAAAAACACATTTTTTTTGCATATATCAAACAATTTAAAAAAAAATTGATAAATTAGAAAATTTTGAAATTTTTAAAGCAAAGGCACGTGAATTGAATGTTATAAATAACCAAATTCCAGCTTATTCCCCCTTAGTATATATGTAGTACATTAAAAACTTTTCCTTTATACAATCTACCAAAAAAATATTAATACTACCTTCCATTTTTGTCCCTTTCCTACTAATGTAATCTGCTTCCTTATAATGTTTATCGTCTTTAATATATTATGATTCATCGTTTTTGACTCTATATTATGTATGATTGTTCCTTCTAATTACTGTTTGAATTATTATTATGAGTATTATCATTCTTATTATTTTATTATTATAAATAAATGAATTTAATACAACAACAAACCATCACGCCGTTTCTCCGCAGGGGTAGGCAGAGAGAATGGACCGCCACACGACTCTATCCTGGCACACCTCTCTAGCTTCCTCCACATTCATACATCGAGTCATACACGCACGTCGATTCTTCCGGCTTCTGACATGACCAACCTTTAATATTTGATTAATTTGGACATGCCATGTTTTTCTCGGTCTACCTCGACTCCTTACTCCATTTACATCGTTAACGTATACTTTTTTAACCATTCTTTCTTCACCCATGCGCTCCACATGTCCGAACCAACACAACGAACCATTCATAATTTTGTTCATAATACCTTCTTTCGCTCTACATTCCTTCCTAATATCAGCATTTGAGATTCTGTCATACATCGTTCTACCACACATACGTCTTAGGGACCTCATCTCTACCGCATTTATTCTGCTCTCATCTTTCTTCTGTCAGTTCCATGCTTCGCTTCCATACATAGGAGTTGGGACCAGAACTCCATTGTGAACGGCCATTTTCGCTTTCATTGATAAATTCTTGTTTCCAATAACTACTTTTAAAGCTCCATTCACTTTGTTACCCGCACCAACCCTTTTTTCAACATCACTGTCCGTTCGGCCATCCGCTGTGAACATGCTACCTAAATACACAAATTCCCTCACCTGTTCCAAGTTCTCTTCATTTACACTTATATTACAAACTGTCATTTGCTCTTCCCTTTCAAAAACTAACACCTTTGACTTTCCGACATTCATCAAAACACGTTAAAACAATTAAATAGCAGACAACATAATTTTGAATAAGTGTGATCCATCAATGAACTCCGTTTTCATCATTAGCATCATCATATTCATCATTTGAAGAGTTTGATGATTCAGTGTCCCTATCAATTGAAAAAAGAAATTCCTCGTCTTCATCTAGCCAAATATTTCGTTTATTAAGTACTCGCGGCTGAATTTCCTATGGTAACAATTCTCTGGACCGAATGTACACAGATACACCTATAAAATCAATACAAAATATACAATACGTATTTTTATTATTATTCACTAATCATAAATCGGTTATTTAATCTCCACGGAACACTCATCTGTCATCTTTTTCGAATGGTATTAATGGCGCAAATATTCTCTGCTCTCCTTCACAAAAGGGGTTTAACTTTTAGAATAGTCTCTCTGATACTGATTTTTATAACTTTGGGCATTGTTAATCTAAAATTAATAAAGAAAACCAAAAATCCCGGTGACGATTAAAAAATAACCTCAAATCTTTCACATTGAGTATTGACATCTGGCATCAACAATACACCACCTACGGGCGTTTTCGAAACTAAATGGAAGCCATGATGTTTTTTGTACTTTGTCTCAGAAGTCAAATATAGTCAAATTTACGACAAATATAATTAATTTTAAATCATTTAAGTGATTTTTTCAAATGTTTTAATGATTATTCTGTTATCCGGAACGGAGACAAATCCAGCAAATATAAGATCTTCAAAAGTGGTCCAGCCGTTCTCGAGTTATAAATGGTGTAACTAACACGATTTTTGACTTTGTTTTATATATATAGATAAAGTGAATGTGTCGTAGGTTAAAGCAGATTTAATTATGGCTTCCTCAAAAAATATCTCATGATATTTAAACGTTTTGTTTATTTTGGAAAGTTCTCAACGGCATTTTTTTTGTTGCTAAACGATTCTATATACTTTAAATATAATTACAAGCACTAATGATTGACGACATTCGTGGCCGAGTGGTAAGTGCATTGACTGCCACCCCGTTCGATTCCCGGCGAAGGCAGTGTGATTGTCACACTGTCACTGTCTGGTGTAGAATTCACGTGACAATAAAATGGTATAAAAAAAAATACTAATAGTCGTGCATTATAATAATAATAATAAATTGGATAATTTATAAAGCGCCATTTTTATGAATTACTCATCTCAAGGGCATTATCATTTAACTACACATGCTTTTATCACTTTATGTGCAACGCGTGCCTACTTTATATCTCTTGTTAACCGGTTTCGATGTTACTATAGCTTCACCAGGATAATCACTAACTAATGACATCGAATATTAACTTCTGTGATTGCTGTGATGAAGATATAGTGGTAAAGAAACCGGTTGAAATCAATTGTAGAGTATGGCTTTTTCAGGTATTTTGTTATTAATTTTTTTTAATTGAAAAGAATGGTGAAAAAATAATGGTAAAAAAATTATATGTTAACGATGTAAATGGAACCAGGTACGTGGTACGATCAAATAAATGAAAAATGAAATGTCGGTCATGAGAGGAGTCAGAGAAATCGACGCGCGTGCATTCCACGATGTATGAATGTTGAGGAATCGAGAGAAATATGTCAGGAAAGAAAAGTGTGGCAGTCCATTCTTTCTGCCTACCCCTTCGGGGAGATGGCGTGATGGTTAGTTAGCTAGTTAGTTTTTTTTTAAAGTTTATTTTGCTACAACATTCCTAACTTTTACTGCTGACTGTTTATATTATTATATTATTCGCATCTTTGTTAGAGCGATCACTTAATATATATTATAAATCAAAGTGTATAATAATTAATATATGTGACCACAAAAAACCTAGACCCTAATAACATAAAAAAATATTGTATTATACAATACAATTAATAATAGCATTTTTTTAAGAGTATTCAATGGATTCGTTTCAGATTTCTTTCAAATTAAAATATTTGAAACACATCCACAGTGGAAAATGTTATTTCACTTATATAATGGACATTGCAGGAAATGAAACTTGGGAATCAACTAACTAACTAACTAGCCTTTACGCCATTTCCCGGAGGGGTAGAAAGAATAGACCGCCACACTGTTCTTTCTTGGTATAGGTACTTCTCTCGCGTCTAAAAAAAGGACGCTCATATTTTCTGTTTACTTCTGAGACAAAATATCATTTCTAAAGCGTTAATGGAACTCCTTGATGGGGCGTGAATCTATTACATACAATATAATTTATACTGAGTCCTAGAACCAATCTACGATTGTCCCACTCGCACTCGTCCGAAAATGTCGTTGGGTAAAGACTATTTCAAACAGGACCGCATTGAGTCACATTAAAATATGTTTTTCTTCTTCTTCCTCTTTTAATAGATCTGTGGATCTGTTTTTATGGCGTCGAGGTCTCCTGGGACACAGAACTCCAACTGTCTCGCCATCTCTTCGCAGGTCTTCCGGTTTGGCGAGTTCCCATTGGCACGTTGTTTGCGGCTGCTTGGGGGAGTCTGTCGTCGCTCATTCGTTCTACGTGGTCGCGCCAGAAGCGACTTCTTTTCCTGCCCCATCTGACAATATCTTCGGTATCGCAGGACTCACGTATTACTGTGTTTCTGATTCTGTCCCTCAGCGTTTTGCCCAGAATAGCGCGGAGTGTCTAATGTCTGTGTTAAAATATAGATTTGTAAAACAATGTTCATTTTTTTAATAAGAAAACGGAAGTTCACTTTAAATACACCGAACATACAAAATTAAAAAAAAAACGTGACTTAAACACATATTTATGTATTTATAGTACCACAGTCTTGATGCCTTAAATGTATAAATAATAAAGTTTTGTAGAAAAATAAAACCGATTGATTTTTGTTTTACCTTAATTGGATTTATAATTAATTAGATAATATCAAATCAAATCAAATCAGTTTATTAACTTAAAATACATTACAAACAGCAAAATGTTTAAGGCATCTATTTAGTACAGGTAAAATATTATAAAAATACAACATAATACCAGGAATGCATTAGAGATGATTCGACATTAGGGAAGATAAGATACTTTCTAAAGTCAAGAGAATTTGTCCCCTGAACGTACAATTCAAACTAATATGAAAGACGTTGATCACCGAGGAGACCGCGTTCAGCAGACTAATTGCTCTTCCCATCGGTGTCACCAGAGGCAGATTGGTTCTGGTGGCCGGTAGGTAAAACAATCTGTGCTGTCGCTGTCGGAGAAATCGATCAGGGACAAAAAGACCAACACCCTCTAGAAAGGCCGAGATCTCGAAATATCCCCTGATTAATTTAAAGAAATGGGTAATGAGATGCCCATCTCTTCGAAGCTGTAAAGAATTGGTTCCGAGCATTCCTAAAAGAAATGCCGTGGGATAGAGCCACGATAATATGAATGAAGCGTCTGTTTTCTAGAAGTTTTATTATCTTTTATGGAATTCATATGTTTCGCTTTGCTAAGGCATTATCAAATGTTGATAATGCCGACACACGTCATTCCCATAAAATATAATAAAATTTCTATAAAACAGATGTTTTCATTCGTATTAGTGATTTAATATGGAGTTTCACATCATTGTTCAAGAAACAATGAATATATCATTGATTGTTTTTATAATATTTCCCAATAATATTAAACACATCGTTATAACATATAAAACGAGGTCTCGGCTGGTTTATGTCCTGTATAAATAATTGTACAATAAAATAAAACTTTTAATAAAAAACAAGGATGTTTTCGATATACATTAGTTAAATATATATGAGATGAGAGTTAATTATGTGAGCGACCATTAAAATAATGTAAATTACCAAGATTTATTGTTAACATAGATAAGTTGACGCGAAGAGAATATATTAAAAATGAAACCGAAAGTTCAGATGGACGAACAAACGATGGTTATTTGGCAAGTGTTATGAGAATAAACACTCGTAAAAATAGTAAATGGGTTACGTAATATCGATTCGACAGTAAAAAAACAAAATGGAAACGAACAAAAAACAAGTTTCGTAATCATTATATAAAATTAACATATTGAGCACGTGCGTTTTTGGTAGATGAGTATGTTCAGTATCTACGAGTATGAGGTAAAATGAATCGAGAGGTTGTTACCTTGTTACTGACTAATTCTTCTGATTTTAGAGGAAAATAAATGTTACCTATTTATCGATTTCAGAAAAAAAAAACAGTTTACAACGAGATATAAGATTAAAGCACATAATACACAATCTTTTATTTAACAGCTGCTTTGCGGTGCTATATTTATCCAATACCCGAAGTACTGGATTCTGTTGAGTTAAAATATGTGTTCTGAATACTCGTAAATATAAGGCAAAAGGTAATTAACTAACTAACTAATCAACCATCACGCCGTTTCACCAGAGGGATAGGCAGAGAGGATGCATCGCCACCTCGATTTATCCTGACATAACTCTCGCGCCTCTTCTACATTCACACATCGTGACATGCACGCTCGTCGATTATTCCTACTTCGAACATGGCCGCCTTTCAGTACCTAATTGATTAATTTGGTCAGGCCAAGTTTTCCTGGGCCTTCCTCGACTTCTTTTTCCATTCACACTACTTGTATATGTCTTTTTAACCATTCTTCCCTCACCCATACGTTCCATATGTCCAAACTATCTTAGTGACCCTTTCTTGATTTTATTTATCACGCATTCATCCGCTTTACATTCCTTTCTTACTTCATCATTAGATATTCTATCATACATTGTTTTTCCACACATCCTTCTTAGTGACCTCAATTCTACGGCATTTATCCTACTTTTATCCTTCTTTATTATTGTAATTAGCTATGACAAATGTATTAATATTAATGAAAACGTCTGTTTTCTAGGGTTTTGTTATTTTTTATGGCAATGATATGATGCCTTGCTAAGGCACCATTAAACCATTTAACAATTTCTCAGCAAGGTGAAACATGCCAATCCCATAAAATATAAAAAAATATGTATGAAGCACTTAATTTGTGTTGTGACATTATTAAATACTATGTAAACATACTTGAAACATTGTTTTTAAACCGGTTTGTATTTAAACCGGTTTAAATCGGATGGTTGTTGTAAATAATAAAGGGCTTTAAATACATATTTACATGTATAATAATATTATATTTAAATATACCTTCTTCTTCTTCTTTGGATGATCAACAGTCTTGGAATTTGCTTCCTCTTGTGATGCGGTAAATCTGCTCGTCGTCTTATGGGTATCCCATTTACAGCAGTGTATGAGATTCTCTGAGTGTCCTTATGATTTACATGATCTCACCAGAATCGTCTCCTCGTTCTGCTCCATCTCTCAATGTTCTCAGAATTGCAGATTTACCTTGTATCACAATTTCTCTGAGTTTATCCTATCCATCACCATTTCTCTGAGTTTATCCTGCTATTTTCTGCGAAGATTTTTAATTCGAGTTGTATCCATAAGATATGAATAGCACATTTCAATAAAACAGGTAGACCGCCTTATCTTTGGCAACTTAGATGTCAACCGTAAAAAAAATCACAAGTAAATACTGCGAATCTACTGGAATAGTTCAATTAGGAGGATTGATCTAAAATATATTATAAATGATTAGGGCAGAAGAAAGAAGACATTCATTCTACAAGATGATTTGTTATATTCACATGTAATGTTATAATTTGCAAAAGCCCTAGAGCGATATCACCAACGCTGTCTACGTAGGACAAACGGACAAATGACAGCATACTTGCTGAGGTCAATATGACAAGTATTGAGGCTGCCATTATTCAGAGACAGTCACGTCGTCAGAATGCCTGAGACAAGACTCCCATGGAAGATTATGTACTCTCAGCTTACCCAAGGGAAACGCTCACACGGTGGTCAGTGGAAACGCTTTAAGGACTCCCTTAAAGGAAACCTACAAAAGATTGGCATCGACTGTGATTGCTGGGAAAAGACTGCAGAAGACAGACCTTGGTGGAGAACAGCAGTACATAAAGGCACGCAAGACTTTGAAGCACAGCGCAGAGACGATGTCGCAGAGAGGAGGAGGAGGAGAAAGGAGAGACCACTGGGAGACGGTGACGGCTCCATTACAAGCGCCTTCCCCTGCCCCAGATGCCCCAGATTTGTGGGTCCAGGATCGGGCTCTTCAGCCACATGCAGACCCACAACCGTGAAGGACAGTCTTCCTCGGACACGAGGGACAGACGATGATGATGATGAATAATTTGTTGAACGTTACACGTTGATTATTAAACAATGAGTTTTTAAATCAATTGTAAAATGGCGATAGTGGTTATTTATGGCTTTTATCAATATTTAAATGCAGAAGATGTATGAAATTCATATTCCAGTTAAATTTAATGTTTTTTTTTATAATCTAAACGAATTGGATGATTCTGCAGTGTAGAATTCTGCAATGAAATCCAATCATCTTTAAATATCAAAAGAAAACAACGACGCACACACAGCGGAAAATAGCGTTTAAATGAATCCTTCATTAATATATAGGAAGCAAACTAATTCGTAAATAATTATAACCGATGATCAAAAATACATATGAAGAGAATTTTCGACCTCGAGGTATGTAGGTACTTATTAAAGGAAGCTGACCATTATAGACACGCCATTGATGCGTGGACTTAGCCATTAAACGGTCCCAGTCTAGGCTAACAGCATTTTGTTCATAATTAGCTTATACTAACCTTCACACAAAAAAAAAATTCGTTCGTCTAATACCTTTTACAAGAAATCTCCTTGGGACGGAACTTAATTCAATTGAATAGAATTTACAGACACCGCGATCTAAAATGATCGGAAATGAAATGTCGACATTTGGTAAATGGCAAAGGTGAAGTTGAATTATTCGATTCATGGTTATACGGGCGCCTGGTCACAATATGCTTGATATGCATTCGTGATATACCTTCATTCGCCGATGCTGTGTAGCTGGTACACATTGGTTCAAATTTTTTTTTTCGTTTGAATGTTTTTTTTAATAATTAAAAAAGATATATAATATGAGTGTTATATACCTATTATATTTCTGGGATCTATCATTCATTTTGAAATGTGTAGTGTTTATACAGCACCGCAACGCGCATTTTTTAAAGACAGTAATTTAAAGGTTTTACAGTATTATTTATGTTTTTATGAAATTATATTGTGGAATAAAAGAGAACTTATTACAATTAAAAAAATATTAAGTAAATGAAAATACTTAAATATTTGAATGAATGAAATTGAATTTAAAAATACATTTATATAAAGCATACAATTATTTAAAATTAATTAATTAATTAATTAATATAAATTTTTGTTGTTGTTGAATAATTAGATTATTAAGTTATTATTGTACACAAATACAAATAATTTTCGTATACAAAAATCATGTTTATATTATTTATTAAACAAAACTAGCTAACCATCCCCGAAGGGATATAGAGAAATAATGAACCGACACACTGTTATTTATTAAAATTACGAAAAATTAAAGAAGAGAATAAGGTAATTTAAAAAGAAAATCTGGATTAAATATAAATAGCTAAAAAATAAATTGTACAAAGCAATGGGGTTCAAACGACCTGTTGTATACAAAAAAAAAACAATAATAAAAAAAAAAAGAAGAAGAAGTTTCATTAACGTAAAAAATTGATCTGAGGATCAAATGTCCCAAATGTCAACAAGAGAAGAGTAAATTTATTACGTGTACGTTTTTAGTAGCTTTTATTGCGAAAGTGTTATGCGAGTTTGATGCCCGGCGCGTGCGCGGTAAAACAATGCTGATGTCGCTGCCGTAATCGCTTCGACTTTCGCCGAAGCTGAAGTTCAATTTCTGTTATATAAAAGACCTGTTCTAATCATGAAGTACTGCTCTACTCCAGTGGACAGACGTCACACAATCTCACTTCTACTTTTTCTGAGTTACTAGGCGCTTCTCTTTCAAAACGCATAATAATAAAAACAAACGTATTGATTGTTTCTTGAACAATGATGTAAAACTCCATATTAAAGAATTAATAAGAATGAAAACGCCAGTTTTCTAGAAGTTTTTATTATATTTCATGGGAATGACATTGTTCGCATGTCATTTGCCTTAAATGGGCGAAACATGTTAGTCCCATAAAATACACTAAAACTTCTAGAAAACTGACGTTTTCATTCGTATTAATTAAAAATAAACTGTTTTTTTGATAGAGTTATAATGTTTCACTATTCCTCATTAAATAATTAGTTTCTAGTTTAATTTGGAACACTATAATAATATCACAATTTATTTATTCAATTACTATGAAATTGTAGCAACAGCCGTTTCGCCAACCAATTTTTGCATCTACCGGTGTAAAGACCCATTGGTGACGATTGGCGAAACACCTGTCGCGATAATTACAAAAAATTAAATTAATAAATTGTGCTCTTTTATCAATGTTCCAAATTTAACAATTAATTATATTCAAGTACATATCATAGTGTGTACCTTATCGAAGCGATTATTTAATTAATTAGATAAAAAAATTCCATGTATCAACTGTTTTTTTAAATTTAATTAGGCACTTAAAACAATCCAACACCAGCAATAATTTAAAAATATTATTGAATAAATTATTCAAATTGTCATTGGAACAAATGAAAAAAATATTTTTACTTACTAACTAACTAACCATCACGCTGTCTCTCCGAAAGGGTAGGCAGAAAGAATGGACTGCCATATTTTAACCGATGCGGCACTCCATCATTCTCTTTTCGCCCCGCGGGAGACGCGGTGTGATGGGTTGCGAACCTCATCGCCACCAATAGGCATCTCCTGAAGTGATGTTTTACTCATTAAATATATCTGTTAAGCAAAGGATTTATTATTTCTTGAACAATGATCTAAATATTAAATAATTAATACGAATGAAAGCGTCTATTTTGTAAGACTTTATCATAAACCCTAAATCCCCCCTCGCCCTCTTTTGCAGGGACGCTCCGAGCCATACATTTAGCCCCATCATAAAACAACTACCAAATCACATTCCAACAATGTTTCCTAGAGACGTTAGAGGAATAGCCATTAGAGCTGAACTTCTGTAAGCCAGAAGATCCAAGACAAGTCAAAGTCCAAGTTCTGGAAGTTTTTCAACTAGTTTTGCTTGTACCCAAGTAGTTGATATTTTTACACCTGTCAAAATTCTTTCTGTAAACGAAAAAACTTGTATAATTTTAAAATCAAAACAGTAAAAACAGTAAAAGTTATAAATATTTTGAAAGCTATTTTGAAAATACGACGTGTGTTCATGACACAAAAACGTAGAGAATTGTTAAGAAGTATGAGAATTTAATTCTATTAACTAACTAACTAACTAACCATCACGTCGTCTCCCCGAAAGGGACGGCAGAAAGAATGAACTGTCACACTTTTACTGATGCGGCACTTCATCCTTCTCTTTTCGCCCTGCGGGAGACGCGGTGTGATGGGTTGCGAACCTCATCGCCATCGTCCAACGTCCACAAAATAAATCTTAAACAAATAATATAAAATACGATGATATAAAATAAAATAACAAAATAAAAATAATTTAACACAAAATGTTCTTTTTAGACATTTTGTGTTAAGATTGTCATTTTATTTTATGTTCCACGTATCCACCGTTTTTTTAATTTAACACATAATGTAATAACACATAATGTTTTTTTCGATGTTGCACATGTTGACATGGACGATCCGGACTTTTGTGTTTATTATCTTTATTTATATCTCCGAGAAAAGAGCGTGATGTTATTTAGTTATTTTGATTATCTGGATATATAGGTGGGGCGGGACTTGTACAAGGGCGAAACACGAAGAAAGAGTGCCGCCGCATCTTATAATATAAGATAATAGTTACGGATGTGTGTAGGGCCTATTACATATCTGTATATTTCGTTACCCGGATAATATTAAATGAAATTATAGATCAACAAGTAATGACTCGAAAATAACCAATTAGGACGCATGAGATGAACACATGTTACATGTACTAGTTCATGAATTTGGATTCAAATGACGGTTATTTAAGAACACTTACAGTTTGAATACGTATCAATGCTATTTAAATAATTGTCTCTTTGAAACCGCCGAGAAGTAAAGCGACTACATATTAATATGGATATGAATATACTCGATTACCCATGGAACATTGGGCATGTCAGCCATTTTGTTCGGGTCAGGGCTGTCAGATTTCAACAATCACAGATAGGGACATTCACAGTTTCGTATGATAAAAAAATACAAAGATGCTAAAAAAATAGCATTTTTTTTTAAAACCATCAAATGATTTAACTGAAGGCTCGCTGTCGAAAGAAAGACAAATGTGGAAGTAGTTATAAAAAATGTCGTTTTATTTAATTATTATTTAGTAAGAAATTAATAAAAATTAATTCGACCCCTCATGTGCCCGACATTTAATATTTGATTGATTTGGTCATGCCACGTTTTCCTCTATCTTCCTCTATATCTTGTTCCGTTTACATAACGATGTAACGAAAAAAAAATTTTTTTTGTTCATTCTTTACGTGTGTTCAAACCATCTTATTAAAATTTTCATTATTTTGTCCATAACACTTTCATTCGCATTGCAATCACTTCTACATTTGTATTTGACACTCTTTCGTATACATATTTACCACAAATAATTATTTTTTGCCTTTTACGCGTTTTCCATCCTTACAAAAGGATCGGGACAAAAATACTACATTTTCTACGGTTTTAAATAATAATATTTGTCTTTGATTTCTCTAAGCCATGGGTCTTTTTTTGTGAAAGGGCCAAAAATTTGATGTGGAGATTAGTGCGGACCGCACTTGGGTCACATGTCATTACAGTATACCTACAATATTTAACATAATTAGAGGAGAACCCTTAGAGATAGGACACCCAATAAAGAAATGCGCAAATCCTGCAAAATTGAATACATAGTGAGATGGAGTAGGCAGAGAAGACGATTTTGGAGGGATTACATCGAGAGAATGCATCCAGCAAGAATTCCTAATATCGTGATGCACGAGACTCCAGAGGGCCATCGATCACCAGGACTACCATGAAAGGGATGGAGAGAAGGCTGGTCGTCTTTATCACAGGAAGAAAGTTGATATTGTGCATAAACAGATAGCAAGAAGAATAAAATCAATGAAATTTTTGTGGTTGCATTTGATTTGCAAGTTTTTTTTATAATGCCTTGCATTTTTGAGACGCGTAGTATTGCGTCTAAATGTCTAAATGTGAATCCAATAACCGAGAACAGTGTTTTTTTTTGATAAAACAGAATTAAAAAAGTTATCGTATGATATCGTCCATCACGTGCGGCGAGAATCTTGCGGGCCGCTGGTTGCCGACCCATGCTCTAAGCAGCAACAATCATTTTCTTAAAAGGTGGGTACCCCAGGATGTTTACAAAAAACAAGCGAGCCTCTTTAACTATATATTGCATATTTTTAAACATGGAATTTTTTTTAAGTTGGGACTTTCAGGGGTAATGCGGTAAGCGGGATTAGTCGGTTGAACTCGAGATAGTCCCGCTCAAACAGGAACGTCTGGCAACCCTGGTTCGGATAGAATGTAATTTTATTCAGTGAGAGGTAATATTTACATTGTGTAACCGGAAAACATGTTTGCGTGAAGTGAAGCTGGGACAGATGAAGAATGGAGATGAAAATGATAATGAGCTCAGCCAAGAGCTTGCTTATTGTAGGCAAATGTAAGAAGTGTCGAAAGAATTGTTTTAATAATAACACAAGAATAATTTGAATAATGCACACATCTATTAAGTTTGAGTTTTTGATAACAATTTCATTAATGTTTTTTTATTAATTAGACGTATTTTAATATAATATAATTAAAAATAAAATTACTACGAATGAAAACGTCAGTTTTCTAGAAGTTTTATTATATTTTATGGGAATGACATGTTCCAGGCATTATCATTTCATTCGTATTAATTATTTAATTTGGAGCTTTACATCATTGTACAAGAAACAATAAATAAATAAAAATTGTTGTTATTATGACGTCATCATAAAAAGGTAGATCTTGTATTTTATTTATTGCATTTGTATGGTAAATGTTTTTATAAAATATAAAACAAAAACATTTATTGTTTCTTGAGCAATGATGTAAAACTCCAACTAAATAATTATTACAAATGAAAACGTCTGTTTTCTAGAAGTTTTATTTTATAAAATGTGTTGAATCGCTCTTAACATCATGAGAGCATGAGCCAAATCGATGTAAAGGGTATTATAGATATCATAGTGATTCTCGTGACATATGATAGGTAGCTAATCTATCGCCATTATATTGTCATGTGAATTCTACACCATACCAAAGACAGTGTGACAATAACACTGCGCTCGCCGGGAATCGAACCCGGAAACTTCGGGGTGGCAGTCAATGCACTTACACGAAGGTCGGTCTATGTATCTAATATAATATCTATCGTCAAATTTGATAATGCCTTAGGCAGGCGAAACATGTCATTATCATTAAATTAAGAAAACTTCTAGAAAACAGACGTTTTCATCCATATTAATTAAAAATATGTTTAAGAATTAATTGTATCTCAATAGAGACGAAGTTGCAAATTGGAAACAGAATATGGTTGATCAAGGTGTTTACAGGACTTATGACCTGTCAACCAATGACAATGGGTTAAGCGCACGCTTTATGTAATACAACATTCCCCATTCCACATTTTTTTCTTATTTATTTATTTATTTTACATGTTTTATTTTACAATTTGCCAAAAAAGTTTATGGACTGTAGTTGTCACACTAGGCATGGCCTGTATCGTGACCACTACATAAGATGTGATGTTAGTAGCATTGTTAGTAAAATGGCGGTTTGTTAGTAAAATGGCTTGTTAGTAATCTTATGCTAACATTGGTAATCACAATATGAAGATATAATTGAAATTACTAAATCTAAAAGAAAAAAGTGTTTTCTACGTCTAACGATGACCCCTTTATAAACCACCATTTCTGACAAACTTTTTGGTGATAACCCGCAATGGGTGGAATCCAGTATTCGTGTACAAGTATTTGTATACATTAAAAAAAAAGTTGTAAAAATATGTTTAGTGTGTGAAATGTTCACGCAGGATCCATTTTAGAATTACCGTTAGCTGATGGTCTTCCTGCTTCCCATATGAGGAGGCGGCAATGAACACTCATTCACGTATCTTCTACTGCAGGCCTCGTGCGCCATTGACTCCAGTTGCTTTCTATTCTCTGACCCAGTAAGGCGAGACGATGGCGCGAGGAATGTACCCGCCGCTCGGCGTGGTACGGCATTGGTCGTTGCGCAAGATGCGGCCAATCAGCGCCCTCCGCTGCTCTGGGGACTCGCTGGTTTCTAATCTGCCGGCCGGAAGGTTCCAGCGCCCAACTGCGAAGTGCGAAATGTTCTACGGCACACCCGGTGTTCCATTACCGGCCTCGCTCCACAATCTAGGGATGTCCTCAACCCATTAAAGATTTACGTTAATCAAATCAAATCAGTTTATTAACTCAACAGCCATTGAGTACAGGTAAAATATCATAAAGGTGTTTTTTTTTAAGAGGTATACAAATTAAAAAAAAAACACATAACAACTGGCTTACAGAGGTTCAGCCCTTGTGGCTATTGAATCGTGGTTTTCAGAAGTAGCACACATCCAAGTAACCTCAACTTTACAGGACGGACAAAAAACTGTCTGGTACAAAATTTTGCTACAATATATATATTTTTTTCAATACACATTTGTCTATTTTACTCCCTATGACAAATGTGTATTGAAAAAAATATATATATTGTAGGAACATTTTGTACCAGACAGCTTTTTGTCCGTCCTGTAAAGTTGAGGTTACTTGGATGTGTGCTACTTCTGAAAAACACGATTCTATTCCTCTTACATCTGATGGGAACATTGTTGGAAGGTGATTTGGTGGGTTGTTGGTTTATGCGGGGGCATGCTAACTTAGATTTAGGGGTTTGGATTCAAAATTTCTTTCGCAAGCCGGGCTTCTGGGCTTCTATGGGAGAACCGCCACTGAACCTAACCCAATTTGACCATTATTTTTGACTATCCGCAATTTGGAATTGCATATTTATGAAGTTATTTTCTTGACCGCAAGTGAAATCATCCTTGACATTATTTGCATTTTATCATATTGATTGACCGCAAGTGGCTAGAATTTTTTTCGTCCGCAAATGGCACGTCTGCAAGTGGGAAGACACCACCTCAACGACCCTCTATTTTGCCTATTATGTGATTAATGGTAAAGAATGTTAATATGAGTTTCTATTTGTTAAATGAATTGAGTGAACTATATTATATTATAATAAATTACGTAAAATTATTACGATAAGATGATTTTATTTACAAAATGGAAGATTCAACCAATGGTATGATATTGGCTTTATTTAATTGCTGTGCACGATGGCGAATCGACTCATTCGGATTCTCCTCAACACTACGCTCCACAACAGCAATAACTTCTTCTGTGCGCACTGTTTGTCGTCTTTGTGGATACGTATTATCCACTAGAGTGTACGTGGCGCGAAAATGATCCATGGTCTTCCGAATAACTTGCTCGGATGGACGATTATGTAAAATATAACTGTAAAATGGACGCAGTGCACGATAAGTTTGGCGAACCAAACCATGTACTGACTACAAATCAACTGTCAAGTGTCAAATTGACAGTCTTTAGAAACAATGTTGCCAGTTTAAAAACCAAACCTCTAAAAAAACACCATATATATATACAACATAATACCAGGAACGCATGAGAGATGGTTCGACATTAGGAAGACAATATTTGATACTCTCTAAAGTCAAGAGTTTATAATCCGTTTACATATGGTATATACGACCACGGTATACGAGTATAGCTGGACCTTTCATTTCATTTAAGATTATTTAATAATTAAGATTAGACTTAAGTTTATTTAATAATTAAGACCGAATTATTTAATAATTAAGATTAGACTTCAAGTTTATTATACAGAGTGTCCCAGAATTCGACGTCAAGCCTAACACGGATGATATAGAAATATGTAAAAAAAACAAAGCGTTGGATTTTTTAAATCATTATCTTGTTTTTTTTTTACATTTTTTCTCATAACTAAGATAACTTACCATATCATCCGTTTCCGGCTTGACGTCGAATTCTGGGACACTCCTGTATTTTTCTCAAACTTGATTCACTTATATACAGGTTGTCCCAGAAGTCGACGTCAAACCGGAAAATGATACTTGTTATGAGAAAAATGTAAAAAAAGTTAAGTTTTGTATTTTTTAAATTATAAGCATTTAAAAAAAATCGAGAAAAACAACACCCTGTTTTTTTTCATTTTTCTCATAACTAGCATGACTTGCCATATCATCCGTTTCCGGCTTGACGTCGACTTCTGGGACACCCTGAATACAAAATTGCCAATTTTATATTTATATTATATTAAAGTTGTAGATTGCACGATTATAAGTTATTTATTTTACAGAAAAAAAAAATCAGTCAATAATTTGTATCTATATTTTATCTCAATGCAAAAATCATGTATAGCAGAATGCATATTCTTTCTTAGTTCGTATTCATTTCTTAAAATTTATAAAAACCAGTTATGAATGGTATTGAAATATGCATTTTCACTTGAATCAAGGTGATGTCTATTAAAAAACGCATCGTTCGCATGAAGGAACTCAGTTCCTCTTTCTATAACGAGAATTATATGCATACACGAATCAAAACAGCAGTAAAAATGATTAAAGTTGTTGTTTTTTGTGATGAATCATATTAAATGTTAATGAACCAAGAAATTTCAATAACCAAAATTAAAATCCACAAAAAATCATGATTTGGTAGTGAATTTTGAATACTTAATAAAATAAAATGAGAACATTATTTTGCAACGATAATCTTAACTTGAAACTCCGACAAATAATGATTAAATGTTATATATGGTCTCTTCTACCGTATGGCTGCGAAACCTGGACTCTGAAAGTGAATGTAATAAAAGTAAAAGTTCGAGATGTGGATATACTGCAGAATGCTCCGTATACCGTGGACCGATAGGGTCAGTAAAGCAGACGTACTACAGAGAGCCAGAGCCAATAGACAGCTGTTGTCGAGTGTGAAAATTAGAAAGGTCTCATATTTGGGTCATGTGCTAAGGGGAGAAAAATACAATCTCCTTCGACTGATATTAATGGGTAAAGTGGAGGGACATCGGGGAGTTTGTAGAAGGCAGCTGTCCTGACTGCGGAACATCAAAGAGTGGACATGAATAACAAGAGTTCAGAACCTGTTCCAAGTGGCGCAGGATAGAAATGCCTTTGCTGCAGTGATCGCCAACGTTGGGGGGGACCTGACACGGCACAGAAAGAAAAAAGAAGAAGAATTGTTGTAAATTGATCTATTTATTGTCCATATTTTTGACGCTGAAGTAAAACTTCTTACGCGTGTACATAAGTACACATAAGTTTTTTTAGCCCATTTTATGTTTTTTGTACACTTAAATAGAATTTACTTCCAAAATGAAGACACTGAGGACGATAGCAGGCAAGACACTGAGAGATCGCGTGAGGAATACCAGAATAAGAGAGATATGTGAGGTTGAGGATATTATAAGATGGAGCAGACAGCGAAAAAGGGACTGGTACGGTCATGTTCAAAGAATGGACACCACCAGACTCCCCTTTAATGCATTGCATAATCAGTCTCATGGAACTCGTCCTCGCGGAAGACCTCCTAATAGATGAAAGGACAGCTGGGAATCTACCTCACAAGAGGAGCAACACTCTGGAGAACAGACCACATAGGTCTACAACAAGGAAGAAGAAGAAGAATAAATAGAATTTATGTTTTTTTTAAACTCTATTGTTCGTGGTTTTTGTAAAATATTATGAAAGAACTGGTATACCAACGAATGTGACAAAGAAAAAGTTGCAGATTTGATTAATGATGCCTAATTGGAAGTTTTCAAGTAAAACGAAATACAAACAATATTTCAAAATGTATTCGTTCATTATTGGGCTTCAGGAGATTCATTAATTTAGAGCCGATTTCTTTTGGAAAATGAAGAAAAATAACGATTTCAAACGATTTACGTGTTATTATTTAGTGTGATATTTCTTGATAGCTGCCGCAAACATTTCACACTATGTGCCTGTCTAATATGTATTATATTTATTTTGCACAAACGTTTAGCATGCTCGCGCCAAATACTTCTGTGTATAAACAATTATGCGTATAAACAATTTAAATCATAGATGGCGCTCGCATACCAGATCATTAGTCTAGTCTGTGCCAAGTGTCAACGACTTTCCGTTGTTTAAAAATGTTATAATATGCGAAACGTGAATGATAATTATAAAAATGACATTCATTAGAGCAATTCTATTATCGTGGAATTACGTTAATGTAGTTTAATAGATTACTTCTATAGTCAACTAGCTAATTTGTATATATTTGTGATTCGATTTAAAAAGCTAATATTTTAAACTCCATAATGAGCGTCCATAATGATAATGTCACCTTCGCTAATGTGATTAGAATTTTCCTTTCTTTTATTTATGGTGAATCAATGCTTTTTTGTCAATGTTTATACATTAGTGCTTAGTGCAGTATATGTCGTAAAGTTTTGATTGAATTTCTAAATGAGGGCTGATCATTACAAAGGTGTCAAGTAGCAAAATAAATAAATAAAAATAGTCTTAATAATAATTCTTTTAAATTATACAATAAGAATTAAAATTCTCGATTTTATTAAATTTTTTTATTTTATTTATTTTTTTGTTAAACCCAATTGGGTTATATGGATACATTTTTAGATCTTACTTATAAATATATAACGTTTCAGGTATATTTTAAATTGATTTGTAGTGAGACTCCTTGTGTATTTTGGTAGTTCATTGTAAAGTTTCAGTCCATTGTTCAATATCCTTGATTGTCCTGTCTTAGTTCGTGCATTCGGAAAGTGATATCTGTCACAGTTCCTGGTCTAGTGTCTGTGTACGTCTGAATTTTTAGTTAATTTGTAGCTGCTGTCTGTTGTCTCTTCCATGGTCACTCTGTGTACAATTTTCAAGGTATCAAATTTGGTCAGGTCCAATATGTCCATTTGTTTTGTTTGTCTGTATACTATAGTTGGGGTAAGATAGTTAGTGTTATAAGCTAATTTTATTATTTTATTTTGCTATCTTTGGAGTTTGTTAGGTTGTCTATGTGTTTTGTCCATTTTAGTTGTTTGTCTTAGTCGATGTAGTAGTGTATTTAGATTCGCAGATAAACTATTTTATTTATTTAAAACCTTGGTTATTTAAAATATAGAAAAAATAAAATATATCGCATGCATGAAGGTATCAGAGATATAAAATATCACCAAGGCCTTAACACTGCGGTGCAGACAGATTTATTACTTATCAGATATCACACAATTTAGTAGTTTTGCAAACCGACCGTAAATATTTAATAACATCTTTCCACATCCATGTTTATATCCGCCCCTCGTCCACCGGACAGTGTTCATTGACCTGGAACAGGAATAAGATAGGCTTTTAATATAGAACGTTGCACAACCGGAAGCTGAGACTTCCGTGGCCTCAACAAAGGTCATTTCCAACACTTACCTATACGTAGAGGCGGCAATATTAATAATAATTGCATTCTTGTTGAGAAACTGGAATTATTGTACCATTAACGTTTTTTAAAATTAAAATAATACTATATTTTTAATTTAAAAAAACTAAATAACTTAATGTTTATTCATTCGTTGGGTATTATATTATTCTACTAAATAATGTAAGGAATTACAGCTTGGAGCTGGCAAAAGAAGGATGAAAGCAGGATAAATGCCGTAGAATTGAGATCACTAAGAAGAATGTGCGGGAAAACGTTGTATGATAGAATACCGAACGATGAAATAAGAAAGAAATGTAAGGCAGATGACTGCATAATGGATAAAATTAAAAAATGATTCCTGAGATGGTTTGGACATATGGAACGAATGGATGAGAGTAGAACGGTTAAAAATTTATACACAAGCAGCTTGAGTGGAAAAAGAAGCCTAAGACGACCGAGGAAAACATGGCATGACTAAATTAATCAATTACTAAAAGGCGGCCACATTCGAAGTCGGAATAATCGACGTGCGTGCATGGTACAATATATGAATGTAGAGGAAGTCCGAGAGGTATGCCAGGACAGAGCATTGTGGCGATCCATTCTCTCTGTCTACCCCTCCGGGAAAATAGCGTGATGGTTAGTTAGTTAGTTAGTTACAGAATAATGTAATATAAAACGAATGGACAAAAATTATGAAATATCACTGGATACATCGGTGTAAAGTTTATTATTTAAACAATATGTCGCACGCTTAATAGTAAACTGACCGATTATAGTTTAGGTCATAATTGAGTTAACATGAGAGGCTTGTGTTAACGCTATTCATCTATTTTTCACAATGTTAATGCTATCCATTCGTACGTACGATAATCGTTCACAATGTTAACGCTATCCATTCGTACGTGTTTTTAGACTGTTTTTGTTAAAACACCGACTCATGTCAGATTGAGCAAACCTTGCTTTTTTTAGTTAAGCCAGTGTTCTATTAAGCGCGCGATGTGACTTATTTATATTTATATGAAATGAGAAAAACAAAAATACAATTCTGTTCTGGGAATTATTATTTCCGAATTCCAGAGATACTGCTGAATAATACAATTTGAATGTTATGAATCCATAGATAAAAATATTTCAAATGTTTCCGAATAAAATAGACAAAACATGATATCTACCTCTAGCAAAATAAATATTTTATAGGTCACGTCGGTCATCCCAGGACGGGGTACCTATCTAATACTACAATCGTAAATCTAAACCAGGTAGAATTAATTTGACAACTGAAAACAAACTTACGTTGGCATTCGTGGAGTGGTGCGTTTCTGATTTATAACCTCTCAAATATACCTTCTTATGTTTGAGGTGAAAATAAAGTATATTTTAATATCTGTATAATATTATTTTTCTAAGTGTGCCATTTTCTGGCGGTTGGCTGACGTCTCAGAAGTGATGAAATTTAAAAAAGAGAGAATTTATGTTAATTTGTTGATTATATAATTGGGGTTTAATGCTCGAAGAACGGCTGTGTTATTAATATAATTATAAGATAAGAGCATTTTAAATAATTTACATAATTTAATTACAATAATATTACGTTATAAGGTGGAAAACCATCTTATTAAATTATGTATTATATTTCCGACGATCGGCAGTATGATTGTCACACTGTCTTTGGTGTGTACAATTCACGTGACAATAAAATAACGATAGATTATGTCATGATAATCAATATAGTAGCTAAAAACCACTTGTATACAGTAATTGGGTTCAAACTACTTATTGTATAATATATAAAAAAATAGTGTGAAGTGAATATTAAAATCGGTACAATAATCACCGAACTAAATTATACTGTTTACTTAGTTTATAATGTTAGTTAAATGGTAGTTATTTTTTGATAAATTTAAGACGTTAACGTTAATATTGTGAGATTCCATTATGACTATTTTTTATGACTTTAAGCCCTGTTTTTTCTAGTTGTTTCTAAGGTTTATCAACTTCATTATCGGGAAAACGATGTAATCCCAATGATGAAGGTATAAAACATGTTAAGAAAAAAAACGGAAAAGTTGAAAAAACAGTGTTTTGATTCATAGTACATGGTAGTTAATGCTAGTTAGATTAAAATTGTTTCTTCTTCTTCTTCATCCTGAGTCATCTTTCCATTGCTGGCCTCTTCGAACGTTCTCCATTCTCTTTCTTGTGGGAGTCCACGTTCTTCCCCCGAATGGAATTAGGTTGTCAGCTTATATTTTTTGGGGTCGACCGACGCTCCTTTTTTCTTCCAATGGCCTCCACGTTAATATTGTTTAGTTAATTATTTTTTAGTTGGTTTTAAAATATCCCGAATGTAAATCATACGATTATAACGTTTAATATAAATATGTTGATTTGTGTGCCATTTCCTACCGGAGATCGGCTACTCTCAAGGCCACATTCTCTTGACAACTGCAGTTTGCATCACGGAATACGCTAGAACAAGTTTACCCACATCACACTATGCATGTATATTTTATAACATTAATAGTATTTGCGAATTTGGTCCTTAATTTTAAAAATAATTAAGCATAAGAAGAAAAACATTATAAACTGTATTTTTTCATGAGTAAATAATACAATGCCCAAACACTATTGGACTCAGAGCTCGATTATTCAGGTCTATATTCGCCTGTACTACGAAAATAATCAATTAATTTATGAAGTTAATTAGAGCTCGATTCGTAACAAAAATATGCCTATAACCACTGCCGGATTCCATTTAATCAATTCTGAAAGTTTCCCGAGGATCTTCAGGATTAACCGAGTAAATAGTCTTCACAATAACACACTTTGGCTTTTATTTATATAGATAGATAGATAGATAGATATATAGATTCGTAAAATTACGGCAGATTTTATATGTTCCCTTAAGTAGAGAACTCATTATGTGCCGATTTGAACCAACTAATGTAAAGAGTGTCTTGGTACTGAAACATTCCATTTTAAAAATGATTCTTAACACAATATTTTATATTTATCATTGTAGCTAAGCTAAAACTCATCAGAATGTGTAAGTTCGACGCTCGTGAGTAGGCCCCTCAGAAAATAATGTTTAATATTTGAAATGATTTAAAAAAGGAATTTGAGTAATTGGAGGATCACATTCTTCTGTCGTTCGAAAGCCACAAACTAGTATGTCAATGTTTGAAACTCACTTCTTCTCTCAGTCTTTTAGTTCCGCCATTTTTATTACAATAGTTAAATTTATTTTACATCTGGTGTGTATTTACGACAGCTTTGAAAATTAACCAGACTCTCTAGTGAAATCAGTGGGAAGGGCTATTTAATAATAAGTACTGAACATGATAATTTCAAATATCGACATATTTCACGAGGAGCAACAAGATGGCGTCCGCGGCAAGCTGTCAGTTGAAATTTCACAATCATTTTATTTACATTCTGTCAACTGTTTATCTTTATTTTATGTGAGATGGTTTAACAAAGTTCTATATATGTATAATAATGTATATGTGAGATGTGTATCAGTGTAATTTTATGGTGCTTCAAGATGGAGGAATCGTCAAACGGTGTATGTTCTTAGACTCAAGCTGTGTTTCGATCTGCATGCCATCCTGCCAGCCAATCAGTCAGCCATTTAAAATGCAAACTTCTGCCTGAAATTACACGTAGCACCCCGTGCCGACGCCACAGTTCCTGACCGTCGCACTCACTCGATGTCCCATTGTGCTGTTACTGCTATCCTTATGTCCGCCGCCGCTTCTCGGACGCTTCCGTCCCTTGAATTTCCTGCCACCATCTATCCGATGTTCCACTACATCAGCCCAAGCCTCATCCTCTCCCTTACTTCTACCCTTACCCCATCTGGTATCTTAAGTTCACTGTCTCGCACCCAAGGCCTATCCCGCTCCACTCAGTTTCCTACACTTGACCATCCAGCTCCCACCTAAAGCCACCACCTGTCACCGTCCCTCGGTTCCAACCCATGACTTTGACTCTTGCTCATGGAAATCCCGACTATTCCACATTCCTCTATCGGGTTGTCTTCCCAACCCACTACATTCTCCAAACACCCATCCTTTCACTGTTGATTTATCCAAATACAATATCCAACAACGATCTTTTCAATCTATGGGATAACAATATCCTCCGGGCTGGTACTCCCGAAAGCCAAGATCCAAGATGAAGAAGACGGATCATTGTTCTTTTGTTTCTAGTGTTGCTCCAATTCGACGACTTTACAATTGAATCTGGAACATTTTTTTAGGAATAAATTGATTTGAATAATTAAAAA
Organism: Lepidostoma basale; assembly: GCA_022606425.2. Classification (NCBI taxonomy): domain Eukaryota; kingdom Metazoa; phylum Arthropoda; class Insecta; order Trichoptera; family Lepidostomatidae; genus Lepidostoma; species Lepidostoma basale. The sequence continues at coordinate 164,736 of JAHDVF020000857.1, read as the reverse complement.
AAAACAACAAAACATCATTCGAATACTACTAACTCATCTCTAGCACATACAACGTGGGCATGTGGCCAGGTAGGTGTACCTAACTAGTTACGTATTATTTTTATTAGATGCGTGTGAAATAAATTACATTGATATAAAATAGTCCAAAATAGCCTGGCTCGAGACGATCAAGTTCCGCGGCCACTCCAGCTTGCCCGCGGCTTGGAAATATTTGCAGTTTTGAAATTCTCTTCTGAGTCTATATTTAAAACTGAGTAATGTGGTCACACTTTAGTTTCCCGAGTAAACGAACCGAAATGATTTAATAAATGTGACACGCGACGGTATTAAAAAAACTTTATGGTTTTAATTCGGTTCGTTTGAAATTTCGCATTTAAAACGTCAGAAATGTCCAATATTTCCCGCCTTAAAGTGCTCTTTACAATGCTTGTTTAAAAAAGTGGGGCAATTATAACTTTTTTTAAAAACGGAACATATTTCGCATTCGGTTTGCGCAACATCAATAAAATCTTAAGTGTCGAGACATTTTTGATAGAAACGACATTTATTGTAAGGAATGTTTGCACAATTAGATGGTCGTTATAACAATATATAGAACATGTTTTTTATTATACTAAACACAACAAGTAGATGGTCGTCCAAAGTAGATCGTTATTTTGAATAGAAATACAGAATTTGGTATTGATTCGAATGATTTCAAATAATAATTTGGATCAACGTGCGTCATTCCATGATCACTAACATAATACCTTACCTATAATTAAGAGAATTACACTTATATAAATTTTGCATACTTTGAAAATAGTTGGATATATTTATACGAATTTATTCTTGAAATTAAAATACATATTATATTATTCACGTGGAATATTCAGATATATTTTCTACACAATAGAATATATTTAATATTTTTTTAACAATTGTGTTATATATTAAATATTGAATAAATAAAACTTTACTTAAACATTGGATTATCAAAGCAAAGCGAAGTATGTCCACCCATAAAAATTAAAAAAAAAAATTAACGGTTTTGTTGGATTAAAAGCATTAATTGTTCATGTGTTATAATATTTAAACCTCAATCACAATTTATTTAATACACCTAATGAATATGAAAAAAATGTGATACAAATTTTCTTTATTATTATATATTTAGTGTGCTTCCAATTTTAATTTAATTTATTAAAAAAAAAAACAATTGGGTTATATGGATACATTTTTAGATGTTACTATTAATTACGTATTGTTTCAGATATATTTTATATTGAGTTGTAGTGAGACTCCTTGTGTCTTTTGGTAGTTCATTGTAAAGTTTCAGTCCATTGTTCAATATCCTTGATTGTCCTGTCTTAGTTCGTGCATTCGGTAAGTGATATCTGTCGCAGTTCCTGGTCCAGTGTCTGTGTATGTCTGAATTTTTAGTTAATTAGTAGGTGCTGTCTGTTGGCTTTTTCATGGTCACTCTGTGTACAATTTTTAAGGTCATATTTGGTCAGGTCTGATATGGAGGTATTATTTGCAAACCTGGCAAACTCCATCATTAGATGTTTTGAGTAAATCGCAAAAAAACTGATGCGCTAATAAAATGCGCTTTTTTACGATATTTATTTTTTTCATCTCAACCAGTTAGTATTTTAAAAGTAATCAGCCATGAAATAATCATCATTATGTTGATAATTAAAGTAAAATAATGAATTTCATTTTGGAGTTTGCCAGCTTTGCAACACTCAAGTGGAGTTGCATGTTTGCAACAAACCCTATATTTTAATAGCAAAATTCTTCAGAATGAAGCCGAATTTGAAACTGAAAATCAATAAAAATTGTGTGCAAATGTATTTTGAATAAGACCCAATTCATATCTCACTTTTGATTGTTGGTGGAGTTTGCAAATAATACCCTCATATGTCCATTTGTCTTGTGTTTAACGTCGACCGGTTTCGGTAACTTGCTGCCATCTTCTGGTCTGCAACTAATGAAGAAATTAATAAAATAAGAAATTGTGCAACACCCAGCTGGAAATTGTTTTAACACTGTATACTCGTATATGCACTTCAAAAGATATCAACATGGCTCAAAGCAAGAGAGATCTGATATAGTCTATGGAAGTGTCTCTCGCGGACGATAACTGGTTCCGTTGGATCCAAGAAATCGGATATTGTTACGAAACGACGCCACGACAGAGTGTCGCAATAAAACCGCAATTATCTAGAGGAAAGTTAAGTTGATAATTTTTGCGAATTTCATTACGGACTTTTATATAAAAAAAACGGCACTCGTTATGCAGCGTTCGTGAGCAATTTGTCGGGCTTACACAATATCGCATATGGACAGGTGTACATCTGCACATCGTAAAGATACATTTTAAACCCTAATTGATCATTTTAATAACATTACATAATTAATTTAATTATCTTTCAGCCTTGAAACAATATAGTTAGATAATTGGATTATATTATAGAATATTATGTCCTTAAACTAAATTTATATGCTGTTTCTACTATCTATTGCAATAAAATTATTTTGTGAACGTGATACTTTAACTTATGATCTTTTAAGATTCTTACGTTGTTGCGTTTAGTTCTGTAACAATTGTTAAATAATAAATTTTAATTTATTTAAAAATACTTATTTTTGTAATATACAGGTACATATTTGTTTGCAATAGTTTATTGCTTTTTTAAATATTTGATAATTTTTAAAAAACATTGTGTCTTTCTAACACTTTTTTATATTGAATTCTAATGAAAACGTCTGTTTTCTAGAAGTTTTATAATTATTTATTGGAATGACATGTTTCGCCTTTCTAAGGCACTATCAAATATCTATTTCCATAAATTATAATAAACATTCTAGAAAACAGACGTTTTCATTCATATTAATTATTTAAAATGGAGTTTTACATAATTGTTCAAGAAGTAAGAAATATATTTTTATAACAAACCTATTTCGTACAGTACACGTCCTTTTTTAGGGTAAACCTTTATTATTGAAGAAGGGAAGTCTGTTTTCCCGAAACGTGTCTGTATACGATGTAAATAAGTGTTGTGATAATACAAAGTTATCAACAAGTTGTTCTAATCTTTATTATTGATTCGTTTTTATATGAATTCTTTAAATAATATATATTCATAAAATATCCAATATTAAAAAAAAAAAAAAATTAAAATCGCCCATGACACAATTTCTAATTAATGATACATTCCTACGTATTATCAAAAGCACGAGAATCTGTCTAGTGTGATAGATTAATTCTTTGCATTGTGATTGTCAACTGACGGCTGTTCCTTCCGGCTAGCCCAGCCCTGGTCTGTTGACATGTAAATTATTTATGTGGAGAGGGTGTTTAGGGCGAATAAGAATAGAAAATCTTTCTACTAATTCAAAAACAATGTCGCGGGGACCCGATAAGATGCGGATAGAATAAGATAATTACTACCAATATTGTTATAAATATATAATGAATGTAATTTTGTATTAATTAGTTTGGTTGAAACTCTGCAGAAATGGTCCATTAAACACTTTGTTATTTGAATGCTGTTATTTTTGAATGTAGGTAAGAGAGGAGTTAAGGTTAAAGGGTTGGGTTGTTCATTTATCTGTGAAGTAGTAATAAAATTTTTCATATAAAGCACTCACTTTGTGATTAGACATTTAAAAAAAAAAAAAAAAATGTATTTAAACACGGTATGGTTATTATATTTGATGCCGACTAGTTTCCCTTGGACCCAAGATTTATCAGGGCAGTATAATAACTAAACGAAAACCCAAAATTTACATGTAGATATAATAAACGGTGGTGAAATCAGAGGAGGGGATGCGAGAGGGAAAGGGATAATCAAAACATATTTAACCTCTGAAATAGCACAGCATTTTTACTAGGAAATACAACATAATGTAATTAGGTACAAATACTAAAAATAGTCAGATCAGATAGTATGCGTAATATATCCAGGAAAATGATCTCAAATCTAGACAAAAAAATATTTTATTTCGCTGTGTTAACACAAATAAATATTCTTGTGATTAAAAGGAAAATTTCGCATTTATTAGTTATAAGATTTTTTTTTCAATAACGCTTATATGAAATCATAGCTGTCATTTATGTAAGATTTAACACCACTTGCACTGTGTTTTTTTTCACACTTTAAAGTACTGGAAACGTGTTGTTCAAAATAATATTTTAAAACTGTGTTATGGTATCCACGTTACATGTAGAATATAAACGACCGCGTATATTTGTCACAGGTGGTCTTTGATTTACAATAGTTCTATTGCGGGATAGCAATCACAATAATTTAAAAATTAAAATGCAAATCGTTATTTGTTTATATAAGGAAAACGTTCTTTGGAAAAGTTCGATTCTTGGGAATACACATTTGAATTCCTAATTTGTACGTTTGATTTCTTAAATATTTAAAAAAAGGACACGCTTTACCTCCACGTGGTTATACCACTATGACGCCGGATCGATTTTTTGTACAGTTGAGTAAATGTAAAGTTTCATTTTAAACGTTGAAAAAAATACGCTTGAAAATCGAAAATACAATCGTTTTTAATAATGAAATACTATGACAACTTTGCGGATTCAATAACATGCAGTATTTCAATTTTCAAAACAGAGGTCATGAGGCTGCGAAGTACGAGTATATAGGTTTGATAACAATATACCATATGTGTGCGTGTATGACTCGCTGTATGAATGTGGAGGAAGCTAGAGAGGTGTGCCAGGATAGAGTAGTGTGGCGGTCCATTCTCTCTGCCTACCCCTGCGGAGAAACGGCGTGATGGTTAGTTTGTTGTATGTATATACCATATATACTTCTACATCTCGAATTGGAGCACGGAAGCATTTCCAAACTCCATTGTTTTGAGACGATATGTCTTTTGAATGAGGTCTCATGCGAAGTGGATCTCCTTAATGTAGTTTAATTTACTTTGTAAACACTCAAATGATTAGAGAAAAAAGGGGTTAATATCCAGATTGTCGTACGTAATTGTATACATATTTTTCCTGAATTAACATTTTTTCCAATTTTTTTTACTGTTATGATGAAAGATTTATTCAACGAAATAATAATACTAAAAATATTATTATTAGTATTATAATGTTAACAATCTTCTAAATCCGCTGAAATGTCATAACTCAATCATCGTGAAATAAGAAATATTTTGTAATTAATATGAATGAAAACGTCCGTCTTCTAGGAGTTTTATTATATTTTAGATGGAATGACATGTTTCGCATTTCTAAGGCATTATCAAATGTTCACAAAAATATTATTATTAGTATTATAATGTTAACAATCTTCTAAATACGCTGAAATGTCATAACTCAATCATCGTCAAATAAGAAGTATTTTGTAATTAATATGAATGAAAACTTCCGTCTTCTAGGAGTTTTATTATATTTCAGATGGAATGACAGGTTTCACATTTCTAAGGCATTATCAAATGTTAGAAGGGCGAAACATGTCATTCCATCTAAAATATATTAAAACTCCTCCTAGAAGACGGACGTTTTCATTCATATTAATTATTTAATATAGAGTTTCGCATCACTGTTCAAGAAACCATAAATAGGTATTTTGATTTATAAAAAAGGGTAGGTATATATAAATTATAAAAAAATTGTGCGGTATAAAAAAATGATTCTTTTGATTATGTTAAAATATATTTCTGTTTATAGAAATAGTTCCAGTTACAGGCGGACCTCGACTTTCGAATGTTCTACTTTCACACAATTCGCCATTTCGCACACATTTTCAGGATCAATTAAGTGCGAAAGTCGAGGGCCGCCTGTATGCCATATCCAAATAAAACTCTAAGAAAATATGGGATTTTCATTTGAATGTCTTAGGAGTTGAATTGAATATATGAATATTTATATTTCGAAATAATATATAGTTGGCATATAACATGCATATTATATACGATTAACGTATTTTGGGAGGTCAGAATTGTCTATTTTCATGGGTAAAACATGTATAAGATATAGTCGTAGGTGTCTATATATTAATAAAATATAATTCGATAGCCTTGCAAACCTCTGTACTTGTGTTTGTATATATGTACGCGATGTTTTCGTATGGCTTAGTAGGTATATAGCGAGGTAAGCCTTGGAGTTAGGTGCTGCGAAGATCACCATTCTCTCGTTAGGCGCTAACTGGTTATTGTGTGTAAGGTCAAACTCATTCAAAGAGATTTTTTTGTTAACCAATTATATCAAATTATGTAAGTACGTAAAAATTTATGAATTGTTGGATATTATGAGGGTTCTAGAAATAGCAAGGGATTACACAATCTAAAGAGCGAATTTTTAAATAACGGCGCTGATAAATTATTTAAAAAAAATCGTTTACCAAATGGCATGTTTCAATAAAATAGGAAAATAGTTGTTTAGTATTGTTTTCAAAATTGTATACGCTTTGGAATTTAAATAAAATATTTAAACAATATAAGGCGATAATCGGTCATATACATAAAGTTAAGTACCTATATAACATATTATAATTGCACTTTGGTTCTGTTTTATTCACGCTGACCTCTCTCCTACGAAAACCCCAATATTTTTGAAATTGGTTACTAAACATTGAAAATAACAATCGGATCTCAGCTGTTTCAATGTAATTTTTCTTCATGATTCTTTATAATACATTCCAACTTGTATATGCACGTATGTGCATACTAATATGAATACATATTTGTCAACAAAGTGACAAAACTCGATCGGCCATTATTCATTTTTAATTATCAACCATTTTTAATGATTCGCCATTTTTTGCCAGTTCTCTTAATAATAGCAGGTCTACATATAAGTTTATTATAAAATAATTGCTGTAGTGACCTTGATTGTATCCCTCTTACAAAAGGAGAGGATATACCTGTGAGAAAAATATGACTTCATATACAGCCATATACATATGTATGCACTGTATATACAGTAATGTTGAATGTGCGGAATGAAATGATAATTTTTCAAACCATTCGCATTCACATAGTTTATGTTTTATCAAATGGAATAATATACTAATTGAACAAATGCTAGTGAAAACATTTTTTTTTCCAAATTCGAAATTTTTGTTATATAAATCTAAAGTAGTTAATATACTTGCCTGAGAAATGGTTTACAAACGATGTAAAGCCTTCTTCAGCCCATTCCCGTCCACTCCTGGACAAAGGCCTCCTCCTTTTGCTTCCACGTCACTCTGTCTTGTGCAGACTGCATCCAAGTTATTCTGACATGTCTGTTTAGGTCATCCTTCCACCGTAGTTGCGATCGCGCTGCACTTTTCTTTTCCGTCCATGGTCTGCAAGTCAGCAGTCTTTTTGTCCATTTTTCGTCTGAGCTTCTGGCTACGTGACCTGCCCATTGCCACTTTAGAGTCGCTACCTGTTGGATGATGTCAGTGACCTTTGTTAAGCCTTATAAGGGCATTATAAAAATAACGCTTTGATAATGTCCATAGAAAGTTGTTACTCAATAGCGAATATTAAACTTTTAGAAAATTTGAATTTTTAAGGATTGGTCTGCTAGAATCTTAATTAAAAAAATACGTGACATTTTCCATTTGTTTAACATTATATGACTTAGCATTATAACAATATATAATGATACAATATGACATAATAAGCTTATTAGAGTTTATAATGAAACAATCGTTATTTGTTTAAAATTGTTCACATAATTTATTAATTTTTTTTTCATTAAATGTATTGTGTTCAATATTGTACTAAAATAGAGATGTAAAGCATTTTCGGAATGAACATTTATAACAAAAAAATATTTTTGAAACCCGATATAAAAATAATATTTACATATTATCAACTCTTGATTTAATTAATTGATTCATATTTGTTTTCATTATAACAAAGAGAGAATTGTTTAGTCCATTAAACAACACGTCAGTCACTTTAAACTGTAGGAATATCTTGAATTCTTCTAAAAGTTTACTCAACTTAATTCTACTGTCAACACCGGAGCGCCTCGAAGGCAAATTGGAGAATGATTGAAATGTGTAGAACGTGAATATAATGATCTACTTTATACATTTAATATTCCCAACGTCCATCATATTTCTGTGAATTCTGTAGATGCTTCAGATGAAAGGAAACAAAAAAACTTGGCATCTTGACTGTAGATTTATTAAAGTTAAGTTTTTCTATTAACTCACAGCGGCCCTGAGATTTCAGGATGAAAACAATAATATCTTTGATACCTCTTAAATCAATTCTAGAAATATTTTGGATACTGTAATTTTTTTAATATTTATGTCCGAGAAGTAGATATAGGTAAAAATAGATACACGTCATACAGGGCTGAACTAAAACGCCTTTCGATAATTTAAATTAAGTTATATTTACACCTCTTAATATTTATTTATTAAGGGAAACATACAGTGATATCTATAACATATATTAAAGTTAGGCCAATTATATGCTACCACACATATAAAACAATACGACAATGAAACGAGATTGAAGTTAAGCTAAGACAAAATGAGGGTAAGCAAAATAATTAAGAGATTAAATAATAATAGTTGTGGAAATAAAAATAAAAATATTATAATATCGTATAACATTATGGTCTCATCCACGCTGAAAGGTTGCTCCGATCATTTTTTTTAAATTTCGCTCGTTCAAATGGAAAACATCACGTTGTCACAAATCCAATACATTGCCGCGCTCTGAGCGTAGTTTGTGCGATAAACGTGAAGATTGAAAACTTGGCTTGCGGTGTGTCTTGTGCGAGACATAGGGGTATTGAGTGTCAATTTGCAAAGAAGTTCAGAGTTATAAATTTTAAAGTGAATAATTTTATGAAGCAACATCATATCATTAAGAGTACGTCTATTTTCAAGAGAGTCCAAGGTTATTTATTAATTGAGTAAATAAAGTGGATATCATAATTTCAAAATAAATAATCAATCTCTTCGTTTCACACGAGAATTGCGAATTGAGTAGGTACTTTAGTCAAGTGAGTCATTGTACTAAAATTCTGTACATTTCCTCCGTATCATTCTTGCATCTATTTACTAATTAATCAAAAGTACGTTAATTAGAAAATTAGTTCCTGTTTGTGAAAACAGGTTTATTAAGATGGATTAGGGCATTGATACCCAAACTTATTTATCCTAACTGGACAATCTGCTCCTATCACATTCGCAATCAGGGCAACGAATGAATTCAAAAAGCTCACATAAAACATAATTTAGCGGGGTGAATCTCTTGAATCGTGAATTTTTCAGGAAAACGGCGCTATATAAATTACCATTATCATCATCAGCGTTACCATCTTAAATTCCATTGTTTACGATTATATACAATATTATTTACTGTATTTTTTCCATTTTCTGTCGATAAACTATAAAATTTACTTTAACTAAAAACTAACCAACTATCACGTCGTCAATGTCTCCAAAGGGGTAGGTAGAAATAATGAACCGCCACACTGTTCTTCCCTGAAATTCTTTTCTCGCTTCCTCAATATTCATATATCGTATCATGTACGCACGTCAATTTCTCAAAATTTAATCTGACGCAGTTTAATATTTGATTGATTTGATCGTGCCATGTTTTATTTAATTTTCATCCATTACTTGTTCCGTTTACATCGTTAACATGTAAGTACTTTCTTTATCATTCTTTCTTCATTCATTCATTCCATGTGTTTAAACCATCATAATGACACTTTCATTATTTTGTTCATGACGCTTTCATTCACATTATATTCACTTCTTAAATTTGCAATTTACACTCTATATTATTTCTCTAGACGACCTTCGTGGCTGAGTGGTAGGTGCTTTGACTGCCACCCCGAAGGTATCGGGTTCGATTCCCGGCGATGGCAGTGTGATTGTCACACTGTCTTTGGGTCTGGTGTAGTATTCAATGACGATAGATTAGCTACCTATTACATGTCACGAGAATCAATATGATAACTATCTTATTTACATCGATTTGGCTCGCGCTGTAATGATGTAAAGAGCGATTCAACAAAATAATAATACTTAGATTTACTACAAATTCGTCTACAAGATTTTTTTACTGAATTTATTCTACTTTCATCCTTCTTTTGCTCGTTAAAATTTATTGAACATGTTTATATATGAAAAACGTACAAATAAGTTTAAAAAAGAATTATTCTACGATTTTTTCACTGCGCTCTTTGAGAATCTATGGATGAGAGTAGTGTAATTAATCTAGATTGCTTAATACTGTTCGTAATTCCGGTGATTAGTAAGCACAAACCTTCACATTAACACAAGAACAAGCGGTATTTACTAACTAAAAATAATTTGTTGACCTTCCTGGTACAAAGTTAGGTTTTTGACTTCAAGTTTCTAATCCAAGGCAGCTGTGCTAGTTGGAACGCATGCTGTTGAATATATAATATTATTTAATTCCCTAGGTCGTCTGAGAATACTCGATGCCTATCGTCGTTTTCCGTAGTTTTAAAAAAAATACCCAAAATCTATCCCCAAGTATATAAGTGGTTGAAAGAATAGCAATTTACTTGAATGTTGTATAACATTTTGAATGTAGACAAATACTGGATTTAACCCATTGCGGGTTAATCATTTTTAAGGATTAATTGTATCTCAGTAGAGACGAGGATCTAAATTGTTTTTTTTTTGGAAAAAATATGGTGGTCGAGGCGTTTACAGGACGTTTACATGACCTGTCATTGGTTGGGTTAAGCGATGGCTGTATTACTTAAAAGTAATACAACAACCCCATTTCGCCCTTCTTACGACCACCACGTCTGATAAATTTTTGAAAGATGTATATATGCTACTATTTTGAGGTACACTTTACATATTTTTGTTCAATCTACACTAGCGCCATCCAATTTCGCGTATTATTATTATTATTATTATTATTATTTTTTTGTATACAACAGGTTCTTATGACCCTATTACTGTATACAATTTAAATAAATTTTACATGCATTTTACATACATTTTAAAATACATGTTAAAATAAAACAATTAAAATAAAATAAAACAATATTAACAGTTGTGGTATGTACCTATAAGTTCCTTAAAAGACGTATAGGTCATTTGGAAAATGTCCACATCGACTGACACCTCATTCAAGAGCACCATACCCCGAGTCATTGTATGCTGCGCCAAGACATTTGTCCTGCTATGCGGTATGCACAACATATCGTGTCTTCTAGCGCGAGCATACCTGTCTGGTGCATTGAGGCCATAACACTCTAAGAGGTATGGGCTATCAATGAGGTTACGGAGTATTTTAAATCCTTAGATCATCAATGTACCCTTTCTTCTTGATTCGAGACTGCGGTACTCTGTGTTAATCAATAGATCATTGTGGTGCATAAACCTCGGATATACCCCATTCATCCGCATATGGAGGTATCTCAGAAATTTTTTCTGGATTTGTTCTAATACCTCCACATACTTGTGCTGGTATGGAGACCATACACCATTCGCGTATTCTAATTTTGATCTAACGATGCCGTTAAACATTGATGTCATCGCTTCGGGATTTCGGAACTGTTTGCAAGTTCTTAAGACAAAACCCAGAAGTTTATAGCCAGTCGATGCCAACATTAACACGTGATCAGGAAAAGTCAGCCTGGGATCAAATACGACACCGAGATCCCTTATTGTGGAAACTCGTTCCAGAGCCTGATTGTTAATGGTATAAACGAAATCAATTATGGATATATCAGCATAGAATAGCAAATGAACAGTAAACCGCATCTCTTCGAATGTGGACATTTTCAAGGTAGTAAGGCTTCCCTTTAGAAAGCATCTATTTCCAATGTATTAAATTGCTATTTATTTTATTGTTATTGTGTTTCACAATTGTAATTTTTTTTAAATATCTGTTTTTAATTGTTCTAGATTTTTTTAATTGTACTCATCATGTTTTTTTTATATAAGTAAATTTTATTGAATTTAACTGAATCAAATTGAGTTGAATTGAAATGTCGCACAGCTTAATCGTAAACAATAAAACAAAAAAATTAATGCTGCCGAAACCGGTCGAATATAAACACAAGTGGAAGTATACTAAATACGTAATAATAAATAAAAAAATTGTAACAATTTTTTTTTTGTTTTCATTATTTAAAATGAACTTCTACCAAGAAATTTCAATTAAAAACATTAATTAACTGTAAACGTTTTAAAACCACACTGCTATTTTAGTTCGTTAATAGTATACTAACTCAGGTCTTTGCGAAGACTTTATTTTATTATTTCATCAGGTTAAAACACATTAAGCACATATTTTGTGGCAAAGCATTTTAAATTTATAAATATAAATAAAAATAAAAACACTTAGTATTTAAACACGGTATTGTAATTATATCTGAAGCCAATTAGTTTTATTCTTCATCAGGGCATTATAAGAAATTAGTTTTCATAAGCGAAACTAATTGGCTTCAAATATTATATAATAACCTTACCGTGATTAAATACAATGAGTTTATTTATTTATGAATTCATTGGCTCTCAATATTTTTAGATCATCACTTCTTATTAATATAAGAAAACATTAAATTTATTATCACTCTCCTGACTTTTATTGGAATATTTGTATTTATAATTCTTGCGTATGATTATCTCTACCTATGTTTTACTACATTGTAAGAACAGCCATTGCAGCATCTAAAAGATGTATTTTTTATACAAGATGGTACAAAATGGCATGAATTAACTAAATTAAAGAAATAACGTGACCATCCTCAATTATAAAGAAAACAGTTTTAAGCATTGCTATTTACGCACTCAATATTTTCTCAAAGAATGAGATAAATGCACCATTTTTTAATGCCATTCTAAATGAGGTACCATTAATATAATTTTGCGCCACCCTGTACGTTGGGAACCACTTAATAAATTATCGATTCAATAAGCACATATAGTAGAAGAAATAAATTACAATGATCTTTGATCGTAGTATTGGACAAAAATAAAAAAAACTTAAAAACATCCTTATCGTGTGAAGTATTAGGTAATATTTCATCAGTGCCGGTTTAGCCATATAGCAGAAGTAGGGAGTGCTACGGACCCTGCGTTTCTGGAGGGCCCGGACCTATGGACTCTCGTGTATGTAACTAAAGCACGGAACTGGCAAATAAAGGGTAAAAGTATAATAAATGCAGTTGAAATGAGATGAATACCATTTCACTACGAAGCACAGACGCCGAATTCGACAATTTAGGGGGAAAAAAATAATTTGATGTCAAAAAGATTTTTTTTAAATAAAAGCATTTCTAAAATATTACAATTTATTTTATTCAAATATTATTGAGGAAAAATACTATAACAAATCATTAAAAATAGGTATTATATGCATTATGAACGTAAACAAAACGGGCAATTTATATAAGAAAAAAATGTGACAGGAAAAACGCATTTTATAAACAAATTATTTTCATTAAATTACTTCTGTATCACTGTCCTCATAATCGTGCACTGTTATTAATTGTGGTAGGTTTAACAAATTTAAAACTTCTTTTGAAAGAGGACGACTTTTCCCAAGCGGAAGTTTCCGGAAACTTGAAATTACGGGATCAGGTGAAACCCATAATCTATTTATTAGGTCCGTATTAGTGTTTATTCTCGAGGTCTTTCTTGTGTGAAATTTCCTAAATGTCTTCCAATCTTTCTGACGTATTTCTTGTACGTCCTCTGTAACTGTATGATCTAATAAAGTTTGTAATTTTATTTCTGCAAATGTTTCAGTAACTATCGTAGATTCTTCTCTATCCGGATAGCACCCTTGTTTAGCCTTCAATGTTGAGTCATAGCTCGGGTAAATGTTTGCATTTCGTTTTTTAGCATCTCTTTGTAATGTTGTGTATTGTTCTTTTGTTAGCTTCCAATCAATAATCAACGCTAAAGATTCTTCTGCAGTATATGGTTTTAAGACAACATTCGGCGTTAATGATTTCTTCATTTTTCCAAGTCTCTTTGGAGTAACATTTGTCGCCATTTTGACAATGTCTGCACTCATACGATTTCCAGACATGCGTAAGCTTAATTGCGTTGCATACGACAGTTCTTGTGCTGTTCTTTTTTCAACAAGATCCACTACTTTTCTTCGTTTCATTTTCGAACAGCTAGCATCAAATATTTTTTTAGGACGTCCGCGTCCAGATCCACGAGAGATTGAAGGTATTGCCAACGAAATTTCTTGATATGCTCAATTGTTTTATCAAGCCAGCTTGAATTTTTCCTAGTAAATACCGGAAGAAAATATTTACTTTCTTTCCAATTAAATAAAAATTTTTGAACAGTCCATTTAATTTGAGACAAAATACTCCGCTCACAGTTTTTGGAACATGTAGCGTACTCTAATTTTGTTTTTATGTAATTTATTAAATATTTGACACATTTACTATGTGCCTGTTGTAAAAAAATGCCATTTTTTAACTCTAAAAATAGCTCCATGCGAGTTATATTTAATCTTCCGCTCGAACGACCCAAACTGGCGCCTGGAGAGATAAAAGATAAAATCAATTATAATGTATGAAGAAAGGGTTGTAAAGGGTTATGATTTTAATGTTACTTTATAGTAGATAGTACAAAGAATACATATATAACAATTATATCGTGGACAATGGCGCTTTTTTTTTTTTGAAGTCCAAATTATCGCGGAAAAAGGTTAAAAAATCATAGATTTTATGCATATTTTTTAAGCGTCTACTTTAAATGATAAAATTGTAAATCAAAACTAAATAAATATATAATAAAATAGTACATACCTTCAACAACATTATTCATTTTGAAAATTTTTATCTTTTTTCACACAGAACTAAAAAAACGACTTTCACTTCGGAAAAAAGTACGCTACTATTTGAAATTTGGATGACCGGCGAGACAATTCGCGTGGTTCCCGCTGTTTACAACCTTGCCAATTATTACAGACGCTAGTTTCATGTTTTTTTTGTTTTGATTTATAAGTTCTAGACAGTTTTTAATAAAGATATGTACTTTTTTCTTAATTAAAAAAAATCATTAAAAATTTCTTTTCTTCCCCATACATTTCCAATTTCGGCGTCTGTGCGAAGGGAGGAATGTGACGATTACGTCATGCTTCGCTCCCGCCATCTCAATATTGTCATACTCAGATTCTAATAAATGTCAATAAATGCACTAGCTACAGAACAGACGTGTCTTTATTATAACTCCCATTTTTACGCTTCCCACACACACATAATATACCTTACGTATACCATAAAAACCAAATAATGAAAGGGCAATAAAATTTTTTGGACACATGGGAAGAAGGAATAAATAAAGAATGGTAAAAAAGTATACGTCAATGATGTAAACGGAACAAGAAATATAGGAAGACACAGAAAAACGTGACACGATGAAATAAATAAATATTAAATCAGAGAAATCGGCGTGCGTACATGAGACGATGTATGAATGTCGAGGAATCGAGAGAAGTATATATAGGATGTTTTTTTAGAGGTTTGGTTTTTAAACTGGTAACATTGTTTCTACAGACTGTCAATTTGACAGTTAACAGTTGATTTGTAGTCAATACGTTTTGCCATTTTAACATGAATAGACTGACGTCAGAACAACGCTTGCAAATTGTGCAAATTTATTTTGAAAATCATGGTTCGATTCGCCAAACTTATCTTGCACTACGTCCATTTTACGGTCGACATAATCGTCCATCCGAGCAAGTTATTCGGAAGACCGTGGAACGTTTTCGCACCACGTACACTCTAGTGGATAATACGCATCCACAAAGACGACAATTGTCGAAAATTGGATTTCACGATTGAGCTTCATTCGAGCTAGCCGTGGCGCTCATATGCCCGAAATCATATTTAAACAATATTGGCATAAAATTATATATTAAATAATGCCAATATTAACATAATTTTATTGTTTTTTTTTTCATTTTGACTATGTATTGTGTACCTCTAAAAAAACACCCATCATAAGAAAAGAACAGTGTGCTGGTTAGTTAGTTATTAAAAGGTATGTTTCATAAAATGTAGGGCTTCTTGGTAACATTTGCTTCGGGCCCCGCGCTCGCTTATCCGGCACTGCATTTCATACATGAGTTATTAAGTTTTTAAGAAGTATGTATTAGTTCGGATAAACCCAAAATCTTTTTTGTTAGTAAGAAAACAAATAGTGGAGGCGAGCAACTTATTGAAATTGTTGATATCATCAACCAATTAAAATTGAACATAAGTCATGTGCAATGTAAGTAACTTCGCGAACAATACTTACAATAGACGTGAATAATAAAATTATATATCAATATCCGGGATCCATCAATTCAACGAGTTTGTACAATAATATATAAGATAATCTTTTTATGATTTACATGTAACACGCATTGGGAGAATAGTTCTGGAATAACATCGATTTAAAATTCGAAGAAACACTATTTTAATACAATAAATATTGATAGCAAAAATATGTCATATATAATGCATGTAATTCATTGTTAATGCATTTTGTTAAAAATTTAAAAAAATAATCTAGATTAATTTGTTTGGCTTGACGTTAATTATTAAAAAAATTGGATACAACTTTAATAAATAATTAATACGAATGAAAACGTCAGTTTTCTAGAAGTTTTATTATATTTTATGGGAATGACATATTTCGACCTTCTAAGGCATTGGTCCGTCTCCGGGCGTTGTAAAGAGAAACAAAAACGCCCCAACTCAATAAATTATTATGCACGTGTTTTATGAATAATTCATATTATTATGATGCTAAGAGTCATAACACTTGTAATATCTTTATATAATCTGATAATCTTACCGCTTTAATTATACGCACAAGCGAATATTTTTAGATATGCAACATTAATTTTTTAGGTTACCCACAAAAATCAATGTCATTCAGTTGTTTTTTTACGAGCCTACTAGCCGTGAGTTATGTATTGGACGGTTGACAATCGTCTTAAAAACGTATCTATGACAATTGGCTAAATGTGTTAAGGTAAATACATTAAAGTGGCGACGTCTAAAAATATAAAAAATTCAAGATAATTTGGTACAAGGATCCAACGATTATTACAAAATGGTATATTTTAGACATTGTTCTTAAGATGAATTTATTTAATATATCGATTGAATTGTTTTTAACCGTTGTATATGAAACTGGCGATTGATTAGCTAACTATCACATGTCTAGCTAACTATCACATGAGAGGAGGAGGAGGAGAAAGGAGAGACCACTGGGAGATGGTGACGGCTCTATTACAAGTGCCTTCCTCTGTCCCAGATGCCCCAGAATTTGTTGGTCCAGGATCGGGCTCTTCAGTCACATGCGGACCCACAACCGTGAAGGACAGTCTTCCTCGGACACGAGGGACAGCCGATGATGATCACATGTCATGAGAATCAATATAATATAAAAAACAAATTGTATATAGTAATTGGGTTCAAACGACCCGTTTTATACAAAAAAAAATTACTGTGCGTCAAATATAATTTTTGGTAAATTTCATTTAGGTTTAAAATTGTAGTTCGTCATAAAAATTATTTTATCGTGAATTAAACGTCGAATAATAGTATATAAAACAAGTGCAAGAACTGTACCATGTAAGGGATGTATCAATGTATCATACATACGTTTTGTCTGCGAGACAGACAATCGTGAGAACGGAATATGCTCAAATTGATTTCTATTAAGGGGTAAGGGGCAGTCAGAGTTCTGAAAAAAAAAACCAAGTATTTTGAATAATTTTTTTCGTTTGTAATTTAATTTAATTTATAAAACCAACAATATAAAATTATTATATTATATTTTAACTTGATTCGACTCAAATAAAAAAAAAATATATAAATTATATATGAAGTTATCGCCATATTTGTTGGAATCTGATCAAAAATGCAGTGACCATTATAACTTCATATAGGTTCATCTTAAATCATTCAAATAAATAAATATATATAATAATAGTTAAGGGCCTGATCGAAGGTTTTTTTTTCATTTTAAATTTTTTTTTTTTATAACCAATTAAATTTCGGAATTTATTTGTCAAAGGCTGCCATTTTGTTAATTTTAAAAATGAAGTAAAAACCTTCTATCAGGCACTATATTAACTATTAAATTTTTTTTTGTTTTATTTTAATTATTTTAGATGAATATGTTAGAAGTTATAATGGTCACCGCAAAGCACCGCTTATGGAATATGCGTCTACTAATCCAATAAATATGGCGATAACTTCTTATAGATATATATTTTTTTCTTCAAATTTGGGTCAAATCAAGTTAAAACATAATATAATAATTTAATATTGTTGGTTTTATGAAATGAGTTAAATTACTGTCAATATTTTCAATTGAAAATGCTTGTTTTTTCATACCTCTGACTGCCCCTAATCCCTCAAATTGCTTTATTAGCGAGTAAAAAACGCGTCTATCGCACATTATCTGCTTTCCAACACAATAGTTACATAATTCGATGTATATCATCATCCTACACATGGTGACCATGACCTAGATCACTAATGCACTTTTATGCAGGGTCGGCACTACCACAGATACCTTGATCTAGTGTGATTGACGTTCATTTTTGGGAAAATAATAAAACATACTAATATGAAAGTTTTATATCTTGTATTGTAATGTATATTTTCAATATGGTATTTTATATAAAAAATATGATGGAAAAAAATCATGTATTGATTGACGTTCATTTTTGGGATAATAATAAAACATACTAATATGAAAGTTTTATATTTTGTATTTCAATGAATGTTTTCAATATGCGATTCCGGTATTTTATATAAAAAATATGATGGGAAAAAATCATGTATCTAAATATGTTTTATGATTTGTTTCCAATCGAATGTCATACTTTCGAAAAATAATATGTTCTTCAAATGCATTTTTGGGATTTTTTAATATTGTATGATAGATACACAACATTCTAAATTTCATTCTGTACAATGCTAAAAATTATTAATATTATTATTTTTACTAATAATTGAAAACATTCTAAACGTTTGGAAAATATACTTATTAAAAAAAAACTAACTAATTATTACGTTGTTTCCCCCGTGGAGTAGGCAAAGATGATGGACCACCACACTGCCCTGTCTTGATACACCTCTCGAGTTTACTCTAAATTTATGCATCGTAACACGCACGCTCGTCGATTTTTCCGACTTCGAACTTCCGACGAATAATGGTAAAGAAGGCATATGTAAACGACGTGAACGGAGCTAGAAATAGAGGAAGGCCGAGGAAAACGTGACACGATCAAATCAATCAAATATTAAATGTCGGCCACGTGAGGAGTCGGAGAAATCGACGTGCGTGCATGACAAGATGTATGAATTTAGAGGAATCGAGAGAAGTATGTCAGGATATAACAGTGTGGCGTCCTATTCTTTCTGCCTACTCCTACGGGGAGACGGCGTGATGGTTAGTTAGTTAGTTCGAATGTGGCCGTTATTTAGTATAATATTTCATTAATTATTACTTATTTTTACATTTCAAAAAAATTTGTACGACTTGCCTGGGTGCCATGTATTGTAGGTACGTGCCAGTGTATAAAGTGTATTTATTTATTAGATCTTGAACAAACAGTGTCTCTATGGGATAATAAATGCATAGACATTTAAATAAGTATCTACCTAAGAGGTTATTTATGTAACAGGACGAATAAAGCAAGTCAAATGATTTAAAAAAACACACACACATATTGGTGGTGTCGTAACGTTAGTTAAAAAAATTCGAATATGGAATTAGCACTAGCTGATACTAAATTACTAGAGAAAGGATTACTTGCGAACTGGCTTTTGTACTGGAGGTTAGAAAATGATGTCAATGATAACTCCAACATCACGCGCGTGAGCAATTTAGCTTGAGACGGCGTTTCCAAATAATTTGCAATATGGAATTTCTTCACCATTGAATAAGTGCAGCGAGATATATCCCATTTACCAATCACGCTGACCCCGATGCTGTTCTTAGAACATACAGACGTTTGTGTTAATATAATAGAATATTTTAAATAATAACTTCATTTGCGTGGTAGCATAATCCATGGTAATGTGTGCCGACGTACGGACACATTGGACACATAAACTGTATATGATAGAGCGTCAAATGCAAATGTAAGAAGTGAATGCAGTGCAAATTAAAGTGCTATGAACAAAATAATAAAAGGGTCATTGAGATGGTTCGGACACATGAAAATATTGTATTATGAAAAATGGTGATGAAAGTATATATGTTAACGATGCATACGGAATAAGAAATATAGGAAGACCGAAGAAAACTTGGCACGATCAAATCAATTAAATATTGAATGTCGGTCACATGAGGAGTCGAGAGAGGAACGGAGAAATCGACGTGAGAATATCTATCATGTTATAAAAATAAACATCAGTAACATGCTAAATTAAGTAACTGACTAACCATCGCGCCGTTTCTCCGGAGGTGTAGGCAGAGAGGATGGACCGCCACACAGTTATTTCCTGACATACTTCTATTCTTCGACATTCATCCATCGTGTTATGCACGCACGTCATCGACTCCTTCACGTGGAACCTAGATATTTGTAAAATATTTCACAAAAATTACTCCTGATAAACGATAGCAATACGATAAATTCAATAATATGATTATATTATCGAATTCAATTCGATTATATAATTATGGATATTCAATGTAATCTTTTTTTCTTCTTCTTCTTGTTCCTCTCCTCTCGGAGGTTGGAAAGCATCATGGCTGTACAGCAGCTCTTAACAGGGATACAGCATTTTTTAATTGTATCTCAATAGAGACGAAGACGTAAACTGGAAACTGAACATGGATGATCAAAGGTGTTTACAGGACTTATGACCTGTCATTGGTTGGGTTAAGCGCACGCTTTATGTAATTACAACATTCCCCATTCCACCTTTGTTATTTGTGATCATGCATGACAAATTTTTGTAAGATGTATATATACTTCAAAATCCATATTTATCTTCACGTGGCAGTTTCAGTCAGCCATCTATGTAGATTTGGTTGCACTAGTGAATTTTTTCAAGAATCAACCTATACAACCGACCCACTAACGCATCTATGGAGAATGATTTTCGGCATTTAGCAAACTACCTTATTAACACAATGTGAAGGCTGTTGACCAACATATTGTTAGGGATACAGCAGTTACCCTTGATACAGCAGCCCTTAACAGGGATGTTGTGCTGCAACCATTCTCCAAGGTTTACTAGCCAGGATTTTCTTATTCTCCCGACACACGAGATTTCCCGTTAATTTTACCTTGGACAATCAGTTGCGGCACTTTGTATTCATAGTTTCTCATAATGTGCCCGAAGTATTCAAGTTTCCTGCGCTTTATGGTATTTACAATTTCTTTTTCTTACTTCGTTCGCTGCAGTACTTCCTCGTTTGTGACTCTCTCTGTCCATGATATTTGAAATATTCTGCGATGTATCCACATTTCAAAGGCATCTAACTTTTTAGTAATAGTTTTTGTCAAGGTTCATGTTTCCATACCGTAGAACAAGACGGGTAGCACGTAACATCGAAATATTCTAATTCGTAATTTGATGGGCAGGTCTCTGTTGCATAGCACCGGTTTTATTTTGAAGAATCTATTCTATGTCTTCTTCTTCTTCTTCTTCTTCCTTATTGTAAACCCATGTGGTCTGTTCTCCATAGTGTCGCTTTTCCTGTGAGGTAGACTCCCAGCTGTCCTTCCATCTTTAAGGAGGTCTTCCACGAGGACGAGTCCCATGAGGTTGATTATGCAATGCAATATAGGGGAGTTTGGTGGTGTCCATTCTTTGAACATGACCGTACAAGTCCCTTTTTCGCTGTCTGCTCCATCTTATAATATCCTCAACCTCACATATCTCTCTTATTCTGGTATTCCTCACGCGATCTGTCAGTGTCTTGCCTGCTATCGTCCTCAGTGTCTTCATTTCGGAAGTCCTCAAAACTTGTTTGGTCCTTACTGTGTCCTTACTATTCTATGTAATAAATGTATATTTCTAATTGTTAATATTTTTATTTTGTTACAGTGGTGACTGGATCAACTGACGGTATCGGAAAGTACTATGCGCGGGAACTAGCTAGGCAGGGGCTCAACATCGTCCTCATCAGCCGGTCGAAAGAAAAGCTTCTGCAAGCAGCGTCAGAAATTGGTTTGTATTTAATCTTGCTTTATTCAACTCTTCTTATAATATAAAACAAGCCTCGGTATCTGTGGGTTCTTCTTCTTCATAGCAAATTTCATTTGATGATGCCCCAGTAGGGCGAAAATGGCATTCCCATAAAATATAATAAAATTTCTAGGAAACAATAGTTTGGTTGTCGTATTAAATATTTAGTATGGAGTTTTATATCATTGTTAAAGAAACAATAAAATCTGAAGGATTCTTAATACTGATTACTTAATAATACATTTTTCATATAAATGTTGCTAAATTTTATTATATTGTTTTGACATTAAACATTTAATTTGTCACAAATACTTGATACGATTGAAAACGCTCTTTCGCGTGTTTAAGGCGTTATGATAATGCATTTGACAGGCGAAACGAATTTCAAAGTCATTCCCAAAAAACATAATATAGGGTGTTTTTATTAGAGGTTTTTAAACTGGCAACATTGTTTCTACAGACTGTCATGATATGACAGTTGACAGTTGATTTGTGGTCAATACATTTTGCCATTTTACTATGAATAGACTGACGCCAGAACAGCTCTTGCAAATCATGCATATTTATTTTGAAAATCATGGTTCGGTTCGCCAAATTTATCGTGCACTACGTCCATTTTACGGTCGATGTAATCGTCCATCCGAGCAAGTTATTCGGAAGACCATGGATCGTTTTCGACCACTCTAGTGGATAATACGCATCCACAAAGACGACAATTGACGAAAATTGGATTTCACGATTGCGCTTCATTCGAGCTAGCCGTGGTGCTCATATGCCCGCAATCATATTTAAACAATAATGCCATAAAATGATCTATTAAATAAAGCCAATATCGTAGACATTCACATTATTTTAATGTGTTTTTTTTTCATTTTGAATATGTACAATTTCTAGAAAGCGTTTTCATTCGTATTAATTATTTAAAATGGAATTTTACATCATTGTCCAAGAAGCAATAAATATCAAAAATACGTTTAATTTAACACATATTTCGCATTTACTGCATTCGCAATGGGCCAATATTCCGCAAACAATTGTTTAATTTTAGTATGTAACTGATATGAAATCCAAAAAGGTGTAAGACAAGGAGATACCATTTCACCAAAGTTATTTACTCTAGCTCTAGAAGACATCTTTAAGACTCTAAACTGGGAAGACAAAGGAGTAAAAATAGAGTTTTTCTAAATCACCTTAGATTTGCAGACGATTTTGTCATTATAAGCGAGGACATAGATGAATTAGAGACAATGATCAGAGAACTACACATTGCATCCAATAAAATTGGACTAGAAATGAATATTGACAAAACAAAGATACTAAGTCCAACAAATAAAAACATTATTATAGAGGAAATAAGATAGAAAGTGTGAAAGATTATGTGTATCTCGGTCATAAAATCAGACTCGGAAAAGAGTATCAAACTACAGAGCTACATCGAAGAGTTGGACTGGGTTGGGCCGCCTTTGGTAAACTGAGACATGTCTTTGAAAATGATGAAATACCGGTTTGTCTCAAAAGAAAGGTCTACGACATGTGTATACTGCCCATGATAACATACGGACTAGAGACGACAACTCTTACAGCAAAAAGTGTCCACAGGCTCAAGTGTACACAGAGGTCCATGGAAAGACAGATACTTGATGTGAGCTTGCGTGACCGCATTAGGAATGAAGAAATCAGACGCTGCACCAGGGTTGCTGACGTCATGGACCGAGCGGCAAAATTGAAATGGCAACGGGCTGGACACTTGGCTAGACAGTGTGGCAACAGATGGGCACTCAGGATACTCAGTTGGAGACCGCGGGCAAATAGGCGAAGTGTCGGAAGGCCATCGATGAGATGGAACGATGATATTGTCAAAAGGGTTGGAAAATCTTGGATACAAAGGGGACAGGATAGAGACGAGTGGAGTAAATTGGAAGAGGCCTATATCCAGCAGTGGAGGGAAGAAGGCTAGCAAAGAAGAAGAAGAAGAACTGATATCAAGGGATAAAATCCAGTACTCATTGACTCTCCTTAGCTAATAACCGATGCAAAACTTATAACCGATCGTAATTTGTTATTTTAGATTTATTTCTCATTCGATACACGCTGATGTTAAATGTTTAGCTTTGCCAATGCATTATACACGGACTTATAACACTTTATTGTTATATTATAACGTAAATTCTACAATAATCACGGTGATTAACAGACGCACGTTATGTATGAAAACTCCTTTGTCAAATAGAGTAATAACTTCTCGCATCACTATTCACGTTAACTCTACCCATGTTAGCGATTATTCACATTCATGAAGCCACGTTTGTTGTTTAAATTGGAAGTGCTTGTTTAGAATAAAGCCTCCACACATAAATTGAACACATATTTCTTGACAAATCTTTTTCTTTCACAACACAAGAACTGTTTAGAATTATAAACCAATGAATAACTAACTAACTAACTAACCATCACGCCATCTCCCCGAAGGGGTAGGCAGAAAGAATGGACTGCCACACCTTTCTTTCCTGACATATTTCTCTCGCTTCCTCAACATTTATCCATCGTGTCATGCACGCGCGTCGATTTCTCTGACTCCTCACATGGCCGACATTCAATATTTGATTTATTTGATCGTGCCACGTTTTCCTCGGTCTTCCTCTATTTCTGGTACCATTTACATCATTAACATATATATTCTTTGAGGCCCTATGCACCACGGAGGTGTGAGAGGACAAGAAGACGAAGTAGAAGAATCCAGAGAAATGTTACAATTTGAACTATAATTGTATAACTGAAGAAATATTTTATTATTTTATTTGAATTTAATAGCATTTTTATTTTTATTGTAATAAAAACTAGATATTTGAACGTGATCTTTAATGATTATTAATAAGAATCCTAACTTTGATAAATTTTACAACACAGGTCCATTAAAATCATAAAAAAATATCGACATATTGATATGTTGATATTTTTGATGCAGGGATGAAAGTATTTGAAAGAAAAAGTTAATTGTATTCCTCTTAACTAACTAACTAACTAACCATCACAGCGTCTCTCCGAAGGGGTAGGCAGAAAGAATGGACTGCCACACTTTTCTTTCCTGACATATTTTTCTCGATTCCTCAACATTCATACATCGTGTCATGCACGCGCGTCGATTTCTCTGACTCCTCACGTTGCCGACATTCAATATTTGATTTATTTGCCACGTTTTCCTCGGTCTTCCTCTATTTCTGGTTCAATTTACATGGTTAACATATAATTTTTTTTACCATTCTTTCTTCATTCATTCTTTCCATATGTCCAAACCATCGTAATGAATCTTTCATTATTTTGTTCATTACACCATCATTCGTACCGCATTCACTACTTATATTTTCATTCGACACTCTATCAAACACAGAGTATCCACACATGTATCCCTTTTTATAAGATTTACTCCCACCCACCTACCAAAACCTACTTTTTCCATGATTATATTGAAATTTCAACATTAGTCAGTCATGTAATTATTTGAACTGTTTTATCATGAACATTTAACTTCAGCTGCAATGCAATTATTATTATGCTATTTTAGGGCTCAAACATTTGATTTAGAAACATACAAAAAATTCTATAATTGTTCGAGAATTGTACGCAACGATACTCATTTTGTCGCAAGGGCAATTATCTTCTGATATGTCGGCTTCAATGATCGCTAATTACTTAAATTATTTATTGCAAAGGCTTTGAATAAGTTAGTAAATGCTCAATTAATGCTAAATACCCACGTTCATGTTGTCGAAATAACAAGTACTTTCCAATAGAAGATATATTTCATGCTAAACTTCTTCTTCTTCTTCCTTAGTGTAGACCTATGTGGTCTGTTCTCCAGAGTGTTGCTCCTCCTGTGAGGTAGATTCCCAGCCGTCATTCCATCTTTTAGAAGGTCTTCCACGAGGACGAGTCCCATGAGGTCGATTATGCAATGCAATATAGGGGCGTTTTATTCAATAAAGTACAGCGGAGCATAGAAGTAAGATGGGGTAGATTAAATGTGGTCTGGCACCCTCTTGTTGTTGCCGTCTTAAAATGTAAATCCCGAATGGACCGGGGACAGGCCCAGGGAGTGTACGAGCGAGGCTGACAAAAGGGCCCCGCTACGCCATATAACAGCCTCGGGTATGTGGCGGGAACTTCTATGTTCCTTTAAAAAAAATGCAATATAGGGGAGTCTGATGGTGTTCATTCTTTGAACATGACCGTACCAGTTCCTTCTTCGCTGTCTGCTCCATCCTATAATATCCTCAACCTCACATATCTCTCTTATTCTGGTGTTCCTCATGCGATCCTTCAGTGTCTTGCCTGCTATCGTCCTCAGTGTCTTTATTTCGGAAGTCCTCAAAACTTGTTTGGTCCTTACTGTGTCTGCCCTTGCTTCGACGCCATATGTTATTATTGGTCTTACGCATGCTTTATAGATTCTCATCTTACTCTTAATGTCCATGTCTTTTTTTCCATATTCCATAATGCTAAACTAACCTATTAAAACCGCGATATATATGTGATATAGCCAGAGAATTATGTCAAGAATGAAAAGTGGGGCGGTCCATTCTTTTTGCCTACCCCTTCGGCGAGATGGCGTGATGGTTAGTTAGCCTATTTATGTATACTCTATTTTTGGGGGTTTTCTCTTGTCTTTAAACAATTACTCATATTAACAATGTATTAGACCACTTCAAATTATCTTATTCAGCCTTATTAGTTCGGATGTATCTGTATTTATGTATAAACCGTTACGCGTTCGATTCCCGTCACATTTGACAATGCCCAAGCAAGGCGAAATTTGTTACACCCATAAAATATAACAAAACTTATGTTGATATTTTCATCAAAATTTGATATTTAATATGATTCTTATGTATGTTCAAGAAACGATAAATAAGAAAACTGTTATTTTTAGTATAAATAAAATACCTTTGTCAATCAATTTTTTATTATTTTTTCCAGAGAGGGATTATTCTGTGAAAACAAAAATAATTCAAGCCGACTTTAGCGAAGGCGAATCCGTTTACAAGAACATCGAGGAACTGCTTCAAGATATTCCGGTTGGGATTTTAGGTAAGAAAACTAAAACTATATTTTGTGATTATAAATCTAATACGAGTATACTTTCATAGATCTAACCTTTTTGTCAAAAATCGTAACAGCATTCATAATTTGCGCGGTATTCACTTGATTTGTAATTTTTGTTCGCAGTAAATAATGTGGGGAAACAATATGCTTACCCCATGTACTTGAACGAGGTGCCGGATCGAGATCTATGGGACATCATCAACATTAATGTGGGCGCTGTCACCATGATGACCAAGATGGTGTTGCCACAGATGAAGGAGCGCGGAAAGGGGGCCATCGTTAACGTGTCCTCCGGAGCTGAGCTTCAGCCCCTGCCGCTGATGACTGTCTATGGAGCCACCAAGGTATAAATTTTACTCCTCTACTTTCATAAATATAATTACTGGAGTTCTAAAGAACCCTTAGAATGCTAAAAACCGGTACATTGTGCATGGTTGCCTAAAATTCTGTTCGAATTAACACTAACAACCTTAATATTGAATGTGACTTCACACAGTATTATACCAGATCCTACTGGGTGGCTGTCCACCGGAGCGGAGCTAGATGGCGGAGCTGTGTGCGAGGTAAAAATCCACCAATAGAATTGCTCCTCTTCAGTGGATAGGGAGTTGCGAACTAGTTTAAAAATTCATACAAAACCGGAAAGCGGAGCAAGGACGTGGAGACGAGAAGTGGACTCGCGGCCTAGCTCTGCGTATGGAATAACACAGTCCGCAACTCCGCTCCGCTACCTAGCTCCGCGTCTATGGACAGACACAGTCCGCAACTCCGCTCCGCATTACTCCCTCGCTTCGCTCCGGTGGACAGGCACCCTAATATACCTATATATGTCGAGTTAGACTCGTCGTTATAAAACGCCATTTTTGATATATACAAAAAATATATTAGTACACATTTTTTGTGTCTTGAACAATGATAAAATTTTATATTAAATAATTAATAGGAATTCAACCGTTACATTTGATAATGCCTTAGTTAGGCGAAACATGTAAGTCCCATAAAATGTAATATGAATTTTGAAAACATGCGTTTTCATTGGTATTAATTATATAATTACGCATCCACACAAATCACATATGACTTTTTATTTAGACTACTTCTGTACTCTAGCGGTGTACATAAAATAATACCCTTAAAATCTGCCCATGAGCAAGTTGTTAATCTGTGACACGGGGTAATATTCCGCCAAACTTTTATTCGGTGCACATATAAGCTTTCATTTTATCTCTTATCTTCCTCTTCTTCTTAGTGTAGACTTTGTGGCCTGTTTCTTAAGAGGAATTAGTCTCCTGCGAGGTCGACTCCCAGCTGTCGATGCATCTATTTGGTGGTATGCCCGGGGGTCGTCTACCTTGGGGTTGGCTGTGCAACACAACGAGAGGGAGTCTGGATGGATCCATTCTCCTCACTTTTGCATACCAGTATCTTCTCATTTGTCTCCTCCATCTAATGACATTCTCGACCTCGTATATTTCCCTTATAGTTGAGTTCCTAATTCTGTCTCGTAGTGTTTTGCCAGATATGTTTCTAGGCGTTTTCATTTCTGAGACTTTGAGCGCGTTTTTTGTGATTATGGTGTCCGCCATGCACTCGCTCCCATATGTCATGATGGGTCGCACAAAAGTCTTATAAATTCTCTTTGCTGCTGATTTCCATGTCAGGGTTTTTCCATTTGAATTCTTCAAACATTCTGAAATGACCGCAGCCTTGTTTAATTGACCCATCACTTCAGACGTTAGATCAGTTTTCCCACGTCCCAAGTCCACACCCAGATACCTGTTCCTATTTCAATCACGCTATTTCGTGTTTCGTATTATGATTTGTTTAATTTGTCCTCAGACCTACATCAAATCCTTCACGGCCGCCATCCGCTACGAGTACAGCCGCTTCGGGCTGACGGTGCAGCATCTATCTCCGCTGTTCGTGTCCACCAAGATGAACGCCTTCTCCGAGCGCCTCATGTCCTCCAACCTCTTCGTGCCTGATGCGGAGACCTACTCGCGCCACGCTGTGGCCACCCTGGGCAGGACTGACTGCACCACGGGTTACTGGGCGCACGGAATACAGGTAAAAATTTAACATGCAATATGCACACGTCTAAAAAAAATAAACCAAATAACTACTTCATTGATTCACACAGTTTATATGTAAAATATTTGAAATTGAAATTTCCTGGTAGAAGTTTTATAGAATTAATTTTTTAGTAATCTCCAAAGTTATTCTTTAACTGTCTAACCAACACGCCTTCTCCCCGAAGGGGTAGGCAGAACAATGGACTGTCACACTTTAACTGATGCGACACTCCATCCTTCTCTATTCCCCCCGCGTGAGACGCGGTGTGATAGGCATCTCCCGCGCACACTTCAATCGTCCGACGTCCACAAAATAAATCTAAAACAAATTACATAAATTAAATGATAAAAAAAATAAAATAACAAAATAACATAACACATAATGTTATTTTGGATGGTGCAAATGTTGTCAGCTGGACGAACCGGACTTTTGTGATTATTTAATTAATGTTCCACGTATCCACAGTTCTTTAAAATAACTGTAATTAAGCACTTAAAACAATTCAACTCTAGCAAGAACTTCAAAATGTTATCAAATTAATTTGATTGTATATAATTTTATTTTTGATGGGCTGTTTTGGTACCTACAATCATCATTTATGTGTTTATTTCGGGGAAACATTTCAATAACTAGATGATGGTGGTAACACTACCACCATCATAGTTATGGAAATGTTTCCCCGAAATAAACACATAAATAAATAAATGAATAATTCACACAGTGCAGAATGTTACTGCTTTTTCGCTGCAATTTCTCTGATTCCTCACGTGGCCTTCATTTAATATTTGATCGATTTGATTGTGCCACGTTTTCCTTCGTTTTCCTCTATTTCTTGTTCCGTTTACATCGTAAAAATAATGTACGTTTTATATCATTCATTATTTATTAATTTTTTCCATGTGTTCGAACCATCTTAACGAATCTTTCATTATTTTGTTCATCACACTTTCATTCGCACTGTATTAACTTTTTATGTTTGCATTTGACACTCTATCATATATACTATAGAGATTGTCCGTTTCGTTTGTACGTCATTTATTCTATTATACTTTTACATGTTCCATGTTTCGCTTCTATAAATAAGGGTCTTATTTATTTAAATTCTATGAAAATGTCGTGTCAGCTGTTTCCCCAACTAATGTTGGTATCATCAAGTGTTATAAACAGCTAATCAAATAAACTAGTTCAGTGTTATAGTGTGTACCGTCAAAACAATGGATTATCTAAATTTAAATGATAAATCTGTTTACATCTTGTCATATACGAGCAATGGGGTGTAAATTAAAGCTCGTAAAAAATGGGCTTACAGATCATTCGTGGATTTAGCGTGGTCGAAGAAAAAGTTTAGTAGAAAATATTGCAGCACTTACATAATTTGGATCTCTGTTTGAAGTGATTCATTGGTCAGGCGTCCGGCCTGGAGAGCGTCGCGGCGCCCGGCGTCGGCGCCGGCGCTGGCATTGCGGTGTTCTCGGCTTTAGAATAGCGGCTTTCCTAATGTGTTCGGGGGATATAAATACTCTTTGCGAATCAAAAATAAAAGTACGCGTTATCCGTATTTAAAAACACTTAAATCGAATTTAAGTGTTAGGAATTTCTTTTGATGTTTTTTTGTGAAGGAAAGCGTTTTGACTATCTACTCTTAATGAACTACGCCCACTTTATATAAAAAAAATCTATTGAATGTTTAGATCTGAGCACATTAATATTATTATATGTCAGAGAAGTGTTGCCACAATTTAGTAAAAAATATTTACTAATATAAGTATATTATTGTCTTCAAAGTGTAGTGTACTTATTTTTCTTCTCTCCCTTATTGTAACATCCTTATATCAGCATTTGAAATTCTGTTGTACAATCTGTGAAAGCATCTTTTTATTATAATATTTTTATAGTTATTAAAGATGAATAGAAAAGATAATAAAGCACACAGATGAAAAGATAAATAAAGATTAATTAATACAACAGATTAATCACCCGCCATGGGTGAAATCCAGTATTCGTATACAAGTATACATTCACAAAAAATTTTATAGTTATTGTTTCGTCATTGATAAATTCTTTATTTAAAAATATATCAAAGATGACCTGCTGTCGTTTAATTCGAAATCATTTATTACGTTACTCCATTCCTAAAACCGTCATTCATGGATTAGGTAATTATTTCCCGCATTTATCTTTATAACAACTGTTTATCAACCGCGTTGTGAATTCCGGTAATGAGGCAGCAAATGTGTTTCTTGGCCTTGTACATTATTTACTTTCAGGATGTGTTTAATGTATTCAGAGATAGTCTAACATTTAGGCAACTGCAACGATGATAATCTACATCGCAACATGCATCATGTTAAGTTATTCAAAGGCGTAAATTTGCGTTGCTAGATACTAACTTACCTACTATTACGTTGGCCACATTTTGAAGAATCTGAAAATATCCACCAATTGAGAAGAAAAGTATTCAACGCCTGTGTTCTGTCAGTTTTCACTTATGGTATTGAGACAGTCACAATGTCCCAAAAAAGTGCCAGCAAGCTGTCACACAGGCAATACGACGCCGCTGAGAGGAGGAGGAAGAGGAGAAAGTAGAGACCACTGGGAGACGGTGACGGCTCCATTACAAGCGCCTTTCCCTGCCCCCAGGTGCCCCAGAATATGTGGGTCCAGGATCGGGCTCTTCAGTCACACGCGGACCCACAACCGTGAAGGACAGTCTTCCTCGGACACGAGGGACAGCCGATGATGATGACACAGGCAATGGAGAGGGCCATGTTGGGTATTAGCTTGCGGGATAGAGTCAGAATTCAGGACATACGAGCCAGGACAAAAGTCTCCGACGTCATCAAGTTGACCGCAACATTAAGTGGAGTTGGGCGGGACACGTCGTTTGTGACCCAGATGAAAAGTGGACAAGACGACTGCTGTGCTGGTATACGAGAACGGTAAAGCGTGGAGTTGGGCGCCCACAATTGGGTCTTTGCACTAAGGAGGGATATATTTGAATTTATATTGAATATGTAAAACTTTTCTTTCAGATTTAAATAGAATTTTTTAATACGTAAAATGCATGTTTTCTCACAATTTTTTTTATTTTTAAATATCTATAATTTTAAACTCTTCTGATTGGTTAGAGGTGTATGACGTCACGATACACGATAATTTGTTTGGCGTGACGATATCCAGAAGAGTGAGAGAAGTGCCTGGATGCGGATCGCTCAGGATAGAAGAGAGTGGAAAATACGAGAGGAGACCTACGTCTAGGAGTCTACCACAATAGGCTGAAGAAGAAAAATAACTATTACGTCGTATTATCTCGGAAGAGTTCGGCAGAGAGGATAGATTACCACACTGTTATATTCTGACATAACACTCGCGCTTGCTCTACATGGCAATAGCTATGACTGACACACAGACAGGTCTCGTGTTCGATTCCTGTCGGGCACTGTCTTTGGTCTGGTGTAGAATTCTCGTGACAATAAAATAGCGATAGATTAGATGCCTGCTCATAAGAATGAATATATTCCCTTTGCATCGATTTGGCTCGTGCTGTATTGATATAAACAGCCACTGAACAAAATAACGATAATTTTATTTAAAAAAAACACATGTTTTCTCGCCCCCTTTCTTGATGCCCTAAGCAAGTGTTAACTTTGCTTATAGGGTAAAATCCAGTAGTGGGAATGTTTTTTTTTTTTGTTACTTGAGTTGTGTTTTCTGAATTATTCCTTGACTTTTAAGTAATCAAGGTGTTGTGATCTTTACTTTTAGTGATTCTGTGTGCGAGTTTAACTAAGTGTGTGTAAGTGTGCCTGTCTTGTGGTTCCATGGGCTATATAAGAGAACCATGGAAAACCTCAGTCGGGACGCGGCGTACCTGTGGAAAAATACGTATTTATTTATTGGCTGCGTGCAACCTATCCATCACCGTGGTTGCGAAGTCAGCGAAACTATGTAGTGTGTTTTGTAGTGGGAACGTTGTAGGATTGTTCATGGGAATGTTGTAGGATTGTTCATCATTATTAATTCTAATTAAATTGTCTTTTTGTTGCAGTATTTCTTTGTCGCGCTTCCTCCCGTCTGGGTAAGGATCCTGATTGGTGGCAACATGAACGAGAGTTTCCGAGAGGAGTACTTCAGCAAAGTCAAATGCAAATAGGACCCCCTTCAACTGAACCCATAATTTAATGTACCAATTAATTGTAATAAAATAATCATGCCATTCAACATTACTATTACGAATATACTATAGATATTTTATTTATTTTTTATATCTGTGGTGATGAGGCAAGGAAGACAAGTCCCAGCGTCATTTTAGAGCTGCCACTCCGATGATGTACGACACTCCTGTTCTGGGTCTAATGGTGGTGTTTCTCACCCTGTCAGCTGTACTGATCCCAACAACTCATTTATTTTCAAACCCACATGTTCTTCTTCTTCTTCGGTGTTATACCTTATTAACCCTTGGTGGGTTTTAACCTCCTCCAAGAAACGTCTCCACCCCGTCCTGTTTCTGGCCGTCACCTCCCAGTCTTGCTGCTCCAGAACCCTACAGACTGCAACGGCACCATCCAACCATCGCAGTCTCGGCCTGCTCCAACTTAATGGGTCCGAGGATTCTGCGGAGAAAATGCAGCAGTAAAGTAGGTACTTTTCATTTGAGTTTTATTTGGGTTTATGGCAATTATAATGCTCTATTGAAATTGGTTATTACCGACTTGTCTTCCTTCCTTTTATATGTATTTTTGTACGTGTGTGAAGTAATCCACTCTATTCTGTAATATGATGTCATTCAATAAGCAATTAAGTTGTATTTTTACCGGGTGCTGATTATGTAGAAGAATGTGCTTAACGATGGAATGTTTTATATTTTAATTATTTTATAAAGTTTAGAGTATGTTCATAATGATAACGAATTATTCAACAAGTGAGTACTGATTAACTGGATAACAGTGCGCTCGTGCACTGTTGATGTCTTTTAATGATACACTATACAATTTTTTAAAACTCATTTAGTAAATAAATATTATTCATAAAATGATAAACTTAAGGCATTAACACAGAAATTTCTCAATTCACAAAGAATCAAAATACTTTATTTATATCTATGAGTTAATTTATCATTAGGTTTTTTTGAAGGCGCTCGTCTGATAGTGTTTTAAACCGATTTTTGTTTTACCATTTTTTCGACTTGAAGATGTACTACTTTCAAAATGTTTCGAAACATATATTCAAAAAATATATTTAAATTTAAGACATATTAATTATTTAGAATGTTAGAAAAAAAATAAAACATTTTGATTACTATTTGTACATTTGTATCAGACTAAGTCAACCCATCACAAGTACATTTAAAAAAAATCTATATTAGAAAATTATTATAGTTTGTTAACACAACATGTCAAATTTTTTTCATAAAATACAGTTTGATAATTCAATTGAAAAATTATTTATATATGTAAATATAACTATCCGCCCTTTACCCACACTCAGTTATAGCTGACTATTTAAAATAAACAATCAGAAAGGGGTCACATTTTCGATGGCGATGTTTTTTTAAAAAATAAAATTAAAATCGATCATGCAGAGCTAACATTTTATTGCACTGATTTGATACCATGTCATGAGTCAGATTAAGTATTTTAAAGCTTTAGAGATCTAGTATTCTTCTACACCTGTCCCACTCTATTACACATATTTCCACAAAACTTATTAAACTGTTGATTTAAGATCGTCTTTATCATTTACATTTATGGTTTTTATAGTCATTATTATTATGTGAAGTACAAACATTTTGATGTTCACTGTTTCACTGAGTTATTAATAATTATTTCTTTTAATATGCATATATAGCGTGTGTAAACTTATTTTTATCGTAAAATAACTTAATAACTTAAAATCACCGCAATACCGTTCTTCATGTTGTGCACAAATTTTTAAAATGGTGTCATATTAAAATGTATTTTAATTTATTAAATTAATTAAAAAATAAATCATGCTGTATATTTTATTTTTCATCTTCCCGTTTGGATCAATTAACAATAGATAATTCCGTTTGGATCAATTAATAAATTGTTTTAGCTAAAACACTATACTTAAATTTTTTTAAATGTTTTAATTTTGAGACACGAATCACAATTTATTTTTATGAGATTGTCGCGGTAGTTGTTTGTAACAACTGATGATGCCAACATAGTTTGGCGAAACAGCTGTCATTATATTCTCATAAAAATAAATTGTGATACGTATAATAACGGTGTTTCAAAATTGAAACATTTAATATTATTTATGATCATTAATAATTAACGTACAAAATATTGTTATAGATTATTTTGTATTGTAAGAACATTACAAAATATCAAACTTTTTTCCTTCGATGACAATGACGATGATTTCGTGACAGAGTGGTAAGAGTTATGACTGCCACACTGAAGGTCCCAGGTTCGATTCTCGGCGATGGCAGTGTGATTGTGACTGTCTTTGGTCAGGTGTAGAATTCACGTGACAATAAGGCGATAGATTAGCTACTTATTCACATGTCACGAGAATCAATATAATAGGTTCAATCGACCTGTCGAATACAAAATCAATTTGAATCAAGAGTAAAACAGTAATGGTCCGATGTTAAGAAGGCAGAATAGAGTATAGAATTGTAAGTAAGTTTTTTTTACCAGGATGTCAGCTGTTTAAAGATATTGTGATAAAAAATATACTGTTTGACAGTTTTTAAATTTGGAATAATAGTTTGTTTTGTTTTAATCACCTCTTAATTTAGATTTGCTGAAATCGGTTATGGTTATGACTGTGGCGCATGCGTTAGAAATAAAAATAAAACAATGTTGTTATTCTAAAATATTTTATATTTACAGAATGTCTGAATACATATGTAGCTTAATATCTTATTAACAAAATAACAAAAACATGATTAACACACCAGGAATCAAGAATACATGATTTTTGATAATTTTCATTTAAATACATATATATTATAGGTAACAATATTCTAAATAAAGTACAATACTTAATCATTCAAGGTGGTAATTGTAAAGGCTATTTACAATGTTATAAAATCAGAAAGATGGATTTTATTATTAAAAAAAATAAACGAGAATGAAATTTTATATAAATGTGCAGTTGCCATAAGTGAAAAATAAAATTATATTAATAGGTATAAAATATATTGCAATATTAACAGTGTCTTTTATTACATAAGGTCTTTATAGGTCATTAGCAAATACGAACCATTAAATAGATGTACAAATAATTTAGAAATTTCTTGAATAGTTAACAAAATGCTTGTAAAAGCTAAGAGCAAACGCAATAAAATCGGATTCTTAATATATCAGTAAACATTTAAAGCATTTTGATTATTAAGAATGTGTAAAAAAAATCAAAATAACTTCATTGGATTTTGCATACAAAAAGTGGAAAACAAATGGAGTTTTTCCTTGAGTATTGGAATAGCTTGGATACTTAAAAAAAATACACGCGCGAGAAATGCAATGATTAGTATTAGTGATGAGTTGATGAAAATGGGGATGAGCGTGATTGTGGTGAAGGTGAAGGCGATGAGTGACGTGGATGACGGTGAGGCATTATAAGTAACGTGTCTTCATGTCTCTCGTGACAGCTGTCACCGCTGGATGACACAGCCCGCTTCTTCGGATGGATCGTCCGGGCGAGGGCTCAGGATGGGAGACATCATGGAATCTGGGGATCAAAGCGATTAATTATTAATTCCTTCACATTTCCACGTATAACAATTTCTTACACTAGAATCATTTAATTTTTTTATGAATTAAAAAAAAAGACTAACACCAAAGATTTAAATCAATAATATTACAATTTATTTTACAATCTTCAATATGAGTAGAAAATAGCTCATTATTATGAAGAAGGAATCTGGTCGTGTCTAGACTCGAATCCAAGTCCCCTGGATCGTTCTATCCCCTAGACCACTACCCTAGATCTGTTATTAAAATTGTACTGTAAAACAAATTAAAACTCTGTTTCTTCTATAGTCACCATAGCTTTGTGTTGCGGATTCATTGAACCATGTTTATTTCTTTGTAAACAACGCTTCATTAAAAATTAAAAATAAATTGAATTAACACATAATATTAAAATTTTAAAATCTCTCAAAACTGACCGCATTCATTAAAAAATTGTTTAAATATTTATTTTGTATAAATAACAATTAACTACACTGATGAAGGGTTTCTGCGCCAGAAACATGTTTGTGTTAATTTAATTTTGATTTTTAAAAAAGTGTTGTTTACAAAGAAATAAACATTGTTCAATAAAATACTGTTTTTTTTACTTTTGAGATATTTTTCTCGACATGTTTGAAAGGTTTTACACCTTTATCATTGGAAGAATGGTTTACATATTATGAGTATGGTATGTTCGTAGTTCTTTGTAACATGCCGAGAATAATAGCTCAAAAGTGCAAATAAAGCAGTGTTTTAATTTATAAAATATCGTGACTATTGTATATCACAGTGTTAACGTCTTAAGTTTTTTAAAAACATGAATCATTGTAAGTACACAAGATTTTTTTTTTTTTTTGTGTTCTAAAAGTTTTGTTATATTATACGTGTTTCACGACGCTAATTACATCTGATAATTAGCGAAGTAAAGCCTAAGATACAAAACAAAACTGTTAGAAAACCGACATATTAATTATGTTTTCGTAATCAAATGTAAACTTAACGGAAGCACATACATTATACTCCTATTATACAACTTCTCGCAATGTTTAGGGATATTAATTTATAAAAAAATGTGTGGCTAATATCAGACGCAGCCGAAAAAATTAAAATAATTTTTAAATTATGGCAGATTGCTGACACAAAACTTCTCCCGTATACCTAATAGCACATAATTTATGTAGGTAAACGTAATAATTCTTAGCTTATAAATTTTCAGGATTTTGGCACGAATTCGAAATTTTCTAGCATTTCTATATTTTGTTTTTATTGGGAGTGAATAAATCGTCCAAAAGGCAGAGAAGCGCTTCAGTTTGAAAATAGCTCGGTATTAAAAATCTACACTCTCTCTATTCTGATGATAATATCCGAATCATATAACAAGAAATATTTTGTGACATAATTACCTACGTATTTATGAATGGCGCTTGAATTGTGGGTTGTTCATTAAATTTAAATAAAAAATTAAGATATAATCTTGCCAGTTGGGTGGAGAAATGCAAGATATCATTTTAATGTAATTATGTTTTATCCAAATGTTCAACTCTATTTATAATACGAGGGGGCGAGGAAGTGTCTCCGTGTGTGGTGTTAATTATACCTGGCGCCCTTGGTAACGACACAATGTCGTTTAATATAATGTCAAAACCTTCAACCACAATGGTAAGAGGAAGAGGGAATATGAGACGCTTATAAGGGCCATGTACACAATATATAAAACTAACTTGCAATTGACACAATGTGTAATTTAATATGAATATGTTTGTAATTTTTCATTATATAAATTAAATATGAACGTTTTCTTAAAACAGTGGAAATGTAAGGCATAAGTTTGCAACTGACTTAATGGTTAGAAGTCATTAAAAAATACTTTTTTAAAAACGTTATTTTTTAAAAGGTAACTAATTGTGTGGCTAGTTAACAACAACAACAAACCATCACGCCGTTTCCCCGCAGGGGTAGGCAGAGAGAATGGACCGCCACACTACTCTATCCTGACATACATCTCTAGCTTCCTCCACATTCATACATCGAGTCGATTCTTCCGGCTTCTGACATGACCAACCTTTGTTTGATTAATTTGGTTAAGCTATGTTTTCCTCGGTCTACCTCGATTCCTTACTCCATTTACATCGTTAACGTATACTTTTTTTAACCATTCTTTCTTCACCCATGCGCTCCATATGTCCGAACCAACGCTGCGATCCTTTCATAATTTTGTTCATAATACCTTCTTTCGCTCTACATTCCTTCCTAATATCAGCATTTGAGATTCTGTCGTACATCGTTCTACCAAAGGTCTTAGGGACCTCATCTCTACCGCATTTATTCTGCTCTCATCTTTCTTCTGCCAGTTGCATGCTTCGCTTCCATACATAAGGGTTGGGACCAGAACTCCATTATGAACGGCCATATGTGGCTAGTTTATTTTAATAAATATATATATATTTTTAACTGTCAATTATTTTTGAACTCAACTGTTGTAATTTTGGTTTAATAATTTTAGTACTCAACATCATAAGCTGTCCTTCGTATATGAGGAAGACTCTCCTTCAAGGATGTGGATCCCGATGAGTCCAATCCTGGACCCATTTTAATACTAGCTATTAATGAACACGACGAAGAATATGGTGGACTATAGATTATTTAACTCTTAAACATTATAGTGTGGGATTAAAATCTCCTGTCAGCTTATTGGCCTTTAGGCAATCGCTGATTATCGACAAGAATATTTGTGTAACGTTAAAATTATAATATGCTGATATTGCGCACGTATCAACTAACTTTCAAATAGCAAAGTTTTTATTATTACTACCTCAGTAGATTTCCGTTGAGTAACATATAAGTGGCATTCCATTTATTAATCTTTGGATTTAGACATTGTAAATATTTTATAGAATGTAATATACAATAATTACACTTTGTAACATATCAATTTAGTACACACAGTTTTAGTTAAAGAAAACGACATTGCGCAAATAGGTTATTCATATGGATGGGAAAAATATGCATTTTTATACAATATTTTTTTATAAATACAGCGCTTCTACAATTCCACGTTAAAACTATATAGATACTGGATGGGATGATGAAACTCATCAACGGCCATTTTTACTATTTACATATAAAAATCTTTTTTTATTATATTTTAAATATAAGTTTTTCAATTTCGAGTATTGTTGTTATTTTAAGGTATTAAATTAAAGCAAAAATTAGTTAAAAAAAACATAAACAAAAAGTGAAGGTGAATAAGGTACAAAATAATACCTATAAAAAACTTTTTTTACTAGTGTTCCGTGCTACTTCAGTGGATAATGGATCGAATATTAAAAAAAAATCATGTTTTAATTGTTTGACGAAGAAGGTAGATCTTAGATATTACATTTTAAATTGTGTATGAAGAAATCACAGAATAGAGGAAGAAACGTTTTTAATTTATTGAATGTTAAGGCACTGACACTGTGGAATTCTATTGTAAATTGTAAATTGAAACACAACACAGTATATTTTCCACTTTAGTTTATTCAATATCTTTATAAAATAATAATAAAAATATTAAAATATGACAATCTTTCGAAGGTGACCTCCATCTTCAGGTGTAAACTCCGAAACATTGTCGTGTTTTAATATTGTTATTATTATTTTATCATGCATTTATTCTACTTACATCCTTATCCTTAGGATAAAAGTAGAATAAATGACGAATGTGTGCATACTCTGTGTATGATAGAGTGTCGAATGAAAATATAAGACGTGAATGCGGTGCGAATGATGGTGTTATGAACAAAATTATGAAAGGATCATTAAGATGGTTTGGACATATGGAAAGAATGAATGAAGAAAAAATTGTAAAAAAGTATATGTTAACGATGTAAATGGAACCAGAAATAGAGGAAGATATAAATCAAATATTGAATGTCGGCCATGTGAGGAGTCAGATAAATCGACGCGCGTGCATGACACGATGTATGAATGTTGAGGAAGCGAAAGAAATATGCCAAGAAAGAAAAGTGTGGCGGTCCATTCTTTCTGCCAACCCCTTCGGGGAGAAGGCGTGATGGTTAGTTAGTTAGTTAGTTAGTTAAGATATTGAGTAAAGTAAAATGGAAAATAAATAGTGTTGTGTTTCAATTTTCAATTAGTTTTCATATAGCATATCACCAATTCAACATATTGTCATCAACGAAAGCGTTGGTCCGAAAGAAAAATGTTGCTCATATTGTATGCGGACTACAGGTGGTCTGCGGCGAGTGCCAGAGTCACGCTAGGTTCCTGCTCAAGTTACGTTACTCCTGCCAGCATAATATGCTATTCCGTAGTATACGCGGGGTATTTATACAATAACACTGCAGCTTGTACACGGCTAGGTGGTCGCACGCCACCAGCGAGTACCTACATACGTACATAATAGCAGTGGCCAGGAGCCAACTTTTTTTCATGAAATATTTTCAACTACTTTTTCGGGCCGTCCGACCCACGCCGCACATAAAACAAAACGAAGGAAATGTGTGTTGCCGCCGGCACCGTTGTGGAGCTCGTTGTAGAGCTCAAAATATAAAATAGTAAAACTATACACTTTATTCTTCTAGACATGCCGTTGAGATAATTGCTAAATTTACAGTTCTGCATCAGCACGGAGCAGCAGTAACCGCAAACCGAAATATTTCTTAATCATTTCCCGCACTAGCTCATATTAGAAGCATGATTACTAAATGCCGAGAAGGAATTTGCGACTTGATACCGAATTCATCACGTTTGAATTATGATTATAAACAAAACAATTTTTGTTCTATCCAATCATTAAATAACAAAAGAAAAAAAAACGGCTCTAAAGGCGCTCCAAAATCCACAATATGGAAAAACAAAGACATGGCTATTAAGAGTAAGATGAGAATCTATAAAGCATATGGCGTCGAAGCAAGGGCAGACACAGTAAGGACCAAACAAGTTTTGAGGAATTCTGAAATGAAGACACTGAGGACGATAGCAGGCAAGACACTGAGAGATTGCGTGAGGAACACCAGAATAAGAGAGATATGTGAGGTTGAGGATATTATAAGTTGGAGCAGACAGCGAAAAAGGGACTGGTACGGTCATGTTCAAAGAATGGACACCACCATACTCGCGTATATTGCATTGCATAAGCAGCCTCATGGGACTCGTACTCGTGGAAGACCTCCTAAAAGATGGAAGGACAGCTGGGAATCTATATCACAGTCTCTATATCTCTGGAGAACAGAAAACATAGGTCTACAACAAGGAAGAAGTAGAAGAAGAAGAAAAAACGGTTATTATAGAAAACATACGAGGGCACGAATGAAAATAATGAAAAGGCAAATTAATAAGCGAAATTGTAATTGCGCCTAATGTCTACGACATGTCAGATTTGAAATTCTTCTCCACCAGATTGGCTAATTGATAATTCATGTTCGATCTGTTCATCGTTAGACGTCTCCATACGCCTGCAATATATAAAATAAAATCAACAATTCCTATTGACATTTTCTAAAATAGTGTTCGATGTTGTTATGTTCGAGAAAGCCATAACATATAATTAATTAATATTTCTCCATAATTTCTCCTTCATCACTTCATACAATAATTTTGATTTATTAAAATAGTTTACGCGGAAAATCATAATTACTGTTGTTTGTTTGTATTACTGAAATGAAAATATATAATAGATGTGGATGAGTGGTGTGATAGGCATTCGCAATGAGTACGTCAGAGGGTTGTTCAAAGTGGCACTGAGAGCTCAAAAGCTGAAAGAAAGCAGGATGAGGTGATACGGTGACGTCATGCGTAGAGATGAGAGAGGACTACTCAGTAAAAAGAGCACACAACATCCCAACAAGACCTAGAGGTCCAGCAACATGGTGGTCTATATTGAGAAGGAGGTAGTGGCACAAGATGTTTCTATTGCAACAACCCTGGACAGAAGATCCTGGCGCCTACGTACAAGGAGACCTGACCCTGGATGGAAGTATGTGTAGTAGAACGATATACCTACGACAGAATCTCAAATTCTGATATATGTAAGAAAGGAATGTGGAGCGGAAGAAGGTATTATGAACAAAATTATGAAAGGATCGCTGCGTTGGTTCGGACATATGGAACGCATGGATGGAGAAATAATGGTTAAGAAAGTATACGTTAATGGTATAAATGGGGTACGGAGTCGAGGCAGACCGAGGAAAACATGGCATGACCAAATTAATCAAATTTTAAAGGTTGGCCACGTTAGAAGTCGGAGGAATTGACGTTCGTGTATGACTCGTTGTATGAATGTGGAGGAAGCTAGAGAGGTTTGCCAGGATTGAGTAGTGTGGCGGTCCATTCTCTCTGCCTACCCCTGCGGGGAAACGGGGTGATGGTTTGTTTGTTTGTTTATAATGTAATTTAAATAAATTTTATTACATCAAATATTATTATCATCTAAAAATGCGTTGGTTGTAAATAATACTTTTGATTAAGTTGGCGATACCTGAGTTTCCAGTATCCCACTAGATTTCACAATGACTTAATAAATTAGCAAATGACCGAAACAAACGAGGCCGTAAATGATACAAATTGAGCATCTTCTCGT
Organism: Lepidostoma basale; assembly: GCA_022606425.2. Classification (NCBI taxonomy): domain Eukaryota; kingdom Metazoa; phylum Arthropoda; class Insecta; order Trichoptera; family Lepidostomatidae; genus Lepidostoma; species Lepidostoma basale. The sequence continues at coordinate 121,121 of JAHDVF020000857.1, read as the reverse complement.
GATTTTGCATGAATGGTTTCATTGATAATTAAGTGTGAAGACGAAAACAAACAATGAAAAAAAAAACGCGCTAATCACCATTGTCAGTTTAATCGTCCGTGACATTCTTTTAGAAGCCGCAGGAATTTCATTCAAATTTCACGAAGCGATTATAAAAATAATAGCATTGTGTGGAAGAACGACCTACGTTATACTGATTTCTTAAAAATACTTGCACGTGGGAGAAAAAAATTCGAAAATACACGCGTGAATGCAGGAAATTAAAAGTTCGAGATAGTATGTGGATGAGTTTTTAATTCACTAGATATAACCCCTCTCCCATGGAGAATCTGAAACAGGTGAACTGCGTCTCGACCGACCATTTTGACCTACAGAAAAGCTGTGTGGAAGACGCGCAAGATTTTGCTGCAAACCAATCCCTACATCTAGGATTGGAACTGCGAAGATGAAGAGCTTTTAAGAAATGTTTTTATTAACACATGGAATTACGAACGGACGATGATCGATGGATGTAAAGTATAATAAAATGGAAGAGGATTAAAGTCTAGAGACGGCCATGAGGTCCGTCTCCCATCACGTCGCTTAGTAGACTGCCCCATTGCTACTAAGGGTACTGCATTAATTCTAATTTCATCCTTCTTTTGCCAGTTTCATGCTTCGCTTCCATACACAAGGGTCGGTATAAGAACACCATTGTGCACTGCCATTTTAGATTTTTTGAGTAGAATAAATGCAGTAGAAATGAGATCTCTTAGACGAATGTGCGGATACTCTGTGTATGATAGAATGTCGAATGAAAATATAATAAGTGAATGCGGTACGTAAGTGATGGTGTTATGAAAAAAATAATGAAAGGATCATTAAGATGCTTTGGACACATGGAAAGAATGAACGAAGAAAGAATGGTAAAAAAGTATATGTTAACGATGTAAATGGAACTGGAAATAAATGAAGACCGAGGAAAACGTGGCACGATCAAATTAATCAAATATTTAATGTCGGCCACATGAGGAGTCAGAGAAATCGACGCGCGTGCATGACACGATGTATGAATGTTGAGGAAGCGAGAAAAATATGTCAGAAAAGAAAAGTGTGTCAGTCCATTATATCTGCTTACCCCTTCGGGGATACGGCGTGATGGTTAGTAAGTTAGTTAGTATCCTCAAGTATAAGAAAAATAACTTAAAATAAATAAGAAGAGACAATGGTCAAGAAGAAATAGTTAAATGAAATAAATTGCTTGTTACCGTATTCATTTCAATAATGAAGTTTTTTTCTGTTATAATTAAAGAAAATTTAAAAACATCTTTGATATAATTGATTCATTATTAAAATAAATACACACATATATTTATTGTTTCTTGAACAATGATGTAAAACTCCGTTTTAAATAATTAATACGAATGAAAACGTCAGTTTTCTAGAAGTTTTATTATATTTTATGGGAATGACATGTTTCGCTCTTCTAAGGCATTATCAAATGTGTGAATGACTGATGAAACATGTCATTCCCATAAAATATAATAAAACTTCTAGAAAACTGACGTTTGCATTCGTATTAACATACATATGTATGTATAAATCCAATATACCTACTTAAAATAAGTAAAATTCTGGTTTTTCCTCATATATTAGTTGAATATATGATAAATAATAGCGATTCAATGAACAACACAAAAAATTAATGTTTATTTAGTTAATAATACCATTGAAACCAATTTTTTTTGTGGTTTGGTCTTCTTGATTTTGATTTATGGCCTTCAATTTTAATTACTGTGACTTTCGTCCACATAAAAATGTATTGTAATGTATTATAACTAAAAAAATTGAGTATAAATAAATGGTTATCATAATTTCGAAGGTTCATATTATATTATAATACTTGGCGCCATCTTCAGACAGATGGTGTGGACTGATGAGAAACAAGAAAGAATGGATTCAAACAATTTGATGCATTTGCCAAGCGGGGATGTCTCGGTGATTAATGGCGATCCAAAGTACTTGACAGACTGGACCGCAGCGAGCGGGCGAAAGAGAAAATGAAAATATTATTTTCAGTTGAAGTAAGTTAATAGTAATTCCAGAATGTTCGGAGACATCTAGATCACAGGAAGTGAACAAGTAGGTCAAACAAGACAAATATAATATTTTCGTGGTTCATTCCTACCGCTGGAATTACGGACGGTTGCACACGACTTTTTTACGTTTATTAATAATACTATTAGTTTCCTGTTTGAAATCTATCTCTGTGACCGTGTCATAAAAAAACGGAGTAAAGATACAAGATAAGCTATTTATTATATATATGTTAGGTATAAAATAAATTATTTATGAACCGAAGCAAGTATATACGACTAAAGGGGGTGATGTTTTGAATAAAAATATAATAACGTTTTGAAAGATTATAATAGCTATAATATTTTAAATGAGTTATCGAAACTAATGAAAAGATTACAAGAAAATAAAACGATGTAAATTTCAATGTCGGCCACACGAATGTGGAGAAACGTGCATGCCTGACAAGATGTATGAATGTTGAGGAACGAGAAAGGTATGTCAGGAAATAATATTTCATGCTCCATTATTTTTATCTACCCCTTTGGGAGACGCCGTGATGGCTAGTCAATTAGTTAACAGAAAAAAATAAACAATTTCAAATTGGCATTTAAAAATTAAAAATTTAATAGATTTTAAATTGGTGTCTGTTATTAGTCTTTTCCTATAGTAAATAACGCCATTAAGACAAATTAAAAATGATGTTACCAGATTATTTTATACATATACATTTTTTTAAGGATTAATTGTATCTCAATAGAGACGAAGATGTAAATTATTTGGAAACAGAATATGGTAGTCGAGGCGTTTACAGGACTTATGACCTGTCATTGGTTGGGTTAGGCGATCACTTTATGTTTAACAACATTCACCATTCCGTACTTCTTACGACACCACGTCTGACAAATTTTTGGAACTTGTATATATGTTAATATTTTTTAAGAAATTCACTGCTGGTAGGTCCATCTATACTAGCACCATCTATTAAGATAAAAATGATTTACCCGCAATGGGTTAAAATCCAGTATTTGTCTACAAGTATTTGTATACAAAAAAACTAATCATATAAAATTTGTATATGTTATGTATCGCTCTGGGCGTACTAGACTGGTCCCCTATGGGTGGAAAGGGGAAGCGATGAAGACATAGAGTCACCTGGAGAAGAACTCTGCAGGACGATGTTAATTAAGGCTGCAGGACTCACTTGGAATGGTGTTAGGCTTCACGCTTGTGATATTATATATACGGGTAATCCTTGAAGCCATATGCACCACGGAGGTGTGACAGGACAAGAAGAAGATATACCTATACAATTTCAAATCCGGCTTTGATTTTAAATTGTGTTAATCGCCATTTTACTATGGAATTTAAAATACAAACAAACAAACCACCACGCCGTTCCTCCACAGGGGTAGGCAGAGAGAATAGATCGCCTCACTACTCTATCCTGGCAAACCTCTCTAGCTTCATCCACATTCATGCAACGAGTCATACACGCACGTCGATTCCTCCGACTTCTAACATGACCAACCTTTAAAATTTGATTAATTTGGTCATGCCATGTTTTCCTCGATCTGCCTCGACTCCGTACCCCATTTAAAATACAGTTTTAAATATACTCGTGATATATAATTTAAATTAGGGTAAACAAAATAATTGTATTAAAATATCAAGAAATAAATGTATTTTAGAAAGTCTGCTTGTATAAATAATTTCATAAAATAATTGAATGGTTTATCAATATTTGTCTTAATACAAGTAGACCTCTTTGCAAGAATGACGTGACATTTTGAAAATCAAATCCGCCGTGTTCAACATTATTTTCTACAAAAACATGGTATTTTTAAAGTGAAAAACAGATAATTTATATGGGAAAGAGACCACACAACAGTGGTATATTGTGTTGTCACGTTGTCTCTTGCAGACATCTTGTTTCATTTTAAAAAAATTCAATTTTTCGAAATAACACGTTATTCTTGCAAAGAGGCGAAATCTATAATAGTTTACACTCTGCCATTTTCCATGATTCTGAGCAAACGGACAAGAATAGTTTTTCAAGTATCCGTTTTACGGCTAAGTGGATTACTCCATTATATACTCTTCAAGTCGGATAAAGGGAACTTTGAACTCGTGTTTACCTTACCAGTAAACACTTCAACGGTATTCCGAACATCACAGCCGTTGGCTGCAGAATGTGTTTACATACACCGGTGAATGTTTGCTATTTACAAATGAAACCGCTGGAAAGATATGGTATTTGGCAACAGAATCTGCTGTTTTTTAAAAGATTGTTTTAATTTGTTTTCTTTTAATTTATTGTGTTTACTCGAATAAGAAACGCTTTTACGACAAGCGAATGAAAGTAACCATCTTGATTTCAAAATGCAACCGTAGACAACACGCAAATGTTTATACACAATGTTCATAATACACGTATGAATCTTATAAATAAACATATAAATATTTAACACATCGTGTTTAATTCGTGATAATTAATTTACACCATTAATAATTTATTAGTAGGGTAGACCGAGGCGAATCGGATCGGTGGGTGAATCGGATCAAAATAAGAAATTTTGTAATATTTGAATAACGCGTTGACGTGGAACGTAAGCGACTGGCGCCTTACCACCCTTTCACACCCCGCACCTCCCGCCGTTAGCAATGTTTCTATTCGACTTGTACATCAGTGTCAAAAATGCACGCCAGCGCGTCTGGTATTTGTGTGTGTCACAATTTTGCTTCGCATCTAAATTAGTGCTTACCATTTATTTGTGTAATTCTAAGGATATGTGTTAAAACTTTGAATTATATGTCTTATATTGATTAGGAATAGGCCTATTTTAGAAAACATTTTAGTTTTTAAGCAAAATATTACAGGTTAATGTGTAAACTAGTATTTATTTCAAGTCTTTAATACGGGGTTATTCGGATCGCGTCATCGGGGCCGAATTAGATCACTATTTTTAAATGATTTGTTTTATATTTGAAGTTAACGATGCGTTTTTATTTCCTTGTAGAAGGTTCGCACGTACAATAGAAAGACTAATGCGAGAAAATGGTCCCAAGAAATGAGAGAAGCTGCAAATAAAGTCTCGGCCAAAGAGTTAACCTTACGTCGGGCTGTTGAGATTAACGAATTACTAAAAACGAGACTACAAAGAAGAGTTACTTTCTCCAGAGGTGTCATTAAAGCGATTGGTGGACAGCCAGCCTTAGATGAGACTGCTGAAAAGTACTGCAAACGTACTGCAATTAGCGAGTCATGGCTTCGGAATGACACCCAAGGTGATTCGTAAATATGCCTTTGAATTCGCAGAATGTCAAAAAATTAAACACAATTTTAACAGAGCAGTAGGAATGGCTGGTCAGAACTGGTTCCATCGCTTTATGGAAAGAAATAAGCAGTTGACTATTCGGAAACCAGAATTTTGTTGTTAATATTTGTTTAGAGCAATAATTGACGGCATGAAAAGGGAAAAAGTGGCCGAATTCTTCAAGACTTTAGAAACAGTAAAAAAGGCCCGTATATATGTGTTTTATGTGTTACTTATTAATACTTATCTCACTATTCATTATCTCAATGTTGGTAATGATTCCAAAGCTAAGTGTTAAGAAAATTTTAATTTAGTTATAAATGTTTTGTACGATCCTATTCGCCCCGAAAATTGGGGCGATTCGGATATTTCTGTCTTTCAAGTTTTTAGTTCATATTTTGGAGAATTAAAGAATATTTTAAGTTTTAAAATGTTTATTACGTAGCTAGATTGTTACTGATTACTATTTTGTCAATAAAAGTTTCATATATTATACTGTAGTATGATTTAAATATTCTCAAAAAAAAAGTGATCCGATTCGCCTCGGTCTACCCTACTATTATTTAAAACTATTACATGAGACTACTGAGATTGAAATGGGCTGGGCACAGAGGATGCTAGATTCACGGGTCTCTAAAATAATAATGAATGGACACCCAGGTGGAAGGAGACGAGTGGGATCCAGGATGAGATGGAGGGATGAGGTCGGGAAGGATGCGTAGCAGCTTCTTCAGGTGGCTAATTGGAAGACGTCGGCAGAGGACAGGCGGAGTTGGAGACACAAGTTATGGGAGGCCAAAGTTCGATTTGGGCTGTAGCGCCACCGGAGAGAGAGAGATTATTTGAAAACGTATCACAAAACGTTGTATATTAAAATCGGAAAATTGATTTAATAAATGGATTAATAAAAATACGGATCAAATATCATTTAACCCTAAACTGGGCGGTAGGAAACTGATTATAAATCTTATCATTCCATCAACAAATATGTTGATTTTATTTATTTAACATTTTGTAGGTAATAAATTCTAACCTATGTCTGTAGGAACATCGATAATATCAAGTGGGAAATATTTTCCAAATTAAGGGTTTAATAATTAAATAGGAATAAAGACAGAATCATACTAACGTTTCGTGATGGGTCAGAGTGATTTAGAAACATACAATTCGTTATGTTAGATTTTAATCAAACAAATTGTATGGTTCTGATGTCATTGTAGCGCATAAGGACACACCACAACACGTTAGTATATTTCGCACGCTTAATAGTAAACTGACCGATTATGGTTTAGGTCATAATTGAGTTAACATTAGACAGAGGCTTGTGTTAACGCTATCCATCTATTTTTCACAATGTTAACGCTATCCATTCGTACGTGTTTTTCGACTGTTTTTGTTAAAACACCGACTCCGACTGTATAATCTACAATGTTTTTTTAAATACGGTATTTTTTTAAAATCAAATCGATTTAAAAAAATCATTTACACACATATTTACAGTTTAAGGCATCTATTTGAAATCAGGTAAAATACCAATAACGCATAAGAGATGGTTCGACTTAGAAGAATATATATTCTCTAAAGTCAAGAGTATTAATTAATTCAAGTCAAATCAAATCAAATCAAATCATTTTATTTTCTCAAAAGACATTTTGTCTCATTATTCAAAGGACAAGTGGTAGGTAACAGGCGAATAGCGGATTATTTTTGAATATTTCTTTAAAATATGTTGAATCTAAAAACATTATTACGAGACGTTATTACGTAGAAGTATTTGACACCAAAACTAAAGGTAACCAAAATGGCTGCTGTTTGTTGTACAACGTAAGATGTTTGAATTTTTCAGAGGCATTTCTATTAGGGAGCATCGTTATGAATATTTATAACACACTACATCAACTTTTATGAATCCGATTCAGGCTGGATGGTTTAGAGACGCCGCCTGACGTAGGAAATATTTTCATTACGACGCCGGCGGCTGTTTAGAGTGTTGTAATGCCCCAAGAAAAGAAATCTTGTGAACTATGATTGACAGTTGGCCCGCAGAGACAGCTATAACGTCTGGACGGTGGTGCTGGCCAAGACATTATCTTAAAAGCCCGAGTTTATGGGTTAAATGGCACAGGCTGAAGGAAGTTGGCGCTAGTTAGGATCAGTCAAATACAATTTTATCTTTAGCTTAAATTAGCCGGATACAAAGGGTGACGAGGCATGTTGAAGCCAATAAACAACCGTGTTAATGATTACTTTTCAAATGCAAGGACATTCGCCAAAACATCTTGCGCCGTAATAATGGATTTTTAAACGAAAAACGTCTCAGAGGGTCCCCAAAGAAAAAAAAAAAAACAATTCCACTATTCATTCACTCGCTTTTAAGGATTACCTTTTATCTGTGATATAATTAGCGAGGAATTTACTATAACTGTCTATCATTAAAAAAAAGTATCTAAATATAATTTCCATCTGCAATATATAATTAAATTTCATTAATAAAAAACCTTTTTGGCACGTTTCTCGGAAAATTACCTGAAGGTAGGGCGGTTAAACAATATATAAATGTAACCATTCACACTGTCGATTCAATATACTCCCTGTTTGATAAAATAATGTACACAGCAGTGATTATATAGATAAAGTAGTTAAGTGTTTAAATTTAAATTAAGTTATTAGGTAAACAATTTTTTTACATAATTTTTGTTAATTTGATTATATTCTCGCTGTTAAATTAGTGACAAACGGAGATGACATTAGGTTAATAGAAAATAAAAGTTCTTACTTTAGCCCGAAAATCCCCAGTAAATCAGCCAAAGAGAAAGTAAGAGAAAGACCAGGATAAGGTAGGTGGCCGCCAAGTTTGTGGTTTCTGCGTTCGGCATCTTGTGACTGGTTTCTGCTACCAACACGAGCATAATGTAGTCAATTTAAATTATACTCCACTTCATTACAATATTAAAATTAAGCTTTTAAGCAGCTCATACGCCTTCGCTTTTAACTGACCTTCCACTTTTAAAAATAAGAATAAAAAGCGATATTCCATAGATATTTAACATTCTTAAGATCATTTAGGTTAAATTGGTCAGTTTGAAATGCAAGCGTATGGTCAGCTTTATGGGATGGATAAAAACAAAAGAAAAATCACAATGTGTGTAACAAAAATATATAATACAAAATTTATCACGCAATGATTATTTCATTAGTACTCACTAATTAATTTATTAATATTTTGTATCAATATTTCAGCTTTTGATTAGAGATTAAAATCGATTTTCTTGAATTATGTCAAATATAGACGAAAGAATTTTTTAATAATTATGATTTTGTGTTTTATTTTTAATGTTGCTAGGGCAGCTTTAGATATTAAAAATATATATTAATTGTTGTTTGAACAATGGTGGAAAATTATGTGTTAAATATTTAATATATATGAAAAGTGTATCTTCCCAGAAAGTTATTAAGTGAGATTTAGATGTTTGTACTTTTTTCAATGTCATAACGTCGTTTTAAGATTTTTGTAAGGTTTGGAAAAAAAATATATGATATATGTCGCACCGTGAGTGTAAAACCGAAACAAGTGTAAATATACAGTTATGGGAGTTTAAAGACTTCATATTGCTTGGAAAAACTGTTTTTTTTTAAAATAAACCAATGATTTTCGGTTTATAGGTATATTACTTTAAACTGAAAATCATTGGTTTATTAAAAAAAAAAACAGTTTTTCCAAGCAATGTGAAGTCTAAACTTCCATATCTCCAAACTGTATATTTGCACTTGTTTCGGTTTTACACTCACCGTGCGATGTGTTGTATCAAATAATTTATAGTTTTTATATTATACTCGTATTAGCCCAATATTTTTACTATTGTTAAAATATCAACATTAAATAACTAAGACTTTCTAAGAAATATATTAAAATAATCTTTGCATCAATGTAAACCGAAACATCTGGACAGCATCAATGCTATGTTGTATCAAATATATTTTTTTTAAATATTTTTTTTTAATAAACTTAAGGATTACAATAGTTTTTTGAAATTTCTTAATGATGATTTTTTCTGAATTAATACACTTTTTTTAAAATTTGAATGTGAAAACCCGTGTGTTCACAAATATATTTATTATTACGCGTAAAATTCATTTATTTATTTATTATGAATGTTAGTTTTTATTTTATAATTATACGAAAAAAGAAATAAACTAATTTATATTCCAGATAATATTTTTTTAACGAGGCAAAACTAAAAATATATTATTTATTTATGTACGAGTATAATATTAAAAAAGGTACAATAAAATATTATATTTTTTTACGAATTTTTTTATAGTTTTTAGAATAAATAGGAATATCACTAGTTTATGGAAAGCGGGAGGGCACTCGATTAATAAAAAGTAATGTATGGAAAACTTACTTTCCTGCAACGGAAAATGTGTAGGCTAGGTGAGCGCGGGATACTCTGAGCCGAGACCAGGCCGGGACAGAGTTCCCGGTTCCCGTCTCCCACGCTTCCAGGGCGGGAGAGAAAACCTCGAATCCCTAAATATTCAACAAGTATCTTTTCTTCTTAAAAAAAATGAATAAACAATTTTTTTTCAGAAAAAAGCAAAGATGGCAGTACTCAGTGGAGTTCAAGTGCCAACCCTCATGTATGGAAGTGAAGATTGGAGCTGGCAAAATAAGGATGAAAGCAGGGTAAACGCCGTAGAAATGTGATCACTAAGAAGAATGACCTTCGTGGCTGAGTGATAAGAGCTCCGACTTCCATTCTCAAGGTCCCGGGTTCGATTCCCGGCGATGGCAGTGTGATTGTCACAATGTCATTGGTCTGGTGTAGAATTCATGTGACAGTAAAATGGCGATAGATTGGCTGCCTATGACATGTCATGAGAATCAATATAATAGCTAAAATAAATTGTGTACATTAATTGGGTTCAAAACGACTTGTTTTATACAAGGAGAAAAAAAATGTGCAGAAAAATGTTGTATGATAGAATACCGAACGATTGAATAAGAAAGAAATGTAAGGCAGATGACTGCACCATGCATAAATTTTTTAAAAAATCCCTGAGATGGTTTGGACGTATAGAACGAATGGATGAGAGTAGAATGGTTAAAAAGTTGTACACAAATAGCGTGAGTGGGAAAAGAAGCCGCGGACGTCCGAGGAAAACATGGCACTACCAAATTAATCAATTACTAAAAGGCGGTCGCATTCGAAGTCGGAATAATCGACGTGCGTGCATGGTACGATGTATGAATGTAAAGGAATCCCGAGAGGTATGCCAGGACAGAGCATTGTGGCGATCCATCCTCTCTGCCTACCCCTCCGAGGAAATGCCGTGATGATTAGTTAGTTAGTTTTAGTTAAAAAAAATATCACATTGCATCAGAGTAAGAACACATGAAAATGTCTTCAATTTATAATATTTCTTCATGGATACAATTATGCGGATTGGTCTGCAACATGCTTCACTCGTTCTCTCCACTCAGTCCTGTCTCCAGCCAGTCTTTTCATTTCTGTGTAGCTGCCAGCATGTCTCCTATCACTTGGTCCATAAAGGCGTCCCTTGGGCGGTCTCTGCAATTTTTGCCCTCAACCATTCCCTCTGCTATTGTAATAAGCAGGCGCGGATGGCTAATGTTATGGCCTATCCAGCTTACTCGTTGCTGGCCAACCCTTTTGAGCATTTGAGACTCGTTTCTCCGGCCCTTCTTCAATTTGTATTTCATAATCAAAATATTAATGTTGTTATATGAAGTTATTTGCATTCCATCTTGCTAGTCAAAAATACAATATGATCATATCAGTAGCAAAGACCAAGAGTATGATATTCTCTCGAGCTCAGGTGGGATGTAGCGTGTCTGTGGCCCCCCAGTGAAATTTAAATCTGGGTGTGGACTTGTGTGAGAAAACGGATCTACCGTGTGAAGTGATGGGGCAAATAAACAAAGCCGCGGTCATTTCAGGATGCTTGAAGAATTCAATTTGGAAAAACCCTGACATGAAGATCAGCAGCAAAGTGAGAATCTATAAGACTTGTGTGCGACCTATCATGACATATGGGATAGAGTGCAGGGCGGACAACACAATCACAAAAAACGCGCTCAGAGTGTCAGAAATGAAGACGCTCAGATATATATCTGGCAAGACACTGCAAGAGTATTTAATGTTTTAATTAGTTTAAAAACAGAATATTTCATGTTTAGGTGTACTCATTATTAATAAGGAAACAATACATTCCAGCTATTAGAAAACATTACTAAAATCGGTTTTCTTTTTAAAAAATCTGTTCGTAATCTTTGTAATAGTTAGACAATAATATAACGTGGACCTTAAAAGTCAACTCAATGAATAGATTGGAAGCATTTGAAATGTGGCTCTATAGCCGAATGCTCAGAATTCACTGGACATACATGGTTACCAATACTGAAGTCCCTAGGCGAGCTAAAGTTGACAGGGAGCTGTTATCAACTATAAAAGGTTCGGAAGATTTCACATCTGGGTCATGTACTGCGTGGAGAAAAGTACCACCTTCTCCAACTGATATTGTAGGGGGAAATTGAGGGACGCCGAGGGCCCGGTAGGAGAAATGTCCTGGCTGCGAAACGTGATGGAGTGGACCGGTATCTGAAGTGTGGAGGAGCTGTTCCAAGCGGCGTAGGACAGGGACAGGTTCGCCGAGGTGATCGCCAACGTTGGGAGGACCCGACAGGGTACTCGGAGAAGAAGAAGAAGACAATAATAACTATGTACTGAATCAGAATTGTTAGTAATCAAATAAAACATATATATTTATTATAATAAATAAAATAACCATGTTCTGTCCCTGAAGTAAATATGTTCGTACATACCCATACACCGTTGCGCTCCAGAATACGTGGCTTGGTTCATGTTTACAATATTGGGGTCTATTTTCATAGCGCGCACCAACCCATGTTGTATTTTAAGACTGGTGGATATCTGAAGTTATGCTTATTTTAAGAGAATTAGAAAAATGATTATACTTTTAGCTCCATGTGCTATTAAAATACACATGTTGTTGTTTGGTGACTTCGGCCAATTAATTACTGGCTCGTGGTATGTAAATATAGATGTTACATTCCATTCGGGTAGGTAAATACTGTATAAAGGTACCAATAATATTTAATGTTTGGAGAAGAATGCTGAAGGACAAGATTATAGTGACGGGCTTCACTTGGAATGGATCAGATGTGTGATGGCGTCGGGTGGAAAGAAACCATCGAGGTCCTATCCACCATGAGGGTGAGACAGGACAATAAGAAGAAATAAGAATCGAATTAGTAGATCACCACCGCACTGCCTCAACAAAGAGGAAGTGGAGTAATAGGGAGGAAGAACTATCAATTTATTCTTCATCTCCAGTCTCAATCATTCTAATGATTGGTCTGCAGCAAGGCGACGCATCTCCTTTTCCACTCCGCTCGGTCCTCGGCAACTCTATTCAACTAAGCATAAGAGGTCCAGCCCATATCTCGGCAAATATGGTCTAGGTACTCTTGGCGAGGTCGTCGTGTGCCAATCGATCCCTCGACCATTCCCTCCAACACATTATGGAGGAAACATTCGTGTCGCAACACATGACAAATCCATCTTGCGCGCCTCTCCGTTATGGTGTTCAACACATGCCTACTCTCTTCAACTCTGCTGAGAACTTCTTCATTTGTAATGTGGTCCCTCCATGAAACATGGGCAACTCGTTGGTAGGTCCACATCTCAAATGCATCCAGCCTTTTACGCTCTCTTTCGCCCAGGCACCAAGTTTCGCAGCCGTACAGTAAAACACTCCACACCAATGTTTTTAAAAGTTGTTTTTGTCAGGTCTATGTTGTTGGACTCGAATCAATTTATTTGATTGCGTAATTTTTCCGCACCCTTCACATAAGTACCTATAAATATTGTTACGAACGTACGGTGTTTTTAGAAATTAATTCGTTTTGATCTTAGTTGACTTTAAAATAGATAAATTATAACACCGTCTACTATCCTTTCGATTACTATAAGTCCTAACTATTTCAGTGTTTTATTATTTTATTATTATAATATTATGATACTTGTGGTTTTTAATACTGCGCCATCCGTAAACTTAACTAGTTATAATGTTGTTTATTGAAATATCTTGAAGAATTTCAAAGTAAATAAATAAATAAAAATAATTATAATAATAATGTGTAAAGAAATTAAAACTATTGAAGAAAATATTAAAAGTCGTCATCGTACTTTAAGGACAGTTGGGCAAATTTACTGTTTCACCACATGAACATATTTGAACGATTCGAGTACCTACCTATTTTTAGATGAAATTCAAATCAAACCTGATCGGAACTCAATTATGAATTTATAAATAGAACGATCGAAGAATATAATTCAAATTATAAAAAATGGGGCTCGTTCGTTTTATTTACAGGCAGTATTGATTGATTGTTTGCGATTTTTAATAGCTCTCACCGCGTATTTAAAAAAATAATATTATGTATTATAGTTACTACTGCATGTTTACACCTTCAACATTACATATACTTCAATTAAAATCGTCTGCAACCTCACAATTACATAATAATAAATATTTTTCAAATTAACATTTAAAAAAAGACAAATTCTACAACCACAACAACAACAAAACCAACACGCCGTTTCCCCGCAGGGGTAGGCAGAGAGAATGGACCGCCACACTACTCTATCCTGACATACCTCTCTAGATTCCTCCACATTCATACATCGAGTCATATACGCACGTAGATTCTTCCAGCTTCTGACATGACCAACCTATAATATTTGATTAATTTTGTCCTTCTATGTTTTCCTCGGTCTACCTCGACTCCTTCTCTACGCATCAGAGATAACACTATCACTAAATATATCGATCTCCGAGGCCATCCGATTTAGCAATTAGATTGCTCTACCCACAGGCATAACCATTGGCAGGTTGGTTCTGCAGCGTGGCAAATAAAACAATATGTGCTGTCTTTGACGAAGGTAATTATCAGGGACAAATAAACCTACACCACTCAGGACATCCGAGTTATGTATATGGCCGCCAATCAGCTGAAAGAATAAAAACTCCCAAGTGGATATTTCTCCTTTTCCTCGATGATTGGTAGCTTAGAATACCTAGGAAGAGCCACGGGTAATAACCGCGCTCCCCGAGGTAAAGAAAGCCCAATTATTTTTCTGGAATCAAATCACCATCAGAGAATATTGGATCTCATGCGGTGACCAAATAATAGAACTATATTTCAGCCGACTTCTTACCAGGGAATTATACAACACTCGAAGTACCCATATATCTCACAACATGGGCACACTGCCTTACTGCCAGGTTGCGCCTGGTTAAAGCAATCGCTTAAACACTCGAGCTTTAGTTTCGAATACCAATAATTCGATTAAACCTTACAAAGCTTCATCTTATTTTTCTTCTTCTTCTTCTTCATTGTTGTAGAGCATAGGTTCCCAAACATTTCTGACCCATGGCCCCACCTTCAGACACAAAATTACACAAGGCCCCCCCTGGAAATTTCCCTATTTTAAATTAAACACAACAGATATTGAACCTATTTTTTATAAACTTACTTATAGTGTTATAAATAAGATACTTAAATTGTTGATTAATTAATATTTATTAAATAATCCTAATGAGAAAGACGAACCTGATGTACTGTCAATAACAAACCTGGTGTGAAATCATCAAAAAATATATTATATTATAACTACGAGAGTATTTTTTAATTTCAGAAAGGTATTTTGGAAATAAAACAATTCGGAAAAATACTTAAAAATATAAATTAGTGAATAATATCAGAGAAAATGTAAAACTAATACGTGTGTACTCCCCCAGGGCCAGAATTACCTCCTCAGCTCCCTCCAGGGGGCAGGGGGCCCACTTTGGGAACCTATGTTGTAGACCTATGTGGTCTGTTCTTCAGAGTATTGCTCATACTGTGAGGTTGATTCCCAGCTGTCCTTCAATCTTTTAGGAGGTATTTTACGAGGAGAAGTCCCGTGAGGCTGATTATGTATTGCAATATAGGGGAGTCTGGTGGTGTCCTTTCTTTAGACATGACCGTACCAGTTCCATTTACAAGGGTAATTATTATTTATGAAATAGATAAGTGTTGAAATTATATCATATAAATTATATTAAATGATATAAACATGTGTTTAAATGATAATTAATTAGTCGTTAAATTTTTTAATAAAACCATGATTAAGAATTGTGAAAATCGACCAAACAATCTTTGAATTTGTCGAAACGCAAATCCGCATTGTATTTTTCACAGATAATACAATTTTGAGACATGCAATTTGGCCTTTTTACTAGATGGTTTAGTCATACTAACAGTTCATTAGTCGATGTTTATTATTAATATAAAATAATCAAACGATTTTTCTGAAATCTATTGATAATTAAATTAACTCATAATTAAATGAAACTATGTTTTTTTTTAATTATTAATTAACATAAAAGTTTTTCTTAATATTTTTGCTAAAATAAACACATTTAGATAAACTTAATAAAAAGAATCTGCGTACTCTTAAATAATCCATAGCTTAACTTGCTATCTTTTTTCGTAAAATGCGAGTCCAGAAATATATAAATGTCTCATTAAATTATGATTACGTACCAAAATTATTAAAATATTTTTCTAGAAAGTAAGAATACAAACGATTTATATATTTTTTATGAGCATATAATTTACTCGTGTTGTAGATAGATCACCGTTGATGATTATTTAATGAAAAAAAAAATTAATAAAAATACCGACAAAACACAAATTCAAAACATCTAAGAAAATGGAACAATTTTTCTTAGAGACGACCAATGATTAAATCCTTAAAAAAACATCATTCTCTTTCATCTGTTGTCATAGTGGAAGGTTTTGACAATTTTATTTCATTTCGTTTTCGGTTAGATGATTTTGGGTTTGATTTGTAATTTTAAGTAGTTGTATTTGAAGGCCAGCATTATAAATATATAATACGCTTAATTTTAGGAGATTGAAAAAACATCAATTAACCTGAAGAGGAAGTGTGTGTGTGCTGTGTATAAATAATCCAAAGAGTCATGGAAAGAGCCATATTAGAAAAACAAAGGTTACTGAAATTATCCACCGTGTAGGGACTCTAAAATGGCAATGAGTAGGTGGCGTAGCAAGAAGCTCGGAAAAACATGTAGATACAAGAAGACTGGTGACTTGAATACCTTGAACGGCAAGTAGAAGTGCAGGGCGACTGCAACTACGGTGAAAAGATAACCTGAACCGACATGTCGCCGTAACTTGGATGGAAACTGCATAAAAGAGAGAGGCTTGAAATCAGTTGGAGGAGGCCATTGTACAGAAGTGGATGGGAATAGACTAAAGAAGAAGAAGCTTAATTAAGAAATAGAAGTTGAAATAGTAAAATTTATGTTTAATTATCAATATTTTAGATTATTATAATATTTCCTCCTCGTTATATTAGTTCAATGATACTCAACCTCTTTTTTTCTTCGGGCCACATACATATATTTGTAAAGCTACGCGGGCCGCAACACTATAGGGGAGATGTAGCTAATGGGAGTCACTTAAGCGAGAATTGAAAAAAAAAAAAACTATTAGTTAACTATTTATTGCTTAAGCCTTATTATAAACTTTAGTTATTAAACTATTAATTGAGATCACCTTTAATCACTTTGGCTTTTTACTTTTGGAACAATAATCATTAAAAAAAAAAACAGGTTTGACCACCATTGCCCACATCTGTTGGCAATGGTGGTCAGCATGTTGGCAATGGGGGTCAACACAAATCGTACACATAATTGCAAGCTGAGTCCCACCCAGTGCAATCTAAATGATCCCAAAGCCCACATGAAGTGCATCGGAACCACATCTCATTATCTCGCCCGAATTCGCCGCATACAAGACATTGGTTGTCAGAATCTTCTACATCATCGTTTTTGTCGTCCTGGTACAAGTCATCAGTGTTCTAATCTGACGCTGAAGTATTGTTCGATTCCTGCAGAATTTTCTTCTTTATCTATTTTTTTCGCGTACCTCTTCTGAAGACTCGAAAATGGGATGTTCATTGTTTTCGCGGCTTTTCTTATTGAATAACCTTGTTCATCGATGAGCTCCACGGCCTTTTTCAGGTTAGCTATAGACCAGGTAGCCTTATTTGTCTTTCTAGGACGAACGTTCGGTATCTACAAACCAAAAATAATATTATTTTATCGAAAACAGGAAATGTTAACAATAAGGGTCACCTGACTCCGATTGCCTACATCGGTAAAATAGAGAAAAAACCTACCTTGACATAAAAGTAAAAGTGATGGTGGTAAAATGAGTTTGAAATCACGATCTAAAATGTTTTAGTCATTACATATCACAAGCGTAAAAAGAAACACTCATTAGTTTGATCCTTACCTTCGGATTTGTCCACTCGAAAAATTAGATCAGAAGGGCCCGAAAACTTGTTACGTCTACCACTCTCTAGCACGTGATGCGAACTGAGTAAGCTGCCTACCGCGGATGTTACCGGCATACAGCTAGCGTATGACGTCACTGAAACCGCCATCACGCGTATTGTTTTCGAATTAAAGGGGTGACTCCCATTGCCAACTGACTCCCATTGCCTACATCTCCCCTACTGGTATGACGAAAAAAATCATGAAACCACCCCCCCCCCATTTATTTGGAAAAATTATTTGCGCGCATACTTGTCTGTCAAATGTTTGTTTTTTGGGAATAAATCTAGCGTGTGCAATAGCAACACTCTTATACCAGATTTGATGTTGACATGACAACGACAACCATTTTTGGGTGTCAAAGTCGAAATTAATGCCAAATTTTGTAAATCATGTCCCTGATAATTAAAGTGTTTAAGGCCGCACAAAGAAGCTTGGCGGGCCGCAGGTTGAGTATGGTTGTATTCGTTATTTCTTTTCTTTAATTGTTGTATTAGTTATTTCTTATAAATTATATGATTTTTTCTCACTGGTAAGGAAAACATGCTTACCATAGACTTCGAGATGGCATTTGGTAAACATGATTAATTTTATTGTCTTTGGTTTTAAATAATTGAATTTTATTTAATTATTTCATAAGAAGAAGATGTAACCCCTTATTGTTTATGGTTTACATCATTTCCCGCGATATCTGTGGTGGCGTTCTTGTGAGTGTTACCGGGTTTATTGGCGTCGTTTTGTCAGTATTTTGTTTTCGAATTGTAGGATTGATCAATTTAAGAAAAAAACTACAATGGGCAAACGAGAGCGAAAAGAGAGCAGTGATAGTGATGCTAGTTCCGAAGAGTACGTTGTTGAAAAAGTTTTAAATAAGAGGATTGTGAAGGGAAAGGTAAATTTACATTTCAACGTCGTCTGTTTTTTTTAACTTAGAATATGCACTAGTTCTTTTCAATAGGTGATTTCTTTCGAGAATTAGTTTAAATTCATTGTCCAGGTTAAATAATTATGTTCCATTTGACCTAAAATACGATAACTCTTCGTATTTTCATGTTGAAAACAGGTACAATACCTCTTGAAGTGGAAAGGTTACAAGGAAGAAGAGAGTACATGGGAGCCAGAAGAAAACCTCGATTGTGAGGGTCTGATTAAAGAGTATGAAGATGCTAACAAGAAGTCAGACTCTGTGAGTTTTCTAATTTCGTAATGTTTGTCTTAACAAAACCATGAGACTAGATACAGATTGTATGAAATTCAACGTATTTTTATTTTATTTTAGTCCACTAGTAAATCGAAAACGGATTCAAAGTCTGAAGAAAAGAAAAAAAAATCCGAATCAGGAGATGAAACAAAGTCTAAGAAAAGAAAAATATCTTCATCAGAAGACGAGGAGGACAAAAAGAAGGATAAAAAGGATAAACCTTCAGAAAAGAAGAAGTCATCTTCATCCGCTGATAAAAAGCTTGGTTTCGCCCGGGGTTTAAAGGCAGAAAAAATTATTGGTAAATACAAATAAAATGTTTTTATTCTTTTATTTATTTACACAAATTGACATAACTGTCGCGAACTATTTGAGACATCAGTTTGGACAGCTTGGATCTATTAAAACAAATCATCGTGCAGTCATGTGTTTTGGTGATTGATAAGAGCATGCAGGTAATTATTGAATGTTTCCAGGAGCCTCGGATGCTAGCGGGCAACTGATGTTCCTGATCAAGTGGGCGGACAGTGACGAGGCAGATCTGGTTCCTGCTAAGACTGCCAATATTAAATGCCCGCAGCAAGTCATCGCCTTCTATGAGGAGAGACTCACATGGCACGCTCCTACCGAGCAAGCTTAAACATTATCTAATTCTATGTATTTTAGGTGGATGCAAAAGTATTTGCCTTTCTTAAATGAATAAAAGTACATTTTTTTAATGAAACTATTCAATGAAATACTCAATTTCTATTACTAGCTACCTTTTCCATTTATTAACGTATTGCTAACGAAAGTTGTTGAACCAATGACATTTTTAGTAAATATTCTGTGCATGTTTTTAGTTAAAACTATTGCATTACATAATTGTTTAAATTCATGCAATGTCAAGATGAATTTTATTAACGAAAAGGTTAAGCTTGTTTCAGAACTAAAATGATCAAATGAGTTGAGTGCATTAACAATCCTTTTCATTGTTTGCAAATAAACACGTAAAGGCAGCAACTTTCACATCCACTTGTTCTTATTTCATTTGGATGCGATTTGAATGAGGTTTCTTCCCCGGCCTTGATTCTGATTTGTAAATAGAATTTAAAAATACACTGTCGCTACTTTTTATTTTTTAAATTGAATTATTGCACTTCTCCCATCACGTATGTGTTACACTTATAGGTAAGAATGTATGTAATGTGTGTTTCTCTAAAGGGTTTCATAGACAACCATATTTGGGTTATTCTTTTAGTTTTACGATAAAGTGATTCTAGTTTTATACATTTATGTTGTACAGTTGCGTGTAATCCGAAGTGTGATGCTCCTGCTATTGATACATATATATATTTTTTATAGTTTATTTTTAATACATGTAAGCCACTCTACAGCATAGAGCTCAGGGCTGGTGCCAGTTTCAAGTACACTACAGTCCCGTTCAACCGAATTTAATGGGACCTATGAGGCTTTGGTTAAAGGAAAATTCAGTTAAACCGGAATATATGTATTTTCATATCTCAGACAGGATAGATGTGTTGTTCACGGGGTCACGGCCCACGAGCGAGCAAGGCACATTGCAATAGACCTATATCAAACAAATGCATCGCAACACTGCAGGTATTAATTTATAAATACTTCTTCTTCTTCCCTTTTTGTAGACTCAGGAGTCTGTTATTTCAGGCGGGTCCTCTTGAGATGCTGAACTCCAGCTTTCTCTCCACCGTTTCGGGGGTCTTCCTGGTCGGCGTTGTCCGTTTGGCGTTCCATGGAGAGCTATGTGTGGTATTCTATTTGAGCTCATCCTTTCTACGTGTTCATGCCAGTATCGCCGTCTTTGACGTCCCCATCTGACCACATCTTCGACCTCGCAGATTTCTCGGATTGCTGTATTCCTAACTCGATCACGTAGGGTCTTGCCAGCTATAGCGCGGAGCGTTTTCATCTCGGTTGTCCTGAGCATGCTCTTTGTCTTGACAGTATCTGCCCTCGATTCAATGCCATATGTGAGGATTGGTCGCACACAGGTCTTGTAGATGCGTACCTTGCTGTCAGTCCTCATGTCCCTGTTTCTCCATATGACATCTTTCAGGCAGCCTGCAACTGCTGCAGCCCTATCCACCTGTGACCTTACTTCTCTGTATAATTAATTTATAAATACGGTACCTTAATTTATAAATACGGTACGTTAAAAATGTGAAAAAAGATTTTATTTTACATGAATGAGACATTTTGGAAAAGCACAGTAGTCTTAACAAACATAAAAAAAGAAATAATTACAATTTTTATTTGTTTACATTATAAAATATGAAACTGAAATACAATATAGTATGTACAGTTAAGCATTTATATGTACTGTACTTAGATGCTTACTGTATGGAAGCAGTAAATAATATGGTAATACAAAAAGTAATTCGGTGATTCAGTTGATATGGAAATTTGATTAAACGGGACTAGTGTATTGAAAAAGAACACCTTTCATGAAATTTCAACAGTAATGTCATAGAATTTCCAGGGATTGAAATACTCTCGTTTTTCAAGTCAAATGATTAGGTATTTCATTTATAATGAATAATCTATTAGAAAAGAAGGATAATATTAAAATGAAGTTTCTAAAGAGCTTACATATTGCGGTTCGTGACAATAGAGCACACAATATACAATACTGTTACTGGATTTGGAAATTTTTATAATTTACATTAAAGATGGAATAACATCCCATTATTTTATTTCTTATATTAAACTACATAGATCTTAGATGTGCATACATGATGGTTGTATGAAATTACCTTACTTTATATCATTTATTTGGGATTACCATGTGAATTTTAATTTTATCCTTAAATACTTTATTAATACTTAGATATAAACAATAACGAAAGAGGTATGCTATTGACATGCGCTTTATTAAGTCTAGTGAAATGGTTGTGTGGGCTTGTCGCACAAACATGGCAACCTATTGACGAATGCCAAGTTACTAATATGGATGCACGGAGCTGTCTCGTATGCATTCAGTGGTGACCGAGGTCCGCCTGCCTGTCATGCTGCGTGCCTGGTGCCGGTGTGACGCCCGCAAGGTGTTTGAGCCATGTCCTTGTCATCTTTTGTATTGAGTTTCATAGAGCAAATGGCAAACTTGACGTATATGAATAAATATTTTCGAAATTCTCTTACATTTTTTCATTTATAAAATATTACCTCCCCATCCGATAAGACTTTTAGTTAAACCTGTAGATTTATTTCTATCTCATCAAACACACAATCAGAATTTTTTATATTACTTACTACATACTTACTTCCTATGGCCATATAATCTTGAAGAGTTTTAGCCATCTTGATATTTTCCCATAAGCTCCTCGATCCTGCACCTTTTGCTTCCAGTATTCCGATTCGCCCAACCTAGCCAGAACATTGTCTATTATCCCCTGTCTAGGCCTTCCTAAAGGTCTTATCCACACTAGGCCACCAACTCTCATGGCGGTCTTTATAAGAGGCTGCTGGGTCATCGTACGTATCTCTTGGTTGCTCCTATGACTCCAAGTTTCCACTGCAACACCTGGTCTGGGAAGGAACAATTAAAACAAATGTACAAGTTTAAAAATGTTTTATTTATTACTACAAAATTCATCCGTTGATGGGTGTATATCATAAAATTACAGTAAATGCTAATAAGTTTGCATATAATCATTGCGAACAGACTTGATCATCAGCCTAATATGCATACATAACATGAAAACTAAAAGAATACATTTAAATTTAAATGAAAGAGCAGGATAAGTCATGCATGCATACACACAATGAATTTTCCAAATAGGCTGATAACAATTAGAATTGCAATGGATATGTGTGAGTGCATTAAAATGCAAGGTTTCAATGCTCCCAAGTACACCATGTACTTGCATACATTCTGGTGTCAAATATGCATGCATGTTTTACCCATTTAAGTTAGATAAAAAAGTTCTCATGTCCCAGTACAAAAGACATTTATTTTAAAAATAACCCCATTACAATATTGACATTTAGTAAAAAAGTTTGTTCCTGATTTCAGTCAGATGATCAAAAATTTTATAGCACCATGTAGAAACATAGTTGGACTTAGGATCATCATTTTATAATATTGTGGCCTGTTTTCTCATTCCATTTATTATTATTTTAAAGTCTAAGACTATAAAATATTATAGACTATTCATTATCTTAAATATTTGTGCTCACATCTTATTATGTAATCGCTGTAAAGCAATGCTGATTTAACCACTAAAAGAAATATATTTTGAATTAAACAAAAGCATTACAATTTTGAAGAATTTCTTAATATTTTTATAAAACTTATTCTATTATAAAATATATTCAGAGTTACACATATTTAATTACTCATTCAAAGTAATTAGAGCTATAATGCTTTCTATGGGATATTATATTCTAAACTTCCGTAGATGGGAAAACATCATTTACTGATTGAAATTTCAAACATTTCCTTTGGTTTATTTTTTGACTAGCCTCAAGTCTGCTCCTGGAATACAATGGTTTCCAAGAAAAGTCATATCCCGGTATATTTTTCTCAATGAATTCAAGAAATAATCATTCCAGATAAGCCCTTAAGCTAATCTAGTATTAGCAATAATAGAGAACCTTATTTTTTAATACTACAGTTGGTCACTTAAATTAAAACATGAGATTGCACAGTAGTAACGTATTTATGTTATTCTAAGTCAATTATAAAAAAAATAATACTTACGGAAATATAAATACACACATTTTAAATATGTTATATTATACTTGCACATTTTTTTTAAAATTATTAAATAATGTTACATAATATATGTATCGGACATACGACGGCGGTTTTTGTGTTATTTTATTTCTCTTATTTTTATCCCGACTTATCTGTATTACCTTTTTGTTACTTAATTTTTTTTGTAAAGCAAGCGAGACGTTGTCTGCTAGGAAGGACGCCGAGGCTAGCAAGATTCGGCCAGTCGTAGAATTCTCCCGGTGCCGAAGCCCATTTTCTTAGCACACGGTTTTAACGTCGTTTCCCTTTGTACGTAGCATGTAAGTTTTTTAAATTGTATTTTTCCTGCATAACTTTTGTTACTTAATAAAAGAGGCAATGGCAAAGGATTGAAATGCGAAAGGTCGAGGCGTGGGGTGGCAAAATGTGGGTGATAGTAGGGGATATGGTTCCGGCAGCTTTGCGATAGTCCCGCTAGATGGCACTGCTGCCGGGTGGTCGGCGGCAAAATCATATTATGTTGAGCATTACAAGAGAGCACTTCGTCGTACAAGAGCCTTTTTAAAGGCTACAAGCTATTACTACATCGCCCCACACTTTGCATCGCATACTTCGCTCCTGCACCGATCGCCGCAAAAATAAGACTTTGTTTTATTTCTCGCCTACATCGGTGCCTGATAGGGAAGTATCACCACGCCGTATTCCCCGTGCACTACATTCGGAGACGGGCAGCAGTCAGCGGCCTAAAACAAACATTATTCGTACGGAGGGAGCAATTCGCCCCGTACAATATATATGTACTCACACGAAAAAAAAAAAAATTAATGATATTTTTTAAACCTTTTGTTCAATTTCAAATTTGGTAATTTCTTCTACAATATTCACCTTCACTTAGTATTTTTACAGACATGTTTCGGTTGTGACCGTGAGTGAACCTTTTTCGATGTACAAAATTTTAACTTAATATTTTGTACATCTAAAAAAGTGACTGACAACCTAAACATGTCTGTGACGAGTGTTGTTTTGCGTAAAAATACTAAGTTGCGGTTATATTTATTCAAATTTGTAAACTAATTTTAAACATAAAAATTCACCTTAACCTTTTGGCGTGTGCTAAATACTAGCGGGAAATGTAACTGTCAGTTATTTTGGGTGGTTGTGTCATCTGTCGACTTTGTTTACTCAAAAATGTATTAAAAAATACATAATCATATATTATACCATGATGCATTGTCACACAGAAAATATTTATATTCAAGCATTTATGAGTCATAGGCTATGATCATGTTAGCAATTTATGATTTTGCAAACAATATTTCTTTTTGCATTCTAAAGGTTAAGGATACTTACTCAACTTTGAATAGAAATTAGTGTTAATAAACTTTAAATAATGCCTAAAATACAAATAATAATAATGTTAGTAAATGCATGAATAATGTTTGTGCACAAAACTATTTTAGAATCATTCAACACAGAAGTACGTACTTCGTTAAACATAATCGTAACCTTATTTGGTCTCCTACAATATACTTTTATATAAAATTAGTATGATCACATAACCTAAGAAATGATCTTGTATTAAAGTATTTTTTTAAGAAGGAAACATTATGGTAATTAAACTTTCAATCGAATATGTATAGTTGGTTAGTACGTATGTTTTTAATATAGCATATTTTGTTGTTGATGAAATATGAATCCAAGAATCTTTTTAGGTGTGGTAACGCCACTCTGGTTTCATGGATCCATTGCTGAAAGTTAAAATTGAAATAAAATTATATTAATATTCATTAAGCAGAATCTATTTCAGAATCAGAATTTAGAATAGAAAATTATTACCTCAAATGGGTAACATGTCCCGGGGTGGTAAGGATAAGAGGAGCGAGTCTCTCCGTGAAGCGCTGGTAGTTTCTTTCCAATTCTTTTTGATATTCCTTCTGGTCATTCCCGATAAGATTCTTATTTTTCTTCAAAGCATCATGACACCTAATAAGCACACAAAACATACTTCTAATGATTTATTTTTAACATAACATGATGATTTACTGTTTTCATTTTTTTATTAATCTTATTAATAAATAAGCATCAAGAAGTGGCGACGACCTTTGTGACAGAGTGGCAAATGCCATGTCTGCCGCACCGAGAATCCGGTCCCGGGTTCGATTCCTGGCGAATAAATTTTGAAAAGAAATTCTCAAGCTGTCTTTGGTCTATGTAGTAGAATTAACGTGACCATAAAAATGATGATAGACTATCTAGTCTAGGTATCTACCTATCAGGATGAGGATCAAAGGCTAAAAAAATGTATACAGTAATAGAGTTTAAATAACCTGTTGTATACAAACATGTGGAAAGCAACGGGAAACTACCACATAAAAGGTCCAAGTGGCACCCTAAGAACCAGCAAACCAATCCTTAGGGTTGAAAGTTTAAAAAAAAGTGAATACAGAATGATGAAGTGTGTTCCATTACTTTTTGGAGAAGTCCTTGAAGCAAAGTCGGAGTTTGTTGGTGAGTTTGGTGGGTGGCTGGGAGCCATCAGCAACACCCGACAGGAAAACAAGTGCCATCTCCATGGGTCCCTGGTTGACTGTAGTCCCGATGCAGCCCTGCACCACCATTTGTAGCATCTTTGTGTCTGGCGGATCCTGGTTGGTGGCTGCCGCCAGCTCGTTAATCTATTAATAATTATAAAGTTCAATTAATTTCAATAGATTTAATCAGATGATCGGTGAGTTCTTGCAAAAAATCAGGTAATTAAGATTCATGATAGTGATTCATCAAACTTCAAAAAAATTTGTAAATTGCGTAAAACAAAAGTACATTTTTGTTAAACACATACCAGAAGTTAAACAATTATTTGATTTGTACAAAAAAATAAGGAACAAATACAATAGAGACCGAAGAAAACGTGGCACAATCAAGTCAATCAAATATTAAATGTCGGCCATGTGAGCAGTTGGAGAAATCGACATGGATGTTGAGGAAGTGAGAGAAGTAATGTCAGGAAATAACAATGTGGGGGTCCGTTCTTTTCTGCCTACTCCTTCGGCAGGACGACATGATGTTTATCTAGTTTAGAAATTTTTGTAGCTGTATGATGATTATTATATTCACATTTTGTTGAATAAAAGAGGATAATAATATAAAAGGAACTGTTACCTTTTTTTGTATATCCTCAATAGCCACTTCAATTGGACTCAGGACTACCTGTGTGCGTTGAACGACTTGAATCCTCGTTTTTACATACGGGAAGTGATGTGCCGTTGTTAGTATTGTTTTACGTTTGCACTGTTCTATCAACTCCCCGTGAGCCCTTCCACTTGTCGTAAAGGGAGTAGCATAAATAAAGCGTTCTGAAATAACATAATTCACAATTTTGATACCCACATTTGAAATCCCATAATTACAAATCATATTTAATCTAATCACATATACTTACTGATGTTAAAGTTTTTTTCAAAGTGTGTAAGCCTATATCTTAATTCGTAAGGTTCGAAATAAGGTTCCACATACGTTATTTGAATGTAGGCTTTATCTGGATCTAATATTCCAGTATCCACGGTATTTGAATCTTTGATGATTAAAATGTTTTCTGAGCCAAACCTCTGACCATAAAAGTTCTGAAATAATATCAAAATGTGCATCGTGTATATTCGATGTAGAAATAGGAATTTTGTTAAAGATAAAATCGAGAAAAATTATCTTACTTCTAATCGACTGAATATCTCCGGTAATTTTGTAAGTGTCGGCTCTTTGTATATAAATTCTTCTCCATTCAAATCACCGAATTTCGATCCATAAAATCCCACACGGAAATATGTTCCAAAGACACGTTTCCCGCTGAGTTGTTCAATTCTAGTATACGCTTCATTGAGTTTTCTATAAAAATCCACAATGATAATGAAATAACTGCAGAGAAAAGTAATTCAAAATTGTAAAACATTTTATTTGCATACCCATGAATGTTGGCTAGCTTTTTATAATCTCGATTGACTTCTGCGATAGGAATGAGAACTTTATACACATCATTCATTGCTTCATACATTCCAGCTGTATGGAAAGAGTTTGCAGCATGCTCCAAAAGACCTGAAAATAAAAAAAAGAAGTTTACTTGTAGGAACAGCGTGAGACCCTCAAGCAGTGAAGTGATGCTAAATTTCATGCTCTCTTCAAAACTGTGTTGAAATTTTCTGAGGAAATCAGTGCAAACATACATTGTAACACGCCTAGTGTGAGGTTACTATTTTCCTGCTACACTCATGTTTGTAGAGTTACACTTTTCGTGTCTTTCATTCAGGCCAATTTGCCCTACTCTGCCTACAGTAGAATTAAAAAAAAATCATTTTTCGACTTAAAAACAAATTAAATATATTTACCTTGGAGGCCTTGCTCTGTGAAGTCTTTTCCTAAACAGATGCCTTCATTTCGTGGAGCCATCACATCATCGGATACCGCGCTCTCATGCAGTGCATTGGGGGTCACCTTTTGTAATGCTACGGCCCCTCCCCCTAGGCGTGCTCCTTCGCCTACTCCCAAAAGGACTAAGTACTCTGCCACCAGTGCGGCACTGTGTACTAGGCACATCCCCGCTTCAGTGTGGTTAGAGCGCTAGCAACATTAAAATACCATAGATTAAGATAAGCGAGTTTTGAAATTAGAATCATTTCAATAAGCAAAACAAATGATGTTTACCTCCATGTGCTTTTGTGCCATATTTGCTAACCATGTTAGTCGTAAGTCGGGACTATTTTGGTAACCTTTAGCAATGCGGTGCATTAAATCAAGTAGCATTTCAGGATCTTCTTGGAACTCTTTCATTTTCACTGTATCTGACAGGATCATGTGCAAATTGAATACCAGATCTTTAACCTGAAAATGACAAACTTTAATAATAAGTAACTATATTACAGGTTACAAAATAAATTTGACTAAATCATAAGTAAAAAAAAAAACATTTAAGTTTCACCTGTTCAGGGAAGGAAGTGTCTTGGAGGTCGGTGTCTTGTTCAGCATAGAGAAGAATTGTTTTGAGAGCTCGCCGGAGAGAGTCTTCACTAAATGTAGCACTTGTCCCCACCAAGGAACTTAGTGACATTGTGACTTGCATTTTCACCCTTGCAAAGTTCTATATAAATAAAAAAAATAGAACAAAATTGGTATTTTAAAATAAACCCAAATTTTTGATAATATAGAAAATCAGTGTATTATTATTTTGTTGAAAAGCTCTTTACATCATTACAGCGTTAGCCAAATAGATGTAAAAGGTGGAAAAAAAGAACATTAAAGTAAATAACAGTTATCTCTTTGTTGCTCTTATCGTAAGGGTATTCATGAATTCATTATAAATGCATCTAAAGAGGTCTATTTCAGTTGCCACCTCGTTTAGTACTTAGTATTCCTGGATTGTAAATACTCCCCGCTTAAGTACTCGTATGTTGTATATATTGTACAGTATTTCAGTATAATGGAGTGAGGTATTACATTTCCGATCTCATAGTTCTGCCTCATGAGAAGATACAGGGTGGCAGCTGCATGGGCACGCACGGCCCCACAGAGCGCTCCGCAGTGGCGTAACAGCACTAAGCACAGTTCCCCACATTGTTCCGTCTCCGAGTCGAAAACCAGCCAGTGGAACTGTGGATAATCATTAAAAATGTTACATCATTTAAAAAACAATACATATTTATGATTTAGACAGACAATTTTAATCTCAAATTCCAAAAATAAGTTAATGGGAAAGACAGTGCTTGCAATATTGAGAATGAGTATGTAATATAATTAAAAAAGAATAATATTGCCAAATCACCAAAACAAAAGTGAACAATTTGAGTCATTGTCTATCAAAAGGTTTACATCAAGCAGGTGGTGGTCTAGGGCAGTGCTCCGCAATATTTTCTCACCTATGGCACACATAAGTTCTCCCTAGAATCCCGCGGCACACCAAAAGGTAAAAATCGATCTGGACGTGAGCGTCAATCAGCTCAGGATACGTTGGTGACCTTTTTTTTCCAGCAATTTCCGGCTAGTAGAAATCGGCGGCGACCTTTTTCGGCTCATTGGGGAACATCAAATGATTGATCCGATTTTTCACAAATGTTCTAAAAAAAAGTCACCAACGTCTCCTGAACTGATTTACGAAAGAGACGACTCATTCGCAATTCACGAGTTCCGACTATAACTAAATGTTTTTTTTCTTTATTTATTTGGGCACGGCACACCTGCGTTCCGCTCACGGCACACCAGTGTACCGTGGCACACCGGTTGCGGAGCACTGGTCTAGGGGACAGAATGCTTGGCTCCTGAGCCAGGGGACTTGGGTGTATTCCTGGATACGACTCAATTCCTTGTTAAAAATAATGACCAATTTTCTGCTCATATTGGAGATTGTATAATAAATTATAATACCATTGATTTAAAATTCAGCTGTTAGTCTTCAATAATTAGTAATAATTATTTTTTGAGTGAGATTAATGAATTAATGCTTCTGAAAGCCTTTGGGCGTGGAGTGATTAAAAAAAATACTTCATTTTATACATTTGATTGTTCGATATTTTTATTTTCTAAAATGCAAAATTTTTCATTGTAAGGTTTATTTAAAAATGAGACATTTACCTTGAAAACAAGTGATCGCTGAGTGGCAAACATGTGTTGCAGAACATTGGTACTTTGATTTTTGGCTAACCCGAGAAGTAAGACTCTCAGGACCAAACCAAATACGCTGTGGTTCGACTCCCAGCTAGAAGCGACCTGCAAACAATACAGATTTAATTAATCATGTTAGAAGACACATCTAAGTGGACGTGTACAGGGAGAGCTTGTATAACGATTAAATACACAACATTGCACAAAAATAATGTTCATTAACTCGTTGGCTGCCTCTAATCGGGGTTCTTCGGCTACTCAATCGAAGCGCCACGAACCCCGTTATCGATGTAGTAAATTGCGTATCCAGCAGTATTTCAACTGCGTTCGCGTTGAACGGTTGCGGAATTTATCGTCAGTCAACGAGTTAATACCCTTTATGGTGTTAAATGCATCATTTACCTGCGATGTTGGAATCTGAATATACATATATTAAGGCAAAAACTACAAGGCCAATTATAGGAATTAGCTATAAATAGAATAATACTCGCATGTCACACGGTATCCATCATCATATGGCGAGAATAACGTGACAATTCGAAAAAAGTGTTTTTTTTATTCGATAATCAAATCTGCCGTGTTCGACTTTATTTTCTACAAAAACATGGTATTTTTAAAAGCGAAAAACAGAGAATTTTTGAGGGAAAGAGACAACACAACAGTGGTATATTGTGTTGTCACGTTGTCTCTTTCAGACGGGTATCTTGTTTCATTTTTAAATAAAAAAAAAATTTTCAGATAACACGTCATTCTCGCAAAGAGGCGATATAATTTGATATTTTCATTCATTCATTCATTGGGGCTCAAAGTTTGGTAGGGTCACGGTGGTGCATATTCCGCTGGAAAATATGTGCCTATAAAATGCCGTGTAACGCCACAGTTGCATTCCATCAGCAACACTACCAATAGTCCTACTCCCTAGCGTCCACGAGTGGTCTCTAAGGCCCCGCGAGCCCCGGGCAATGTGGCCACTGGCATTAACAACAGCCATAGCAGATAGGGAGAGGATGAATGGCGAGTGTCCGGCGCCACAAAACCGGACCCCCCCCCCCCCCAGCTAAGGGAAGGTGACCCCTACAGAAAAACCCATCAGAGAAGGCAACGGGAAACCACTCTGATTATCATTCCCAGGAAATCACTATGGCGAGAAACAGATGTCCTGGCTGCGCAACATTAGAGAGTGGACCGGAATGAGGACGGTGGATGACCTGTTTCGGGCAGCGCAGGACAGGGAGGTTTTCGCCGGAGTGATCGCCAACGTCGGGGGGACCTGACACGGCACAGGAAGAAGAAGATTCATATAAAAATAAAACAGCTTATTTTGATAATGAACCTGATGAAACTAAGGATAATATTGAATTCAGTTGGCCGAATAAGTGAAAAAGAAAATGATGTATTGAAGTTATTGTAAAACTAATAATTAATTTAGTAGTCAAAAAGAACCTTTTGAAGGTAAAATATTGTACACGAGATCATATTTACTAACTAACTAACCATCACGCCGTCTCCCCGAAGGGGTAGGCAGAAAGAATGGACTGCCACACTTTTCTTTCCTGACATATTTCTCTCGCTTCCTCAACATTCATACATCGTGTCATGCACGCGCGTCGTCTAGCTTTTTTGGATAGGTTTTTGTTTGCAATGACAACTTTAAGTGCACCATTCACTTTGTTGCCTGCCCCAACCCTTCTTTCAATATCCCTCTCCACTCTCCCATCTCTTGTAAACATACTACCTAAATACACAAACTCAACTACTTGCTCCAAGTTTTCACCATTCACGCTAATGTTGCAGACTGTCATGGTTTCTTCCTTTTCAAAAATCATTACCTTGGACTTATTAACATTCATCATCAGATCATTTCGCATGCATACCTCATACATACAATTCACCAGGACTTGTAGTTCATGCTCGTTCTTTGCAAGTAGGACAGCGTCATCCGCATACAAGAGACAGTTATATATTAAATTATTAAAAAAATATATATAAAATATATAAAAATATAAAATAAAAAATATATATCCAATATATTCATTTATTAAAAAAATAGTAAAGTAAACATAATTAGAATATATTTTTTTATGTAAATGTAAATATAATTAGTCTAACCTGCACAATAGTTTCGAGTGTTTGCAAGACGGTGAGTGAAACATCTGCCGCTAGGGCCCCTTCGAGGTGAGCAGGCGGCAGCAGTGCGGGGGACGAGGAGGGCAGCGAGGGGGCGTGGGAGGCGTGTGAGGGTGCGGGCGAGGGGGAGGCGCCAGCGCTGCTACCGCTGCCACTGCGAACCCACTCTTTGCGCCAGCGTTCACGCTTCTCTCCGCTCATTGTGCTGTGACAACCTAAAAAATAAAGGTAAATGTTAATACATTCACAAATTATAATACAAAGAAAAAAAAATTGTTTAGGGCGATAATTTTTTTGTTTTGGTTGTGGATTGGTTGATCCAATTACTGAAGTTAATCAGCATAAAATATAATAGTAACTCAATTATTTGATTCAAGAATGAGATAAGAAATACATGAAACCTTTTCGTCGTAACATCATTTCACTCCTTGCAGATCCTTGACCCAAAATGACATCTTCCAATTTAGATTTAATATCAGTTGTCTTACGTACATTCTGTTGAGTACACCTTTGAATCTCCTTTTTACCCTGTGAAATTTAATAAATATAAAAATCATTAAATGGAAATTCTATCAGGCCAAAACTAAAACATATTAAATAAAATTATAATACACTTTTAGTAATTTGTATTAACACCACTTTATTTGGTAACACCAACCGGTTTTGCTCCCGCTGGAGTTTCTTCAGGGTGAGAGAATAAACTAAATATAAAATCAGAGAACAACCCATAAATAAATAAATCTAATGTGGAGTGGGGGTAGGAGAAAGTGGGCGTGAAGACGAATATACTGTTAAGGCGATGAGTCATGCTCATTAGGGAAAAATTACGGAGAATTTCTGATTCAGATTTTAGTGGCGGGTAGGAAAGTTAAATTTTTTTTTTATGGGAGTATTTTAAATTATTTTCAATGGGGAACATTGCTAGAATGGGACTATGGGAAAGATTAGTTTGATTATTAATCAAGGGAAGATTATTGTTAAGGGCTTTCTTAATTTCTAATGCTTCCAAATTATTTAATTTTAGAGTGGGGAATTTTTGTGAAACATTTTCAGGCCAGAATCTTTAAGGTATGTGTGGTTTGTCTCTAATAGATGATTGGCGAACTCAGAGAAACCATTGCTATTTAGACATCTGAGATGTTCTTTGACCATACGAAAGTTTAAAACATATTATATTGGTTGAATTGGCGCTATAGCTGGCAAGACCCTACGTGATCGAGTTAGGAATACAGCAATCCGAGAAATTTGCGAGGTCGAAGATGTGGTCAGATGGGGACGCCAAAGACGGCGATACTGGCATCAACACGTAGAAAGGATGAGCTCAAATAAGATACCACACATAGCTCTCAATGGAAAGCCGAACGGACAACGCCGACCAGGAAGACCCCCGAAACGGTGGAGAGAAAGCTGGAGTTCAGCGTCTCAAGAGAACCCGCCTGAAATAACAGACTCCCGAGTCTACCAAAAGTTAAGAAGAAGAATTGGTCAGATGTAAATAAACCAATAACCTGATGTGAATATAATTAATTGAACATAAGCCAAACCTTGTATTCAAAGCAAGCATAGCACAGGCTGAGGACTTGCAATAGAGTGTGGATTCTGCCCGGCTGAAGTTCTCCGCACCATCTTGTTATTGCCGCCTTATCCACACTTTTCAAAACCCAAATGAAACACATCAGAAGGTTTCTTGTTGTTTCACTGTTGAGATGTGCCCTGAGGGTCTGTAAATATTGTTATATACAGATTAAAGATAATGAAATAATGTAAGAGAAAATATTCAAGTAATGAAAATAAGTGAAACATACTTTTTTATATTCATATGTGTCAGTAGGCGATGGAAGAGCTGAATATGGTAAGATATTTAAATTATCCTCTCCTAATTGTAGTCGATCTGAAATCCAATGATAAAATGCTACTTATCGAGGTTAAAAATAAATGATTTCACTTTAGACAAATAGTGACAAGTCAAGAAATTAACTGTAACAAACCAATGGCAACTTGTAATAATGGATTAGTAGAGAAATTAAGTCTTACAAGGGATACAGTAATACGTATTTGTATATAAAAATTACAAATGGAAATATATGCTGGTGCGTTAATAAATAAATGAATTATTAAATTATTAATATGACAAAGTGAAATTAGACATTACCTTTTCCTTGCAGAAACCCTCGATACAACTGAGGGTATGCGTCCATCACGATAGCAAGCACGGGAATGTAGAGAGCGGCGACTCGAGCCTTGACTTCTGGTTGTGAAAATCTGCTGTCCGAGTCGTGGGAAGTCAGGAGACTGAGCACGGCGCAGACAGCCTTTCCTTGTAAGATCTGACTTCTGCAAGTTCATTGTAAATATTTACAAGAGATGGGAATAAAAAACATTTTGAAGCGATATTGAGATAAATTTGTTTATTGGAAACTGCAAAATGGGGTTTCCACGAGGATTAGATCTATGTATATTAAAATATGTATCTGTAAAAAAATCCAAAGATATTTTTAAATATAGACATTAAAAAAAAACAATTAATCTAACTACTAACCATCAAGCCATCTCACCAAAAGGGTAGGGTGAAGAATGGACCGCACTGTTCTTTCCTGATATACTTTTCTTACTTCCTTAACATTCACACATCGTGTCATGCACACATGTCGATTTCTTCGATTCCTCAGATGCTGACATTTAATATTTTATTTATTATTATTTTTTAAACATGTTATTTAGTTATTTATTTAACATTTTTATAACACTTACAATAATGGTTAACTCTAAATACAAATAGTGTCAAAAATTGTTTTTTTTAAATAAGCTAAAAATTGGTTAGTTATAATAATACAAACGAAAACGTCTGCTATCCAGAAACTTCATTCCGATATGTTTCGCCCTACTAAGACATTGTCTAATGCCCCAGCAAGGCGAAAATCAAATTAAACTTCTTGAAAACAGACACTTTCATTGAGGAGTGTTTTTCATTTTTATTTAATTAATTTTTTTAAAAACCCAATTGGGTTATATGGAAAATTATTGATTTAATCATGCCACGTTTTCCTTGGACTTCTCTTATTTCTTGTGATGTTAACATGTACTTTCTTTATCATTTTTTTTTCCATGTGTCCATCCATCGCAAACCATCTAATGATCCTTTCATTAACACCGCATTCGCTTCCATTTGCATTTGACCTCTATCATGTACAGATTTACTAAACATTTGTTAAAGAGATTTCATGAATCTCAATCCTTTACTTAGTATTCAGTTTATATTTCAAAAATATCTTACTGAATATCAAGGACTGCAGAAAGTTCAGATAGAAGTAATCCGACGAGGAAATGTTGATGTCTGTATTCCGGACTCAATTCAGAGAAGCATCCCCGTTCACCTCCACCGCTCAACTAAAATAAAAGAAGATGGATACAAATTGGAATCAAAACGAAATATTTGAATGCATTCCATAAAAAAACAAAAGAAGCACGAGTTGGAATGTAATGAGTGTTGAATTATGTTAGTATTGGACGCTGGGTGCTCACCTGGTAGGAGACATTGGAAGAATGGCTGTGGGCGGAGTGTGTGGAGTGGGAGGAATGTGTGGAGGGCGAGGGGCTGGACGGACTTACGGGTCCCGTGTAGGGTGTGCCGCAGGGAAGATTCAGAGAGATGTAGTGCTCGTGGGAACACACGATGCGGAGGAAGGCCACCTGGAATAAAACACTAATTATTAGTTTCTTAAATTACAATTTTCAAATTTCAATCTAGATGTTATTTCGAGAGCAATTAAACGTTATAACTCGATTTTTAGGGGAGTAAATTATTACAGGCTCCCCTCGACTTTCGAACGTTCGACTTTCGCACATTTTTCGACTGTCGTTTTTTGTTTGATAAATGATCGCTCACTTGTGTCTCATGTTCTGTCGATCTCATCTCCGTTTGTACGTTTGAAACAAGTTCAGTCTTGCTTTGCAGAACGGACTGACACTACAGTTTTTGCCGGTTTATCTGTTCATATACAGTACATACATGTTAATATTTCACCCTTACAAATTTAGATGAGTGTGAAACGAAAAAACTGTAGTGTTAATACAAACAATCAAAAATTAAGGACTCATAAACTTCATACGATTGAGACAAAGATGGAAATAATTAGATGTTCTGAAAGCGGCGAATCTTTTGCTAGAATTGGTCGTTCATACGACATTAACTGGTCTATGATATGTTCGACTTAGAAAAACAAGAGTAAAATTAAGGAGTACGTTCAAAACTGTGGAAAAATATTTTCAACTCTCAATCAGGAAAAGAAAAAAAAGGGTATTAAACAATCTTTTGAAAAATTTGTGAAGAAGATTTCTAAGCCCTAATTCGTTTCGTTATTCTATTATATATGTATGTATGTGATTGATCAATAAATATATAACTGAAAATACTCACATTTTTGGTGTTTTTTTAAAATGACCTCTACTTTCGCACACATTTTCAGGATCAATTAAGTGCAAAAATCGAGGGCGGTCTGTATAAAAATATTATTGGTAGAAAGAAGTGTAGAAAAAAAGTGACCTTACAGTGTTTAAATATTGAAAATAATGTTTTTTGGAATCTTTGGTGTATCCGTGAAACTTGGCTTTCTCGACCAACGTTTCGGAGATTATTGCATTCTTCTATGTTGTGCCGTGTCGCCGGCATTGTGAGAGTGAGAAAGAAACATCCGCGCTTAGTTCTCTGACTTCTTTTTCACTCACTTGATACAGCGCAGGAGAAAACCATACATTACCCACCACATATACATAACTACCCTGAAGATGGAGACTGCAACGATCTCTAAAACGTCAGTCGAGAATGACGGATATATCTAAGATCCCAAAATCCACATTTCTGAAAAGAATGTTTAAAAAATATTATTTTAGGTCTGAAATGCCCCTATACATAAATTGTTTGTACCTTGTAGTGAATCAGCGGAACTGCATCGGGAAGAGAAGCAATTTTGGCTGACATCTGTTTATAGTAAGTCCTGATGAGCCCAAATACAAAGCCTCTGTCCACAATGCTCAAAAGGTCGAACAGGAAGAAAGCCAGACTGTTGTTCAGGGACTGTGTCAGCTTGCTGTCCTTCCCATAACGAGAGATGATCTCTGAAGTGATGTTGCTGACGAGTGTTGTGATGTCATCCATGTATTGGTCTGAGAACCTAGTCTTTCTTGGGGCCTCCAGCGTGTTGTTCCACCACAGATGTTCAACCATTGATTTGATCATAAATTCAAACAATGTCCTAAACAAAATGAAATCTTTAAGCTTTAATATGAAATGAAAATACACAGAATAAAACCCAACAAACAAGTATAGGGGAGGTAAGAAATCACATTATTTTAAAAGAAAAAAAAAACTATATTAGCATTGCAAAATAAAATTACCATGAATTGTGCATGGCCAGATCTCTTGTAGCTCCACTGGCCACCACCCACTGAAGAGACAGCTCCTCATGGAGCATCTTACAGGTTGAGCTACCGGAAGTCGCATTGGTACCACCACTAGCTGTGAGATTGGTACACCATTCAAACATTTCACCTACAACAAATATTGTAATCATAGCAATTTTGGTTCATGATTTTCATCATTTACTTAACTCTTGTAATATCTATCAGAAAGCAAAGTATGCTGATGTCCAAGTAAAATTTTTATAACAACCATAAAAATACATCAAATGTACATGTCTGATTTATTAAAAATACTATATACCTCATAACAATAAAGTACCTGGAAATTGTGATAAATTGCCGTGCTGAATATATATATTTTTATATATAAATTTTTAGGAATGTCCTTAACCACTCCGCTAGTGAGTTTTTTTTTTACTTAACTGTATCTGGGGAGTGAGTTCTCGTGGCAAATGGTTGTCACTCTATGAGAAATGTCGAATAACGTCACAGATATTTTGTTATTCGAATTTTCAGTTTGGTAATGTAGGGAACCACTTTAAATATTAGTAAAAGTACGTGACAAAGTCCATAGATGTCCACAGTAAACTTATATTTATTTAAATCCGACTGCGCTTGTACTATAGGCGCGGACGCGTCGGTGAGTCCATACTCCTTAGAGACTTTTCTACTGGACGCGCCCGTGCGTCCATACTCACAGAGAGGTTAATTATTATGCCAAAAATAAATGGGATCCGTCAGTTTGTTTACAGCAGCTGGTTGAATAGGTCTACCTCAGTAGTGCATCACGATTTTTACAATGAATAAAAATATTAAGAACAAGGAGGGTGTCTCAAATTTTGTGTTTCCAACGGAATTTCATCTGTGGAATCATTGTGAATGTTAGAAAAGGCTTATGATGAATCAGTTTCATCAAAAACTCAAGCCTACGATTGATACAAAGCATTTACAGACGATCGGGAGACGGTTGAAGATTTGACTCGTTCTGAATGACCGACCTCTAACACTGATGATAACATTGAAAAAGTGAAAGAAATTGTGCTCAAAAATCGTTATGTGAGTGTTAAAGAGGTAGTACAAAACCTCAACCTCTCTTGTGAGTCCATTCGTTTGATTTTGGTGGAAAATTTGGACATGAGACGTGTTGCTGCTCAACTCGTTCCGAAGGAGCTGAATTTTCTTCAAAAACAGTACCATGAACTCTTTGGACATGCTTCATCATGTAAATTCTGATCAACATTCATGAAACATATCATAACTGGCGATGAGACATGGGTCTATGAGTATAACATGCAAACAAGTCACCAATCATCGGAATGGACGGAAAAAAAACAAGTCAAAACCAAAAAAGCCACGCCAGTCGATAGGGACAAACGGCAGTCAGAGGGACAAATGGCAATAAGGAATACTATTTGGCCACATTGAGGTGTTTGCGTGAGAAAATTCATTAGAAACAGTCAGAATTATGGAAAAACAATTCATGGATTTTGCATGACGATAATGCGTTACTGCATAGAGCCACAATTGTGACTGAATTCAAGGCCAAAAACGCGATAAATCCCATCGATCAACCACCATATTCTCCAGATTCAGCTTCGTGTGACTTTTTTCTGTTCTCGAAACTTAAATGTCCGCTCCATGAAATCCATTTCCAGTCGATTGAAGCCATAAAACAAAATTCGTGGAAGGAGCTGAAGGCCATACCAGAAAGTGCCTACCAGAAGCGTTTCGAGGAGTAAAAAAAACACTGGCATATGTGTATTGCATCCAATGGGAATACTTTGAACGTGACCAAATAAAATAAAATATTTTCCATTTTAGTAACAATTTCCAGGTACTTTATTGTCATATTAGCATTTCATTGCCATCAATGACACAAATATGAAATTGCAGAAAAAAAATAAAAATGTCATCATGTCAGGGTGTTTATAATTATTTCATTTGGTTTGGCTGTACCTGATTTATTCCTGGCCATCTGTAGTGTGGAGAGTAGTTCAGCTTGGTGCGAGGGGCTACGCGGGTGCGTGTAGGAGGAAGATGCAGGTGGACGTGGGGGCCGCGGGATGAGACACTGGAACTGGATGTATGACCCCAGCAGAGGACTACGCCCGTGAGCGTCGCAACTGTTGCCTTCATTCATATTCTTTAAAAGTAAAATATTTGAAATAGTTAAAAAAAAAGAATACAAAAAAAAACATTTTTGACACTTATTTATAAAGTGAAATTAGGTACTCTAATAAATGTTTGTTAAGTAGGTAATACTTTATTCATATATTAATAAGTAGGTACCTAAACATTTAAAACTTTGTAGCCATAAAACTATAAATTATTCTTATAGTGGTATGTGATAAAATAAAGTTGATAATAAGTTAATAGTATCTGTCAGATCATGTAAATAATAACAATTTTATAAATATGTATCTTTACTGAAGAAGGATTGTTTGTCCGAAACATGTCTAAAATGTAATAAAAATATTTTAACCTTTGGGTTATTTTCCGAGAAACATGCAAAAAAACAAGCAGGTTTTTTATTAATGAAATTTATTTATGTATTAATTTTATTTTTTAAAATTATGAAACGTCAAATACTCGGCCGCACACTTCGCCTGCCCCTTGTAAAACTATTATGTTTATGATGACTTGCGCTCAAGTTTTGATGGCACACGGGCTAAACTTTGAATATTTTAGGTACATTACTTTTTCTCAAGCCCGTACGTGATACGGGATATCGTAGAATGGTACAGTCAAAGTGAATGTATCACATACGTTCAAATAGGTAGGGTGGTTAATATAAGTGTTATGTATACAAAGTGTATAAAAAAGAAAAATAGAAATAAACTACCATAGCAACACAAAGTATGGCGTATATAGAAGAAATAAAGTTGATTTCAGCAAGTGTCAAACCCATATTTTTTTGTAAAAAAAATAACATTAAGAAAATAATTGATGAATTTTCATAAATAAACTTTTTCTATTGTTTATATTTCTATAAAAATGTCAATAATAAAATGATTTGTTAACTTTTAACGTACCGTGTTCAAAACAAAACGCTCGCTCCCATGTGGTCAATTCAGTTTACCGCTAACTTTATCTAAATATCAAGCATATGACTCGATGAATCAAAATTTAATTTATGTCATCTTGTAGGGAATTTCATTAGGAATAGATCGATATCTATAACATACATGGATTATTTGAAAAACATATCATTATAATTTTATTTCTGGAACCATGCGATTTCTGATATAGAATGCGAGACAGCATATGAACAACTGACACCAAGTATGAATTTGTCTCGCCCCGCCGCGCCGTGGCGCTATAATTTTACGTATGATAAAGGCACCTAGGC
This sequence comes from Lepidostoma basale, assembly GCA_022606425.2. NCBI lineage: Eukaryota > Metazoa > Arthropoda > Insecta > Trichoptera > Lepidostomatidae > Lepidostoma > Lepidostoma basale. The sequence goes on along the minus strand of JAHDVF020000857.1, from coordinate 79,842 downwards.
AAAATGTATAGTACGTTCAAGACAACGAGTACGTATTAATATTTGTCCCTTTTGGTAAAGTGTTAATATTTTCACAGTTCTGAAATTATTAAGTTGCGTGCTGCGTTTCCGTCCACAGTCGGTATTATTACGTACCTATGAGAAAAAGCCAAACATATAATTTATAATACGTTCAAAACAGCGAGTAAGTATTTGTCACTTTTGATAAAGTTGTAAATATTAGCAAAACAAATTCTACCTTAACACAAATGAAGGTGAGGGCAGTCTTAAAAAAATTTTTTTTTTGGGATGAAGGAAGTAATTTTTTGCTTTTTTTTATTATGAAATATTGAGAACACTTCAATGGAGGATTACAATTTTTTTTATAATATTGGGGTCCATAGGTTTTAAGAAAATCAACTTTAAATTGGCAGTGGAAACTCAATTGACCACATGGCAACGCGACGGTTAAGGAAACAAAGAATAAAGTAGTTTATAGAGACAACTAACCATAATATTGGTAAATATTTGCGACAGACAGCAAAAGACATCTTGTGCAATGTTTAATGGTAGCCCGTTCAGTGATGGCGGCATTACAAGCAACAAGATTAACTTGTCTAGCACCACGGGCAAACTCTTCACAAGAGATTCTATGCCGGCGTTGGGAAGATCAATAATACTGGAAAAATATACAATCATGCTTGATTTGTTAAGAAGATCACACTAAATTAATTGAACAATTTTAAAGCTTTGAATATTTAGTATTGATGACAAAACCAGTTTTTAAAATGTTATGGGAGTCTCATGTTTCAGATTGCTAGGGCATAAGGGATTAGTTTGCAGCAAAGTGTAATATTTTTGCTCATTTTTGGGATGCCATTCGGGCCTTTTAATGTTTATTAGTTAGTTTCCCGTTGCTTTCCACATTTGTATACAGGTTATTTGAACACAATTACTGTAGCTATTGATTCTCATGATATGTGATAGGTAGCTAAATCTATTATCATTTTATTGTTACGTGAATTCTACACCAGACTAAAGATCCTATATTCAGTCCAAATTCTAAAATGATAATACCTTAGTAAGGTGAAGCAAGTCACTTCCATAAAATATAATAAAACTTATAGAAAATAAAAATTTTCTTCAATATTAAATTGATAAAATGGAGAAGAAACAATAATGCCTTGAATTGTATTCTTTTGAATATTACATTTATTGCAGATTTTGAAAAAATCAGAAATTAAATTATATGAATGCATCTCAAATACCTGTTTCTCAGTTCAGCCTCCATATTGCTGAGACCGATACGGGCAGGAATAACTCCTTCCTGAACAGCTTCACATGCCATTATGAATCGTTCCATATGGGAATCCTAAAAAAAACACATGTTTCATTAATAAGCATTCTAATACAACTAGCATATATTTTAAACGTAAAGTAATTTTTTATTAATTACCATTGGGTTGACAGATGAGATGGGATCAAGTGATATCGTGAAGATAGGTCTGTGATTATCTATCCACTTAGTTCCGGGTAAGAGAACTTCCGGGAAAATAAATGAATAGTTTTGCGGAGGCGGTTCTAACATAATTGGAAGATTATGTTCTCCCGTAGTGAGTCTGCCAGATTGGCACATCGGCAACCACTGAAAAATAGGACATAGATTATAAATAGTAAATAGAAAATGACAATTTAACAGGTAAACTATTCTTTTTGTTTTAAAATTAGAAGGGGATTCAAATATTTACCGAATAGCCAACGGGAGTTTCAATTGTTTTCTCTTGTTCGGGAGCTGTGACAGGTTTTCTTTGGCAAGAGATATGATAGAAAGTGAATAGTAGATGGTGATGATCTCCAAGATTTGCCGGTAATTTAATTTTGATTTCATCATAGAATGATGGGCATCTGTGAATATTAAAAAAATACGTTTTAGAATACAAGCAATCAAATGCAACTTAAATGAATATATGATACATAAAAGAAAATCTTACTTATTGTGATAGGTGACTATGGTATATGCTTCAGAGGTAAATTCTAAACAAGAACTACGTCCGAATATAGCATTCAGGGCTTGAGATTGATCCTCGCCTGACATCAATTGAACTCGAACCTTAAAACAAAGAATTAAAGTTATTAAACAAACAAAAACAAACCGCCACACTACTCTATCGTGACACACATATCTAGCTTCCTCTACATTCATACAGCGAGTCATACACGCACGTCGATTCTTCCGACTTCTAACATGACCAACCGTTAAAATTTGATTAATTAGGTCATGCCATGTTTTCCTCGGTCTGCCTCGACTCCATACTCCATTTACATCATTAACGTATACGTTCTTAACCATTCTTTCTCCATCCATGCGCTCCATATGTCCGAACCAATGCAGCGATCCTTTCATAATTTTGTTCATAATACCTTCTTCCGCTGTACATTCCATTATTATATCAGCATTTTAGATTCTGTCGTATATCGTTCTACCACACATACGTCTTAGGGACCTCATCTCTACCGCATTTATTCTACTCTCATCCTTCTTCTGCCAGTTCCATGCTTCGCTTCCATACATTAGGGTTGGGACCAGAACTCCATTGAGAATGGCCGTTTTCGCTTTCATTGATAAATTCTTGTTTCCAATAACTATTTTTAAAGCTCCATTCACTTTGTTACCCGCACCAACCCTTCTTTCAACGTCACTATCCGTTCGGCCATCTGCTGTGAACATGCTACCTAAATACACAAATTCCCTCACCTGTTCCAAGTTCTCTTCGTTCACACTTATATTACAAACTGTCATTTGCTCTTCCCTTTCGAAAACCATCACCTTTGACTTTCCGACATTCATCATTAAATCATTTGACTTACATACCTCATACATTCTCGACACCAAGACTTGTACTTCGTCCGCACTATCCGCAACGAGAACGACATCATCAGCGTAAAGCAGACAATTTACAGACAAATCACTCATCTTAGCACCAGCAATTATTCTTTTCAGTTCTTTCATACAGTTGTCCATATACAGATTGAACAACCATGGAGACATCACGCAGCCCTGCTTAACACATTTATTTATAAAAAAGCTAAATGAAGTATTAAGAAACAGAAGCAGGTAAGAACTTACAGCTATATTTCTTGCTGACCCTGTTCGAGATGCAAATGCCGTGAAGTTGAGATCTTTTGGGTAAACATACAACAGGTTACGATACTGGTAGTGTGGAACCATCAAAGGGAGCAACGGAAAGGGGAGAATCTCTTTGCATGGTTTTTTAGCATCTGAAAAAAAAAAAAAAAAATCTAAAGTACTTACTCGGTATTTACATTGTATTTGGAAGAGTATATTATCTATACCTGAGTAGGGAAGTAATTTGGCTAACTCTGGGGTTAGACCGCTGTCCACTTCTTCCGGACAAGGACAAATCTCTAATTTAAGAACACCGGTGATGTTTTTAAGTTTTTTCATTATTGAAGAGGGTCGTTTTAATTCAGGAAGAAATTTGTATAGATCTTCATCACGTAATTTATCACTTTCCTGAAAGAAAAAAACATGAATGATAAAAAAGAGAGCCATTTAAACACTGGAGATAAATATTTTAGGGTAAATCAAACAAAAATGGTAGCACCGTATAAATGCATTTATTGTTCACAGCAAAAGCGATAACTATTTCTGACAAAGGTTCATTGCCAAAAATTACAGTAAGAAAATACTTACAGAACACAGGTGTACAAATAAGTTGCCATTTTTTTAAATAAAAAATTGGGCATTTATTGTGAAAGAAGGAACATAATGTACCGTTCGAAGTATTGTCCATCGCTTGCCACTACTTTTTCCCATCTTTCTGGCAGCATAAGAATATCGTGTCAGAAGAATGCTTCAACTTTTGAGGCTATCCACAAATTAACCCACTTTTTGATATCTTCATATGATGTGAAGTGCTGCTCAGATAGGTCATTCGTCATCGATTGAAACAAGTGGAAATCAGAAGGAGCAATGTCTGGTGAATACGGCGGGTGGGGTAAAACTTCCTAATTGAGTATGTCCGAATAGGGTTTGACTGGCTGTGTAACATGTGGATGAGCATTATTATGCAGGAGAATAACTTCGTCGTGTTTGGAGTAATAGTGGGTGCACTTTTCGTTGAGTGCTCGACTCAATCTCATCAATTATATTCGGTAGACAGCCCCAGTAATGGTTTCATTCAGTTGACAGATGTCCAATTTTTCGATAATGCTGTTTACACCTGACAATAATACCCATAACTTACTGGTGGCGCCAACTTTAGTCAAACGGCGGAAACTTATATATACACCTGATATATTCCTTAGAAAATGTGTCCTGAATGAATGTGACAAAGATTAAATCTCCAGGAAATAGATTATCCTTATGGATTTCTATTTATTAAATAAATATCCATATGGATATTAAAATTGGTAGAGATTAATAATACCAACAAGAAAAATGTATAATTAGTGACCTGCTTAAAGAAATTGTTGACAGTAATGGTGATAGGCTTAAAGGATGTAAGGTTGTGTGCGAAGTCATCGGCCACGGAGCTTGCATTGGAATAGGACATGGCACGGCGCTCTAACGAGCCGCGGCGGCACAGCGAACCTCCGGCACCCTGACGCCGCAACTGCTCCAGACTCCCAGTTGAGGTTTTGCGATCTGTTTGAGACCATATTGTATATGAAATGTATTAATAACTAATAAGATAAATGTGAAATAAAATATTAATGAGAAAATCATTTACCAAGACTGTTGCTTTGTGACGTAGAGGTGATAGAGTCTCTTTCAGAGCCGGTTGATGACTCTCGATCGTGCCTATTGGAAGTGTTGATCACGTCCGTAAGGTATATGGCAGTCCAAGCAAAGGGCATTCGATATTTTCCAAGGCGCTCACATGCAGCTATCGCTCCTGCTTTAACTTTTTCTCTATTCTAAAATACCAATAAAGGAAATAATATCACCTTCAAAGTTTTAAGGATACTATAATAATATATGTTGATTTGCTATTAGCATTTGTCTATCAACAAATTATAAAAAATGCTGCAAATAAAAAACTTTATTTAATATTAAATGTTATTTTCTTTTACATTAAAATTTCCTAGATTTTGTCTAAATGGTTTTAAAATACATATTAAGTGTTTCGGAATGTTCGGTCCGTTTTACAACAGAGGGCTCTGGCTGCTTCAAGTCTTCAAATCTGGTGGTCATTTTTTTTAGTAAGCCTGAGCATCTGTCAATTAAGTTCAGTTCGCAAATGTTTGTCATTCTCACCACATTTGTTTTATCGCTTCTTAAAATGTCGATTTTCGTGGTAAATAAGAAGCATTTGCGGGAAGTTCTGTTGTTGTGTTTCAATTGGAAGAAGAGTGCAACTGAGGTGCATAAAATACCTGTGGAAGTTTATGGCGATTATGCCCCATCGGATAAATCATGCAGATAATGGTATAGATGTTTCAATGCTGGTGATTTTAGGGTTGACGGCAAAGATTGCCCTGGAAGATTAAAAAAGTTTGACTGAAAAATGAACTCCTCAAATCGCGTGAAATGGTTTCGGGGGAAGTCCACTGACGCCAACTAATGCCATTAAAGCAGGCACTGGCTGAAAAACGACCAGAATGGGGCCACAAGCACAGCAAGCTGATTCTTCAACACGACAACACTCGACCTCACATCTCAATCGCGGTTAAAAACTAGATACAGAAAGTGGGTTGGGAGATTCTACCGCACCCGCCTTATTCACAAGACGTGGCACCATCGGACTACCACTTGTTCAGATCCATGACGCATGCCTTAGAAGAGCAGCACTTCCATTCGATATGCAGATGTCAATAATTGGGTCGATGCCTGGATTACCTCAAAAGATGAGGCGTTTTTTCAACGATGGATTCATCTATTGCCAGAAAGATAGGAAAAGTAGTGGCTAACGATGGACAGTATTTTGATTGATGTGTTTTTTTATTTTACTCTTCAAATGAATGGGATTTTCATAAAAAAATTCAGACCGAACTTTCCGAAACACCCAATATTTTCAACAGTTACTTTTAACCTGAGTAAAAAAATAATGCTAATATAATAAAATATGAATTTATTTAATGTGAATCAGATAATAATAATAAATTGGACGATTCGTAAGCGCCGTTTATATGAACGAATAATCTCAAGGGTGCTGTAAAAAATACTCCGTTAAAATCTAATAATTTACAATAGATATATTACACTTGTTGTTATAAACAGGATAATTTGTAGTCTGTACCTTATCTTCCTTGATGTACGGTTCCACACACTCAGTGATGTCCCCCTGCAGCACTTTCTCTAGCCTCACTACCAGAAACAGATCTGAGGTGGGGTGGGTGATGTCAAACACGGCACTGCGACTGAGGGTGGACACATCACATCGCAGGATATGTGAAGATAACATCTGCTTAATGCTATCTGAGTTCATGTCGAAGTAAAAATTCTCAGACACCTTCTTTCTCTCCTTCGCATCATATAGTGCCATTGAAGCAAATATTGGTTCCACTTCGAGGTCGAGTCTAAAATATTAATAAAAATTGATTAGTAAATTTAAAAAAAAATCAGTATCACCACACTAGACGATTAAATAGCAATATACGAGGTCTGTTCAAAAAGTATCGCGAATTTTATATTTTTTCAAAAAGTATTTATTTATTCATGAATATCTATTTTGTCCCCTTCAAAGTAATTCCCCTCGGATATAATACATTTATGCCAACGTTTTTTCCAATCCTCGAAGCACTTAAAAAAATCATTTTTGTGATCTTGTTCAGCTCCTCCTTCGATGCCGTCTTTATCTCCTCAATCGTGGCGTAGCGTCGTCCTTTCATGGGCCTCTTCAGTTTTGGAAACAGGAAAAAGTCACAGGGGGCCAGGTCTGGGGAATACGGTGGCTGCGGCACCATTACTGTGTTGTTTTGGCCAAATATTCGCGCACAAGCAACGATGTGTGAGCAGGGGCGTTATCATGGTGCAAAAGCCAGTTTTTGTTCTTCCACAAATCCGGGCGTTTCTGGCGGATTGCTTCGCGCAAATTGCGCATAACTTGCAGGTAATATTCCTTATTGACTGTACTACCCTGTGGCAAGAACTCATGATGCACCACGCCCCTGCAATAAACGTGAGCGAAGCGAAGAAAACTGTGAGCAAAACCTTCACGTTCGACCGAACTTGGCGCGCTTTTTTTGGTCTTGGCTCATGCGGCAGCTTCCATTGGGATGATTGAGCTTTGGTTTCCACGTCATAACCATAAACCCATGATTCGTCACCAGTTATGACCCTCTGGAGCACATTTGGGTCGTCACGGACCGAGTCCAACATCTCCTGAGCAATGTTAACGCGATGCTGTTTTTGGTCGAAATTGAGCAATTTTGGCACGGATTTCGCGGCGACCCGACTCATGCCCAAATCATTGGTTAAAATCGAATGGCACGAGCCAATCGATATGTTTAGGTCCTCAGCAACTTCTCTAACGGTGATTCGACGATTGGCTAATACTATTTTCTACACTTTATCAATGTTTTCGTCTGTTGTTGACGTGCTCGGGCGTCCGGCACGCTCTTCGTCGTTCATATCTTCTCGGCCCTCTGAGAACATTTTGTACTACCGATAAACGTTGCTTTGGTCCAAGGTAGCTTCACCATATGCCACAGTCAACATTCGAAATGCGTCCGCGCACTTTATTTTGTTTTTCACACAAAATTTGATACAGATTCTTTGATCCATTTTTTGGAATAGGCAAAAATCGAAGATGAGCCAAAACACATCCAAGCAAAACAGCTGTCCAAAATTAACTAAACATTCAAAATGGCCGACCTTGTCAGCATAAGTAAGGGACATGAGTACCAACATAACGCTACAAAAAAATCAAAAATCAAATATACGTAGCCAGCGGAAATTCAAAATTCGCGATACTTTTTGAACAGACCTCGTATGTATTTAAAAATTATATGACGACTTAACAATAATAATATGCTAACTTTTAAAGCGCCGTTTTTGGAATGTAATCACCTCAAGGGCGCATTAGGACGTGTTTTAAATCTAAATGTGAACGCTGCATCGGATTGATATTCGCGATCGATTAGAAAGTATAATAGAACAAAATATACAAGTTTTAAATTGGGTATGAAATATGGAAAATATGGGTTTTCATCGGATCATTTATACATTTGAGGTGTGTTCTTGAGCTTGTTTCTTAGTAAGCTAAGTTTCTTGAGCAAGTATGTAAAACTCCATATTAAATAATTAATATGAATGAAAATTATTCCCATGAAATATAATAAAACTTCTAGAAAACAGATGTTTTCATTTGTGTTAATTATTTGTAGACATTAATTTTTTAATGAAATCTTTTCTCAATGTATTCTTATTGAAATTAGACAGGTGAGAAATGAACATTTGGTGTTAGATGAATTTTTGTGTCCGTTCATTCGTTTTATTCTCTACTTGTTCGAAATTGTTTTATAAGCCGCTGCCAGACCCAAGCCCGGATAGAGGAGGGTTTATCACCCTGTATGGTAGAAAGAACACATGATTACGAATATGGAACTAGGATGCTCCAATGAACAACGATATGGACAAAAAAGAAGGACCAGTGATTGGAGGAAACTGGAAAGACCTGGGAAATAGAGAGGAATGACCAGGGACAGGAGGCAGTAGAGGATATAGCGCTGAGAAGAAGAAGATTTAAGTGCTAAATAGTACACAAACCAGAAACATTCATAATTACCTTAATTGGATACTCTTCACGAGTATCCGATGCCCCATGATTTCACTGGGTGCTTCAGCATGTGTCCTCTTCTCTACGTTTTCCTCATCATCAATATAAGAGGCATAGAGACCTAGTAGGCCACCACGGCGTCCTTCCATTCTCCGGGTCTCGTTGATCTGATCCAGCTGGTCGGGCGGCCGGCGCTCCAGCAGGTCAGGCAGCAGAGGGTCGGAAGAGGAGCTACGTAGGTCTAGACTGGCCCACGAGCCCCGTGGAGTCAGGGTGTCATTGCAGGAAGACGTGGAAGAGATGGATGATACCGACTGGCGGCCACTTGAAGGTTGAGAGTAGCCCTGCATGAAAGTAGATAAAATGATTGTTTTCATATAAATTTAAATGGATAACTTTGCTTGGTTGTGAAATGAACTTTGTGTCATTATAAATATGTAAAGAAGAACTAAACAAAATACTAAATTTTGTTTTCATTGTAGCTAGTATAACTATAAATATATTTTAAACTGTTGTAACTTTGATATATTATTGTAACACCTGATGATGTCAACATTGGTTGATGAAACAGCTGTCGCGTAAAATAAAATACAATTGTGATACAAAAAACAAAGTTTATTCATTAACAGTTTAAAATGTTAAGGTATCATAGTGTTTCGGCCAAAACAATGGACTATTTATTAATATATTGTTACGTTTCCATTAATAAAGTAATAATACAATAGTTTTACGGAAAAAATATGTTTCAATTGTAATGCAAAATATTCTAAAATATTATTGATTTTGAAGTACTTCAATAATTTGTACTTTTCAATGTATTGCAACATTAATCATTTGAGTAATGTACTTAACAAAAACCACTTAATTTCAATACACAATAAATAAATATGCATAACCCGAAGTATCATTTATTGCAGGTAACTGAGGGGAAGATTGAAAGATGAAGATGTGTGGGGCACAGAAAAATGTCATGGCTGGGAAATATCAGACAGTGGAGTGGATGGCTGACTTTAGGCAGTCTCATACACGCTTCGAGAGAGAGAGAAATAAAATGGAGCAAGTAATCACAAACATCTAGTAATGGATATGCAATGAGAGGAGAGAAGAGAATAAATAAATAAAAAACAAAGCAAAATATCATAATGGAAAGAAATTTTGCTTTTTCAAGGTGGAACAAGGACACCTTTAATTTATTACTACAATATACACATATCAGACCTGTAGAGTGAGTTCCTCACTGGGAGTGGAAACGAGCTGTGGATCAATGTCCACCTCGTAATCCTGGCGAGGAATATTCTGCATCAGAGCATGCCTCTCATTCAGCCTCTCGCGGGAAACGCAGGAGCCAGAGAAGTTTCGGAAGTGGTAGTCCACAGCAATCCAGTCCGACGTGTGGCAGCGAACACACTCGCGGACGTGCAGGGGGACATCACATCTGAAATCATATTTTAAAAGTAAAGTAAATAAAAATGACTCTTCCCATTACTGAAAATTGTGTTGTCGAGAGCAGAGCATCATGTTTTTAATAATTAAATTTGATAATAGAGATAAAGATATCAACCAATCATGCCTGGTTGGTAATGTACCCAAAATTAAATTTAAATTACCATAAAAATTGTATAAATGTATGTTTAATATTGAATAAAGAAGGGTGAAAGTAGAATAAATGCAGTAGAAATGAGATATCTTAAACAAAAGTGTGGATACTCTGTGTATGATAGAGTGTCAAATGAAAATATAAGAAGTGAATGCGGTGTGAATGATGGTGTTATGAATAAAATAATGAAAGGATCATTAAGATAGTTTGGACACATGGAAAGAATAAATGAAGAAAGGATGGTACAAAAAGTATATGTTAACGATGTTAATGGAACTAGAAATATAGGAAGACTGAGGAAAACATGGCACGATCAAATAAATCAAATATTGAATATTGGCCATGTGAGGAGTCAGATAAATCGACGCGGTGCATGACACGATGTATGAATGTTGAGGAAGCTAGAAAAATATGTCAGGAAAGAAAAGTGTGGCAGTGCATTCTTTCTGCCTACCCCTTCGGAGAGATGACGTGATGGTTGTTAGTTAGTTTTTAACAATAACATTTTTATGCAATATAGTTTGTTAAAATATCACTTTATGTATAATTAATATTAAGGCTCTAATGATGGTTCCATATTTAAAAAAAAACTATATACCTATGCTGGATTTTACCTGATAAAGTAAATTGTGTTTTTTTTTGTTTGTTATTTGAAATATGAAAGATAGAAAGACACTACTCACAGATCTTCTTCGGGCATGACATGTTTGATGGTCCTAATCCTGCGAGGCAGGATGTTCACCTCCAGATCGTGGGACGGGAAGGCCAGAGGGTCGCGTTCTGTCACCAGCCGGCCCGCCAGTTCCTCCCAGTCCGGGGGCTCCACCATGTCACTTAGCGACATCTGGAAGTTCATACAAATATAAGTATAAAGTAAGTTTATAGGTTCAACAAAACATTTTAAGACATGGGTAGGTAACATAATAACCAGTAGGTAAATCTACTTCATTAAAATAATAATATAAAATTGACAATTTTAACAAGATATAAACGTAATATTTATAGTAGGAATCGTGGTGTAGGTTAATAATAATATTTTGAAACTATTTTATTTATATATACGTTTGTACTGTTTTGATGTCAAAATTATACAAGTTTTTTCGTTTATATAAAGAATTTTGACAGGTCCAAAAATAAATTTTTCATTTGTTCCAATGACAATTTGAATAATTTCTTCAATATTCTTTTCAAGTTCTTGCTGGTGTTGGTTGGTTTTAAGTGCCTAATTACTGCTAATTTAAAAAAAAGGTGGATACGTGGAACATTAATTAAATCATATAATAAACAATATGTACACCATCTAAAAATAACATTTTGTGTTAAATTAATTTTATTTTGTTATTTTATTTTATATCATTGTATTTTATATTATTTGTTTGAGATTTATTTTGTGGATGTTGGAAGATCGAAGTGTGCGCAGGAGATGCCTATTGGTGGCGATGAGGTTCGCAACCCACCACACCGCGTCTCCCGCGGGGCGAAAAGAGAAGGATGGAGTGGCGCATCGGATAAAGTGTGACAGTCCATTCTTTCTGCCTACCCTTTCGGGGAGACGGCGTGATGGTTAGTTAGTTAGTTTTTGAAACTATTTCAAATGACATAACATGGCTCTAAATAAATACTCGTGATTTTTAATAATAGAAAGATAATTCTACTCACTGAAGATGAACACCCTGAAATGCTCCCAGACTTTGTCTGGAAGGACACAGTTCTTCGTACCTCCTGTCCATGAGAACTGTAAAAAAAATAACAAAATCTGTTACCGATTTGTGCAACAAAAGATGAAAATACAAACTAATTTTGACAAACCAATATTTTCGGCATAAAGATAAATAAACTATTGAAATTGTTTGAAGAGCAACATATATATGAGGACAAATATAAGATTTGGAAAACAATGAAATAATACATAATATTGGAGAATTATGCATGACAGACATGCATACTTGATGTATAAACATTTATTTTAGCCTCCCGCATTGCAGGTTTGATGAACTTGGGCGAGGCAAAAGAAAATTAATTTTACCCTGTTAGTTTCTGTGAGAACGATTTCTGAGCGGCCAACATTGTGATGTGTGTTTAGCGAAACATTTAATTGCACAATTACTTCAAAACATTTGGTATTATTAAGTATAAACAACCCAGACACAGACAGACATCCTGACTGGCATGAGTAATGTCAAAAAATTGTTTACTAGTGTGAAATTAGTCACATTTCAGCAATATGGACTCTATATTTAAAAATAATATTAAATATAATTCATAGATGTCGCTAAAACCCAGAAAATTTAAAATCATGCGAGTATGTATTTGCATGATTCTAGTTGGAACAAAAGAAATTATCGTATAATATAAAATACTCTTGTGATAAGCATAGCGATAGAAGAATTTCTAGTTAAATAAAATGTTATCAATGTTTTAATTAAACAAAGTTTCTGTGATCTGCACATTAGAATACTGTTTTATTGCAATTCAGATTCTAATTTACTTATACATGAATAGAGGAATTAAAAAAAAATAGTAGCACTTACTAAAGAATTTATGAAGGTAGAGGTTATTAACATCTTATTGAAAAATGAGGTTAAGTTTATTACCGTAATATCGATAAAAAAGGCTTCATTCATCAAAGTTACAAATATAGCTCGGATAATTATAGTTTCACTGCCTCATTAACTATTTACCAATTAGGAGATGAGCAGCAAGTTTAGTGGGTGCTTATTTACCTTCTGGTTAAGTACCGACATCGTTATTTTTATCACTGTACCAAACATCTGCGTAACGTAGGTATTGTCCTACACATATATTTTGAAAAAATGGAACAAGTAGGTAAGTAGGCATGTTAAACATATCTATCGAAATTGGCTCTCTTATTTTATGCATGAATCTATTTTGAGATTAAGTATTAAAAAATGTAATAAAAAAGCGATCGTAACGGTGATAATTAGGTAGTTATTTACCAGGAAGTAGGCACAATTTTTAACAGTAAACCAAAAAAATAAAAATTTTGCAATATACCTATGAATATACCTTTTGCATACACTTTTAAGACCTAAAATGATGCTATATTCATTATGAACCAGAAAAATGATATCATCAATATTTAATCCAATTAAATTCATGGTATTAAAATTTATTTTATAATTTCCCATGTGAGCAAAAATCAAATCAAATCAAATCAGTTTATTTTCTCAAAAGACATTACAAACATTTTTTATAGTTTAAGGCATCTATTGAGAACAGGTAAAACATAAGGAATATATAATACCAGGAACGCATGAGAGATGGTTCGACATTAGGAATACAAAATACTCTCTAAAGTCAAGAGTATTTGTCTTCTGAATGTACTTTCAGGAATATGAAAGACATCGATCTCCGAATTGGTATGTATGAAAATAACAGATCAATATTATGAAGTAGGAACCGAGTCGTGTTTTGGATTGAACCCAAGCCCCCGGATCAAGAGCCAAGCGTTCTACCACCATCCAATTAATATTATTATCATATAAATGAAATTAACCATTGTAGATTTTTATTTCATCTAACAGATATATATTTGTATTTTAAACTGTTAAATTAAATAACTTTGTTTTTGTATCACAATTGTATTTTATTTTACGCGACAGCTGTTTCATAGTGTATCATAGTGTTTCGGCCAAAACAATGGAATATTTGTTTTTGTTTAAGACATTGTCGTATCTAGTAGGCATCTGTTATTAAAACCTGAACATTTCACTCCCGTTTGACTTCCTAGAAAATTTTGATAGTTATATCTATATTTATTTATTAAATAATTTTATACAAAGTTCCGCCCTGATACAAATTAACGTATAAATAATTTACGAATTAATGAAACATTTTACACCAGCTTACCTCATCAAATGCGGCACATATTGTTTATTTCACACCATACAGAACCGATTTTCTAATGGTTATGCCGTTAAGTAGAAAAATCTCTTAGCCGCGTGGCCCTAGAGTCGACTTGTTTAGTAATAGTATGGGTCACCTAAGGGAAACATTGTCTTTATTATAATTGGAAATGAATTTTTTTGATAAAAAAAATTGGTATTATTTTAATACGAACTCTTTCGAATGTTTTTTTTTGATATTTAATTTTAAATTATCTTCATGCTGTGGGTTTATATTTGAATAAGTTTTGAAAAACATTGTATTTGACAAAGTTCTATTTCGATGTAAACAATGCAGCGTGGAAGGACGTTTATTAGAGTACGGCCACACCGGAGTGCCTGAGTCGGAGGCTAGGTGGCCACCTGGCGAACCAACATATTTATGGCGTACTATGGGACCGGCCACACTATAGGGTTCGAGCCACAGGGCGTGATCACAAGTGATCTGTGTCTTGAGGCCTACCCAGGCAATCAGGTATGGCCGTACCTTACAGTCCGAAACATGTTTGTGAAAAGTGCAAAAGAGTTTTGCGAAATTATATTATAATAATGTTATTCAAATAGAAATTTTATTGCTATTGTGAATACGAAGTGGTGAGATGGTTGTTTTTAGTATTTCATTAAAATTGTAGTTATATTTTTTTATAATGTGATGTTATTGTTTGGTAATGTATATAAATGTAATATTGGCATATTTTGGACTTGTGATAAGGGGAAGTACACAATGGAGTTCTAGTGCCAACCCTCATGTATGGAAGTGAAGCTTGGAGCTGGCAAAAGAAGGATGAAAGCAGGATAAACGCCGTAGAAATGAGATCACTAAGAAGAACGTTGTATGATAGAATACCGAACGATGAAATAGGTTGGACTGAGATGGTTTGGACATATAGAACGAATGGATGAGAGTAGAATGGTTAAGAAGTTGTACACAAGCAGCGTGAGTGGAAAAAGAAGCCGAGGACGTCCGAGGAAAACATGGTATTCAATTCAATTCAATTCAATTCAATTCAATTTATTTTTAAATCATAAACATTACAGTATATAACCAAAGCGCTTATGTACGGTATGACCAAATGAATCAATTACTAAAAGGCGGTCACATTCGAAGTCGGAATAATCGATGTGCGTGTATGGTACGATGTATGAATGTAAAGGAATCCCGAGATGTATGCCAGGACAGAGCATTGTGGCGATCCATCCTCTCTGCCTACCCCTCCGGGGAATGGTTAGTTAGTTAGTTATAAGGGGAAAATATGAATTACTGCACCTGATCATTGATGGCAAAATAGAGGGTCGACGAGGTGTTGGCAGGAGGTGAATCTCCTGGCTCCATAACATAAGGGACTGGACTGGCTTGGGGAACGTTGAGGAGCTCTTTCGAGCTGCCAAGGATGGAGACGTCTACTCTCGGGAGACCTGGCATGTCACTGGAAGATTAAGAAGATAGACTGTTATGTGGAAAGATTTTGTGGGGAAAACAAGCATATGCGAGTAGAAAGCAAAGTGCGAATATATAAGACATGTGTCAGACACATAATGATTTATGGCATAGAATCGAGGGCTGACACAAATAGAACCAAAGCACTATTACGAACCGCCGAAATGAAGACACTCCACGCTATTCTGGGCAAAACACTGAGGGACAGAATCAGAAACGCGGTAATACGTGAGGCCTGCGAAACCGAAGATGTTTTCAGATGGGGCAGGAAAAGAAGACGCTTCTGGCGCGACCACGTAGAACGAATGAGCGACGATAGACTCCCCTAAGCAGCCGCAAACAACATGCCAATGGGAACTCGCCAACCCGGAAGACCTGCGAAGAGATGGCGAGACAGTTGGAGTTCTGTGTCCCAGGAGACCTCGACGCCATAAAAACAGATCCACAGATCTGTTAAAACAGGAAGAAGAAGAAGAAGAAGACTTTAATGTGCTAGATGGTCTATATTGTGTAAATTTTGTATTCTGTAATTAGCTCAAACGGGTTCTATTGTTGTCACAGTATAACGCATCTGTAAAGAATGGCATATTGCAAACTCGGATATCATAAGACCTGGGGAGGGTGAGTGCGGGCAGGGGGGAAGGTGGGTACTCACCTTGAGGGTCTTCCTTGCCCACCGCCAAGAACATGTGACTGGACAAGGGGAAGGGGAGGAGATTAGTGTGTGCGGGCAACGTGCTTCCAACAACACGAGTTTAGAGAAAATCTGATTTATTTTTATAAAATAAAACGTTTTCACGATCAAGGAATGTTCTCGACTCGGTATGGTTTCTAAACATTGGACTTGATATACAATAATATTTTTCAAGTTGATTTAAAAATATAACTGATGAAAATATATTCTTAAAAACCATTGTGATAAAGCGAACAAATTTTAAAATCAATTAAATTAACTGTTAACGTTAAACAACGGTGTCTCATTATTTTCTTTTACAATAAAAAATGTTATTTTAAGCAAACGAACAATTCTCGAATCCATAAAATGAATAATCTAAAAAATATTTACAATCATTTGGCCCGAGCTGTTATAAAAAATAAATAACAGACCTGAAGATTAAAATAAACTTTTAAATATTGTACGTCGCATTTACTTCTTTTTGGGTAGTAATAATAATAATAATAAATTGGATGATTTACTTACTTACTACCTATGGCCATATAACTCTTGAAGAGTTTTAAACTCCTTGATGATTTTTCGCCAAGCTCATCGATCCTGCGCCTTTTGCTCCCAGCGCAGCGGTCCGATTCGCCCAACCTGGCCAGGTCAGCCAGAACATTGTCTGTCCATTAGGCGCTGTCTCGGCCTTCCTAGAGGTCTTACTCCAGTCGGTCTAGACGCGTACAGGGTCTTGATTGCTCTTGGATGATTTACAGAGCGCCATTTTTATAAGGGCGCTGTAGAAAATTAATTTTTTTATGAACTAGTTAAAAATAAACACATTTAGTATGAGGACTGCACCCAAAGCAGTTGATTGACATTAACAATATATCAGGAAAGGATAATTTGAAAAGGTGCGTTTTGAGTCTCGATCTAAGCTCTGACGGATTCTCAATGCACTTGAGGTCTGCAGGCAGATTGTTCCAGGATGAAGGACTGGCTACTGTGAAGGCTCGGGCATCAAAATTTAATTATCGTATATACCTAAGTGTCTAGGGGATAAAAGGTTTGACTCCTGATAAAAGAGATATGGGTTCAATATGGCACATTGGAGATGGTATAATTCATCATCAGCCGTCTGTCATCCACTGCTGAATGTAGGCCTCTCCCAAAGCCCGCCACCGCCCCCTATCCATTGCCGTTCCCATTCATCCATGTCTATCCTCTTCAGATCGTCGGTCCAGCGGGCAGGGGGACGTCTAACTCTACGGAATCCTGTACGCGGTGTCCACTCCAGAACCCGTCTTCCCCATCGGCTGTCGGTTCTCCGACAGATATGGCCAGCCCATCGCCACTTCAGCCCGCCTATCCGTAGAGCCGCCTCAGTCACCTTGGTTTGTTGTCGAATAAATTCGTTTCTAAATCTGTCCTTCAAGGTTATTCCAAGCATGGCTCTTTCCATGGCGCGCTGGGCAACCTTGAATCTGTAGACTAGACCTTTTGTCAATGTCCACGTCTCGGCTCCGTACGTCATGACTGGCAAAAGCACTGGTTGAAGACTTTAGTCTTGAGGCATTGTGGTATTTTGGAAGTGAGAACATGACGTAATTTCCCAAAGGCCGCCCAACCCAACTGAATTCTTCGGTCGGCTTCTTTCTCGAAATCGTTTCGTCCTAATTGTATGATTTTTAAGAGTCTTTTAAAGTACCTAAATATTAATTACGAGAGTTTATTTTTCTCGTCATGTTTCGAAGGCTCCTTCATCATCGGGAAAACGATATAAACCTTCGAAACATGTAACGAAAAATAAACTCAAAAGTGGAAAAAACAGTGTTTTAATTCATAAAAAATCGTCATTATGGAATTCCACAATGTTAACGCCTTAAGTTTATCTAAAATTAAATAATAATTATAAATTAAAAAAAGTACCTTCTATATTAATGACTTAAATGGGAAATAATTTGTTTTAAACGTAAAATCTTAATTAGTATAATTTGATTTTATTATATAATTGCTAATTACAGCTTATTACGTCACAAAAGAGGTGTATTTATGAATTGACGTAAAACTACGACTATTTATGTGTGAGGTTAACTTGTTAACGTAAAATATCGATATTCTTTTAATAATTCACGAAATATTAGCTATTTGAAATAACGCAAACCAACATACACCATTAACGACCACACAAAATAAATTTATAATGGGAGTTCCAATCATTGTAAACCAAATTAATTTTATGGTTTGATTGCCGCTATAAATAAACGAAAATTCAACATAGGAAGAGTTTTGTCATTAAAATTTTAATATCAACCGATGAAAGATTTGAGAATGATAGCATTTTTGTATTTTTTTTTTGTTTGAGTACAAATATCATCGTAATAAAAATACAGAACCGTGTTTGGCATTATCTCCGTCATAGGAATTAGGTAACTTGCACGCGACATGCCTCGCCACTGGCGGGCCGGCTTGGGGCTGGGGTGTGCAGGTTCAGCCTGCCGTAGCTTCGCCCCACAGCCCCCGGCCTACACAAGGGAAGCTCTCCGCCGAGTTAGCATTATACTCGTGGCAGCGGCGCAGGAAGGAACTTCCTCCGGGAGCTTTCAGGAAGTCGTTTCTATAACAATAACAACCGGGAACTCGAATTCCGTCGCGTGTGTATATTCAATACCATTTTTCATGCATATGCTTAAGTTATCCGATTCTAAAATAGGTACCGACTTGTTGTTAGAAGAAGATTTTAGCAAAACGAGTTTGTGGACTCCTTTACCTGTTTCCTTCAGATTTAACTAATTGAATTGTGAGTTTCGGATCAGTGCAAAAGTTTTGACGCAGACTTTGGGGATGCTTCTGTACGATGTAAGTATTTTTAGATTTCTTGTTTTATAAAGTTTTAAAAGTTTGTTTGTTATTCTGCGCTACAAGTTGCCAGCATCATTAAATGAAATTTAAATCATGTGAAGGTATAAATTATGCACTAATAAACAATTTTAAATAATAATTAATACGAATGAAAACGTCTGTTATCTAGAAGTTTTATTATATTTTAATTTAAGTTTCACCTGTCCAAGGCATTAACCAGCAGAATACTATAATTAAGGTAACGATTTAAATGAAAATGAGTTACAAGAATTTATATAAAGGGTGTTTTTTTAGAGGTTTGGTTTTTAAACTGGCAACATTGTTTCTACAGAGTGTCGATTTGACATTTGACAATTGATTTTTAGTCAGTACATTTTGCCATTTTACCATTAATAGACTGAAGTCAGAACAGCGCTTGTAAATTGTGCAAATTTATTTTGAAAATCATGGTTCGGTTCGCCAAACTTATCGTGCACTACGTCCATTTTACGGTCGACATAATCGTCCATCCGAGCAAGTTATTTGGAAGACCATGGATCATTTTCGCACCACGTAAACTCTAGTGGATAATCGCATCCATAAAGCCGACAATTATCGAAAATTGGACTTCACGATTGCGCTTCATTTGAGCTAGCCGTGGCGCTCATATGCCCGAAATCATGTTTTAACAATAATGGCATAATTTTTATTTTTAAATAAAGCCAATATCATAGACATTTACATTATTTTAATGTGTTTTTTTCATTTTGAATATGTATTGTATACCTCTAAAAAACACACTATAGAAAAACAATTTAAAATTTACATTAAGTGTTATGTGTCCACTGTTAATACAATTGTAAATTGTCATTTAACTTATTAATGTTTGAAGCTTAATATTTATCTGTTTATCTATATATCTAAAAACAATTATTATCAATGTTTACATGTTTTATGTGAAGACAGATGTGGCTGCATTTCAAAATAAACATTGCTACTAGTATCTAAGATTAATATATTATCTTATAATGTATGATAAACATGTAGTTATCTTGCATTTATATAAGGATAATTGCTGTACTCGCAATACATTAATTTTAGGCACGAAGATTAAAACACACTTTTACAATAAATCATTCCTTTTATTTTATTCAAGAAGATCCATAACATAAGTATTATATTCAAGAATTGCGCTTTATTCAAGCGTTACATTTATGTTATCATATTAGTAGTTCCAGATTTTCCGGGATGGATGGTAAAAAATCCCATAATCGATTTCCCGGTTAATCCGAACACATGAAAATAATGTAAAATTTCAATGATAGAAATTTTGAAGAGAATTCTTGTAAAGCGAGTCAACCGTCCAGAAGACGCATTGAAATCACCTTGTAATTTCAATTAATTGAAACATTGTTTATGGTAGCTTTAGCTGCGCAAATAGCCCCCGAGACAGGAATACCTTCCGCCCTTTGTTGACGGAACCACAAAACTATTGCAATATCGCGATTTTCGTAAGATGATAACTTTATAGTCTTTCTACTGATCATGCCTTTGGCGCTTATTATAGACACTTTTTCACAGTAAAATAAAATTAACGACAATGTTTTATGAGTATGAACTAAGCTGCGGGTATTTTTCGGGGTGAAACCGTGTTCCCTCCACCAACGTTTCGGAGGCCCTTGCGGCCTCCATCATCAGGGTGTTAAATTTTTATTGTATCTCAATAGAGACGAAGAAAACAAACTGGAAACTGAACATGGATGATCAAGGTGTTTACAGGACTTATGACCCGTCATTGGTTGGGTCAAGCGCACGCTTTATGTAATTACAACATTCCCCATTCCACCATTGTTATTATGATCATGCAAGATACATTTTTTGGAAGTTGTATATATACTCCAAATTCACACTTATTTTCACGTGTCAGTTCCAGCTAGCCATCTATGTAGATTTGATTGTACTAATTAATTGTTAAGATTAATCTTATACAATCCACCTACCAGCGGCATCTGTGAAGAATGATTGTTTAGCATTTAGCCAACTACTTTATTAACACAATGCGAAGAGGCTACCGCCTCCTCGCGCACTGTATAGAAGTCGCCTGGAGTAAACACTCCTATTTTATACGCCAAAGAATTGAAGATATCCTCCCCATAGAGGCTCGTCAAGTAAGAACTTAAATTTCCACGGTTAACATATATAGGAATATTTTTCGGGGTGAAACCGTGTTCCCTCCACCAACGTTTCGGAGGCCCTTGCGGCCTCCATCATCAGGGTGTTAAATTTTTATTGTATCTCAATAGAGACGAAGAAAACAAACTGGAAACTGAACATGGATGATCAAGGTGTTTACAGGACTTATGACCCGTCATTGGTTGGGTCAAGCGCACGCTTTATGTAATTACAACATTCCCCATTCCACCATTGTTATTATGATCATGCAAGATACATTTTTGGAAGTTGTATATATACTCCAAATCCATACTTATTTTCACGTGTCAGTTCCAGCTAGCCATCTATGTAGATTTGATTGTACTAATTAATTGTTAAGATTAATCTTATACAATCCACCTACCAGCGGCATCTGTGAAGAATGATTGTTTAGCATTTAGCCAACTACTTTATTAACACAGGTTTATTAACAAGTATGAATTTGGAGTATATATACAACTTCCAAAAATGTATATTGCATGATCATAATAACAATGGTGGAATGGGGAATGTTGTAATTACATAAAGCGTGCGCTTAACCCAACCAATGACAGGTCATAAGTCCTGTAAACACCTTGATCATCATCCATGTTCAGTTTCCAGTTTTTTTCTTCGTCTCTATTGAGATACAATTAAAAAATTTAACACCCTGATGATGGAGGCCGCAAGGGCCTCCGAAACGTTGGTGGAGGGAACACGGTTTCTCCCCGAAAAATATTCCTATATATGTTAACCGTGGAAATTTAAGTTCTTACTTGACGAGCCTCTATGGGGAGGATATCTTCAATTCTTTGGCGTATAAAATAGGAGTGTTTACTCCAGGCGACTTCTATACAGTGCGCTAGGAGGCGGTAGCCTCTTCGCATTGTGTTTATAAAGTAGTTGGCTAAATGCTAAACAATCATTCTTCACAGATGCCGCTGGTAGGTGGATTGTATAAGATTAATCTTAACAATTAATTAGTACAATCAAATCTACATAGATGGCTAGCTGGAACTGACACGTGAAAATAAGTATGGATTTGGAGTATATATACAACTTCCAAAAATGTATCTTGCATGATCATAATAACAATGGTGGAATGGGGAATGTTGTAATTACATAAAGCGTGCGCTTGACCCAACCAATGACGGGTCATAAGTCCTGTAAACACCTTGATCATCCATGTTCAGTTTCCAGTTTGTTTTCTTCGTCTCTATTGAGATACAATAAAAAAAAAAAAATTTAACACCCTGATGATGGAGGCCGCAAGGGCCTCCGAAACGTTGGTGGAGGGAACACGGTTTCACCCCGAAAAATATTCCTATAAGCTGCGGGTGCTTTATTGCAAACTATGATACGACTATAGAGCCACAAACGTATGTTGGCGGTGGCGCAAATATGAACTAAATGACAGATTTAGTTTTATAAAATATTTTTCAATGACTCAAGTGTCCCGGATAATCCACTTCCCGGCTAACCCGACCCCGAAAAATCGGGAGAGTACCTACCTACTGTACTTTTATACTATCGAATTCTTGACGTAACGGAAAAAAAATTGAAACTGTGAAATGAAAACGCGTAAATACGAGTAGAATGTCATTGTTTCATTTTACAATGGTTTCGATATAAATAACAGGTTAATCAGAAGTACAATGCTATAGACATATTGTGACGTTAAAGAGATGATAAAATTATAGCTGATTATAAGAAAACATATTTCCAATTGTCTTTAGATTATACACATTAAAACTAATAAGCATGACCGTTATAATCGTGTTGGAATTTTATTCAAACATTTCGGTCAGCTGGATTATTCGCGTGACTGTAATGTCATAAATCCGCCACAAAATCAAATCTCAAAAGGAAAATATCGTAACACACGCTTGTATCGTCCACCATGACAGGGCGAAAGTTGTCTGAATAATTTTC
The DNA here is from genome assembly GCA_022606425.2 of Lepidostoma basale. NCBI lineage: Eukaryota > Metazoa > Arthropoda > Insecta > Trichoptera > Lepidostomatidae > Lepidostoma > Lepidostoma basale. Next base: position 56,558 of record JAHDVF020000857.1, on the reverse strand, counting down.
TGACATCTATTTATTATGGCAGGTAAATATTGTAATTTTGAAACTAGGTGCGTGGAATTTTAAAGACCTGAAACACAATATTTTCTTTGTAATTATTATATTATATTCGTTTCACGTAAATTAAAGTCGAGAAAGGTTAATTAAAATAAAACTTTACAAATTCAAAATTGCAATTTTTAAAATGATCTTAAATAAAATAAAGCCGTTGGTTCAATTTGGAATATAATCAGACTTTTTTATTTATAGAAGGTGAGCATGAATAAACAATTGCATAATAGAAGAATAAGCAATATGCAATAATTAATACGAATGAAAACGTCTGTTTTCTATAAATTTTATTATATTTTATTTGAATCTTTTATCTTAGTATTTCCACAGTATTGTCATCAATACTAGCTCTACTTCTAAGTTACTATATTGTTTTAGAAATGCCACATTTGATAAGGCATTAGCAAGGCGAAACAAGTCATTCTCATAAAATTTAATAAAAGTTCTATAAAACAAACGTTTTCATTCGTATTAATTATTTAAAATGGAGTTTTAAATCATTGTTCAAGAAACAATAAAAACTATGTATTTACAATAATTTGAGTATGAATATACAAACCATCTTATCCTCATAAGAAGACGTTAAAAATATATCACGAACAAGAACAAACAATCTTAACATCACTAGTAAACCGATTTTAAACACATTTTCAATTGTTCACCAACAAATGGTAAATTAAATCTTTTAAATACACCCCTCCCTTCATAGGAATTTTTCACCTGATAACCTCACTTATTTATATAAAATAACATATTTTTTCTAAGTCATTTTACTCTGGAATTCGGCCCGATAACACTACGGTCAGTGTAGAAACCGGTATATTAATTGAAAGTATGATAACTAGAATTAAACACTTTTAAAACGTTGTTTAAAACCACTTTATTTTGAGCCAGGAGCGTCAACCGGTTTCACTCTGTAACGAGCTTCGTCAGGGCTATACACAAACAGTTTGTGTATAGCCCTGACGAAGCTCGTTACAGAGTGAAACCGGTTGGCGCTCCTGACTCAAAATAAAGTTGTTTTATACAACGTTTTAAAAGTGTTTAATTCTAATTTTAAATATGTCAAACCTTAAAGTAATAGCTTCGTTCCAAAGAAAGTATGATATATTTTAATTAAAACATGGTACAAAACAGAATGCCTTAAAATATGAATGTATCACAATAATACGAGTAAGTAATAAAAAAAGCAGATATTAATTTAAAATTTATGTTTTATCCATAAGTTTCGGAGAATAATTTAAACAAGTTTTCTTTGGAATTTAAAATGAGATTAGATGCCTTTATAACCCTTTCAGTGAAATCCATAAGTGGTCAAAGCACAGAATGTATGAAAGCGTATAGCGAAATGCTTCAAATGAATAACCACTTGTTGGCTTGAGATGCCAACCTTTAAGTTGCGAGGGAGTGAGCACCCTTTACAAAGGTGGGGTGAGACGGAATTGGGACGGGGTGCGGGGCGCAGCGGGGTAAGGAATATGAAACTTTTTCTATAACAATAACTGCTGGCAGGAAGAATTTATAAATTCCCCGATTTAACTTTCACGGGGATTATTATCCTGGAAGCAGGAGGATAACATTAAATTTTATGCGGTCTTTGTTATGAAAGTTACGTTAGTATATAATATACAAACCTGGATACATATTTAATATGATATCAAAGGTAACATCATGTAATCGAAATTTCAGAAGTAGATGTATGAATATTAAAAAAAAACTTTTTGGTAATTTTCTGGTTTAATTTTTATCACTAAATATTGACAAAACAGTAAGTCGTGGATACTGTTTATAATTTGAACTTTTGTTAACACATTATATGCGGGTGCTTTTGTGCTAGAGAAATAAATTAAGTCCTATAAGCTTGTTCTTCCTTATTATTCTAGTTATTCCAGCCATTGTGATCGTTTTCCTTCTAGCATATCTCATATAGTGACATCATTCTAGTGATGGACATAGACCTTCCTTTCCGACTTACACAACTCTCTATCCCTCACCACTCTGTGCCATTGATCCCTTGCCATTATTTTAATGTCATCATACCATCGTGCTTGTAGTCTGCCCGGGTTTCTCTGCCTGGTTCTCGATCGCCATTCCAGGGTGAGTCTGGTCCACCGATTATTCGTCGTCCTCACTACACGACCGGCCAAATTCCACTTCAACGAAGCTATTTTTCATGTTACATCAGCAACTTTGGTCATTTCTCTGATAAAAATCTATATACTCGTACATGGTATTCATTAACAGAGAGTACTTGAAATACTTATTATAAAAATATAATTAAAACAGAAATAATGATGAAGTATGAGAATATATACAGATCACGAATGGCTCATTTTTGTGGACAACATTGAATTAATCACTGAGTTGCGTGTTACTGAGTCCACATCACTGTGAAAGCCAAATGAGGTGAAGTGTACACGAAAACTGGAAAAAATATTTTAATTTAGAACGCAGACAACAAATCAAATATTTTGAAGTCTAAATATAAACACAAATGCTAATTTTAAAAGTCTATTAATAATCGTACTAACTGAAGAGAGGTACCGTGGGCATGGGATGATAACCTTTATTGATTTAACCCCAAATTGTGGCATCAAACCTTGTTCATTGAATTGTTAAAAATGTTTAAAAAGTTCGTAGGACGGGAATATAAAAATTTAGCTTACGGTTCAACTTGGGTGAGGCAGTCGTAAATTTGAATAATGTAAATTTATTGTAAGCAAAAGATATTCTAAGTCCTGTGCTCACTTTGGTAGTATATGCACAAGTACTGCGGTAGTCAATTACTGTGGAACAGGAATTTTTAAATAATTTCTGTAAATTTTGTAAGTTAAATAAGCAACCCTAATTTACATTTTATTAGTCAAACATATGCTAGTAGAATTTAAAATTGAACCCTTGTTGAATATAAGTTATATTAAATACATTTTTAGTATTTCTTAATTTACTGTTTCATGAACAATGATGTTTAACTCCATATTAAATAATTAATACGAGATAAGAAGTTTTAATATAGTTTATGGGAATCGTTAATCTTAGTATTTCCACAGTTTAGTAATAAATACTATTATACTCGTATAATAGTTCCACCTCTAACTTGTCTCTAACATTTATTAAATTTGGAAATCTGAAAATGGAAGTGAAACGTGGACCTTGAAAGTCAACTCAATGAACAGACTGGAAGCAATTGAAATGTGGCTCCATCGCCGAATGCTCCGAATTCCCTGGACAGAAATGGTTACCAATACCGAAGTCCCGAAGCGAGCTAGAGTTGACAGAGAACTGTTATCAACTATCAAGGTTCGAAAAATTTCACATCTGGGTCATATACTGCGTGTGGAAAAGTACCACCGTCTCCAACTGATATTGGAGGGGAAAATTGAGGGACGCTGAGGGCCCGGTAGGAGACAAATGTCCTGGCTGCGAAACGTGAGGGAGTGGACCGGCATCCGAAGTGTGGAGGAACTGTTCCGAACGGCGCAGGACAGGGACAAGTTCGCCGAGGTGATCGCCAACGTTGGGGGGACCCGACAGGGCACTTGAAGAAGAAGAAATCTGGAAATCTATAATCAACATATAATATATGACATAAAATGTTATATATTATAATTTCCGAGCCTTAATATCAACATCATATGGAAATTCTTCCCTTTTTCTTCTTCTTAATATAGACCTTGTGGCCTGTTTCTTAAGAGGAATTGGCCTCCTGCGAGGTTGACTCCCAGCTTTCAATCCACCTCTTTGGTGGTCTGCCCGGGGATCGTCTACTTTGGGGTTAGCCGTGCAACACAATGATAGGGAGTCTGGATGCATCCATTCTTCTCACACGTGCATACAAGTATCTTCTCCTTTGCCTCCTCCACCTAACGACATCCTCGACCTCGCATATTTCCCTTATCGTTGAAATCCTAATTCTATCACTTGCCAGATATGTTTCTGATCATCTTCATTTTGACACTCTGAGCGCTTTTTTGTGATCGTGGTGTCCGCCCTGAATTCGATTCTATATGTCATGATGGATTGCATACAAGTCTTATATAAATTCTTACCTTGGTGCTGATCTTCATGTCAGGGTTTTTCCACACTGAATTCTTCAAACATCCTGAGATGATCGCAGTCTTATTTATTTGACCCATCATTTCACACAGTAGATCCATTTGTCTTCACATGTCCAATTGTAAAAATTAACTTATAATGAAATTAGCTTTTTTTTTCAATACTTTGTGCGCACACACCACTAGATTTGTATCTTTCCGAGACCCATATTTTGCTTTAAAAATTTCCATTTGTAAACATGAAAATACAAAAAAAATCTACTCTTCTATTATTGAGGTAGAAATTTAACAAACGACGTAAAGTTCAAAAGTTTGGTAGTAAAATAACAGTAATTAACCAAATAGAATTCGTATGTGAATCTCCAAGTTATCCGTATTTCAAAACATCAACACTAACATTTAGGAATGTTTTGTGTGCTTAGTAGGTTATAGGATAACACCTTCATATGTTTATACTACTCGTATGCATGTACATACATTGCTTTGAATTTCCCTCTAACATATAGGTTTTCAAACTTTTCTGGGACACCGCCCACTTTACAAGAAAAGTAAATCCTCAACGCCCCCCCCTCCCTCCCCTAAAAGGTATCTCAAGTATTTAGAATAACATAGTTAAATTTAAAAATATTATTGAATATATTATATATTCTTAATTTATCAGCAATAGTTTACTCATGAAAACAGTAATATGAAAGTACGAGTATTTAATTATTATTTTCTGAAATTGGTACCTAACATGTGAATTAAATTAATTAACATTAAATTTTAATTTGCTTTACGCTTAGCGTGTTTTTTGTCTTTTATATACTACGCCCTCACTGTGCAGTCTCAACGCCCCCTAATTTTCTCTGGGTCTTCTACTGCCCCCTTAAAAGTCTCAAACGCCCACAAGGGGGCCTTATCGCCCACATTGAGAACCTATGTGTTAGATTCTAACACTATTGCTACATTGGTAGAGTAAACATATGTAACCTTGTGATACTTTATATAGGGGTAGCGCTAAAACTAAGCATGGAGCAGATCTGCTTGCAAGAGCGACTTCTACTGGTCTCTGTCAATCTCCAGTTTATTTCAGAGAACCATTCACATCTTCATCCAGCCAGTGCGATCTCGGTCTCCTAATACTACACAATTTTTGACATGTCCTCCTCACTCATAATCAAACCTATATTTATGTTTTCTTCAGAGAGTTCGATATTGTGACGCTGCCTCTATATACTCGTACATACAATGCGTATCTTTTCTTTTTCTCACTAGTCATCTCTCTATTGCTGGATGAAGGCCTCTTCAGTCTCAATTTGTCTCTCTTCTTATTCATCTTCTTCCCCCGACTGGAATTATATCGTAAGTAAATTTTTGTGTGGTCGACCGATGACTCATTTTTCCACGACGACCCCGTATATCTTAATGATATCCACAATATTTCATAGCATAACAAAATTACACGTTGATCGATTGATTAGGCATTTATTAAATACTCGTTTTACGGTGATGAATATAGATTGTTTTTTAGAGGGTTGGTTTTTAAACTGGCAACATTGTTTCTACCGACTGTCATTTTGACAATTGACAGTTGATTTGTAATCAATACATTTTGCCATTTTACTATAAATAGACTGAGTTAAAAAAAACTTACTACCGAACAGGTTAAATAACAGTTAATGTAAACATGTTAGTGTTCGTAAAATATTTTCGACTGGGAACATTCAAAAGGTAATATTTTTCGTATGGAAATTTTAGATAGAGTTTTAAAGGCATTTTTGCGTGCATAATAAATACGTGATTTGTCAACCTACCCCACTGCACAGGTTCATTTTATTTTATTTTGACCTTTTCAAGGAGACATTAGATATCTTCAAATAAATCCAAGAGCTGATACCGCGTCTCCGTAATTCATTTTGTCACGAGAGTCAGTAAAGTATGACAGGCGGGTAAGCACTCAAGAAATATTTATTGCGTACCTACCTGCTTTGATGTATTTCGTTTTAAATCGTTTTCTATGGGAACATGCGGCGGAAGTTAACAACTTGTGTCAAACCCCAAGAACGGGATTAAATTCCTTTATAGATTATTTTATCATAATATTGAAATAAAATATACGTAGTAAAATTATACAATCTGAACTAACCAAATAACTAACCATCACGCCGTCTCCCCGAAGGCAAAAAGAAGTGACTGTTGAACAATTTTTTCCTGACATACTTCCCTCGCTTCCTCAACATTTATATTTCGTGCCATGCACGCATGTCGATTTCTCCGACTCTTCACCTGGCCAACATTCAATATTTGATATTTTTAATCGTGCCACGTTTTCCTCGGTCTTCTTATATTTCTAGTTTCATTTACATCATTCACATATATATTTTTTACCATTCTTTCTTCATTCATTCTTTCCACGTGTCCAAACCATCTTAACGATCCTTTTATTATTTTGTTCATAATACTTTTGTCGGGGTTAAATGCATAACCCAGATAAACATATTTCATGAAGAAATATATGACACGAATAAACACAAAAACGCTGACCCAAGACCTAATTATCAAATTTGATGATTCGCGGGCCCTGAATTCTTCAAGTTGGTCACTAGGTCAGGTCATCGGATCAGGTCATCAGATGAGCCAAAGAAACCAAAGCATATAAAAGCAGTACTCCCGAGCACCCAAAACAGTCAGTCCACGCCACGAGGACTGACTGTTTTGACTCCGCCCCGCTGTTATCGACATCCAGCCACGCTCTCGCTCGAGTACATCATACCGTGAACGTAGTGTTACCTGTGACTCGCAACAAACGCCGAAACATTCAACGTGTGTTCAACTCTCACCACAAATCCCCACAGTGGTGACCCCGACGACGGCCTGTCATCACCCCCACACTTTCATTCGCACTGCATTAAATTCTTATATTTTCATTTGACACTCTATCATACACAGTTTTTCCACATATTCGTCTAAGAGATCTTATTTCTACTGCGTTTATTCTACTTTCATCCCTGTTTTCCCAGTTTAAGCTGTATTAAATATTGTCTTATCAAATAAGCGAGTACCTACCACTAAATATTTTATTGATGCGAATATTATTTTTATCACAAATAATTATATTTATTTAAAAAGGGTAAATCTTTCATTTTTCAATATGCATTTGAAATTTAATATAAAGTATTTAACCATGTTTCAATTTTGTTAAACTTTGTTCATTACTTCAACTTTATTAAAAAAATAAAAATTTAACTATTAAAAAACAACATGTTTCGGATACAGAAGCCCTTCATCATTGATATAAATATTTTTAAACAATTTTCACGAATGTGGTCAGTTTTGAAACTAAGACAGAGGATGTTAAGGTGTTATGTGTGGTCTGTTCTGTTATATGGGTGTGAGACATGGACATTAAAAGTAAATACAATGAATCGGTTAGAGGCATTTGAAATTTGGCTTCACCGAAGAATGTTCAGGATCCTATGGACAGACAGAGTGACGAATACAGAAGTCCTGAATCGTGCTGGAGTAAATAAAGAGCTGCTGACATCGATCAAAGTCCGCAAGATTTCATATCTAGGCCACTTTCAACGAGGAGAAAAGTATCGCCTGCTGCATCTAATTTTGAAGGGAAAAATAGAGGGCCGCAGAGGGGCAGGGAGAAGGCAGATCTCTTGGCTGCGCAATGTGCGGGAATGGACGGAAATCGGAACTGTGGAGGAGCTATTCCGGACAGCGCAGGCAACGTCGGGGGGATCTGACAAGGCACTTTTAGAAGAAGAAGAAGATGGAATGACCTGTTTCGCCCTTCTAAGGCATTATCATTTGATAATGCATTAGAAGGGCGAAACACGCCATTCCACCTAAAATATAATAAAACTCCAAAAAAACAGACGTTTTCATTCATATTAATTGTTTAATATTGAGTTTTACGTAAAAGTTTAAGAAACAATAAAAAAAAACATTATTTCTAAGAGAAAAATATCTAATTAATACGAACGAAAGCGTCTGTTTTTAATGAGTTTTATTATATTTTAAGGGAATGACATGTTTTGTTTTGCTAAAGCGTAATCAAATTTTACGCCTTGATAAGGCATTGTCAAACATTTGATAATGTCTTAGCAAGACGAAACAGTTTATTCTCATAAAATATAATAAAACTCCTAGAAAACAGACGTTTTCATCCGTATAAATGATTTTATATGGAGTTTCACACCATTGTTCAAGAAACAATAAAGAAAAAATATCTGTTTTTATTCAATAAAATTCAAACATAAACTATTTATATACTCGTAAGTGTGATACAAAATAAATGATGTATCATTAACAAAATACTTACATTGAGTAATAGGGTGGTACGTAGAATATTTTTTGTCTTGTAAATTTAATACTGTGTTAGGAAATACGTTTTGATTGAAGTCTAAAAGATTTGCGAGGAGTCTATCGAGTACGTGGCTTGTCAAGATTAGCATTAGTCGGCATTATTTATCTATTGAATTTCGGAAGTTTATGTGAGCCCCGAGTAGCTGCCCTCGTAAAATGAGAAATGGTATTTGTATGGAGGATGGGATCACGTCAAAGAACAAAACAGCAAAGCAATTTATCTTCGTCCCTATTGCGAGTGGAGTGCTCGTATGGAATCGCAAAAACTCTAAAAGCTACTTCGTTTTTATTAGTGTTACATAATATTGAAATAATGGCTTTCCGTTTGTACATTCGCGATAAAATATAAAAAGAAAACTGTTTTCTGTAATCCGAAATAGATAAAAAGAAGCTTATAGTTTGATCGTGAAAGAGTTTAACGTTTTCGTTTCAAGGATACGGATAATTGCCGCAGTATTGTTGGGTTGGATTGGACTGAATTATCTGCCCAGACATCGTAATAATTTATATGAATTATTTTATTTAGATAGCCGTACACACTCTTTAGACACAACATTAATACATTATGAAAAAATAGTCTATCTTTTTAATATAAGTAATTCATTGCGCCGCGTATATAAGTGCGCCGATGTCATTAAAATGGATTATGAAATAAGATGAAAACAATCTTTATGCGTATTCTTGCTAGACGAATATGAGCCGTAACGGAGTCTGCGAGTTACATACAGAAAGGTAATGTAACACAGGGAGCAGGCGATATTGATCGAACTCCGTAGTAAAGAGCGAGACGGCAACATTGCAAAGCACGCCGCTAGTTAAAATACGAGAGGGATGGAACAGGAATATTGTATTTAGTACTATAAAATTTATACGTTTAGGATAGCGTATTGTTTATAAAAAAAGTATGGGTAGGGTGATTGTTTTGTAGTGAGCTATTTTACCGCTGTTAATTCCCGCGCTAATGGGAGAGCGTCCCGCGCGGTCTCGCTCGCTTGTGCGCTGGGCGGAGAATCGTATCCTTGCGCTACGCCGCGCCGTAGAGCGCCGAGCGCGAGTCGCCAGCCGCGAGCCGACACTCCCGCCGTAGCAGCCGTGCCTACGCACGGGCGTCCGGCGGTCGCTACGTCACTCGGGGGGCTTCTCGCGAGCGGAGAGACAAAGTGGTATCATTGATAATCACAAGTGTAAAGTACCGTGCGGGAAAGGGTGGATCTCCCTGCTCCGGGCAGCCTGGGGGCAGGCCCCGCCGCGGGCCCCCGCGCCCCACGAAGCCCTGCTGCCATGTAGGGCCGTGTGCAGGATGCTGGACAAGCCTAAAGTGGTACGTTATCTCACTCACATCTTCCGTATTGCATATTTAAAGATGTACCACTTGCACAGCTTCCGATTTACGTGTAATGTAATCCACTCATCTCCAATAGAAACGCCTTGTTTTACTTTGAGATGACTAATCTCTATCCAGACATCGTATTATTTATTTAGTATAAGTATGTATACACAATCGCTCTATGGACTATTTCTATAGATAATTATAAAATATATAAGTCTATCTATCAAGACTGAATGTGTATACAAACAGTAATGATTTTTTGACGCTTCGCAATTGTTGCTCATATGATATACGAGTATAGCATAATAATGTGTAAATAGAACGCGAACAACAAAGGTTTCAATGATGTGGAATTGTCAACTGTCAGAGAATAACGCTTATAAAGGTTGACCTTTGCATCTAAAACTATTTTCAGGTAAACATTAATTATAATAAACATTAAATCTATGTTTGAATATTTTTTAAAAGGTAATAGAGTTATGGGCAGCGTATTGTATAGAAAAGCTCTCGAGTTAAGACAGTGGCTGTGGCTACTTTCGGCTGCTGACATCAGCCCGAAGTGGGTCAAGGGACTGTAGAGACTGCATGTTGGTGACGCCTTTCTCGAGGTTTTTTCACTTATTAGAACACAGGCGCGTCTAATTCTACCCAACATCTCAAACGTTTTTACCAATATCCCATTTTCCAAACACAGAAATATCAGTTTTACAGAATGCAATTATAAATTAAATTTATTCCTCCATTGATTTTTGTTGATTGCATTATTTCAATTGTGATTCATTGAGTCACTACATTACAATATTTCTATACGATGTTGCGAATTTATTTGTCTATTGAAATTTTAAATTATTGCAAAAGTTGTTCAAATTATTATCTAGAATTTTTTTAAATTTCATTTAACTGCGAATATTATTTATACTTATTCAAGTTGTTAATTATTATTTTACAGAAAACCATTTTGACATGAAAATAACTGTAGCATTTGCGGCTTTACATTTTGTATGAATATAATATATTTTTTATAATAATCGTATTTCACTGAGTCCATTGTTTTGCCCGAAACACTAAAATATCTAACATTTTAAACTATTAAATTAAATAACTTTGTTTTTGTATCACAATTGTATTTTATTTCAAATATATTTTTATATAAATAGTAACTAACCGTTCTTTTACTTAAAATATTTAGGTACCTAACTCAATTTCAGCAAGAGCTTCAAAATTATATCAAATAAATTATTGAAATTAACATAGGAACAAATGCACATAAAGATTCGAAAAATCACGAAAATTTGACATTTGATATATTATTGAAACACCTGATGATGTCAACATAGGTTGATGAAACATCTGTCGCGTAAAATAAAATACAATTGTGATACAAAAACAAAGTTATTTAATTTAACAGTTAAAAAACGTATTTCAGTTTATTTTCTGTTTCTGGGACGTACGTAAAGAAGACAGAATTAAATATTTTAGTGTTCCTTATGCTCGTACTCACGGGTAATGGGCATTATTATTATTATTATAAAACATGTCGAGAAAAATAATCTCAAAAGTAGAAAAAACAGTGTTTTAATTCATAAAAATATCATCATTATGGAATTCCATAGTGTTAAAACCATCATAAAAACAAATAAAAATGTTTTTCAATTGATTGTCTGGTTTGGAAATTTATGTATATAGAGTTGAACTATTAAAATAATTGAAGGCTGGACATTACAAAGGTGCCAAGTATCAAAAGCTTGACTACAGTGGGTCAGTATTGCATTAGAAGGGCCGTAACGTTGAAAGGGTGGAAAAATTTAAATACCTCGGCAGCATACTAACACAATTTCATTACACCATCGCTAGAAAATATTTCTTTATAAACTGTTTGAATTTATTATCTTTTGAAATTATATAATATTCTAATTTAATAGCGGGAGATGCCTATTGGTGGCGATGAGGTTCGCAACACATCACACCGCGTCTCCCGCGGGGCGAAAAGAGAAGGATGGAGTGCCGCATCAGTAAAAGTGTGACAGTCCATTTTTTCTGCCTACCCTTTAGGGAGACGGTGTGATGGTTAGTTAGTTAGTTAGTTAAAACCGTCATCAAAAAATATGCAACGAAAATGGCTATTTTTATTTTTAAATAAAAATATCACTAATATGTATACTTATTTCAATTATTCCTAACTCGTTTACCTAATGAACTAGTAAAAAAGGTTTACCCAATAATCGCGGAGTAGGCACATAATTATCATTAGTGGTGTTGAAATCATTTTAAAACATATAGCGTTTACAGTAATTGCGAAATAAACAATTCACCTGAGACGTTGCATACGGACTAAATATTTTTTACTAAACTAACGAGAACTTGAACTATTCAGATTATGATGTATGAATCTATAATACAAAAAAGATAATTCATTAATAAGATTTGATAAACTTTTAATGATGCACTCAAAGTCATTATTACGAAAATAAATATCTACTGATGCAACAAGGTGACAGCACGAATTGCAGTTCCAGTGACAACGTTTGGAAATATGGAAATGAAGCTTGGAGCTGGAAATAAAAGGACGAAAGTAGTATAAGTGCCGTAGACATGTGTGTAAAAATTTATTTATTTATTTATTAAGGGTAACATACAGCGATATCAATAACATATATATAAAAGAAACATTTAGAATAATTAAAATAAGGCCAATTACATGCTACCACAGATTAAAAATAATAGTTAACAATCAACAAATGATAGTGAGAAACAAGATTGAAGTTAAACTAAGACAAAATAAGGTATACATAATATTTAAGAGTTAAAATACTTATAGTACTGGAAGTAAAAAATAAAATTAAGATAAAATAAAATAAAAAGTAATATACGAGTATTATAATATCACGTTACATCGTGGTCATGTCCGCGCCGAAATGTTGCTCCGATCACTTTTTTAAAATTTCGCTCGCTCAAATGAAAGACGTCAATGTCTCCAAAATGCTTGTTGTAGATATCACAGATTCTATCAGAAAAATAATACATTATACGATTTAATAAAATATACAATAGAATAAAGAATTTTTGATAAACTAAAGGCGTTAACACTGTGGAATTCCATTATTGTGTCCCTCAAAAGTGGAAAAAACAGTGTTTTAATTCTTAAAATTTTGTCAGAATAAAGAATGTAAGTGCGACAAGATTTGGAAATACGGAAGGCGAATGAGAAGAATGAAAAAGAATAAGGGAAGAATTGTTAAAAAGGTGTATACAAGCAGTGTGAATGGAAACACATTTCGAGGAAAGCTTTTTGTTTCGCTTTCCTGGGACATTATCAATTATTTTGATAATACCTTAGCAAGGAGAAATACTGTACATATTCCCATAAATTATAATTAAACGTCTAGAAAATACGTTTTCATTCTTAAAATCATTTATTGTGGAGTCTTACAGCATTGTTAAAAAAATACATAATACAAATAGGATTACGAGTGTAATGTGTAAGTGAGTACTCATTATATTAGTTTAGTAATATATAATAACAATAAAACAACTTCGAATTAGTCAATTAATACGAATGAAAACGTCTGTTTTCTAGAAGTTTTATCATATTTTATGCGAATGACTTGTTTCGCCTGTCTAAGACATTATCAAATGTTTGATAATGATATGACCTTTGATGATGCCTTAGACAAGCGAAACATGTCATTCACATAAAATATAATATAACTTCTAGAAAACAGACGTTTTCATTCGAAATTATTATTTAATATGGAGTATTACACCATTGTTCAAGAAATAAAAAAAACATTATTAGTGCCAATATTCTCAAGGATTTTTAAATAATCAATGTATACGTTTTATGAGATGATAAAACGCACAGGCATATTGGTTTTTAGTTACAATTTGAATTTTTACATTTGATTTAGAGAATATATAAATAGAATTTGGAGAGCTAAGCAGAATTATATATAAATCGTTTCCCTTTCTAGAGTAATAACCAAGGTGAGCATATTTTATGGATGGCTTGCTCAACCAAGAACTGATGACGTCAGATTCTCCTGGTACTTTCTAAGAACAGATTGAATAGGTAAACGAGACGTCATCACAAATCCTTTATTCGTTTTATTCCCATCTTGGCAACATCGTAAGATGCGTAACATTTTTATTACGTATATAAGAAAACGTGACATAAATGAAAGATTTGTAAAACGGTGCATTTTGAAAACCAGAAACCATCCAGAAACTAAATAGAATTTTGGCAACACATTTTCAAAATCATGGAAATGTAATAAAATATAATAGTATTCATTTACACTTGCCCTGGAAATGCTTTAAAATTTGACATCAATTCAAAAATCATGTCAGACTATAATAACGAGATTAAAGCTCTTTGAAATCACGATTTTCAAATTATATACAAATGAAAAGTTTTGTTATAAGTTTTCACATAAATAAAATATATAATTATAGATGCTAACAGTTACAAATGTTTCAAATTGATATATTAGTAACTGATCATGGAAATCAAAAATATTATCGATTAAAAATATTATCATTAAATTAAATAAATCTTAACATCATAACAGTTTAAGCCACGTGAACATTAAAAATAAAAGCTAATTCTATCTAACGAATTAACCATCACGCCTTCTGTCCGAAGGGGTAGGCAGAAAAAATTAACCACCGTATTATTCTTCTCACTTCTACTGACTCACTTCCTCAAAATTCATACGACATTCCCGACAGATATCTCCGACAGCGCCAGCATAGATTGTTATTTTTTCCGGCCGCAAGAACCAACCTGCCTCTAATAATGCCGGTGGGAAGAACAATCAGTTTGCTGAAAAAAAAATTACCTCGGAGATTGACGTCTTTCATATTAGTGAAAGTACGTTCAGAAGAAAAATACTCTCAACTTTAGAGAGTATTTTGCCTTCCTAAAGTTGAACCATCTCTCATGCATTCCTGATTCTTTACCCTTTCTCAAATAGATGCCTTAAACTGTTATTATGTTTGTAATATCTTTTGAGTGAATAAATAAACTGATAAACTAAACATTGATTGATTCGTCGATTTATCTGACTCCTGTTGCCGGCATTAAATATTTGATTGATTTGAAAGTGTCACGTTTTTTTCGCCTTTCTTCAATTTCTTTTTCCTATTACATCATTAACAGTTTCTTTTTCTATCGTTCTTTCAAAATGAGCTTTTCATTATTTTGATCAAAACGTTTTCGTTCGCACTGCTGTCACTTTATATTAGGTTTTATAGTTTATAAACACCTCCGTTAATATTAGTTATTTTGTAATGACAAGATGAGCTCAGGTGGTCACCTAAAATCCCAAAAAGAGGCCTTGTAATAACAGAAGAGGGACAGGAAGACCACAAAAAGCTGGAAAGATCATGTTATCCAACTTGCGGGTAGTAGATGGCAACAAGATGGCACAAGATAGAAAATATTGGAAGAGTTTTGAAGAGGCATATTCAGCAATGGAGTCAAATTAGCTGAAAAGAAGATGTTTTGAATTAAATTGTTTTTAGTGTTGATGTGTTAAACCTAATTAGGGCACTATTTAGATATAGTTAAATATTGGAATGCAAAAAAGCGTTTGTTTAAATATTTGGTTTATACTATCTTGGGAAAATCTAAATGGTAAAAATCTGGAACAAGTAGGTAGTATATTAACAAAGGATAGGCGAGTGGATAGGGATATTGAATGAAGGGTTGGGGCAGGCAACAAAGTGAATGGGCACAGTTGTCATCGCAAACAAAAATCTAAAATGGCAGTGCACAATGGTGCTTTTGTACTGATCCTTATATATGGAAGCGAAGCATGGAAATGCCAAAATAAGCTCTCTTAGACGCGAATGCAGTACAAATAAGATCTCTTAGACGGATGTGTAGAAAAATTGTATGTCACAGTGTAGAATGAAAATATTAGAAGTGAATGCGGTGCGTATGAAAGCGTTATGAGCAAAATAATAAAAATATCATTAAGATTATTTGGACACATGGAAATAACGAATGAATAAAGAATGGTAAAGAAAGTATATATTATCGATGTTAATGAAATAAGAAATAGAGGAAGAACGAGGAAAATGTGGCACGATCAAATAATTCAAATATTCAATGTCGGCCACGTGAGGAGTCGAAGAAATCGACGTGCGTGCATGACACGATGTATGAATGTTGAGGAAGCGAGAGAAGTATCTTAGAAAATAAAAGTTGTGTGATGGTTAGTTATTATAATTAGTTAGTTATCTTGGGATTTACAAAGATTGATAAACGAACCGAGATTGAATTCTCTACAAACATTCATTAAAGTACTCTTCAGAAGGGCTCAAACAACGCATTATATGTACTTATATGGAAGGAGAAATATAAAGAATGGATAATGAAATGCAGGACATTTTGGTACCACTAAGAAGGTAGGGTGCTCCCTTTATTCCAAGCGCCATGCGTCTAGATGGGGAGGGTATACCTTTTAGTACATATTATACATGTCTAGCATTGTGCGTATACATGAAAGGGACGACGAAACATGTGACAATATACGACATAACACAGGTTGATATTGTTCGGTCTCTTAGATCGATTTCACAGAAGCACATGTTTGTATGTAAAAACTCTGTTTTGTAAGCTATCATAGTTTATATTAAAAAATGATTTATTACGCTTTTAACAATTATGTAAAACTCCAAAATAATAAATTGATAATTTTATTATATTTTAGAGAGATTACATGTGTTTTTTTAGATTTGGTTCTTAAACTCGCAACATTGTTTCTACAGACTGTCAATTTGACAATTGATAGTTGATTTATGGTCAGGGTTTTGCCATTTTATACAATTGCTCAATAAAGTTGTGGAAATGTCTTTATGCGATATATGTCATATTTATATATGTCGGCTTGCTTGGGTATTATTATTTGATCACGCACAATAATACAAAACTTTTATAAAAATAAGTGTAATTAAAGATTTTTCTTTCGGTTGGGTCGTTTTGTTTTAACGAGGTGTTATGTAAACATAATGATTTAAGCAGGGTGAAACAAAACACCTCTAGCGTAAAAACAAAATTTAAGCTTGTTTTAAGCGTGAAATTCAACATGTACAGTATTTGGTTTCTGTAAATAATGATTGAAAAAAAAAAAAATTTAGATAAACTTAAGGCGTTCACACTGTGAAATTCCATAATTACAATTTTTTATGAATTAAAACACTGTTTTTTCCACTTTTGATTGTATTTTTCTCGACATGTTTCGAAGGCTTACACCTTCATCATCGGGAGAACGATATAAACCGTTTATATCGTAAGCCTTCGAAACATGTCGAGAAAAATAATATCAAAAGTGGAATAAACAGTGTTTTAATTCATAAAAATTCGTAAAAAATAAGAATTAAAAATTCTTTTATAATACTTTATGATTTTGGTTTTATGGGTTGGGTTTCTGGTGAATATTTTTTCACTAGTGTAAGTCTCTTCTTAACATTTGATCTTCTGAAAGTTTCTGCTTATAATAAATGATGAGTTTTTAGATTTTCATATGAAACTCTATTTTAAAACTTAAATACAGTGGTGTTATTCGAATTGAAGTTAGGGTCGTAGGGATATATTTAAATTGTATCTTTTCAAATGATATTTTATTATGTAAGATATTTTTAGTACTAGAATGTCTGGGCGAGAGAGCAGATTAATCGGATTGATGTATCCTTCTCACCCCTGGTCCGTCCCCTCGCAGGATCAACAGGAGGACAGAGAATGGGAACGGGGGAGACGAGAGGAGAATTTCAAGAGTAGGCGGAGGTGGATGCGGCGGGAAAATTCAAATTTTCAGTTCAATAACATCCCAAAATTTCGGGCGAACTTATTATTTCGATATTATAAATAGTGGAAGTTAAAAGTATCCGAAACTTACAAAATTATAAGCTCCGTAGAACGTTTTTAGGCGAAAACATTTTTTATGGTAAAAAAGCAGATCAAAAATTTAAAAAAGCATTTTGTGTTTTTGACTAACTAACTAACTAACCATCATGCCGTCTCTCCGAAGGGGTAGGCAGAAATAATGGACCGCCACACTCTTCTGTGATGACATACTTCTCTTGCTTCCTCTACATTCGTACATTGCGACTCGTTTTCCTCGGCCTTCCTCTCTTTTTAGCTCCATTCACGTCGTTTACATATACCTTCTTCATCATTCTGTCTTCGCTCATTTATTCCATGTGTCCAAACCATCTTAACGACCCTTTCATTATTTTGTTCATAACACTTTCATTCGCACAGCATTCACTTCTTATACTTGCATTTGACACTTTATCATATACAGATTTATTACACATTCGTCTTTGAGATCTCATTTCTACTGCGTTTATTCTACTTTCATTCCTCTTTTGCCAGTTCCTTGCTTCACTTTCATACATAAGGGTCGGCACAAGAACTCCATTATGCACTGTCATCTTAGCTTTTTTGGATAGAAAACTTTAAATCACCATTTACTCTGTTGCCTGCCCCAACCCTTCTTTCAATATCCTTCTCCACTCTCCCATCCTTTGTATACATACTACCTAAATAAACAAATTCATCCACTTATTTTTGATATTTATGTTAATAATATATGTGTACATAGACAAGTGTATATTTTATAAGAACAATGGTAAAATAGTTTAAATTTGTTTATGACATTTCTCTAACCAACTAACTAACACGGATTCCCCTGAGGAATAGGCAGAGTTGATGGATTCTGTTCTATCTTGCCATACCTCTCTAGCACACTCACACATTTTAACATGCACATTCGTCGATTTTTTCGACTTCGTACGTGGCTATCTCTTGGTAATTGATTATTTTGGTTATGTCCATGTTTTCCTCGGACGTCCTCGGCTGCTTTTTCCATTCACACTGCTTGTATATAATATTTGAACCATTCTTCTCTTATCTATTCGTTCCATATGACAAAATCATCGAAATTATTAATTTTTAATTTTACTTTACTTAACATGAAAAAATCTGTCTAATATTCCTTCCTTATTTTATCGTTTGGTTTTCTATCTTACATAGTTTTCTCCGCACATTCGTCTCAGTGATCTCATTTCTACGGCATTTACTTTCACTCTTCTTCTGCTAGCTCTTAGCCTCCAAGAAACTAAAGCAATATTCTCTTGTGAACGAGCTGGATACAAGCGTGTTATTATTTTTTGTCTTTGGTCTACCACATCTTCTTCTTTTTCCTCAGTCATCTCTCCACTGCTGGATATAGGCCTGCTCCATTTCCTTCCACTCCACTCTATCTTGGGCTTTTCTTTGCCACATTCTACCCGCGACAGGAATAATGTCGTCGGCCTATCTTTTTTGGGGTCGGCCCACTCTTCTTTTTCTATCCCATGGTCTCAATTTGAGGACTCTGGGTGCCCATTGCTCTGTTCCCTATCTAGCCACATGACTTGCCCACTGCCATTTCTGTTTAGCGACAAGGTCCGTTTTGTCTATGACTTTTGTTCGGCGTCTTATTTCTTCATTTCTTATTTTGTCTTTTAGACATACGCCTAACATTTGTCTTTCCATGGACCTTTGCGCACATTTTAGTTTATGTACCGTATTGACAGTTAGCGTAATGGTTTCCAGGCCATAGGTGATCACGGGGAGGATACATGTTTCATATAATTTTCATTTCAGAATTATGGGTATGTCCTTATTCTTAAGTATGTGCTTATTAGTAAGTATATGTCTGCCACAGTACCAGTCATTTATAATTTTTGGATTTTGAATTTTTGGATATATTTCAGGCTCAGTAGGACGAATATGACGGCCGTAAATACCGCGTTATTTCCGATTTTTTTTTTTACAGAACGCTCATTTTCGTGATAGAACTGAATGAATTGAATACGTTGTTCCGTACTATACGATGACATTTTAACAAATGGTAAACTTTCCTCTTTTCATATATAATATAAAAAAAGATGGCGGTCAAAATGGCTGAATTGACAGCTGTAAAAAAAATCCCTAAAGGAACACCTGTGTGGTTTGGTCTGTTTTATTGTACGGATGTGAAACGCGGACCTTGAAAGTTAACTCAATGAACAGACTGGAAGCATTTGAAATATGGATCCATCGCCGAATGCTCAGAGTTCCCTGGACAGACATGGTTACCAATACCGAAGTCCTGAGGCAAGCTAGAGTTGACAAGGAACTGTTATCAACTATCAAGGATCGAAAGATCTCACATCTGGGTCATATACTGAGTAAAAGTACCACCTTCTCCAACTGATATTGGAGGGGAAAATTGAGGGACGCCGAGGCCCCGGTAGGAGACAAATGTCCTGGCTGCAAAACGTGAGGGAGTGGACCGGCATCCGAAGTGTGGAGGAGCTGTTCCGAGCGGCGCAGGACAGGGACAGGTTCGCCGAGGTGATCGCCAACGTTGGGGGGACCCGACTGGGCACTTGAAGAAGAATAAGAAAGGAACACCCGTTACTTTTATTGTTCCACATTCCTTCTTGATATCAGAATTTGGAATTAGGTTGTACATCGTCTCATCACACATACGTCTAAATGATCTCATCTCTACCGCATTTATTCTGCTCATTAATAATAACTAAATTACTGGAACGCAATGAAAACAATTTACCTGCAATACAGAAGTACGCTGTCTGTGCGCTAGTACGTTACGGTGAGTTTGTGTTTCGCAATTCAATATTTTTATTGCATTATGTCAGTCGAGATTCTTGTTAGCAAAAAACATAATATCACAACGCTTACAACCGAAATGAGATTTTTCGCCATTTCAAAATTATTAACACTCTAAATGATACATTGCATTCGAAACCCGATGTGGATTGGTATTGCAATATTTAGTCATATTTAATAATAACGAAATATTAGGAGCACATTTTTTTCATTTCTTCTATATTCGCCATAACTTTGTGTTGCAGATTCATTGAACCATGTTTTGTTTAAAAAAGCATGTTTCAGACACATGCAAGATTAATAACCTTGACCCGAATAAGAACTTAAAAATATTATTTTAGATTTATTCAAAACATTTATTATAACAAATTCATAAACGTTCGAAAAAAACATTTTAATATCTGTCTAAACTGACCACATTCATGAAAATTTGTTAAAATATTTATATCACAGGCTTCTGTGTCCTAAACGTGTTTGTTTTTAATTAATTAAAAAAAAGTTCATGTTGTATACAAAGTTTAAAAAACATTGTACATTTTCTTTTAAATTTGAAATTCGTTATACACATATTCAGGTATTCACTTATCTTGGTACGGCCATGATGGAAGCCGCTGTCTTTGATCTGGTGTAGAATTCACGTGACAATAAAATGGCGATAGATTAGCTACCTATCACATGTCACGAGAATCAAAATGATAGCTATACTCTTTACGTCAATTTGGCTCGCGATGTAATGATGTGATGAGCGATTCAACGTAATAATAATAATATGCACGTGGAGTTGGGACCCAGAGTTCAAAAAGGCCTACGTGCTGCAGCCACTTTGAAGACATCCTAAAGTCCAAGCTTCTATCCAGAAAAACCGAGCTGCGCATTTATAACTCATTTATAATTGGTGACATATGGTTCTGAGTAATGGACAGCGATTCTTAAATAACATCAAATAATATACTGGTTTGAGAAAATGATCCAAAGAAGGATCTTGGGACCCAGACATAGTGTTGAAACGGGAACATGGATGCATAGAGCAACCAAGATATTCGTACAACGACCCAGCAGCCACTTAAAACGTTCACAGTGAGAGCCGGACATCCAGCATGGATAAGCGCATATTCCAAATTTGAGAGACCAAAGTTAACAAGACTCTGCACGCGTCAAGACCAGCCGGAGGAAGAATGTCTTTGGAATGCCAAGATAACGTCTAAGGGATAATGTTCTAGCTGATCTGGCTAGGCTAGGTGAAATAGACTGATTGAAGCAAAAGGCAAAGGATCTAGAAGCTTGTAATAAAATCATAAAGGAGGTTAAACTCTTCAAAAATTGTACGGCCATATGAAGTAAGCAAGTATATTTATTTGAGTGTCTGTTTTTTAAAAATTAATTTCTAATGGGACTACCACCTCCAACTGATATTGGAGGGGAAAATTGAGGGACGCCGAGGGCTCGATAGGAGACAGCTTTCCTGCACGTGAACGGCATCTGAAGTGTGAAGGAGCTGTTCCGAGCGGCGCAGGACAGGGACAGGTTCGCCGAGGTGATCACCAACGTTGGGGGAACCCGACAGCGCACTTGAAGAAGAAGAAGAAGAATTTTTAATGATGATTCTGTATTTAAAAACTGACTCGCACACATTACCAATGGTGACGTCATTATTGGTCACACTTCGTGAAATTTAAAGTGATCCGCTGATAAAATGTTTTCTTGATGATAAAAATGTTTAAATTCGTAATGCTTTGTGTCATAGTCCCATATTAAATTTAAAACAAGTTACATACTTCTCTTTTGATTTACAGTTGATCGTTTTACTTTCAATTTGCCACAGAACACACTTCTATTAGATGGTCGCCACACTAATCTTTTCTTTAATCTATTTAGGCAAATGCTTAACCAATAGATCAAAGTTAAAGGTTGGTCGATTGTGGCGAAAGCCATTAATCGTTGTCCGTCAAATAGTTTGATAAGAATCTTCCGATATTTCAAGTTTTCTAAATTTGACCTCGTGCTTTCGACGATTCAACGAGTCAGCTCTTAAGACACCCAACAATGATAGCTATAACAAAAGAATCTTCAGTGATACGAATTGCAAATATAATAAAACCAATTTAAAATTTCGTTTCTCGCACATCAATTTAAAAACACAATTATGTTACATGTTATCTGGTATATATCTAAATATCTACTTCATCATTTACGATTTAGACGGACAATTGAACATTTTTAGTTTTTTTTTCGTTGTATAATGTATGAACTAATTTGATATTGTGATATGTTACGTGAGGTGAAATGATAGCGTCATTAATCAAATTCTTTAATCAAAGATGTTTTAAAAATAAACGAGCACTTTATACAAGAATAAAAGTTGAGAGTAAATTTATAATGCATTAGCGGTCATTAAGGAAGAAATGGGTAATCTATAAATGTGACGAAAATTCAAAAGTTACCCGAGTACCTATTAGTTTAACGATATTATTAACTTTTATATCTATTTATAAAAAGACGTTTCGAATTAAATTAAATTAATAGGAAGTCACGATATGGCGTGGCGGCAGACACGTCATGCGACAAAAAGTTTTCTTGTTTACTTTTACTAGTATAGGTTTAGTAAATACACGGGAGGGAAAATGCGCAAAGGCTTCCTATAAATAAACACCAGTAATTTGAGCCACGACATCAAAATGATCAGACATTCTTCTTCTCTAAATATTAAACCATAATGTTTTAGTTTACGCTGTTTATAAAATTCCCGAAATTTATCGAATTCTACTGACTTTTGTGGATTGGATAAAACTTTTTATTTATTTTTATTTATATATTTAAAAAAACGCAAAAGTCTTATTGTATTCCCATGAGTAAATAACTCATTATGGGACAAAATAGATAAGTTGCATATAAGCGCGAGTTAAGTAATAGTAAAAAGAAGAATTGGACTAAGCTGGGCAGCTTTCGGAAACATGGGTTACATCCTTAAAAACCGGAAAATACCGATCAACCTGAAACGAAAAGTCTACAAAGCCTGCGTTCTACTAGTTGGTACTTACGTATGGTCTTGAAACTGTAAAATTGTCCAAACAAAGTGTCGAGAAACTACGAGTGACCCAAAGAGCCATGAAAAAAACCAGGAATAAGCCCAAGAGACAGAGTCAGAAACGATACGGTGAGAGAAAAAACAAAGGTCACTGACATCATCCAATGAATGGCGACTCTAAAATGGCAATGGGCAGGTCACGTAGCCAGAAGCTCAGATGAAAAATGGACAAGAAGACTGCTGACTTGGAGACCGTGGACGGCAAAGAGAAGTGCAGGGCGACCGCAACTACGGTGGAAGGATGATCTAAACAGACACGTCGGAATAACCTGGATATCCAGGTTCGGATCACCAGGATTCCAGGAAATCATCATATCAGTATAAAAAATACAGTTTTTTTTACAATAACAGAAGGTATAAAGTACTTAAGTGTTGATGTATCAAACAGCAGTGACCTCTTCGGAGAAGTAAGTGAACTAACTAAAAGGGCCGCCGTTGTGGCTGGCTGCTTGAAAAATACTGTTCGAAAAAACAAAAATATTCTAAAGAGGAGCAAAATACGAATCTGCAAGACTTGCGTACGTCCTATAATGACATATGGAATAGAAACGAGAGCTGACACCATCAGAACAAAAATTATCCTAAGAACCACAGAAATGAAGGCTCTCCGATGCGTTGCGGGAACGACACTCCGAGACAGAGTAAGAAATTCTGAAATAAGAAAGATCTGCAATGTGGAAGATGTCATACGATGGGGAAGACTAAGAAGACTCTACTAGAAAGATCATGTGGAAAGAGCATGTTCTGTAAGAGTGATAAATAACGCCGCAAATAAAGTATTAAAGGGAAATCGACCTCCAGGAAGACCAATCAAAAGATGGCGAGACAGTTGGACATCTACATCCCAGGAACAGGCTCCGAGAAATAACAGGACGCAGTCCTAAATAAAGCAGAAAAATAAGAAGGTATAAAATATGTATATATTATACAAAAAATCGAATACACGTTAACTCTAATTGGACGCTAGCTTTTGTATTTTTTGTATTGTACTCGTATATGTTATTCTATTAATATTTAATTTTAAAAAGGCACCGTGTATGTTAATCGTTCAATTAGTAATATTCAATTGACAAAGTAATTATGCGCATATTACACAGAAAATAAAATTCAACATGATTCATCATGTCATCTCATATGTGCCATACGACCGCAGCGACAAAGTTCTGTTGTCACGTCAGAGATGACTTACGTCAGTTAAGGGTTAAATAACAATAATTTCAACAATGACACTGATATTTCTAATAGCATTCGTGTTAAATTTGTATTCAATATCGGTTAAATTAAACTTAAGTACATTATTATTGAAATACACTTAAAACGCAATGTCAAAAGCAAATCGCATAAATCATACTTCCACTTGTAATTAAATGACCATGTTAGGATTTATAACTATTCTAACATTATGTTTCACATCAACATCACCCGGAGTGATCTATTATTAATTAACTTTTTCAGGGACCCGAGAACTGTACAGGAACCGATCAAGTTTTTATTGAAGTTCGGAAGTAAATTTGCAGTCCACGAGTATAAATAAACATCCACAAACGACGACAAAAAAATGAGAAAAAATTCATTCATTTCAAGACTCGTGCGCTTAGGAAACACGAATAAAAAAGGTGTTCAATGGTTTGTGTCGTAGATAAGTGGCTCAAAAGGTTTATGAATGATATGAATTTCGTTCTTAGTAAGATGAGCATTTGAAGATTTCAATAAAAAGTACACCCTTATATTAAAAATCAAATCGAAAACTGACCTTAAAATATTGTATTATAAAGTTATCTGAGCGCTGAATAATCTTATTGAAATGTTGCATTTACCGATTAACGTGAGTCGTGCTTAGGCGTGGGACAGACCTAAGGATTGAATGAGCGAAACTGACGAAATGGCGCTGCTACGTCCAATGACATATTCGGGTATGCGGTGGATAATTTTCTATTTAGTATTTCCATAGCAATGGCAAGGCCATGTCAGGCCCCCCAACGTTGGCGATAACTGTAGCAAAGGAATCTCTGTCCTGCGCTACTAGGAACAGGTTTTGAATTCTTGTCATTCCTATCCATTCTTTTATGTTCCACAGCCAGGACGTCCCTCCACTTTACCCATTAATATCAGTCGAAGGAGGTGGTATTTTTCTCCCTTTAGCACATGACCCAAATATGAGACCTTTCTAACTTTCACACTCGGTAGCATCTCTCTATTGGCACTGGCTTATTGTAGTACGTTTGCATTACTGACCCTATCGGTCCACGGTATACGGAGCATTCTGCGGTATATCCACATTTCAAACGCCTCCACCTGGTTCATTACATTCACTTTAAAGTCCAGGTTTCGCAGACATATAGTAGAACATACCATATATAAAATTTAATCATTCTTTGTCGGAGTTTCAAGTTGAGATAATCATTTTATTAAATGCACCTCGTGCAACTTCAATTCTAAGATGATTAGGAAGAATTTAATATTGAAATATTGCTACCATTAATATTTCAGTTATTGCTACCATTAAAAGTCCTGACGGTAAAACGCGTAAAACGCAGATAACAAATTACAATTTAATGTGAAACGTAACTTCATGATATTCTGGCAACTTGTTATTCGTAAATGATACTTTGCAAATAAAGGTGGTGTCTATTTTGGTATGATTAATGTATTCCTTGGCCAAAAGTATTATGTAACCGCGGAGGCTAATCCATTACCCATAATGATTGTATTTTAATTTTCCATCGCAAACCGTATTGCGGTTATTCACTGAGGCATATTATATACTGTGGCATAACGACTCCACATTTTTCAGCAAACAAAAATAATTTGTATCACCGCTAACTCGAGGCGGACAGTTTGAGCACGCCAGGCTGAAATTTAAACTCCCATAAATCAATTAGAATAGAATTACGGTCAAATAAATCGTCTTGGTGCTTCTAAATTTCCAACTTTCTTTGTTAGCTAGTATACAACGCGCGGCATCTTGCGTGTCTCTGGGTTCATGGCGACATCGGAAGTCAAGGTTAAATTTACGTTCGTTTATACTTTATCAAAAGCATCAAAAACGTCCATTCTCGTATGCAAATTTGAATACCTAAAACGACGGGATAATTATAAGGCATTAATGGAAGATTGCCTATTATTATATTTCAATTTGTTTATGCAAATATCGTTAGTCTAATTGTACGAACGCTCTTCATGATATGAATAAATTTACAGGAAACAGAATATATATACATTAATGTTTGTCATATAATTAGGAAATTGAAAAAACTTTGTTTATTATCCACAAAATATTAAAAAATACACGACATGTTTCGGAGGATACTTCCATCTTCAGGTATAAATATATAATTAAAACTAAACAATGAAACACTAATATAAAAAGCGCATTTAAAATTTGATACTAAAAGTAAATTAAAAAATTAACCTGGGCTAATAATTATTTTTTATCAGTAAGAACTAATAAATAATATTAATTAATAATAATACATGATGATAATACAAAAAATACATAAAATTGTAATTTAGAAAAAAACATATATTTCTAAAGACATAATTTATATAGAAATTAATAAATGATTAATTTGCATATGATTGGGAATGGGAGCTTAAGATACTAAAAGTAGAAAAAGTCTACTTTAGTCTCCCAAGCTCCCATTCCTAATCATATGCAAATTAATCATTTATTAATTTCTATATGAATTATGTCTTTTCAAATGTATGTTTTTCTAAATTACTATTTAATATTTTTATATTATCATTATGTATTATTATTGTTTAATATTATTTATTAGTTTCTTACTGATAAAAAGTAATATTTTACTTACAATAATTAGCCCAGGTTAATTTTTAAATTTGAATTATTGTATCGAATTTTAAATGCGTTTTTATATTAGTCTTTCTTTGTTTAGTTTTTATTATATATTTATACCTGAAGATAGAGGTATCCTCCGAAACATGTCGTGTTTTTTAAATATTTTATATATAATATATTTAAGGAAAATAAACAAAGTTTTTTTCATTTGTCTTTTTCTTTTTTATGTACTTTGTATATACAACACTAACACAAAAAAAAATTAAATCAAATATCAGACATGTTTCGGTCAACCCGGTGCTTCCTCAATAATATTAAAAAGATATTTAATATATTATAAAATTGTTTACAAATATGATCAGTTATGACAGATATAACAATTAGCAATCAATCTGTCAAAACTGATCATATTTGTAAACAATTTTATAATATTTTAAATATCTTGATAATATCACTGAGCAAGGACCGGGTTGTTCGAAACATGTCATATTTAATAAATAAAAAATTAAATAGTGTTGTATATACAAAGTACATTAAAAAGAAAATACAAATAAAACATTTATAACACAAATAATGGCGAGCTTCAATTTCCTAAGTATATTACTATGGAATTCTACAGTGTTTTATGCCTTAGCTTTTAATAAATGTTTGTCATATATAAACTTAAGCATCTAAATTTATATTTTATTGCGCAAACATGTGTTTTAAATGTTAGATTATCGATATATGGAATCTTAAGTAGTTATCTAAGCGATGAACCGATTTATCGGGGAGCGCAAAAACTCGCAATTTTATTTATAAAATAAAACAGAATTTCTCACATGTGTTTCTAGTCTCGAGTTTTGGACTGCACGTACTTGTTTAATCGGGCATGAACTCCAAGTGTTTCACTTTGACAATTTTTTATTATATTACGTGTGCTTGCCAATTGTACAGCAATTCAGCTTTCAAAATTTATTGAAAACATTAATGCAATTCGTTCAAAACACTTGAAAAGATTTTAATTGTGTTTCAATTACTAATTCTGTTGCATCTTTCTCAACTAAAGGCCTTGGATAAATATTTTAAGCTAGCCATTCACATTGTCGATGGGCATTCTAGAGGTCGCATAGTTTATGATTTTCTATTTCATTAGCGAACAATATATGAAAAGTGACAAAAGTATAATGATAATGATGAGACTTCAAAGGTCGTTATTTTTTCTTATTAAAAAAGAATTGTAAATTAGTAAAGTAATAATATATTTCCACTAACGTTAAAAAAGAATCATAAATTGTTTATTGAGTGAATAAGAGCACGGTTCAAGATCGCTGCCTTATGATTAGAAGTTAATTGTTTTGTGTCCTAGACCAAAAGCAAATTATATTTATATTTTCTTTTATGTTAGCCATAACTTTGTGTTGTAGATGTTTAATGTTTCTTTTTTATACATACTTTGTATAACGTACAACACTCACATTTATTAAAAAAATAAAATAAAAATAAAATATCAAACATGTTTCGGTTTCATGATTTAATTGTATCTCAATAGAGACGAAGATGCAAATTGGAAACCGAACATTGATCAAGGTGTTTACCGGACTTATGACCTGTCATTTGTTGGGTTAAGCGCACGCTCTATGTAATAACAACATTCCCCATTCCACTTTCCTTATGACCATATTGACGACCTTCGTGGCAGAGTGGTTACGAGCTCTGACTTCCATGCCGAAGGTCCTGGGTTCGATTCCCGGCGATGGCAGTGTGATTGTCACACTGTCTTTGGTCTGGTGTAGAATTCACGTGACAATAAAATGGCGAGATTGGCTACCTATCACATGTCAAGAGAATCAATATAATAGCTACAAAATAAAAAAATTGTATACAGTAATTGGGCCCAAACGACCTGTTGTGTACATAAAAAAAAAGGAGTATATCTGACAAATTTTTGGAAGTTGAATATATGTTAAAGTCCTACACCAGATTTCACATGTCAGTTTCAATGCGCCATCTATGGAGATTTATGTTTATTAAGCATTAAGCAGAACATCATTTTTAACACAATGTGAAAGGCTACCCCGCCAAAAAATATGTTTCGGTTTGTTTACAAATATGGTCAGTTATTACATTTTGACAGATTACAAGCGTTATAATCTGTCAAAACTGACCGAATTTGTAAACCATTTTATTATAAAGAAAGAGAACAAATTTTTTTAAATTTTTTTTTATTATTACTCGTATTATGTATTAAGTGTGTTTTCATTACCTTAAATGAACTTCTACCAAAAAATTTCAATTAAAAACATGAATTATTTCAATTTCATTATATTTTAAACATTTATTAATATCGCTGGTTAGTCCGAAACATGTTTGATTTTTAATTTTTTTTAAATAAATGTGAGTGTTGTATACAAAGTATATATAAAAAAGAAACATTATATTTATATTTTTTAATTAACCTCTTTTTGGTAATGTCGGGATGGTAAACAATCATTTCTGAAAAAAACTTTTTTTATATTTACGAAACATTACCAAATAGTTTCGGAACTTTACTGATCTGCTGTTGACCCAATTGTTGTATAAAAATTGGCGCCTTGAGTATTCACGTATAGTAAACAGACGTTTTCATTAATAATATAATAAATATGTAATACGGAGTTTAACATTTTTATTAAAGTTTTTACTTTTGATTTTAATTTATGTGCCAAATTGACACCCGTTTAAAAACGGGTGTCAATAAACAGATTAAAGATTTTTTATCATTAATGAATATTTGTACTTGTATTTGTTATTTATATTTACGGCATATTGTTCTAAAATAATACTGTTTGTTGCAGCTGCAGATAGAGAATGAGAAGAGGTCCGCGCTGGGCTCTCTGTCTGGATCTCGGCTGAGCGTGGAGCTGTCCGGGGCGTGCGGGACGGCGGGGGGCGCCCGCGGCGGGGGCGGAGGCACCGCAGCCCCCCGGGGGGACAACAACAACGACGCCTCGCCCCCCTCCGGACAAGAGCCCAACAGGAATACCCCTGCCAGAGTGCCGCTCACACCAACGGGTAAGTTCTTAAAAAAAATGAAAAACACTTTCTCAAATATGACGACATTCTTGTCAGAGTGGCAAGAACTATTACTTCCACACCAAAGCAGGGTGATTGTCACAATGACTTTCGTCTGGTGTAGAATTCACGTGAAAATATAATGGCGATATATTAGCTACCTGTCACATGTCATAAGAATCAATATAATTATCTAAAAATATTTTGCGATTTTTTTTATGAATTAAAAAACAAACATGTCGAGAAAATAAACTCAAAAGTGGAGAAAACAGTGTTTTAATTCATAAAAATCGTCATTATGGAATTCCACAGTGTTTATTTAAAATTAAAACACTGTTTTTTCCACTTTTGAGTTTATTTTTCTCGACATGTTTCGAAGGCTTACACCTTCATCACCGGGAAAACGATATAAAGTTTAAAAACAAGATAAGCCATTTTTAAAAGTCAAGAGTATTAATATACGTTATTGTAAGATGTAGCGTTTACGAGTAATTAATTTTAGAAATTACATGGATTACATTTGCGTGAAAAAACATGATATTAGAAACAGCATGTTTTTACAGCGTGTAATGACCGAAACATCAAAACTAATCTTTTCTATCTAGAAAATTTTCAATTGTTTTTTTAGGCATCTAAAAAATACTTATTTCACCAAAAACTACTCAAATGACGTCGTTATTAGGAGTGTTGTGATTAAGCACCAATATATACAAATACATTTTATAATATAATACTACACAGCTTACATTTTGGAGATGACGTCACGAGATATTTTAAAAGATAAACATTTTTATATCTGAAATTGTGATTTTACGAAAATATTATAATATATTCACATTATAACGGAGTTTTATGTGGCCATTTTAAAATAATAAGAATTTGATTTTGAATAATATAATAATATAGCCGAGGACGATCGAGGAAAACATGGCATGACCAAATTAATCAATTTCCTAAAAGGCGGTCACAATCGAAGTCGGAATAATCGACGTGCGTGCATGGTACGATCTATGAATGTGGAGGAAGCCCGAGATGTTTGCCAGGACAGAGCATTGTGGCGATCCATTCTTTCTGCCTACCCCTCCGGGGAAATGGCGTGTTGGTTAGTTAGTTAGTTAGTTTAGCATTATAAAATTTTCTGATAAATATGTGACAAAAAAAATATAAATATATATACATTAAAACAAAGAAAATAAAAACGAGATGAATAAATATGGTTGTAATAATATAAATAACGTTATTATATTAAAATATTTGAATGATTTTACTGGAAGTTAATTTTAAAGAATAATTAAATAAAACGATATGTTTTAAGGACTTCCACTTTAGTTTTCACTTCGTCAGCTTATTTAATTTAAATTTTATAAACATAAGACTTTTACACTATGGAATTTTGTAATCTCCTGATGGTGAAGGTATAATACTCTCGATTAAACCCCAATTACTTCAAAAATGGAAAGTACTCTGATATAAAAAATAAATACGAAATAATTCAATAATAAGCATCCAATTGAAAGAATAAATTAAATATCATTCCTGCAGATACTTTGTGGGATTTATAAAAAGGTTCCTACGTAAACTGACAGCAGTACTTAAATTAAATAAACTGTTTTGTTGATTGATTAACCAATTGGGGATTTCACTCTCAAGTCAAAAAGTTCAGTGGATAAATGGCAAAACTTATCAAACTTTGAAAATTTGAAATGCCGTAGCTGAATTGAGGTAAAAAAACGAAATATGTAACACTTGTAAAGTTAACAAGTTTTAATCAAAAATATATATGGTATAATATAAAATTAACTGTTTAAAAAAACTTTGTTAGAAATGTCATAAATGATCATATTTTCTCGTGACAGCTGTTTCGCTAAATAATGTTAGCATCATCAGGTCTTACAGTCAACTAGTTGATATATATATGATAATATTTGCTCTGATAATATTTGCAACATGGAAATTTATGGGGCCATATGTCCCGTCATATCAGCATTGGAATTCGTGAAGTTACTATGTGTCTCGTGCCGTGATCTCATTTTATTTCGATAATAAATTGAAATTATTATAAAATACGACTACGATTGTATTATTACTCCTTATATTCGTGTGATAAACATTTTAATATAATACATTTGTGTTTCCCAGTGCTGGTATATCAATTTTCCTGCCTAACCTCTCTTCATTAAAAATTCTACATAAAAATTCCAAAGCACGTGACGTAGAATCTTTCCCATTTATGTTAATTAATTGTTTCGAAAAAAACACGATATTTTTTACAATCTTTTGACATTTGACAGCTGTCAGATCAGATCGGCCCCCCATTTAATTCAACATTATGGCCTGGTAAACAGTGATTTCAAGACGCCATTTAATTCAACATTATGGCCTGGTAAACAGTGATTTCAAGACGGCATTGGGCGTTGGTCAAGAAATGGTTGTGAATCTATTGTGTAGATCTTATTTTGAATTGAAACACTGAGATTTTTATAGACATATCATAATGTATTTTGAATACGTAAATACTCGTGTATATAACAGATGATTTTAATAAACTTACGGTTAACACACCTAAAATGTCATGCATCATGTATGTCGTACAATAGGCTCGTACGATTTGTAATTACACATTGTTGGATTCAGTTACATTTACTTAAGTGTGTCGAAGTGACATTACGGCTATGGTAATGAAGTAACAATTTACGTGAGTGTATAGCCCACTCAGTGCTTAATTATCGAAATGTATTTTAATTACGCACGCTTTCATTGCGGGCCTTTTCTAATTATTTGGCAATTTGGCCAAGCGCTCAAATTTGCGCTAGCAGTATCAAAGAACTATTAATATTTGCGGTGAAATAATGGTGTTTTTGGCACGCATCGGAAGGAAATGATGGATGACGTCAGTTTGTT
The DNA here is from genome assembly GCA_022606425.2 of Lepidostoma basale. Taxonomy (NCBI): domain Eukaryota; kingdom Metazoa; phylum Arthropoda; class Insecta; order Trichoptera; family Lepidostomatidae; genus Lepidostoma; species Lepidostoma basale. Next base: position 23,282 of record JAHDVF020000857.1, on the reverse strand, counting down.
TAGCGTAAACAAAAAAAATCGATTCGCGTGAGCGGCATCCCCGACGTAATATTTCTTTTTGAAACTGATATTTCAATTTTCTTTTCCGCGCCAATACGGGGCAATGATCAAAACATGTTTCACATTGACCTTGCGAGGAGCTTACCCGGGACTCGTTAGAAGTTTCTGGGAATGCTTTTGTGTTGAGAGCAAAGCCGTGTTATCACTATAAGCTGCTTATGTCGGTATTTTTATTACCGATCTAGAAAGTAAATAAATTCGTGCGTAACTAAACATTCCTACGGAAATATAGTATAAACATATTTGAACACACGACAAATACACGAGTATTTTTATGTGAAAGCTTTTATTATTTTTATATTAATATTTGAATAGATTTTACGTTACTTAATTGTGATTTTATCGTCCATTATCTACCCGTTTAGACATAGTGTAATGGTTGGTAAACCACTTCAGGTCATTTTTTAATTTTCATTTAATGATTTTTTTTTAAAATTTAAACGCAAACTACAATTTTATTTATTTATAGCAAAAAAGAACATGGAAAAAAATATTTAAAACAAATATTTTGTTTATTTATATACCTAATTATATCGATAAAAATGGGTTCAAAGCAAATTTACTAGAAAGTTGCATTTGATAATATTTCATAATATATTGTATTTTATTTTTAAATACAATATACGTTTGACCATGATATAACTTTCAATTGACACATTACCAATTTTTGTATTTATTTCCAAAATAATATATTTTTAAACTCAAAATATGTTTAATTAACTGGCAGTAATCAAAGCAGGTCAATCGTCAATCAAATGTCAAATTTTTTTTTTTGTAAACTAGCGCAATATGCACGTTAATAGCTAGATGGGAATATAGAGTGTAGCGCATACAATAATATGTATGAAATTAAAATATTAACTAACTAACTAATCATCACGCCATCTCCCCGAAAGGGTAGGCAGAAAGAATGGACTGTCACACTTTAACCGATGCGGCACTCCATCCTTCTCTTTTCGCCCCACGGGAGACGCGGTGTGATGGGTTGCGAACCTCATCGCCACCAATAGGCGTCTCCCATAAAAATATTATATAAAAATATAAGCAGATTTTTAGGTTTATAGCAAATTTGCTACACCATGAAATGAATGGCTAAAAGGACTGCAAAGCTAACACTGTTTTTGCTGATTTTTGAAGTTGTATTGCATTGGATTTTTTTGTGATGGATTCATAAGAAAGGGAAAGAAAAGCGTTACATAATTCATAGAAATATATGAACGATAGCGAAATTGGGTGTTTAATTGTTTACCACTTAGTTCGCAGCTTGAGGGACCATCGTTATTGAGTAATTGGCTGCGGAAGGCGACTGGATCTAATCTATCTATTAGCCAGTATCAGATAAGCGAACAGAAAAACAATAACTAGTATTTACGAACTTTTACTGTTTATTCAAGGACAGGTCTCTGCAGTTAGCCTATGAATATTAGAACAGATATTTCCATAATGATGAGTAGACATCAGTAACAGGTCGTGGAATTAACAGAGAAAGTAGATTTATACTAGAATATGGTATATCTATTGACACTATGTTCACATACATTGTATATATAGTTTCATAAATAACTAAAGGTTTTTCCTACACATGCACAAGAATAATGAATAATATTATTAACACTATTATTTTAACGTTAAGGCATTAACACTGTGGAATTCCTTAGTAATATACTTAGGAAATTGAAAATAAGTTTGTTTAATCCACAAAATATAAAAAAAATATATTACAAAACACGACATGTTTCGGAGGACACCTCCATCTAGTCTTCCTAATGTCGAACCATCACTAATGCGTTCCTGGTATTATGTTGTATGTGTATAATATCTTACCTGTACTCAATAGATGCCTTAAACATTTATGCTGTGTGTAATGTCTTTTGAGTAAATAAACTGATTTGATCTTCAGGTGTAAAAATATAATTATATTCTTACACTTGATGATGAAGGTATCCTCCGAAATACGTCGTGTTTTTTTAATATTTTGTGGATTAAACCAAGTTATTTTAAATTTCCTAAGTATATTACTATTATTTTAACATCAATTTTACTAAGAGTGTTGTGTATCATATGCAAGTCATATACTGCATGAATAAAAAATGTACATATATAAATTTATTTGCATTGTACGAAAAAAATATTTATAAGATGTTGTTTATCGGAAAACAAAAATATGTGTAGATCAAGTACATTAAATATATTTTCTTAAGTTAAATAATATCATCTTATTTTACTTTTTCGTCGTCTCAATTGCAAGTTAGTTTTGAAGGGATGGCTATAAAGGACCGCATCTATTCCCTTCTTTTCCCATTGTGGTAGTAGGTTTGCTCAACTAAGTGTCGTTTCCAGGGATGTCGGGTGTCAGCCCCTTTCTCGTCTCCAAAAAATCTATTTAAATCCAAAGTTTTGATAAAAAAGATTTTATCAAATCTGTTTGTTCTACTTAAATTAAATGAGTGCATATACAAAATTAAAACAAGCTGAAATAATGATATTCATTAGCATGGTAAGAGAACTGGATAGAAAGTAAAAAGGAAAACAATTTAATTGATAAAAAGTGCTTTCAAATAGCACGCCATGGATTTTCAGATAAAGGAATGTTGAAGAAAACCTGTTAACAAAACGAATGTGCTTGGAAGAAGAAACACAGGACAGCAAAATGTAAAACTAAATGACGTGTGTCGGGCGGAGCTTAATACCAATATTTGGTGGTCCATTGAAAATAAGATGAAATGCCATTTAAATCATTTGAAATTATACAAGCTATCACAACAAAAGCTTAGTATTTATCTAGTTATTTCAATTCAACAAGAGAATATAACCTTGTATGTTATGGGAATACAACGAAAGCCATTCTTGCCTCTGACCAAAAGAAACGTTCGCCAAATGAGCCGCAAATATAGTTATTTGTCAATGGCGTCCATTAGTCAAATATATAATGTCCAGCTACCAGTGAAAGTTACCATCGATGACACGAGGTATTAACATTCGGAGCACGTATTTATGAAATGGCAACACAAAACAAAATATCTCCGGACACATCACGTGTTCATCTCGGCATCTCTGGGCTGCTGTGCGCCGTCCACAGTTTTGTTCCTAGACAATATAAACCATTAATTATTCAACACAACATGCGATGCAATTAGCCAAAGATTTGTTTTAAAAACCGATTTTAGAAAGTTCTCTTTGAGGCGGTTGGCATTGTTATGATTTTATGTAGGTACATAATACATTTTTGTGTTATGAAAAATTGATATTTCCCCACGTAATATTACACGGAACACCTTGTTTCTTTTGCTGGTTAGAGTTATGTGGGTAAATGTACGCTTACTCTTGGTCATCTGGTTGGATACTGCAATAAAACAATTTATCACTTATTTCGTTACTTAATAACTGTAATACTTTTAAAATATCATTCAATGTATTCCTACGGTTACAAGGCGCAATTTGAATGAATCGTTATTTGCTATTATTTATTACCAGAATCAATTGCGAAAAATTAAGAGATTTTACTTTCAAATCGATTATGAAATTTAGAATTATTATCTTAGTGCGGTTATAAAAAGGTGCGCGTTTATTGGAAACTGTTGTATTTCAAATTAGACAAATTACAAAGAATGAAATATAGGATTTTGCAATATTCACATTTACGTAATATTAATGCGTCGTATACTGAATAAATTAACTATCTTTAAGATATATGCCAATCTTCGGCGCCACAAAATCAAGATTCAGCAGTAAGCGGATTAAAAAACATACAAATAACAATTATCTGATTGCAGATGCAGCTCCCACAAATAAAAAAATATTGTCAAAGGGCCCATGAGGTGAGTTATTCACGAAAACGGCGCTTTACAAATTAGTCTAATTATTATTATTATTATAAGGTGACCATTATAGAAAATACCTGGCGAAGGCAACGGGAGATTACTCCAGTAACCTTTTTGCCTTAAACATTTACTTCTGAGATCACCAACGTCGGGGGGATCTGCTACGGCATTATAATAAGAATATATGAAAGAATTAGATGGCATAAACGCTGATGCGAAAACGATATGTCCATCAGCTGTTTGCTATATGCATGCGATGCTGTTTTAATCGCTGACAGCATGGACGAACTACAAGTCCTAGTGTCAAGAATGTACGAAGTATGCAATAAGTATGACCATGTGATGACCGTGTCAAAGTCTAAAGTTATGGTATTTGAAAAGGAAGAATGTATGACGGATTGTTACATAAGTGCGAACGGTGAGAAATTAGAGCAAGTTATCGAATTTGCTTATCTGGGAAGCATGTTTACAAGAGATGGAAGAATTGAGAAATATGTCGGAAGAAGGATTGGAGCTGGAAACAAAATAAATGGTGCACTCAAAGTCATTACCGCAAATAGAAATATATCGACTGAAGCAAAGATGGCAGTGCACAGTTCTAGTCCCGAGCCTTATGTATGAAAGTGAAGCTTGGAGTTGTCAGAAGAAGGATGAAAGTAGGATAAATGCCGTAGAAATAAGGTCACTAAGAAGAATGTGCGAAAAACAATGTGCGAAAAACAATGTAATATATCTAATGATGAAGTAAGAAAGGAATGTAAGGCGGATGAATGCGTGATAAATAAAATTAAGAAAGGGCCACTAAGATGGTTTGGACATATGGAACGAATGGATGGGGGAATAATAGTTGAAAAGATATATACAAGTAGTGTGAATGGGAAAATATGTCGAGGAAGGCCAAGGAAGACATGGCATTACCAAATTAATCAATTACTGAAAGGCGGCCATGTTCGAAGTAGGAACAAACGACGGTCGTTCACGATGTGTGAAATAAGAAGAGGCGCGAGAATTATGTCAGGATAGATCAATGTGGCGATCCATTCTCTCTGCCTATCCTTCCGGCAAAATGGCGTGATGGTTAGTTAGTTAGTTAGTTAGATATTTTCGTTCACGTCTAGCATCTGTCCCTTTTTTGCCATATATCGCACTCTGATATATCCTACATTCCGTTTCGTTTAACCATTCGATGCCTTAAATAGTAAATTTGTAAACTACACTTTTGTTCGAAAATAACTTAAATAAATGCCATATTGTTCCACAAGTTTAAATTCATATCTATATCAAAAATGACATCTTCAACTCTAGTCATCATGTTTGCGTATATGTGATACATTGTACATATATGGATGCTTCAAGTATCCAAACTGTACAGATTATTTCATTTATTTAAAAGTTGTTGCCAACGGAGTAGCAGACTTACATGTTTACACTTTAAGAGATTGCATTCCTAAGCATAATACATTTTATGAAACTTACTGATATATAGTGTAGGCCTTGCGGCGTATTTCTTAAGAGGAATTGACCTCCCAGCTGTCCATCCATCTGTTTGGTGGTCTGCCGGAGGGTCGTCTACCTTGGGGCAGGCCATGCAACACAATGAGAGGGAATCTGGATGTGTCTATTCTCCTCAAGTATGCATGCCGGTATCTTCTCCTCTGAATTACCGCACCTAACGACTTTCTGGACCTTCCCTTATCCTTAAGGTCCTTATTCTATTGCGTAACGTCTAGCCAGATATGTTTCTGACACTCTGTCACTCCGAGCCCATTTTTTGTGATTGTGGTGTCCGCCCTGCACTCAATCCCATATGTTATGATACCTGTAATAAGGAATGATATCATCTATCAGACTAAGTTTTATCCTAGTCAGGAAAAAACCCCGTATGTATGTACAACAAACTTCCCAAATAATTAATCAATATATTTTTTGAAAATAATCTAATCGTGCACTTATTATTACTATAAACATATTAATATTACAATAAAATGTTGGACCCAACCCAACCCATCCTCTAAAAAACCCTCCGCACACCATCCAATAAAATCCAACCTCAACATCCAATAAAGAATTTTCTAACATATGGGAGCCTGCGGGAAAGCCTCCGGGCTGGTAAGTACTCCCGAAAAGACGATATCCAAGAACTACGAGTATTATAACGCCTTCAAGAACTTTAATGAAATAATTCAAATTTGCTTTGAAACAAATTTTAAATAGTTCTAAAAATTTTGATAACTGCCAAAATGTCCCATTATTTGACTACTTAAGATATTTAGCTTGTTTCTGTAACGATGTTTAATGCGATGTAACGATGTTTCTGTAACGATGAAAGCTCCGACGGGAGTGAAACCGGTGGGTTCGTTAACACAAATATAGTGGTGTAAGAACAAAATATAGGGTGTTTTTTTAGAGGTTTATTTAACAACCCTTTATATAACAATGTGTAAAAGAGTGTTTTTTTAGAGGTATACAAATAAAATAAAAACACATTAAGTTAATGTTAATGTTTATGGTATTGGCTTTATTTAATAGTTAATTTTATGCCATTATTGTTTAAATATGATTTCGGGCATATGAGCGCCACGGCTAGCTCGAATGAAGCGCAATCGTGAAGTCCAATTTTCACACCTTTTCTGAGCAATTGGGTAAAATGGCAAAACGTACTGACTACAAATCAACTGTCAAATGTCTCAAATGTCGAACATGACAGTCTGTAGAAACAATGTTGCTGGTTAAAAAACCAAACCTCTAAAAAACATCCTATATAAAAGTGTCTTTAAATTATTTTTATTAAAGCTCACCACAAATAAAGCCCTCCACAAGAAAATATAAATTAGTTTTATTTTAAAAATGATGTGCAAGAAAAGTTATTCTCACGTACAAAGTAAGTTAACTAATAAATGTTAAACGACGTGGTTCAAATTATTTTATGGTACTAATAATTTATCACACTTAAAACATTTCACATAACAAAATGGCTACGCGTTAAAATTATTATATTTTGCCTTTTGTGAAATATTAAGTGATTATTATTGTAAATGGACATAGATGTCCGAGTAGATCATTATGATTTCATTTTTATTTTGTTAGTTATAGATAAGTTTGAAATACATTACCAAACATTAAGTTAACGATGTGTGAGAACTTACATAATTTATTCGTAGTCATTTTAAACAATTTAAAAAATATGTAAAAAAAAGTTATTCGTTAATTTATTTTTAAATCTCGCTTTTTAGATGGGTTTCGGCGGCAATACTGTCGTTAAGTGGTGTTACCATCTATATTGCTTAATTAAATACACATTTTACTTACATATGTGCATAGTTTCATAAGTAACCTATATGTAAATTACAGAAGATGTAAATTACAGAAGATGTCATCATTGTTGTCGAAACCCATTAAAATAACACGTTAACTGAAAATAAATAAAATATATATATATTTTTTTCGTATGAAGCACTTAATTTGTGGTGTGATATTTTTCATAAGTAACCTATATGTAAATTACAGAAGATGTAAATTACAGAAGATGTCATCATTGTTGTCGAAACCCATTAAAATAACACGTTAACTGAAAATAAATAAAATATATATATATTTTTTTCGTATGAAGCACTTAATTTGTGGTGTGATATTATTAAATAAAATAATAATACACTTTTAGTAATTTGTATTAACACCACTTTATTTGGTAACACCAACCAGTTTCGCTCCCGCCCGAGCTTCGTCAGGGTGAGAGAATAAAAACTGAATATAAAATCAGAGAACAACTTACGGAGAAAAAAATATTTAGTTTATTTCCTTATATTTATTTCTTCAAAGGTTGTTCTCTGATTTTATATATAGTTTATTCTCTCATCCTGACGAAGCTCCGGCGGGAGCGAAACCGGTTGGTGTTATTATTATTCAAGTCGAGTCTTATAATTTTCAGCAAGAAATTTTAAGGCGAGATTATGTATTATTATATTATATAATGGAAAACATTATATTAATCCTTAAAGCGCGGCCGACTACATTTGCAGTCAAAACATATTTTTTTAAATTACGGCAAACCAGGAACGCAGTTCATACTTGAATGTATCTTATAAACCTTTTTACTTGTTTTTTTTAAAACCATTTTACTTATGTTATTTTATTACTAAATGGTACAATATATTATGAAAAATTAGGATTGTCTGCCTGTGTTAGAATCAAAATTATTTAAAAACGAATTTTAAATTCTACAGAACAACGTAAATGAATTTTTTTTAATAACCAACTCTTGATATCTTAGCGCAAAATCTGTAAATCACCTTAATTCCCCGCTTTTCCTTATTTCTCACGTCTTTATAGGGGAAGTTTCAATTAAATTACAGCCCCTTGTAATTCTACCCTTCGAAATATGAAACTGTTTAAAAGTAAACATGAAAGTATGCGCCTTCATATGCTCTTTATGTGAGGTCAATATCAATGTATAATAATCAAAATATTTCCGATTTTTTCGTCAGTAACATAATATAATGACACAAAATAATTACCTATCATACTCGTCAATTGACCTGACATGGGATATTAAGCTTAGTATTTGAACCAATCCTTTTATATTAGTCATTAAATCTATATATTTTCTAAGAAATATTGATGAATTGTCTTCGAAAAAAAAAAACCAATTGAAGGTTTACAATTTTACGAAAGTTTAAACAAATCTTCAAGTTAAAAAAATTACAAGATAATTTTTTTTTTAATTCTATATACATCTAGTCGTTAGAACCTATTATAATTGTTGTGTAATTTTTTTTTAAGCTATTGTATTGATTTTCATGACATATATAAGGTTCCCACCACCACCCGAGACTGTTATAGGACGCAGCGACGCCCTTTCGTCAGTCTCGCTGCACTATCTAGGCCTGTTCCTTGTCCATCCGGGACTTACGTTAATTTAATTTAGCCTTTTCTTGTCATCAATCAAAAGGGTGACAGACCACATTTAATCTATTCTTTTAACCTTATATATCTCCCGCGCGGCCTCACATCTCTTTATTAAGAAATAAAATCAGAAGTAAATATTATATAAAGCACACCTTAAATTAGTAAAAAAAAAACACATTGAAATTATATAAAACACACATTAATTCACAATACACAATAGGACAAATATATACCTAACAAACTAAATTTTAAAACAGGAAGAAGATAGTGTATGAGGGAGGCGGTAAAATGTTAAGTAAGAATGAATAAATTGGGATGGGATGGATGGAGGACAGGTTTTAGAAAGAGCAGAAATGAATTTAAAAAAAAAAACAGTATATATAAAAGACACATTATAAACATCATGACATGTGATATGTAGCTTATCCATCGCCATTTTATTGTAACGTGAATTCTACACCAGACCTAAGTCAGAGAGACAATCACACTGCCATCGCCAGGAATCGAACCTGGATCCTTCGGTATGCCAGTCAGAGCTCTTACCACTCTGCCACGAAGGTTGTCAATTATTTCATTGTATCATTATTTGTTTATGACCCTTTGTGATATCAAACCAGGGCGTGATGTCCCCATTTACCCTAACACTGGCAGTGCTTCTTTCGTAGAGAGAAGCAATCGCCCGTATCAGTTTTGTGCTCACTCCGTATTCGGAAAAGATTGACCACAGTTTATCTCTGTTCACTCGATCATAGGCTTTTTGCAAATCTACAAACGCACAGAAAAGCTTACGGCTTTTGGCCATAAACTTCTCCGCAAGCGTTCGAAGTGCAAAAATCTAATCCCAACATTAATTATTGTTTAAAAAAAAAGAATATGGATGTAAATGTATGATATATCTAATATATTTAATGTGTTGAACAAAGTGATTAAATTGTGATATTTATTGCAGAGGTCCTGAAGGTGTATGGCAGTCGATTGACGGAGTACGAGAGGGCAGAGGTGGATAAATACCCTGAGGTGTGGTACCTGGGCCTGGAAGCGGCCAAGGTCCTAGGACGCCCAGGGGGGCCACTCAACTCGGGCTACGACGATGACAACGGCAGCTATAATAAGGTCAGTTTTTTGTATTAATTCAATTCTACTTTTTATTTTTCTTTTAATAGATCTGACAATCTGTGAGACAGATATCATATTTCCTGAAACGATGAAGTTAAATTCAAGCTGATTAGTTAAAAAAAAAATGGGATCAATATAAGTATATCTCTTTACTCCCCCATAGTCATACCCTAAATGTTCCGGTTGAGATTTTCCATGGTTTCCTCTGCTGTAGGCGAATATCGGAACATATATACCATACATAGCCTATGGACCCCAGAGCTTGACTGAGTCAGCTCTGTACACCTTAAATACATAATTTAGAAAGAAATTTTATAATAACTAGTAATAATATATTTTCTTCTATGTTCGCCATAACTTTGTGTTGTAGTTATTTAATGTTTCTTTTTTGTATACTTTGTACACAACACTCACATTAATTAAAAAAAAATTAAATATTAAATAACTTAAATAACTTGTTATTTAATAACTTGTTAAAAAAAATTAAATAACTTGTTTCGGACTCACTAGCCCTTCATCAGTGATATTATATAAATATTTAAAATATTATAAAATTGTTTACAAATATGGTCAGTTTTTTCAGATGTTATAATGATTTATTTTGGAACGTTTATGCTTTTGTTATAACAAATATTGTGAATACATAATAAAAATTAAAGTTCTTATAGAGTTTAGCTTTAAATTATTATTTAAAATTTAATTTTTTTTTATAATATTTGTTAAAACAAAAGCATAAACGTACCAAAATAAATCATTATAACATCTGTCAAAATTGACCATATTTGTAAACAATTTTATAATATTTATATAATATAACTGAAGAAGGGCTGGTTATTCCGAAACATGTTAAATAAACCTATATATTTAAAAAAAAAAATGTGAGTGTTGTGTACAAAAATTTGTCGTATTTAAAAAAAGAAACAGTAATAATATTCTTGAGATAAACACTTGCAAGGATCAAATATTGTAATTGAAACAAAAAAAATGAATATGAGTAGGATAAATGCCATAGAAATGAGAGGACTGGGAAGAATGTACGGGATAACAATATGGATAGAATACCAAACGACGAAATGTAAGGCAGATGGTTGCATCGCTAGTAAAAAAAAAACACTTAACTAAGTCTGGTTCATCTGGTTAACTTATCAAGCAGTGTGAATGGTCAGAGATGCCGAGGACGATCGAAGAAAACGTGCTATGACCAAATTAATCTATCACTTAAAGGTGACAGACACTCTCAGTGGTATATGAAGCAAAAAAAGAGTATTCCTTAAAAGCAAGTGTAATTTAAAATTTCATTATAGAATTGTAGAAGACAATAGCTTTTGTTCAGTGGACTTTTTCGGTTTAGCGTTAGAAGGCCACTTACACACGAGTATTATTTCAATGAATAAACACTACATCGTTTTACCAGTTTATGAAAGCAAATCGATATTTGAAGACTATTTGTCTATGAAAAATGCATACCATCTATACACCTTGCGTGACACATGCGAAATACGAGTATGATACATATAAGTCCATCTACCTACCTATCCAAACCTATCCAAAAAAGCTAAAATGGCAGTGCACAATGGTATTCTTGTACCGAGCCTTATGTATGGAAGCGAAGCATGGAACTGGCAAAAGAAGGATGAAAGTAAAATAAATGCAGTTGAATGTGTGGATTCTTTGTCTATGATCGAGTGTCGAATGAAAATATAAGAAGTGAATGCGGTGCTAATAATGGTGTTATGAATAAAATAATGAAAGGATCACTAAGATGGTTTGAACACGTGGAAAGAATGAATGGTAAAAAAATTATATGTTAACGATGTATTTGGAACTAGAAAAAGAGGAAGACGAGGAATACGTGGCAAGATCAAATAAATCAAATATTGAATGTTGGCCACGTGAGGAGTCAGAGAAGTCGACGCGCGTGCATGACATGATGTATGAATGTTGAGGAAGTGAGAGAAATACGTCAGGAAAGAAAAGTGGGGCAGTCCATTCTTTCTGTCTACCCCTTCGAGGAGACGGCGTGATGGTTAGTTAGTTAGTTAATAACTTTAATATATGTTGCTCTAAAATCCATAATCTGGAAAAACAAAGACATGACCATTAAGAGTTAAGATGACAATTTATAAAGCGTGTGTGAGACCAAATGTTTATAAAAGTATAACTCATTGGTCCGGAGCCGGCCCGAGTGTAGCTCGGTGATATTAAGTCCCCACGAGGCGAGATATTCGCTCATGTTGGAGAGGGTTCAGAAAATATTTCTGAGATATCTCTACATGAGAGAGTTTGGTAGCTATCCGTGGCTTTATCCCACTGCATTCCTCTTGGGCATGCTGGGGACCAATAGTTTACAAATAAGAAGGGATGGGTGCACACTTACCCATTTCTTCAGACTTATCAGGGGATTCTTTGAGAATTCCGTCATCTTGGAGGCTATCCATCTTTATGTTCCGGATGGTTATCTTCGACAGCGTCAGCACAGACTGTTTTTTCTCCCAGCATGCAGAACCAACCTGCCTCTGGTGATGCCGGTGGAGGGAGCAATCAAACTGCTGAACATGATCGCTTCGGAGATCGATGTCTTTTATATTCGTGAAAGTTCGTTCAGAAGACAAATACTCGACTCGTTGACTTTGGAGAGTATCTTGTATTCCTAATGTCGAACCATCTCTCATGCGTTCCTGGTATTATATATTTTTTATGTTTTACCTGTTCTCAATAGATGCCTTAAACTATAATAGTTGTTTGTAATGTCTTTTGAGAAAATAAACTGATTTGATTTGATTTGATAAGCAGGGGCAGACAGAGTCAGGACCAAACAAGTTTTAATGACATCCGAGACGAAAACACTGACGATGATAGTAGGCAAGACACTAAGAATATTTTTTTCGCTTACAATGTTCGCCTATTCTTAGTGGTCAGTCTATAGCATCGAGTGGCCAGTTCGGTTTGTCTAATGGTCCACTTGAGCCACAAAAAGTGTCGTGCCGAATACGAAAGTGGTAAAAATGACCATCGTGAATGCACCGCCGCGCGTGGTTACGCAAGACACATTTGGCCACTCCGAAGACGCGTCGGCGTGTCGAGTATTCGCTTTGTCTCAGCTTGCTCAAGTTATTTGAGGCATTTGTGAAGTTTCTAGTTCAACCTTATTCGGCGGCTATTTGCGTAACGTTAATTTCAAAAGTTGACTATTAATGGGAGGGACATTATGGTACAAGATACCCCAATGCATTGGGGGTACGTGGAGATTAATACATGTTTGCATTCCAATACACTGTGTAAAAAAATATCAATAAAAAATACTGTTTAATCAAATCAAATCAAATAAAATCACATCAAATCAGTTTATTTCATCAACAGACATTACAAAATTTATTTTTGAGGCATCTATTGAGAACAGGTAAAATAATATATTGTGTATAGTATACTACCAGAAACGCATGAGAGATGGTTCAACATTAGGAAGACAGGATACTCTCCAGAATTAAGAGTATTTGCCTTCTGAACGTACTTTCACTAACATGAAAGACGTCGATCTCCGAGGAGACCGCGTTCATCAGACTAATTGCTCTTCCTACCGGTGTCACCAGAGGCAGATTGGTTCTGGCGGCCGGTAGGTAAAACAATCTGTGCTGTCGCTCTCGTAGATATCTATCGGAGACAAATTAATATTCCACTATACTATATATATAGACTATACAATATGTTTCGGAGTAACCTCCATCTTCAGGTGTAAATATACGACATCAGTCGTATATTTACACCTGAAGATGGAGGTAACTCCGAAACATGTTGTGTAGTCTATAAATATACTATAGTGGAATATTAAACAGTGTTTTCTTTCGAAAAAATCCAGTGTAATTATAATGGAATTCCACAGTGTTAACGCCTTAACTTTCAAGAAATGAATAAAATAATACATTGTTTTTGCCAAAACATTGTAATACCTAAACATGATTAAATATTGTTATTTTATTTTATATCATTGTATTTTATATTATTTGTTTAAGATTTATTTTGTGTATGTTGGACGGTCGAAGTGTGCGCGGGAGATGCCTATTGGTGGTGATGAGATTCGCAACCCATCACACCGCGTCTCCCGCGGGGCAAAAAGAGAAGGATGGAGTGCCGCATCGGTTAAAGTGTGACAGTCCATTCTTTTTGCCTACCCTTTCGGGGAAACGGCGTGATGGTTAGTTAGTTAGTTTTTTATTAAATATTTTAATTTTGAAACAATGTTATTATGTTATGTTATTTACTATGTAAATGAAACTAGAAATAGAGGAAGACTGAGGAAAACGTGTCACGATAAAATAAATCACAATGTTGTTATTTAAAAAAAAAAAAAAATTTAAATTGAGAAATCTGTTGCCTCGATTATTATGTAGCTTGTTGATATCAGAGTGGGAGAGTAGAGGTTCCACGCGCCGCCCCAGCCCCCTATAGCCCAGTAACCTGGTCAGTGACACGGCACAAACATCAAAGCAGCCACCATTAAAATAATCAATATATTTATACTGCGGGCTTTAAATAACTTTCCCATACACCGCATTCAGTGTCCCATACCTGATATAAATAAAGTACTATTTATAATAAAGTAAGAGTTAAATTAAACTAACAAATTAAGGTACATACGTTCAACGAGAGAGAAGGTTAAAAACCATAGTTTGGGTAGTGTTCAGACTAAATATTAATGATATCTTGGTAGAGAGTTCATTATATATATTAAAACAAAAAAATCATTTTTTTTTAATGTATACAAATACTCGTAGACAAATACTGGATTTTACCCATTACGGGTGTATTAATAAAGATTTTCTGCTAAATGCTTACCTCTAGTCTCAATAGATGGCGCTAGTGTAGATTGAACTAAAAAATGTGAAATGTTTCTCAACATGGTAGCATATATAAAACTTTCAAATAATTATCGGACGTGGTGTTCGTAGAAGGGCGGAATGGGGAATGTTGAATTACATAAAGTGATCGCTTAACCCAACCATTGACAGGTCATAAGTCCTGTAAACGCCTCGACCACCATATTTTGTTTTCAAATAATTTATATCTTCGTCTCTATCACAAGATACAATTAATTCTCAAAAACTTTTTAAATTTTTGGTAAACTTAAGACATTTACACTGAAATAAGTAACTAACTAATCATCACCGAAGGGGTAGGCAGAAATAATGGACTGCCACATTTTACTTTCCTGACATACTTCTCTCTCTTTCTCAACATTCATACATCGTGTCATGTACCCACGTTGATTTCTCGACCTCTTTTGCTCGTGTTTAGGTAATTTTATAGATTTAACTTACTAACAAACTATCAAGCCGTCTCGCAGTGAGGTGTCGAAACCGGTCGTAATTATACGAACAAGTGGAATAAATCTAAATGTGTATTGTAAATTTTTTACAACATTTTGAATGTATACAAATACTTGTAGACGAATACTGGATTTTACCCATTGCGGGTTATCAATTCAAGAATTAATTGTATCTCAATAGAGACGAAGATGCAAATTGGAAACAGAATATGGTTGATCGAGGTGTTTACAGGACTTATGATCTGTCATTGGTTGGGTTAAGCGCACGCATTATATAATACAACATTCCCCATTCCACCTTTTTTTCCTTATAACCACCATGTCTGACAAATTTTTGGAAGTTGTATATATGTTAATCTGTAACACCACTTTTTACATGGTAGTTTTTCAATCTACACACTAACGCCATCTATGAACAGGTCATAAGTTCTGTAAACACCTCGATCAACCATATTCTGTTTCCAATTTGCATCTTCGTCTCTATTGAGATACAATTAATTTGTGTATTGTAAATAATATTTTATTGTTTTTTACATTCATTTTTTACAATGCAGTTCTTTTCAGAAATATCAATAACCTTAATTAAGGCAGCTAACTGCCGAAACTGGTCAGTACTCAATTAAAATATATTATATTGTAAAGATTCCGTTTTATTCTTATTAGTATTTAAGTCTTTTTGGACAAATATACATAAAAAAATTACGATTAAATTTCTGGCGTATAAAGATTTTAACTATAGTCGATGCAGTTTTAAGTCTGTGCATAAATATCGATTTTTGTGTGAACTAAAAAAGTGTAGACAGTAATTGGGCTGTAAACTTCACATTTTATAAACATAAAGCGCGCTTCTTGTCGATATTTTATTGCATTAAAAAAGCTGTAGGCAGTTGTAACTGTTAAAAGATAAAAAATATTTTTATGAGCGTGAAATAATGGGATTATGAGGTTATTTCGCAACAAGAATTAGGTAAATATGTTAACAACCGTATTAAAATAAATTTGCATAATATTGTATCGATGGTTAAGTGAGGTAAACGATTGAAAATATCCAATACACATCTTACGAATGTAAACATTGTACGGGAATGTTAGCAATCGAGTTTATTAGGCGATTTAAACTGTTAACTAAACGATCATATTAAATGAGTAATCAAGAAGTCAATACATGGTTTCAAATCATCAATATTAATTACGATTAGTTCAAATTACATTTAAATGATTATTTACACAAATAGTTTAAAGTAATGACATATATATGATAGATGGGTTAATTGATATAACTGGTATTTCAACCAGTAAGCAAACATTTGGCTTTAACACCTAGATAATTAAATTAGCAAATTATTTACGTGAATGACAGTTTTAATTGAAGTGCGTTTGCCGTAATGTTAATTGGCGTATTAAAACTATAGAAGCAACAATAAATTTAGAGTTTTCTATAGAGCTATGGTCTGTTCTACTATATGCCTGCGAAACCTTGAAATAAAATGCAGAATTGAAGTTGCACGAACTGCATTTAATAAAATAATAACCTTCTTTTGCAACGATAATATAAACCTGAAACTCCGACAAAGAATGATTAAATGTTATACATGGTCTCTTCTTCTGTATGGCTGCGAAACCTGGACTCTAAAATTGAATGTAACGAACCGGTTGGAGGCGTTCTAGATATGAATATACTGCAGAATGCTCCGTATATCATGCACCGATAGGGTCAGTAATTCAGAAATATTGCAGAGAGACAGAGCCAATAGAGACCTATTGTCGAGTGTGAAAATTAGAAAGGTCTCATATTTGGGTCATGTGCTAAGGGGAGAAAAGTACCACCTCTTTCGATTGTTATTAATGGGTAAAGTGGAGGGAAGTCGTGGAGTGGAGGAGAGAGCACCGAAAGAAGAAGAAGAAAGAGCTATTAACTAAAACATATTATATAGTGAACTATTAGAAGGCAACAGGAAGCACGGAGGATAGCGCAAGAGATATAAGGACAACTTGTATACTGCAGTAAAGAGTGTTAACAGATATACGGACTGGGAGCAGTAAGCAACCGATAGGGTGGAGTGGAAAAGAGTAGTCACTATGTGCCAGGGGCCGGAGAGACGGAGAAGACGGGGTCCAGCCGTAGGGGCAGAATATCCCTGTCCGGAGTGTGACAAAGTCTGTCATTCAAGGATAGGATTATTTAGCCTCATCAGGTGGCACAGATGACAAACCTAGATATTTTTTGTGTTCCATATGCTCATACCCACGGGTAATGGGCAATGTTTGTATAGAAAGAGCAATGTTGGGGATCAGTACAGCGGTTAGGGTGAGAACCACCACTATTAGAGTCAGAACAGGAGTATTGGACATCTTCGGTAAGTGTGGTAGCGTTAAAATGGCACTGGGAGGGCCATATCACTCGTAGCTCTGAGGATAGATGGACAAAACGCCTTCTTTGCCTCTAACATCGATGGGGGCGACATTAGTGAGACTGCCGGCACGACATGAATGCGTGATGTCCAGGATTGACAGACATTGAAGCAGATGGAGTAGGCCTTACGTTAAAAAAAGGATGGCTAATGGCTGATGGTTATAATGAACACTTAGAATAAATGACGGGTTTCAGGCTTCATACGACGACAGGAAAGTTTTCCTAAGCCCATGTGATTAATCCACATTATTTCTATTAATGAATAGTTACAAAATAAATACCCCATCAATCATAGTGAAATGGTTATTACTATATTAATTATACCTTACATCATTGTTCAAGAAACAATAAATATTATTTAAGATGGATATTTGTCACCGTTTCATAATGTACTCGTATTTTCAATGCCTATTTCTTAAACATATGTTTTTGACAAATCTCAAAGCCATGTATGGTTCGTGTGCATTTATTTGGTACGAGAGAGAGAGAGTACGAATGATCTCTTCAGATGGATAAGGTATCTTGATGAAGAATACCAAATCGGTAAATAAGTGGTGACCTTCATAATTTGGAGGAACTTAAAAATATTTGGACATATTAAACAACACATTTGAAATTCTCGTGAGCAGGATGGCGAAATTTTTTTCTGATAGCAATATAAGAGGATAATTTTGTCGAATTCTCATTTATCTCTATACGGTCATAATGGAAGTCAATGATATGCAAGCGGAGTTATAGTGAAGCGTTCGGAAAGGCCGATTTGCTGAGGCCTCCATAAGGAAGTTGTTAAATTCTAAGCTCTTGTCTATTTCACGCCATCATTGACATACCTGTATGTCTCGAAGTCATGGACAATTAGTCTTGAATAATCTACTGATGATGAAATACCGGGTTTAATCTGGGAGTGTGATAAAATATTGGTATCAAATGTTAATTAAGTTATTTAGGGGTTTAATGAGTATATAATGGACGTGATCAGATATCGAATGATTAAGTGAATCTTCATATTCACATATTTGAAAAGTGTACACTGTTATGAATACCAAATCTTATGATGGAGAGGGATATTGAAAGAAGGGTTGGGGCAGGCAACAAAGTGAATGGTGCACTTAAAGTTGTCATCGCAAACAAAAACCTATCTAATAAAGCTAAAATGGCAGTGCACAATGGTGTTCTTCTACCGACCCTTATGTAAGGAAGCGAAGCATGGAACTGGCAAAAGAAGGATGAAAGTAGAATAAGTGCAGTAGAAATGAGATCTCTTAGTTGAATGTGTGGATACTATGTGTATGATAGAGTGTCGAATGAAAATAAAAGAAGTGAATGCGGTGCGAATATTGGTGTTATGAACGAAATAATGAAAGGATCATTAATATGGTTTGGACATATGGAAATAATGAATGAAGAAAGAATGGTAAAAAAAATATGTTAACGATGTAAATGGAACTAGAAATAGAGGAAGACCTAGGAAAACGTGGCACAATGTATTCAAATATTGAATGTCGGCCATGTGAGGGGTCAGAGAAATCGACGCGCGTGCATGACACGATGTATGAATGTTGAGGAAGCGAGAGAAATATATCAGGAAATAAAAGTGTGGCAGTCAATTCTTTCTACCTACCCCTTCGGGGAGACGGCGTGAACGTTAGTTAGTTAGTTTTTTACACTGTTATTTTTGGTTATACGAGTATGTACATCTGCGTTGCTGATGAAACAGAAAAACACAAAATATATGGCTTTAAATACTACATAATATATAATAATTCAAGATGGATTTTCCCAATGAGATTTTAGTAAACATATTTAATCTCTTAATGTAAATTAATAGAGAGCTGTTGCCGGGTGTGACGATTAGAAAGGTCTCAAATTTGGGTCACGTGCTAAGGGGAGATAGATACCATCTCCATCGGTAGATAATTATGGGCAAGAGAGAGGGGCGTCGAGGAGTTGGTAGAAGGGAGTTGTCTAGGGTACAGAATGTGAGAGTGGGCAGGAATGAGCAGAGTTGAGAACCTGTTCCAAGTGGCGCAGGACAGAGATGATTTCGCTACAGTGATCGCAAACGTTAGGGGGACCTAACACGGTTCCAGAAAAAAGAAGAATAAGTGTAAAAAAAAAATATATATTTGATGACCTCTACTCTCGCATGCCATCCATGATTGCCAAACCGAAGTTCCCAGGTTTGAGTCTGGTAGAATTCACATGTTAACAAAAATGACGATAGACTAGCTACCTATCACATGTCATGAGAATTAATTGATAAAAAATTGTATACAGTTATTGGGTTAAAATAATTTGTTTACGAAACTGTGGAAAGCAATGGGAAACTTACTTACTTACTTCCTATGGCCATACAACTCTTGAAGAGTTTTAGCCTCCATGATGATATTTCGTCAAGCTCCTCGTTCCTGCGTCTTTTACTCCCTGCAGTCCGATTCGCCCAACCTAGCCAGACCAGCCAGAACTTTGTCCATTAGGCGCTGTCTAGGCCTTCCAAGAGGTCTTATTCCAGTCGGTATAGACGCGTACAGGGTCTTGATTGTTCTGGTCTCTTCAGCTCGGCATACGTGCCCAATCCATACTTGGCGACCGGCTCTCACGGTGCTCGTTATAAGGGGCTGCTGGGTCATCGTACGGATCTCTTGGTTGGTCCTTTGCCTCCAAGTTCCCGCTGAATGCAATGTGTGAAGCAAAAGTGGCTTCTCAAAAATTAGCAAAGATATTAGACTTAAGTGCAAACCAATCCCTATGATTTGAAACATAAAATTTAAAAAAAAACTCTTGCAAATTGAAAAAAGTTATGTTAACATTTTGTTATATTATTTTAAATACTAAATACAGTAAGTGTATCGGACGTATGCGAGTAGTTTTAATTTTAATAATTTTTTATTATTTTATTCATTTTTATTTGATTTTTAACTATACTAATTTTATTATTTAATTTCGTGTTTGTATTTTGTGTTAATTTAAGTTTAATTCGTTTTAGTTTAATTTGTTTATGTTAAAATAAATAAGGCAATCGGTAGCGCTTAGCAACGAGATACATGCAGTAGCTCAATCGAGATTATTCTTGGAATAATTTTGCGGTTGATCGCGCGATGTTAAACAGCCAATCAGAGGCCTTGGCAACACATCGGCTGACTAAATTTCTCCGGAATTGGAAAAAACGTTGAATAACCGTTTTTTCTAGTTTGCGGAGACTATATAAGCGGGTCTTGTAAGGACTCGGCCTGCTCTCTTCCTTCAAATTCTGACACGCGTGGACACGCTGCGCGTAAGAGGCTTGGCGCTCTTAATTACGTAAAAACCAGTATTTGAGCTACTGTAAACTTCTCTTTGCTTCTACCCTGCACCGATTGCCGCATATAATAAAACTTTGTTTTATTACACAATCATCATCACGCCGTATTCTCCGTTTAACCATTCACACCTCATCGGAGACGAGCAGCAGTCAGCGGCCAAAATAAATATTAATAGTACGGGGGGAGCAATCTGTCCCGTACATTTGGTTCTTCGAGCCGTGATCAGCCTCGTCTCCGATTTGATCCTGACGAGCCAGATTTGGTCCTTCGAGCCGTGATCAGCCTCGTCTCCGATTTGATCCTGACGAGCCAGATTTGGTCCTTCGAGCCGCGGATCAGTCTCATCTCCGATGTCGCCTTCACTCCGCTCCGGGAAGGAAGTTTCCAGTGGGCCCGCTGGACCTTCTATAACCACCGCCGGAGAGACTGCACCACCTGCCAGCGCTGCCGACCAGGGCCTAGCGCCCCCGGCAGCCTCCCTCATCGCAATCGAGCAGCCTGCGCCCGCTGGCCGGGTCCCTTCTAGAGACCAGCCAGCCTCCGAGTGGCTTCAGGAGTGCTCGCCTTCGCCCCTCTACAGCGAAGAAGTAGCTCAACGTCTGGAAATGACTGGAAGAAGTGACGCATCAGAGCGACGAGCCGACCAGCGGTCGGCGGGGCCGCTCTTACTAAAAGTGCACCATGGCCGAGTAGGAACTCGGACAGCGAGGATGAGGACCTGTCTGCACCTTCAACAGAGGACGTCGTCCGCTTACTGCGCAGCGAGCTGCGATCACAGCGGCTCGCCTTTGACCGACGCATTGAGCAGCTTCAGGCCTCGCTGCTGCTCCAGGGGACCACGACTAAAGCCGGAGCATTGCCGGCCCAGCCCAGTCCTCCACAGCAGCTACTGCAGTCCACATATTCCACGCTGACCAGTGGACACCAACAAGGGAAGCAACCTCACTTTGGCGAGCCGGCGGCCGGTCGAGGAGACCCGCCACCCAGCGGCGCGCAGTGGGGATGTGCAGATCCCGCAAAGGACGGTGGATTGCCGTCCTACGACATGTATCCAGCCAGAGGCACCGATCATCTCTCTCACAGTGGATCGCTGTGGGAGAATATCAACAGTGGATACAGAGGGCAGCCAACCAGCTCCGCTCCAGCTGCCGGCCTGCAGGGCCTGGCGCCGGGCGGTACGCCGTGGCAGCCAATCAATGTCACCAGCTCCGCTCCAGCGGCCGGCCTGCAGGGCCTGGCGCCGGGCGGTACGCCGTGGCAGCCAATCAATGTCACCAGCTCCGCTCCAGCGGCCGGCCTGCAGGGCCTGGCGCCGGGCGGGTACGCCGTGGCAGCCAATCAATGTCACCAGCACTGCCCAGCGGCCGTCTGCAGGGCCTGGCGCCGGGCGGTACACCGTGGCAGCCAATCATCGTCACCAGCTCCCGCTCCAGCGGCCGGTCTGCAGGGCCTTGCTGGCGGTACGGCAGCCATAATCAACAATCGTCACCAGCTCCGCTCCAGCGGCCGGCCTGCAGGGCCTGGCGCCGGGCGGTACGCCGTGGCAGCCAATCAATGTCACCAGCTCCGCTCCAGCGGCCGGCCTGCAGGGCCTGGCGCCGGGCGGTACGCCGTGGCAGCCAATCAATGTCACCAGCTCCGCTCCAGCGGCTGGCCTGCAGGGCCTGGCGCCGGGCGGTACGCCGTGGCAGCCAATCAATGTCACCAGCTCCGCTCCAGCGGCCGGCCTGCAGGGCCTGGCGCTGGGCGGCACACCGTGGCAGCCTATCAATGTCACCAGCTCCGCTCCAGCGGCCGGCCTGCAGGGCCTGGCGCCGGGCGGTACGCCGTGGCAGCCAATCAATGTCACCAGCTCCGCTCCAGCGGCCGGCCTGCAGGGCCTGGCGCCGGGCGGCACGCAGTGGCAGCCAATCAATGTCACCAGCTCCGCTCCAGCGGGCCGGCCTGCAGGGCCTGGCGCCGGGCGGTACGCCGTGGCAGCCAATCATCGTCACCAGCTCTGCCCAGCGGCCGGACACCTGCAGGGGCTCTGGCGCCGGGCGGTACGCCGTGGCAGCCAATCAATGTCACCAGCTCCGCTCCAGCGGCCGGCCTGCAGGGCCTGGCGCCGGGCGGTACACCGTGGCAGCCAATCAATGTCACCAGCTCCGCTCCAGCGGCCGGCCTGTAGGGCCTGGCGCCGGGCGGTACGCCGTGGCAGCCAATCAATGTCACCAGCTCCGCTCCAGCGGCCGGCCTGCAGGGCCTGGCGCCGGGCGGTACGCCGTGGCAGCCAATCAATGTCACCAGCTCCGCTCCAGTGCCGGCCTGCAGGGCCTGGCGCCGGGCGGTACACCGTGGCA